>OY284486.1:83283357-84716946 GCA_958336395.1 Ctenicera cuprea | reverse complement strand
TTTTTGTTTGAAGTTCGTTATAAATTAGGGAAAGTTCCTAGTTTTTCTATTTTTAATTAAACTGTCAAACCCAATTAGCATAATTTTTCTAATTCTAAACGGCATATGCTATACTATTTTAGGTATTCAATATCGAAATGTAACATGTGCTGGTCGAAGAACCTTAGAACCAGCTGATCGTACTTTGTGTGACAACAACAACGAACCTCCTTCTTCACAACGTTGTGGCGATCAACCTTGTGAGCCTCGTTGGATGGCAAAACCTTGGGAAAGATGCTCGGCTCCATGTGGAGATAATGGAACCCAAACCAGACAAGTTTATTGTGAGCAAATAATAGCAAATGGAGTTGCAAGCATTGTCGATGACCAACACTGTGTAAATGTTCAGAAACCACCCACAGAACAACCCTGTAACCAAGGTCTGGTTTGTGCAAATTGGCATGTTGATCCGTGGAAACCTGTAAGGCTGAAATAAATTTTAATTTTATTGTAATTAAATGGCAATTTTTAGTGTGACCACCTTTGTGGAGATGGGAAAAAAAACCGAAAGGTTATATGTTACCGAAAAACAAATGGAACAATTGAAGCATTGGATGATTCAGAATGTGCATCTCAAGAAGAAAAACCCACTACTGAAGAAAAGTGTAATTTGCGACCTTGCGAAGGAGTCGATTGGGTTACCTCAGAATGGAGTGGTGTAAGAATATTTAGTGTTAATTTTTACGTCACGAGAATAAATTTATCAACTAATAAATGCGGTAAATAATATTTGTTGTGGTACTTTTAAACCATCATTTTTTTAGTGCGAAGACAAATGTGGCTTAGCAAGCGAAACACGTAGGGTAGAGTGTGCTACATTAAAGGGTGAAATTTTTTCCAAAGAGCTATGCGAAGACATTCCTATTCCAGAGCTAGTTCGCCAGTGCAACACAACTGATGCGGCATGTGACGTTGAATGGTATACATCTCAGTGGAGCGAGGTGAATATTGCATATAATATTTTATAAACAAAAGTGTGTGTAATATTCTAATAGAAGTAGTATGTGTTCAGTGTTCTGCCAAATGCGGCAGTGGAGTGCAGACCAGGAAAGTATTTTGCGGTAGCATGAAGGACGAAGGAATTAAAAGGGTTGAAGATGTGAAATGTGATCCTGATAAGAAATATAATAGCATGAAAAATTGCACGGCTGACAAAAAAGAGTGTACAGGAGAATGGTTCGCAGGACCCTGGAGTAAAGTATGTTAAGTTTAATTAATTTATTTAATAAATTGATATATTGTCTAAATATGCAGTGCTCTAAAGCATGTGGTGGTACTGCTGAACGTACACGCAAAGTAATTTGCTTAAGGGATAATGTTGCTGTGTCTGCAACCGATTGTGACCCAAACACTATAGCATTTTCCAGCGAGGCCTGCAATACTGAAGCTTGCAGTGAAGGTTTGCCTGATATTTCTAATTAATATTATCTAACTTAAAAAAAATATAAACTTTAGATCAAATTCTAACATCGGCGTCTCCCGAGGGAACAAGTGTTACTAAATCAGTGGATGAAGCTGAATCTCCTACACCAACATCAAGCACAGATGACAACAAAAAAGGCGGTGATGATGAGTATGAAGAGGTATTTGCTGAAACATGTGAAGATGGAGAATGGGTTGATGACCAAGAAGACAAGGAAGAATCAGGTGGAACACCATCGGTAGGCAAATTTCAAGTTACTGTAAATTGATAACAAAACTTTAATTATTTTTGTATTAACTACAACTGAATTTTGTAGGTAGCAAATAAAAAATCCGATGAAGAAGAAGAAGCAACTGAGACTTCAATATTCGACGACGAATTAATGCTTGGTGATGACACCACAGTATATGTGAATCAAGACACGCACAGCACTGATATAGGTTCAGGTGATGGAGGATTGAGCTCAGAAACACCATTAAGTAGTTACTCTTCATATGGGAGTTCCTTATCTACTGTATCAGGCAGTACTGTAGAAGGTTCTGGTGATTATTCAACTTCAGATCTATCAGCGACAACTGTAAGTGGAATTACAGAAAGCAGTGACACTACTAAAGATGTGTCTAAAATAACTGGAAGCAGTGATTCATCAGATCTCACAACAAAATCAAGCAGTAGTGACTCATCTGGTCTCACCTCTGCATCTGATTCTTCCGCTAATACTTCTCCATCAGACTCTTCAGATCTCACATCAGTGTCCAGTATTACAGATTCATCCGGTTTAACCTCCGAATCAAGCGTCACTGACTCTTCTGGTTCAACTTTAGGTTCTGGTAGCAGTTCTGACTCATCTAGTCTAACCTCAGATTCTGCTAGTAGTGATTCATTTGGTTTAACATCCGAATCAGGTCCCACTATGCCATCTGTTTTAACTTCAGAATCTGCAAGTAGCGACTCGTCTGGCTTAACTTCAAAATCTGGTAGCACTGAATCCTCTGCGTTATCCTCAGAATTTTCAAGTAGTGACTCATCTGGTTTAACTTCGAAATCTAGTAGCACTGAATCCTCTGCGTTATCCTCAGAATTTTCAAGTAGTGACTCATCTGGTTTTACTTCGAAATCTGGTAGCACTGAATCATCTGCTTTATCTTCAGAGTTATCTAGTAGCGACTCATCTGGCTTAACGTCAGAATCAGACAGCACGGATTCGTCTGATCGTACTTCAGAACCCTCTGCTACAGATCTTACTCCAACGTCTGATACTACTCCACCTTCTGAAAGTACCGTATCATCCGATTTTTCATCAACATCTGAAAGCCTATCAACAGATATCGCAGGTCTGTCCAGCTTATCCTCTGGCTCTAGTGTTAGTGAAGATGCAAGTGCTGTAACTTCGTTATCTACGACAAAAGCAACGAGCATTTCCATACCAGTTGTTGGTGGAGAATCTGAAGATGGTGCTAAACCAGACGAAGAATCATCGGTAGAAACTACATTAATTGGTGAAAGCTCTACGGAGCCATCTACAGATTTTAGTGGTAGTACAGTAAGTGGTGCTAGCAGTGACGGTTCTACGGATATCAGTGGCAGCACTGTAAGTGGTGCTAGTACTACAGAATCTACAGATATTAGTGGCAGCACTGTAAGTGGTGCTAGTACTAAAGAATCTACAGATATTAGTGGCAGCACTGTAAGTGGTGCTAGTACTGAAGAGTCTACAGGTATGAGTGGTAGCACCGTAAGTGGAGCCAGTACTGAGGTGTCTACAGATATCAGTGGCAGCACTGTAAGTGGTGCTAGTACTGAAGAGTCTACAGGTATCAGTGGTAGCAGTGTAAGTGGTGCTAGTACTGAAGAGTCTACAGATATCAGTGGCAGCACTGTAAGTGGTGTTAGTACTGAAGAGTCTACAGGTATCAGTGGTAGCAGTCTAAGTGGTGTAAGTACAGAAGAATCTACGAGTGGTAGCAGCGTTAGTGATATTAGTACTGAAGAATACACAGGATCTACAGGAAGCAGCGTTAGTGGTGAAATGTCAAGTAGCACCGAATTTACTGGAAGCACAGAAACTACTACCGAATATACAGGAAGCACTGAATCCACAACAAAGTACACGGGTAGTACAGAATTTGACATCTGGTCATCTTCACAAGAATCTGGATTGACAACAGAATCCACTTGTAAGTACCTCTTGTTTTATTAACGGTGTTCTGTCACTGTTTTCTGTCTCTTTCATTTTATTTCCTAATTTCTTTTGTACTTTCCTAATCAATTTTCTTTCTTTTCTTTTCTTTTTTCTTTAGCTGTCTCTATTTTTTCCTACTCCTATTTTTTTTTTTATAAACTCCTTATGAAGCTATAATTCAAAATTAGTTTTGATTAAAGTTGATGATGATAATGATTAATTTTATTGCAGCATCCGATCTATGGGGTACAACATCAATCACAGAAATCTTTGCAATAAAGAAGATGAAAAAATGCAGAAAGAGGAAGGAATGCAAAAAAACCAAATATGGGTGCTGTATTGATAAAATCACTCCGGCTAAAGGACCATTTGATAAAGGTAATTAGCAGATTGTGCTTTATTGTTGTATAAATATCATTGCACTTTACTAACAGGCTGTCCGATAACTACAACCTGTAAGGAAACTCCATTTGGATGTTGCGAAGATGGTGTTTCTGTCGCCATGGGAAAAGACTTCGAAGGTTGTCCTTTATCTCATTGCAATGAAACATTATTTGGATGCTGCCCAGATAATAAAACTGAAGCTGAAGGTAGCAACAATGAGGGTTGTCCACCACCACCACCAGAATGTCTCAAGACCAAGTAGAAATATTTTTTTAAATTTATTACTTCTTCTAAAAAATAATTTATTTTAAGATACGGATGCTGCAAGGATAATGTTACTGAGGCTAAAGGACCAGATGAAGAGGGATGTGAACAACCAACCAGTACTACTGTTGAACCGACCAGTACTACTGTTGAACCGACCACAGAAACATCAGAGCATTGTTCAAACTCAACTTATGGATGTTGTCCCGATGGAGAAAGCTCAGCTTTAGGAAAAGATTATGAAGGTTGTGATATCTTTAAAGATAACTGCACTGAATCATACTTTGGGTGTTGCCTTGATGGAACTACATCTGGTAATAATATATCTAATAATGCATAGCATTCATTGTATACCATTTTTAACAGCTAAAGGGCTCAATTATAAAGGCTGCAAGATGCCATGTGAAGAAAACCAATATGGGTGTTGCGAAGACGGTGTCACACCCGCTCATGGACCCAACAGAGAAGGATGTTGCTTGGCCACTCAACACGGTTGTTGTCCTGACAATATTCGACCTGCTCATGGACCAAATCTTGAAGGTAAAACGCTAAAATAAAGTGAATTTGGTTTTGTAAAAGTGTACGTGTGAATCTTACCTTAGGTTGTGGATGCCAGTACTCCCCGTACAGATGCTGCCCAGATAACATTACAGCTGCACAAGGTTACTACAATGAAGGCTGTGGATGTCAATATACACAACACGGCTGTTGTCCAGATAGTTATACACCAGCTGCGGGCCCAGACTTTCATGGTTGTCAGTGCAATACATTCCAATTTGGATGCTGTCCAGATGGAGCTACTATTGCACAAGGACAACAAAATCAAGGTTAAATTTAACTTAACCAGTTACAATTTAAAACTTAGGTTATATTAAAAATGGCTTTACATATCCTATATGTATCATTCAACTATTTAACTGAAAGACATTTATATTTCAAAAGGTTGCGGATGCAAAAATACAGAATATGGTTGTTGTGCTGATGAGGCAACTCCTGCACAAGGTCCCAACCGAGCAGGATGTGGGTGTGAGTCTACAACATACGGTTGTTGTGTGGATGGTCATACTGAGGCACAAGGAGAAAACTTCGAAGGGTGTGAAGAGGTACCAGCTAATTTACAAGGTATGTAAAAACTAAATATCCAAACATTTTTTTTAAGTTTTGCTTTTCGGTTTCAGTCAGCTGTACTCTTGAGAAAGAAAGAGGATCCTGTAGGAATTACACTGTCAAATGGTTCTTTGACACAGAATATGGTGGTTGTTCTAGGTTTTGGTATGGTGGTTGTGATGGTAATAGTAATCGTTTCAAATCCAAAGAAGAATGTGTTGATGTTTGCGTCGAACCACAAGGAAGGGGTATTCTATAACACCCGATTTTTTTTTTTTAGGTTGAATCAAACAATTATTTTTTTCCAGATCGATGCTCCTTACCAAAAGTTAGTGGTGGTTGTGAAGGATACTATCCTCAGTGGTACTATGACAACGAACGGAAAGCCTGTAGTCAATTTATATATGGTGGCTGCTTGGGTAACAATAACAGATTTGAAACTATCGAAGAATGTACCGATCTTTGTGTGAAGGACAACAACATTGGTATAAGGAAAAAGCAGTATTTATTTTAAAATATATCACAAATTTTTTATTATTTAAAGATGCCTGTGAACAATCTAAAGATGAAGGTCCTTGCCATGGTAATTTTCCCAGATGGTACTTTGATAAGACTTCTGGAATTTGCACGCAGTTCATTTACGGAGGATGCAAGTCTAATAATAATAACTTCCTAACTGAATCAGCTTGTAAACAAAAGTGTGCACAACCAGGTCGCAAAAAAGGTATATTCTAATAAACTCACAGCATTTATTTTGCTTGTACCAATTATGACAAATTTAAGGTGCTTTTAATTTTACAAGCGGTATCTTGCTTTTGTATTAAACTTAGATACGAATGATATAAATTAGTTAAAAACTGCTTAGCATCTATGTATCTGTTACCGGCAATGTAAAAAATTAATCAATGCGCAGAATCACCAAATGAACGTGAATTGATGGCTACGTTAGGCAGTTCGCAGAACAACTGGCATATTTAGGCTTTCTGGGGAAAGCCATTAGGCAATGTGGAGTCTCACAGGACTGTATCTTCATTTTGGGTTAGGCAAGAATTACTATACATGTCTAGCAAGAAGAATACAAAACTCCACGCATCGCACAAAGTATGCGACAAGCTTAGGACAAGGATAGCGACAAGGATTCCAACCATGTATACATGGTTGCCCGCTAATAACTCGCTCTGCGGCGGACACGGTCATTACAGAAAAAACATCTCCAACATTCAAGGAATGTTTGAAATATGCTAGATGTTCTGCGAAATGCCTAACGGAGCCGTGAATCTGTAAAATACCTGTTGTTTTGATAAATTGACGCATTGGTGAATTCTCTGGTTAAAGATGAAGATTATGAATATGAATGCCTGGTGATCACTACCTTCCCCCACCATCCAAAAATTTCAAAATCTTACAAACCAAATCTTCAACAAGAATGTTGTTAGAATTTGTATATTAGTAATAAACTAATATTTACTTTGTTATAAACAAATACCTAATTAATAGGCTTGGTTAATAATTGATCCACATCGTCATTACCAAAACTTAACTTAGTAAAAACATAATATTAACGTAGCGTATGTAGATGCATGTATAACAGCACACACAACTAACAAAATGTTATGCCAGATCACTGTTCTGTACCAAGAGCACAAGGTAACTGCACGGGACGAGACCCACGTTGGTATTATAATGCATCTGAGAAGAGCTGCATGCCTTTCTATTATTCTGGGTGCGGTGGTAACAATAACAACTTCGCCAGTCAGGAAGCATGTGAGGCTGACTGTCCGAAGGAAATAGGTGAGTGGGTGCAAGTGGGTGGTAGTTTAAATAAACACAAATTAATCTTTTGTGTCTAATGTTTAACCCATAATTTTATGTTCATGTAAATAGTGAAAGACACATGCCAACTACCGGCAGAAGTGGGTGAATGTGGAAACTATGTAACTCATTGGTATTACGATACCAGAGACAAAAGGTGTCGTCAGTTTTATTATGGGGGCTGTGGTGGTAATGCTAACAACTTTCAAACAGAACAAGCTTGTCAACAACGATGTGAAGTTCCTGCTACTGCTGCTCCACCTGTTGTTGAGCAACCACAAACACCAGAACCGCAACCACCACAACCGCAACCACCACAACCGCAACCACAACCGCCAATACCTGGAAAGGAAGAACCATTTAAAGCAGGTAAATAATAAAATATACAAAGTAATGGTATAAAAATCAACCATTGCATTGTTTTCTCTATATCCTGTATACCAACTGGTAGAAATAAGTCACTTTATTTTGGTACCCCTACTGAAAATATATATAGAAACCTCATATAACCTGATAATGTTTTCATCAGGTTGTATGTGGTTTTATGCGGTTTTTGAAACAACCAGGTTCATTTTGTATGAGGTTTTATGAGGCAACTGAGGTGATTTTCAGTAGGGACATAAACCGTTTTTGGTTATTTTGATAACTATTGCATTGTTATAGAATTCTGCTTCCTCGATAGTGATGTTGGACCATGTCGAGCATATATAGCTAAATGGTATTACGACAAGAGTGACGGAGCTTGCAAACAATTCATGTATGGAGGTTGTCCCGGAAATGGCAATAACTTCGATAATGCTGATGAATGTCAAGAGAAATGTGGACCTGTACAAGGTATAACAATTTAAAAATATACAAACTTTCTGCTAGAAGTGCCTTTGTTTTTGTAGATCTTTGCTCGCTACCAGTAGTCGTAGGACCATGCAAAGGCGAATTTGAGCAGTGGTACTATAACCGCGGCACAGACTCCTGTCAATCATTTACTTATGGAGGGTGTTTAGGAAACAAAAACAGGTTTGATAATAGAGTTACTTGTGAACAGCAGTGCAAACAGCATCCTATTCTTCCTACTGTATTAGTCACTCAGGCACCGCTCCCTGAACCAAGTAAGTAAAACAATATTGTTCAGCAAGCCCATGTCTAATCTCATATGTAATCATTTCAGCTAGTAGGCCAACGGACTTATCAGTTTGTTATATATCACCGGATCCCGGTAATTGCACTGACAGTTACCCATCCTATTACTATGACATATCGAGTCAAAAATGTTCAGCCTTTGTATATACAGGATGTGGAGGCAATGCTAATCGCTATAACAGTATAGAGCAGTGTGAACGCCAATGTGGACAATTTAGAGGACAAGGTTAGATTATGAAAAATAAATGCTTCATAAATTATTGTTAACTCGCTATTAATTTTAGATGTGTGCAGACTACAACGCGATCCGGGACCGTGCAGGGAAAGTCTTGTTAAGTATTATTACGATGCTGTCTATGGGCGTTGTGCACCATTTTATTATGGTGGTTGTGATGGCAATGGAAACAGGTTTAGTTCGTTAGAAGAATGCGAATATGTGTGTGTTACGCATGAAGAAAAGAAACCTCCTGAGATTCCCCAAGGTGGGGCTAGTGGTAAGTTGAAATATTGCTGTTTTTTTTAATAATTTTAAATCAAAAACGTAAAAAGTCTTGTGTAGATTGAAAATATTTGTTCGTTTCTATTCCACAATTGAAATTTTAAATTGTACTTGATGCTTTAATAACTCTTTAGCAATATGTCGACTACCTCTTGATGTGGGGCCGTGTGAAGGGGGCTACCACAAGTATTACTACTTTGACGACTCTCGTGGGGAGTGCGTTCCATTTATCTACAGCGGCTGTGGAGGCAATTTCAACAATTTTAAAAGCTTCCAAGCCTGTTTAGACTTCTGTAAAGAATTTATGTTGCCAACGGAGGAGCTTCGTAAGTCGCATTCAGGCTTCAAATGACAACATCAATATCAACGCTTACCTTTATTATTTTATATCATTCTGATTCGTATTTTTATTTATTCCAATTTGTAGCATACGGCTTTCAAAAAACATTTCAGGCTCAGCTTTAAGATTATAGTGTCGTATAAACATTCTACCACAAATTTAAATTTACAGCAGGTGTAGCCGAGACAGAATCTCCTGAAAAAGGTGAACACCCATGTCAAAAATATATTGACGAATGTGGAACTATGCGTTGTGAATATAGCACAGAGGCTTATGTGGATGAAGAAACTCTGTGCACGAAATGTAGATGCCATAACCCTTGTCGTAATACCATCTGTGACGAAGGCTTTCAATGTGCAGTTGATTTGAATAGAAATCGCACTACTTATGATGATCCTACTTTTATTGCTGTTTGCAGACCAAGTAATTAAACTTTTTTTAAATTTTTTACAAAAATTAAAAATGTTTTCCATAGTAAACAAAGAGGGTGAATGTCCACAAATAAGCAGCAATGAAAATCGGTGTGAAAGAGAATGCGAAAATGATGCTGATTGCTCAATGGACCTAAAGTGCTGTTCGACAGGCTGTGGAACATCTTGTGTGGTGCCTGTTTCACCAATTCCGGCTCAGCATCTCTCAACACCTTATTTACCAGCATATACGGAAGCTCCAGTACAAGTCGGACGTAAGCACTTGTTATTAAGTTTTTGCATCAGCTTAATAGGCATGATGGTATTGATGTTATATCCAAATTTTAATTAATGGATTTGACAAAATATATTTCAATTTGTTTTAAATAGATTTCCCACCAAAAGTGGATGAGACGAAATTTAAACCAGAGGTTTCGGCTGGAGAAGGTGATTATGCAACGTTAGATTGTGCAGTACAGGGCAATCCAACGCCAACTATTACCTGGAAGAAAGGAAATCTGCTGGTAAATATAAAGTACCTACATCAGGTCTGCCAGCAAAGAGACCATCGGAAAAAAGCGACTAAGCCCAAGAATAACGACTTTTCAAACTTGAAAGAAAGTCTAAAAGGGAACACTTTTTTGCTTTGCTTTTACTGGGTTTATGATAGTCACATATTTTAATATATCACTATTAAGCATTTTTTGTTAACAAATGTTATGTGACGGCCGTGCACTGTGCAGCCGTTAGCTGCGCAATTTAAATAGATTAAAATGAACATTTTTTCCATCGCATTGAAAAAAAGGACAATAAGGACCATATTTTATTTTTAAGGACTTTAATGTAAATAGGGTACTAGTCCCTTTACAAAAGGACCATTTGGCATGTCTACTACATGCAATCATGTCAACACATTTAAATATATTTTCAAATTCTATGGCATTGTTGTTGAAATATTTTTTTACTAAACCCAGTTTAAAATAGAAAACCGAAAATTATTTATTTATTTTTCCAATACAGATTGATGGAACTAAAGCCCGATACAGGCTACTGCTAGATGGAGCCCTGCAAATTATTACCTTACACAGAACAGACTCTGGTATATATTTATGTGCTGCTGATAATGGAATTGGCCAACCTATAGAAAAAGCCATTAAACTGGACGTTACAGGTAAATTCTGTGCACGATCGTGTTAATAAAATTTCTTTTGTGCAGTTAATTGGTTATGGTTGTTCTGTTTTTGGTACTTATTAACTGGTATTAATAAATAATAATTAGTGTAGGCACTATTAATTACTATCTAATAACATAGCTAACTAAAACTTACCTTACAATAACCTGTAAATAGACTCCATGCCGCATTCAACGTATATAGTGGGTGACGATGCCAATTCGCATGTAGTGGCAGCACTAGGAGCCCCAACAACTTTACAGTGTTATGCAACTGGCTATCCATTTCCACAAATTACTTGGTGGAAAGATGACAATATGATCGCCATGGGAAATAACCAGTTTGAAGTTCGAAAAGATTATTCCCTTCTTATTCACTCGGTCCAACTATCTAATCTTGGAATTTATACCTGCCAAGCTTACAACGGTATTGGTAAAGCAGCCAGTTGGTCAGTGACGGTTCAAGCACTTGGGCCTGTTCACAGCACCAGACCTGAAGACAGGATATATATGCAATATGTAGTAAATCCACCGGAAAGTCCCACTAGGAGCCCTTATAGACCTGAATACCCATACCAACCTGAGCCTAGACCCGATCCTAGACCTGAGATACCACCTTATGTCGAACCTGAAGTTGATCCTAATGAAATTTTACCAGAACCTCCTGCAGAAGGAAAATGGGTGTATCAGGGTAATTCCGCATGGTATTTTGGTAGCTTTTTTATTGCTTTTAGCTAGTTTTGTATTAAGTCATTACTTGCATGAAGGGTTTTATAGCTGTACTATGTCACTAAATGAAAACAAGTGCATGAGAAGCTTTTGCATGCAAATTTTTCAAACTTAACTCCTTAGTAGTGACAACGACAAGCTTTCAACAAGCTCCTGCGTCGATTGTTTGACATATTCACTAATTACTTCATGTACATCTGAGCATAGTTTACACAAAAATGTCAACTGTACCCTGCAACAGCGTATTATAATTTAATTTATGGTTGATGACGGCGTCATAGCGGCTTAAATTTTACACAGACTTAGCTTGCAGTTTTTAAAAAGTACTCTCAAAAAATTACAAGT
Source organism: Ctenicera cuprea (assembly GCA_958336395.1). Classification (NCBI taxonomy): domain Eukaryota; kingdom Metazoa; phylum Arthropoda; class Insecta; order Coleoptera; family Elateridae; genus Ctenicera; species Ctenicera cuprea. The sequence continues at coordinate 84,705,104 of OY284486.1, read as the reverse complement.
AGGTAAGGTAAATAGGTTTTAAAAACAGTCGTGAGACTATTCGTGATAATCCAGGAAGAGGAGGTTCGACTACAAAAAAAGGCATTCTTGCTGTCTTTAAACGTGTTGAAGCTTTGATCAATGTAAATTGCCGAATAGGTGTTTCTGAAATAGTGGAGAAAACTAACAACGCGTTTACTGACACTTGTTGCAGTTGAATCTCCTTTTCCTGGATTGTCACGAACAATCTCTCGGCCATTTTCAAAACGGTTATCCCATTTAAATACTTGTGACTTCTTGAGTGCACTTTCTTGAACCTAAAGCTGAGTCTGCGTAAAATTTCAACCGGTTTGACGCTTTCACTAACGAGAAATTGCATTTTAATATGGTGTTTCACGATACAGTTGAAATTTACATCAGCCATGTTGAATATATAAGAAATGAACGGTTATGTATTGTTTTCAATTTACTGATTCCTGTTTTGGCGTAAACTACTCTCATATGTTGTGCAATAGAAAAAACTGTTTCTTGATTCTTCAATTAGGATGTTTTAAAATTATTTACAGACATCACTTGTTCAAGTATACCCAGAGAAATCTCAATTTTAAGCTTATTCCCAGATATTTCAAAAGAATTATTTAATTTCAAACATTACTTACCTACAACTGTTACAATCTATATACGTATTTGTTCAATTTAAAGAAAAAAATATTTTGGGGAGAATATACATACAGTGTGATATGAAATATTTGTTGATAACAAATTTTGTTCTATCATTAATAATAATAATTTTATTGTGTCCATATATGCTATAAAAGCAATAATTTTTAAGTGATTGCATAAATTTCATATTCAAGTCCCCATGTACTGCCAATAAATAACTACAGAGAGAGTACTGTCAATACACTTAAATCATAACCACGGCCTCTTCAATTAATCCATGGGGTTGTGTTGATAACATAACATTGCAAAGGCTACTACGCAAAATAACACACACTGTAACAATAAAATTAACTAAAACAAACTAAAGTAATATTTTGTAGTTCCTGTCAGAGCCAACATAACACAAACGCAAAACAGATTTAGAACAGGAAGTGACATATCCCTTGGTTGTGATGTTGATGGAAATCCCATACCTCAAGTGCAGTGGTACAAAGACGGACAACCTCTCTATCCATCTGAGTCTATTCAAATTTCAGGTAATTCCATTTAGATATTTGTAATTTATATACAGTTAATTCCGAATCAAGTGGAACATGGTCGATTAACATGGCAAAATTGAAAAAGCTCTATTTTATGTCCCTAGAAGACTTTTGTTAGGTATTTGAAGTAACCCTAAATGGCAAGTTAACATTCTTTTACATTACTTGATGGCAATTTATTGGAAAGTTAATTAGAAATAAAGCTTTCAATAAATTAGTTTATAATAGTCAAGCCAGTAGTGCACTTATATAACTGGTTGCAAAATCGATTTGCAGATGTCTTCGTAGCGCCAAGCTAGAGGATTTATTTCGTAAGCGAGACGTTGAGTTCAAAGATACTTTTCTTTAAAAATTTTTAATTACTGGAAAGAGATAATCAGGTTTATGTTATTTTATATAAAATGTATAATTATTATTTTTTAATGCTACATTAAGCAAATTAATCAGGTGAAACATAAAAAGTTAACGATAAACTTTTTACAGCTGAAGAATTATTACTATTATTATTTACTAAGGCCCTTCAATTTCACTGCTGTTTTTACAAAATAATTTTGTTATGTATCTTAAAAAAATTACAAGTATTTGCTTTAATTGAAATAATATAAATCTGATTGTATTTTTACAGTAATAAAAAAATAAAAAAATAGATCTCATCAAGGTTTGAACTCATAACATCTCGCTTACAAATCAAATCCTCTACTTGCTCGCTACGGACACATCTGAAAATCGACTTTCCAACCGATCATATCAATCCAGTAGTGTTCATCACAAAATGTAAAAAATGTTATCTTTCCATTTAGGGTGTCTGCAAGTAATAAAATTCTTCTAAATGCAGCTATTTCATTTTTTGCATGCTAATCGGCTATGTTTCACCTAAATTGGAATTTACTGTATATAAAAAAACAGTGGCGGGTGGTACAGGGAGGGCAACGAGACACGGCCTATCAAGCTATTTGTTACGATTCCATGTATTGTTTTCTGTTTTTATAATTGAAAACACAAGAAAACAAATTTTGTTGAGATCGTTAGTAGCACGAAGTTAGTTTGTATTACCAAAATGAAACAAACGTTTTTGGACCAGTGAGTAAAGCAGGACGTTGGCGATTGAAGCAAGACGCCGGGGCATGTACACGTTGTGATGTCTAAGAGAATAACGATGCAGGAACTGTACGCGCATTGGGAATTTACTGCGATTTAATAGGTTTGTGTATATGTGCCATGGACACGGGATAGTTTATTATTACAAATTGCCACAGAAATGGTAAACAGTGTGATCGATTAATGTTACATTTGTTTGATAATAAATGCTCCGGTAAGTGACCCTGCCTGGATGTTTAAATTTTGTCGAATTCTCATGAGAATTCGCATAATGAGTATGTAAGAAAAAATCGACACATTCTTAGTAAAATAATAGACTGTATTAAATTTTGCGGTATGTTTGAAATTGCCTTACGGGGCCATGATGAAAACGAAACAAGTTCAAATACTGGTATTTTTCGAGGATAAATAAATTCAATGGTTGAAATCGACAGCACCTTAAAAAAGCACATTCAGAAAGCCAACAACAGGGTTTTCATGGGTTTATCGAAAACTATACAAAACGAATTATTAACTAGTTTCTCGTAGTTTAATATTTTCATAAATACCACAAGTCGTCACTGAAAAGAAATAACTGGAAGTTTCCCTGCTAAAAGGTTTCTACAGCGATCATGTATTTATTTCTTGTTTTTAATTTTTAGAAAGCCATAGATTACACATAAACAATGCCAAACAGTCAGATTCTGGAGAGTATAGGTGTGAAGCAGCAAACAACTACTCAAGATCTGCCAGCAGTATCAATATTGTTGTGGAAGGTATGTTCAAAAAAATGTTATTCTCTCAGAAATGTGTTTGAATAATGCACGGAAATAATAAACACTGTATTAAATATTTATAGGTGCCATAGATGGTGCCACATGTGAAATCCTTACAATGTGTCGATTGATTTCTAACTAAAGATTAAATTTATCAAAATTGAATTTAGACATTAAAGCTGTCTGATATTAAACTTCCACTGCTCTTAATGATAAAACAATAATTATTTCAGGTTTATATATCCATCCAAATTGCACAGACAATCAATTCTTTGCTAACTGTGCACTGATAGTGAGAGCACAATTTTGTCAACACAAATACTATGCGAGGTTCTGCTGTAAATCATGTACAGAAGCAGGACAGCTGCAATCAGACGGTCCACACTTAGGAATTGCCGATGATAAACACAGTGCTTTAAGCAGCAACTTAGTGCGGAGGAAATAAAGGAAACACAATTCTACTAGTCCTCTTACTTAAAAATACGTTACTTAATTTAAAGATCAACTATGACACGATGGTAAATTATTTCAGTTAAAAGCACGAATAAAAGAAGTACTAGTCTGTAACTTTCATATTATTTTTCATTATGATTTTCAGTTCTCAGTGTCTTCGATGATCGTAATGTTATTTAGATAATAAAAATAATTTTTCATTGAATTGTAGATAACTGTTTATTATTTTTGTACCGTTTACCATAATTATGTATAGAATTCTCATTTTTTTGTGCAATTTAACGATTATACGTGTATATATCTAAATTAAAATTACACATTTAAGTAAACTGCAAATTTAAATGTATAAAAAATTATGTGTTCAAGTATTGTTAGAATAAAATAAATGACTTTATAAATAAATAAATTGTAACTGAATCTTTTTCTTTCTTATTAATATGCATCTATTTTTATTTTACTACACTTCTAGTATAGGTGAGTATTGATTTCATGAATATCAAAAAAAAGTTTTTTTTTTGTTTGTGGGTAAGTAGTTCATTTAATCTTCATATCTCCCAGATGGATTGTTGAATTTTAAATATGAGGGATATCAAAATAATTTTTAACACATAAGCAATGAGAAATTCAAATGACGAAATCAAATTCATTAGCTTTTTATTTAGAGCAGCTACGATTTTTGAAATTTTTCGTTTTAACCCCTTGTTTCCTTATAACTGAGCTGACAAATCGGATTGATATGTGATATTGTAATAGGCTTAGGTCAACATAATAATATACAAAGCTATTTTTATAATGACAGAAAAAGAATAAATTGGAAATTTTCAAAACATAATCTCACATTATTTTGTGAATAGAGCTGTCTAGGGATACGATGTTTTATAGGTTCTAAAAATTTCATTGCACCTCGAAGTTTTAAAAAACACTTCTGATAAACCTTGACTTCTGATGATGCATGCTATATGATAATACATAGATTATGATGTTTAGTTCGACAAAATTACACAACAACTAAATTAAATCACACACGCAAACAATGGGAGTTACAATTTAACATGGCGATACATTCAAAATTATCGCTATTTTTGAATCTAAAACCCAACATTAATCTGACTTGTAACATATTGCTTTTATTTACATTTACTGGATTTCCTATACAATAATAATATTTAATTTCTTGCAAATACAAAGTAAATGTTTGCAATTGTCATATTTCAGTTACAAGTATGAAACAAACAAATCTAATAATATTAGTGTTCTCGGTAAATTCATCATAATGATAGTAGCTTCTACTAATTAATAACAACAAAATAAATGTTTACGTTCGTCAGATTACAGTTTACAAAAATAAATTAACAAACAAATCAAATAATGTTAGTGTCCTCAAAAAAGTCATAATGTTATGCTTCTGTTATTTTTTGTAAAAAAAATAAAGTGTGTTATGAAATTGAAACAGAGAACTGAAATTTATTTCAAATTCCCAGTTTTAAGTGCAAATTAAGAATAACATTTTTTATGAATAATTCTAAATTATAAAATTAATACAGATCTAATCTATAAAATTATCTAAATAACATCAATGCAAGACGTTTTATGTACATCCGTATAGGACATTCTATGGGCATCCATTGAGGATGTCTTAGGGACGTCCATAGTTGTGACCAATGGGCTAAATATGGACGTCCTAAGTATGTTCTTGGGATCTAAAATTGATGTCTTATGGACATCCAAAACATCAATTAAGGGTGTCCAAAAAGCACATTTTGTGCTATATAGTTACCATTTCCATCATAACAATAATTACCTTTATTTGGCTAAAGCGGTTACAAAAAAAAGAGTATAAAAAATACACTCTAAACTAAATATTTAAGCAGATTGAAGTATGAGAATGTGAAAACTCTATAAGAACCAACGATATTTAACTTTTAATTGTATTACAGAGCTCGGTTAGCAGCTCTTGGATGATTTTCTTCTGAAGTAGGTAGTCAACAATGCTTGTTTACAACCATGGGTACCTACTGGCAAATGCGGTGGTTGTTGTATTTTATATCAATCGACTCAGGTAGTATAGCTGTAGCTGTAGTCAGATTTATGTAGATTTGGAGCAGCGAGGATGGTTAAGTTGGATTTTCAGGGTGGTGCATGCTATACCTATACGTGATTAACTAGCACTAGCATAACTAATGCTGTGCTGGTATAAGTGAGGTGGTACTGGGGAATCCTGGAGTTGTTTGCGACTTCGGGATTCTTAAAAAAAAGATTACGTTTATTATTTTTACATTTGAACGCATTATCAACAAGGTCGAACTGTTTATCTAAGAACAAACTTTCAGACGTTTTACCGTGTTGATTCTTCGCATTTGTGCTAGGAAATCTCTCTTGCACCTAACACATTTGGTTCACTTTCAGCAATATTTTTATAATGTATTTATTTTTACTAGTAACGGTGGTTTTGTATTTTACAATTTGTTTGAGTAAGAATTTTTTTCTAACAATTAATGTGTTGCTCACAGTTTTTTATTTGAATTTCTTTTGCATTGTTTAGGTGTTTTATGAAAAATGCCTCTCTATTCACATAATTATTAAGTTATTAAGCATGCAGCCTCTAACTGGAATTAATTTATTTTAACAGGTTACGGATGCAAAAATACAGAACATGGTTGTTGTTTGGATGGTATTACTGAGGCTAAGGGTGAAGACTTTAAAGGATGTAGAACAGTGGCAATGAACATAGCATGTATGCAGAAATTATTGAAAAGGGTGTCTTCTCTTTGTACCTACTTAACGAATTACTATTTTTTTCAGCAATCTGTACTCTAGATAAAGATAGAGGATCTTGTAAAAATTATACAGCAAAATGGTTTTTTGACACAGAATATGGTGGTTGTTCTACGTTTTGGTATAGTGGCTGCAATGGAAATGCTAATCGGTTCGAATCAAAAGAAGAATGCGATAATGTTTGCGTTGAACCACAAGGAAAAGGTATTTTACAACATCAAAATGATTTTTTAATAATTGAATGAAACAAATTCATTTCCAGATAGATGCTTCTTACCAAAAGTTACTGGCCCGTGTGAAAAATACTCTCCTCAATGGTATTACGACAACGACCAGAAAGCTTGCACTCAATTTACATATGGTGGTTGCTTGGGTAACAATAATAGATTTCAAACTATAGAAGAATGCAAGAATCGTTGTGTGAAGGACAGTAGTAACGGTATGAAAAAAGTTTTTGAAACTTAAGATAGTGAATGTTACAAGAGACGTATCACGTAATGGGGGGGGGGGGGGGATATACTTTTTCAAACCGGTAAACTAATGAGTGCGGCACGGAAGGAAGCTAACGGGCGAGCCAAGTGGGAATTTACCTATTGTCAAGGAAATAAAAAGATTTATTATTGTACCGTCTACATTATATAGGGTGTTCTAAAAAAGTAGTCATAAATTATATCACGTATTCTGTATGTCGATTTAACTAAACTTACCTATGTACTGAGTGTAACTGAACTTTGGGGCACTCGTTATTTATAAACCAATTTAAAAAAAATTTTGTATGGTGATACTCTGTATCGGTTATCGGCCGATACTGGCAATTTTCAGATACTCGACTATGTTAAAAACTCAGATACAAGTATCTGAAATTCAAATACGGTAGCGGTAGCGACCGCTGCGCTGGCAGGGGCTATCATTATTCCACCGGTGTTTGTATATGTGTTAGATTAGTAGCGCCTTACGGCAAAATTGTACAATCGCGTGGTTGAGTTTAGTGTTTGTGTACAAACAACAAAAAAACGTCTTTTGAAGTTTGGCAGATTGTTAATTTTCAGTATCTTGCAAATGTAAAACCTGAATTCCAAATGAAAACTGCAAAGTATCTGAAATTCAGATACTTTCAGATGCAATATCAATTATCGGTATCAGTCAAGATGTAAAGTGGTATTTCAAATTGTCTCCCATAAGGGAGAACTGCAGCTGTACTCACAGTTGCAAGGTTATATAATTTCTATGATAAATCTGGAATTAAATTGTTTAGAATTTGTGTATTGGTAATAAATTAATATTGCAAATATTTTTCATAATCAATTATTGTTCATTACTATAGGCTCACATAAGTTTTAGTAAGGATTATAACTTTAACGTTGTTGCTGGTAATTGATTTAACAATAACTATGACTATGTTTAAGATAAGCAACCTATAGAGACAAACATTGCACCACAAGGTTCCACTGTTGTGATGGATTGTCGCACCTCAGACCTTGAACAGCCACTTACGTACCAGTGGAGTAAACCTAATGGAGTATTACCCAGAAATGTAGATATACACAGTGTGAGTATAACTCTAAAAATTTCTTCTGTCCGTTAAAGCAAACCACCTATTAATATTTTGTCTCTTATTGTTTTTGTTCCAGAGAACAATTAGAATAAATGACGTGGGAGATACAGATGCAGGCACATACATGTGCACAGTAAGCAATGGTCGTACAAGTATAAACAGGTCAATCATTTTCATTGTTACTGACGTAGTTCCCTACTTTGCTCAATCTCCTACCAGCTTTATTGCTCTCGATACTCTTTCTGATGCTTACATTCAGTTCAGTTTCGAAATTTCATTCAAACCACACGCTAAAGATGGTTTGATTTTGTATAATGGATTCAGAAAATCCTCTCCTTACAAAGACTTTGTTTCACTTGCACTTGTTGATGGCATAGCCGAATTTCGCTTTAATCTTGGACAACAAGTTACAATCGTTAGGAATGATAGTCCTCTTGTTATTGGACAATGGCATATTGTTAACGTAACACGGAATAGAAAAACAGGTGTTTTAATTTTTCTATAAAGATACAGGAACAATATACATAATGATTAATTTGTAGGAATAATGTATGTTGATGAACAAGGACCTTTCACTGGTATTGCTGAGGGCGAGTTCGTAGGATTAGACTTGACAGAACTACTGTACATAGGTGGCGTACCAAACTTCACGGAAATTGCTCCTGAAGTTCAAGTAGAAACCGGATTTGTTGGTAAGTTGTTGACATGTTTATAGTATTAATCCGAATTTTAATGGGAAAAAATTATTAAAGGTTGCATTAGCCATTTCAAAATCGGTGATTACCATCATAATATACTGCGTGAAGCCGTCATAAAAGAAGGAGTTACAACATGCGACACTTGCTCAGAAAATCCATGCCTCAACCAAGGGGTATGTCAAGAAGCTCTTACCATAGAAGGATACAACTGTATTGGTCCTGCTGGGTTTAGCGGTCCAAAGTGTAACTAATCCAACCTGCGTGAAGAAGAAGCATGTATATATTATTCGCAATAGCTGAATTCAGCCACCGATTGAAATTTATAGCCACAACACATTGTGGAAACGGACAAACACCCACAACGCGTTCTGGCTATTTTAATTTTGGTTAGTAGTAGCGTTCTGGGTAATTCTATTTACCCCACTACCCAAAACGATACTTTTCTTGGGTATATGTGGGTATTTCAGTTTACCCACAACGCGTTGCGGGGTAACAACGGATGCTCAACGGTCGAAAACTCAAACAAATAATTTTCGACCAATGAGCAATCGTCGTTTACCCGCAATGCGTAATGGGTAAACTGAAATACTCACGACGCGAAATTAAAAACAAGAAATGCTCAGCATGCGTTGTGGACTTTTTAGTTTACCCTTGACCAAAATAAAATACCGAAAAAGCGTTGTCCGCATTTGTCCGTTTACACAACGCGTTATAGGTAAAATTCGATCAATCGCCAAATTCGGCTATTGCGAATAACATATACACCATGTAACAGTGGTGTAGCGTCCATGGGAGCGATAGAAGAAATACTTAAATTACGAGGGAAAAAAACGAAAAAAAATTCTAAAATAACTATTTTGCCTTTTTGTATATTCAATTAATTTTCTGTATTATAATTGCTTATTAAATAAAAGTCTGCGTTCTATGAACATAATTTAAATATTCAGTTTCTATAAAGTGCACGTCAATCCACGCCGCTGCGTGCATAGCAATCAGGTCCTTAAACTCTTGCTTATTCCGCAGCGATAAGTTGGAAGCAACTTACCTACTAGCTTCACTACTTGCTTGTTTTGTTTTGCACCCGCACATGCGTTTTCAAAAGTATACCATTACTACAATAACAGTAATAGTCTTTAATTAGCAAACACTGTTATAAAAATGAATGAAGCACTTCGCTAGGTCCCTATACTTTAGCAATTGTTACGTATTATATTTTCAAAAGAAGTTTTGTATCAACGTTTTACGCGCGAACAGTGACTAGATCGCACTACTCTTGCCACTTTAGCGGGAGCGATCCAAAGAACGAATGACAGGCACATCTAGGACAGCATAGCAGCTGGCAGGGTCAGCTTCATATTGCACTGTAGCTAACCTAAATTTTTCTTGTGAGAAAAGTAATCGATTTATAAATTTTGTTTGAAAAACATCAGATGCCAAAGACTGCGTTTGACAGCCAAAAATTTGGTGGGTGGAGCGGAAGGGGCTAGTCTTCTTAAATTATAAGTGATCTGAAAATTAAAATTAGAATCTTGTTCTACTATCACTTATGAGCATCTTAGCTGAATCAACCCTGTTTTATCGTCTCCCATTTATTAAATAAAGAAGCATGCATTTTTGATTTTCAATAATTTATATACGGCCTCGCAGGGAAATTAGCGGAATAGGACACCAACCAAATTGTAGCTTATCCTGCATGACAATTGGATTTTACAAAAACATTGAATTATCTCGAAAACAAAAACAAAACCAAAATTGGAACAATAATACTCAGCCAAATAAGTAACGCTCAGATATAAGATATCAAAACTTTAGTACAACCACTGTGAAAGTTGTCGACAACAAAGTGATAAGACTGTTCCATCTGCAGGAGGCTGTAGCTCCGTTACGAAGCGTTTACGGACGCGTGTTTATGGGAACTTGTTTGCTTATTTCGGAGACCAAAATGCGTCATATAAATTTTGCACCAAAATTCTGAATGAGCCTATGAAAGTATAAAAACCTGAAAATTCTGACGCCAATGTTTATTTTGGAATTTTGATGCCCGCTATTTTTTTTCTGGAAGTGTAGCTAAATATAATACAATGTCTTGGTGTTACTAGAAGTTGGCGTATATTATTTTTGCATTTGCCCACCTTATCAAAAAGGTCAAACAGCTTATCTATAGATAAGCAGTTTGCAAAATAAATATTGTCGTCATAATTTTTAGATTGTCATACTTTTATAGACTTATAATTATACAGGGTTATTCAGAATTTTGGTGCAAAATTTATACGAAGAATAACCTGTTGATGCTGCAAAGTTTATCCTATAACCAGCACATTTTGTTCTACAATAATAATTTGACTTTCAAGATAAATATTCAAATATGTAAATAGTAAAAATATTATATGACCTTCGACGCCCTCTATGATACATTTATAGTGCACTTATTTAAACGAAAATGAGTAGACATACTAAGCTAATGTTACTTCTTTCCTAATTTAATCAAATGTGTAGCTCTAATAGTTAACAATAGGTACTGCCGAGATATTTTGATACACCCTGTATAACAATTTTTTTATTTAGATATGCAGAACTCTGTAAACAGTACCAAAGTAGCTCTTAAATGATTTCTTTCAACAGTAAAAGAAAATTGTTGATAAGCAACTATACTTATTACGTTATTAATGATTATCCAAAGCTATGATGCCCCCTACTCCTTCCTGGAAGTGTTTATTATTTTTATACTTACATATAATGTCAGTTAAGTCGAATTGCTTATCTAAGAGCAAAGTTTCTTGTGTTTTTTACTTTTCCGATTTTTCGCATTCGTCCTGCAAACTTTCTTTTGTGTCAACACCTTTTTTTCTAGTATATTGCTATAATGAAATTGTTTTTATTAATAACAGTGTTTTTGTGTTTATTTGCAATTTGTTTGAGTAAGATATTTTTGTTTCACAAGGTTATTCCCCAAAAATAGCCTACTTTGGAAAGTCTCTTGCATTGTGTGCTAAGTATTTTAAATTGAATGATTTTACAAAAGATGCATTTAAAGGTTATTTCAAGATTTGGACAAAACTGGTTCTAGCTAAGAATCTAAATTATCTTTATTCGAATAAATTAAGTATAATTGGAATATATTTCTTTTAATAGGTTACGGATGCAAAAATAAAGAGAATGGTAACTGTTCGGATGAAGAGACTTCCGCCCAAAGTCTAAACCAAGAAGGGCGTAGATGCGAATTTACAAAATATGGTTGTTGCTTGGATGGTGTCACTGAGGCAAAGGGTGAAGGATGTAAAGTGCCATTTAACGTACCAAGTATGGAGATGCTAATAAAAGAAATTTATCTCTGCCAGTAGTTATCGTACTGTGAATCTTTTTTCAGCTATTTGTAGTCTCGAAAAAGATAGAGGATCCTGCAAGAATTATACAACCAAATGGTTTTTTGACACAGATTATGGTGGTTGTTCTAGATTTTGGTATGGTGGCTGTGATGGTAATGCCAATCGTTTTAATTCTAAACAAGAATGTCATAATGTTTGCGTCGAACCACAAGGCAAAGGTATTTTTAATTTTGAAACATTTCTTTTGGGTTTAATCAAACAATTTTATTTCCAGATGTATGCTTTTTACCAAAAGTAAGTGGTCCTTGTGAAGGACACTATTTCCAATGGTATTACGACACGGAACAGGAAACTTGTACTCAATTTACATATAGCGGTTGCTTGGGTAACAATAATAGATTTAAATCTAAAAAAGAATGCATAGATCTCTGTGTGGCAGGACAGAAGAGAAAATAATGTTTTTTTTTGTTAAGCCAAACACAATTAATTAGCCTTACATTTCCACATTTTGAATTTTTCATTTTTTTGTAATTCATGTAGAATTCTTCTTCTGAACCAATAAAAGTATACATTCTCCTCTAATGTGATTTATTAAAAAAATTAGTAAAAGACGTTATTATTAAAAAGGCGACTGTGAGGTGTGTCTCAATATTATAATAATTAAATTAAAATTTGCAAGATAAAATTTTTTTGAAAGAAATTTTTATTTCTCTTTCGAAAAAAATTGTCTCATAAAAATATTTCTCGCTTGGAAAAAGTTTTCTCATAAAAATATTTCTCGCTTAAAAAAAGTTCTCTGGTAAAAATATTTTTCTCACTACTAAAACTTTCTCTCACATACTAGGCTAGGTGGTAGAATGGGTGTACAGCGCTGTGAGACAGTTTAGTCGAGAATTCAAATCCATGCAAGTTAATTTTTAAAATTTTAATTACACTACTTTTTGAAGATTTTCTATATGGGATATCATTATTATTATTTTTTATTGTGTACATAGTGGCCTGCTACTATTAATGCTTTTTGAAATATTTTAGGATAGTGGTGCCGCAGATGCAGCATAGTGCACACCGTCTGACACTGAATATTTAACCTCCAGTAGCTTTAGATTTAGAATTACTATTCCAAGAGAATAAGAAAACGCGCCTACTTAGTAAACGAATAAAACTTCTTCTTGGGCGATTTACATTTTTTTACATCAGAGGCAATTATACAAAAATAATTTGGAAAAACAAGTGTGCTTTGCTTCCACCGACAAGAATGCAAGGCAGAATTGACTAGACGAGAAATCTTTAAATGTAACGATTAATTTTTTTGATGCATATTTTTATGTAATCAAAATTAATAATAACTATAGGTTGTTACTACTTTACTGGAATGGAAACATAGGCAACTAATGAGTGCGACAAGGAAGAGAATGAGTGGTACAAAAAAGGGATATAATTGGTAATTTTAATAAAATAAAAAATATTTATCAATATTTAATGACTGAAATTTTTCGGTTGACGTTACGGTCAACCAAAAATAAAAATAATAGAATAATATTTGAAATGCACCATCGAAGGTCTCTATTTCATCTCACTTCGTTATACAAAATTATTCCATGCCAACATTTCATTGATTCTTAACATTTTATCGGTACCAGCACTACCTCAATATTTTGTAAGAACTCTTAGCAAACAGATTTAATATTGCTCAATTTTATATGACAAAGTCAACAGTTGCAGAAATGCAACATAAGTATATGCGCAGTTATTGAAGTCAACAAAACCTAAACACTAATGAAATTCTTATAATGAAGTTTTGAATACTTAATTCCAAGTATTTAATTATTTAATAATATTAAATTTTGATTCGTAACAGTCTTACATTGCTAAATTTTCAATAAATGACGTCACGTACTTAATACTAGCCAATCACGGATTTTAGCGTTCTGCCCTCCAGTAGTTATAACCTTAAATAAATTTACTGAACGGTGACGATCTCTTTATAGGGAATTTTATACCTCCGGTTGGTGTTGTAGTTGGTACACAAGTTTCTAACGTATACGTCAAAAACCTATGTGCCTTTTTACTTCAACACTTTGAAGTTTGAATTGTTCAAAGTCCATCGACCACTTTTCTATTGGGTGTAGGTCAGGTTCATTACAGCAGTAATTAATTTTTTTAAACCCTTTAATAACACTTCCAATAAACTTAATTTGAAACTATGGCTCGAGTACTTGTAGGTGTTAAAAGAGTTATCGATTATGCAGTCAAGGTAAGACCAAAAACTAGGCAAATATTTAATCAAAATTATCTATTTCATAATACCCAAAGCAAAGGTTAACATAACATCTTACAAATTATTTTAGATCCGAGTTAAACCCGATAAAAAAGGGGTTGTAACCGATGGCGTAAAACACTCGATGAATCCTTTTGATGAAATTGCCGTTGAAGAAGCAGTAAGGATGAAAGAAAAAAAACTAGCATCAGAAATTATAGCTGTGTCCTGCGGCCCAATGCAGTCACAGGAGGTTATAAGAACCGCTCTGGCCATGGGCGTTGATAAAGGAATACATGTTGAAGTATCGGGAGCTGAATATGAAACCCTTCAACCTATTCATGTGTCTAAAATTCTTGCCAAAATTGCACAAAATGAGAAAATAGACCTAATTATTGTTGGAAAACAGGTGGGGAAATACGTTGTTTAATCATGCAATATTTTTATTGGTTTGAAAATTCTCTTGCTTCGATTTACTGTGCAGTTTATCGAAAGCTGTAAATTTAAATAATATTAATAATTTAAATAATAATAATAATAATTTTTTCATAAAAACATCGTTAATCTTCATTACCTTGTAGGACTTCAATTTTGAATGGGAACCATGTAACAAAATCACATCACTTTCTCGACTTGCCCTGTATAAAAATAATCGAAACAGCTTTGCCAAATTGCTTCTTGTTAGTCCAGTCATCACCTCGCAAAAATAGGGGCTGTAGGAAAATAACTCGGCAATGGATTTTTCTGCTTAAACCGTTTATTTGGCCATCCTAAAGAAAGACCTTAAGTTTGTGAGGTGAGTTCTAACTAGGTCGGGAACCCAGAAATTGTTTTTGAAAAGGATGCAATTAATCACAAAATCGTGCATTGCTCGTTTCTATGCATACTGTGTTAAAAGTAGTCTGAAGAAAAAAAAGCTGATAAAATTCTGGGTAAAATTAAAAAAAAAACTGTCAAAAATGCGCTACTGTGAGGTCATAGCTTGCGACTTATTAGGGTTGGTTGTTTTTTTGAGATTTACAAGAAATTTATTGTATTTTAACGCATTTGTGGACTACTTTTACATGTGATCATCAGGGAGAACGGTGTTTTAAGAAATCTGAAAAGTACGATTTGGGGCATCAGCTATGTTTTTTTCTTCTGCCTATTTTTAACGTAGGATTCAATGGAAACGAACAAACCATGGTTTTGTGATTTTTTGCACCTTTTCCATCAATTTTTCCTAAACCGACCTAGTTAGAATTGACAAACCCAAGGTCTTTTTCTGGATGCCCAAATAAAGGGTTTACGCAAAAAATTTCATTCCTGAGTTATTTCCCTACAAAAGTACCTGATGACTGGACTGGCTTAGATGCTAACTGATGTTACATGTACTATCATTTGTTTTAGGCTATTGATGATGATTCAAATCAAACTGCGCAAATGACAGCTGCTGTTTTAGATTGGCCACAAGCTACATTCGCATCAAAGGTAAAATCCAAATACTTAAAACTATTACACATGAATTCTGATTATAAATTGCAGATTGAAAAAGGTGATAAGGAACTAACGGTAACCAGAGAAATAGATGGAGGTTTGGAAACCATTAAATGTAAAATTCCAGCCGTAATAAGTGCAGATCTACGTCTTAATGAACCTAGATACGCAACACTGCCTAATATAATGGTAATATTTGCAATATTATTTTACTATATAAAGTTTAAGTTTTGTTATTCTGCAGAAAGCCAAAAAGAAACCAATTACAAAAATTTTACCCAAGGATCTTGGTGTAGATATATCACCACGTATTGAAATTATTAGTGTGGAAGATCCTCCAGTTCGGCAAGCTGGTGTCATTTTACCTGATGTAGATGCTCTTATAGGCAAACTTAAAGAAGGAGGTCATATTTGATTTTTTTTTAATTAGATTTGTAGCCATTAAGAAGTCCTGTTTTGAATTATTCGAGATGTACAGTTTATGGTAGTAACTTTGTATTTTTATTTCGCTTTATTTTTTTTAAATCATATCATATATATTAGATATACAATAAAGAGACTTTTTAATGTTCTTAATTAAAGTTGTGTTTTAATAATTCAAATGTTTACCTTTTTACTTTCCCATACTTTTACTGAAGTATGGAAAGTTATGATTTCGTACAAATTTTCGAATATCAGATTTTAACGGAAATACACATTTTTGGTTGAAAGAACACAAAAAGTATTTTTTCCTGAATGCCGTATCTCCAAAACAGGCCGCTACCAATTTTTGAAAATTTTGACTAATGCCCGATTACTCAAAAACAAAATATCCAATCATAGCCCTTAGGACATATAATCAAGTGATGTAAAAATATTTTTTGAAATATGAAAATTGTAAAATTTAAATCTAAAATTCTCATAATTTTAGACATTTTCAAAAAATTATTACTCAAAAACTGCCCACGCCATTATTTTTTTTAGTTTTCTCTTGCAATGAACACAAATTTATTTTTTACTCTCTCCCAAATTTTACTCTAACTCAAACCCAAACTCTTCAGGAATTTTTAAAAAATTTGAAATTGATTAATTATTCAAAAACCAAACGCCAATCGTTATAAGCTTTAAACACTTTAATAGACTATTTGAAGTAGTTTATTAAGATAGAAAATAATTATAATCCATTTTAAAAATTAAGAAACAAAACGATATTTTTTAATAACTTCAATTTACGTCACTTTAACTACGCCTATAAATTAGGTATAGTTAAAAAATATATTTTTCATTTTTTGCGTATTTTTGATAATTTCAAATAAACTATTCACAGCGATTTTTGGTCCGAAGCGCAATCTCGAAATTGCTATGGGGGCGGTTGTCGTGCTCCCATGCGGTTTTGTCGAAATTATCGTAGCTTACAATTCTTATAAGGACATTGTATTATTATTGAGAAATATACGGGATCACTCCATTACAAAAACATATAGAGCGAATTTTGTATTGAATGTAACCAATTCTTTCAATGTGGGAGAATCGTTAAGAAGTAAAAATCACTTTTATTATTAGGTATAAATAATAACCAAACCAAAACAGTTGTCGACTACAATACTACAAACGATTTCTGTTTTATTACTTATTCCGCTCATAATATATCTACCAATTAGTAGGTCGCATTTTCCGTTTCAGTAGTCAATAGAAAAGTTTATCCCGGATGTTTTTGACGGGCACAATTTTATCACAAGTAAGGTAGAGTGGAGCAAGTGGCAACTGAATTTTGGTTAGTACAATTTTAGCCCACTAAAAATACTATTTATAAAAATCAAAGGCTTTCAATTTTTTGTGCAAACTATGAATATATATTTTTAAGCAGTTCCTAAAGTATAAGAGCTGTCATTTATATTTTAATGTAGAATTACATATGTATTTTCGAATATCTTTTTTACAATTACCCCACTTTGGGGTAAGTGTAAAATAGCCTAACGAACTGCTTGAAAGTTTCCTACATTATATAATTTTTCTTTCATAAATTATTTTTTGGTTGATGAAATTATCTCGTCAAATAAAATAGTTATGAATTTAAATATTGTACTTAAGTATGCAGTTTAGCAAATAAAATTTTGCACTTTCTCTGT
The DNA here is from genome assembly GCA_958336395.1 of Ctenicera cuprea. Classification (NCBI taxonomy): domain Eukaryota; kingdom Metazoa; phylum Arthropoda; class Insecta; order Coleoptera; family Elateridae; genus Ctenicera; species Ctenicera cuprea. Next base: position 84,687,422 of record OY284486.1, on the reverse strand, counting down.
GGACAGTTTTGCAGAGGGAAGTCAATAGTTGGGCCTATATAATTAACTTTTAATTTATCAACAAAAAAGGTGGTATAGACTGTGTGATGTCATAGTTGAATCGTTGGTTGCCTACCACATTAAAATTACTTCTACAATCTCTGTAGCCAACCATCATACTGAAAATGTATAGTTTAACATGTTATGGCAATAAACAATTGAGAACCAAATCTGCCTCCATGGCATGCTTTTCAACGTGATTTATTAGTAAAATTTCCATGCTCAAGAAGTGCTAAGATATTATAACATACCTTCGAATTCTCTCGGATAAAAACATCAAAGCATACTGTGTTCTCAGTTGAAAACGACATATATGTTGCTTTTTTATCACAAATAATATAACTAGTGATCCTTATTATCCAATAAAGTGGGTTGACTGGTAACGAGTGATAGTTAAGTCTCGCGTAAATTTGCCTTAAATTGAATGAAACAAGTCAACTCAAGTTTATCACAGGAAAATCACAGTCAAGTGTTATGATGGTAATAAGGGATGCACTGAAGATTCAGCGGGACAAATAAATGACCGAATATTCGGCCATTTAGTAGTTGGCCGAACAGTAAGTTATTAGGGCGAATATTCGGCATTCGACTAGTGACCAAAATCACTATTCGTTAAATATCTATTTATAATGACTGACTGCACCATGTATTTTAATTATTTTCAATTACAGCGAATCTTATCGGACGTGATGGTAATTTTTCCGCCTGTTGTAGCACAGCTACGACCTTTGCTCATAGCCCTTATCAGTAGTTGTTTTGCCATGCTTAGTGGTTAAAAGCCAATTAGAGTGCTCGATTTTCGTGTCAACTGCCAATCAAACCATGAAATTGATTTTATTCGTGAAATGTGTGTAATAATGGTCAGTTTTATCGGTCAGAAACGAATTTGGTTGGCAGAGATTCTCCGAACTGTGAATTCTGATTGGCTCTTGTAGTAAGAGTGGAATAATTAGGTACAAATATTTAAAGCAAACCACTCATTTGTATTATTTGTTAGTTTTAAAATTATAATTAATATGACAGTTCGATACATATATTTTATAATAGTGAAATAATCCAATCATATACCACTGGTGAATTGAAAAATAATCGAGAAAAATTACCCAAACTTCCTGCGTAGCAACTCGTGCTAGTTTTGTTTGAAAAAATTAATATTATACTATAAAAACATTTCAAGTAAGACTAACGCTCATTGCTGCGCAATTTTCTACCTATTATTTTTCAGTTCACTCGTGGTATAACTTTGACCTACCGGTTTTCTTCCAAAGCAAAACGGTCGTAATATGGAGCAAAATATTATGACGCAGATATAAAACTAAAGTTGTTTAATATTGTTACGCGGATGTACCTCTACAAATTATTGTTTCTTCTGAAGTCAAGGGAATCCCTAGGGCATAATGGCCTTTGGCCACTGGTAATGACGCCATTGCTTCCTGGAATCTAACATTAGAAGTGCAACATCCAACTGCTTTTAAAACAAGACGTATAATAATTTAAAAAACAGGCGGTGTGTCTTGACTCAAAGTTCGCATCATCGCGAAGAGGAAGGTTAAAATGTGGTTTGAATAATAGTGCAACAACATTTCTTGATATTTACGTCATCGTCTTCAGTGTTGGGTGTTCACTGATCAGCAGGCACTACAGTCAAGTGTGTAAACACAAACGGATCCAGATGACTCACAAAGGTGATGTAATTTTTATTAGGTGGAAAAACAACTGGGTTGATGCGTACTTCTCGTGGCATTCACATTAGTTGATTATCATTACCTGCAATAATTAATACATTACCATTTTGTTTGTACTTTATTGATTTATTTAGATATTGTTTTTCAAAAATTTAAATTCATCTGGTAGATAACGTTGTCCAAAAACTCAATTGAAAACAAAAAGATCGCTGATGCTAGTTTGTTCTAACAAGTCATTCATAAAAAGTAAAACAAAAGAAGCAACATTACTATCTGTAGCTATAGGAAATACCCTGCCGATGGTATTTTGTTTTGATGCAACACCCACAAAAACAAGAAAGTGATGCAAAATTAATGGGAAATACCCTGTATATGTGGTTGGTTTTTAAAAATGACTGTTTTAATTTCCACAGCAATTTTAATTGCTCTGATTATTAAATGCCAGTCAATGAACTTTTAAAACGTGTCAAAAAAATACATATTAATGTAGCTGTGGCCCGAAAACGACTAATGAATAAAAATCGCGCTTGATTTCTTTATTGGCAACGTTGGAAGTTTGCTACACTTGCTTTACGTTCTGAATATACTGTCGGTCATTACGACGAATAGCGAATTATCTGATTAGGGAAAGCAATAAAATATTGCTAGAAAATTTTTAAATTACATAAAATTGGAAAATACTATAGGCTAAGTTAAATAACTGGAATTTAGTTGAAGTAAACTGCCCCCTCTCCGTTTTAGTATTATCGGTACTTATAAGCAGGAACCAAAATAAAATCAACGTAGGCAGTTCGCTTTTCCATTGCTGGGCAACATAAACCACTGTTTTGGCCATCGCTTGCGTTGATTTGTGAAATCTGACATTTCACGTCAATTTCACAAATCAACGCAGGCGACGGTTTTGGCTGAAAACCCGTTGGCCAACTAAAAAGATTAACCACGTGAAATAAAAATGGTGTTACATTTAATAAGGTACAGCAAGTGCCATTTAACCTTGCAAAAAAAATGACGATAAGTTTAAAAGGCGAGAAGCCGTTACACTCTCAAGCAAAAGCAATCCCATAGTTTGAAAGCTAGTATAATATCTAGTTGCTGTTAATTATTTATGTCATTATTATATTAATCCCTCCTCAAAGCAAACTGTTTCTAACCTTATGGAGAACGTGCGTGCACGGCCTTTTAATTTGTCAAAAAATCCACAATTTTTCGTAAACCATAAATAAATTGACTTTCAGTTTTTAGTAGAGTGTACCACACTGTCCAACAGCCAATTAGAGCTAGTTTAAGTTACGACTACCGACGAAACAAAGCGTAAGTAGCCGAATCAAAGCACACTAAAATTTGCAAGGTTAGGTGGCACATGCTGTAGTGATATTATTACCCAAGGTTTGCTAATGTCAGTTGGTTAAAAGACAGATCTTCTCACGAGGACTCCTTCCCCCCCCCCCCCCCCCTTAATTTTGGCAAACAAATTTGTCAAACTCGATTTATATAGAATTCATGCAATCTCTATACATATAATTCATAAAACTAGGACTTCGATCCACGCTTTCGCTGCAGTAACAACTTAAGTAGCTTATTTGTTATATAAAAAAATGTGGGGCATAACCCGCGGGTTGCGTTTATTATTAAAAAGTGTTTACTACACAACTGTTCACTACAGTTTCTACATTCTACTCCACTTTTAGTGACGACGCATTCAGTAACATGTCTTACATCTCGAGACGGCTTAGATATTGTTTGTGGGTTTCTATATTTATGCTAAAATCACGTAGCGTGATTGGGGCCATGAAGCTCTGATATCGGCGGAATGTATTAAATATATCATTATATCTTGTGATTTATATGAATAAGAGCGAATTTCATTTTGAAATTATATGCAAACATCTAACATATTTTTTTGTGCAATTTCGGTAAATACCGCAAATAATAAGAATTGCGGTTTTTGGTTACATTAACAAAAATTGTTAATTTCTGCTTTCGTTTCCATATTACGAAGCAGAAAATTTTCCAGTTTTCGGTTTTCGATTACTCACGTCCCTGCTTATGAATAATACTTGACATTGTATAAACTTGAAAAAAGAAATTTTAGGAAAACATTTGATAAGATAGTCGGAAAATCTGTCTTAGCGGATGTTTCGATCTGATATGAAAAAGATAAAACGTGAACGAGTAATGCAGATGGTGCTTTGGAATTAATTTTGTTATCAGGTGTATAAAATGACAGTAGGTGGTTGCTAAAACACATTAATCATGCAGAACTATCAAAGTTGTCCGATTCCGATAATGTTTCATTAGATTTTATCTAGACAGATACCTAGAACGTTAGTGAGCTACTTTGTAACAATTTAAAAAATAGTACTGTCTGAGCCGATAGAGCTTGCAGTGAACTACAAATTTGTTTTTGTACTAATCTCCCAAATTTTACTCTGACGCCCTCCTAGATTTTTTGCAAAATATAAAATTGATTAATTATTTGTTCAAAAATGCATACACCGATCGTTATAAACTTTTATAAGTTCGATAGACTATGTAAAGTACTTTATTAGGATCCGCAACAATTTTCACTATTGTAAAAATTAAGAAAAAAAAACGATACTTTTTAATATCAACAACGCGTTTTCCGACACCTACGTGATTTTAACTGGGCCCATCAATTAGCTGTAGTTAAAAAATATATTTTTCATTCTTTGCATATTTTTAATAACTCTTTAAATAAAGTATTTATATCGATTTTTAGTCAGATACCCGCTGTAGGGCGGACGGTTCTGTTCTTACTATGCTTATACGGTATGCCTATACAAATTGTTTTCTTAGACATCTAACATCAGTGAAATGGGAGAAGTAAAAATCGTCTGTTGCTTATTGATGTAAAAGGCAGACAGTCCGTCATATTTGCAGTCACTGGTAGGTTCAACTAATTTTTATTTGGTTATGGTTAAATGTGTTTTAACAAACGGTCTAGGACAGAATTTATGAATCGTTTCAAACTCTTAATAAACGTATGAAAACAAGAAACACTGAAGCAAGAGCGCCGGAGTAGTCGAATAGTTAGGGCACTTAGCTGCTACGGATTCAAATCCGATACTGGATGCCTGGCGGGCGGTCTGCCCTAACCCTTGAGGAGTGAGGGAAGTAAGACAGCCGTCCAAGCCGTGGTACTTACCACACCACCTCGTACCTGTGAGTGCGAGACGGCTGCATTTCGAAGCGATGATCGGTGACCCTGACCCATCGCTTAGCAGGCCAAACTTCAACATGTAGTAGTAGTGTCTCCAACTTTTGCTGTTACTATGAAACTAGACGATTTTTGTGCAACGTCTCCAATAGAAAAAAAAACTCAATTCAAAACGCAGACAATTTTAATGACTTATTATTTAATGATACATCTTTTTGTGAATCAGAAAAAAAGTCGTATATGTATTTCATTTATAGAATTATTAATTAGAAGGTAAGCTTGTTTTATTTTAAATTTGTGTCGCCGTTTCGTAGTAAATGTACAATTGTACACGAACCGCCACTGATTCGCCTGCTTATACTTTCATTGTATCAATTTTGGAACAACCTGTATATATTTTAATAATTAAAACTGTTGAGTTTAAATTTAATTTTATACAAAAGCTGTGCGAAGAATTTCTCAAAACGTGAAAAATTAACAGTGGCATAGTAAAACTGTACCTCAGGTCAACAGGTGGAAACGAAAAGAAAAGGTGTGTAAAATTTTTATTATTATGATCACAATTTAAAGTACATAAAATGTGGACTAATACATAAATATTTTTTTGTTGTTTTTTATGAGACTTAATAAAGTGTAAATGAGTCGAGTGCCCTCCCCTTCCGCCGCCCATGATTTTTAACCATAGGCAATAAAATGCGAAGCGATAGCATGATGCGTAAACGTTGTTTTCGCTGTATTTTTAAATGACTGCAAAGACAACGTAAACAATTTCTAATTGTAAGCAGTAATATGAAACTGAACATGCGACGTAGAAAATACAAAGCCATCGAAATTGGAAGTAAGCAACTTGTTCATTCATATTCGACTGCAAACGCACGCGACAAGGACAGGCGGGAGATTCCGAGAGCGAGAAGGAAGTATAACCTGTTATGTAAAACAAGGACAAGTGTGCGGCGAAAGCGAGACACCGAATAGGAGATTCCTATACAAATGCCCACGCACTAAAAGGAGAGACCCAATAAGAGGAAATTCCTCCACAATAAAGAGAGAAAGACGAGGCATTCGGGCGATCCCAACATATGCAAGCTGAACTGTCCTGTCGTTTACTACTTTTCTGCGAACATGTTTGTATTTTAATATGCGGGTCTGTATCTATATTTAGATAATGATAGCATCATCGTTTGCTTCTCTGGTCATTGGCGATAATTCGATATCAACTAGCGAAAAAAGTGTCATCATCAATTAGATTTTAGCTCGCGCGAAGTGAGCAGTCTCACTGATAACACGTAGCGACAGTGTTTTGCTCGAATTTTCTTTTTTTCTCGCTGAAAATTTGAAACAATCGCCAAAAAAATAAAAGCAGTGGCGCCGCGCGCGATTACGCAACGTTAACGGAAAAATGCGAACCCACATGGAGGCAATCACCATATGGGTACGTAAACATTGTTACAACGTTTCCACAAACCGCGATATGTCCAATATCGCAGCCCACTTGATTAGACTTTGAACCCGTAAGTCAGTTTGGAAAAACAAGAGAGGATCGAGCTCTGACAGAAAGAGAAAGCATGACGCATAAAATTCTAAGGTGAATCCAACAACAGACAAGGATGGTTGCCAAACAGGTTTGAAAGTTTTCGAGGAACAAGGTGGAATAATAAATAACCATACAGGGAAGAGAGACGGATGTATCGAAGTTTGCATGCGTCAGAAAAGAACAGCCGGAGGTTATTACAAGAAGCTGCGAGTGAACCACACTTTAGTCATTCTGTTTGTTGGACTGAGACAGAGCAAGTAAACATGGCGCCGTGCGAGCCAGCATATCATATTTAGTGTGTATTGTACACGCAGTATCTTTAGATTTATCTCGATTTTACAAGAAAATCTTATAGATAAGTGCAAAACTGAAACACAACTTTAAAATGAGTGATATAACCCACCTTTAAACTAAGTGCCAAGTGTAAATTGCGTTAATGTTATCAGTTTTAGTAAAATATTGCATTATATTTTAATTGTTGGTATCCCAGACGCCTACGTGCGTGTGTAAATAATAATTCTAACCTAAATTAAGTGCCAACTCGCTTAATAATGATGTAAACACTGGGATACGTTCGAGAAATTCTCCAGACAATCCAGCTCTTTCCTGATTTCGTAAGTACACGTATTTTTTTGGTCATTTCTTAGATTTTATGCATTTTTTCCCTGTAGCGCAAATTCCTTCCGAGCAAATTTTTTGCACGGTATTGTACTGTGGCGCCGTGTTGACTATCACTTTGGCGTCATAGGCTGTCTGTCTCGCAGTCGCCGTACGTTGCCCCACGCCCCGCGCAGATTCTTTGCTCCACATGTCCACAAAACGCTCCATGACGTCGAAAACGTTCGAATGCCAGTGAATTTTTTATTATTTCCAGCTAACTCACGCAATATCTAGTCGTGGAAATCACTTAAAACAAAAACGCATCCAAACAAATCGACTGTCGTTCGTCACTCCACCGTCGTCATTCATTTGTTGCCGTTTCGAGTCCCGGGCAATTGTTACAGGTTTTGGTAGAACCGTGGGTGCTATGAATGAGCGAGTGGCTTGCGGAATTCCTCTTTGAATGCGTGTTTCGTTTCATGGAATTTTTGATTATTACGAAGGCTATTTTTAAAGCTAAATTCAAGTCACTTCTGATATTTTTACGTGCATTTGTATGCTGTCCAAATATTTTTTTTGCACGGCTGTTGCTACCAGACTTTTGCTGTCGGTATGTCCAGGGACGTAGACACGAAGGCATTCAAGAGCCAATTATTACTTAAATTAATAATTACTTCCTGAATCCCGAGATTTATATTGGATAAAACGTGTTTAGATTAGATCGACACCGTTTCTGCTTCAAACTAAATTATAAGCTAGATTATCATTCCATAAATTAAATTATCCATGGTTTAACTACGGTAACCATGTTATTTACCATTGTCAAGTGACTTTTAAAATCTAGAGCAATGGCAACGTATGTTTACTGACAAAATCTGACCTATGGTCACCATGGTACAGCGATTTACGTTTTTTTAACCCATAATTTAACTATGGTAACCATGGTAGTTACCATTGTCAAGTGTTATAACTGGCAAATTCTGGAGCAATGGCAATATACAGCTATATTCGTTTGTTTACTGTTAAAATCGGACCTATGGTCACCATGGCATTGTAAAGCGATTTACGTTTTTTAACCCATAATTTAACTATGGTAACCATGGTAGTTACCATTGTCAAGTGTTATAACTGGCAAATTCTGGAGCAATGGCAATATACAGCTATATTCGTTTGTTTACTGTTAAAATCGGACCTATGATCACCATGGCATTGTAAAGCGATTTACGTTTTTTAACCCATAATTTAACTATGGTAACCATGGTAGTTACAATTGTCAAGTGTTATAACTGGCAAATTCTGGAGCAATGGCAATATACAGCTATATTCGTTTGTTTACTGTTAAAATCGGACCTATGGTCGCCATGGCATTGTAAAGCGATTTACGTTTTTTAACCCATAATTTAACTATGGTAACCATGGTAGTTACAATTGTCAAGTGTTATAACTGGCAAATTCTGGAGCAATGGCAATATACAGCTATATTCGTTTGTTTACTGTTAAAATCGGACCTATGGTCACCATGGCATTGTAAAGCGATTTACGTTTTTTAACCCATAATTTAACTATGGTAACCATGGTAGTTACCATTGTCAAGTGTTATAACTGGCAAATTCTGGAGCAATGGCAATATACAGCTATATTCGTTTGTTTACTGTTAAAATCGGACCTATGGTCACCATGGCATTGTAAAGCGATTTACGTTTTTTTAACCCATAATTTAACTATGGTAACCATGGTAGTTACCATTGTCAAGTGTTATAACTGGCAAATTCTGGAGCAATGGCAATATACAGCTATATTCGTTTGTTTACTGTTAAAATCGGACCTATGGTCACCATGGCATTGTAAAGCGGTTTACGTTTTTTAACCCATAATTTAACTATGGTAACCATGGTAGTTACCATTGTCAAGTGTTATAACTGGCAAATTCTGGAGCAATGGCAATATACAGCTATATTCGTTTGTTTACTGGCAAAATCGGACCTATGGTCACCATGGCATTGTAAAGCGGTTTACGTTTTTTAACCCATAATTGAACTATGGTAATCATGGTAGTTACCATTGTCAAGTGTTATAACTGGTAAATTCTGGAACAATGGCAATATACAGCTATATTCGTTTGTTTACTGGCAAAATCGGACCTATGGTCACCATGGCATTGTAAAGCGGTTTACGTTTTTTAACCCATAATTGAACTATGGTAATCATGGTAGTTACCATTGTCAAGTGTTATAACTGGTAAATTCTGGAGCAATGGCAATATACAGCTATATTCGTTTGTTTACTGGCAAAATCGGACCTATGGTCACCATGGCATTGTAAAGCGATTTACGTTTATTTTTACCGATGATTTAACTATGGTAGTAAACATGGACAGAAACTACCGTGACATTGTAAAGCGTAGTTCATTTGTTTATCGGCAAAATCTGATCCATGGTCACAATGGCTAAATTATTTCACAAATCATGATTTAAATATGGTAACCATTGTAATTTACCTTTATCAAATGTTGTAAGTGGTAAAATCCGGATCTGGGCAATGTGGGTAATTCGTTTGTTTACTTTCAAAATCTGAGCGCTAGTGATCGTGGCATCGACTAGCAATTTTCGATTGTTTATTGACAAAAACGGAACCGTGGCTATCCACGACATCGTAAAACAATGTTTGTTTGTTTACTGTATCAAAATTTGAGCCATATTCAATAAGGCATTGTAAAGCGATTTTCGTTTATTGACAAAATTTGAACCATGCCTGAATTTTCATTTCATAAATTAAATTATCCATGATTTGACTATGGTTACCATAGAGTTGTTAAAATTCGTTTGTTTACTGGCAAAATCTGAGCCATGGTTACCATGGCATTAGTAAAGCGATGTTCGTTTGTTTATCGGAAAAATCTGAACCATTGCCACCATAGCGTTGTAAAGCGATATTCGTTTTTTATTGGCATAATTTGAACCACGGCCAGCATGACAATGTAAAGCGATGTTCATTTTTTATGGAGATTAACCATGGTCAGTACCATGGCATTGTAAAGAGATGTTCATTTGTTCATCAGCAAAATCTGAACCGTGGTCGTATACCTTGACATTTCCAAGTGATGTTCGTTTGTTTATTGGTAATAAGTGAAATATAGTCGCATTGTCAGCGTAATAGCAGTGACTAATTTCTACTATTAGTTGACCATATTTTAACAACCTGATAGTAACGTAATTATTGTTTTTCGGGGAATTTATGAATGTGCGACCACAAAGGAAAAAAATTAATCATTAGGAAATTAATAGAGCATCCAGCAGAAGTGAAATTAGTTAATATACATAGTAGAAAAAGCGTTGTGATCGTGAAAGAAAATATGTTTTTATTTTGTGGCGGATATACATGTTTTGGATCTGTGCCTTAAAAATTCCAATAGAAAAGCGGTAGCCACAACAGTTTTCAGATTACAAGTACGGTGTAAGAATTAAATATTTTTTCAAAAGCGACATCTCGTTATGTCAAGCATGGTCATCTTGATTATATGATAAAAGAATATATTTTTAATATTGACACATGTTAAAAAATTTCAAATTTAATTAATGGTATGATAAAATGCACACATAGATAATCTTCATTGACGTATTTATCATTACTTGTTATTGTCGGATTCCTTCTACGAAAATGTACACATTATCGGGCCCAACGCATAAGAAAAACAATGCAACATGGGTTTTTCCAATCTATTTTGATAAACGGGAAACGTTTCAAAAATTTTTTGTGTTGGCATTGAGATTTTATATCAGTATCCGGAGCTCCGTCTTGCTACAACTAGAAGCAATAAATAACAATGCGTTACGTTGTGCCGGTGCTCCGTATTGCTGAAATTAGCATTGACAAAAAGTGAATTGAATGTAATTGTTGGCGCGTCGCACCGTTTTGGCGATGCACAGCGTTTATCCGCAAAAACTCAAAAAAAAACACTTTAAGATGTAATTTTGTCAACTTCTAATAATTTCCTCTTTATATAAGCAAGACGTTAATAGTGAAAGCTATTTTTTCCATATCGCTGCTAAATTAATCACCTGTTTAGAATGTACAGTAACCTGGCTATAACAAGTTTCGAAATGTGAATTTTTGATATCCCGTTTGTGTAGGTGTGAATCGTGAGTCATAAATTTAACTCCCAAGGCGAAAGTTTTGTGACATTTAAGTATTTAATTTAATTCCACGGTACAGAATTGTGGGAGCAATTTTATGTATCACTCTGTATAAACTGATTTCGAAATTTGCGATCGCGAATAATTAAAAAAGATTTTGATTTTTATTTTTGAAAAAGTTGTTAATTTTGAACCTCACTCTGTATATGTATGAATTTTTTTAAATTTATTTCGAACAATGGTTCAAATTGTAGTTAAAAAATGAGTTTGGTCAAAAATAACCTATACTACAGGCAGAGTGTTCCATAATTGCTACTAAGGGGGTTTATCTTTTTTATTAATAAAAATATGCAAAAAAATTATTAATGAAAGTTGTTCAGATACGTTTTGTTTCTATGATGCCATACCAGAAAAATGAAAACTATTCAACATTTAGTTTTGGTAAAATGACGGTAAATAATTTTTTTTTGAATTTTAATTAGTTTTGTATTTCACTCTGAATATGTATGAATTTTTTCTAATTTGCTTGGAATAAGCTTTTTTAAATTATATATAAAATTTGGCCAAAAATTACCTTTTATATACAGCGTGTTGCAAAATTGGTCTGATTAATTAGAGGCTATACATTTTTTATTAATAAAAATACAAAAATAATTCTTATTAATAAAAGTTGCTCTCAGATATGCTCTTTTTGTACATGTGATGCACGCAACAGAAAACAACGAGCAAATTATGGCAAATTATAATTTTTTGAGATGAAAGTTATTCTTTTTGAAAATGTGAGCCTAATTTTGTACAAAATCTGTATATGTACGATTTTTTTTGTAGGAAATGGTTATTTAAAAAATATATAAAATTTGGTCAAACATTACCTAGCTTATATACAGAGTGCTGCAAAATTGGTCTGGTTTCATAGAGGGTATACATTTTTCATTAATAAAAATACAAAAAAATGTTATTAATAAAAGTTGCTCAGATACGTTCTTTATCTATGATGCACACACAAGAAAAACAATTGAGCATCTGGTTTTTGTGAAATTATGGCAAATTCAAATATTTTATGAGCCGATGGTTTTTTTTTGAAAATATGAGTCTTAATTTTGTACACACTCTGTATATATGTATGAATTAATTAAAGGTTTAATCTAGTTGTTTAAATTATACATAAAAAGGAATCTGGTCAAAGATAACCTTGTGTATACATATACAGGGTGTTCCAAAACTCGCGGACACGGACTGTGGGGGTATTCTACAAAAAAAACTGAACCCAAAGTTCCTGTACGATTTTTCCATTCATCCAATATTTTTGGAGTTATTCAAGTTTTAAAAAAAATCTGACGATGGTAGAAAGAAAAACTTTCATTCTCAAAGTGTTAGATCAAGGACTGAAAATCAATCCATGATAAATTACAATAAACAAGAGATAGTTCAAATGATAATTTAGAAGTTAAATTACAAATATTGTTTAAACTGTTATATTGTTACTGACCATAAAACCCTATTGGCTGTTGAAAACAGCGCTTTACTTGTTTCATAGTTCGTCATTTGTTCGCATTTAGTTCTAGAGTGCAACAGAATGGCCACGAATTATTGAAACACCAAAAGTATTATAATATGCTGATGGCACCGGGGGCTTCTAATAAACAAGCAGGACGAACGGTACGTTTATACTATGTCCCTGGTGACTGACTGGATTTTAACGAAAAGAAGTGAAAATGTAAATCATCAATAGTGAAACGTTCATACAAAATTTGAATCAAGAATCTCAATTTTTTGCAGAGATATTAATTAAAGCGTAATTAGATTGTTCCATGCTCGGGAAGCTGTAATTCCGCGAGGAAGCGTTTCCACAGAAAGTCATGCAACATCCTGTATATCAGAAAAACAATTGAACATCTAGTTTTATAGAAATGATGGCAAATTCGGTTTTTTATGGGATGTTAAGTAAAACCTCATGTTTTTCTTTTAATTTTAATAATCTACAATTTTTTAATTAGGTTAGTTAATATACCACAAGCTAATGAAGTTACTGCGTGTCGCTGAAACCGCAACTTTATTATTTGTTATTTATTTAAATAATTTTATCAAACTTTAATTATCATTTTTTGAAATTTCCAAGGAATTCCTTGCCTTTTCCCTTCCCTCCTCTCCATCCAGCCCCCTTTCCGGCGCCCTTGGAAAAATCCTAATTCCCCGATTACGTACAGTTACCGCATTCGATCCCAACATGTTTACTATTTATAGTCGCAACAACCTACAAGGTTTCGAACTCAACATTCAACAGCTGCTTTCCAGCTAAACACAATCAGAAATTTCTCAGAAAATTCAGGTAGAACTTGTTGGCTTTACTTGGAACTGGTTAATTTCTTCGAGAAGTTCCACCCAATCGAGCTGCTCGTTACCCTGGTCAATTTTTACCTGCTCGGGAATGCACCTGACGGGTGTTTACGAAGGAATCCTGCAAACCCCTTGGGCCCTTGCTTGCATTAACAGAGTTGTGTGAACTGCATGTAGGGAAAAATTCGAAATGGGTTCCTGTATTATTATTATTTTTTTTTGTACCAATTTGGATGTATGGAGTTGCCATAACTTTAGTTGGAATTCATTAGGGGGCAATTCCAGATGTTTTTGTCGCGAGGGAAGGGATATTTACAAAACAAGTTCGTATTTTGGGTTGAATAACCGTCCCTGTGCTGTGGCCCCAAAGTTTTAATATTTTAATTTTTTTTTGTGTTAATATCTAATATGAAGCAGCTTATCTTTCCTTAACTACGCCACTGGACTGTTCTAAAAATGTTTTGAGTTCCCATCAGTTGTTTTTAATTACTTGGTTTTTTTACTAAATGGAAACAATTATTTTTTTGTGTCAAATTTGCTATCTTAAATCTAATTATTTTACACCAAGAACCGTTACGCCAGAGTAAACAACAATAATACCAAGAAAAAGATCAGACGATTTCTAATAAACAATTTTCAACCAATTATGTAGAAGTACTTGTAAATGATTCAAATTCGGAAAACTTTCAAAACCTTCAAGGAAGGTCCCGTGATTCTTGTAAATTCTTAGAATGTCTTGAATCTATTAGTCAAGTCATGGGCGTAACATGTTGTGGTTTGAAGACATTCGCATCAGCTGAAGGAACTAGTGGGTGGTTTTGTTGATGCAGAAGGTGGGACATTATGATTAATTAATTAAATTAGAACAGATATTCTTTCTGTGGTATTAATTTCATTGTTCTTTAAACAGGTGCGTACAAAATTTGAAGGTTGGTAACAAGAATCGTAACAAACTAATTAAGTTGTGAAACAGTAGCAGCTTGAACTTGATAATTTGATTCTTTTCATTATTTTTATGGCCTCACGGAATCTAATGCAGTGTGTTTCTGAAATCAATATCAATTTATACAACAGATTCGTAGAATAAAAAATGAGCGAAACACTTCGCCTGGACTTATAAAATAACATTGTTTTATATTTTCCAACACTTTCGATATACACCTGTCTAGACACGACTAGTTAAAGTAAATAGTTCTTATAAGTTGTAACATCTTGAAGCGGTTGAAGAAAGACCGACCGCTGCGCTCTGCAAGCATAAGGTTGGGTAAAATATTCGGACTGAATCAACGGAAGCGCGGAAATTGATATTTGAAAATATATTAATAACTCGAGAAGTATTATTTTTAGCAAGAAATTACTCTTATTAATTTGTATTTAGAATTTCAAAACCTTTCTGATTTTAAAGCCAAAATGCCACGTTTCCATTAAAAAAAAGTTATTTTTTACCGTGGCCACCATATTATAATTGGAAACTCAAGTTTTTTTCTTAAATACAATCGAGAAGAATTTGCCCTACAACTTTGCTCTTGGGTTTGCGAGTCTATCTATTAAAATAAAAAAGTTAGCATACACTGAACATTAAACGACTAGTACAAGAATACAACTGCTGTAGAAAGTATGTGAAATTCCTCTAAGGACAAAAAGATTATTAAGGGACAAACATTTTTTGTGAAAAGAATCTCCTAGAGCAAACAAAACAAAAAACCAAATTTTTAATTTTTTATCGAAAAAATTTGGGGGGAGTGGAAACAGTAGCCCCCCTAAATATGAAATTATCGAAAAAATATTATATTCGGATTTTGCTATCAATGGTGAGCTATTTCACTTTAACAGAAATATTTTATTGCCCCCCGTTAAATAAATAAAAGGGTACCAATTTTCAATTTTCAAAAATTCATAGAGGGCGTCACAATGAAATTATAACAATGAGCAAAAAACAAAATTGTAGCAGATGCCTATCTCTATCAGCTTACAAAGTTTAAACAAAAACGTGTGGGCAGTTTTTGAGATTTTTTTTTTGAAAATTTCAAAAATTTTGTAGTGGTGCCATTGAGATCGTTTTTCGATTTTCAAAATTAATGATATTTCATGGTATAGTAACCCTTAAGGGGCTACCAAACAAGATGTAGTTGATCCCAATCAAACAACTGGTTTTTGAGTAAATGGGCGTTAAACTCGAAATTTACAAAAATTCGTAGCGACCGACATGTTGAAGCTAAAGAGTTCGGTAAAAAAACGTTTGATTTGTTCTAAGGCCTGCTATAATGTCCACTATTCCAATTTCCAAAATTCAGTTTCTGAAAAAAATGCTACCAAAAAAACGCTTCCGGTTTCGGATTCTTTTTAAAAGCTTATTTTGTAGATGAATTTTTGATATACCTCCTCATTCCAAAGCACATCGAAATCGGTCCAGCCGTTCCGGAGATATGAGCGTTACCCACACACCCACAGACAGACATTTTTTAAAAACCACTTTTTTAGGATCCTGGAAGCCCAAAACATGTATTTCCGTCAAAATCTCGATTTTGAAAATTTGCATGAAATCAATTACTTCCTATACTGAAAGTATAGGAAAGTAAAAATATGTAAAAATTATTTATAAAATACCTGCTTTACAATGCGTCATTACGGAACTACACTGTCCTAAGGGGGGGGGGGATTTGCACGTATATTTTTTTTTAGATTAGCACACTTAAGTATTACCTTATTTTTTTAATGAAGTTACTAAAACACTATTAACCGTAAGATTTTTAAGTTAATACACTAAACTTTATTGAAATTTAGAAGGAAACAAAAAAAACATTGCCACTGAGCGAGCATTGCCTAAAGACTACATTTTTTGTTAATTTTAATATTACGAAATTGAATCCACGGTACAAAAGACATTAAAACACTAAAAAGTTTAAAAAATAATCTGGGTAGCAGTGTAAATAATCCAACACGTGCCGCCGCTGGTCGAGATTTTTAATTGACAGTTTTAATTGACATATTCATTGCTTTTGTAATTGAGTTTTTATCGCAAATTCATCTTTTTATATCAGCAAAGCGAACATTTTTTACTACCACCATTAATAAGAGGACATGGCTCCTAATAGGGACCCTAAATGTCATACGATATTGACAGATTTGTCACAAACATCATCTATGCTTCTTAGCGCAGCTCATAAGGAAGCATTTTTGCACACTTATTTTCAACATTTTTACCGTATTGTACATGTATACATTAACAGATTAAGTACTTATTTCAAGGACACTCTGTATAGCACAATTGGCTCTGTTCGGTTAGATTAGATCGGGGTAGATCATATACGTGGTATTATAGTATACGATCTGAGAGATTAGGCCAGGATAGACCAATTTTGAGGTTAGGTTAGGTTGGGTTTGGTTGATCGGCTAAAAACATGTGAATAAACAAAATAAAAGAAACAAGAGAGCATACGGTTTGTTGTTACTACTTTACCATTGCTGAAAACTAAAGAAAAAAAAAACAAAATAGTTTGTTGCTGTTAAAAAACAAGCTAATTATTATGCCGTTGAAATTAGAAAAAGAAAACGCAATTTGCAGTCAGATTTTTTTTACACACGGCCTAGTGGTGTACGCAAGGAGATGGTAAAGAGTTAGTTAACATCCGCATTTCCATATGTATTTAATTGTCAAAAAATATATAATCATTTTTTTAACGTTTTATTATTCAAAAATTTGGTTTTAAAGCAATCGCATCAACAAAAAAACTGTTACCGGTTACGCAGCTCGTCTTAGCGGTCCTCGGCACGACCCTAACTTAACGCGGGTAGTTTCAACGAGCTGGGGCACGTCCTTTGATACGTCCTGACGTTTTTGACACAACCTCCTGCCAGGCTTTCGCGCGGCTTGTTCTTACGTCTGCATGACTCGTATTGACTGCCTCCGGCTCATTAGTGACAGGCTTTGGTACGTTCTGACGTCTTTCGACATGTCTTGGCATCTTTTGACACGGCTCGTCTCGACAGGCTTCCGCACGGCTTACTTCTGTCGGCCTAGCTCGCCTTGACAACAGTTATGTACGCAACCCATGGTTGTCGCTCTATCTTGGCAGGCTTTCACACAGCTTGGTTTTACGTCCGAGGGGGTGGCTTGACAGAAGACGGTCACCGGCTCATTCCCGATGGGCTGCGGAATGTCCTGACGTCCTACGACACGTTCCGCCGTCTTTGAACACGATTCGTCCCGGCAGTCTCTCGCACGGCTTGTTGCGCTACTATGTGGGCATTCCTCGTCTTGACGTCCGCGCTCCTTTCCCTTCCAGCTTGTCCTTCTACACTGTCGACTCGTTCCGACAGGCTTCTGCACGGCTTGCTCTTAGTCCGTCGGCATGGCTCGGCTTGACGATCCTCAGTCCCCTGCCCTTGTCTTAGCAGGCTTCCACCGGTCCCCGGTCTATTCCCGATGGTCTTCGGAACGTCCTGATTTTTTTCGACACGATTCGTCCCGACATGCTTGCTCCTACCATGTGGGCATGCCTGGTCTTGACGGTTCCCGGTTTATTCCCGTCGTGCGTCGCTACGTCTTGACATCCTTCTACACGGTCGACTCGTTCTAACCGGCTTTCGCGAGGTTTGTTCTTGGTCTATCGGCATGGTTCGCTTTGACGGTCCTCAGGACGGCTCGTCCCTACAGGCTTCCCCACGGTTTGTGTTTAGTCGAACGATCTTCGGCTAATTCCTGACGGGCTTCTACACGTCCGTTGGCATGGCTCGTCTTGACGGTCCTCAGCGCCACCCATCTTGACAGGCTACGACGCAGCCAATCTTATGTTCGTGGGAGTGGCTCGTCTAGACGTCCCCGGGACATTTCGATATGTGGGCTTTGGCACGTCGTGATGTCTTTCGACATGCTTCGTTACGATAGGCTTTCACACGGCTTGCTCCTACGATGTGGGCATACCTCGTCTTGACGATCCTCGTCACCGTTCGTCTCGACAGGCTTCCCCAGGGCTTGTTTTTAGTCGGACGATCTTCGGTTAATTTCCGACGTGCTTTGACACGTCTGTCAGCATTGGTCGTCTTGACGGTTCTCAGCGCGGCCTATCTTGAGTCCTTGACAGCCTTCCTCGCAGCATAATTGCAGCTGCAGCCGTATTCTTCTCAAGTTAAGATAGGTCGAAGAGATTTAGATATTAAGTAGTATATAGATGGGATATTTCGAATGAAAATAATCGAATCGTACGATTATTAAATAATCTCGAGAGGTTACGGAAAACTATTCGAATGATTTTGCTAATTTAAGTTTTTGGTTTTGTCTGCTTCCGAGGCCAGCTTTTAAGGTATAGCCAGTTGCACGTGCACACTGCACAATGCAGATATAATTCACGGTACCACATATTCAATTATAGATGCTACATTGGGCCACCCTGTATGTAAAGATTTAATCCATATTTTTAATTATAGTAAAGATATTAAGCCCAGCTGCTATAATGGGCCACCCTGTATGTAATTGTTTATTAAATATTCGTGTTTGTGTTCTACTTTTTATGAAAAGAAACACTTTTTTGCCATCTGCTGCTTAAACTAGCAAATTACATAATTATGGTTATAACTTTTTTGCTAGGGATGTCACATGCCTCAGTGTCTTATATAGGATATTTATAGCAATATGTTGTCCATAAAAAATCCACAAAAAAGGGCTTAAATTGCTATTTTTATGATAATTTGTTATATGTATAATAATAACTGCACGAGTTCAAGAATGAGCTAACGAATTCATCGAAATTTTTCAGTTAAAAATGTCGAGAAAACAAACACTTTTTACTGAAAAATAAACTTTACATTTTAGTGCTAAATATAAATCGGAATTTAATGAGAAAAATTGGACAATTCGTTCTAGTGGCTTGCTGCGAATTTTTTCCAACCCTGGTCTCGTTATCCATTGAAACTGTAAGTGCAAATTTTTCTTAATGTATCATGAAATACATTTATATATTGTTACGAATATTTTCACTTTGATGAGGTACAAATTTATTAATTCGTGTTTTTTCCTAATGTGCTCTAATTAGAAAATTCCATTTTCAGCAATAATGTACAATAATCAGCCAGTAAAATTCCGATTAATTTGATCTTGTTTATCTTAACATTTTCTGTTTTTTTAATAAAATGTAATTTTTAAAAAATTCAAGGATTTTTTATTGATTAATTTCTTCAAAAGTTTTTTTTACATCGATAAGATTTTGATAAAATCTTCTGCAAAGTCTCATTCATTCTCGTTGTTGTTTCATAGAATTAGGTTCCAAGTATCTCTTATTAAAGATCCTTCAAGGTTTTAAGTGAAGACTACTTTCTCGGTACCATTTAAAAATAGAATTGGATGCGATTCTGATTAAGCTCAGATTAGTGAACATGAATTGACTACAGAAAAAAATTTACGATTTAAACTACTGATAGTTTGTCTTTTCCCAGATTTTGATTACTTGAAGCCAATAATTAATAATAATGGAATCATAAAATAATCTAGGATTTTCGAAAAGCTATCTTAATTTGTGATCGGCATAAACGAATGATTTGTTCGAAAGCAACTTATGATCGAATGATTCATTCGGATAAAATCATTCGGATATGTCTATGCGATATAAAGTAGTAAAAACGCTGTGTCAGAATCAGCAACAGAAATTTGTGTTAATATAATTTATGTCAAACCTTATACTTAAAATTATTTACAGATGAAAAAAATTTAGATAATAAATGTTTGCTTGGTTTTAAAACGTTGTGAGGTAAAAAGTTGCGAATGCGATTTATGTTGCCCATTTTCTGGAACTAGCAGCTTATTTTCTCTGTTCTGTGTAGAATTCGAATAATTTTCGATGTACCAACCCAAAATCTTGAAATTTCCGATTGGTAATCACATTAGCTTCTAAGTTTTTTCCAATTAACCAACGTTTTCTCTCTTAATTTTGAGATAATCTTGCTCCCTCTCCGTGTGCAAGTAAACTTTGATCTTGAACACTCTTGTACGGAAGAAAATGCTTGATTACATAATCAAAATTCAGATAAAGTGTTGTTTATGTGGTTTTTAGTTTTGGTGCGGAACCATTTTTGCTGATATAGCATCTGCATCGAAATTAATGGGATAAGACGGTTTTTGGAAATAAGGCTGGTATTTGTTTCCTTCATAGACAGTATATTTTTTAAGGTATTTTAAAATTTGTTAGTCATACCCATGGTGTTTGTACCATGGTTATGCCGTTGAGTTGATACAATTTAGTTGCTCATCGGATGGGAGATAAATCGATACTTTGATAAAATTAATTTTTACCCCCCCCCCCTACAATTAACTTCAATTCAAATGAATGAAAACGTGTGTTGGACTACTGTGACCAACTTAAAATATAAAATTTTAATTTCTTTCCGCATTGACTTATTTTTCCAAATGATTTTATATAAACTAAACTTCACCCCACCCCCCACCCCTGTTCTTGTCTCGATTGGACACGAACTGTAGCTTTTACGGCAAAAATGCATATGAAATTTTTTGTTTGAAATTTCATTCCCTACAGTTTTGTTCTATGTAACATTTTTCATCCGATGCACCGTTTACGATATAATTGCAAAAAACAGTTCTGGGTCACTACTCGGGTGCAAAAATGGCCTTCCGATACCTAGTTGTGTGTGTTAATGAGTAGTATTGTTGTTCACTTATTTAATATGTGCAGTTCGTAAATCTAGTTGATATGAAATCAATGCCGACGTAAAAAACGTAAAAATTCATAAAAGTTTGAGACCTGGTGTAGCAGCTGCTTCGCTTTTGAAGGTGCTGAGGTAGGCTTCGGGTCTCTGGAAGGAGCTAGGTGCAGGTTGATCTTTGGAGGATTCTATGGGTTCTTGTTTTTTTTACGTTGCTTCGTTCTGTTTGATCCTAAAGTATAACTAACTTTTCCGTGCAAATGTTTTTGCATATTTGCATCCTTTATCTAGTACCGTTGCGTAGCAATATAAACAAACGTCTACAGATGGCGGAGGGGTGGGAAATTTAATATAAAACAGAAGTCGCTGTTGCTTAATTACGCCTAGAAAATACAAACAAACATTTACGGACGGCGCGAATTTAATAGTTACGGAATTTTCCGTTGCACAGTTACGTATCAAATAATTAACACTGCATAATAAGGGGATTGTATGTTGGGGGCGCAACAATCGATGTAATTTGATATTAATCAGCAGATGTCTTTGCAATTGAGGTTAAATATTTAATTTTTTAACGTGTGAATTTATTTTTTTTACATTCGATTCAAAATCGTTTTAAATGGGTGATATAATGCAGAGATTATAATAAATATGGGCTAGAATTAGAGAAAGAAAAGCAGTTCTTGTTAATCTCAATTGCAGAGCCATCTGCTGGTGATCCTAGGTAGTAAAATAATATACTCAACATTGCTTACAGCGTCCCAACATATAACCCGCGATTTTTATATTAAATAATTTTATTTTGACACCGTAGAATGCGGATCAAAGATGGTCGATGGTATAAAATTAGTGAGCTATGCCAAATTGCACCATTAATAGCAAAACTAATATTTCTATGTTAAAATTGGAAATCCGGTTATTATTTAAATTTTGATTTTACTTGTAAAAATTGTTTCTGCTAACAAAAAATTAAATGTTATTATAACTTATACTTCGAGCTTAAACGGTAAGTGGGAAAAAAGTCATGGAAAAACAGCCCCCTAAAAAAAACCTCGGAAAAAGTCACCCGGAAAAAAATGTCTCGGAAAAAAGTCACCCGGAAGAAAGTCTCCCGGAAAAAGGGCACTTGGAAAAAAATCACCGGGAAAAAAGTCACTGACTCAAATTACATCTTGGAAACAATTAAACTTCTATCCCGGAGAACTTTTACCTGAGCATAAACCGACCAGAAAAAAATATTGTCTTAAAGATTGTTTCAAAACGATACTTTTTTATATCTTAGTGTGTTTTCGCAAATTGCATAACCAAAATGAGGCAAGAACTGGCCGTGGATACTACAAAGGTATTACAAAATGAAGCTGGTATACCAACTACAAGAAAAGGGCTTCGTCAATATGAATAATGATAAAAAGTGTGGTAGTGGTTCTAGTTTTGTCGCCAACTACAAGTGTGTCTTTTTTCCTAGTGACTTTCTTGACTTTTTTCCGAGTGACTTTTTTCCAGGCGGCTTTTTTCCGGGTGACTTTATTTTCGGTGACCTTTTTTCGGGTGACGTTTTTCCTGGTTCTTTTTTCGATGGCTTTTTCCGGATGACATTTCCGGGTTCTTTTTTTCCGTTACTTTTTTCGGCGACGTTTTCTTCCGGAATTCGTTTAAACTTGCGTTTCAAAATATACCTTGTTTTACAGCTGAAGATGGTCAATTTAGGTACCAGAAACCCTTTGAAAATGTAAATTTATTTGTAATTGTTTATTGTTTTGAAACACCATCCTCCACTAAATTTTTTCCACGTAAACCACTAGAATAAATTTTACTTCACGTCTGCACAATTCCTCTCTGCAAGTGCCTAACATCAAATCCAATTAATTCTATTGAACGTTATGACGTCATGGTGTGCTCGTTTATTTGCTCGACTTTCCTCAGCATAATTTTTACAATCGCTTGTAATGATTTAGTCTGATTGATGCCATTAACTATTTTTCTCCACCGGAAATAAACAAAACATCTGTTATCCTTATCACCCTCGTCAGATGAGCTCTCTATCTAGTTTTGCTGTTTTCACGTCACTTTTCAACCTTTCAGCTGAGATAGATCGTGATTATAATGTCCACGGTCTAGAGTTCAATGTTTGTTGATATGCTTTTAATAACAAAGATAAATATTTAAGTAGTTTTTTTAATAACATGTAATAAGATTTAAACTTAGTATTTGTCCACATGCTTTACACGTAGGATGTCGAGTTGACGGATTTAAATTATTGTGCAATATAGTAGTTTTAACTTTACAAAGGGATTTATTTTACTGCAATGATTAAGGTCAGATGAGTATAATTTAAATAAATAAAATTTTATTAACAGTCCTGCATGAATACATAAACATATGCTAATACTAATTATGCAAAAAATCAACTTATATGATACGCATGCCTTTGTTTACATTAGTTAGGGGATTTCCCCAAAAAATATGCTCAGGAAATACCTCTAATCTAACGCTGTCAACAATCCTAACACCCAGAAATCAAGTTTTTTAACGAAAAAAATCACGTTGTATTATTTATCTAGCTTCGGGGATTCGCCCTAGGAACATATGACTATTCACAGTCTAAGTTACCTTTTTTTTAAATATTGATGATAATAGGTTGTGTATTACTTTTAGATCCTCTTGAGTGCATACGTAGCCAAAGGTGGGTGGGCTCATTTAAATAACAATGCCCCACCCTACTGACCAGCTAAGAAAAAATAAAACACCACTTATTTAATAGAAATATACTTTGATAGGGAGCAGCGATAATGTTTTTTTTTACAAATTTAATTTTTTTTAATTGCAAAATATCTGAATCCCCCCCATACACACACTTTCATGAGTGTAACGGTTAGTTGAAGGTATGGCCGCCCTATCTTTATGGCGGAACAACTACCCACCCTGCGATTTAATGTTGCTAATTAAAGTGTCTTTTTAAGGGGATTCCCCAAGTTTTAGAGTATTAGGGGTGAGTTAGTTACCTGGAGGTCATTTAGGGATTCCCCTGTTCTGATGATTTCAAAAACTTGATTTTTCTTTAAACGATTTTTTAGCAATGTTCGCTCAGAGTTGTGTTTTTGCTCAATTTGTTAAAATTATTTTAAAAAAACCTGACAATTACACATCGTCGTTTTAAAATAGTAACTGAAAGACTTTCATTTTACTGTCTAAATCGAAAGTTTTTCCATTCTTGCTTAAAAATAAGTGTTGATCAGTCTGATAAGGTATCAGCAAATTACTAAACGTGCGTCATCTCCAACTGATAAGCAGAAGGAAAACCTACGATAGGTTAGAATTATATAGTTATCTATACGAAGGGGACCTTTGTATTATTTAAATAATTTGTTAGTTTAGTTGAACCACGTTTCGTTGCAAAATAGATTTTTTTATTTCAATGCAGTAGCGTAGGCAGAAAAATTTTGGAAAAAAAAATATTGACATATTTAAAAAGAAATCGAAAGTTTTGCCAAGAAAAATAATTACTAAAAGAACCTTCCAATTGTGTAAGCCACTGGATGATTTGATGACAATTCTTACACAAACTCGAATAGAAAATCAATTTAAAAAATTGCGTGGAACTTAATATCTTTTTTATTTATGCATAACTGATTATTGTTGGATGTGCGTGTACGTTGCAATTTTATTGCGTTATGGAAAGTAGCAATTTTACGCATTGCCCACCAAACGTTCCGTGAGTTATTAAAATGACGAAAATGAAAGTGGAAGCCGTAATTATATGATCGGTTCTTTCAATGACGAATTGCGTTGTCTTTACTCGACTTGAATAATTAATTGCACAACTTCGTTCAAAATTGAAGCTCAGAACTTCATCTGACCTAAAATTTAGATTTAGTATAATTATACCTAGAATATTTACGTTTTATTTCAAGATTAAGCCATTAGGATTGCTCTTTGGCGCCTAAGGCATGGCATTATCAGTTAACAAATTACGAATAATTTGTACAAGAAAATAAAATTAATAGATTAGATATAAATCATCAGATTGGCCGTAAAATGTTAGAAATTTATGGATGTTATGGATTTAAATAAAAAATGTTCTATAAACATGGGTCTAAAAACGTTTGTTTACGGAGTTGCAGCCTCCCCAAGATGGAACAATCTAATCCCGCTTTAATTAATATCTGTCATAAATCGAGATATCGGGTTTAAATTTTGTATGAATAATTCAATAATGATGGTTTATAGTTTTACTTCTTTACGTTCACATCCATTAACCAGGGGCGTAGATGTGGGGAGTGCTAAAAATGCGTTAAGAGATTAGTAGCGTACCCTCCCATATCTACGCCCCTGATTTGAACGAAAACAAGCCAAAATGTAACTCATGATTAGTACACTATCAATACAAAATTTTAATGAAATATTTCAATGTATGGTGGAGATATTAACTAAAGCGTGATTAAATTGTTTCATTTTTGGGAGGGTGTATCTCCGTAAGGAAGGGTTTCCTGGCCCATGTTTATTGGACATTTTGATGTGAAACGATCTCATAAATGTGTTCTTTAAGTTTGGCTACAAAATTATACAACACCCTGTATACGGGTTTCCTAAGTAACCTAAAATAATTAAAGGGGTGGATTCCTCAAGAAATTTTATGAAGAAAAGTTCCTATGAACATGCCTTTTCCCCTACAATTACCTTCAATTCAAATTGTATTGACGTCTTTCTCTAAATAAGAAGTCCTAGAAGTGAAAATCATTGATTTTATATAAACTAGACTGCACCCCCTGTGTTCTTGCCTCGATTGGGCACGAACTGTAGCTTTTACGGCAATAATGCATATGAACTTTTTTGTTCGAAATTTTATTTCCTACAGTTTTGTTCTATGTAACATATTTCATACGATGCACCGTTTACGAGATAATTGCAAAACACTGTTCTGGGTCACCACTTGGGTGCAAAAATGGCCTTCGGATAGTTGTGTGTGTTAATGATTAGTATTGTTGTTCACTTATTTAATATGTGCACTTTGTAAAGCTAGTTGATATGAAATCAATGCTGACGTAACAAGGCGAGACCTGGTGTAGCAGCTGCTTCGCTTTTAAAGGAACTCACGGCGCTGAGGTAGGCATTGGGGCTCTGGAAGGAGCTAGGTGCAGGTTGGCTTTTGGACGATTCTATGGGGATAGTTCTGTTGCCTTGGACTGCAAATGAATGCTCGATCTCGTTACTTAATCCTTAGGCAGGTTCTCGGTTGTTTTTTTAAATTTAGACCGTTCTGTTCGATTCTGAAGAATAACTAACTTTCCCGTGCAAATGTGTTTGCATATTTGCGTAGCAATATAAACAAACGTTTATAGATGGCGGAGGGGTGGGGAATTTAATATAAAACAGAAGTCGCTGTTGCTTAGTTACCCCGACAAAATACAAACAAACATTTACAGACGGTGCGAATTTAATAGTTACGGAAGTCGCCGTTGCATAGTTAGGTATCAAATTATTAAACCTGCATAATGGGAGGCTTGTATGTTAAAGACGCTGCATTCGATGTTGGGTAATTTGATGTTCTTCGGCAGATGTCTCTACAATCGAGGTTAATCGAAGGGAACATGTGTGCTCAGAGCTTTAGTTTTCGAGATGCAGGGTGTTGAGAATTGTTATTTTATTTTAAATTTTATTTAATATCTTGAACACCTTGCGCAACAACATTTTGACGGAATGTGATGTACAGGGTGAATTTATAAGGTTTCATGAACACTTTTCAACCCTTAACTTTTTTATGATGCGCCACTGGCTATTAGAGTCAATTTCTTCAAATTGCCTGATAAAACTGAGAACTTTTTTACCTCTTGCAGTTTTTTGATAACTCCATTCGTTTACGAGTAATTGGAAAATGCTAAATGCATGTCGGACGTATTAATAACTCAAGCGGGCCGCGGCGGGTGGTCTAGTGGTTAAAGTCCCAGGCTTTGAAACTAGACTCCCAATGGCAGTAGGTTCGAGTCCACTGCCTGTCGGAAATTTTTCTGAATAAGTTAAATCCGGCGCGGCGGGTCCATGGATGGTGTTTGTAGGTGTGTATGTTGGGTTGCATGTCTTTCAGGGGTGGGGCATGTTAGACCGGTGAATAGCACTTAGTGTGCTGAGCCCGGGTAAGGGGGTGGGATGGGAATCATGAAGTCGTGCTCACGCACGGCTTCATGATTCTTTAAAAAAAAATAACTGAAGCGGGCCTTGGAATGTTGACAAGAACACGTTTATAAAAAAAAGTAAATAAATAAAATAAAATAGAAATTTTAATCAGTAAAAATTTTCAACGCTTTTCTTCATAAAATTGCTTGAGGAATCATCCCCTTAATTATTTCAGCTTTTTTAGGAAACACCCTGTATATGTATTTTTTTTGTTTTCCATTACATTTTTTTACAATTCTTTTTTCGCAGGTTGTATATACACTTTTCTTTATTTGTTTAATCTTGCCAATTTTTATTCAATAATTACCATATTTTCTCGACTGGACATTTCGTCTTCGGGCATTTCGTTCCCGTGAAAATTGTCAGGCCTACGTGATTTATGTTCTATTTCCTGCCGTTTTTTTTGTTAATTTCCACGTGGTGTTAGACAAATACAATTCGAATTTTAATCACAATTTTAAGTACTTCTCTGCACTTGAAAGTAAATAAAAATTTGAATGGGTATCGAGCGGCAGTCACAAAAAATTGAGTAACGCTTGTTCAATCACAGAATTTCCAAAGTCATCGCTGTAAGTGAACTTATCTCGAAGCATCTACCGGAAATCGCAATGACAATTCACGTGAATGCATGTAGAGCATGAGAATTTCTAATCGTGATAAAATTAAACAGTTCGGGTTAATCTTAAAATCGCCATAATGCCTTTGAATATGTCCCATTTATAATCGAGTTTTAATTGTAGGAAATTAACGCTGTTTCCATATAACTCATATAAGTGTACATATAACTCTTATCGTTTCTTATCAGTTTCAAGTATGAAGTGAGTCAGGATAGGCTGATATATTTCCAAATCATGTATTTTCCATCTTTCTTCTTCGTTTTATTTCGCTGTTGTTGTTGGCGTAAATACTTAATCGTATTATGAGGCCACGGATTTATATTAAACGCGTTTTATAACTTTGCATTCCTTCGGTTTTGAAATTCTATTATGGTACTAGTGAATATTCAAAAACTACCAGTTTATTTCGTTAAAATGCGCATACTGACTAATTTTATTCTTCGTAAATTCGTAATACCTAATAGTGTGATATTTACCGAAATCCTCTTTGCTTGCAGATAGTCCTAGAGATGGAAAGAAGTGCCGATAGGTATTTGCACAAGAAATTCAAAAAACAGTTGAGTATCGAACCGAATCAGGATGAAAAAATTGCAAAAACAACAGAAAATCGAGGTGTACAACAAAAACAGCAACAAATCGGCGAAGCCAACGATTCAATTGTTGCAAACAACACGGTGACCGTTAAAACAAGTGAAAGAAACAGTAACGATAGTGTGCCAAAACTTAGTACAAATAACGAAAATACTTTTAAGGTGACTGTGCTAGAATCTTCTGCTAACTTAGATAAGTCTTCCATATCACATCTGAACGTAGTGAATGCAGAAAAAAGTGAGAGTAACGCGAATGTTGTTACTATCGAGAGAAGTTTTAAACAAGCTGAGGAATTAGTGGATCCACAATCTTCTTCAAACAGTTGCATATCATATGTAATTTCAAAATCCAGTAGAGTAGAGAATCTGAATCAACCAGAAACCCATTACAGAGCCGCTAATTTTGATACGACGAGATTTAACGTTTCGGAACCAATCGCTATCCCTTCTTCAGCTGATACGTCTTCCATTTTAGACAATGTATATTCTAAACAATACGTAACTTCGAAATTAGTTAATATTGACAAAGTAGGGGACATATCCTCATCAAATAGTAGTTTAGGTAACAACGATCATCATCAAGAGGACTCCTGTAGTTTAGCCGATAACAGCAGAAATCCAGAATCAAAAGCCGAACACGCACCAGAACTTGGAACCGTGGAGAAAAGCTCTGGGGGAAAGTACATATGTTCCTACTGCAATTTGGCCTGTTCGAAACCGAGCGTTTTACAGAAACACATACGGGCCCATACCAACGAAAGACCTTACCCGTGCGTCAGTTGCGGATTTAGCTTTAAAACGAGATCGAATTTGTACAAGCATTGCAGATCGAGGACCCACGCCAATAGGGTTATGGGAAATAAGGCCCAAGAAATACATAACGAAACAGACACGGATAGTCAGAACAAAATGGAGTACATCGAGCAAAATTCTATCGAATCTGGGGGTGAGGACGTGGTGGTAGCGGCGAGGGTTGCCGAAGAAAAAGGTCCAACGGTGCAAGACATCAAAACGAAACCATACAAACCGCGCTTCCATACAGCAAAAGCCTTCTTCGAAGATATTTCGAAAGATAATCAAAAAGATGGAGGAGAAGATCAAAAAGTTCCGGAGACCGTCCAGAATAGACCTTCGAATTCTGATTTGTTATCTTTACACATCAACGAAGTTATAAACAAAAATAATGCTATTGTAAATTCAAACGAGCCTTATTTGTTAAGAAAGCGCTCCATAGATAACAGTCATATAGATAACGTTAACAATAATGAAGTCGCTTATTCTCAGCAACAACCGCACGTTATTTTAGATGAAAGGCAGAACGATGAGCCCCTTAATTTAACCAACAAAAGTCGCAAACGGTGCTTGAGCGAAGTCGGAGAACCCACCATGCATACGAGTTTAATCAAAGAGCTGCTTTTGAAAAATCTTTACGCCGATTCGATGCAGTGTCCGCATTGTAAAATGATTTTTCAAACGGTGACGGAATTGGAGCTGCACAAAATGAGAAGTTGCAAAGGATATCAGAAAACAGGCGCAAGGTACAGCAGGAGTAGTTCTGTTAATGTTGCTTCCATTTTAACCAAGAACAAAAACGCTTTCGACAACATTCCACATCTGCATAATACAGTTTTTCCTTTGAAATCGCCCGGACCCTTTTTGGGAAAAACTCGATTAGTTGAAAGCGATAAAAGTAAGTCATTTTCGTTCGATGATGGTCTTCCAACTTTTCAAACGAGTATTCAGAACTCGAACGATATATTAAGGTCAACCTTACGTTATTCCATATCGCCCCTAACCATTCAACAGGATAAGGCAAAAAAACCTTCAGTTAAATTATTCGGTGGCGAAGTAAAAATTACTCAGACGTCGGGCGAAACTAAAAGTTTCAGAATTGATAGCAAAGATAACGGCGAACATTACACCGATTACGGTGGAAGATTAAGCGAAAATCGGGTAGTCAAGTCAAGTTTACAATCGGGAGGCACTGTTTTGCAAAACAAACCAAACTACAACCCGAAACAAGATTCTCTGAGATCATCTCCCGATGTTATACGCGTTTACGACAACACAACGCTGTCTCCCAGCATAGACATGGCAAGTTTGGGAAAGACCAAATTTAATTTTGACCACCATCAGAATCACGAATTTGAAAGCGAGCATAAGTCTAATTCCGATTTACTGGTCAGACCATCCAGCGACGTCATCGGAAGTTCAAATTTCAGCAACACTCCTGGTGCTTTGTATAAATACACAAATATTATGGATTTTAGCCAAAAAGCTGTCAAGTTACTTGCTCCAAATTTAAAACAACCGAACCTCACTATTCCCGGAGTTCCCATGCCCAACAAACTCGTCTTGCCGCGTTCACCCTCATTAACTTTTGAAATCAAACCAGATCCACCGAAAATGTTCGATCCCTTGCCAATTTCTAGAACTCAAGTTGAAAATGATCGCATCAACGTTATTAGTCTACCGAAAACGCAGGAACCAGAAATAAAACACATCGAAAACATTCAGTTTGCCCAAAAACAGATCATGCTGCAGCAAAAAATGTTGGCGGAACCCCCACCACCATCCCCAAGCGCCCAAAATTTATGCAACCCAGTCAACCTGTTGGTGAATGGAAAATTTGTCCGTTATGTACCAGGAATGCCTGGTCCAATAACGGCCGAGGTTCATTCAGACGTTCCGTATCGTTCAAATTCAAATTTTCGCCCGCAAAAATCTAACTTGCGTATCAATTTTTCCGAAACATCCCCCAAAACGCCTACTACTCCAATGGATACACTAGCATCACCTGTTGAAAGAACAGTTGATCCTAGAGTACCGTACCATGGAAATCAACTGCAAGTGGAAAGAAAATTTCCCGAACCTGAGCGGATTTTAAAATCACCAAAATTTGGAAACGTGGAAGCTAAAACTAGCACCGAAATGAAATCACCTGCTCCAAGAAACGACATGAAGTCCCCAAACCATTCGGCAGTTCCAAATTTGAGTGGAAGCGAAGCACCAAGAAAGTTCGCCCGGCCCAATACCTTGGCCCTTAAACCAAGCATAGCAGCTCATCAGCAACACCACGGATTGACCCCTACTATGTTTAATCAAATCCTTATTAGTCCGGATACACCAAGAGTTGCAAAGAAATATATGCAGCATTTTTTGCATGGTAACTACTTCAGTTATTTGGGTCTGAAAAGTTCAACCAAGTCGGTGTATTGCACGTTGAATAAAACCCAACCATCTTATGTTCCGCATTTCAAGAAGCTTAGTATGTATTCGGAATGGAGACAGCAAGATACTAAAGCTGATAAATTGTACGTCAGTGGGTACGATTCAAGACAACGACAGCAGAAGTATGTTACGGCAGGAAAGGCTGCTGTGGATTTAGTTGTCCATTCTAGTTATAAGGTAAGTGTTTTTTTTTGTTGTTTTTTTTTGTAATATGAGAGTGCATATTCCAAACTTGAGAAGTCGATGAATGTGTCGGGTTAATAATCCTAGGAGTTAAAAAAAAATAATTTTAATCCTCCTTAATGACTTCTAATGAAGTTCACCTCTCGTAAAAATACGATGCCTCTGCAAGAATTTTGACTTCTCCTGAAGGTCCTGTGTCATTGCTTTTTTTCTCTATTTCGTTGACTCCATCTCATTTTTCCTCTTTCTCTTGCTTTTCTAGTTTGTCTTTAGCACTTTAAAAGTTTTAAATTATTTTGACTGCAAGTTAAGCGTTTAAAATGTTTTCAACTTAAGCAAAAAGGCTGTAGTATAGAAAGTGTAGAAAAGTAAAAATATGTTAATGTAGGCGTGGCTTCTTTCTTGAAAGTTTTAAGATTGTAGAAAAAATTAAACTTCCCCTCCTCAATAAACTCAAATAAGTTGTCCTGTCCTATTTTTGCAGAAAATCTAGTTCATAGACAAGAATTTCTTAAAGTTATCTTATCTCCTCTTGAACGTTCTTGTCTTATCTCTCTTTTTCGCTCTTTCGTTGATTTCATATTCTTCTCCCTCTTCCACTCGCTACTCTAGTTTGTCTTTGGCACTTTAACACATGTTCAAGTTCAAAATTTGTTTCAACTTAAGCAAAAAGGCTGTGGTATCATTAGGTAATCGCGCTGGAATTTTGTTCTGTACAGGACCGTAATATATATTTTTTAATTTTGTGGGATCATTGAAAATTAAATTTAGTGACGTTATTACTCAATCTTCTTCTATAAGTAAAAAACTAAAAAAATATGTCGATGCTAGTTGTGGCTTCTTTCTTGAAATTTTCAAAACTTTGAAATTTGTTTTGCAACCTTATTATGTTTGTTTTTAATGAATGGAGCAACAACATAGACAAGATTTTAGTAACGTATTCATTCATATGTACGGAATTTAATTGGAAATTTTAAGAAAAACAAATAATTAGTTGTTATTCTGGTAATTCCTCTGAATATTTCTAAAAATAATTCTAATGATACTCCATACATATTTATTTATGTAATTTAATTGTGAAATAGTACACTCAACATTTATCACATATTGATAACGCTAATCAATAACTGCACTTTTCTCTCTTATGACCATCCTATGAGGAATAGAAAATAATTGTTTTGCATATTTCAATTTCAGTTTATTGTCACCGAAACGTCTTCATCCAAAGGCGAAGAAAATCAAAAATCTAATTCTATCTTAGGAGGATACGAATCAAACGAGGACTATACTTATGTACGTGGCAGAGGTATGTTGTACAATATTTGATTTTGTCTATTTGTGTCGTCTTATGTTGTAATGTTTGTCTTTTTATTTAGGCAGAGGACGTTATGTATGTGACCAATGCGGAATACGTTGCAAGAAGCCGTCCATGCTAAAAAAACATATACGAACACATACCAATGATAGACCTTATACCTGTAGTCATTGTAATTTTAGGTAAGTTTTGAGTAGTTTCAAAAAATGTATGATTAACACTGAAATGGAATGTAAACATTAGATTAGATCCTTTTGATAGGATTTTATTGTCTTTTCGCGGAATTTATTCTTTATTAATTGTCAGCATTAGATAGGAACCAGTTATGATTGTTTTGTTCACTATCAACATTTTTCAAGTACCTTTTATTAGAAGTAAAATGTTGTAATGTGACTCGGATGTCCCGCAAGTGTATACAGCAAACAATTTCATGTTTCTTGCCAAAAAAGTCGTCGCTTTCTAATCTATAAAAAGGTGCTTTTATGAGACGCCCTGTATAATGGAAATACGCCTTTTGTGATTAATTAAATTAAAAAATTTGACCTTTGCGACTTATTCAATGCAAGTCATACAGTTGTGTGTTGTATGTATGTAATGATTAAGAATGCCTTCATATTTTATTTAACAGTATGGTAATCACTGATGGCTTAAGTAGGTTAATTCATTACGTTATTACTTCTTGATTTACACCTACCTTATTTATGCAACTACCAGTGGCGTAGGTAATGATTGAGTTGAAAAAAATTGTTTACTAACAGTGACTGGCAAAATGTTTGCCACATATGGGGAGAAGTTTTATTATTAGAATTTTCTTGGCGAAAATTTTAAAAAAATTAAATTTATTGGCGAAAAATCGGCTTGTTTGAGAAAATATCAAAAAATGTTATTAGAAAAAAATGTTCAAAATCCAATTTTAATACCATGTGCAGTGTTTGGAACAAAAATATTGATAAATTAAAAATAGTGTTTTTTTTAAACAAAAAAACACGAAAAAACGCTATTTTTCATTTATTAATATTTTTGTTCCAAACTTTGCACATGGTATTAAAATTGGATTTTGAACACTTTTTTTTAATAACTTATTTTGATATTTTCTCAAATAAGTCGATTTTTCGCAAATGTATTTAATTTTTTTGAATTTCTCACCAATCCATCCGTAAGTCACTTTACATATGTCAAAAATCAATTTTTAGGTTATCTGAGTTGCAGAATTAGTTTTTAGAAAATTCTGGTAATAAAAATTTTCCCCATATGTTACAAATATTTTTTTGGAAGGTGTATATAATTTAATTTATATTCTTCTGTTTTCAAGACAATGTTTGTAATTATTTTATTGTTTTTCTGTTTTTATGTATTTAAAACAGTACAACTAATAATTTTCTATTTTAAGTCATGCTCGCTCATACTCATGGTTTATGGTTCATTTTTATTTTTATTTAAAAGAATAATTAGGCGATTTTATGTATCTATTATTGTTAGTAATAGTTGTTAGTTTAGTTTTAAAGTTCACGCAAGTTAAAGATAAAAATAATTTAATAGTAGTTATTTTTTTTGCAGTTTCAAAACTAAGGGAAATCTCACTAAGCACATGAAAAGTAAAGCGCATACCAAAAATTATGCTGCAAGCAGCAGTTCTAGTAGCAGCTCGTCTGCCCAACAAAGCGGAACTCAGAGTTCAGAATCAGACACAGATGACAGTGGTATGGATAGCAGTGGTAAGAATTGTGATTTATACCATAATTTAGGTGTTAAAGTGATTTCTTGGATTTCGGGTTGGAACTGCATCATCATTTTATCCTGGCAGGGCTGTGAATGGTGTACAGCACAGCAGTGTACTTATGACGCGGTTCCAGCCCAGAGGCCAAACTGTCATTGGCAACAGCTGCAGAAGTGTTAAAGTGTACCCCCGTGTCCACTTTAATTTTGCTCACTATTGCGATTTTGGAAATTATAAGAAATACAAAGTTGGTTAAATTACAAAACTGTTTCGTATTTTCATGGCTATTAGGTATATCTGGACAAATTTGCCATAAGTGTACCCGTTCCTAAAATAAAATCTTAAAACAACCTTAAAATTCGATTTTACTTTAAGACCGCGCCGCGTCGAGGCACACGACACAGATGGCGCTAGTATAGACATCATATAGGCATTTTTATATGTACTCAGCGACTTAATTAAAAAGAAAACGAAATGAAACAAGTTAATAGATGTTACTTAATAAAGTAACTTAGATGCTCAGATAATTATTTTCTTGTGAAACATGCAAACAAGGTAAAAAACTTACTTTTCTTAGCAAACATAAAACTATAAATTTGACACTATTCTTCATTTGTATTTACGCTGATCATCTAGATACTGTTATAATAGGTACACCAATTTAAATTTTTTGTCAATTATTTAAACTATGTGCCAGCTGAGTAAATTTAAGAATTCGATGCGAGTAACGTCAGCCATTTTTTTGAACAAAAGTTCATAGGAATCAGCACGGATGGCGCTACGGCAATAGGCATTTGGCGCGTTAATTTAAAACTTTTAACAAATATCGCACATAAATAAGAGATTAGTTGCACACAAACCCACGAGCAAGTAATGCTGAGAATTAATTTTATGCGAGAAATCAATAATTCTGCTAGTACAGTCCTGTAAAGAAAAATATATGCACGTCAACAGAACGCATGTGACGCTACCTGTTTATTTTTAATAGAACCATCAGTAATTAAATTCAAATTTAGAGTGACTAGCGCCTCTAGCGTCAAAAACAAAAAGGTGCCACGGCGGCGTGCTCTTAATATGTTATTATTGCCAAATGATTCAAGTTTTTTTTTAATGAAAATTGGTAATTGTGTGTAAAACCATCAACAGAATGCAATGGCATAATCAGCTTCCTATCAATTTACTTTACAATATCACTCGCTTTCTCTCTATCTGACTCCCATGCGTTGACCGAAGTACACACACTCTCGTTGTAGTCAATGTTGGGGCATAACACATTAATAATAAGATACTATTATATATATGATAAGTAACAATATCTAAAGTATAGGAAAGTCCAGGGGAAGTGCTTCGCTCATTTTTAATTTCTGCGTCTATAAAATGCCAAAAAAACTTCAATTTTGATGAATAATGTAACTTTTTACCGATTTGGTAAACAATTATCAATTTTCAATAAAATTAATATTAACCATATCGAGTAATCAATATTTTGCAATACTCTGTATATTTTATTTTTTTAAATCTTTAAATTTCTTCCAGACGAATCAACAAGGCAACAAGAACATGAAGCAGCATACGGCTTATTATCCTTATCACAAAAAACAACTCAAAATGTCTCGCCAAATTCTCAAACTGATAATTTTTCAACGAATGCGAATCCTGTGTGTTCGTTGGGAATGAATCCGGGAGATAGTGCAGTTAGTTTTATGAATACAGAGCAAGTAACTCAAGTTAACAACACA
This sequence comes from Ctenicera cuprea, assembly GCA_958336395.1. Classification (NCBI taxonomy): domain Eukaryota; kingdom Metazoa; phylum Arthropoda; class Insecta; order Coleoptera; family Elateridae; genus Ctenicera; species Ctenicera cuprea. The sequence continues at coordinate 84,650,700 of OY284486.1, read as the reverse complement.
AATTTTGCTAAAAATAAAATATTAGATCAGCAAGTAACTTTAAATTTCAACGCTCCTCAGATTATTGATACGCCCTCGACAAGTACTGATTCGGATTCAAAAGAAACGCAAAATTTGTTGCAGTTTTTAGGTAAAACTAACACAAATCGACCCTTAACTTATCCTTACACATCGGATATGATTGAAGATACGAAAGATAAAGATGTGGTTATGGTTAGTCCAGTTATTGTCCGTGCTGGTACGTCCAACTATGAAAGTACTAGTCAAACTTCCGAAAACAAAGTGGAACAAAGATTAAATATTACCCAGAAACACCATGAGGTAGTACTTTCACCAAAAGTCTCGGAAAGAGTAATTCCAATTACTATTAGTTACGATCCGAGTTATTTAGAACGGTATAATGTTCCAGAAGAGGCAATTCCTGCCCCAAAAGTTCAACAGCATACACCCGTGGTGAAAATTAATGATCGGGTTGTTCTTAATAACGTTCCTTACAACAGTGCCACCCAGAGCGATGTAAGAAAACGTAAAGTGCAAGAAATCGAGAGCGCTGGTAGTGCAAAACTGCATAGAATGCATTCGGAACCAGAAGCCATGGATTTGTCCATGCCAACTCTGGAGGAAAAAAGCGCCAGTCCTGAAACTAACGTCGTAAGATACAACGGTGCGTCACCTACTAAAGAAACGGAATTACGAATAGGTAATTTACATATAGGTGAAACACGAACTCTGCCTCACCCCGACACAGTTGTACGAAACAGAAATTTTGAGTATAATAAATCTGTAGACAAATCAAATTTCGGTGATAGTTCTAAGTATGAAAATTATAAGCAAAACGGTGCACCATTTGAAATTAGCGAATATAATCGAGAAACTGAAAATGTGATTAATTTAAAAACCACGTCGCCTCAACATCCAGAAAATCCGAGTGATCAGATCAATATTAATTATGTTATTCAAGAAAATCATCCTCCGGCTATCATAACAACTTTCACTGAGGTACCAAATAGTTTTTCCCCGATGGATTATGATAATAGTGCCATGGAAACTTTAGCGGACGTAGCCACGAAACAAGTGAAGTTGGAGAAAAATACTTTGGCTAAAAGTGTAGCTTCAGAATATTTAAAATTAGCCACTAAACAAGAATTTCAAACTAACGATGGAATTCGGGAACCTAATAATTTTGTAGCCACAACTAAAGAGGTCAACGAATTAATTGTTAAGCCGGAAGAAAATAAAAGCTGCACCATTTGTGCCAAAAACTTTAATAAACCCTCCCAGTTGAGGTAAGGGAAAATAAGAGAAATTTCATGTACGGAAAACTTATTTTTGTTTATTTTTCTAGGTTACACATGAACATCCACTACCTTGAAAGACCTTTTCGATGTGATCCATGTTCAGTTAGTTTTAGAACCAAAGGGCATTTACAAAAACACGAAAGAAGTGCTAGTCATCATAATAAGGTATTTTCTATAATTAAATTTTATTAAGTGGTTGCATGACGTCCGATTTCCCCATAGTTATCATCATCCCCTTTATTATCTTCATCCGAACCACGACCTTTCAAGTGCTCGGACTGCAACATAGCTTTCAGAATACATGGTCATTTAGCTAAACATCTCCGTTCAAAAATGCACATCATGAAGTTGGAGTGTCTCGCCAAGATCCCATTTGGCTTATATGCTGAGCTTGAAAGGGCCAACAGCCTGCTTACCGAAATTAACACCACTGATGGGGACCAATGCTTGGAGAGTTTAAAGGTTGGTGTTGGTTTTGTTTTCATTAATGTGCCTATAAATTAATAAATACTAATAATGCATTATATATTTTGTAATTAATCAGTGGGTTATGGGAACAGTGTGCTTAAAGTTTAGAAGCATTGTAACTTCCCCAAGCTCGCATACAAAGTTTAAGCTAATATTATTGGAAGATGCGGGGTGAATCTACAAAGCCACGGTGGTCATATATTTTTTGCTGTTTCAGTTGTAACAGACCAAAAGGACCACAGTTTAAAATTATTTTTATTTATACAGGGGGGTTTCATATAAGAGTAGCATACCAAACTTATGTTTATTAAAAGGAACACCCTGTATACTTTTGCATGTTCCTATTCGCCTTTTAATCGCTTCGTGCCGGTGATGCAAAGGGGTGCATCATGCGGTACTGTCTGCTTCAGCCGGTGATGCAACAGTATGCATTATGACGTTTTGGTGGTGTATGGTGTTGCAGGAGTTTGCATCATTAAGACGGCAGTTTTCATAAGCCCGAATACCATTTTAAGTAAAATAGGTAGGGCAACATTGGCTACCGATTACGCCTTTTATATCGGGATATACGAGGGTCCTGCATTGGCAGGGGACAGCGGAAGCGGTTAATTGCCTGAATATGTTTTGTTTTTCAAATTTTATTGCGGCAGTGAACAGTTCAACTGCACGAGCCATATTTTCACAGATTAAACAAAATTCTTCTGTTAAATATTTGTCAACGCTATGAAGCGCCATTTGGGCCAAAGCCAAATTTATTATAAAAATAAAAACACTATGTACAAAGAAATAAAACTTCTTAACGAAAACATTTTTTGTAACAAAAAATTTCTTAAAGAAAAAATTGTTTTAAAGAAAAATTTTTTTTTATATTTTTTTTAGAATTTTCGTTATTTTAAAAATTCTGATTCTTTAATAAAATTTCTTGACCTGCTTTTTGCATATCTTCCACTGTAATAGAGATTTTTATTTGTTTTTTATTTTATTTATTTTTTTTTATTTTATTTATTACAGCAATCAGAATTACATTCTATAAGCTATTTAGCTGGCTGGGAGACTGGTTAAAGTCTCTCTATGTCCGGATGAGGCTTCTCCATTGAAAAGACCCCTTCTACACCCCTCATATCAGGTCTACTGGCCATTTTCTTTTCAGTCTTCTGTTGTTTCTCTCTTGCACTAGTGGCCGTAATACAATATTGGTGTGTGTTTCTAGTTTCTGGTGATGTTTTTGGCTTCTCTTTTGAATTGTCTCTTAGACTGTTGGGATACGAAGGTCTTGATGTATCATCTGGTTAGTTACATACCATGGAGCATTAGCTATTGCTCTTATAATTTTCGATTGCACTCGTTGGATTATGGCTATGCTGGACTTGCTAGCGCAACCCCACAGCTCGATACCATAGGTCCAGATTGGGATAATTACTGCTTTGTAAATTAGAATTTTGTTCTCTAATGACATTCGTGAGTTTCTCCCGATCAGCCAATACAGTTCTCTCATTTTCAGATCTATCTGCTTTCTTTTCTTACTTAGGTGTTCTCTCCAATTAAGTTTAGTGTCAAGGTGCAATCCCAAGTATCTGACACTGGTTGTAGATGGTATTTCTGTGTTGTTAATGTACACTGGGGGACATTTTTCTTTTTTTAATGTGAAGGTTATATGTTGTGACTTGCTTTCGTTTATTTTTATATTCCATTTTGTAAGCCATTCCTCTATTTGGAAGAGATGGTCCTGAAGGTTTGCAGACGCTATTACTGGGTCTTCATGGACAGCTAAGACAACAGTATCATCTGCAAATGTGCCAGTTATGGTGGAATCTGATATGGGAAGGTCTGATGTGTATAACAGATATAAAATTGGCCCTAAGACGCTGCCTTGAGGAACTCCAGATTTGATGGGTTGGAGCTGAGAAACTTCATCATTAACCTTTGTTCTGAAATACCTGTCTGTTAGGTATGATTTCAAAAGGTAGTAGTAAGGATCTGGTAGTGCTTGTTTAATTTTATGTAAAAGACCCCTGTGCCAGACCTTGTCAAAGGCCTGGCTCACGTCTAGAAAAACAGCAGCGCAGTACTTTTTTTCCTCAATGGCTTCATTAATTGCATGTACTATTCTGTGGCATTGTTGTGTTGTAGAGTGTGCACGACGAAACCCAAATTGGTGATCAGGGATAACATTGAGAATAGGGTGGATGCGTTGCAATATTAGTCTCTCAAGTAATTTTGAGATGGAGGACAATAAACTTATTGGTCTGTATGCAGAAACATCAGTTAATTGCTTTCCAGGCTTTGGTATGAGTATTATTTCAGATATCTTGAGACACCTAGGCCAATAACGTAATCTTATAATGGCATTAAATATGTATGTTAGCATCACTAACCCTTTTCTTGGAAGTTCTTTCAGCATTTTTGATGTTATCATGTCAATACCTGGTGCTTTCCGATTGTTTAGAAGAGCAATTTTTCCCTTGATTTCGTTGGGGCTTACCAATTTAATACTTGTCATTTGCTCCATGTCTACATTATTGTTGTCGTGAACAACTTGTGTATTTTGTTGTGGGTTATCGTTTAAAGAAGTGAATACTTTGGTTAGATGTTGTGCAAATAGGTCCGCCTTTTCTCGACTACTTCTAACCCATGTGGATGTATTTGCTTCTATTCGTAATGGAGAAGAAACTGTTACAGGTTTACGAAGTCCTTTGATTGGTCTCCAAATGGAGTTGTCATAGCGGCTAAGGGTTGTAATATATTGTGAAAAATTGCTATCCCTCATTTCTTTCAATTTTGTTTTTAGTATGTTGCTTAACCGATTAAAGGTTGTTTTATCACTTGGGATGTGTGATCGGTGCCACTTCGCCCTTGCTCTTCTTTTTTCTGCTATAAGTTTCTTTACTTCCACCGGAATGTTGAATTTTTTGCATGAGCTTCTAAGTGGGGTGTAGCTTGTTTGGCAGCTTCTTGCATAATTTTGATTATTGTGTTTGTTGCTTGGTCTACTTCTTCGGTGGTTTTGAGACTGATATTTACATTGTTGCTAATTTCAGCTCTGAATATTTCCCAGTTTGTTTTTGAGTTGTGCAGTTTGGGAGGCTTCTTGAAATTTATCACAGATGTGCTGATGGTTGCAATAACCGGCGTGTGATCTGAGGACAGGTCATAGCTGGGGACTATATCAGTGTAGGTTGACTTTATCCCGTGCACCACATAGAAATCCAATAGATCGGGAAGTTTGTTGGGGTCACTCGGCCAATAAGTCGGAGTACCTGTTGATAAGAAAGAGTAGTTCCTTTCGTGCAGAAGGTTTGCTAGTTCTCTGCCTTTGGTTGTGATGATTCTAGAACCCCACAGTGTATGTTTACTGTTATAGTTCCCCCCCTGTTATAAATTTTGGTCCAAGTGTTTGGAAGAAATCTTGAAAGTCTTCTTTTTTAGATGGTGCCGAGGTGGACAATAGACTGCAGATACTGTTAGTTCATATGGCATTGTTTTAACTTTGACTGAGGTTGCTTGAAGATGGTTTTTTTCAAACTTTGGTAATGCGTAGTGGTTGATTGTTGTTTTTATTAATATAGCTGTTCCGGCGTGAGCAGTGTTATCAGGATGGTTAGTGTGATACAAAGTATAGTAGGGTATTTTAAAATATGATCTATTTGTAAAATGCGTTTCGCTAATTAATAAAATATCTATTAGGTTTTGATGGACAAATAAGTTTATTTCATCTCTATGTTGAATCATTCCATTGGCGTTCCATTGTGCTATCCTGAGAAACTTAGCCATTACTTCAGTTTGGATATTAACATGGTTAGCATGTTTAGGACCATGCTATTTTGTTGAATAATCTGGTTAAACATGCCTTTAAACTCCTCAAGGAATTTACTTAACACGTTACTGATGTTTTCTTCATTTTTTGTTGGCTGATTTTCATAGTTTTTTACTGAATTTGCATATGTATAAGAGGGATGTGCAGTTACTGTTTGTTTTGGTTCACTGATGAATTTTTGTAAAATTTGAAGGTGTTTTGGGTTGGTTACACAAAACATTAAATTTGAAATTTGAGTGAATTTTTCAAAAATTACCAAATTGCATTTGGGGGATTCCCAATTGCCGGTCACTGTGTAATAAGCATCACCTTTACTGTTTTTTCCTATTTTTTTTTGCACGTTTTTCTCTAATGTTATTGATGGAAGCCCGTTGAAATGCAAATAGTTAAATAAAGAATTTCCAGATAAGTGGATTGGTAGAGTTGGACCAATTCATTGGCCACCTAGGTTTCCAGACCTAACAAAATTAGATTTCCTAATTTGTGGTTATCCAAAAGAAAGGGTTTATCAAATTTCTCTAACCACATGTTCGTAGTTAAGAAGCACGCAAAACAGGTGTGTCAATGCCTCCTATGATGATTTCTAGAAATTTATTACCTGATTTTTTCCGAGAATTAAATTTTCTTATAAACCGCTGGTTTTCAGTATAACCATTGGTGAATAAAATTTATTGAGCGCAAAAAGCTCTATCCAACAATGTAAAAATACACAGGGTCTTCTTTGAAGAAAACTAGTTTGGTATGCCACTTTTATATGGGATTCTCTGTATAATTGAAAGTAAATTTAAACTGTGGTCCTTTTGGTCCCTTGCAACTTTTGTTTGAAACATTTTTCCGTATTTTTGATATCGACCAGCACAACTTTGTTGACTCGCCACTTCTATGGTCATTTTGCAAAGGTTTTCGTTAAATGCGTTTTCATTTTCCTAAATAAAAAATATTTCTTTTGTTACTTATATGATGATTTGTTTTAGGCTCTAGCCAAGAAGGTATTTATAAATGATCCAAGTAAACTAAATCAGCTGGAAGTATCATTAAGCAGTACAGACGCATCAGATAGTTAAGTTCCAATGTTATAATTAATTTTGAATTGCAAGCAAGACTGAGTAAACGATTTATATAACGAAAAGGTATATATTATACATTTTATAAACATTTTAATGTTAAAAGATTTATAATATACGATTATTATTATTATAGCTTCTAAAAATAAGTAGATTAAATTTTACAAAATGCATTCTCATGTGTCAAATCTATTATGTGATGTGATATATTATTTTTAGTTCAATTGTTTGTATATATTAATATTTTAGTTATAATTTAAAATAATAATTTTTTTCAAGAAATTGACAGTGAATAGCTGTGTATGATCTTTTATTTTGTATGCCATCTGAAATGTCTCGATGCAGAGTCGGAAGGGATTTCACCTGGCCTTGAATTATGAGATCGATAACTTTGACAATGGGTGCCGTGAACATACATTCGACTCTTAAGGTTTTATAATAAGTACAATTAATTGATGTTAAATTTTAAATTGTCTAAATTTTAAATTGCATGTAAAGTCCGTTAATTATATTTTATTGTGCCCCCCCTAGCAAAATGACGAAAATATTTTCGTTGATATTATGTTTGTTTCTTCCTGTGAATTGTTAATTAAATTGTTTGGTTTTAAAAACATACACAGAGGTTAAAGTTATTTAGGTTTAGGTGTGTTTTAAATTGTAAATATGGTTTATTCTCTTTAGTTACAAATTATCGTTTTCATGTGATAATTTGTGTTATAGAACTGTTAATTTCTTTATATTGTTGAGAAGAGTACAACATTATTGTTGAAATAAACTTTTTTGTTTATTTATTTTTATTATAAAGTACATACTTTGCTTTGTATTATTTATTTATATACTGCAGATTATATCCTTATAAAAAAAAAAGAAGACGCTGTCTAAACAAATTTGATGATAAAAAAATATCTTGTGCATACCCGTTTCTGCCTGAGCCTTAATAGTAGAGTGCTCGGGTAATTTTATTTTCAACGAAATAGCCAGATTTGTACAGAATGTTTTTCTTACTCTAAAACAAATCTGTCCAAAGTTGTCCTGGCTGGAAGAGCACAATTCTATAAATTGGAGGTACGTACATGGTCGGAAAGTACGTGTTGAAAACTATCAATACATTTATTTTTGTTAACTTGTCTGTGCTTTTTTCCTTGTTAAGATCACGATGAACGGTATGGTGTTGTCACTCCAGTTTCATATGGGCTTCACGAAATGTTTGGCGGAGAGATGGCGCAGCAGATCATAGTTACTAAAAAAATACGTTTGCGCGTCAAATTTGAAATCCGCACGCAATGCTATTCTAACCTTACTTTGTTTATACTGTGATATTGTACCGTCATAACTCAAGAATTATAAGAACATTATAGTGACAACTATTCTCGATCATATTTTCCTATAATTCATTATATATTGCAATATTGAAAAGGCTAATATTTAATATAGACTGAAAATTTATATCTTCACACTGATTATCACTGCAGCGAGCACTGTAGTTATGGAATTCAACTTCGGGAAAACGACCGTTAATGCGAGGAAGCGGTAAAACTTGGTTTTGATTTTCTTGGGAAATTCGAAAAAACAGTTTCACTCAGTTTTGACATTGATGAGACCCCCAAAAGGCTTATTGCAAAGCAAAAACACAAGAATGGTAGCACCACTGCACGTGTTTTTTCTTAGACGTGATTGTTGCCATGTATAGTTGTAACATACCAGTAAAAGTGCCTGCAGATCAACAGGATACCTATCTAAACCATAAATTTTTTCACTCCATTATTCTGCAAGGAATATGTACTGCAAAACTAATATTCAAAAACATTTATAGGATTTCCTGAGTCTGCTCATAATGCAAGGGTAATAGCAATTAATTACTAAATTACACGAAGAATAATATCAATACTTCATTTTAGATGCTGAGATACTCCTTCTTGCGTAAAAGTGTGGAACAATTTGGGGCACGGAAATATTTCTATGAAAAATACCATTTGGTTGGGGACTCCGCATACCCCTGCCAAACATGGTTGATGACACTACACAAGTAGGTATTATCTATCATAAATTTTAATGCAATGTTTTATACTTGCCCTGTTACTGTCTGGTCTTTAATTTGTATTTTGTAAATAATCAATATTTTAAATAATTATATATTGTTATTTATAGGGATAATGGAAAGTTGTTGAAAAGGCAGAAAGAGCGCAATAAAGGCTTGAGTAGAGTATTAGTGGAAGTCCAACAACACACAGCTAAACAGGAGCGCCTGCTAACAGACAAGGATGTGTCGACAAGTTTGCAAAGGTGCAACTACAACATACAAATGGCTCTTTTTAGGGCCCAAAACTTGTCCAAAAAAGAATTTCTAATAGTAGAGTCTGTAATCGCTAATTTAAAACAATAAGGAAATTAACAGAGTACAAGAGTGTGTTTTTAGTAATAAGCTTTGTACATATGTTAGCTTCAAAAATTTGATTCTTCCATCTGTGTATTTAAATGTGCCCTTGTTAATATGCTTGTATGTTGCATTACACAGAAATATACAATAAATGTGGATTTAACTGTGGTGTCTTTATTCTGTACATTAAAAAAGTCGTTGACAACTTAAAATTTTAATGATTCAGATTCAAAAATATTGGCAACAATCTCCTTTTTCTGCTGCGATCCTGGTAGGTATTGCTCAAAAATTTGAAATTTTTAACTCGACAAATACCTTATTTATTCTGTGCTCCTAGTAGTACTTGGTTAGTATATTGTTTCAGGAAACTTACATTTTTCCTTAAATAATTTTGATGCAATACCTTTTTCCTCGTATGTGATCCTGATACCGACTGGGTAAATTTTGATCCCAAAAGTTGAGATAATTATTCCAAAAATTAATTATTACAACACCTTATTGTCCTTTTGTAATCCTGATAGCAACTGTCTGGAATTTGATTATAAAATTGGGGTTTTCGAGCTTAAAATTTTTACTAGTTGCTACCTCTTTGCACTTCTGTGATCCTGATACCAATATTGTCTGATTGATTTTAAAATTGAGGTTCTCAAGCTTGAAGTTTTTCCCTTTACTATCAGGATCACAGAAATGGGAAAAGGTACAATGTCAATAGTATTTATTGAATCTGAAAATTTGAAATTCTAACCATTAGGGTCACATAAGTGCGAAGAGATTATCAATAAACAAAAATTTTAATTTTGAAGTCAAATTCTAACTACTTGCTACCAGGAGTCCAGAAACGATGTAGACGTTTGTCAAAAATATTTTGAAGTATAGAAGGTATACTGTGGTATAGTTTCAAATTTTGACTATTTGGTAACAGGATTACAGCAATACAGGGATTTTAATTTTGAATAATTTTGACTGTATAGATTAGAAACTTTAAAACAAGTTTTTGACCACTTGCCATCAGATGTATTTTAGTAATTTTATGATAAATGACAAAGTTGATAATTAAAACAAGCTGATTGTTGCAAATATTATTTTATTTGTTATATTTTTATTACAATTTGTAATTAACATTTTAATAATACGTAAGTAAATACAATAATCAAAATTAATACGAAAAGTTTCACTTTTTCACATCTTCAAAAGATGGGAAGTTCTCCGCTGCAAGACTGATTGATGATTTTGCATCTTCACAATTGAAGTGCTTTGCCATTTCTTGCTCCAATAACAACCTGAAATTAAAAAAAATACAATCAGTGAATGAGCTATTAGAATTATACTAACAAAAGGAAATCAAGTAAGTATAAACGTTGATTGAAGTATTTACTAATACTTCAATCAACGGTATAAATGAAAGAAGGTGGAAAGTCTCTCGCACATGTAAAAAGCTATGTAAACTCAAAATTATGGATAAACAAAAGTAATTTAAAAAGTGTAACGGTGAATTATTAATCAAAAGTTAATCGGGCACGAAAGATAGAGCTACCTACCATAAGGAATGTTGTTTTAAGTCACTCTTTTTCACATCTTCAAGGACACAAGATCGTCAATAGTTGATGATTCCGGATCTTCATAATTTACAATCAATACAGTAATTATCTATAAGCAAGTTTTTAGAATTAAATACTAACAAAAGGAAATTTGATGAACATAAATTATAAATGAAAGCTGGAAAATCCTACCATCAGCTATGTAGCTCCTTTTTTGCTTTTTCAAAATCGACTAAAGTTGATGATTACGATCTTCACAGTTGAAGTGCCTTTTCGATTTCGTGCTTTGATGACGTAAATATTTAATATACAATCAATTAAGTAATTATCTATGAAAAGGTAAATTTACAAACTTCATTCTACATTCCTTTGACCGTTAAAAACTTACAAGACAAGTTATCATAACTGCTTTCCTACCCAAGACATCGAGTATCCCTCCAACAACTGGCAATGCAGTAAACTAAACATCAAACTCAAAAAACCACCAAAAAGGATTGAACTGTATTAGTACTCGGGTACAGGGACAAGTTCTTGAAAGTAGTATATTTTATGTGACAGTCCTGCTGTCAGTAGTGTTCTAACAATGATGTCAATAGGGGCAGAATCATCGTAAAAGCCAGCAAATCCAAAAGAAGCGATATGAAAGCGACGTAATCCATAGAGTTTCTGCCTTATTCTGCTTCTTCATCATTCAATATGCTCAAAAAAAGAAGTGTAGAACAATTTTCTAATTATGTTTCTAACCTAGTTTCACTTTTTCTAAATACTTTCTTGGCACACTCTCGGTTCACACCTTAATTTAAGCACTAATTTTTAATTATATCAAAAATTTAAACACCGATTAAAAATTAAATGTAAAAACTTTTAGGTTAAAGCTTCTCCCATTTTTAAAGGTTGGTATCAGAAGAAAGGTTACCGCAGTGCCAACCTGCTACGGGGAAAATTGAAACGTCCCAAATTTATACACTGCTGCCCTCTCGCGGACGTGTTTCACAAACGCAGCAAAGGAGCCGTTGTCTTACCACTATTGGCAGTAACATAACCTATTTTAACGCAAAATCTAACCTAACTTTTCAGCAATTTAACCTAACTTTACTACAGTTCTAATACAAAAATAGACAATTCTTTATTTTTTAATACAATTACGATAGGATGATACGCAGAAGCCATGTTAAAAAATAGGTCATAGGTAAGTCCCTTAATATGAGCTAATTTCGAGATGAGCAAGAAGATTCAAAAGGGCGTGGATTGTATTTACAACAATAAATCTGGCTTCGTAATATGCAGCTGTTCATACTATGGCCGATGCAGTTGTTAATATAATTCACGTCATTTTGAAACTACATATTATTGATTGATTACATAAAATTAAAACAAAAAATCAAGGAACTTTACCTTTAGGAGACCTTTACAATACAAAAATGAGTATACAATATTTTTTCTGTTCGTAATCTTAAAAAGCAGCTGCATCTTCTTCTGTATGGAGATGGTGATGTGTTTCCCTCCTCCACTGGTAGTCTGAGAACGTTTTTTTCTTCCTACCCTTTACCTAAATATATTTCCCACTAGAAACTTTGTATTTGCTTTAAAAAATCTGTACAATTTAGTTTACTCTGAATTTCCATATACCTTTTTACATTGTTACATATTATATGCGTCCCATTCATTCGATTCCATGTAAACACTCCCAAAAAGAGAAAGAAAGGTACACAGATATATTAAGCGCCCAAAAAGAAAAACACATAAGTTACTGTCTACAACATGTTGTTGATTTTCACTAGTTTCCCAATTATTTTTAGCAAATCCTCCCCGCCAAAGTTAAGTTTAAGGGCAATGCTACTAGCATAACAGTTAACTTTCATATGAAGGTGTTAGTTTTACCGTAAGTACATAAGAAATAAAAATTTTGACAAATCTGTTGCAAGAACCTAGAATCACAACTTGAAACTTGCGGGGGGGGCCTTATATAACATATATAATATAATATACAAAATATAAAGAGACGAAATAGCTAGTAGCAATCCTATCAGCAAAATTTGGGTTCGGAGAAGGGTTGTGCCGGTAATGGGCGCTTGGTTGAAAAAAAGGAGTTTTAACCTTGCGATGTTTGAGATTATAAACACAGAAAATAATGTAGGGAGAGAAAAAACAAGTGCAACGACAAAACTTATTGGTATCGAGGTCGATGGACCAAGAAAGTTTCCCAACACGCCAGTTGCCGTCCGCCGCCCAACTAGTCGACATGCCCCATCAGAGAACAGAGAAGGTGTCTCTGACGTCGATAATGAATAGGCAGTGGTCGTAATGGGCCCCATACCACGTATTGGGCTCTCCGGGGTCACTGCGCTCACAAGGATTGCAAAATGTGATGGCTCACTGCTGTCAGCTGGAGTCCCTCGCTTGTCGACCAGCGACAACGACCACCAACAAGTGATGCCGTTCAAACTCAGGGCGAAAATTGAAATGGGAGAGCTTATGCCGGTCGTGGCATAATCTCATAAGCAAACTTATAAGCTTTGTGCCTTGTAATAATGATTACAGGAAGTAGGCACATAAAGAAGACCTAATTCGATACTGTCCCACCCACTATACCAAATCGTAGAGAGAAAAAACGAGTGCAATAGCAAAACTTAGAAATATCGAGGTCGTTGAACAAGTAAGCTTCCCCAACATGCCGGGTCGCCGCTGACCACCCCTTTCGGGCTCCATACCAAGTATGTCAGGCTCTTCGAAGTCACTTCGTGTATAGCCAACTACCGCCTGCTGAAGTCACAAACTTGATCAGCGACAACAACCACTTCCAATTGATACTATTCAAAACTCTGGAAAAAAAAATTGGGGAAAATGGTGGGGCTCATGCCGATAATGGCATAATCTCATTAGAAAAATAACGAGATGCTGTGCGTGTAATCTTAGAACTTGAGAGGACAAATACGACAACTAATGTGCTATCTATAAATAAAGAAGAAACAAATAGCAGTGCTGTGAATAAAACTTGGGTTCGAAGAAGTGGTGCCAGTGACGGCATTTGGTCATAAAAAAAAAAGCTGGAAACTTTGCAGTTGGAAATTATGACCAAAGAAAAGAATGTAGGGTGAGAAAAAACGAGTGCAATAGCAAAACTTAGAAGTATCAAGGTCGTTGAACAAGTAAGCTTCCCCAACATGCCGGGTCGCCGCTGGCCACCCCTTTCGGGCTCCATACCAAGTATGTTAGGCTCTTCGAAGTCACTTTGTGTATAGCCAACTACCGCCTGCTGGAGTCGCAAACTTGATCAGCGACAACCACTTTCAAGTGATACTATTCAAAACTCTCGAAAATAAAATTGGGGAAAATGGTGCTTCATGCCGACAATGGCATAATCTCCTAAGCAAACTTGTAAGTTCTGTGCTTTGTAATAATGATTACAAGTAGGCACATAAAGAAGACCTAATTCGATACTGTCCCACCCACTATACCAAATCGTAGAGAGAAAAAACGAGTGCAATAGCAAAACTTAGAAGTATCGAGGTCGGTGAACAAGTAAGCTTCCCCAACATGCCGGGTCGCCGCTGGCCACCCCTTTCGGGCTCCATACCAAGTATGTTAGGCTCTTCGAAGTCACTTCGTGTATAGCCAACTACCGCCCGCTGAAGTTACAAACTTGATCAGCGACAACAACCACTTCCAAGTGATGCTATTCAAAACACTTGATAAAAAAATTGGGGAAATTGGTGGCTCATGCCGACTATGGCATCATCTCATAAGAAAATCAATGAGATGCAGTGCATGGGTGCACCCTTCCTTAAACAGAAAGGACAAGTACGTAATATGGTACTAGAAATAAAGTTTTATGTCAAGAAAATCAGCCATTTTGTAGGTATTCAGAATTAAAAGAGTCACAAATACAAAAAGAAATAGTTACAATTATAACCCGATTAGAATAAATGGACAAGTAATTATAACGGTAAGAGTTAAGGGAAGGTAATGGCTGCCTAATGCACCAAGCTACAGGGAAATGCTACCCAACCCATAAAGCGGTTTTTGTTATAAATAATTATATAAATATTCCCCTGTTAAGATTTGTAAATTAAGTAAAGTAACAGTGATGTGGTAGAGATGTAACGTATGCATTTGTTCAAGTTACTCATTATCTTACATACATGCATACCACGTTTCTTGAAACTAGCATCATTACAAGAAACAACACAAAGAACACAAAACTTTAATTAATAAGATAAAGGAAATTTTACTGTTCGAAAAAAGATGCGTCTCTAACGGATTAAAATTAAAATTTAAATATTTTGATTTTGAGATTTCACCCTCAACCCTGCTGCTTCCAATGATAATCCACAAATGAAGAAGAAGACTTCCATCAGCGATCTACAATAAAAAAAAATTGAGTAATAAGGAAACAGAATATTTACTTTAGAAATATCATTTTCAAATTTATGGTTAATTAAATATTCGAAATAAAGCATAGAGGCCAGAATAAAATTATCCAAAAATTGATATATGAAAATATAAAAAGCAAAAGTCAAAGTAAAATAGCTTTGAGGTAAAAATTGCAAAAATTCACCTTCTGTTTTAGCAATTATTGTTCCGATTTTCATTCTGACTGCATTCTGAGAAACACCGTGTAGTTGAAATGTAGAAACTCCCTCATGTTGCTCTCATTATGAACATCTGGAAATTCAAATGTAAAATTAAAGATTGAAATTACAATGCACTAAATTGTTTGAAAAAATGTTTGCGAAAAAATCCTAATATTGAAGATACACTTTAGAAAATGCTAAAGTATAATAAATTGAATAAAATGTACATTGTCCAAAAAATTGGTCAAATTTCAAGTTCAAAACACCAAAAATTAAATAAACTAGAGCTTTGAATTACAGATAACTACCAAAATTTTTGATTAATAATAATTCTCATACAAAATGATTGCGAATGCAGAATTCAAGCTGTCCGGAGTATGAGCGAATTCGGAATGCAAGTGGGGTTGTAACATTGGTTCTGATTTTGGTTGTTCTCCTTCTGACTGTGATTGCTTATTATTAGTCTCCATAACACATTTCTCCATAAATCCGAACTGCAGTCCTGTAGTGATCCTGTCAGGGAATCCAGTTCCTTTTCTGGCCCAACATCTTCGTAGTTATCCAATTGCTCAGCAAATAGAGAAGCACACTGTAGTTATAACGTTGAAACTTCCTCAATGTTTGTTCACATTATGAATGTCTGCAAATTTTAATGTTAAATTAGAGTTTTAAATCTTAACACTAAATCATATAAAAATAATTATCAAGCAAACACTGCGAGACCTTCCTTCATAGTCCAACTCGCACATGGATTTAAATGTTATGTGAACAGACTTTATAAATCAGCAAAAAAAATTGAGGTATCGATATTTTCTTTTTTAAATTTGTTGGTTTTAAAAATACCTCTTAAACAAAGTACGACTTAAACCACCTTCCTATTTGAAAATCTCGAGAACCCCGCCAAGAACTACCCTTTCCAGAGCCACAAAAAATTTATAAATATTTTTACTGCATACCTCGTGTACCTACGATTTATATAACACATTTTTATTCCATCCACATGTAGGTTCAAGATAAAAGATAGTGTGTAGGTGTTCTGTTACACACTGTATAATATAAATAGAAATATTTTCATTTTATTACCATAAACGCTAGAATTATTCATAATTTTTGTATAAATTACAGCAGAGTAAATTTGCTCTCGATTTGCACTCGCCAAAAAGAAATTGTTATTTTTATTTCAATAAAGTGTGCTAGCAACGCCTTATGTTATCTGTACGTTTAAAATATAATATGAAATAAATCGAATAGGCTAATTTCTGTTAATTTCTCCGCTCCCGAGTTAGAATTAGACAAGCAAAAGTTCTAATGAGCTTTTCACAAAAAGTATCACTAACCTAATTTTATATTTGAGGTGGAAAACTTGATAGGTTTTGAAATTTTAGGATAAAAAGAAATATCCAGATATTGTTGTCTTCAATTTAATATTTTTGGTTAAAACAAAAGCTAAACGGGAAATCTATTTAACTTTTCTATGAGAGAGTAGGTTATGGACTGGTGGATTTCAGGTTGTGTTTCTAGTCAGATGGGGACAAGTAGAAATTAAAAAGAAATCTTGAAAACGTACTGGATAAAGACTTCCGCATTTAACATTAAAATTTCAAAAGTAATATTAAAAATCTTACCTACCTTATGAGAAGTCACATTTGCAGAAAGATCAACCACTTCTTCCTTTATCACAGAGTGCGTTTATCTCGACGACTCCATCGGATGGAAACTCCATCCGATCGTGTCCATCCACTTGAATTTTGCGAGATAAACCGTTAAGCGTGAAACTTCGATCGGATGCGACACCTAAATTCAATCCGGGAGTTTTGTGGGCTTGAATTGAGTGAAGTGGATGCAAGCGTAAGATTTTCACGACACAAACATGGTTGACTTGAGTTGACAGATCAGATGTTTTATGTATACCTAAGTTCATGTAGATATAGTTTCCCGCCAACTGTTTGTGAGGTTTAGGTTACGTGTGTAGCACGTTGATTTCTTGATTGTAGGTGTAAAATAAATAAAATTATAAAAATAAAAATCGCAATGAATAAAGATATTAATCTTAAATGTTACTGTATCTTCTATAAAATATTACAATATTTGCATTAAATATTTGTTTTTCTTTCCCTTTGAAGTGCATCAATTTTTGCTCTGCGCCTTTGACGCCACTTCACGAAAAATACAGTATTATTAAAAAGATTGCACATTAATAACTGCAGATGGAAAAGCATAAACATAGTAGTTGCTTTCTTTGGTAATAATTTCATTATAATTATAAACAAAAATACCGCGCAAACTTTTAAAGAAATGAGGTTATGTACAATTGGAAAGTTAAGCAATGTGAAGTTGGCTTAACGATAGCGCTGTCTTCGTCTTCTGTTGCATTCGTCACTTTTCAATTGCAGCGGACTAATGTAAGGATTCATTAATCCGCTAAAGTGGATACCGACATATACACTTTAGTTTGAAATAAGGATTGACTCGACACGATCGGATGGAGTTTCCATCCGATGGAGTCGTCGAGATAAACGTACTCTACAGGCGTTTAATGAAAAGGGTTGGTAATGCGTTGGAAAAAGAAGGAATTCTGTCTATCCATGAAAGCTGCAAAAGAAATAAACATTACCAAAAGCAATAATATAAATTATGTGCTTTCGCGATCATACAATTGATGAAATACAGTCATAACTTGTATTTCAATCAAATAAGGTATTTTTTTAAATTACCGCCGGCGTGATCTAGCAATTTTTCGGCAATAAATCCAGCTCAATAAAGTCGTGGGCATAAAATTCCGATATACTCCCTATTATGTTTATTATTTAGAATATCCCGGCAATATTAGACATGAGGGTAGACGAGAAGACAAGAAAACGTTTGGCAGCGAGAAATTCGATTTTACGTGAGCCGGGGGCGGTAGAGCGAATTAAAACTGTCATTTTAATAACATGGTCCCAGCAATTTTTTTTATTATTGGGAATTTTCCAACAAAATTACACAGGCAGGTGTCTACTAGGACTACAAAACTTTTGGCTATAACAGATTCGTTTTTCCGTGACCCGGGGGGCGGTGGAACGAATTAAATTTGAACAACTTAATTCCAGCAATTTTTTTTATTATTGGGAATTTTCCAAAAAATTATACAGGCAGGTGTCCACTAGGACTAGAAAACTTTTGGCTATAATAGATTCGTTTTTCCGTGACCCGGGGGCGGTGGAACGAATTAAATTTCAACAACTTAATTCCAGCAATTTTTTTTATTATTGGGAATTTTCCAACAAAATTACACAAGCAGGTGTCTACTAGGACTAGAAAACTTTTGGCCATAACAGATTCGTTTTTCCGTGACCCGGGGGCGGTGGAACGAATTAAATTTCAACAACTTAATTCCAGCAATTTTTTTTATTATTGGGAATTTTCCTACAAAATTACACAGGCAGGTGTCTACTAGGACTAGAAAACTTTTGGCCATAACAGATTCGTTTTTCCGTGACCCGGGGGCGGTAGAGCGAATTAAATTTCAACAATTTTATTCCAGCAATTTTTTTTATTATTGGGAATTTTCCAACAAAATTACACAGGCAGGTGTCTACTAGGACTAGAAAACTTTTGGCTATAACAGATTCGTTTTTCCGTGACCCGGGGGCGGTGGAACGAATTAAATTTCAACAATTTTATTCCAGCAATTTTTTTTATTATTGGGAATTTTCCAACAAAATTACACAAGCAGGTGTCTACTAGGACTAGAAAACTTTTGGCTATAACAGATTCGTTTTTCCGTGACCCGGGGGCGGTGGAACGAATTAAATTTCAACAACTTAATTCCAGCAATTTTTTTTATTATTGGGAATTTTCCAACAATATTATACAGGCAGATGTCTACTAGGACAAGAAAACTTTTGGCTATAACAGATTTGTTTTTCCGTGACCCGGGGGCGGTGGAACGAATTAAATTTCAACAACTTAATTCCAGCAATTTTTTTTATTATTGGGAATTTTCCAACAAAATTACACAAGCAGGTGTCCACTAGGACTAGAAAACTTTTGGCTATAATAGATTCGTTTTTCCGTGACCCGGGGGCGGTGGAACGAATTAAATTTCAACAACTTAATTCCAGCAATTTTTTTTATTATTGGGAATTTTCCAACAAAATTATACAGGCAGGTGTCCACTAGGACTAGAAAACTTTTGGCTATAATAGATTCGTTTTTCCGTGACCCGGGGGCGGTGGAACGAATTAAATTTCAACAACTTAATTCCAGCAATTTTTTTTATTATTGGGAATTTTCCAACAAAATTACACAAGCAGGTGTCTACTAGGACTAGAAAACTTTTGGCCATAACAGATTCGTTTTTCCGTGGCCCGGGGGCGGTGGAACGAATTAAATTTCAACAACTTAATTCCAGCAATTTTTTTTATTATTGGGAATTTTCCTACAAAATTACACAGGCAGGTGTCTACTAGGACTAGAAAACTTTTGGCCATAACAGATTCGTTTTTCCGTGACCCGGGGGCGGTAGAGCGAATTAAATTTCAACAATTTTATTCCAGCAATTTTTTTTATTATTGGGAATTTTCCAACAAAATTACACAGGCAGGTGTCTACTAGGACTAGAAAACTTTTGGCTATAACAGATTCGTTTTTCCGTGACCCGGGGGCGGTGGAACGAATTAAATTTCAACAATTTTATTCCAGCAATTTTTTTTATTATTGGGAATTTTCCAACAAAATTACACAAGCAGGTGTCTACTAGGACTAGAAAACTTTTGGCTATAACAGATTCGTTTTTCCGTGACCCGGGGGCGGTGGAACGAATTAAATTTCAACAACTTAATTCCAGCAATTTTTTTTATTATTGGGAATTTTCCAACAATATTATACAGGCAGATGTCTACTAGGACAAGAAAACTTTTGGCTATAACAGATTTGTTTTTCCGTGACCCGGGGGCGGTGGAACGAATTAAATTTCAACAACTTAATTCCAGCAATTTTTTTTATTATTGGGAATTTTCCAACAAAATTACACAAGCAGGTGTCCACTAGGACTAGAAAACTTTTGGCTATAATAGATTCGTTTTTCCGTAACCCGGGGGCGGTGGAACGAATTAAATTTCAACAACTTAATTCCAGCAATTTTTTTTATTATTGGGAATTTTCTAACAATATTATACAGGCAGATGTCTACTAGGACTAGAAAACTTTTGGCTATAACAGATTCGTTTTTTCCGTGACCCGGGGGCGGTGGAACGAATTAAATTTCAACAACTTAATTCCAGCAATTTTTTTTATTATTGGGAATTTTCCAACAAAATTATACAGGCAGGTGTCCACTAGGACTAGAAAACTTTTGGCTATAACAGATTCGTTTTTCCGTGACCCGGGGGCGGTAGAGCGAATTAAATTTGAACAACTTAATTCCAGCAATTTTTTTTTATTATTGGGAATTTTCCAACAATATTACACAGGCAGATGTCTACTAGGACTAGAAAACTTTTGGCTATAACAGATTCGTTTTTCCGTGACCCGGGGGCGGTGGAACGAATTAAATTTCAACAACTTAATTCCAGCAATTTTTTTATTATTGGGAATTTTCCAACAAAATTACACAAGCAGGTGTCTACTAGGACTAGAAAACTTTTGGCTATAACAGATTCGTTTTTCCGTGACCCGGGGGCGGTGGAACGAATTAAATTTGAACAACTTAATTCCGGCAATTTTTTTTATTATTGGGAATTTTCCAACAATATAACACAGGCAGATGTCTACTAGGACTAGAAAACTTTTGGCTATAACAGATTCGTTTTTCCGTGACCCGGGGGCGGTGGAACGAATTAAATTTGAACAACTTAATTCCAGCAATTTTTTTTATTATTGGGAATTTTCCAACAAAATTACACAAGCAGGTGTCTACTAGGACTAGAAAACTTTTGGCCATAACAGATTCGTTTTTCCGTGACCCGGGGGCGGTGGAACGAATTAAATTTCAACAACTTAATTCCAGCAATTTTTTTTATTATTGGGAATTTTCCAACAAAATTATACAGGCAGGTGTCCACTAGGACTATAACAGATTCGTTTTCTAGTCCTAGTAGACACCTGTTTGTGTAATTTTGTTGGAAAATTCCCAATAATAAAAAAAATTGCTGGAATAAAATTGTTGAAATTTAATTCGCTCTACCGCCCCCGGGGCACGGAAAAACGAATCTGTTATAGCCAAAAGTTTTCTAGTCCTAGTGGACACCTGCCTGTATAATTTTGTTGGAAAATTCCCAATAATAAAAAAAATTGCTGGAATAAAATTGTTGAAATTTAATTCGTTCCACCGCCCCCGGGTCACGGAAAAACGAATCTGTTATAGCCAAAAGTTTTCTTGTCCTAGTAGACATCTGCCTGTGTAATATTGTTGTAATATTCCCAATAATAAAAAAAATTGCTGGGACCATGTTATTAAAATGACAGTTTTAATTCGCTCCACCGCCCCCGGCTCACGTAAAGTCGAAGTTCTTGCTGCCAAACGTTTTCTTGTCTTCTTACCTACCCGCATGTCTAATATTGCCCGGATATTCTAAATAATAAACAGAATATGTATATAATAGTAATTTTATGCCCACGACTTTATTGAAGTGGATTTATTGCCGAAAAATTGCTAGCGTAACAGGACTTAAATTACCTATCATAATTTATGCTACCACAGGATTTTTCGAAATATAATATAATTCCATTATCGGTTTAATGAATTAATCCCCATTTCAAATTAATAGCAAAACGCCCCTTTTAAAGCATTTAAGAAGTAAAATTATAGGTATGTAGGTAGTATTTGTACCTTTTTATGAATCTTCCTGTTGATTTTTAATTAAAATGGGTATCCACTCTACATCTATATACCTTACACGTTTAGCACTGCCCATAATTCTTCTACAATTTCAAGATTCACAAAGTAATACATTTTATGCAATTATGAATTAACAAATAATTTATAGAACAAGCTATCTCTACAGCTTTACTAATGTGAACAAATAATGCTATCAGGGAGGGGGAAAAATGTACCAATCATAAAGCTTGTTTAGAAAAGGCATCTGGCATTTGCGAACGAAAATTAACTGCAAGGTCGAATGA
The DNA here is from genome assembly GCA_958336395.1 of Ctenicera cuprea. Taxonomy (NCBI): domain Eukaryota; kingdom Metazoa; phylum Arthropoda; class Insecta; order Coleoptera; family Elateridae; genus Ctenicera; species Ctenicera cuprea. The sequence continues at coordinate 84,628,463 of OY284486.1, read as the reverse complement.
TAAACTGGTTTGTTATGCACCTGTTACATGTAAACATATTTAAACAAAGGAAGAATCTGATAAGAACTGATAACATTCAAGTTTTCAGACACGTTGTTTAGAATTAATATTATTGAAATAATGAATTTAATTTAAACTAGTTGAATCAGTGGGCTACGGACTACGTTTTTTTTTGGTAACTTCTTTTCAAAAATAATACCCGCTGCGCGCTGTTTGCGTTGCATAATCTCAGCTGCAGCCGTATTTCACGCAAGTTGAGATTGGTCGAAGGGATTCGGATTTGATATTTACAAAGTGCGGCAACTAAATAGTTACAATCTGATATCTGCAAGAATATAAAAGACTGAAAGACTGAGCAACAATTTTTTTTTGAATAAATGGGACTGAAGGGGTCGTGTATTAGGCTAATAGCATTGATTATATTATTTGTTATTCTTCGTTATTATTTTACTTTTTGAACGAATCGAATGTCTCGTCAACTGTCAGAACATTTCAGGAGGATTAGGTTAAAATCCACGGACACTGTCAAAGAGATAAATCTTTACTGCTGCCCTCTCGCGTCAATACATTTGTGGGTCCCTCCCAAAACAATGTAAATATAAAAAGTAGAAACATCAATATATATGTATTAGCTATCCATGCATCTTGGTTAAGATGTCTATAAAAATTAATTATTTTTAGCCAGGTTTTTGCTTCTTACACTATTATCTGGATAACCGCTTATTTTCTCAAGAAATTTATCTCTTTGTTTTAATACCTTCAACACTGAGGATGCTAACAGTTTGTATTTCCGATTTCCATATACTTTACTAGATTACACGATTCTAGCTTCGGAAAAATGAAATAAGTGAAGCCGAGCCGCAATTTTGTAGGAGGTCAAAATGTCAAATTAAAATGCAATGTAACGCGATTACCTAAACTTTTTCTTGTAACTAATAATTGCACTAGGAGCACTATCCTATAGCCTCTTTTTTTTAGTAAAATATTAACCAGACTTTTTAATATTAACTTTCTGTTCCATTATTTTAACTTTTTGCGTAGCGTGCTTTGGTAGGTGAAGAAACTACTACAGGACATATCAAAAGGCACAATGGAAGTAGTTCCTTCGAGGTAGACGAAAGTTCTACTGGTAACGTATATCTTGCTCTCTGTATAATTCTTGTGAGGAATATGACAATATAGATGGAACTGACTCAACTAAGTTATTTATGAGACGTGGAACACTAGTTCCAGGACGTTGTAAATAATTATTAGGTGTAAAGGTGGCTTTATGTTTTACAAAAACTAGCAATTAAAATAAATTTACACTGAACTAAATTCAGTCTACAACTAAACTATGAAATATATGCTTTTATGTATAAAAACTAAACTAAACTAAAATTTAAAACGGACCAATCAAATTGCTACCAGTAGAGTGCGAACACCCATCACTTTGAAAACAACGACACACGTCTGATAGAGTGGGCAAACGACTCTAAAAATTAAGAATTAAACAAAAGACAAAAGTTGGTTCTCTCATAGTCTAGTTTATGTTCAAATTTAATTTATGTACATAAAAGAAATTAAGTTAATCGGGGAATTTATTTTCAGTTTTAATTGTTAGCTTGGTTGAAGTTTATTACATACATACATACATACATAAGCGTATCCTCTTGTACCTTACGGTGTCGAAGAGTTTATTTTAATTGTTAATTTTTGTAACATGAAGCCACCTCTGCAAGTAACCCTATCATGACTTTGACCTTCTCCAAAATGGCGAACGACAAAATTTTTTGCATAACGGTCGTGTATCTAGTAAACTTATAAAGAAATCTGTAATATTAATAGCTTATTTGCGTACAACGAAAAACCAAATTTTAAGGAATTTTTGAATGCGATTTGAAATTTTAAGAAAGCGGCTTTGCTTGGGGATATTTGCTGGCTTCGGCTTGGTGATTCTGCTGTATTAGGGACTTTCTTCTTACAAGTTGTTTTGACAACTTAAGATGACATTTGAGTGAGATCAAAAGTATTATTATTTTATGATTCGTTATCAAAAGATAAATTAAGTATCCAACAAAAATGGCAAGTTTATTTGAAAATTTTAGCATCCCTCCATGCATATGGTTCGAAGCTGATAACAGAAGAAATGCTTTAGCGTCAATATTATCAGGAGTTTTGGTAAGTTATTATACTGCAATTAATTTCATGTAAAAACCAAAGATATCACTTCCCAGTTATTTAGAAAAATTATGTTTTTCTTTTTTAGTTTTTCCTCGGTTGGTGGATTTTAATTGATGCTGCTAGTGTGTACACGGGTACGGTTCTTGCTAGTTATCACATGTGCGGTGTTGTAGGAACCTTCTCACTAATTATGGTCAATTCTGTATCAATTGCACAGGTACGTTCATTTAAAATTACAAGTCATTAGACTTAGAAAGTGACTACTGCACGGTCCGACTGGATCACAATTTTTTCTTTGTGCGCGGTCAGACTGTACACAACAAAAAGACCGGTAACAATTCAACAGCACACTAATTTTGTTTTCATGCAGGGTCGGATTGTTCATATTACATGTTTTAGCGTTTGCCTGCGAATTCGTCGTGGCACAGATGGAAATACGGGAGTACAGCGATTTACTGCATAAATGGTTGAGGGGTCGAATCTCGGTTGGGGCCAAATTTTTTTTTGTTTTATTTATACTGTTTAAAACAGTGTTGTTGGTTTTTGCCATCTGGCCGAGGTTATGGTTAAGAGCAGTTGTATTTTTAAAGAAAAAATACGAAAACAAAAGTTGCATTCACTCACTGATAAAGTACTTCTAATCAATTGTGTACGCGTGGAAGTTTATAAGCTGTAAAAGATTGACGGCATAACAACTGCGTAAGTCCGACCGTGTGCAAAAAAAATTTTACTGTCAAATCTGCAAAAAAATTATATGTTCAACACGGACAGTTTTGTTGCTACACAGTTCGACCGTGCATGAAGAAAACATTGCTGCTCGGTCGGACCTTGCAGTAGTCACTCCCAATATCTTATAAAGTTTTTTTGTTTATAAGATGCGTGGAGATGCATACGAAGGAGGATGTTTAGGACCGAGAGGATCCAGAATCTGGCTATTCTTAGGTTTTGTATTGGGTTTTTCTTCAGTCATCGCTTCATGTTGGATTTTATTTGCCAATTTTGTAGGAGGCAGTAAGTTTCAAATAATTTTCATAAATCTAGAAATAACACTCTTTCTTTATAGAAGTAGCGCACCAATGGCCCGGTGTAGGAATCTTTCTTCAAAACGCATTAATATTTATAGCTTCTCTTATTTTTAAGTTTGGTCGATCAGAAGATCTATGGGCCTAATTGATCTGTACATAAATGTTTATTGTGACATATTTTTGCTAACGTTTGTAAACTTTTAGGTGTCTTGTAAGTAGCACATAACCATGTAGAGTTTAAGTATTTACTCTTATGCACCACTATTTTGATCAGTTTTGTTTTTAAAAATTTACGTTTTATAAAATGAAACTGGCAAAATTCGTAACTTATTGTTATAGTATGTACTTTAAATTATTTTTTTAATATTAATTTGGTCCATAATGTTCATAGTAATGTAAGGATAATGTAGAATAATTGGGGTTAATTAAGATATTTTGTGCGTAACAAAGGGTTTTTGTTTTTGTTAGTAAATTTTTGCATTTTTATAGTAGTCTGTAGAAAAGAATATTAAGTTTTATTTGTAAAACTTGATACTGATTTGAATTTTCAGTTATTTTGTAACTGTAATTGAGTTTCATTTAAATATAGAATTTTTTAATATCTGAGAAACAGAATCATGAATAATACAAATTACATACATTTCATTTGAATTAATATATGAAAATGTGTTACTCAAGCTCTAAAATGGCTCCTGTTTTATAGTTTTGTACTGTGATCATATAAGACGTGTAATTCAGAAATTGTATGCTTTAGAATGCTTGTATAAAAACTTTCAAACAGGGCAGTATTGTAGAGTTTATGTGATCGGAAGTTGTACAAAAAAAAGAACTGTGTTGTGTACCTAGTGTAACTGCTTCACGAGTACTGTTAGTAATTTAATTAAGTTGGATTATTAATAATGGTTTATATTACAAATGTATACAAATTATAGCACTTTTTTATTCTATGCCGTGGTTTTTCCTTTATTTTAATCCATCGTCCTCCGGTTGAAAATGTAGAAATCTCAATGAGTAGATTTACTCCAAACGTTTAGATCGCAACCTATTTGGTCCAAACGTTACATAAACTCTTTAGGTCACTCTGTGTAAACAGGTACAGTACACCTAAGATTCAGAAAATAACGGCCAAATTCAGAAAATTTTATCAAAAATAAGCTAACCACTTTGGCAGGACTTTCCCATACTTTAAAAATTGTTGTAATATTTATTATATTTTCTACAGTATTTTTGTATCACTGTTTTACGCACCAACATCAATTATAGATTGCATTATTTGTACTACTCTAGTGGGAGCAGATTGCAAATTGGAACTTCATAGCTATCGCAGATTTAAACCTATATAAAAATCTGTGATAGCCATGGACAGGATCGCAGTGTTTTAAATTTCTGAAAGGAGATTTGTTGTGAATAACAAAATGTTTCTCCCTAAAATAAATTTTTTTTTATATTTTTATTTTCTAATTTACAATCTACTCAAATATAAATTACAGCGAGTAATAAGTAAATGTGTTGTATGGCATTGGCTTGAGAGATGGGGAACCATCCATTGACGGATCACCATTGTTCATCTAACCAGGTCTTCTGGCCATCTTCTCTTAAGTCTTCTTCCTACCATAGGTTGGTTGGATAGTCCATTTATTAGTTTGTTACTGTGTCCTATGTTGCGGTATGTGTACTTGATGTACAAAATGTAAAAATTAAATTGTGAATTTTATTCCATTATCACTCATGAGCAACAGCCACGCAAATTGTATATCTAATCCCAAGCTCTATGAGCCTACAAAATTAAAAAATAATTTGTGACTAGTTTTTGAGCAATGTTTTTGAAAAGTTTAGTAGATTATGTAAATTCTTTTTCACTTCACAGTATTCATTTCTTCAAAAATTTTTGTTACAAAAATCGTACTTTTCAGATTTCTTGAAATGAAATTTATAGCATATATAAAAGTCAATGTTGTAAAACTAGGGCCCAATTAACCAACCTTGCTTGCATAATGAATTTACACATTTACATACATATTGCACACTATATACAAAGCATAAGAACAAAATGTGTAATAATGGTAGTAAATATTGTGTAGGTAGTCTAGTTGTTATTTTTTTTGTTCACAAATCTGTGTGGGTACTACTAAAAATTAATTTATTTCTTTAAAATTACTCAGGAATGAGAAAGGGTGGGTAGTTTTATTTCTTATTTATACAAATACTTGAGATCAATGACCACATGTAAGTAGTCCAAGGTATCATTTTGCATATTAGAAGATCATCCTGGCATTTGATGAGTGAAAGTGGTTGCCACTTGCTATAGACTTGTGGTTGCCACTTGCTATAGACTTGTGGTTGCTTGAATAAGAAAAAAATATGGGTGTTACTTTATACCATTTTCCACCCTCAGCACCAAGTAGAGCAGCCCTTTTAGCTGCTCGAGCAATTGGAATTGATGTAGATGTACAATTCGTAGATTTATTTGCAAAAAAGCAGCTAGAATCGGAGTTTGTTAAGGTAATTTGAGGTTATAAGTTACAATTTTTAAATTAGCTAATTTTTATAAATTAACATTGTTCCGTTTTGTAGATAAACCCACAACATACTGTTCCTACTTTGGTGGAGGGAGATTTTATCGTATGGGAGAGTAGAGCAATTGCTGCTTATTTAGTACGGTCGTACGCTAAGGATGATAGTTTATACCCAAAAAATCTCAAGCAAAAGGCACTTGTTGATCAGCGACTGCAGTTTGATTGTGGAACACTTTATCCTCGCATACGAGCTATTTGTGTATGTAAAATTTGAAAAGATCCATCATAATATTACAATTTTTTCCGTTTAAAGTTCCCAGTGTTATTCCTTGGTGAAGTTGAAATTTTTGACGAACACAAAACCAGTTTGGATGAAGCTATAGGATTTCTAGATGTATTTTTGGAAGGAAATAATTTTGTCTGTGGAGATAAGTTAACAATAGCCGATTGCTCATTAGTAGCCTCGGTTTCTAGCATTGCCGTAAGTTGTCGTGTATTAATGTTTAAAATGTAAACTTATGGTGTAAGTTGTAGGCTGTTGGATGGGATCTCACCCCATATGCAAATGTAAAAGCGTGGGTCTCTAGATGTGCTTTGGAGATTCCCGGTTATGCCGAAGTAAATCAAGCTGGAGCAGATCAGTTTGGGAAAGCTGTACGAAGTAAATTATCTCCAGGACAATTATGATGTACTATACTGAAATGTTTCGTATTTTTATAAATAAAAGATTTTTGAGTTGTAAATTTCGCAATTTTTATTTTTGATGCCTAAGGTTTGAAGTAGATTTAGATTTTTTTTGTGCTAAAGGTTTGTAAGGCATTATAGATCTTGTTTACATTTTTGAATCCCTAACCTCTCTTTTAATTTAAAATTATTAAATTTAACTAATAAAAATGAATCAGTACAGTATATTAGGTAGAATAGGCGAAGGTGCTCATGGTTACGTTATGAAGGGTGTTAACAAATTTACAGGTACAGAAGTGGCTTTAAAAAAGTTAATAATCAAAAATTTAGACGAAGGCATCCCGATAAATGTAATGCGTGAATTTGCAAGCTTACGAGTTCTTAATTCTGAATATGTGAGTTATGCTTTCAGCATTTGAATCAGCTTAACTAACCCTTTTCTTATAGACTGTAAAATTATTAAATATAATTCCTCACGGAATGGGTTTTGTATTGGTAATGGAATATTTGCCTTCGAGCCTTTATGACGTACTCAGGGATGTTGATAATCCTTTAAGTGAAGCTCAGATCAAATTTTATATGAAAATGCTTTTATTTGGAGTGAAATATATGCATGATAATCATATAATGCACAGGGTAATTATATATTATTATTTGCATTGATTAAATACTTTTTCTTATTTACATTTTAGGATTTAAAACCAGCAAATTTGCTGATAGCTCATGATGGTACTTTAAAAATTGCAGACTTTGGTCTAGCTCGAATATACTCAGAAAACGAACCAACCAGACAGTATTCTCATCAAGTCGCCACAAGATGGTATAGAGCCCCAGAGTTGTTATATGGATCGCATAATTATACTACAGCTATAGATATCTGGGCCGTTGGCTGCATAATGGCTGAATTATTTAATAAAACTCCATTATTTCCAGTAAGTTGGTTTAAATTTCTTTTAATGTTAAAATTCATGCTTTTTTTTAAAGGGAGAAACCGACATCGAGCAATTGGCAATAGTGTTGCATACACTGGGAACTCCTACAGAGGAGACCTGGCCAGGGTTAACAAAACTACCTGATTATAATAAAATAATTTTCTCTCATAGTTCTGGGGTTAGTTGGAATGTAATCGTGCCTGATGTCGCAGAGGAAAATTTGGATTTAATCAAAAACTTCTTGCAGTACAATTATAATAAACGATTGTCCGCTAGAAAGGTGTGCATAGGATTTTATTTTGAATTATTGCTCTTTTAATTGCACTATTCAAAAATCCTTAAATACAAAGTATCCACAATTACAGATGGTAAAAATAATATATTGTTACGATCCAGTTTATTTAGAATAAACCGAACCATTTCATGTCTGGACACAAACCCAAATAAATTAGAAAGAGCCAATTTAAATTTCTATTTTAACAAATGACTAAATTAAACAAATTATAAGTTTTGATAAATGCATAATAAAAGACTACAATTTTAACTTACATAAAAAAAACTGCCCTGGAAAGGTAACCCATAAGGGGTACCCCCCGGAGGGATGGAACAGATGACTCTCAAATTGTTATTTTTATGATCCATAAAGAATTTTATGGCTTCTTTCCTTGATAGCGATGCAACAATGTAAAAAACTGAATTCTATTAAAAATGTTTCTAACAAATATTTCCAAAAGTTAGAAAATGTTACAAAGACGTTTCTGCTTTGTGACAATATTGGGCTTGAGCTGTACACAGCCTTCTTTCATCCCACTCTAACAATACTACCACGAGATTGCTCTTGCAACTTATCATCCATAAACCCTTCTTGCAGAATTACTAATTCATTGCAAGTTGCTTCAAACCTAAATGTTATCTCACCCTCTCTAGATTGTCTTTCCCTTTCTACTTACCTTTCATCTAGCTCCTGACATTCTTGGACAGATAGGAAGGGGGAGTGTGCATTTACAGACTTGCCAATCAAAGTTGCAATGTCCCGACCTAGCTTCCCCTTTACAGTTTTTGAAATTAAAGCTGTCCATGCTTTAGAGGTAAAACTTTATTGCAAATTTTACAGGCGCCTTTTTACCTACGTCTCATCCCACCCCAACCTCCTCTATTTACCATCCATATACCACCCCCTCTACCCATATACCCCCTCTACACTTTAGTACCCTCCAAGTATGTACTTCTGGTAAAACAGGTAGGGAAAGGCAGCAGTGTTCACTGTTCAGTTGCAAACTTACCAACCATGGTGGTCCGATCCGTTCTTCTCCAGTTGCCCTTTTTCTTATGGATTTTTCTATATTTAAAAAAAAACTTTTCTGTTTTTAGAAAACCCAAGTGAAATTAATTCGGAGTGTAAAATAACCACTAATTCTTTATTAAATATTCAGCCTTTTATTTTTAAAACATTTTAAAAATAAAAATGTAATTAAACGGTAAATTACTGTAATGTATTCTGTTTTAATAACAAATTTATTTTATTTTAGGCGTTAAATCATGCATACTTCTTCGTAAAACCTCTGGCTTGTTCCATTCATGAAATGCCAAAACCGGAGAATATAAAACCGTGTGAAATGCCTAAGTTTGAAGAATTCGACTTTACTTTGTAGTGAAAGCAAGAACATTTCTGTGATGACATCATACCTAATTTGAATATATTTGGTATTCAATAGATGTGATACGGAAATATCTAGTCAAACGCACATTGTTTAACTAATACTGATAATTTGTAAATATATCTACTATAAGACACAAACCTTTTGTTGTTAGCGTGTTCCTCTTTCAATATAAATAGATACGTAAGAATTATCGAAACCGTATTTGTAAAATGCAAGAAATGGAAAGTTCCTCAATAGCCAAAAAGACACATACTGTTTGTAATTGTATATCCATCTCACTAGAGTATATTTTACATAAAATGCCATAAATTCAATTACTGAAAATACGAATCGTTGCCATCGGGTCAATTCAATATCTGGCAGTTTACTCTCGTTATTGTTCAAATTTTGATTCAGCAATTTGTGCATGTACATTGTGTAAGATTTTGTGTTTAAACTAGGCTCCATTACCCACATCCCTGTAATTAAAGCATCCGCTAGTTTTAAGTATTCAGGATTTTGTTTTTTTATGTTTGGTACAAATAATTGTTCGATTAGGGCTTCACATATTTCTATAGTTTCTGCTACAGAATTTCTGCAAATATTAAATCTGTAAGAAGAAAAATAGTTAAAATTAATTTTTCATGTATTGCTTTAATTTTATTAGTAGCTACATTACAATGACAAAACCTTGAATGAGAATCATCTTCTCAATTTATTATTCATGAGTTATATGTAGTTACTGGAATTTTTATTAAGTTTAAATTGGGATAATAGATAAACTGGGAACACCGTTTTACTTTTGAGCCTGAATTATGGAAAACAAAATTAAATTTTAGGCATCAAAAGATCAAACTATCAAAATTTATTTTTGACGTCCAAATTTGATTTTGCAACGTCAAAAATTTGATTTTGTATGTCTGAAAATGTTTTTGGCGTTAAAGAAACAGTTATTGACGTCAAATATTATTCGGTGAGGTCACGAAATATTTTTTTTTAATTTTTAACGTCTTAAAATACTCATTGACGTCAGAAAATAAAAAGTAAAACGACATTTTATATGTAAAAGAAGAAGATTCATTCTAAACGATTGACTCTGAAAATGGCAAAGTGATGTAGACTTTGAAATGAAGAAATGGGTAGGTATATTTAACTTTTCCCTACTTCCAGTACAGCCAAGTGTGAATTCTATGAAAAGTTTTCATTTAAAAAAAAATTCGTTTTGTGTTTAGGAATCCAATGCTACCCCGAATTAGCAATCTAGAAATAATTACCTGTCTTCCATCCCCATAATATATCCGACCACTCTCCAAAGATGAACGAACCCTTCAAACTCTTCATCAGTTGCATTATGAATGCCAATCGATTCCGGACGAATAATAGCATATCCCATAAAACCAAACTGTGTTATACCCATATCTTTTTGTAAAATTCTTTGAGAACCGGATGCACAGCTTCTTTTACTTGCTGAATTATGTAGGTTTTTAACTGCAGCTATTGAACTCCACAATCTTGAAAATAAATATTTTAAAATTTAATTATTTTAATTTATGTTGTCTATACTTAGATCCAGGTTTGAAATCTCCATCATACCAAACACACATGTGGAAAATGGTAGCCAGATATCGTTTGTAGGCAGTCATTGGTTCACTGGACATTTTTGTGAACGTCAAAATGTTCAGGATGCTAGGTGTTGAAATAACCGTCACTAGACCGACTAGTTTTCCAATTAACATTGCAAAGAGATGCTTGTGGAAAAAACGTTGTCCTCTAAATAATAAAATGGCTTTAAGATACTTAAAATTTATGAAAATTGAGATGAGCCTAGAAATAGGGGAGGGATGGGTAATCACGAACAGCGGACAATGCCGAACACCTCTTAAAAAGTCTTGTCCACCGCTATCTGCGCCTGTGCGATACGCGGTGTGGTTGCATACAGCACCACAATCGCGTCAGTTCAATCGCAGACCCTCTAAGTAGCAAGTGTAAAATTTTACAGCGTCTTTTAAGTTTATTAGCATTGTGTTATTATTTTTTAGTGTGACACATTAAGGTATGTAGACCATACAAGCTATTTTTTTGGAAAACTCTTAATACAGCTATGATTACTGAGTTATTTATTACGTCCTAGCATGTTTTTTTCTAATGTAGTCTTGTTTGTTTACGACATGTGAATTGGAATAATTAACCAAAACATTTCGGGTAATCACGACCAGTGCTGTTCGGCATTACCCGACATGTATTTCAATGCGAAAGAAAACCTTTCATTTCAAACAGTTGCGCCTTTGCCAAAAAAAGGGCATAATCCAAAACAAAATATGCGGCGCAGAAAGCAAAGATCGGAAATCCTCACATCAACTCCATTAAAATCCATGTTGGAAGAAAAACAAAAGAAACGCCTTGTGAAGGAGGCAGATCTGAAGAAACAAGAAAGGATGGGTACATAAACTTTGTAGTGGTGCGGAAAGGCCAACAGGTTATACATGTGACTTTTGTAGATAATTCTTATTTGTTGTAGCGTTTTATTTTGGACGTTCTAACTTTGTCGGGACTACCCGCCAGCTGTTCGACATTGCCCACCACCTTCGGGTAATCCCGAAATTGTAATATGCAACTTTGGACATTGTTTTTATTTCTATGAATAAACTAAACCACTCTATTTATTGTAATTTACGTTCCCAATACCTTATCTATTCACCTCGACCAAGTCATATGATCATAGTTATAATAATTTCTGAGTTATTAAGCTTTTCGCTTAAGTGTTCGCAATTACCCTTCGCTCCCCTAATCCTGCATCTTTTATTACCATAAAGTAAAAGCACACAAGAAAACTTGGCTTTTTACTTTCTTATACTTTTAGTACCCAAAAAAGTGGTTTTTGAAGAATGTTGATGAGCTCTGGAATGTGGGAAAAAGTATATCAAAAATTCACCGAAAAAATAAAGCGTTATTTTTTTCTGAAACTGTATTTTCTAAATCTGATTTAATACTTTTTCCGAACTTTGTTGCATTAATATGTTGGCCGTTATGATTATACAAAAATTTTCACTTTAGCTCCTTATGTCTCAAAAACGAATTGACAATCACAACTACTGTTGCACTGTAAAGAGTGCTTGGGCTGCAGAGTAAAGAAACAAGGAAATGCCTGGGCATAGGGCAACAATGTACCTGACTAAATTAAAACTGAAAACTTCTTGTTCTGAGAAAAAAAACACGATTTTTTGGACAAAGATTCCCTGGTATTACAAAAACGAAGCGTTTTAGCTAGCTAGCAACAATTTTTTATTGTCTCCCGTTTATTAAACAAAAAAATGGATACATTTTCGATTTTCAAAAATTTACTGAAGGCGTCGCAGATAAATTACAGGACTGGGAAACAAATCAAATTATAGCTCATTCCTAGTTCTATTAACCTATAGAATTAAAAAAAAAATGTGTGGCCGGTTTTTGAGCAATATTTTTTTAAGGACGTCAAAATTTTGAAACGTCTTTCACTTTTAGTAGTTCCAAAAGTTCTAATAGCTAGAAACATTGTGGACCCCTGGGGCATGTGCACTATTAAATTTAATGCTGATCTGATTTATTGATTTTGAGTAAATAGGCGTTACAGCCAAATTTTCAAAAATTCATAGAAGGCGTTCCAGAGAATTTAGCTGGCTGAAACACGAACCAAATTGTAGTTTATCCCCAGTTTCCTGAACCTACAAAATAAAAGAAAACGTGTTGCCAGTTTTGAGTAATATTTTTTTTTTAATTTCCAAAATTTAGAAATATTTTTTACTTCACAATGTTCATGCGCTTAAAAAATTGTCGTACATAGTAATATTTTATATCCTTATAGCTACTACCACACCAAATTTGATCTCGATCTATCAACTAGCTTTAGAGTAATAAGGCGTAAAAGTCGACGTTTTCATAAAATCGTAGCAGCCGTCATTTTCAAGTTGAAACGTTTGGAAAAAAAAAAGCTTTCGCTTTGAACTAAAGATCTACCAGATTCTGTTTTCATAATAAAAAAAGGATTTTCGGAAGAAATGCTTCCGTTTCCGGTTTCATATCGCAAAAAAAACTATTTGAGTCGATAAATTTTTGTTATACCTAGGTACCTATATAAAGTTTCATTAAAATCCGTCTAGTAGTTCTGGAGATTACATGTGAACACATGCGCGTGCGCACCCACGCACACACACACACATACACCGACCATGGGCCCAGTTTATGGCATATTAGTTACTAAGCATCTAACTAAGCTTTCAATGCAGTTCATTATCATACACAGACATATTTTTCAATACGCTCTATATTAACAAAATAATTTGTACAAATGAAAATATGTCAATGCTCATATGGGACACATACATATACACACATCTCAGAATTGATCATTTTTGCGATCACAATACATTCCCATACTGGTATTTATGGGAAAGGAAAACTGAGCAAAACTGCTTGTACTTTCCTATACTTATATATTACTTTTAACGAACTAACCACAACAATTATAGCACCTCTAACCCATTGAGTAGAAATTTGTGGGTAGGCAGCTATCTGGTCGGTATTGTATTTTTTACAAAGCGCTTATTATAATACTATAGCAAAGTAAGTAACATTTTTGTGAAATTTATTTTTTGCTTTTTACCTCAGAGAAGTTTTGATTTTATGAACATTTTCGGAATTGAGATTTTGACGGAATTTGGGACAAAACGACCTTAAAACTTATAGTTATCAATCACAATGTACATATAATAACTTATATATCGTCCACTACCCTGGGGTTTTATTATAGTCATTGTTGGCGCGTAAAACGTTAATATTGAAATATTATTGAAAATTTTAAAGGGGAATTACTTAAAGAAAAGATAATATATAGGTAGTTAGGTACCACAGATTAAGTTAAGTTCGTTATAAGTTTACGCACTATTTAGGATATTATAAGTTCAGAATGTAAGTGTAAATAGCAAAAGTGCTAAATAAACGAACACATTTTTAGATTTCTTGAAAGTTCAAAACATGTATTTTCGTCAAAACCTTGCAATCGAAAATTTTCAGGATCACAATACCTTCGGAAACTAAAACACTTTTGAAAATATGGTAAGCAACCATTTCTCATTTTTTAAAATGATTTTGTTGTATTTCATGCACAATTTTCATTTATTTAATTTTTCTATTATCATCTTGGGCTAGAGAGAAATTGTAATTAATCTAATCTAATTATTTATTAGAGCAGCACCAAAATTTACATGCAGTGATTAGAAATTAATTTGTTTAAATGTAAAGAATTAAATGGAATAAACCTTAATACCTCTTAAACTTTTCTTCGTCATAAAATGGAGGAAGTATTTCACCATCATTAAATCTCTGGAAGGACTCGTCACAAACATCCTTTGTATCTTCAGATAATAACAAATTAATTGTTTCACGCACCGAGGCTTCACCTTAAATTTTTATTTTATTAACTTTATTTAAATTTTTTTAAATTACCTTTTACCTTCATGTTTGGTATGTTTAAACATTTCCGTTTACAATTCACCTTTAACTTTTATTAAATAACATTGATTTAGAAGGTTTCAGTTGGGTACTAATCAAATTAAGACTGTGCATGTATAGGTGTGTATGCTGCAAGTATACGGTTTATGATTTCTCAATGCTATTCCTTATGGTAGGAAGCTAGTGAAAGCAATAGTGTCCCACTTTTACTCTCACCTCTTAAGATTTTATTCTTTGTTGTCATATAATACCTGTTTGGCTAACTTTAATTAATTTCGAAATTACTTTCACTGATGGTCCACTGCAGTAGGTACTTTATCATTATATTTTTTCCTATTTTAATTGGTTTCTCAATATTGGGCTGTATTAGACGTTTTCGTATTTTTTCAACAAGTTTGAAATTTTTATTTGTTTTTATTTCATGCTTTATTAGTATAGTGTACGTATGGGCTGATTTATGAAAGTTTTCGCTTTAATTTTTTCAAAGATCTAGGCGTTATTTTTCTCAGATATTTATTTTTGGTGGAATTTTGCGTCACCTGCGTTGATTTCTGAAAACTAACAACATACTTAAACGTTAGTTTTTAGAAATCAACGCAGGCGATGGAATTTTGATGATTTTTCAATTCAATTGTGTTGTAGCTAGGAAACATCGCGAGTCCGCAGGAGGAGCGACGTTGCCGTGCATCAACACAACGGGAGCGTTTTTACGTTATTTCTTAAATTGGTCGCTAGCTGCCAGCAGGGCCAAATTCGGTACTTATTACTCGTATTTTGTCTCAACAGATAATATTTCCGAAATAACTGTTTTAAACGTTGCTGTTAAAATATGTCACATTAATGTAAAATGTAATAACAACTATGTTTTCTATGATTTGATATAATAAAAAAAGTTTCAATATTTAAATATACTACAATGATTCAATACATGACATACGCAATGTCAGCCAATCGCGGAGCTGTCTATCACCGAGGTTAGCGGTGCTGCCCTCTAGTAACGTATTATGTGAAATTTAAAAAACACCCTATTGGGTTGGCCAATGAAAGACAGAATCCGAAACATACCGGATGTAAACATTACCGGAATAAAATTTGGTATTTAATTAGTTACGTGATACAATGACACTACCTGATTTTGTGTGTTCAGCTATGTAAAGCAGGTGCATTATAGTGTTGGCGTGTTACCAAAAACAGTCAAACCTGGAGGGTTCATAGGTGCTGATCCATCATAAAGATAAACTGATTTATCTACGTTTTTGCGTTTGTTTCTATACTCTTTCATTACTATGAGTGACGAGTTCTCTGCCAAAATTCATAAGCCTAAGGGTGAACTTTGCTGTTGTGTTGTTAGGTACGGAATTTTTTAGAATGCCGTGAGGAAATGAGACAGATCGCGGTTGTGGTGTAAGGGAAGAGAAGGACAAAAGATAAGAAGCGGTTTTCATTCTAAAGTTTAATTCGTAGTTGTGTAAGGTCACACCCTTCGGGGCGTTGATTGGCTGAGAGCACCAACGAAAGGGCTGGCGTTTTCATTACTTCATCAACATTTGTAGGGTACACTTCGAGTAGCTGCGCTGTTGACGTTTTCAGCAAACTTTACAATTTGTAGCGTAGACATCGAAAGCTGCAAGCCGGAGGGGTTTCGGCCCAGTTGCGCACCTACTGCACCAATAGATGTTCCGCCACTGTGCGTCGCTAATTTTTGTGCCGTTTATGATTCGTAACGCCGATTATCAGTTGTCAAAACGTCGTATGTCATTTATTTATTTGGGTCAGTCGATTGTTGACTCTTGTCACAACAAAAAAACTTTTTTCCAGTAGTTATAACGTTTCACCAATTAAGGTTTGTGAAAAATGGTGAACAAACTGTGTTTATAATCCTAAACTTCTCTACAAATATGAAGTACATTCTAATGTTACGAGTTTCTGTATTTTGACGTTTGTGGGTTTTGTTATTAGAAAGTATGATGAGCAGTATTTGATGAAGTTTATTAAAAGGTATATAGGTGGAAATGGCTGCTTTTCATCAAAATCACATCGGTGATATCTTACATCTAAATGTTGGTGGAAAAAGGTAAGTTTCTATCATTTTTTTTGCACCTTTTTATTAGTAACATCATTTGTAGGTTTTCAACATCCCGTCAAACACTAACCTGGATTCCAGACACCTTTTTCACTGCCTTACTGAACGGCAGAATACCCACCTTGCGTGATGAGAAAGGCGCAGTGTTTATCGATAGGGACCCGAAGTTGTTTGCAGTTATTCTAAATTATTTGCGTACAAGAGAAATTGAATTGAAAGATATTGACATTAGGAGTCTACGACATGAGGCCGAATACTATGGAATTGCGCCCCTTGTTAAAAGACTCATTCTTTGTGAGGAAATGTCTCAGTCAACGTGTGGAGATGTTTTATTTTACGGTTATCTTCCACCACCTTGTAAGTAATATACTTCATGAGGTTTTTATTGTTATTAAAACGTTTACTGATATTATTTTTATTAGGCATACCACTGCAAGATTCTTCCTCGGCAACTGCAGTATCAAATAACGCACAACGAATGGAAACCACAGGCGTTCATACAACAGGTCCAGGTTCAAGTATGCGCTTGCCTGACCAACAATCAACAGCATATGCGGTTTCAAACACATCTTCGGATCCGGGACAAAACAATAGCTCTGTTCCACCCACAAATTCTCTTCCTGCAAGCAGCACAGCAAACGAGGGACATTCAAGTTCAAGCTCACAATATTCTTTCATACAAACGCCTTTAGCAAACATAAGTGGAAATTTTGCGCCGGGTAGGCCTGGAGGTACCTACTATATCAAAAATTCTAGTACTTGAAGTATAACAAGTTTATTTTAAGGCCATTCTAGAAATTCCTCCTTAGAGCTTAGGATAGGACTTTCGGGAAGTTGCAGCAGAAGTTCACAGGATCTTCGAGGTTTAGTTGCAAGAGGGGCACCAGGACCGGGACATTCCAGGGCTGCATCTTTGGACCTTAGGCATGCTAGAAATTCCTCTGCCGATTTAAATAAACTGTTTCGTAATGATGTTGGTCTTGTTTTTGGTGCTAGCAGTGAGTATTTTTTGCTTTTGTTGTGGATTAAAGTTGGGTGATGTAATGTTTTTATTAATAAAAAATCATTATTGTAGTAGTAGGGGTAGAGGTGGCGTTGTTGCAGCCTCAGATCTGTCCCACTTAATTTGTAAGTCTCCGCTCTATGTCTCATTTAGAAATAGTCTGTCTCAAAAGTTTTGGAAGACTGGACTTGCACACAATAATTTTTGGTTGATTCACAGTTATATTCTAGAGCTCCTAGTCCCAGTGCAGCATAAATTAGTTAATTTACCCCTCCCACTGAAATTTTGGCAGACGAATTTGTCTTTTTGTTTTCTTTCATAACAAGGAATCTTTTTCCAAATAGTCAAATTTTAGATTGCTATATAGTAGGCACGGCTCGCTAATTGAGCGGGTGACTTTAAATAAAGCAAACCGGATGAACAACATTACGCTGAAGCAGGCGTGGTTATCAGTGAGGTGGTTTTATGCCCATATGCTCAAAAGTTCTAAATTACTCTATTTTCTGTATAATAAGTCGTACCATCGTTATCTGCTACAATAGCGAGATTTCGTTATGTTTGGTAACACTGCCCTCGACTCCACACTTCTTTACCCTCCTGGTTTGTTGGTTTACTTGGCGAGCGAGAGAGGGGGGTGAGAATAAGAGTTAGATTACAAATCACATTCTAGTCTCGAACCTAAGCCTCATCCCACCTTCACTAGATTGCCTAACCCCCTTTACTTACCATCCATCTACCCTCAGACTTCTTCCCCTCCCATTATGTTGCTCTACTATTGAAATTACAAAACACATCTTGATTGCACTTACCCCTGTACTTACCATCCATCTATTCTACAGTTCATCACCTTTCCAGTATGTTCCTATACTTACTACTGCTTAGAGAGGAAGAGTGGGGGGAGATAGAGGGGAAGGAAGGGAGAGACGGGGAATGAGATTAAAAAATATGTTCTAGTCTCATAAACCTAAATCTCATCTTAACCCTACTAGATGCCGTTTCCCCTATACTTACCATCTATTTACCCTTCCACAGTATGTTGCTGTACTTGGACAGAAAGGGAAGGAGAGCAAGACAAACAAGTTACTAGTTCCATAAACCTAAGCCTCATCGCACCGACATTAGATAACCCTTCCCTCCTCTATTTCTTATCATCGATTTGCCTCGTCACACTATATACTCTTCTAGTTTTTTGTCATATATTCTTAACGTAACATTTTTTTTAGCTTCAGCATGGACCGATCCACTACGAGTGCAAATAATTAAAGCACATCACAACTGGATTGCGGTGGCTTATGCCCATTTTGTGGTTTGTTATAGGTAGCGTCAGCTTAGAAGATTTCGTTTCTTGCGCTATATTTTGCATGTTTTAGACTTAAAGATTCTAGTGGATGGCAGCAAGTGTTCACAAGCCCATACATTGATAATTGTATCGAGCGTATCGCTATTAATGCCAAGATGGGCTCAAGTGGTGCTGGCGAGGCTTCCAAGATGGTTGCTATTTCATACGGTACACAAGTGAGGCTATGGGGGATATCCGAGGATGGTACAAGAACCAATGTTGGTAAGTAATTGTTTCTTTTATAACCGTGTACTTTGTGCGTAATAAAAGAAGAATTTTAGGCACTTTTAATTTGCATGTCAAAGTCGAGTATTTGTTTTTTATTGGGAGTCAGTTGGTAGCACTGTCCCCGTCAGGTAAACTCGGTGTTTGGCATGCAATGACTCAACATTGGCAGACGCAGGATGTTGTACCCATTGCATCTTTTGATACTGCTGGATCTTTTTTGTTACTTGGATGTAACAACGGATGCATTTATTATATAGGTAAAAAAAACGAATTTTGTTTCGTTTATTGATTGATTTACAAATAATTTGACTTCAGATATGCAGAAGTTTCCATTGCGAATGAAGGATAATGATTTACTGGTGACGGAGTTGTATCGGGATCCAAATAACGATCCGGTTACAGCCATCTCAGTCTATCTTACCCCGAAGACAAGTAAGTTTTGTTATTGATAGACGAAGAATGCATCAGCTCCTTCTGTGATATCGTGTTTTCCTTGGATGTTGTTTTTGTTATTTTCTTATGTGATTCTTGGAACTTGTGTTGATATAAATTTGAAAATTAATGCAGGTTTCTTTTTCTGTTCTCTATGCAACTGAAAACCTTGTGTTTCATGCCAGCGTCTGAGAGGGGCCGCGAAGGTATGCCACATATTTGATGCTTACACACTTAGTTTACAAGTTACATTTGGAGGTTTTTGGTATTACATACTTATTATACCGACTTTCGTTTTTTACTTGTGTATTGTGCACACCGCATATTTGATATATAGATTTCGTTTTGCTGCTGGTATGCCAACACAAGGCAATTACACGCTCTCCTTACTCTCTACAATCCGTTAATGACATGCCAAAGTGCTTAAAATCAAACTTATTTAACATTTTATAAGCTTAACCAAATTTAGGTAAGCGGATGATGACGTATGTTAGTTATTTAATTAACAAATTCCACTGATAGGATAAAAAAAATTCCAATAGTAGAAAATTAACAATGTTGAATTACAATTGCAACCTATGAAACACTATTGCACATCCACAAAAATTAATTTGGTGAAACAGATAATGAAAGATGCTTCGGCTTGGACTTTCTTACACGTCTAAAATATTTGTGCCTATCTACACCTAAACAACAAGCTTAGAAGTATATTCTACCGTCACTGATGAGCAGTCTCGCTTCAATGCGAATTTTTTTTTATTAAAGCGAATGTCCAAATTGCAAAAATGCATAGAGGACGTCAAGGAGAAATTGACACATGGGGAAAATTATGGCTCGTCTCTAGCTATGGGGGATTAAGGTAGCAAGGAGGTGGTAGCTGGTGGTTTTATGTCGAGTAAAAGCCATTATATGCATCGTCCAGCAAAATTAAATAAAGAAAAAATTGCGGATTCAATCAGGGGACCAAGCTGGCCACCCAACTGCAAATAAGTAAGATTTAACAAAATGATTTTGTTTGCAATTTTCTTCATAATTTTGTTGTGTAAGGGTCAGAAACTTTTATATTAGGTTGAAAAATGTACTATTAATGTCAAAATATGGCCAGTAATTTACTGCTTGTAGTATTTTTGTATTGCCCAAAAATTGTTTTGTATAAAAAAGAGACTGCGATTAGATGTAGCCACCAAGGTTGCCACTCATTTGCAAATCGTAATATTCAACTAAATGATTTTTTTTGTTTTTTTTTTAAATTTTCTGTTATGTAAGGATAGGAGACTTTTATACAGGGTGTATCAAAATAAGGTACAAATATTCAAACTAATGTTAGATTAGCCGAACCTCAAGTAAAATAGTGTTACCGTTCATTTTTAAAAATTGTTTGTTTTTTAATTAAAAAATAAGATACATAAAATAAAATATTGTTGAAGACCTGCCGAGATTGATAGAAAATACTTTTAAACTTTACAAGGCTATTACATAAGTTGTAATTTTAAATCCAATGTGACAAAAACATAAAAAACCTTCCTCGCATTTATTTTTGTAAATATTTCTAGAATTTTGGCAATTTTATAGATATAGAGAAAATATTAAATATTCTCGAAAAAATTTGAAATATGTTTTATACCGAATGTTTATTAACAATTTAACAATTTTGCTTTGAGTACTGAAAAATTTTTAAATTACAAAATTTTGAAAAATTTTGATACGTGACAATAGTAAACCATTTAGTGGAACTTTTTCCCCTTTCGACGGGTAAGGCCAGCCTCCTTTGATATGTAGGTAAGAAACATTTATATAAAAAAATTCCTAGCTTGAAAGAAATAATAGTCTAAAAATATTTTGTATAAACCTGTGTCACTTGCCCCCACTCCGTGACGTAAGCTCCGCCTCGCGACCAATGAGAGCGAAGCGCGGCCGACTATAACTGAATAAAAACGAACTTAAAAACAGGGGATCAGTTACAGAAAACAGGTCACCTGTTGAAGGGCGGGGCTTACTTCACGTACAATCCTCCTAATCACTTCATGCAATACTCCAAGTTTTTGTCGGATCCGGTATAATAAAGAAAGGAAAAACATCCATGTGGAAAAGGATAGTTCCGATGCTAGAGAAAAATGAAATTTGTCAGTTAAAACGTGGAGAGGGGGAGGTAGTGTCCTTAAATATTACTATATCCCAACAATATACTCAGAATCTTATTTTACTATCACTGAGGAACAGTTTAGCTTCAGTGCCTTTTTTTTTTGTATTGTCCTCTGTTTATTGAATATCCAAAATTTGAAAAAATTCATAGAGGGCGGCACAGAGAAATTAGGACATTGGGAAAAAATATAGCTTTTCCTCTATTGTGAGAGATGGTGGGGGCTGGTCAGGGAGCTGACAAAAACGTGAATTAACTTTTTTCTTTTTTTAAATCGTGATGTAATATTATCTTTGTGTTTTTGTTTGAAAACTGGTACGCTTCTCTGCCATGTAGTTTCCCTTAGCATTAAAGTAAAGCAGTTTAACGTTTAATCCGTACGACGGAGATTTTGGGCATTAAGACCCACGGCTGCGTATAACCGACTTGGGGAATTTGAGTGGCGGGTTCCAACTCCAGATATTTTGCATTGTAAGCGAGCGCTCATACTCAAAGCTGCTGCTAGTAGACATCGACAAATTTTTACAAGAAATTATACATATACAACACATCCATGTACTGATTAAAAATTTAATTTTATTTACACAACTGGTCGTACTTAAATCCAGTAAAACAAATGATTCTATGACATTCATTTGTTGCATGCAATTGCTGCTTTAAGTTTAGAAAATGATATTGCTTGTTGTAGATGTCTAATGACGTGACCCATGAATAATGATTCAGTGCTTAGCCCGGTTCATCTAACAACCATAACTTCTGAACATGCAAAACAATTTACAAAACCCTTAAATCGGCATAGTATTATGGGTTGGTTAAAAGCAGCTCTGGACTTGGTTTTACAGGTATAATTTTAGACAATGATTCTCATAATATGTTCCAGCAAAACCTTAACAGATGATCCTCATTGTATCACGTTGGTAAGCTTGGTTTTGAGACATTTGGCTATGTTTGTGGTCTACTTTCATACCCATCCAACACCATACCATTTTGTAATTCGTATCGCTAAAAAAAAAAAGCTATGAAAAATACTTGCAAGTTTGATACTCTAATCTGATTATAATTTAAAGTATGCATTCTTGCTTGTTTAAATTTCTAGCAAAAAATCGAGCCGCTCACGTGGTATGGTTTATTAAGAAATTGTTTTGGTGTTTGACAGACTTGTGTGGCAACTGGATTGAGATAGCCTACGGGACGAGGTCGGGGTCGGTTCGTGTGATCGTCCAGCATCCAGAGACTGTCGGGCATGGACCGCAACTCTTTCAGACCTTCACCGTTCATCAGAGTCCTGTTACGAAGGTAAATTGCTTTTTTGATATTTCTTTTGTTTATTGACATTTTTTCCTAGGTGACCCTTTCAGAGAAGTATTTGGTTTCTGTGTGTTGCGAATACAACCACGTTCGTAGTTGGCGGGTCACACGATTTCGGGGAATGATCTCCACTCAACCCGGCTCGACACCGGAAGCATCTTTCAAGATAATATCTTTGGAAGCTGTTGAGCCTTGTATAAGCCACGCGGCTGCCAATGATTGTGGACCATTTGGTGAACAAGATGATGAGCAAGTCTTTGTTCAAAAGGTGGTGCCCGACACGGATCAGTTGTATGTTAGGTTGGCTAGTAATGGAAAAAGGTAACTGTTCTGGAAATTAATAAAAATATTTTTACTTCCCTTTTGATTGTTCATTAACTAAACCTCTATTAACCGCTTTCCACAACCTCGTATGTCCGGATATGCCTAAGGGCACCAGTAACATATTGAATATACAGAGCATTACGTTATTATCAAATGGAAATGTAGAAAAGGCGTGACCCGCAGCCGGGAAAATATTTTTCCTTAATAGTTTTATTAGATCTACTACTTTTTCCAATAAGACCGGAGATATTTTACGTTAAAGGAAATCCAAAATTTCAGTTTTCCGCTTGCATCTAGTAAGCTGTGAGGAAAAACAAAATCACTATTACATTTCTTCGCTAATTAGGCAACTTTTATCTAATTTAACCGACATTGTATCTCTTATAGTTTACGAGATCCCCTACAGTGTCCCGGTTAAAATAGACGACGTGAATACAGGGTGATTCAAAGTTTACATTTCAAACTTTGGTGGGTGATTCCTTAGGCGATTTTAAGAACTGAAGTTCTCATGAACATTGTGTCCTAAAATGCTTCTAAAGGGAGCTACCTTGTATTTTAAAATACAGTATAATTAATTGTTTATGTTTTCAATTGGTTTACATTAAATTTTTGCAGAGTTTGTGTGATAAATACAGTGGATGGCACCACAGTGAGTGCATTTTGTGTCCATGAATGTGAAGGTTCAAACAGAATGGGGTCGAGGCCTCGAAGGTTCATCTTTACAGGTCATTCGAATGGTGCCATCCAGATGTGGGACCTTACAACAGCTCTCGACCTCATCCATAAGACTGAAATAGGTTAGTGTGTGTTTTTTTTTCTTTGATATAAATTATTTATTAGAAATTCGTTTTGCAGTTGACAAAACTAATGGCGGGCCGACACCAGAAGAATTGCTCCGCTTGCTAGATCAGTGTGATTTAAGTAATAGCTTGTGCTCAACGCCTTGTATGTCTCCATCGCCATCGCTAGCTGCGGCAGCACGCCTTAAATCCAGCAACATTGCTTTTTTAAATCAATCCCAAGATGGTGACCGCTCTTCTAATCCTAATTAGATTAAATGTTTAAGTTTTATGTTATTGAGTTCATGTTTTTATATTTTTTGTACTTTGCTTCTTGCTGTTTGTATATTTTATTGTTTGAGGCGAAGTGGTGCCTTCTGTAATATGAATAACGTGTTGTCGATTTGCAATTATTAAAGAAGTCCCATTTGTAAAAATATTGTCATTTTCATCTCGTTTATTTTTATAGGAATTTTTGATGTAACGATATTTAAACATGTAAACCACTTAATTGTCCCATTATTAAATAATATCGCTCAGTCAAAGTTAATATTGTAATTAAATGAAATTTAAATTTTATATTCCATGTATTTGTATACTACAAAAAATTATAATGTGGTAGGTAATTTTTTTAATAAATTAAATAAATTGTAAAATGCTGATAATTATGTGATACAATTAACAATGTAAGTTTCAAATTAAATAATATGTTTTAAGCTTTATTTTTTTTGTGTTAAAAAAAATGTATTGTCAAGAGACCTGCACAGAAGTATTTTATAACCGTAGCCCTAATCCTCATTGCAATCCATCATACCAACATGACGTTACACAAACCAAACCAATATGGTGACGTAGGGCAAACGTATACAGTGGTCGGCTATTTCCTTGTTATTGTGTTAAATAAATGTTGTTTTCGTCTGAAATGAAAAGCCTAATCGCCATCTGTCCCTGTCTTGCCAATCGTCCTCGATTAATTGTTTCTTCTTCATGGCGTCTATTACTTGTCTTCTCCGTCCTCGCAATAAATTTAAAAAATCAAAACTTTTGAAGTTGGTAGGGACTGGCCTTAAAAACTAACAATTGCGCTCTTTTGATTGTAAAAAAAAATATTCAAAATACAAAACATTTTTTTTGAATAAACCAAACAAAGCAAAACAAAATTTAAATTGGTGAATGATAAAGATATGTGATGAACTGATGATATTTTGTAAATACATTAATTTATGCTAGATCACTGGTCTGATACACAATTGTTTTTCGATTTCCATTTTTGCGAAGATGCGCTCATCCAGTGTCCGGACGTTGTTTTTTCCATATTTAGCCAGCGCCGCATTTAACAGTGAATAACGATGTTTTGTTAAGTTTTTTTCGAAGTTAAACCCTGTATTTTTCAGAATTTTTTTACTTGCAAAAAATATCATCATGTGGCCGGTATGAAACAAATTTCACTATCACACCGCGCGTAGGGTGTAGGTTTGTCAGCATTTGTTCGACCTATTCTATGGGATCTGTCGATATTTTTGATTTTTAAATTAATTTCCATTTTATTGTTAACTAGATTTATAACTAATTGATCTGTGCTCACATTCATATCTTGAGGAATACCATAGCAGCGTAAATTTTGCCTTTAGCCATATTGCTCCAATTCATCCAATCAACTATAACTGCTATAATTTCACTTTAGTTGGTTGTAATAACATAAAAACATTTAAGGGTAGTTTGATGTTATTCTTGAAAAGTAATAAATAACTTGGAAGGGATTACTGCAATGTATCTTTCTTCTTCTTTCTCAGCTTCTTGAAATCCACTCCTGGATATAAGCCTCTCCGTATCTTTTCCATGTTTCTTTATCTCTTGCTTTGTGTTGCCATTGTGATCCCAATCTCTCTCTCACATCGTCAATCCATCTTCTTTGTGGGCGACCTACACTTCTTTTGTTTCTTCTGGGTCTCCATTCAAAAATTCGTTTTGTCCACTTTGATTCTTCTTGTCTGGCGACATGCCCAACCCAACTCCATTTTAGATGAGCTATTCTTTTCACAACATCTTTTACTTTTGTCTTGCGTCTTATTTCTTCGTTTCTCATCCGATCACGAAGGCTTACGCCCAACATTGCTCTCTCAATTGCTCTTTGTGTTGTGCAAAGTTTATTTACTGATTTTAATGTTAATGACATTGTCTCCATTCCATAGGTTAGTATCGGGAGAATACAGGTATTAAAAACTCTGGTTTTAAGATTTATGGGGATATTCGTATTACGTAATGTTGTTCTCAATTTTCCTACTGCCGCCCAGGTCATTCTAGTTCTTCTACTTATCTCGGCTGTTTGATTTTGTTTCCCGGGTTTTAATAATAACCCAGATATATGTATTCTTGAACACTTTCTATAACTATATTACCAATTTGAATAGGTGTGTTTTCTGTCATAACTTTTGTTTTGCTGAGATTCATTTCCAGACCTACTTCTTCTGATGTTAGTTTTAGTTCGTTGAGCATGTCTTGTATTTCGCTTATATCGGAACTTATTAAAATAATGTCATCCGCAAAACGTAGATGCGAGAGATGGCGACCGTCGATGTTGATGCCTTTTTGATCCCAATTTAGTTTTTTAAATATATTCTCTAGTGTGAGCGTGAATAATTTTGGTGAAATGGGGTCTCCCTGTCGGACTCCTCGGTTGATTCGTATTTGCTGAGTTTCTAAGTTTTCTCCTATCTTCACTTGAAAGGTTGCAGTTTTATAAATTTCCTTTATTAATTCTCTGTACCTCGAATCTATCCTTGCATCGTCCATTGCTTTAAATACGCTCCAGTGCTCTATGCAGTCGAAAGCTTTCTTATAATCTATGAAAGCCAAATGCAGGGGGATATTGTATTCCGTGCATTTCTCTATTAATAGTCTCACATTTTGAATTTGTTCAGTGGTGCTGTATCCTCGGCGAAATCCTGCTTGTTCAGGAGGTTGGTATGCGTCGAATTTGCTGGTGAACCACCGGTTGTTAATGATCGGCATCAGCAACTTGTACAAGTGGGCCAGGAGACTTATCGGTCTGTAGTTTTCAATGTTGAATACGTCTCCTTTTTTGTGTAGTAGTATGACCTGTGCATTTTGCCATTCTTTGGGAATTCTATCAGTTTGTAGGCACTTATTTAATAGTATTTTTACAGCTTCTAGAGTAATTGGTCCTCCTAATTGGATCATTTCCTTTGTTATTGTATCTTCTCCAGGGGCTCGGTTATTTTTCATTTTTCTTAGTGCAAATTCTAGTTCCTCTATGGTGATCTCAGGGATTTCCTCTGAGCCTACGTTTGTTACATATATTGGTGGTTTTTTGTTTTTGTCTCTGTTGTTCGACGAATATAAATCTTTGTAAAAGTCTTCTATGATATTAGTTATTTGATCTTTTTCTTGCTTCATTTCACCTTTTTTGTTTTTTAATTGGTATATTTTTGGTTGTCCAGTTTTATTTATAGATCTCAATACTTTCATATTCCTGTTATTTTCTATATAACATTTTGAACTGCAATGTATGGATTATCTTTATTTTCTGTTTAGTTAACTTAAATGTATTGGAATGTAGATTAGGTTTTGTTTCTATTTCAGTAAAGTTTATAATTATTAGTTTTTTCCACGGATATATAATAAGAACTGGATGCCCGTCAAACGTATGCGGTAGTGAAGCAGGTCTGACGTCACGGAGGCCATGTTAGTTGTGGGCAAAAAATTGTCAACAAACATTGTGCTTATGCGTGTTTCCTAGTTTTTATTAAAATATTTTAAGTGTCTTATGTATATTTTTAATTCCCACCGCTGCTAACATATATTAATATTATTTATTTATTAGTACTGGGACTAGTTAGTGGTGATAATCAACTTAAAAATGCCGCAATCTTGTGTGGCAGTTGGTTGTACAAATCGACATACAAAAGGGACCTCTTTGCAATTCTTCTCGTAAGTACTAAATATATAAGTAATATAATAAATTAATTAAATAATTTACCGCAGGTTTCCACTAAAAAACGAAAATAAACTTAAGAAGTGGATGAATGCACTACACAGGGCGGATAATTGGACACCTACAAAGTATTCCAGAATTTGTAGCGACCATTTTAAACCCGAGGATTATTGTGGACCAGGAATGAATGTTCCATATTTGAAAGAAGATGCTGTGCCTTCTATTTTTAAAGCATTTCCCGCACACCTTCAAAAGCAGCCTCCGAAACCGAGGATAAGGAAAAAACGAACTATT
Organism: Ctenicera cuprea; assembly: GCA_958336395.1. Lineage (NCBI taxonomy): Eukaryota > Metazoa > Arthropoda > Insecta > Coleoptera > Elateridae > Ctenicera > Ctenicera cuprea. The sequence goes on along the minus strand of OY284486.1, from coordinate 84,600,131 downwards.
AATGTTCGTGATGTGTCTCCCCCAAAGCAGCAACCCAATATTGAAGTGGAATTAGATTCAGAAGCATCTACTTTAAAAAGAATAAAGTTGGAACCAAGTCCAATGACAGTACACAGTGTTAACTGTGCCAATATGCTGATAAAAGATACCAATGAACATAATTACGCACATGCAGGTCCTTATACCAGATACGTAGACACAATTAATAGAGGAGGTCTTGTATCTGCATCAGTAAGTGTCTTTAAAATCGTATCTGAATAAGAAAACGAATTTATGATTGTTACTAACAATGCTTCAAATATTAATAAAGTAAATTTAGATAAAACAATTTTAAATAAAGTTGTAAACAGGTTTGCACTTGATGGTACTATATTTACTAATCATTATGAATGTAATTTCACTGAAATAGCATTTGAAGTTCCTCACAAACTACAATTAATAAATTCTGTTGTCAAAAGATACCTTAAAATTACATTTTTTTCGTTTGGTAAATTTTATACCAATGAAATTATGAAACCAGTTAGCAAACATCACCAACTGAATAAATTAATTTTATTTAATAGCGAATAACGGACAATCTTAATCATTTATAATAATTTGTAAAATTGTATTTTATTATAATATTTTATTGTATCTAGTTTTATTAATACTTATTAAAATATATTTTACATTATGGAAATATGTATTTCATTGCCAAAATATCATGATTTTTGTTATTCTTGTATATGAAGAATACTTATAAAATTAATATAATAGTTTCTGACAAGAATAACATCACAATTTTTGCTGCAAATTTCTTAAAATGTCGCAGAAATAAAAATTCGCGAAAATTTCGCGCAACTTAAAAGTTAATTAATCCAAACCAACAGGAAAGCTTCCACAGAAAATTTCTCGCGAATTCGCATCCATAGGAACTGAGTTTTACATTACATAAATGGTAGCATAAAAAAACTAACTATTACTGCAGAGAAATTCTATAAAATAGTTTAAATTCTAATGCATTACTTGAACAAATTTAAATATACGCCCACAACTAACATGGCCGCCATGACGTCAGACCGGCTTCACTTCCAGTATGCATAGGGACTAAACAGTCGGGCATCCAGTTATATTTATATCCGTGGTTTTTTCAAATTTTTATGCTATTTCGCTTGCTTATTATGTTAATGCTTAAAAACGTTTACCTCCCTGTTTCAACAGTGATGCACTTACTGTATTGTAGATATCCATAATTAATTGTTTTCTGGATTCATTGTCGGCGCAGAGTTTAATCTTGTACTACGTGTAGATTTGGCTTTTTCATCACCCATTATGTGATAATGTGCGTTGATGAGTGTTTTGTTAAGAGAATAATGTCTGAATATGCGTGCAAACCAGTAGCTTAACTTCAGATTTTGGTCCACCCCGCTCATTTTTCTTCGGGCTCCCATTGTTTTAATAATACTAATATGTTACATTATTTTGTATTTTAATTTGCGTAACAATATCGTATACCAGACTATACAGTCCTATACGACTATAATAATATCTGGGACAACCTGTATTGACATGTTAGCATATTCCTATTATTGGCTAGTTTACAAATGATGTCAAATGTCTCGGTTTTGTAGACAACATTTAACAATTATAGGGTTTTTGATTCAGAATTGGCTCAAACCTGGTAGTAGATTGGTTGGTAATTACCACACTCATTTTCAATTCATCTTATGACATCACCGAGTAGTTAGATATATGCCATGTTCTAGCGCAGATTTTTAAAAACGCATTTTTAAGGCAAAATAGCATGATTTTCATATCCATTTTCACTAGAAAAAAAATTTTCTGTTCCATCTGTCGAGACGTGGAAAATTTTTTTATTCTTTGAAATCACCTTGTTTATAAAAGTCGAAAACACTTTTGAGGCTTAAAAATCGGGCTATTTTGCTTAAAATTTGATATATTGAGCAAGTGAAAAAATGTTTGGGGCTTGAAAAGAGGGTGTTTTTGCCAAAACTTTAAGTTTTGATTAGGATGCGTCGATTTTGGGGGTCTAAAAAAAATCTGAAAGGTATGTTTTAAGAAAATGTGCGCTAGGATGATACTTGAAAAGTGGGCTTGTTTTGCTAGTTGCTCGACGTTTTTTGTGGTTGCTGTAAAAAATTGCTTTTATTTGCGAAAATTGGTATGAAAATCGTGCTAATTTGCCTTAAAACTGCGTTTTTAAAAATCTGCGTTAGAACATGCCATATATCTAACTACTTCACCGACTATACAAACATGACGTTGTTATTGAAACCAAAAGTCTGAGGCCGCTAGTAGATTTTTGATATGCAGCTACGTTAATTTTATGGTGCGAGTGCGACAAACTTTAACAATAAACGCGGTTCAAACCAACGCATTCGATTCATCTTGTCAAATGATGTCATTGGCAACACCACTGCTTTTAACTTTACGGTTAACCATTTACAACCAGGTATCTGAATCAAAATCATTTTATGTTAATGTTATTATCAATTTTTTTTAGTTACCGATACAATAATGCACTTAATCCTATAATCTTGACCTAACATCAAGAGGTGCCGACAAAAATCCATGTCAGTGGAAAACTGGTAAATAATAAAAACCGTCCCACAGCATCATTGGCACAACATATCCGTACAGGACTCTTCCTTTATTCTTGTTTACAGAAACCAAATTACAAAATGGTATTGAGCAACATTGGTATAAGTATTGACTTTTCACAATTTAACATTTTTCGTGTAACAAGAATATATTTTCACAGTATGCAATTTTATGGCCTATTTTTATTAACATCAGACTTTGTACCAGACCATGTCATTGTGGTACCAAGAAGGTTCGGTCAAAGGATTTAACAAGTAACTCCATAATATTATACCAACAATGAAGATTGCAAAAATACCAATTCGTTGGGCTCCTTTGTAATGAAGAAGTTCTTGAATATCAGGGACACCCATATGGTTGCAAAATGCATGTGCAATAAATGTAGACATAAAATGACCCGTACGCCATAACAGGAAGGCAGAATATGTTCCAAAAATGGTTGTATATGTGAAATGGAAGCCTGCAAAAATTCAAGTTTTAACTACATGAATTTTAATTAGTCAATTTAAATGAAAACCACAAAATTTATCAAATAATAATAACATAACAAATATTAATTTTCTATTTTCAGACAAGCCTTTTATTGAGGCAATGTTTTTACTGGGCAATAATTGGGAAAATTTTGTATATTTGGGTGTCCTTATTAACGTACTCATTTTGCTACTTTGTAGCTTTGACGCTCGCGCCGCCATATTGCAAAAATGGCGCCACAATACAGTTTTTCCATAATATCTCGTTTTCAGTGCCTCCTAGAGCAAAAATAGTTATAATCAAAGTTAGAGATAATTACATTCTCTGCAAGTTATGTCTGATGCTTTTTTTTACAGGAGGCACTAGAAACCGAGATATTACGGAAAAACAGTTTTTGGCGTTATTTTTCGAATATGGGGCGCGTTTGTCAAAGCTTCTACTTAGCAAAATGAGTATGTCAATAACAAACCCAAAACGACGCAATTTTTTGATATTTTACGGGTAGGTTCCATTTTTGGCCTCTGTTGCTTAAAATATTTGGGATAGAAAACAAGTCGATTATAACATACGTCAAAAATAAGGTGGGCTTTGCGGTGCATATGCTATGCTGGGTGGGATCAGCAAAACAGTAGCATTCAAAGCCCACGAGCGCTTTTTTTTTAAACACTCGTTACCTTGAATTCATAATTTTGACTTAATTGCCACGGATATTCTATTTTACAATTAAAATGCCGAGTGGCACTTCCTCTTTCAATGAAGAATAATCTTGCAGTTTTCATTTAAAACATGCCGATGCAAGTGATACAACTTACATGAAACTAGAAATGCAGTTTTGAAGTCAAGCCCCTTTCGCATCCTTTCAATCATGTGATGGAAGTGGGCTAAAAAATAAAGTGGGTAAGAAAAAGAGAACACTTATTATAATCTGTGAATTGTTAGCACATTTAACAATATACAGTTGTAACGATGCATATTTATTTAAGTATTGAAATGTATTTTATTTAAGATTACCGTAGCATGTAATTTAATTTTACGCGTGACCTCGATGTAGCCGCGGAGATACAAGCCGGGTCTCCACCCGCTGACTGTGTTTAACGCGCGCATTGACGAAGGAGGAATTGAAATATTTCAGTCCCGACTATGCACGTTGCTGGTAAAAAATTAGAAATAGATCAATCTGTAGACGTGTAAATTTTAAAATCAATTTGGATTACGTATTATGAAGTTATAAGCTTGTATAGTTACTTATGAGACAGGGGACACACTGTATAACATTCACTAATAAAAAAAGTTATCAGCTGCACTTATTATCATTCACTCTGTATCTGTAGGTATTCGTTTTACTAATTTATTTTTGTACAATTCAAATCTTGTTTTAATTTGATTTTTACATTATTATCAAAAAGTTATGAATAACTCACCTACTCCAAAGAACAATGGACAGATAAAAATGGCTGTTACAGGCGTAAAGCTTTGTAACAGTAGAGGCAACATACATGATCGGAAGGTGAATTCTTCTGATAATGGAGCGACTACATGATTCCTGAGCCATATAAGGTTTTGTGCATTTGTAAACCAATACATAGGTTCTAAAAAAATCATTTTCAGTTACTTAGTATTCGGGTCTCAGTTATGTCTTATATAGAATGGTTTAGAAGTACAGAGTTACATCCTTAATGCATAAACATACCTATATATAACTTCAACAAACCAGTTATAAGTTGCATACACAATGGTCCCATGAAGAGAACCATGGTTAAAATCCAAGGTATAAAAAACGCTTGAATTATTCCCTGGGTTTTAAATCCCATTATTTCCCATAAACTAGCCTGAAAAAGTCGTGATTCATATTTGGTAATTTTATTGAGTTGCTACTTACTTTTTCTAGAGTTTTTTTGTTTATCGCTACATATAAAAATACTGGAGAGACAAACATCATAACAAACACACTAAAAAATCTTCTTTTTATCGTGGATGGATGATTTCTGAAATTAAAATCATACCATATCAGATGTTTTGACAACAAATCACTAATAAAGGGTGTTAAAAAAATTCCTGGTCAAGTGCCTGATGGTTTTTCTCCTAATGCACGTCTTCTTAGAGTTCATGTTATTGTTGTGTGAATAACCTAAAGTCGCTATAAACGTGCCATTTGTTTGTAATAAAACATGGTTTCCATAATTCTAGAACACGTGACGTGACAACATGGCGACGTAGGGCAGACAAAGTATCGAACGGCAGCTGTTGATATTGGATTAATCACAGCACAACAACAACAGGTACATGCTTGTTGCAATGGTTTGTTTCGAATAACCGTTGCAGTTTTTAAATATTTCTGTGCCAGTATGTGTCAAGATCAAAGGTATTGAGCGTTTTTAGGCAAAAACCAAAATTTCAGTTTTTGCTTTTTGTGTATAATTTGGTTATTATCAAAGATAGCGCAAATCGGCTTTGACATTATTAAGACACTTTTTTACACAGATTTCGAATCTGAAATTAAAATTTTTAGTGTTTATGACATCCCCATGCATGGACCCATTATCTTGGACACTTAATATTTGAAAAAATGCTATTTTTTTATTTATTAATATTTTTGTTCCAAACTTTGCATATGGCATTAGCATTAAATTTTGAACACTTTTTTCTAATAACTGTTTTTGATATTTTCTCAAATAACGCGATTTTTCGCCAATTCATTTAATTTTTTTAAGTTTCCCGCTGAACCTGAAGTCACGTGACGTATGTCTAAATTGCAGAAGCAATCCCAAAAATAATTTTTTGGAAAATTCTAATAATAAAAATTTTCCCCATACGTTACAAACATTTTGTCGGTCGCTGTATGAAGGGGCGTTAATTTCCAAACTGCAAAAATTCATAGAAATTCAGGTTTAATTAAAGAAAACCGATTTTCGAATCGAATAAACTTCTCAAAAAGTAAAAAAAAAATAGTGAATACGCTTCGACAAAGTAAAATGAGTGGAAGTCGTACATCAACCCCAGACCGCTCGACATGTATTTCCGTCAAAACTTTAAAATCGAACATTTTCATCAATTCAATACTTTAACATGAAAAAATGAAAAGTTGAAAAATATTGGATTAATAAGTTTCGGTTACACGTACATAAAGAACGCTACAAGTTTTTTAATCAAAACTGCTTATTGTGAAACACCCTGTATATGAAAGTTAATAAATCGTTACGCTACTAAGTTCATGGGAACTTTTGACTTTTGTACGAAGAGTGTAGTAGGGTAGACACTAGACATAAGACAATCGGTATTCACGGGCAGTGGGGGGAGAAGGGGGCAGAGTTGCCGCAAGAATCCCATGGTTTTGTTGCCCCTATTTGTGTTGAAATTTGGTATGTTCTAGGTTTTAATTTATTACCTGTCGTACTGGAAGTTCCAAACATACAAACTGGATACGTAAACGACGGACAACACGAAACATGCCGTAACAGAAAGAAAACAATCAAAAATCGCCTTATATTCACGCTCCATTCTGACATTTTCGCGGTCACGTGACTGTGAAGAGAGCGTCCTGATTGGTCGACGAACTCCTTTAACAAGAACCATGAAAATGGCTGCCTGTGCTAGTGGAAGTGTTTCCTTTGTTTAGCAGCGGATTTTTAACATTTTGAGTGGTGGAAAAGATGCCGAGCGCCTCTTTTACGGCCTCCAGGTCGTATGTAAGGAGATCTCGCAGAAAAGGCGCCAACAGAATCCCCACACCTTCCAGAACGACGTCTGGTAAGTGGAACTGGCCAAGTTAAAAAGTTACTGGGACTCTGCCCGAATTCTTTTCATATTTATCGCATTTAACGGGTCGTTATACTAAGCGGACCGTTGCAGTTCGCTCTTTAGCCCCGGTTAGGTGTAATTCAACCCCCAAAACTTACAGCTGCAATCGCCTATTTAAGAGAGTGTGGTCTTATTGGTCAAAAGTCATAGACAAAACTAATAAAAATAACAAGGCGGCCCACATACAAGATAAATATACACAAACATCAACCTAAATACGTCGCTGACAGATTGTAATTGCAATATGTGAATTATTAGAAGGAATTTCGTTAATTTTACTTATTAGGAGTGCTTTCATGCTTATGAAAATGAAAGTATTTAATGCCACCTAATTTCATATGAGAGGTACAGGAAATGAGACTCATTTTGTAGGTTTGCCACAAATGCAATTTTATGCATAAGTGTTTTCATGTCGGAGGAGAAGTATAAGAAGTTCGTAGCGCATCTAAATTGTTTGGTAGTTGCGTGGAACGACTTACATCTTCGATTCGATGTTACGTATTTTAAGGTGGATTTATACAGTTCTAGTCCCAAGAAAGAGTTAAGTTTTGTATAGCTGAGTTCTTAAGACTAAGGCAAAGAAAGCTGTATAAACTCGCCTGTAAAATAACTGTTGTTTTACTACTTTGAGATATTTATTGAAAATGCTCTTTTCCTGTGGCTACAACCCTTTGTGAGTCTTTGCCTGCTCAACTGTACTCGGATTAGTGGCCTTTGCTCTCCAGTTTTGAACGTTCATAGATCTTGGTCCATGGTGCTTCATCTAACCACCTCTTCCTCCCATATATCTTTATAAAAAATAAATAAGAGCCATAGTTTAATTAAAGTATTTGTAATATAGAGAAGGAAAGTATTGATCGAACTATATATTCGAATTTTATTACAAGATTTTTGTAGGGTGGCCCATTTTGTGCCGATTCATATAAGAAGGACAGTACAACCAAAAAGACTTTTGTGTAGAATCCACACTGTGTAGGACTAGTTTTTTCACAGATTTTTATACACAGTTGAAGCCAGATTGCAGACACCATTTTCTAGAAGGTCAATGTTTATTTGTGCTATGTTACAAATTTAAACAGTATTTCGCATTACCGCGTTAATAGAGATTAATATATTCTATATTTAGTTGGGAGGTATGTTGCAAGCGTATAGTGTGGTTGATTGCAAAAATCATTGGGAGAAAATGAGCCACTTTGTGGTTTGTGAAGTTAAAAATAAATTGTTGAGTAAATATACAAAATGATGGCGCAAATTCTGTGATTAAATATGTAATACATAGGATATTAATTTAAAATTTTAGCCTCCTAGAAAATGGCCGACGGGCTTCACCTAGTTTATCCGATTTTAATTTTCTTTGCCCCAAAAGACCACATTTTTCTAGGGCTTTAATTTGGTTATAATAAAAATCTGACCATTTGACCAATAGGATCAAACCTAGACGGTACTAGGCAAACTAAAAGTAATTGCTGATCAGCCTTGAAAAGAAAAATAAATAAATAAAGATGCATTTGATAATGGATTCATAGATAAAGACTCCTCTGTTTCCAAGCACACATTGTTTTTTCTTGTTGATGTATAAAAAACTTTGAAAGATTAGAAAGTAAAGGTTATGTGCTTTAATTTATTATTTTAAACTTTGGTTGATAAAGAAGTTGGGTTAGATTGAAAAATTAAATTTTTATACAGCAATTTAAAAATTGGTTCACCATGATGTGAATTATTAAATATGTAAGTTGATCAAAATTCTACTACAGTGTAGTAACATTATTGTTATTATCCCAGCTGAACCATGTGAACCTTCTTGTCCGGTCCCAAATCAAAACATTCCAGCTCTATCGACAGCCGCCCCTGGTTCCGGGGGCACTTCTGCAGCTGCTCCTGGAACCAGCGGAGGTGCTGTGCCAGCACATCATTCCCCATACGACTTGAGACGGAAATCCCCTTCGCATCACGAGTGTGGAGCAGGACCTAGCACAAGCGCAGCAACTGCAGGATCACCTACCTCCCCGGCTGCACCGACCACTTCCGCACAAGGTTACACTTCAGCTATGCTACCTGCTAGAAAGCGCCCCAGAAGGACATGCTCAGTTTCTTATGAAAGTATGTACAATTACATTTTATAATAGAAGTGCAGATAAAAAATGGAAATTGTTTGCAGGCTGCACAAACACAGCGGCCCATTACTTGCAGTACGAATTGCCCGATGAAGTTTTGCTTACTATTTTTAATTATTTATTGGAGCAAGACTTATGCCGTGTTAGTCAAGTTTGTAAGAGGTTTCAGGCAATTGCAAATGACACTGAGCTTTGGTAAGTTTTTTATTTTTTATGTTTTAGTCTTTATTTTGTACTAATTCTATTGCTTTCGTTTGTTTTTTTTTTACGAGAAAGAATGGCTTTTTCGTGTATGTTTGGTATTGTTGGTTTCTGTTTTTGTTTCTCTTGCTTGCCACTATACGGAGTATAGCGAGAAGTAAGGCATTGTATTAGTCATCTAGGATTTAGAGCAAATGTTCGATTTGGTACTACTCTTTGATATAGGAGTTACGTTTAAAAGAAAGGTAATTTTATAGCATAAAGTTAAGTTTGCACCTACACATTTTGAGTATTAAGCAAGTTTTAGGGCCTTGGGAGACCGATAAATTACGCTCATAAGATTGGTAATTCCACTGGGATGAAACCGCAATAAAATGACGCGGTCGGTCAAAAAAGGGGCAGGAGGGGTGGGGTGTTCTATTTCAATATAAACGCGCTCGAAAAAGATTATTAGATTTGTATTCTATGCATGTTGAATAGCCATCTGCACAAGTGGCTCACAGTGCCTCCCACAACAATTTTTTGATATTTCAACAATGTACGAATTTCTGCTTCAAAATCGGTATGAACATAAATGCCAATTGGAACAACTTTTCATTGAGGAAATACCTCTGGGAGGTTCCTTTTGGTCGATTACCTGAACAGCTAAATTGGAAAATACTAAAAATCGAAATTTTTCCAACAATTTTGAATATTTTTAGTTTTCATAAATATTCAAAAATTTTGAAATATTGTCAAAATTTGTTACCAAAAAATTTCAAAATTCTGAAATATTTTTAAAATCTTCAAAGATTAAAAAAAAATGCGAGAAATATCTCGTGGCGGGAAAATTAAAAGAAAAATTAAGTTTTTGACTTTAATTGCAATTTTGAGCTATTAAGAGCAAAAATTTCACAAAATTTACTTGTAATGATATGAGAAATTTAATTACGCGTTCAACAAGCTTAAAGCGAAGTTTTTTCTGCCGTTCTATTACTGAGATATGGTAAATTTGTTGAAACATGTTTTTCACGACTTTCAAAAACACTGTTTGACTTCTAATTTATTAAGCTCACTTTTTAAACTCGGGACCCTGCTGGAAATATCATCTAATAAGTGCTGAACATATGCAAAGCAGCTAAACTGTACAAACTCTTTCTTCTGTTTTTTGTTTTGTTTTTGGCTTTTTTATTTTATGTTCTGCTGTTTTCTATTGGTATTGTCGTTTTTTTTTTGATTTTCTATGGTATGAAGCATTTTTTTGTTTTTTTTTTGTTATGTTTTTGTTTATATGTCCCACTGTTTTGTATTGTTATTGTTAGTTTCTCTTTTTTTTTAATATGAGTAGAAAATTAGTTTTTTTTTGTTGTTTCTGTGTCGTATTTTTTTGCGGGAATGATATGGGATTAATTATTATTTTCTGCGTATTGTTTTGTTTTGGTTTCTATTTTGTACTATTGTTTATTGGTATTGTTAGTTTTTTGATTTTTTTTTACGAGTAGAAATGAGTTTTTTTGCTTTTTATTTTTTTTTTGAGAAAGTGGGTTTTTTTGTATTGTTAGTTTCTGTTGCTTTTGCTTTTTGTATGAGTAGAAATTAATTTATTTTTCTATTTCTTTTTTTTTGTGGTGTAATGTTGTATACCAATGGTAATATTCATGTTTCATGATGTATTAAATATTGTAAATTACATATTCTAATATTGTCTCTAATGTCTTCTAACAGTGTGGTTTTCTTTTAAGGAAACGCTTGTACCAGAATGTGTACGAATATGACTTGCCCCTTTTCAACCCAGCCCCACGAAGTTTTGAATTTGTAAGCCCAGAAGAGTCCGATTTAGCAAATCCTTGGAAGGAATCCTTCAGGCAGCTATACCGTGGTATTCATGTCCGACCAGGTTATCAAGATATGCAGTTTCGTGGGCGGAACTTGATGTATTTCAATACAGTGCAGGTATTTCCATTAATTCTAGAACAAGTTTGGCTCATTGTAACTTAAAAAATGTATCAGGGTGCATTGGATTATGCAGATGAACGTAGTGGTGGAAGTAATGTCACTAGTTCCAATTCAAATTCTTGCAATAATGGAGAGACTGCTGACAATACCAACCAGGGAGCCCTCATATTCCTACATGCAGGCACCTACAGAGGAGAATTTCTTGTTATCGATTCTGATGTTGCTATTATGGGTAAGATTATCAAGTTTTTTTAAAACTTTATGGCTAATTTTTTGTATTTATTTTATTTAGGTGCAGCTCCTGGAAATGTGGCCGAGTCAGTCATATTGGAAAGGGAATCGGAATCGACGGTTATGTTTGTAGAAGGTGCGAAGCAAGCATATGCCGGTCATTTAACTCTTAAATTTTCTCCCGATGTTACTTCAACTGTACCGCATCATAAACATTATTGTTTAGAAGTTGGGGAAAATTGTAGTCCTACCATAGATCATTGTATCATTCGAAGTACTTCCGTTGGTAAGTTTTCGTAGCACTTAATTTAATGCAAGAGTATATTAAATGTTTTTTTCTTTTAGTTGGTGCTGCTGTTTGTGTGAGTGGAGTAGGGGCAAACCCTCTTATTCGCCACTGTGACATAAGTGATTGTGAAAATGTGGGCCTGTACGTGACAGACTATGCTCAGGGAACTTATGAAGATAATGAGATTAGTCGTAATGCACTCGCCGGTATTTGGGTAAAGAATTACGCCAATCCAATTATGCGCAGGAATCACATACACCATGGAAGAGATGTAGGAATATTTACATTTGATAATGGTTTGGTAAGAGATTTGATATTTTTGTACGTTAATGGTAGAAATTCATACAAAAAAGAGAGGTTTTGTGAAGTGTATACAGGGTGTCTCAGATATCATTACCACGTTGAAAAAAACACCTCTGGTAGGACACGGATGCTGCATTTAAGCCAATCCCCGACACATGGACAATACTGTTGTCGACTGGTTACGATTCACTGGTTAACCGGTCAATTTTTTTATAGAAACTGTTGGATTACGAATTTTCTAAAAATCGGTCTACAACCGTTCTGAAAAACTGGTCTTAATAAAATACGGGTCTGAAAACCAGTTTCAATACGTTCATTAAACTAGTTTTGACGTAACCATTATTCAGTTCAGTAATTTTTCTCATGGTAATAAAATAAATAAAACAACATTAGGGGTATAATTCTTATACTTATAATTTTATTTTATTCGGTTTATTTTTATATTGGCATATGAAGAAAAATTATTGAATTGAATTGTGATTACGTTGAAACTAGTTTGTTTGATTGCATTGAGACCGGTTTTAAGACAAGTTTTTAAGACAGGTTTTTTTCAGACTGGTTTTTCAGATCAGTGTTTCACACCCGTTTTTTAGTCCAGTTGTTGTAGACCGTTTTTTTTCAGACTGGTTTTTTCAGATCGTTTTTTTCAGACCGGTTTTGCAGACCCGTTTAAAATGATTCAAAACTCGTTTTTCTTTTTGAACCGGTCAAAACGTGCAAAACTGTTTTTTTTTCCGACAGCATTGAACAATTGGACACTGTATGGTTCTGTAAATAATTATGACAATATTTTCAACTGCCTTAAGTAGGGATTAGATGTAGATACGGCTTAGAATAAAGAAATATGTGAAATTATATTAGAAAACTATAAAAGAAAGAAATGGAAAAACTTAAGTTTCTCCGCCAGAGAGCGCCACACTTTATTTGTTTGACATGCTGTAACTCTGGAACCAGGTCTGTTAGTAAATTGGGGTTTGTGCAGCTGAATAGAACTTGCCGAGATCTACAACACTGCACATGAACAGTCCAAGTCGTAATAATTTTGTCGTTTTTTTGCAGAGACGATCTTAAAAATCGTAAATTTCATTGCTATAGAAATGGTGTTGTTCTGCTTTTGCAAGTAGTTTGCCATGCTTGTTTAAATAAAACAAACCCCAAATCGATGTATCTCATTTAGGGAACTAGCGGCGACTTTTTCAAGTTTAGCTTACACGAAGATTTTTTTTTGAAAAATTGTTAATTTATGATTGCTTAAGTTTAAATTATTACATTCTATTTTCAATAAGCATTCAGTATACATCGCAAGAGCGAGTAGCACCTGGAGGATAGGCACGAAACGCCTCCGACTTGTGCAGTGAGCTCCCCTGCACGTTCCTGTTTTCAACGACGCACATCTCATTTCCTCTTTCTACAAAAAAGTTCAAACACCCAAATGCTTCTAGCCGGTTACTTTTAAAACTGTCTCTATAACTTTCACCTGTTTCACCTGCCAAAGAACAGTCTTTGACTTTACCGGTCCCACCGGGTGTAATAGTGGTTTACTGTGATATTGAGTTCTAAATCCCCAATGCACAGATCATTACCGCACCCGTATCGCTCTCATTTTTAACAATATAATGACATTACGATATTCGTTAGTGGTATTACAAAAGAAATGATTGAAATTATTATTTTTCTTTCAGGGATATTTTGAAGCAAATGACATCCACAATAATCGAATAGCTGGTTTTGAGGTGAAAGCGGGTGCAAATCCAACAGTAGTGCATTGTGAAATCCATCATGGACAGACTGGTGGCATTTACGTGCATGAAAACGGCCTCGGACAGTTCATCGACAATAAAATCCACTCGAATAATTTTGCAGGTGTGTGGATCACTTCGAACAGTAATCCAACAATACGGCGTAACGAAATATACAACGGGCATCAGGGTGGTGTGTATATTTTTGGTGAAGGTAGAGGGTTAATCGAACACAACAATATTTACGGTAATGCTCTGGCCGGTATTCAGATTAGGACCAATAGTGATCCGATTGTTCGTCATAATAAAATACATCACGGACAGCACGGTGGTATTTATGTGCACGAAAAAGGTCAGGGACTTATCGAAGAGAACGAAGTGTACGCTAATACTTTAGCGGGGGTGTGGATTACGACGGGCAGCACACCCGTGTTGCGGCGGAACCGTATACATTCAGGAAAACAAGTTGGTGTTTACTTTTACGATAACGGACATGGTAAGCTTGAAGACAATGACATTTTTAATCATTTGTATTCGGGGGTGCAGATTCGAACTGGCAGCAATCCGGTTATACGGGGCAATAAGATATGGGGCGGACAAAATGGGGGGGTTCTTGTTTACAACGGGGGCCTGGGTTTGTTAGAACAAAACGAAATCTTCGATAACGCCATGGCCGGTGTTTGGATCAAAACTGATTCGAATCCGACTTTGAAACGGAACAAGATTTTTGATGGGCGCGATGGAGGCATTTGTATCTTTAACGGTGGAAAAGGAATTCTGGAAGAGAACGACATTTTTCGGAATGCACAAGCAGGTGTTCTAATCTCCACCCAAAGTCATCCAATTTTGCGGAGGAACCGGATTTTTGATGGGATGGCAGCCGGCGTGGAGATAACGAACAATGCCACTGCAACGTTGGAGTTTAATCAGATTTTCAATAATCGATTTGGTGGTTTGTGTTTGGCTAGTGGTGTGCAACCCATCGTGCGAGGGAATAAGATCTTCAATAATCAGGATGCCGTTGAGAAAGCCGTTGCAAATGGACAGTGTTTATATAAAATTTCCAGTTATACATCTTTTCCTATGCACGATTTTTACCGATGCCAGACTTGCAACACCACCGATCGCAATGCAATTTGTGTGAATTGCATCAAAACTTGTCATGCAGGGCATGACGTCGAGTTCATCAGACATGACAGGTGAGAGTAGTAGTAAATTAATAGTGGTAAATTCAATCTAAGCTACATTGGATCAATAATGTTACATGGGTTTTAGTTAAATTTTTACTTTCCCATACCTTTGGTATTGATTAACGTCGGCATGTAGATAAAAATTTCAAGAATAATTTATTTTTATAAAATGAATATTAATGACAGAATTCCCCATACTTTGTTACTCGTTTATAATATTTAAACATTTTTTTAACATGGGCAATAATAATAACAAAAGGCCCCGGGGTCCCTCTTTTGCTAATTGTGGTTCTCCTGTGTTACCAATACTCTTCTGCTTCTGTGAGGTCCTCAATGAATTTTTGAAATTTTAAAATATAAATTCTGTTTTCAGATTTTTCTGTGATTGTGGTGCAGGGACTTTAACGAATCAGTGCCAGTTACAAGGTGAACCCACTCAAGACACGGACACTTTGTACGATTCTGCCGCACCGATGGAATCTCACACGCTCATGGTTAATTAAGGAATCCTAATGAAATATTAAAAAAGTTTGTCGTATGTCTGGTTGACCAGAGACCATGTTGTAAAGTGATAATGCATTTGGGCAGTGTTGTTTCTTCGGCACGGTGTTGTTTTCAAGTTTTTAAACTGGTTCTCTCTAGTGTGTAAGAGTGCTTAAATAATGTAACTTTCATCACATCATCTCACGACTGATATGCAGCACATTCATTATTATTCGTAGTTATTAGAGACAATCATCGCAGGCTTCCACATGTTGTCACGGTAGAGTTTGATCCGTTATTAGTGTGTATAAAAAAAAGCCGTGATTAAAATTTAGGGGGAAAACGTGTTTGGATACAAGAAAATATGTAACTGTATAGGTAAGATTTTTTTTCCTTTGTTTTTATTTTCTTGTTATTGAAACTCGCATGTGTTTTTTGTTTTTCATTGTCAAAAATGTCCTGTTAGTATTGATTTGTATTATTTTTTTTTAATTGTAAAAATATAGTAATTTATCGAATTTTTTCAAAAAATATTGTATAAGTAAGTGTTAATTAAGATGTAAACGGAACTTTGCTCTACATAAGCTTTATTAATGGAGAATCTCATCATTAATTATTATTAGAATCCCATTATAATAGGGAAAAGTGTATCAGATCAAATCTTCACAAGTATATTTATATTCACGCATTCTTGAATGGGTTGTACATCTATTTTTAATTATGAACACCACAAGTGTTTTCATTTTTAATGAAGTGTATTTACGATCGGCCATGCATAAATGGATTTAAAAGAAAAGCTTCCATACCAGTTATAAAACTTACTCAATAGTCAATTTTAAGACAGCATTGTATAAGTACGTCATAACACCACAGTTCATAGCAATAGTACAGTTTCTTCAAGTGTTCACAGTTGATGTCGTTGCAAAGCTTTATGGTCAGTGATACACCTGTAATCGTACCATGCGATTCATATAGTTAATAGTAGTAACAGTTAAGCGAAACATCATTTTTATTATAGCTGAAGCGTTTTTGTAAATTATAAGCGTAAACCCAGCCAAGTAAGACACATAAAAAAATTGTACAGTAGATCATAGGTATTAGTGTTTTGTTTTATTATTATTATTATTATCATCGTCGTCTTTGCCTATTTAATTGTCTAAATTTTAAGTTTGTTTTAAGTGTAGTTTTAGTATTTTATTTATTATTTAAAAAACGCTCATTCATTTTTTTTTATTCGTGGCTTTCCAGATTTTCCATTAATTTGTTGAATTTGTTAATTTTTAAATTGGTTATGGTGAACTCAAATTGTTGTAGTGTTTTGTTTTACTGTCTGGAGAGTTATCGAATGGTACATTCAAAAAGCTTATCGAATAGCAGCAATTTTCAAAAGGCAGCTTTTTAATAGAAATGCGAAATTTTACTTTTTTTTTGATTTTCCAATCAGCTATGGTATCTTGCCTGAATAGGGGAACCCCCTGACTGACTTTTTGTAAAATTTGTTTTAGTACTCTGTCTGCGATAAAAAAAATAAAGAATGTGGTTATTTGTACTAATTCTGGAGCTCCAGATTAATAAGTACTTTAGATACATGTGAAACTATTTAATGGAAAAAAAGGGGGAAATCAATGTTTATTTCCCATGAAGGAGCGGGCTACTATGGGGTTCTTTCGAACTCTACACTGCAGTTCCCAAACCCCTTTTCAGACGGGAAAGAATATTAATAATGGGTTAGAGAAAGGAATTTAGTGGATATGGAACTTATTTTGTGTGGATAGTACTGTCCCAGTATTCACCTTGTGGTTCAGGAAAACCACGGAAAATCTTGGCCCAGGACAGATGGCCCGGATATTTGTAATCCAGACCTCCCAAATATGGGGAGGGGGGTGTTGTGCTATTATAAGAGCTAGTAAATCAAATCATTGCAGCATTGTATGACTATTTCAGTGGTTATGAAAAATTTGGACTGTATACAGGGTGTTTCAAAATTCAGCAGCTGATACATTATCCAAAAATAAGCACTGCAAATTCTTTAACAAAAAAAATTTGAGGAATTTTTCCAAACACTGCCCGTTGATTTCCCCGATTTAATTTTTATTTTTATCTACCTCTATAGGAGTATAAATAGGGCCAGATAATGTATTTTTTTATTAGCACAGTTAATTTTCAGTATCGTAAAACAATAAAAGATTAAAAAAGATATAGTAAAAGTGAAGTGTTAATTGTAGTTTAAAAAAAACTGGATTGAGAGGCAGACACAGTGTTGCCAACTTGTAGCTTACATCTTTAAATGTCACATAACCGGTTTTAAGTTGGAAAAAGTTCCCTATTTGTTTTTGAAGAATTCAGTTCCTCGAGTAATTGCCCGGAGGAAAATTACCAGCTACCCTAGCAATAGTATGATAACCCAAATAGAAATGGTAGACCATTAAATATTTCCACCCTGTATATAATATACTATTCTCGCCTTGCTCCTATCAGCACCTGTTAGGGCATTTAATAAATAAAATAATTATAACTACTTGAACCATTTTTGTGCTCGCAGTCAAAAACATGATTTTGTAAACAAAGCTTTTTAATGTACAAAATGAATGATGTCGTGCAGTTTTAAACATTCTTTATTGTGTTAGAATATAGAGCTTTAAAAAATATAGTGTTGTAAATAAGTTATCAAAACAAAAAAAAATAATTGTGTGATACGGTCACTAATGTAAGAACGTTATGGATGTGTAGAATGCAATATTATCGGTCAGTATTTTATTTCAGTTGTGCTGGTTAATTATTATTTAAAATGAAGGTATGGTATGAAAAAAATCCAATGATTTGAGGTTGATTTGATATTTTAGCCGATATTCGGATAATAATTTTATTGTAATTGTTTTATATTTTAAACCCGCATCCTGAAAAATGAAATTAGAATCAACCAAGAAGGACTGGTGCCATATTTAACTCAATTTTATAGTGTTACTAATAATTTAAGTACCTAATTTTAGTAATACACAATTTTTTTACTTATGGTTGCGAATGTTTTTTTAAAATCTTGCCCAACGTTTTGTTAAAATTATATTTTTTTGTGAAACCTTAGAAACGAAATTTAGTGAAAAAACAAAACAACGGTGACTGACTATGGATATGATTAGTTAAGTTTGTTTCCTTGCTTCGTTAATTTAAAATTTTTTTCTAATGTTATTTAATTAAAACAGTACAATTCAATAAATATAAGTTGATGGTTGCTTTGATCATTTTATTTACTTCGCAACAGTCTTGAACATTTCATGATTGTCGGGAAATTAAAGTGGGTGAAGCAACAATTATTTTATATTTAGTAAACAATAAAGCCTAATTAACGATAATTATGAAGTACTCTCGTTTTGTGATTTATTCGTGATGCAATTTTAATAAAAAATTATTAATTATGTGTTATGTAATTGGTTAAATTTTTGCACTGAAAGTGTAGACAATTTCCTTCATTCACGAGTTAGTTAATTACACAAAAATGGCATTTAGCAACCTACTCAGTTTTTAAGTACTTGGATGATCCGAACATGTCTATAGTCTGTGTATATCATATTATAATGTAACATATGTCTTTCTACGATTATACTAATTCTAAACATAAGTGCGCTAGGATAAGTTATTACATAATAAACGGTCAGGCTTGTAGATCAATCTGACAACATTAGTAGCATTAGCACATTGTATTGTACTGTGTACATTATTATACAAAAATATATATGAACCCATTGCTCAAGGGCAAACGGCTTTTATCATTTATTTAAATTAAAAAATCGATAACTACATTTCAAAATCATCATTCAATTAAAAATGGCCTGCTTACAACATCACGAGCTTGTTCTTGGTGCCATTTACCAACCCCAACTGCTGGTGTCGGTAAAGTGTCTCTACCACAGTATTTAACCTGAAAGTATAATAATTTTAGTGCCGATGTACTGCAAAAATTTGAAAGCAAAATTAATAATTTTTTGAGATCAACAGTTTATAAATCTTTTGTAGAAAGATCTTAAAAGTATTTGTTTATAAAAGTTACCTTTGCCCCTACAAGATTTTCAAATCGGGGTTTAATAAACGTCCATGCTCCCATGTTTTGGGGCTCTTCTTGACTCCATACAATAACTAAAATAATTCAGATAAATTTAAAAAGTAACTATTTGATAAAACATGCTTACCTTTTGCATTTGTAAATCTACTCAATTCTTGTTGTAATTCTAAAGTAGGAAAGGGGCAGAAGCTTTCAAGTCGAATTAGAGCAACATCTTTGATTCCCATCGACTCCCTTTTATCAAGAAGGGAATAATAGTGTTTTCCTGATGATATAATTATTTTTTTTATTATTTTTGTGTCTGGAACTGGTTCACCTAAAAACAAAAATTGGAATGTTTATTAATTGTGTATTTAACTGCTAGAAATGTTAAAACAGTTTTGTGTTGCATGGTTTACTTGATGGCTATCATTATTCAATCAATGTATAATAATTAAATAATTTTTTAGGCGACTTTAACAAAAAATTGAATTTTTAATACTCAAAAGCGGCCAAAAAGTAACCGTTTTTTGGCCGAGGACGAAAAAACACTTTTCAGCAGTGGTGTACACAAATGTTTTTAGGCGACCTTCATTATAAAATTTACAAATTTGTTAGATTTTTATTTATGATTTATTATTATAATTATTTATAACAACTGAACAATTGTACTGTAGCAGCCCTTGGATTCAATTGTATTTTGTAACTTGGCGACTTGCGTTGCTATAAACATTCATAACATTATATATTTGTGACTCCTTCAGAAACATTTATATTTTCTTTATTTACACTCGAAGTAATTTCGGCATGTATAGCTTCATTATTCGTATGAACAATTTGTGTGCTTTTTGAGGTTACTGCAGCAGTAATTTTGTCTTGATTATTTTAAGTAAAAATCTAACAAATTTGTAGAAAAATATAAACGTTTCTGAAGGAGTCACAAATATGTACAATTGTTCAGTTGTTATAAATAATTATATCAATAAATCATAAATAAAAATCTAACAAATTTGTAAATTTTATAATGAAGGTCGCCTAAAAAATATTGTGTGCACCACCGCCAAAAAGTGTTATTTCGTCCTCGGCTTTGCCTCGGCCATTAAACACAGACACGGCCGGAAAAAATCCACTTTTTGGCCTTGGTACACAAATAACTATAATTTTACAACACAAATGTAGGTTTGGATGTATTCAACTTTCTTTATTGAAGAATAAGAATAATCGTTCGTACCAAAGAGCGCGCACATCTGGCAGTATATCAGGATTCGTCGATTTTCCTGGAATTTTGTCTGCGCTAGGCACATAAACGTGTTTTTGCAGGTGTACGCCAATAATAGCGCCAGGTAAAACTGTCGCCTGCAAAAATAGCCCCAGCAAAAATGTAACTGGCAAAAATAGCGAGAAATTTTTTTTTGGCCGGAAGTGTTCTAGATTGTTTATGACCTCGACTTCTCTCATAAGGCATTATGTCCGGTCGTTTTGCGCGTCGAATGAAGCGGGTCCCGTTTCCCTAACCAAATTAGGGACCAAGTAATCCAGAAAAGAATAAAATCGGACAAACTAAAATCAAGGCGAGAACATCAATTCCTTTCCTCCCACCTTAATTTTAGATATCGTACGAAAACCATCTCCCCTTTTCCCCCAGTCACCCCTTCCTAGATTTCGATCCCGTACGGTGCAAAAACGAATTTTTTTTCTACGATTTTACAGCCCTACTGTTCACCTAGCTGAGCTGAAAGTGCTAAAACTAGAGCTAGAAAAAGTTGAATAAATTCTGAAGATAGTAGAGTTCAAACCGGGTGCTCCATGGAGCAAAACTTGTCAAAGTCGATTTGAAAATCGCACCACAAAAGTGCAAATGGGGAGAGTTTAAAATTTTCAAAAAGGTCCAAATGCCGACCTTTTAAATGTAAAACCGGTTCGGGGAAGGGCCGTACTAAATAAGCAACTAAAATCCCGATATTGAGAGCATTTACAGAGTAAATCAGCATTATTATATTACCGATCCGGTTCAACACACAGGTTGCCTTGAACATGTGCGAGTTGGAGGTTTTGCACTCAACATCGCACTAGCTCCTTAATAAAAATGGGGGGGGGGGGGGATATGTGTTTGTGAGTTGCGAATAGCAGTTGCGTCGCGACGCAACTGCTATTCGTAACTCGCGTCGTGTCGTGATAATTTTAAACGTGAGAGGGGGAGGTTGCTGGTATCAGAACTTTTTCGTCGGAACACGCAACGCAACTTTGCGTGCGCGACAACTGCATTTCTGGGCGCAAGTTGTACACGTGTAGGAAACATTTCTGACACTTGTATGCCGAAAATTCCTTACGACGCGGCGGCCTTTTTTATGCGCTATTTTTGCCGACATTTTTGACCGGCGGCACTATTATTGAGACGCTATTTTGATCCCCAACCGTCTGCTTCGGGGTTTTGCAGCTGGCTATCGCTTAAAAGCTGTCCTCCGAAGCAGACGGCACCAAAAATTTAAAAACAAATCATTCGAATGAATTTCCGTAACCTCTCGAGAGATCTCGTGCGATTATTTCTATCCCATCACCAATTTCTAAACATTGCAATGGCGGGAAATTAGCAGTGCTAGTTAAAGTGACCATTTGTATATACATTTTTACCCTGTGGATTATTTGGTGTGTTTAACATGTTTCAAAAGTGCAAGTTTTTTTTTGTAGAGTACAGAAGATTTGTGGTTCATTTTGGTAAGCTAATTACATTATTATTTGTAAATTTCTTTCTAACATAACCTACATATACAAGGTAAAAATGTACAGTGTTGGGATTCGTTCATGTACCATTCATAACTTATGTGTAAAAAGGGCTGTATAAATATTTTTTTTTTAACGTGTGTTGTAAAAATCGAAAGTATTTCATAAAACACTAATTTAGAGGGCTGTATTGGGATATAGAATGGAGAAAATGTAGTGTGGAAATTAGTTAACGTTCCAATTCCTATATTACAAGTAAACTAAAGTAAAATTAACATCCCTATTCATATGTTATATGTAAGAAGCCTACATTTTTCCTATTTTTGCCTTTACATGTTGATTACATTTAAAAAATCAGAAGTATTTGATAAAATGCTCATTTTGAGGGCTATATCAGCATATATAAAATAGAAACTTACAGTTTGGGGATTTATTACTGGCACCATTCGTATATTCTAACTAAAAAGTTCATAGTTTCCATACTGTTGGCTTTTACATGTAATTGTGTTGTAAAAAAGAAAAATATTTCATAAAAACGCTCATTTTGATTTATCGGCATATTATAAAATGGAAATGTACACTTTGGGAAGTAATAAATGTTTCCATTCATATAATATTATAAAAAAGAAACCTACAGTTTTTAAATTTTTGTTTTTACATGTAGGTTGGGTTGTAAAATTTGAAAGTATTTCAAAAAATATTCATTTTCAAAATTGTATCTACATGTATATAACAGAAGTGTACAGTTTCGGAAATAATTAACGTCACCATTCATACTCATACCTTACACATTTATATAAGTGTGTAAGGGTTTTGTTGTAAAGATTCAAACATACCAATCACGGGCAAAAAGCTTGTTCCTGGTGCCATATCAGAATATGTTGATGTTGCTGCAGAAAGTCTTAAAAGTGTTTTTGGTGCAATCACAATTAACGGTTTACGAAAATTACGCACCATCTGAAAAATTGCGTTTGTTATTGGCTTAACAACCATGTGGGGGTTTCTACAAACCTGTCTCCTTAATAAATGAAAATACTGAGCGGGTGTGCTTGGTTGACACACTTGTATATTAACATTGTCACCATCTACACCATCTTCTTTTGAGTCACTTAGCTGTAGAAACCTTTCTAATCTTGATGAACTATGTTCGGGACCTGCTCCATCGTATCCATGGGGAAGTAGAATGACCATGCCGGAGCTCCATAACCATTTTGCTATTATTTTAAAAAAGCTTAGTTTTTAAAATGTTAAATTTACATAAATATCACCTTCTCCGCTAGTAATAAAAGTATCAAAAATTATTTGTGCCCCGTTAAAGAAATCACCAAACTGGGCTTCCCAAATGATGAGATTTTTTGGGCTTTCCACGCTCATTCCGTACTCATAACCGAGAACAGCTTCTTCTGATAAAATGCTGTTGGCAATCTGCAAGTTTGAAATGTAATACTCATTCTTAAAAGTCATAAAAATGTTGCCAACAAACCTCCAAAAATCCCTGTTGTTTTGGGTGTATTTCGTTTAAAGGAATATGGATGTTGTTTGTTTCTTGATCTACTAACATAATGTGACGATGTGAGAAAGTTCCCCGGCCTACGTCTTGCCCACTTATACGGACATTGTAACCTGAAATGTTTGTGATTTTTAAATGTATGTATTATGAATGAAATTGTATTTAAAACAATGGTTGATCATTACCATCGTACAATAAAGAACCAAACGCCAATGATTCAGCACTAGCCCAGTCTATTGTAGTTCCTTCGGCTATTTTTGTAAGTCTTGATTTAACATGAGTTTTAAGCAAATGTGGATGAATATTCTAAAAAAAAGTTGTTTAAAATAACTCCGATATGTAAATGATTAAGGCACATACAAAATCCTGGGGATATGTAACAGATTTAGTTCCAATCAGTGTTAACAACTCTGAATCTAACCCGGTATCCCATGTTGTAATGGTTTCCTGCGCTTGTTCGAATCCTTCCCATTGTTTCTTAAAGCATGGATCCTAAAGGCATTAACAGTGGTTTTTATAAAAGTAGAGCTACTAATTAAAAGGTTGCTGGTGTGAATCCTGTTATAGTCGTATATCAAATTAATAGGGACAACATAGAAAATTAACATTTGCAGTAATTTAAGTATTTTTGTTTTAAATTTTATCATTACATTGACGCAAACTAGTATATATTAAAAAGAAGGCTATGGGGATGAGATCTGGAGACCTTACAGGCCAATGAATTTGGTTTCTTTTACTAAAGGTCGATCATATTGTGTCATTTCAAGATCTAGGATTGAAAAATTGTGATAGTTCGCTAGTATTGAGCCGTTTTAAGATGTTTTAATTGTACAAATTTACCTAATGGTAATGCTTTTGGGACAGAACAGAACAGGAAAAATATTTCTCAGTGTTCACCCATAGATGTAGCTTTCTGTGCTGTTTTTTACGGCAGTGTAATAATTGCAACGTATAGCAAATTAAAGGGACAGCATAGAAAATGTATATTTGTAGTAATTTTAGTATTTTTGTCTTACGTTTTACCATTACATTAAAACAAACTAGTACATATTTTAAACAAAAAGGCTATGGGGATGAGACCTGAAGACCTTGTAGGCTAACGAATTTTAGCTTCTACCAAAGGTCGATCGTGTTATGTAATTTAAAGATCTAGGAATGAAAAATTGGGGTAGTTCTCTATTTTGCTATTTTAAGATGTTTTGTTTGTACGCAAATGTATTAAAGGTAATTTTTTTTTAGACATAACAGAACCCAAAAAAATATTTCTTAATGTTCACCCATAGATGTAGCTTTCTAAACGAATTTACGGTAGTAAAATAATTGCACTCCGTATAGCAAATTAAAGAGAATACATAGATAATGTGAATCTGCAGTAATTTTAGTATTTTATCTGAAGTTTTACCAGTACATTAACACAAACTAGTACATATTTTTTTAAAAAAGGCTATGGGGATGAGATCTGAAGACCTTGCAGGCTAACGAATTTGGCTTCTACCAAAGGTCGATCATATTATGTAATTTAAAGATCGAGGAATGAAAAATTGGGGTAGTTCTCTATTTTGCTATTTTAAGATGTTTTGTTTGTACGCAAATGTATTAAAGGTAATTTTTTTTTAGACATAACAGAACCCAAAAAAATATTTCTTAATGTTCACCCATAGATGTAGCTTTCTAAACGAATTTACGGTAGTAAAATAATTGCACTCCGTATAGCAAATTAAAGAGAATACATAGATAATGTGAATCTGCAGTAATTTTAGTATTTTATCTGAAGTTTTACCAGTACATTAACACAAACTAGTACATATTTTTTTAAAAAAGGCTATGGGGATGAGATCTGAAGACCTTGCAGGCTAACGAATTTGGCTTCTACCAAAGGTCGATCATATTATGTAATTTAAAGATCGAGGAATGAAAAATTGGGGTAGTTCTCTATTTTGCTATTTTAAGATGTTTTGTTTGTACGCAAATGTATTAAAGGTAATTTTTTTTTAGACATAACAGAACCCAAAAAAATATTTCTTAATGTTCACCCATAGATGTAGCTTTCTAAACGAATTTACGGTAGTAAAATAATTGCACTCCGTATAGCAAATTAAAGAGAATACATAGATAATGTGAATCTGCAGTAATTTTAGTATTTTATCTGAAGTTTTACCAGTACATTAACACAAACTAGTACATATTTTTTTTAAAAAGGCTATGGGGATGAGATCTGAAGACCTTGCAGGCTAACGAATTTGGCTTCTACCAAAGGTCGATCATATTATGTAATTTAAAGATCGAGGAATGAAAAATTGGGGTAGTTCTCTATTTTGCTATTTTAAGATGTTTTGTTTGTACGCAAATGTATTAAAGGTAATTTTTTTTTTAGACATAACAGAACCCAAAAAAATATTTCTTAATGTTCACCCATAGATGTAGCTTTCTAAACGAATTTACGGTAGTAAAATAATTGCACTCCGTATAGCAAATTAAAGAGAATACATAGATAATGTGAATCTGCAGTAATTTTAGTATTTTATCTGAAGTTTTACCAGTACATTAACACAAACTAGTACATATTTTTTTAAAAAAGGCTATGGGGATGAGATCTGAAGACCTTGCAGGCTAACGAATTTGGCTTCTACCAAAGGTCGATCATATTATGTAATTTAAAGATCGAGGAATGAAAAATTGGGGTAGTTCTCTATTTTGCTATTTTAAGATGTTTTGTTTGTACGCAAATGTATTAAAGGTAATTTTTTTTTTAGACATAACAGAACCCAAAAAAATATTTCTTAATGTTCACCCATAGATGTAGCTTTCTAAACGAATTTACGGTAGTAAAATAATTGCACTCCGTATAGCAAATTAAAGAGAATACATAGATAATGTGAATCTGCAGTAATTTTAGTATTTTATCTGAAGTTTTACCAGTACATTAACACAAACTAGTACATATTTTTTTAAAAAAGGCTATGGGGATGAGATCTGAAGACCTTGCAGGCTAACGAATTTGGCTTCTACCAAAGGTCGATCATATTATGTAATTTAAAGATCGAGGAATGAAAAATTGGGGTAGTTCTCTATTTTGCTATTTTAAGATGTTTTGTTTGTACGCAAATGTATTAAAGGTAATTTTTTTTTAGACATAACAGAACCCAAAAAAATATTTCTTAATGTTCACCCATAGATGTAGCTTTCTAAACGAATTTACGGTAGTAAAATAATTGCACTCCGTATAGCAAATTAAAGAGAATACATAGATAATGTGAATCTGCAGTAATTTTAGTATTTTATCTGAAGTTTTACCAGTACATTAACACAAACTAGTACATATTTTTTTAAAAAAGGCTATGGGGATGAGATCTGAAGACCTTGCAGGCTAACGAATTTGGCTTCTACCAAAGGTCGATCATATTATGTAATTTAAAGATCGAGGAATGAAAAATTGGGGTAGTTCTCTATTTTGCTATTTTAAGATGTTTTGTTTGTACGCAAATGTATTAAAGGTAATTTTTTTTTTAGACATAACAGAACCCAAAAAAATATTTCTTAATGTTCACCCATAGATGTAGCTTTCTAAACGAATTTACGGTAGTAAAATAATTGCACTCCGTATAGCAAATTAAAGAGAATACATAGATAATGTGAATCTGCAGTAATTTTAGTATTTTATCTGAAGTTTTACCAGTACATTAACACAAACTAGTACATATTTTTTTAAAAAAGGCTATGGGGATGAGATCTGAAGACCTTGCAGGCTAACGAATTTGGCTTCTACCAAAGGTCGATCATATTATGTAATTTAAAGATCGAGGAATGAAAAATTGGGGTAGTTCTCTATTTTGCTATTTTAAGATGTTTTGTTTGTACGCAAATGTATTAAAGGTAATTTTTTTTTAGACATAACAGAACCCAAAAAAATATTTCTTAATGTTCACCCATAGATGTAGCTTTCTAAACGAATTTACGGTAGTAAAATAATTGCACTCCGTATAGCAAATTAAAGAGAATACATAGATAATGTGAATCTGCAGTAATTTTAGTATTTTATCTGAAGTTTTACCAGTACATTAACACAAACTAGTACATATTTTTTTAAAAAAGGCTATGGGGATGAGATCTGAAGACCTTGCAGGCTAACGAATTTGGCTTCTACCAAAGGTCGATCATATTATGTAATTTAAAGATCGAGGAATGAAAAATTGGGGTAGTTCTCTATTTTGCTATTTTAAGATGTTTTGTTTGTACGCAAATGTATTAAAGGTAATTTTTTTTTTAGACATAACAGAACCCAAAAAAATATTTCTTAATGTTCACCCATAGATGTAGCTTTCTAAACGAATTTACGGTAGTAAAATAATTGCACTCCGTATAGCAAATTAAAGAGAATACATAGATAATGTGAATCTGCAGTAATTTTAGTATTTTATCTGAAGTTTTACCAGTACATTAACACAAACTAGTACATATTTTTTTAAAAAAGGCTATGGGGATGAGATCTGAAGACCTTGCAGGCTAACGAATTTGGCTTCTACCAAAGGTCGATCATATTATGTAATTTAAAGATCGAGGAATGAAAAATTGGGGTAGTTTTCAATATTAATTTTCCTGTTTTAAGATGTTTTGTTTGTATGCAAATGTAATGGTAATTTTTGTTTGAGGCATAACAGAACGGAAAAAAATATTTACAGTGTTCACCCATAGATGTAGCTTTCTGAACGAATTTATGGCAGTAAAATAATTGGCACTTGTATAGCAAATTAAAGAGAATACATAGAAAATGTCTCCTCAGGGGTCAGCAACAAGTTGCTTTGCAACCCCGAGGTACCCAAGCAAATGGCTCTCCGATAAGGGGGTTGGGCGTGAGGCCAGCTACGAAAGTTCAAAGATTAAATGCCGGATGGACCCATAGAGGAAGACCTAAGCAAAGAAGTATGGACTCGATATTCGTAACTTGGAATGTAGTGACAATGCTACAAGCAGGAAAAATGCAAACAATTGCTGAAGAGCTAGCAAAATACAACATGGATGTGACAGTACTACAGCAAATAAGATGGAAAGGAAGAGGAACTATAAATAAGAGAGATTACATAATGATGTACAGCGCGGACGACATTCATGGGTAGGAAGGAACTGGTTTCATAATCAGCAAAAGGATCAGAAAGCGCAGTAATTAGTTTTGAACCAAGTAACGGAAGAATATGCAAATTAAGACTTACAGGAAAATTCTACGATACTACATTCGCAAACGTATATTCGCCCACAGAAGATGCGGATGAAGTAAGACTGTAGCTCAAAAACAAAAGAAGATTTTATATTTCTACCATTGAACTTGTCTTAAAACATTGACCCAATAACATGTAAACAGTTTTTGCAGAACTATAATATTAACAAAGTTATACCCATGTAACTACATCGAAAATGAGACACCCTGTACAACTATTTCATGCTAAACTGTAATGTTTCACCTAAATTGGAATTCCATTAATAATGCTATTAAAAAAACAATCTTTCATGATGGCACTGTTGCCATTCTGTGTAGGTACTAATATACTGCGCTATAGTGTCGAAGGCAAATTGTACCATTGCGATTTTCATATGGTACAATTTTTCGTCGACACCCTGTTTCTTAAATTAATAAGATTTACTTGAGGTTGGTAAGATTCAGCTTCCTTTAAATGTTTGTTCAACCATGAATAGTGTTCGCTGATGATTTTTTCGGCCTCTCCTTCAGATAGAATACCCTCATTTTTAAGGTATTCACTGTACAAGTCCGGAACTGTTCTAAAAACCTTCATTTACAATCTATGATTTTTATAATTAATAATTAGTTACCTTCTAGATTCTATAATTTTATATAAAGACGGATTGGTAAAAGTAGGATCGTCAAGCTCATTGTGTCCCCATTGTCTGTAACAATTTATGTCGACAAACACCTCTTTCCTAAACTTCCTTTGATATTCAAAAGCAACTCGTGCCGCTTTTAGCACCAACTGGAAAAACATAGCTGAATTTTCTTTACAATTAAAATTGAAAGGGATACTTACCTCTGGATGGTCTCCATTAACATGCAAAACCGGACTGGAAATCATTTTGGCCAGATCAGTACAATATCTCGAGGACCTTCCCCTGTCTGATGGTGTGGTAAAACCTACCTGATTATTAACAATAAGATGCACTGAACCTCCCACCTCGAAATGTGGGGCTCTACTCAGAGCCAAGCATTCTTGATTTATCCCCTGACCCATGAAAGCAGCGTCACCATGTACCTTAAAAATTCAAAATTGCTGTAGCAGATCTAAACGACAATTTTGCTTCGTGTTTACTTGCAGGTTTAAAATTTTGTCACTCCATTCTGCTGTTTCTGAAGAGTAGTCTCCATCTTTAGTTTCCATTTGTTTGGCTCGGGTTTTGCCCATTGATACTGGATTGACTGCTTCTAAGTGTGAAGGATTGTACAGTACACTAACATGTAAAGATTTATTGTTGGTTTGGAGATCAGTTGATGAAACTATGGAAAGAAATTGTTATTTGGTGGTAAGGGATGGTTACGGTGAAGGTTCTTACTGCAATGGCTCACTACATCTCCAGTGGCTTGGAATTTATCCGGAAAATCTGGTAACCCCCGTAATTTTGCAAACATTTGGACTGGGGGAAACTGAAGCATTCCTGTTAGTAAATTTAGACGTCCCCTATGGGGCATTCCTACTACTATTTGTTCAATGGTATCTGAAATTAGAATTAGTATTTATCTTTCGGCCTTTTTGTTTATTATTCAATTATAATTCAGGTTTGAAGAAAGGTCCTAGTTTAATTAGCGGTTAATTTTAACGAACCAACGAGTTCTGATAAACTCACGGGAAAAGTTTTATGATTACGTGACAAACTAAATTGTGAAAGGAAGGCCAATTCTTTAATTGGGACTAAATATAATGCTCTCTGTGAGTGGCGAGGAAAAGTTGCAAAGCAACAACCAATCGTAAAGTTGGACACCCTTTTTCGTGATCAATTAAGTGGATGGAAATGTCCAATTTGCAAAGGTAATTTCTTGTAATCTTTGGTTCCATTAATGTTCAGTTTTTATTTCTTTTTTTATAATTTTACGGAGGATGAACCGCAGGCTAAAATGTGTAAACCATACTTTGCCTTAGTGAAAGACTTTCCGTGCTTTCCCGGACTTGCTTTCGATTTCCCCTACTTTGGGATATACACAGACTGCAGAAATTTCTTTAAAATGCTTTTCCTTCCTCAGTCCTACTTGATTTCCTTGGACCTCCCTCGTACTTTTTCGACTTCCTTGACTTATCTGGAACTTCCTCGCATTTACCAGAAGTTTCCATACTTCTCTCGGACCTTCTTTGGACTACAACTAGACGAGCGCAGTCTCTAGAAATTTCTTTAATGTGCCTCCTTCCATGGACTTCCCTGACTTTTCTTGGACTTCCTCCGTACTTTCTCGACTTCTCTTGGATTTTCCCTACTTCTCCAGGACTTCCCATAATCCCCGGACTTCCTCTGGACTTCTCCTACTGCTTTGTGAGCGCAGACTCTAGCAATTTTTTTAATATGCCTTCTTCCCTGGGCTTTTCTTGGACTTACTTCTCCAGGACTTCCCCAGGACTTTCCATAATCCCCCGGAATTCCTTTGGACGTCTCCTACTACTTTGCGAGCGCAGACTATAGAAATATCTTCAACATGCCTCCTTCCGTGGACTTCCCTGACTTTTCTTGGATTTCCTCCGTACTTTCTCGACTTCTCTTGGATTTTCCCTACTTCTCCAGGACTTCCCATAATCCCGGAATTCCTTTGTACTTATCCTACTACTTTGCGAGCGCAGACTATAGAAATATCTTTAATATGCCTCCTTCCGTAGACTTCCCTGACTTTCATTGCACTTCCCCCGTACTTTCTCGACTTCCCTTGGATTTTCTTGACTTCTCAAGAACATCCCATAATCCCCGGGACTTCCTTTGGACTTCTCCTACAACACTGCGAGCGCAAACTCTATACATTTCTTTAATATGTCTCCTTTTGTGGACTTTCCTGATTTTTCTTGGACTTCCTCCATACTTTCTCGAGATCATTTGAATTTCCTCGACTTCTCCAGGACTTCCTCTTTCCCAGGATTTCCCATAATCCCCCGGACTTCATTTTGACTTCTACTACTACTTTGCGAGCGCAGAATATAGAAATTTCTTTAATATGTCTTGTTCCGTGGACTGGCTTTTCTTGTACTTTCCGCGTACTTCCTCGACTTCTTCAGGACTTCCCATAATTCCCTGGGCTTCCCCAATCCCCCGAACTTCCTTTGGAATTTTCCCATTACTTTGCGAGCGCAGGAGAAATTTCTTTAATATGCATACCTCCTTGGTTTCCTGACTATCTTTAGATGTTCCCCGCATTTTTTCGACTTCCCTTGGATTTGGTTTTCCTCGACTTCCCAGGTCTTCCTGTACTTCCCTCGGACTTCTGTTGGGACTTTTCCTAGTACTGGACATGCGTGGACTCTAAAAATTTCTTTAATATGCCTTCTTCGTCGGACTTCCCCCGTACTTCCTCGACTTTCTGAGTACTTCTCGTAATCCCCCGGACGTTTGGACTTCTCCTACACTGGGCTACTGTAGATTCTTTAAATTTCTTTAATATGCCTTCTTTCTTGGACTTGCTTAACCTTTTCTTGAACTTAACTGACCGTTCTTTGGTCTTTTTCGATTTTCCTAGGACTTCTCGTAATCCCCCGGTCTATTTTTGGACTTCTCGTACACTAGGCTAGTGCAGACTCTAGAATTTTCTATAATATGCTTTATTCCTTGGATTTCTGTGACCTTTCATTGGACTTCCCTGACATTTCCTTGAACTTCCCTGACATTTCCTTGAACTTCTCCCTTACTTCCTTGACTTCCCTTGGATTTCGTAGGCTTTCTTGACTTCCTCCACTTTCCCAGGACTTCCCATATGTCCCTCGGACTTCCTTTTGTACTTCTCCTACTACTGGGCATGCGCATATTCTAGAAATTTTAATTTAATTCTTTCTTCGCCGCCTTTCATGACTTTCCTTAGACGCCCGTGATTTTTCTTAGACTTCCCCCGTAATTTCTCGACTTCCCTTGAACTCTTCCCCGATTTCCCTAAGATTTTCCTCTGACTGCCCTAAGACTTTCCTCAGACTGCTCCAGGACTTCAATCTGGACTTGCCTATGGCTGCCCCAGGACTTCCCATTGACTACCCCATGACTTTGGGACTTCCCTTAACGAGTACATCAAACTTCCCTGCGGTTTACCTCTCATTTTACTAAGACTTGAAGAAAAATTAATACCTTGAATTGCTAGTCTGAAGAATTCGTAAAAAAATGCCATCATACTTTCAGCACCTTCACCCCCATATCGCTTAAGTCCAGCAAACTTATTAGCCAGGAAGTTATCAAAAGTTTGAGACTTAAGCATTTCTGTTGCTATATTAATTTTAGTTTGTTTGTCTAACATTTCTTGGGGGAGAACCTCCATTCTGTTGCTAAACCATTCAATCTCGTCTTCGTTCTGAAAAAAGAATTTAAAAAAATCTTTCACAACACATAACAATATTATAATTTATAATAGACGACATCAACTTACCTCTAAATGTAAAAATTCTGCAGTAATTTTTTTCCCATAAACTTCAGTCAAAAAATTAACGGCTTCACCAACAGTACCTTCTTCCTGTCCGTTGTAAATAATACCTTTATAACTAACTTTGTCCGATTCATTAAGGCCATACCTTCGTGGGTCTAATTCGGGTTGAACACTAAAATATCGGTGTTAAGTTTTCTATTTTTGTTAAGTTTCTGACTTACCTTATGGCTTTATTTAAGGAAATGGGGTTGATATCTGAACCAATGTGCCCGTGCTGTCTAAAGGCTGTTACCAGCCTATAAAAATTGCTTTCGTTGGACCTATTCTGTAATACTTCTTCAGGTACTGTAAGATAATTGAGCAATGTTAAGGGAAAGCACTAATGAGAGGTTATAAAAGTTAGTGGTTCGAATCCCTCTGTTGGTGTTTGTTATTTTAATTTATGAATTTGTTACTTACAAATAAGTACGGAAAATTTCCGTTTGTACTTGAATGTATCACGGAAAATCGATAGTAAGAATTTTAAATTTTAAGTCTGTACTTAACCCTAACTTAGGGGTACATTCGCTAAAAAAATTTTATACTAACCCGCAAATTTATTTTGAATTTTTCTTCTAAATCCAAACACTTCTTCACTGTGATAACTTCTTCGAACTTGAAGTTGTCTATTCTTCAACTGGTGTAAAAATGTGCCACTTTTTATACATTTTTCGCAAATTCGTAAATACATTTTTTTATATAAATGAAATAAATGCAGTTTTAATTTAGTACACGCACTGTTATTCAACGTGGCGTTGGTAAGTGGATCCAAACCTTAGTGAACACTTAACTTGTTGACCTCCAGCGTAAATGGATATATTTATCTCAAAAACATGACGTTTCAGATGTTATCAGTGTTTAGTAATAGTAGGTGACAAAATTAAAAATAACGTCTTTGTATTCTTGTACCCAGTTTATTAATTAAACGTTTGCTTTTACTACAATATTAAAATTATTACAAAAAGAAACAACTAATTAGCATATAATATAAAAAACAATCGGACTAAATTTCGGGAAAAGCGCTACCAATTAAGTTTTTCCCGCGATATCTGTACGTGTATGTGCGAATTATAAAATTGTTACCAGCTAACCTGAGTGGACAGACATGGTCAGCTCTGAGAAGAAAACAGGTGGTGTATAAAGCTATTTCCAATTCTGGACTTGTTCCAATAAACATCGAACCCACAGGTTTGTTTACATTATGAAATTTAAAGTGGTGCTTCAGAATTGCCCCTTTCTGTAAAGAAAATTCAGTATGCGAGCTTAGTTTGAACTATTTGCTAATCATTAACAGAACAAAATTAGGTAAACTTACATCTCCCAAGTCAATTTTCTTAAGGTACCCCAAATAGTTTGCAGAATTTTTGGCCTCTGCCTCATTAAAGTAGAGCCAGTTGTGCAACCCGGAAACCTGTCCATTTTTGAGTTCTGCTAAAAAGACGTGTTCAAAACCGCTAGATCCAATCCGTCCACCCCCACGTGAGTACATGTTGAACCAAATTTCCTTCAGAATGTCCCGAAATTCCTTTGGATCTCTTCCGATTTTTCCTAAGGTGTGTTATTTGAATTAGGGACACAAACATAAAGGGCGTTCACTACAAAACGCACCATGACAAAGTGTATTTTGTAGTGCACACCCTGTGTGATATCAAGAATCGATTGTAGGTACCTTTATCGACAAGGAAGTTTCTGGTTAATTGCATTACTGAAGTGGATAATAGAGCATCTAGTAGGTCATTTTCTTCTTGCTTTTCTTGAGGGCTGACGTGTTCGTTAGCGTTTGTTTCTAGGATGTAGTTATTGTACAAAAACATCAATTTTGATATTGTGGGAATGTTGTAAGCATCTCTGTGGATGGTCAGTAACCTAAGAAAGATAACAGGAATGTTTTTTGCAATAGTTTGATGATATGGTTCTGTTTGAAAAATTGAAAATTCGTATAGAAATGTGAAAAAAGCTTGTTTTGAAAATTTTTCATCTGGAGGACGATGTCTCAAAACACCTGATTTATTATTATTTTTCAAATGTTTTGAATTGAGTACCTATAGGTCCAATATTAGAGCCCAATCATCCATCCCTTCCCCACCTTAAAACCCCGACCCAAACCCTCCTTATTCCATCCTATGGTTTTACTAATATTATACTATATTTTGCCCAACTGACGTCTTCTCCACCTTAAAACCCCGATCTAACGCCTTTGTATTCCATCCTATGGTTCTACTAATATTAGAGAATATTTTGCCCAACTGCTCTTTTATTCTCCTCCTTAAAACCGTTATCTAAACCCTTCTTATTCGAATCTCTGATTCTACTAACATTAGAGTATATTTCGCCCGACTGCCCTTCTCTTCTCCACCTTAAAACCCCAACCTAAACCATTTTTATTCCATCCTAGGTTCTACTAATATTAGAGAATATTTTGCTTACCTGCCCTTTTCATCTCCACCTTAAAACCCCAACCTTAACCCTTCTTATTCCATCCTATGGTTCTACTAATATTAGAGCATAGTTTGCGCAACTATCCTTTTCTTCTCCACCTTAAAACCCCGACTCAAATCCTTTTTACTCCGTCCTACCGTTCTACTAATATTAGAGTATATTTCGCCCAACTGTTCTTCTCTTCTCTACATTAAAACCCCGACCTAAAGTTTTCTTATTCCATGCTATGGTTCTACTAATATTAGAGAATATTTTACCCAACTGTCCTTTTCTCCAGCTTAAAACCCCGACCTAAACCCTTCTTATGCTATCCTATGGTTCTACTAATATTAGAGTACATTTCGCCCAACTGCCCAGTAGGTTGCTACTGCATCGAAACTTTTATATTCAGAATTTAGTTTAATTCAAAAAAATGTTAATTTTATAAATAACTAGTAAACGTGACGTTCAATTGTTTGATTACAGCATCGTAATCATCGTAAAAACTGCAATACTTAGCTAATTTAATTGACTTTGTAGCTCCAATAATAACGAAGTTAGCAATGGCGCCCCGATAATTTCGAACACCTTGTATATGATCGTATGGTTCTACTACCGTTGGAGTAACTTTTGCCCAATTACCGTTCCCTTTTCACCATGAACCGCGGCCTATGGCCTAAACCCTTTTATTGAATTCTATGGTTCTACCACAAAGCACAGGGTGTCTATTTTATCGTGTAGCCCCTTGACTTCTCAGAGTAGGCAACACATGTTGCATGCCGTAGGTTGCTTTACTATTGAAATATAATTTTATAAATGAGAACAATAGTTTGCTGTGGATAAAAGAAACACCCACTCCTTTGAGTTTTTAGTATTAAAAAGATATGGGAGTGGGCTATACACACAGCAAACATTTATAAAGTTATATTTTAATAGTAAAGCAATCTATGACGTGCGACGTGTGTTGCCTACTCTGAAGAGTCAAGGGGTTACACGATAAAATGGACACTCAGTATAACATAAGAGTCTTGTCTCGGATCTCTCCGTCACATGTACTGCAAAATTGAGACATTTTTACCCTAGCAATAGGCGCTTAATGCATCCTCGTGTTATGTATTACTTCGTAGGTTGTACTTATATTAGAGCATATTTTACCTAACTACCTCTCCACCATAAAACCCTGACTTAAACCCTGTATACTGATTGCTATGGTTCTACTTACGGTAATGGTGCTTCATCAGTTTCAGACCTAGAAGTCGTTTTTCCCTGGAAGTTAATCGTCACAAATCTGGCCGCATTGTTAGTATCCTTTTGTAGGAGCGTTTCAGAAAAATTCCTTAAGTCATCGTCTTGGACATTACCTTGGGTTTGCTGTTTTTGCCCATTGGAATTGCTGGTAATACTTGTCCCTGGGGGAGGAACATTTTGAAAGGTTTGTTGAGTGGTTGCTCTGACCCACGTTGGACCATTTTGAACCCAGGTTGGACCGTTTTGAACACGCGCTGGACCGTTTTGAACCCCGGTTGGGACGTTTTGAATTCGCGTTGGACCATTTTGAACCCAGGTTGGACCATTTTGAACTCCCATTGGAGTATTTTGAACTCGCATTGGATTATTTTGAACCAACGTTGGCGAATTTTGATTGCGACGCCTTTGCCCCAGTTCGGGCCAAGGTGTAGTTTGTCCAGAATTTTGCCAGTTTGGGTTCACATCGTAAGTGCTTTGGTTGCCCAATCTTGGCCACGCGTTGTTTGAAGGATCGTTTGAGGAAATCGATGCACCAGAGCCTTTATTTTATTATAATTTAATAATTTTGAAACGGCCAAAATTAAAATGGTTTGATGAAATTGTTCATATGCATGATTGATTGATTATCGAGGTAATTGTTCAAAGCAAATAAATATCACAAGATTATAGGTATATAAAATACTTAATTACTTCAACAATATTGTTGAAGTAATTAAGTATTTTATATACCTATAATCATTAAATATGGACTTCAACGAAGTAAAGCTAAAATTTGTTAATAAATATCACAAGGTTTTGGGAGTATCGAGTCGTACTGGGTAGCTTTATCGAATTTGATTGATGCTGATTCTACGGCTTTCTCCGATTCGATCAATTTATGTTTTATGGAATTTATATTTCATGGTATGGAAAACAATTCAAACTCATTTGTGGATACGCCACTGGTAACTCAACCAATGGGTCTTGCGCATGCGCATTGTGCTGTATGATTGCGATAAACTTGTGGTATTTCTTTTATGTGGTATCAGTACTTGCAAAGCCCAAGCACCGATAAAGCTAATATTATCAATGATAAAATGAACAATGTTTGATTTGTTAATAAAGCACGTCAACAGTAGTTGTTGCAATAAATTAATACTCACAAAGTACTTCAGCGATTAAGGCCACGCAGAA
Organism: Ctenicera cuprea; assembly: GCA_958336395.1. NCBI lineage: Eukaryota > Metazoa > Arthropoda > Insecta > Coleoptera > Elateridae > Ctenicera > Ctenicera cuprea. Next base: position 84,562,033 of record OY284486.1, on the reverse strand, counting down.
AACCAACAAACAAGATCCGATCTTGGCAAACAAATCCATTTTATCAGCAATTTTGAAAACGTAAGTAAATACGCGACATGCCGTCTCCAGATTATGTGCTGAAATGTCCTAATAATCTTTAATTAATTGAAACGTCGTGAATAAATGTCCTAGTTCCACTCACGATACAAGTTTCGAGCATGTACGGTTCTGGTTCATGATCAGTGACGTATCGTGGATTGAATTCATTTAATCTCAAAATTGAAAATTTGCAATGATTTAGAATAATTTTCTTCTTGGGACTTTTTAAGAAGCCAAACCAATTTTTGGAATGCAAAAAAATTAAATAATGGGTTTTTAAATAATCTGAGAATGTTAATTTATTTTAATCAACCACGGACTTGCACACTTTACAAAAAGAATTAATATTTTTAACATGCTGATTTAGAAAACAATATTTTGTAATTATGGAGCACATGGATGTTTATGGTTGGGAGGGAAGGTGCGTACATTCGATCTTTTAATTTTATATACAGCCTGAGTCAAAAGATACGGGTTTTAATATATTCCTGCTATATGAGAAGATAGTTAAAAAAGTTACTAATAAAAGTTGTGCGAACCGACACTTACTATAAACTGACGTCAAAAATTCTGTACAGGGTAAATATTTGTAAAATAATATTTTTCTTAAATGAAATGAAAATAAGTAAAAAAGTCCATGAAATTCCCAACAAAGAAATTGAATTCGCAGAAAAAAACTTTTTGGATTGTTACTAGAAGTACTATACGTGGTTCTGCAGCCTCTGTACTGGTCACTCACTTCGTCCGCCCACATGCCTTAGGCGGGAACAAAAACACATTATTATAGTAACGGTTGGCGCTCAAACGTATATACAAAAGTACTTTTAAAAATACGATAAGTAAGAATATCTAAAAACTATGAATTGAATAAAGCCCATTTCACATGGGACTCATGGTCAGTCCTGACGACCTAGCAACATTGTTTCAAACAGACTATTTCATATCCAATCCGCACGATCCGTCTGTAGATCTTGATATCTCGTCGGCAGAGCCGTCAGGATTGCCTTTCCGTACGATTAAAATATTTCAATTGCTACTCTAGCCAATGCGCGCGTTAAACATGGTCAGTTGGTGGGGACTCGCTTGCATTTCCGCGGCCTCAACGAGGTCACACGTAAAACTAACATACCTACTACGGTAAAACTTAAATAAAATACATTTCAGTAAAATAAATATGCATCGTTACAAACCCTATCTTTATGAGCTACTTCACATGTATCCTGACGGTCTGTTCCAGACAACTCTGCAGCGTTGCAACAGAGCACGTGCGTTTTATAATTAGCCAACAAAATTTGCTAAAATTGATGGCATTATGGGTGATAATAGAGACACCAAAGTTTTAATTACGGTGATCCAAGAGCAAAGATCCATCCAGAATCTTCCGCTTTATTATTACCCAATTATTAAGATCACCTCGTCTGCAAATGTTTGTTTCTATTGGCATGTAAAACTAAACAACAGACGACTTTCGTTTCCTGCTACGGTCGCCACCTCTGCAAATGTTTGTTTATTTTGCTATGCGACGACGGTCAAAAAAACGGAGGGTGTGCTCGTTTTCAGGATCGAAACGGAGCTAGCCTCCAAATACGGTCCAAAAACTAAGACCAGTAACATCTGCTGCTGCTGGATCGAGCGCAAGCTAACGTTCCTACACATAATGCACCCACAGCTGCAATATCAATAACCTCGCCTTTTCTCCGAACTCTGCAACACCCTCGGCTCCTTCTACAGCACAGGAATCCTAGATAAAAGCTGCAGGACTGCCGACGCCCGCTAGAGGTATGAGCTAGAAAACCGCTGCTTCTCAGTGAATTACGTTGTGTACGTGCGATGATCCCTTAGAGGATGTACATGTCGTGTTATAAAACTTTGACTGTAAAATAAATATATAAACTTATTACCGTGAAAGGTCTTAAAATCTGTTCATAACAATAGGATATACCCACATAGATCTTTTTTTCTTTTGTTGTCTGCAGGTTATTAATCTAAACAAACAAATAGCGGCAAGGTTTTATATTTATATTTACATTATATTATTTAACATTTTTATAATAATTTTTATATAAGGTTCCAACAGAAATATAATTAAATCTAATAATCTCACATACTCAGTGCAAATAACATTATTTTATCATGACTTTAGTTAACGTTATTAAAATAAGCAAATTTTTCCTCAAAACAATGGCACCATACGTCGTATGATTAATTATTCAATAAGAATTAAGGGAAAATAAACGCCCGCCCAAACAATAAAACACAGAGCAAGGCCCAAAAATGTAAAAGATTTGGATCTGTCCCATCCTACTAGAATGTGACGTGTTTTGGGTTTGCCCTTTTGGGGAATGGTCATTCCAACCACCTGTAACATAAAACAATGATTAAATTTTTTTCAATTAACAAATTTGATTTTTTTTCGCATAGAATATTACTGTAGACAAAGCAATATGGCCAGGAAATTAAAACGGCCCTAAAAGTTTATATTTGCTGCAGTAACCAGGAAGTGTTCTTATGTTGAATTCTTTCAAAACAAGATTAATAATTATTCAAAGAAATAACTTACATCATCGGTTTTTTTGTTGCTGGTAGTCAAAACTTCTGTGCTTGAATTGTTCATTTTGACCAAATTGTCTGATTTCCACTCGACAACAGATTAAAATAAGTTTCAGTGTTCCACTAACAATAACTTTGTAAAACAATTTCAAAGATAAAAACCTGATAATGCTTTCTAATCGGTTACCACTTCTACTTGTCGCTAAAAAACAGACAATACTGAAATCGATTAATTATTAAATTTACCTGACGTCTGCATTCGTATTTACGTGCGTAAAGTGTACCGATAAGAATGTTTGTTTAATCGAAAATGAAGAATAATAACAAACTACATTTTTACCAAGCGAATGTGTGGTTGAAAATGTTGTAAACAATTTACATTTTTGAGTTTACGTCAGTTCTCTAGTTCACTTCGTCTATTTAATTGTAGCGCGATATAACTTTCTCTTTTGCACGTGTAAAAAAAATTTGTTGTATAATTTTAATGTGCGGAGGATTACCTTGAAATTTTAATTTAAAACAGATAACTTAGTCATTTTTATCGCCATTAGCATGTGGAACTAAAACTAGTTTTATGCAACCAAACGCATCTGATTTGCTCAAATATGAGAAACTTTTACTACTAAAATTTCCAAAAAATATCTCGTATTTAAGTTTAAAAGATTTGTAATTATAGTTGGGAGATTGCACAGCCAAACAAAAAAGAGAGAAGGAGGTGTTATACTTCAATATAGAGACGCTCGAAGAAGAAGCTAAGATTCGTATTCTACGCATGTCGAATAGCTGATTGCGCAGGCGTCAGTTTCCCACTACGCCCTTCCTCGCTAACCCCCACCGTCGATTTTGGTTTTTTCAAAAATTTACTAATTTCGGCTTCAAAAGAACAGCTTTCTATTGGGAAAATACTTACAGGGGGTTTCCTTTTGGTCGTTTACCTGAACATTTTAACTGGATTATTGCCAAAAAATACCAAAAAATTTTAAAATATACAATAAATTTTTAAATTTCTCAAATTTCCACAAATTTTAAATTAAAAAATGTTTAATGAAAAAAAATAAAAATGTTATAAATTTTCAAAATTAAGAAAATTTTCAAGTTTCATTATTAAAAAAAAAAATTTGAAAGTGTTTCAAACTTTTTATAAATATTTTAAATTTTCAATAATTATCCATGTTTTGAAATTTTTGATTAATTTAAGTATTTTGAAAATGAAATTTTGACAATTTTGAAAATTATTGAAAATTTTGAATTTTTTTTTTGAAAATAGTGAAACCAAAAGTTACAAAATTTTTTAGATTTGTTTATTTACAAGTTTAAAAAATGTACGAGTTTCGGCTTAAAAATTCGTATGAACACGTTAAATGACAGTAGGAACAACTTGACATTGAGAAAACAATAAAACATTTCTAGGAGATTTCATTTTGGACGTTTGCCTGAACAGTTGAATTGGATAATCGCCAAAATATGACCATCACCAAATTTTAGAATCAACTTGAGGATTTCAACCAATAAATATTGTTAGCAATTAGAAAATACTAAATATCAAAAAATTTTAAATTTTCAAAACTTGTTTTGAATTTGTATATTTTCAAAGTTTTTAAAATTGTTTTGAATATTTGGAAATATTCAATATTACCACACATTAAGTGTCATTATTTTCAAAATTTTATGTATTATGTAATAATTTGAGGGTAATGAAACTCAAAAGGGACATTTTCAAAATTCAAAAATTTTTTAATAATTTTGATAACTAAAGTTCAAAAAGTTTCCAAAATTATAAAATAAAATTAAAATTTCTTAATAAAAGTTCGGGTGTAAAATGAAATTTAAAAATTTTTCAATGAATTTTAAAAAAATTCAAAAATGTAAAATTTTTCGAAAAATTAAAAATTTCAACAAATGCGAGGAAGGTTCCGTGGCGATTTGCCGACAGCTTTTTCTACAGTCTGAGTCAAAAAGATATAGGTTTTAATATATTTCTACTATTTGCGAAGATAGGTAAAAATAATTGACAAGAGCTGTGCAAGCCGACTCGTAGTGTAAACTGACATGAAAAACTTATACACAAAAAAAATAGTCATATCAAGCAATACTTTTCTTAAATCGAGGGAATGGCGTATATTTTTTTATCCTAATGGCAAGTCCATTTAATTCCCAACAAAAAATCTAAATACCTTTTTTTTGTATTTCCTAGATATTGTCAAAGAGCTTGCGCGCTCACACTTCATACGCAAATAGGGGAATCGTGGTGCGCCATGGAAAACAAATCGCGCTGACAAGTGTGTTATTTAGTTTTATTACATACATGTCAAATTTTTGCTTTATTCGTACATTGTGTTTTCGCTTTGTGAAATAATAATATTAGTAGTTAGGTAATTCAAATGCCACACTAAAAATATGTAAATTATGACAGTTATGTAATAAAACTAAATAACACACGCGTCAACGTCATTTGTTTTATATCCGCGCCAGTATTTCCGTATCTGCGTGTGGACCATTATATTTTTCATCTATGGTGTGGACCGTGAGCGCGCGAGCTGTGTGAGAATATGATATTATTTTTTTTTCTCGAAAACTGCCATTTACAAAAAAAAGTTTGGAAATTAAATGTGCTTACCACTAAGATAAAAAAAATATGGGGCATTCCATAAAAAAAGTATTATTTTATGAAAAAAATTTTTATGCGACACTTTGTATAAGGTTTTCATATGTCAGTTTATAGTACGTGTCGGTTCGCACAACTTTCACTAGTAACTTGTTTACCTATCTTCTCAAATAGCAGAAATATATTAAAACCCGTCTCTTTTGGCTCGGGCTGTATATTGTCTTGATATACAGTTTGTTTCACAAAGTATGGGTCATAGCATTTTAGCCATGTTGCAATTTGGCTAGGCTTTAAAGTTTACAAACACACTATAACGGCTACATAACATTGGAGCACAGAACAGAATGTGAATTACAAAATATAAACAAACATAATGTGAAATACAAAACAACGCGTCTGCAATAAAAGTATAAATGGGGCTAAAAGATTTTTAGGTGCTTATAAAAAAAATTAAAAAACACGGAATGCGGCACCAAACACTTTAAAAAGACGCTAGAATTTAGGCTTGGCTGAAATTTCAATTTTTGGCGTAAACCCCAGTTTAAAAAACACCAGATCTAGTGCCAAAAGAACTAAGTTGGCAAACCTGATGGCTGCGCCCACGGTGTTGATGGAAATCAGGTTGCGCAGTGGGTACGAGCCCTCTGTGTTATTGCACCCTACACTTTAAGGTAGTTGCCACTAACTAGGGAACTTTAAAGTTCCTGCTACTTTAATTAGGTAACGACGATCAGTAAAGGTGCGAGGCTACGCGCGCTGTAATTCAAAAACCATCGACAAACGCGTTCTTCACAGTTCAACACCATTTTTGTTGTTTTAAGATGGGTCTGTGGAAATTGTTAGTACGAAAGAGAAAAACGGGGTGTATTACTACTTTACGCCGCGGCTATGCCACAAAAGTGATTCACTTTTCGGTAAGATGTGGACAAGGTCCGATACTTTAATTTATTTTTGTATTTCTTTTGTCGTTCCATTTCAAACTTATAAGTTTAGCACTGCGTACGTATCCAACCACAACAGGCCTTCAATACAAGTGCTACCTCTTAGTCAATTTACGTAACGAGATATACAAAGTAGTTTTATATTTGATTAGAGAAAGTAAATATCACTTTGAAGTAAGTTTTCGAGGTGTATTACTTTAAGGTTTATTTATTTTTTTTTAACATGACATTGAAGGAATATTTTGAAGTGGGGGGAGGGGGGAATTTTCACTTGAGTATTACTTAAATTCAACTGTCACTTTGAAGTAATCCTAAAAGTTTCGGAAACGTAGCATGAACCATAAATATTACTTTGTACAACCAGCGACTTTGAAAGACATTTTGAAGTAGTTTTGGGACGTAATGGAGAATACAAACATCACTTAAAATTTTTATTACTATGTAGTAATATTTCACAGTATTAACAACGGTGCGGAACCTTGTAATACTACTTCAAAGTTATAAAACTGTAAAGTAAAATGTTAAGTGACAATAACGTTTTTGCTACCCTAAAGTCATAGTTTTAGTCAATATTACGTAGCCGTTACCTTGGCAAAGTTCCGGTACACCTAATCAGCAGAAATCCAAGTGCCGGCGACTTGGATTGCTAGATGGGTCGTTAAATTATTTTGTATTTTTAGGTGATAAAAAAATAAAACATTTTCGACTTGATGCTTTTTTTTATTGAAATGGGATTTTGTTAATTTTGCCCACACAATTTGACACAAAAATAGCCTAATTTATGTGATTCTAATTTGAACTAACCTTTTAATATTATTATTTATTTAATTTACTAAGTTTAGCAAACTGTACATAAGTTATAAAAATATTAAAATTATACAAAAACACTTATTATGTTGTGAAGGTCACAACCCTAAGTAACACATTGGAAGCACTTAGATTTTGTTGCTAATTTAGTGAAAAATATTGCTAAATTAAGAAGTTACTATAATTTATGGTAAAAATCTACATACATTAATAGAAAAAAAAAACTTATACACTATAGTTTATGTACAAATATGAAAGACGTTTGTAGGATGTTCGGTAGGATCATACCTACTTCTTCTATAACATTAATAATTACATATTCTAAAAATTATGAATTAAGCGAAAATAAGCGAAACAACTTGGAATAAACAAAATGACGCTTGTTTCAAATACATTTATAATACATATTGTTTTAATTTAAATGAAAAATAAAATATTAAAATGATACCTAATCTATACAATAAATCAGTACCCTATGTATATATCACACTATTACACAATCTTCAATTGACTTAACACTGTGTACACAATAATCCAAACTATTAAAAGCACTATCGTAGCAATTAGAGATACGGTTTTAAACCTATGCCAAGGACTATCTGAAAGGTCTGGTGGTTGGTATCGTCTTCTGGCAGTTTGGCACGCTTCTGGGCTGCAACTACCCGAAGCACCTGCTGAAGAACCGTTTATTGTCTTTGGGGTTTTTACTAATCCCAGCTCGGTTCCTTCTTCCACGTCTTGCTGGAAACCGCCATTATCCATCTGAAAAAAAAAAGAGATTTTAGGTCATACCATAATATGAGGAAGAAACAAAAGAAGAGAAAAAGTAAAAGAGGAAATAAGTGTTAAAATATGCTGAAAAGATTTGGTAGAAAATTAAGCTCTTAGACGAGAATTATAAAATAATAAATGGGGGAAGCCCCCAGAATTTCTCGTCGCTTAAATTTAATATTAAACAGTTTCAAGAGTATTTTGTGTCGTAAAGTATTCTAATCCATACATATATAAAAGCACAAAGGGTTTTTTTCTCCCCTTCCTCCAGCGGCTACCGCTTCACCAATTTGGACCATTTTTTTTTTAATGAAAGGTCTTTATCCACAGATGGAACATGAAACATTTTTATATTTTTATTCTGCGTCGATTTTTTAATAATAATTATTTTAATTTATAATATATATGACGGTCGGCTAGACGCGCGTCACTTGGGGCGCCCTCTACAATAACGTCGCGTGTCATTATTGGAACTAATGCATCACGTGACTTGGCATTTCGTCGGTTCTGTCAACGCTGTCTGTCAGTGCATTGTGTGCTGGGGTAACACTACTCTACATAGTTACTATACCTAAGATCAGAAAATTCCTAACATTTAGCCGCTCGCAACGCTATGTCAACTAGTGAGTTCTTGCTCATATGCTGACCCGAACTGTAGAAGAATGCCAAGTGCAGTTGGCCAGTTGTTTTGAGTTTTGAGGAAAATAATATTCGTCATCCCAAAATAGGGGGTAAGAGGAATAAATAGTCCACCAGCCCCCTAAAAATGTTTATATCTGGGAAATGATATTCGTCATCCAAAATAATTTTCCAATTGTGTTTACTTGTTACTGATCGAACGATTTAGCATAATCGCGATTTTTTTGGTTATCCCTTCAGATAATGTAAAGGTTCCATATTTTAAAAATTCACGGAGGGCGTCACAGACAAAGTAAAAGTTAGCCGCCTAACCTATGTACGTACTTTGAAGCATAGGAGAAAAAATCAAATTATAGCCATTACGTAACTCTATTAGCAAAATTAAAAATAAAAAGTGTGGCTAGTTTTTAAAACAAATTTTTTTCAAAAAATTTTTAAAATTTGAATTTGTTTAACATTTTTAAATTGGAGAAGAAGCTGTTATGATTTAAATGACCTCGACCAGCAGGGTACCCCACGAGATCTAAGAAATAATGAGAAATTTTACCCGACCACTCCACACGCAGCCAATCAGCCTCGAGGGGGCGTGGTCGTTTACAACAGTGAATTCTGCTTTAGACAAGAGTTATTATAATACAAAAATGGCGGAAGTCTCCAGGCTTTCTCATACCCTTAAAGTTTTTATTTTTTTTTATATTTTCAAAAGTGTTTTGTGTCATACTGTACTAATCCAAACAGTTGCTATACCTAAGATCAGAAAATTATTAATACTTAGCCGCTCGCAACGCTATGTCAAGTAGTGACCCACTGCTCGTGTACTGAGCCGGACTTTACAAGAATGTCAAATGCAGTTAGAAGTTTAAATTTGTTCCTTTCCCTCTTACGAAATAAAAGTCAAAATACAGTTTTAGTTTTTGGGAAATTAATGTTACATATGGGGGAAAATCAAAAATTAAAGAATTTTTTAATATAGTTCCTGCAGTTTTTCATTTTTGAATAAACGGGCGGGCGTAAAAGCCAACATTTTCAAAAAAATCGTAACCTTATATTTATATCATTATTGTTTTTAAATCCTTCTTTACTAATATACGTTTCGTCAATCATTCTTCAAAATATCTTCAGAACAACTTTTGTTTTTGGTGCAAGTACGTGGTTTAACATATTCTGATATCAAAGAACTTCCTCGGAGCTGAACAAAAACTATGATCAAAAATTTAACACTGGAGATGCTTTTAAATGAGGGACGAAACATAGATTTTATACTAAAAAGTAATAACAGTAATTAAATAAATACTAGTGTTACCCCAGCTCACAATGCACTGACAGACTGAGCGTTGACAGAACCGGCTAAATGATGTCACGTGATGCATTAGTTCCAATAATGAGACGCGGCGTTAGTGTAGATGTCGTCTCAAGTGAAGCGCGTCTAGCGGACTTTCATATATATTATAAATTAAAATAATTATTATTAAAAAATCGACGTAGAATAAAAATATAAAAATGTTTCATGTTCCATATAAGAATAGAGACCTTTCATTGAAAAAAAAATGGTCCAAATTGGTGAAGCGGTAGCCGCTGGAGGAACCGGAGAAGAAAACGCTTTGAGCTTTTATATATGTATGGATGGATTATTTTTAACAGATAATTGTTTTGTCTTTCTGGAACGATTGGAATCATTATAAAAAAAATAAACAAGTTTAATGAATAAGTCGCAAATTACGATTAGGTACTGGTGTTGATTTTCTAAGAATTTCGCTATTGTTATGCTATTGAAATTGAATTACATATTTTCTACGGTTTGCGATTAGGAGTAATTCACGCTGATAAGAGGTGTTTACTTTCACTGTTTATTACGTAATACATTATGGATTGTTATATTTTTCCAGCTTCAGAAATGCAATCAGGTGAAGGCAATATTTGACTTTTACAATTCATTCACTTAAGATCATTTTGTTCTTATAAGACTTAAAAAATATGAGCGATAGAATTTAAGAAACGGCCATCTTTAGACAGTAAACTCTAAACGCACTGTAGATAGTTTTAAACCAAATGGCGGCTGCTATAGATGGATATTAAAAAAAAGACGAATTGACATTGAAATTTATTGATTTCACTAAATATTTTTTGACGTCAAAAATAAAAGAAGTGTTTTGTAACGTCAATAAAAAATAACATTTGACATCAATAATTGTTTTTGGCGTTTACTTTTCTGTGGCTGCTAAAGATATACATAAAAAACGAATGAAATCTACTGTTACAGTTGCAAGCACTTATAAAATCTTTCAAAATCTGACAATAGTAGATATGGGTCGTTTTTTTGCTTTTAATTAAATATTTTTTGACGTCAAAAATACCGAAAATATTTTGTGACGTCAATAAATAATATTTGATGCCGATAATTGGTTCTTGACGTCAAAAAATCATTTTCGGACGTTTGAAATTTATTTTTGACGTTGAAGTAAAATTTTTGGCGTAAAAACTGATTTTTTGAAAGCTGTTTTACATAGCAGGATTAAAAAATTTTTTTTTAATTAATAAATAAAACGGATTTTAGACGGCAAAAACTCATTTATTAGCGTATGAAAATTGCTTACACAATTTAGAATTATTTTGAATAGCATTTTTAAGAGCTTTTCAATGAGGTATCACAAGGTGGGTGTTACCATTTGAAATGTTTTTGTTGGGGTAGCTAGAGCCTACGGGGTTGAATGGGGAAAGTTACCTTATGAGTCATGATGATTTCCCCTCCATGTTGTAAAAACGGTTTTTAGAAATTTTCATAACACATTGTACGTTTTCAAATTGACACCCTGTATATCTCGAAAATTAAACAAAATAGCATCGCTTAAAAATTATTATCTCATACAATCTAAAAAGTTGTACAACTTTTTCCTTTAACTATTTTACTATTTTTATTATTATCAAAGATATTGTAATGTATACAGGGTGATTTTGGGAACCGGGCCACTGTTGCCAACTTTTTTATTTTTAAAGATACAGAATTGGTTAAATTAGAAAAAAAGTGTAACTTTTTCTTCTGGCTACGATGGTGAAAACGAAAAAAAAATTAATCATCGCCTTTTCGAGTTATTTGTTAAAATGACTTTTTTTAAACGAAACGCCCTGTATTTTTTACATTTTTGAATTGCACATTTTATTGTCTTTAAAAAAATATAAGATCAAACTATGACTAAAATAACAAATAACGCCATATTTTAACGTTTAATGGTTTAATAACATAATCGAAACGGCCGTGAAACAAAAGCTACTTGTTTTATGGTATAGGTCAAAATATCATTGAATTAATATGTATAAGAGTAATTATTATAGTAACTGCTCTTATTGGGCACTATCATTATCTAGATAGCCATATTTTTTAACTTTTAATACTTTAATATCATCGCAACAGCCGTGAATCAAACGATAGAGTTCGCTTGTTTTATTGTTTCTATTTTGACATTTAGCAGTTGTGCTAATTTTATTTAACATTTAAGATGTACATTGGCCCACACGGTCACCTGACATGAATCGCTAGATTTTTTACTTTGGGGATATCTACAGGATGCTATTTATTGAGATAGATACAACAGTGTAGAGATTTAGTTGCATCTTTGATTATCTACCTATAGTCAATGGTTGCATCCATTACAACTGCATTGTAAACATTGCCCACGGAATGCTACGTCGGGCTTCGAATACTGTAGTTCAAGAATTTACTGCTGTCTAGATAATGATAGTGTCCAATTTGAACAGTTACTATAATAATTACTCTTATACATATTAATTTAGTGATATTTTGACGTATACCATAAAACAAGTAGCTTTTGTTTCACGGCCGTTACGATTATGTTATTAAACCATTAAACGTTAAAATATGGCGTTATTTGTTAATTTAATCATAGTTTGATCTTATATTTTTTAGAGACAATAAAATGTGCAATTCAAAAATATAAAAAAATACAGGGTGTTTCGTTTAAAAAAAAGTCATTTTAACAAATAACTCGAAAACGCGATGCGCAATTGTTTTTTCGTTTTTACCATCGTAATCAGAAAAGAAAAGTTACACTTTTTTCCTAATTTAACCAACTTTGTATCTTTAAAAATAAAAAATCACCCTGTATAATTGACGTTTTTCGTAATTTCCAAATATCTAGTAAGCCGTGGAATAATTCAAAGAAACAAAAACGCTCCTAAGCTATGCTCTAAAATATCTACATCTTTCCCTATTCAACCGACTTTGTAGCTGTTGTGTCTTCCAAGATACCGATGGTATGCATCTGCCATCGGACACCTTGTATACAGAGCGAATCAGTTAAATGCTTTTTAAAAATAACTTCCCTATTTGAACGGTTAGAAAAAAAACGTTTTTGATGTCATTGATGTAGATTGAAATCCTCTAAAAAAATGGCTGAATCAGTTATTATACAGGGTGTTGCATTTATTAGAAATTGGAGATGATACATCACGTGTAGGTATTATTTTTCAGTTTTTCTGGACCATTTTATGAAAACAAAAGCGACGTTCATTTTGGATAATAAACTTTGCAATTTCATCCAAACCTTTATGTTACAGGCCAATTCTAACTAAATAAACGTTTTTTTACTACAGTTGTAGAAAAAATCATCTTATCACCTCACTGCGTGTAAATACTCTACATATTATTTATCCATGGCACTTTACTTGTATTAACAAACTCTTAAAGTTTTCTTGATTAATATATAGAAAAAATAATTACTTTTTTAATCCCCATGTTTATTCCAAATGCACCTTTTTCACTCACAATAAAAAAAATCACAATTTTCCACTCATTTACTATCGCATACCGGTTCGAATTGCATTTGTTCGAGAGCACATGTTGGTGCGAGATATAGTTCAAAATGCTGTGTTCCCACTACAGGGCATGTCGGAATGGAGGTTAAACGCTTATGATAGATAAGACGGCTATCACGGCAGTGGTTGCAAACAGAATCGAAAACAATTCGGACCAACAAGTAAATAGGAAACAACCGAGATAGGTACCGCAAGCAGTAGCGGTAAATAGGAATGCTCAAAACGAATCGACAAAATAAGACGGAAATTCACGTTTGAAAGTTGCAGATTGGCGCATCGTGTAAAGTGAGAAGGAATGTACACATCATGATCAAAGTATACAATTTAAACTGTGATAACGAGGCGAATATTGAATATCATAATATCAATTAGCTGCATTTATTAAATACCATTTAGAGTACCTAATCTTTTTTTTAACCCACGTGTTGATGAAAAATGGAAAACTTTCGTTTGGTAACTGCTGATGTTTACTTCTGATATTTTTCCAAGGCTCCAAATTGTCTCTATTTGTATTTGGAAAAATAACCGGGTGTTAATGAAACATGACGCACCTCCTTTTTTTCTTGCTTTATTAAGATAAACAAAAGAAGTTTTGATATGTTTTATGAGTCATAGAAGCGCATGGAATGGGCTAAAAATTCAACTACTTTCACCTCCGATTTCACCGGAAATGACATCAACTTTGCAATTTTTACCGGAACACCCTGTATATTTTTGCATACGGAATTAGGATTAAATTCTGAGTCTGTCTGGGTGAAATCTTTTTATCTAACAAGTTATTTTGAAAAATACCTTTTGGCAAGGTAATATTCCAACTGGTATGTTTTCTAGGTTGTAAATTTTATTTATCTGGACTATGTAAATTGATTAGAATCGGTTTGGGTGGGCACTCTTAATAGTAAACAAAAATTCAAAATAAAATATTTTAGGGATTTCAATACTACACTATACTTTCGGCTTAGACCGCGTCTTCATTTGGGGATTAAGCCAGCATAATCAGGTAAGAACCGACTTATAGCTTATCTGCCTTTACATTCAGTTGCTCTAAAAGTTTGAGCGATAGTTGTTCGTGGGCCCTGCCTGCCTAAACAGGGCCGTGTGCTTCGCCCTTGTTTGCCAGGTCAAGAATACTTAATCCGCTTATACCTGTTAGCTGTTTGTTAACCCATACAAACTAACGTTTCGCAAGACATTGCAGCTTGCATCTTCTGGGTGATTAGAGCACGGAATTCAAATTCGAGAAGTGGAGGTATTTAAACTCCTTTGAGCCAGTCGGGCAGAACGGCGGAGTTCTGATCGGCTGTCACCGTTGGGCGGAGACGGATCCGGTGGAGCGTGATCGTGAGATCGATGATGCTAATGAGTCCTTAGAGGATGAACTACTGGAGTCCAAGCTTTACTGAGTCTAAAACCATCCTCTCTATATTTGTTGTTAGGTTGTTTCTCAAATTCAGTTGCTTCGCGTATGATACGAGGGAAGTAATGAGGTACTCTCGCGAATACGCGAGCGTTCTCAAAGTCCATCCCATGTTGCCAGGTTAAATCAGTATTTTTATTAAACTTTTTACAAGCAAATGCTTGTAAAGGCGGACAAGCTACAGGTCGGTCCTTACCTGATTATGCTGGGTGAAATCCCCAAATGAAGACGCCGTCTAAGCCGAAAGTAAATTGTAATATTGACAGTTCAAGAAATCGCGAAAGCCTCAAAGAATATATTTTGGGGATGTCAAAACTTCACTTAATTGGCATAGACAGACTCAGAATTTCATCCTAATTCCAAATTTGCAAAAATATATAAGGTGTTCTGTTAAAAGTAAGATAGTTCATGTCATTTCCGGTGAATCCGGAAGTGAAAGTAGTCGAATTTATAGATCGTATAAATGCATTTTTATGGCTTATAAAACATATCAATATTTCATTTTTTTTCTTAATAGATAGAAAAGAAAAAGGAGGTGCGCCATGCCATGTTTGTCAACACCCGCTATATACCGTAAAAAAGGAACGAGCACCTTGCTTCTACAAGATTAATTTAATTTTTAATTTCCCTTTGTATAACTCCACCCTTTTCCCAAATTTTAGTTAAATTTTATCTTTAATAGAAACTATTTATAGATTTCTCTTAGCACGGTCTATGGTGTTACCATTAAGTCGGACGTATATTGTCAAACAGATCAACAAATACTTTAGCGTGCATCGACACGTATTTATCGATCACATGTTTGGCATAAACAAAACACATCAATTTGTAGGGTCTACCTTTTAATTTAAGTTTAATTGTCATTATGGCAAATAGTGTTTCTTATAAATGTACTTGGCAAATGTCTAAAAAATACAAATAATTATTACATCAGTATTTTCAATAGTAAAAAATAATCTATATCGATGGAATATTTATTTTCGTTACACTATTTATCATACAATGAGCAAGTTCAATAGTCGATTGGTTCTTATTAATTATACATTGTTTTTTATTTTGTATCTGTTAATTATTTATTTTTATTATATTTTGCATCATTTGCTTGCATATAACATAAGGTGCTATAAATACGGATACAGAGATTGCGTAAATGACCTTAGCAATGGAAATTATTTTTTACGCCAGCAGCGCAACCAGAACTTTCGTGCGAGGGAGGTGGGGACATGATCAAAAATTATGTATTTGAAAGACTGTTTTGGAGTAGCGTTTCTTAAAAAGCAAGAAATAACGTTGACAAAAAACGAGATAATGTTGAGTGGAAATCGAGTACGAATAAGCCTTGACCTTGAATAAGTCTATTTAAGAGTTAAACCTCTTCTGGGTAATTTATCGTGTGCAGTTTTGTTTTACAACACAATTTTGCCCTTAAAATTTATTTATTTTATTAACATTAATATTTCTGTTGTTACGGCTTAACACAGATGGCGGGAAATAAACCCACAACATGTGCAAATTTTATCGAACTTTTGTCTTCCACGGGTACAAGCTAGAGATATTTAACGTGTTATGATATCGGACCTGACCTTGAATTGTTTTTTAACAATTTTATTAAAACATTCTTTCGGGTAGATTTTTTGTGTGCAACTTGGCGCAATTTTTTTGTCTGTTTTAGTAACTAAATGTATGTGATAAACTGTAATTGTTTGTGAAGTAGGATTTAATAAAATACAAAAAATGACGTGAATAAGAATCAGGTATAGTTAAAGTGATCAATGGAAATCGAGTACAAATATACCGTGACTTTGAACAAGGTTATTCAAGTATTTAATGTTTTTTTTAATTATGACATCTAATTTGACTTTGAAATCAATATTGAACATGAAAGTGTTTCTTGCATATCGTCATAGCAACCTTTAGCATGAACATAGTGGTGACCTTGAAGAGTTAAACTTTTAGATAATTTACGATGTGCAGTTTTGTTTCGCAACACGATTTAACCGTGCAGCGTGCATCTTTAGAATTCATAGATACAAATTAATTATGACAATGCGTATGGAAACCGAGTACAAATATACCGTGACCTTGAACAAGGTTATTTAAGTATTTATTGTTTTTTTTTGTAATTATGATATCTAATTTGACATTGAAATCAGTTTTGAACTTGAAAATGTTTCTTGAATATCGTTGTAACAGCCTTTAGCATGAACATAGTGGTGACCTTGAAGAGTTAAAAATTTGTTTTAGGTAATTTACGATGTGCAGTTTTGTTTCGCAACACAATTTAACCGTGCAGCGTGTATGTTTCGCAACACAATTTAACCGTGCAGCGTGTATCTTTAATCTTTAAAATTTGTAGATAGAAATTAATTATGGCAATGTGTATGGGAATTGAGTACAAATATACCGTGACCTTGAACAAGGTTATTCAAGTATTTATTGTTTTTTTGTAATTATGATATCTAATTTGACTTTGAAATCAGTTTTGAACTTAAAATTGTTTCTTGCATATCGTTGTAGCAGCCTTTAGTATGAACATAGTGGTGACCTTGAAGAGCTAAAATTTGTTTTAGGTAATTTACGATGCGCAGTTTTGTTTCGCAACACAATTTAACCGTACAGCGTGTATCTTTAATCTTTAAAATTTGTAGATAGAAATTAATTATGGCAATGTGTATGGGAATTGAGTACAAATATACCGTGACCTTGAACAAGGTTATTCAAGTATTTATTGTTTTTTTGTAATTATGATATCTAATTTGACTTTGAAATCAGTTTTGAACTTAAAATTGTTTCTTGAATATCGTTGTAGCAGCCTTTAGTATGAACATAGTGGTGACCTTGAAGAGCTAAAATTTGTTTTAGGTAATTTACGATGCGCAGTTTTGTTTCGCAACACATTTTAACCGTGCAGCGTGCATCTTTAAAATTTATAGATAGAAATTAATTATGACAATGCGTATGGAAACCGAGTACAAATTCACCGTGACCTTGAACAAGGTTATTCAAGTATTTAATGTTTTTTTTTGTGATTGTGACATCCAATTTGACTTTGAAATCTGTTTTAAACTTGAAAATGTTTCTTGCATATCGTTATAGCAACCTTTAGCATGAACATAGTGGTGACCTTGAAGAGTTAATATTTGTTTTAGGTAATTTACGATGTGCAGTATTACTTCGCAACACAATTTAGCCTTGCAGCGTGTATCTTTAATCTTTAAAATTTGTAGATAGAATTTGTTTTAGGTGATTTACGATGTGCGGTTTTGTTTTGCAACATGCTACGTGTATCTTGAATCTTTAAAATTTGTAGATAGAAATTATGGGAATTGAGTACAAATATACCGTGACCTTGAACAAGGTTATTCAAGTATTTATTGTTTTTTTTTTGTAATTATGATATCTAATTTGACTTTGAAATCAGTTTTGAACTTAAAATTGTTTCTTGCATATCGTTGTAGCAGCCTTTGGCATCAACATAGTGGTGACCTTGAATAGTTAATATTTGTTTTAGGTAATTTACGATGCGCAGTAATTATGAGAATCGAGTACAAATATACCGTGACCTTGAACAAGGTTAATTAAGTATTTAATGTTTTTTTTGTTATTATGACATCTAATTTGGCTTTGATATCATTTTAAAAAAATTTATATTACTAGAAGGAGTTGTTCAGAACTGTAAGAAATGTTCAATCAATTTTAAATTCAATTTAACTATTTTTATTAAAAAACGATTCAAAAAACTTTTTTGTTTGTGTTTCTTGACACAAATTTTACTGTTTCATTAACCTGAATTTAATTTGATAAATTGGCTATAAAGTAAGCATTTATATCTATCTAATTGTTGATCTGCAAATAGACCTAATTAAATAAACTCACGTACTTGATTGACATTCGCTATCAATCTTAGTATCAAAAGTTGACCGATAAATAATTATATAGTACAAAATCCAAATTGTGAACTACATTAGAACCAAGTAAATGTTTTGAAAATTACTTACGATTTGTCTAAATAAAATCCCCCTTTTTTAACTCGCACAAAAAAATTCCAATTTAAAAATTAAAGCCCATCGAAAATTTAAACAACTGTTAGTTTTGTTCGAAGCATTCAACACTGACTTTTAACTCTTAAATTTCCTGGTTGTGCCCGTTTCACTTTCACTTTTAACTTTTTTATTTTACGCTTATTTGCTTGTTTTTCTTGTACCGAATGGAACGTAAGCATACGCGTTTATGTATTGAAATTTTTAATGAAATGTTCACGGCGGAAAAGTCGTGATAAAAAAATCATTTTACTTAAATGTTTTTATAGCCTTCAACTGAAAAATTATGTAATTTTATAATTTAACTCATTTCCCATTAAATACAATTACGCGTTTTGCATTTTGTGTCGTGAATATTTACGTGGAACGATAGAGAAGGAATGTTGTGACGTGAATAAATTATTTGAAGATGGGTTCATTTACGCGCTGTTAGCTGCATCCTTATTGTTGTTTTTCTACAGGATTGTAATTAGAAAATTTTGAAGTTTTTACAAATTGTTCATTGGTTTGATTGTACCCATAATTTGAATTTGATGTAGGTTCAGGAAATAATTGAAAACGATTTTTTGTTTTTATGTATTTCTGTATTTAATAGCCGAAGCACTTTGCCTAGAAATAATTACGTTATATATTTTCAAAAATATTTTACATTATGGTACCATATAGTTATTACATAAGATCAGAATATATCTGACATGCTCGGGTGCGTTAGGTTCTAACGTTGAAACTGGAAACTGCCATTAGAATAGTTTTTCCGATTTTCAAGAAACAGAAGCAAAATTGTCGATTTTTTGTTAATATATATTAAAAACAATGTACTTTATACCTAGCTCTATTAGATAATAACATTTTAAAAATGTCTACCAATTTTCAATTAATTTCTTCTAATCGCTGTAAATATTTAAAATTTTTAATGTTGACTATCTAAATTTTAAAAAATTATATAAGGCGTCGCAGAGTAATTAGCGTATTGGGGTACCACCAAACCTCATAACTAGCTCTATTAGGTCATAACATTAAAAATTTCTAATCAAATTTTGATTATTAATTTATCAAAAATATATATTTTTACTATTTTAAATTTCAAAAATTCATAGAGGGTGTCCCAGACTACTTAGCGCATTGGGCTACCACCAAAGTGTATATTATACCTAGCACTATTATGTCATCAAATTTTAAAAATGTACCACCAATTGTCAATTAATATTTTTGCTCATATTGAGAAAATTTTTAGTTTTGAAATTTAAATTTCGAAAATTCATAGAAGGCGTCACATAGATAATTAGCTCATTTGCGACCTACGAAACTGTACCTCATACCTAGCTCTATTAGTTCATAAGATTAAAAAGCTCCAACCAATTTTTCATTTTAACTTACTTAATTTATCAAAATTTGTAATTTTTAATATTTTAAATTTCAACAATTCACAGAGGGCGTCCCAGGCTAATTAGCGCATTGGGGTACCACCAAACTGTACCTCATACCTAGCACTATTAGATCATAAAATTTTAAAAATATACCATCAATTTTCAAATATTTTTTTTTAAATTGTCCGTTATTGTAAAAATTTTAGGTTTTGAAATTTAAATTTCGAAAATTCATAGAAGGCGTCACAGAGAAATTTGTTCATTTGCGTAGCACTACACTCATAGGTTAGATCAGTTATATTGTTACTACACTGTACCTCATACCTAGCTCTCTTAGTTCATAACATTAAAAAGTTTCAATCAATTTTGATTAATAATTACTTTATCATTTTTTAAAATTTTGATTATTTTAAATTTGAAAATATAAAAAATGTTTATTTTTAACAGTGCAGCTGTATGTGTTAATTTAAATTAAAAATGATGGTGTTTTTGTAAACTTTTGCAAGGGTTAAGAATGTGGACACATCACCCACAATGAGTCAAGTTTTCAATTTTTCTTTAAAACCCAAGCAAAAGCCAAAATTATTTCTACAAGCACCATCGCATGAAGTTAAAAACTAGCACACCCTCTAAATGCCTTCAAAACAAGAAACCCAAAAACAGGGGCTTTTCACTAAACTTAATCAAGCACGAGCTCGAATTAATTATAAAAAAAATCAACTCTTACCTTACCAAACCTAACCATTTTAGGATATTCTTCCAATTCCGCACATATAATGTTTTGCACTCTCTTTGTAACGGAGACATATCGGTATGACATTTTGACATGTCATTTCGACATGTCGAATTTGGTTAGGAGTCAGCATGTGTTGTGATTTGAGATCGCTTGATCGTAATAATATACTTTACTCTGAGAGACTGGTGGAGCCTAATTTAAAGCGGAATTTATTTGAATGATGCGCTCATTAACTGCAGGAAAGTTTAGTTGTCTCGATTAACTTTGGACCACGTACAAATTGAATGATCTTGATTATTTCATGGATGGATGAATTGGAAAGTACTCAAATAGAAAGGTTTTTTTTTTGAAAGAATGAGAATGTCTAAAAAGTATTTGTTTTTGAATAGATTTAGCTAACGCTTCTTTAATATTTTTTTTCAAATCATAATTTATGTGAATCTAGGTCGAATATACAGGGAGAATCATGTACGTGTAATATTTTCTAAGCGCTTTGTATACACTGTTTTTTTCATGATTAAGAACTGTCGGGCAAATGGGCAGCCCATGAATGGTATGTGACGCAGTTAATTTGTATGGTGCAATTTCAAAATAATTCACAGAATAGTTGAAATGTTTGACAAGTTAACATACTAAAAGGGGAATGACTCGTCATGTATATGTCAGTATATTTTCCATAGGATACTTTCGCTATAGTTTACTATAGTCCCAGTACAGTTATTCATACATTTACTACATTGTATATAAGTATTTCCAGTATAGTTTTCATACTTGGTCATAGTAGCACTATAGGTTTCCATAGGTACTTCCAATATAGTTATCTATACTTTCAGTATATTTTTACTAGACATATTCAGTATAGTTTTTTATACTTCCAATAGTTTTCCAGACTTCCAGTGTAGTTTCTTACATTTCCAGTTTACTTCTAGTATATTTTTCTATATGGTACTTTCAGTATATTTTGATATACGTACGTCCAGTAGAGTTTTCAATACTTCAGTATAGTTTTATATACTTCTAATACAGTTATCGATACTTTTAGTATAATTATCTCTAATTTCAGTATAGGTTCCCATAGGTACTTCCCGCATAGTTATCCACACTTTCAGTATATTTTTTATAGATACTTCCAGTACAGTTTTACGTACTTCAAGTATAGTTTGCAATACTTCTGATGTGGTTTCCTATATTCCTAGTTAATATTCCATACTTCCAGTATAATAGTTATCGACACTTCCAGTATATTTTTCTATAGGACACTTCGGCTATAGTTTTATACAGTTCCAGTAGGTACAGTTATTCATGCCTCTAGCATATTTTTGTATAGGTATTTCTGGTATAGTTTTTGTACTTGTATAGTTATCGATAATACCTCTATAGGTTTCCATACGCACTTCTAATAGTTATCTGTACTTCTAGTAGATTCTCATACTTCCAGTGTAGTTTCATGTATTTCAGTATATTTTCATATACGTACTTCTAGTAGAATTTTTAATACTTCCAGTATAGATTCATATACTTATAATGCAGTTATCGATACATCTACTATAATAATGGTTAATTCCAGTATAGGTTAGCATGGGTACTTCCAGCATAGTTACCTACACTTTTAGTATATTTTTATAGATACTTCCAGTACAGTTTTACGTACTTCAAGTATAGTTTTCCATATTTCTAGTATAGTTTCCTATATTTCTAGTTTAGTGTTCCATACTTCCAGTATAATAGTTATCGATGCTTCTACTATATGTTTGTATAGGACATTTCTGCTATATTTTTCTATAGTTCTAGTACATTTATTTATGCTTTTAGTATATTTTTCTATAGGTATTTCCAGCATACCTTACATACTTGTGGTATAGTTATTGATAATACCACTATATGTACTTCTAATATAGTATCTGTACTTTTAGTATATTTTTATAAATATATCCAGTAGAGTTTTCCAGTATATTATTCTTTAGGTACTTCCTATGTAGTTTTCCATATTTTAGTATATTTTTCTATACTTCTAGTATATGTATCCATACTTCTAGTATAGTTTCCAGTTTAGTACTTCGTTATTCCAGTATTTATTCATGCTCCAGTATATTTTTCTTTAAGTACTTTGAACAGTTTGCCACAGTTATCGATACTTCTAGTATAATTTTCGTTAATTCCAGTATGGATTCTCATACGTACGTCCAGCATAGTAATCCACATTTTCAGTGTATTTTTTATAGATACATTTTTCCGTATTTCAAGTACAGTTTTCCTTATTTCCAGTTTGGTGCTTTATTCTTCCAGTATTTATTCATGCTTCCAGTATATTTTTTTAGGCACTTCCAATATAGTTTTCCATATTTTCAGTATATTTTTCTATACTTCTAGTATATTTATCAATACTTCTAGTATAATTATCGATAATTCCAGTATAGGTTTCCATAGGTACTTCCAGTCGAGTTTTCGTCTAGTATTTATTCAAGCTTTCAGTATATATTTGTTTAGGTATTTCCAATATAGTTTTCTATATTTCCTGTATAGTTTTCTATACTTCTAGTATACTTATAATTACTAGTATAATTATCGATAATTGCAGTATAGGTACTTCCAAGATAGTTATCCACACATCCACGTATAGTTTTTATAGATACTTCCAATCAATCAACCAATTATTTCCAGTACAGTTTTCCATACTTTTAGTATAGTTTCCTCTATATTTATCCTATATATTTCTAGTATAAATCTCAGTAATTCTAATAATTTTCCAGAAGTACTTCCAGTATAGTTATCCATAGTTCTAGTATATTTTTTATAGGTACTTCCAGTAGTTTTCCATACTTCCAGTATATTTGCAATAGAAAAAAGTTTTGTTTCGATTTGGTTTCGAGATTGCTTTGAAAAAGCACATTTATGGGGGGGGGGGGCGTTACAAATTGTCTGTGTGGCTTTAAATAATTCTATTTGGCAAAGTGGTAAAATATAAAACAAAAGTAACATCTGACACTTACACGACTCTCCCCATAGCTACTTACCTATACTTCCAGGAAAGCATTATTTTCATGAAAATTTGGAGCTTTGTTCCCTCATATCTCCCGAATGAAGCGAAGCTCCGATTATAATGAAACTTGAAAAGTGAGATTATCGCAATAATTCATAGCTAACTGGCTCCTCCCCACTTTTGCCTATCTCAAAAAATGTCAAAGCCTCAGAAAATCCATTTAAAAAAAATTTATTTCATGAGAATTTCCAACGATAGTTGGCATAGGAGTCTTAGTGGTAAGCACCAATGATGACTCACTACATGCCATAGCGTTGCGACCGGCAAAGAGTATTCTCATCTTATATGATGTTAAATACTTTGAAAACATATAAATATAAAGCAAATATTGTTGAAGTATGGAAAATCCCAGGTGGTGTATTTTGCCCAATTTTTTTGTTATTTCCAGATAAAATAGAAAACAAATCAGAACTGTTATTCGCTTATAAAAGGAAAATCTCGTTATCTCATTTATCAGTAATATTTTTAACAACATCGCGGTTAAAAGTGACAGTAATACTTGATATAAAATTTTAACGCTTATAGGATGTGGTTTTTTCAAGGATCCCAAGTTGCTCCGCTGATTATCAAGGAAAACATTTGAATTTTAAAATTGTACCTTGAGTAGGTACCTATTAGCAATTTCTCTTTCAAATATTTTATTATACATACCTGCAACTTCACGTTTATAGTTAGTTGATAAATTACAAAAATTTCGTTATGATAATAAATTAAATCAAAATATTATTCACTTGAACTTTTCTTTGCACTTATTTGCGTTTGACCCGTCACTGTGGTACCTACCACAATCGAAAACTGCAATACCACAAGTAACATTTGCATTTTGCGTTTATGCTTAAAATGTGGGTGATATGAATAATGCATAAAGATAACAGAATCATAGGTGGGTGTTATATCAGCAATGTAAATTATTCCTGAATTACAGTTTTGTTTACTTTTCTCATTGTAATCTACAATTTAATTTGATATACACACCCAGAGAAGTCGAGAACATGCGGTACCTACTTTTACAAACAAATATCATCACAAGAATCTTAAAAAGGCGGAAATGATGTTAATTTAAGTAAACAATTTTTTATTGTGAAGTTTAATATTTCGTAGAAAGGGAAATAAGCGTTTCCCGCTTTTTTTTTTAAATTAATTGGTGTTATTTTACTTTCTCATTAATAGGTACTTCCGGTGCGGGAATGTGTTGTAATCGTAATAACAATCATTTGTAAGATTTCGACGGAAATGCATGTTTTGGATCTCTAGAAATACAAGTTTGTTTTTTGAAATATGTGTAACTAACGCCTGTGTTTCTGCGATGTTTGTAATTTCAGTAGCTCTAGTGAACCGTTTTAATTTGAAATATCGAGGTGTAACAAAAATTAATCGGATACAAAAGCCTAAACGATCCAGAACCATAAATTATACAGGGTGTCTCATTTTCGATGTAGTAACTTTGTTAATACAATAGTTATGAATAAGCTGTCAGGCAACCGCCACGGGATTTTTATGCAAATTTACCAAATTTTCAAGATTCCTGAAAAAATTTCAAATATATTTTATACCAGATGTTTTTAAAATTGGAAAACTAAGTTTTTTTTTTAATTTTGAAAGATTTAGGTTATTGAGAAATTTTTAAAAGTTTATTTATTTATTTCTGAAAATACTGGAAGTTTTTACAAACATTTTATAAATTTAAACAATAGTTTTAATAATTAAATAATATCAATTAATTAATTAATAATTAAAGATTTAAAGATATTTTAAAATTTCTGAAAATTTTTGAAAGTTTTGAAATTTTTAGAAATTATGATAATATTCTAAATTTAAAAATTGTTGTAAATTTCAAAAATATTTAGTTTAAAATTTACATAATTTTGAAAAAGTTTTAAAAACTAAAATTTTTAAAATGTGAAAATTTTTGGGAACTTTATTTTCAAGATTTGGCACATGATTTTTAAAAATGTAATAATTTTTGAAAATTTTTTAATTTGTATTACAAATTTTGAAATTTTTAGAAATTATAAAAATATTCTAAATTTTGAAAATGTTTGGCGACATTAAAATTTTTAAGATGATTTTTAAAAAACCTTGAAAATTGGTTAAATGTGAAATTTATTGGAAATTTTCAAAATTTATAAAATGTATGGAGATTTTTAAGAATTAAAAGAATTTGAAAATTTTTGAAAATAACGAAATATTTTTAATTTGAAAATTTTTAAAATGTTTACTAATTTTCCATGTTGTTGGGTCTATTTTCTAAGACGAATTCAATGGTAGAAACAAAATCCATTTTTTAAATGGGAATCATTGTTGGCTTCAACACCATTTAAAGCGAATTTTTCAGAAATGTAGTTTGCTAGACTTTATTTTTTTTTTATAATTGAGATATTAGACGTACTGTTCAAATTGATGTAATTTAAAAATAAATAAGAAAACATAAACATGGAACTTACAAAAATTTCAAAATTTTCATAATTATAAAAATTTTCAATATAATATATTCTTTGGGGCTTTCGCGGTTTCTCGAACTGTCAATGTTACAATTTACTTTCGGCTTAGACCAGTGTTCTATTCACTCTGACGATGCAAGCTGCGATGTCTTGCGAAACGTTAGTTTGTATGGGTTCACAAACAGCTAACAGGCATAAGCCGATTAAGTATTATTGTCCTGGCAAACAAAATACATTAACATCAAATCCCCGTCCGCCCGAAGGTTTAAATAAACTAAGCACACGGCCCTGTTTAGGCAGGCAGGGCCTACGAACAAATATTGCTCAGACTTCTAGAGCAAATCCTTGTCCGCCCCAAGGTTTAAATAAACTAAGCACACGGCCCTGTTTAGGCAGGCAGGGTCTACGAACAAATATTGCTCAGACTTCTATAGCAAATGCTTGTAAAGGCAGACAAGCTACAGGTCGGTCCTTACCTGATTATGCTGGCTGTAATCCCCAAATGAAGACGCCGTCTAAGTCGAAAGTAAATTGTAATATTGACAATTTTCAATATGTTGAAAATTTCAAAATATTGATCAACTTTTAAAATATTCGTAAGTTCTCAAAATTTTGGAAATTATTAAACATTATTAGTAGTAACATTTTTAATCAAATATTTAGCAATCCTTTCAAGGCGTTCCCAATACCATGAACACATCTACTTCGTTGATACATACAGCTCCGAGCTAAAATAATTGTTTCAAATATATTAAAAAATACAAAGATTGGTAATTAATAAAGTGAATACCTTGTAGTTGAAGCTCCGGCACTGGTTTTTCTACGCTTTGTTATAGAAGTATCGTAATCAACCCTGCCAGGTCAATTTATTAAATTATACAAATATTTCTTCTTATGCTACGTCACTAAATTTAGAAAAGCATTTCTTTCTACATTTACAATCAGCAATTTGCTGTCGTTCCGGTATTGCTTTTCCGTTTCATTCTTGACCTGCGGGGCTCTTCTGTTTTTGTATATTTCTTTCCTACAAACGCACTTGAGTTTTTTCATTCTTTCTTCGTACTGCATTAATTTTTTCACTACATTTTACGCAATACTTGGGTCACTTACTTCATCTGAACTTTCAGAGGCACTTGACGGTTTAAAATCTCTACCTGATTCCGTATATGGTTCGATTTCAGATTAACTTTCTAACATATTCACGTTAACAATGAATCTACTTAACTACTCATAATAAATAACTGATCTGCTATTCTCCTACACAAATCTTGTTTTTCCTAAAAATGTAACTGGTCCCCTTCTTGCACAAGAATCTTCCATTGTTACCAGTATTCTTTTTACATAAATGAAATTCTTACAATATCAAATTTATTTTCTACAATAAATCTACAAATACAATTTAGCCGTACAAATTTACATTTCATACAAGACATAGTGCTGTATACTGTATTGACATGAAGTAGGTATAAAATAAATTACAATCAATACAAATCTACACAAAGCGTAGCCTACAGTGCAATTACACTCAAAATTTCCAATGTCTAGTTCCAAATTTATTTATTGTTTAATAGAAAAATTACTAAAGTTGTACTTGTCAATTTCTTTCTCATTTTTAAATACAGCTTTATCAATCTTCGATGATGGACTGCCTGTATATTGCAACCAACGTTTCCTAAAACAACATAATTGAAACACCTACAGACAAAGCTAATCAGAACATGTCTTACATATCATTCACTTTAGGTACTTCTCCTTCCATAACTCCTTGAACGGTACCTTTCTCTGTGTTCATACACCAACCTCGTAGGCCTAATTTCTTTGATTCTTGTTGGGTATACTGCAAAAAAGATTAGGAATTGAATTTTTCATCATTAGGTATTATACAAAGTGTTTTTAACATGTTTGGCGTAAATAATGTATAGGGAGTAAAAACCAGCTCAATTCAGTCATTTTTCAAGTCAAAGTTGTAAGGGGGCATTATCGTTGGATATGTATAAATCATATTAAATCAACCTTAATTTGGTTTAACCTTCTAGAAATACCCCAGATCGAGCTTGCTGTGACCAACAGATGTATTACTATTTACTATATTCACAGTTTATAGGATCGTTTACTCTTTTATAGTTTATAGTAAGTTTACCCATAAATTTTTGTTCTTACAAGATTGTCGTTGAGTTCAAAAGCAAGATTTGCTTCAAACTAACTTCAAAAATAGTACCTTCCGAAAGAAGACACCTACGAAAAAGAAAAATAGTTGATTGTGCTTAATCAGCTAAGGATTTAAAAACAAACCTTGCACGCGGCCGTAGACTTCATATTCAACTGATAATAGCTTTTTCCCACTCATTTCTGAAGGATTTGTGATAAAAATAAATAAAATTATGCAAAAAACAGCTGATTTTAGTAGTAAACAAACGTCGAAGCGAATCATTTTTACAGTTTTGTACTTTACCCGCCTCGCTATAGTTCTAATTGATTGTAAATAGGTGGCGCTGAAGTCAATATACGAATTTACTGCGTTTTTTGATATTTTCTATTTAAATTATTGGAGAATAAAAATTAAAATAATGTTAAACAAGATTTTCAAGATTTAGCTATTAGTATGCCTTGAGTTTTTTGATTGTTTTACATAAAGCAAAAGTCAAAGATGTTTAAAATTTTATGAATGAAGTACTCCAGTTTGTACCATAGGCGCCGAGTACGTGTTGTCGAAGAAGGCGAAAACTATTGGCATAAATTGCTACAAAAGAATTGAGTTTATTTTTTAAATAAACTAGTGTTAATGATATCAATGTCCAAGATGTAACCTCTCTGTTGGAAAAAAGTACGCCATGTATTTTTTGCACTAGTAAGAAAGGCTACGAATTTTTAAAGTTTTAATAAGAAAAAGTTGTGAGAACATAAATTTTAAAAATAATTTTATAACACGTATTTTATGGGAATTGAACCCGGAACCGCTTGTGGAGGGCTTTATCTAAAAACCACTTACATCGCACATGCAATTTACTCTTATTCAGTGGATATTAAACCCGGTTTTACATGGTGATATTTTTACGTGTAGAAACACATGTAAATTTACATTATATTTTTACATGAAGCTGGATCATGTCATCCTGTCACAAAAATAAATTTAAGGCAATAGTTGTGCTTCTTTTGCACTTATCGGTAGTTTTTGAGTTCGTGTACAATATTTATTCCAGGAATGTCGATGGCAACATATGCTTTTAGTCTTATCACCACATTCTGGAAATAGCAAGCAGGTAATCTTTAGAATTACACGTAAAATATTGATATTAACGACCGGTTCTACAGAGTGGCTAGGAAAACCCTGGCCACTTTTCTTGCGGCGGTCAAGAGATGGCGCTTTAGTAAAGAAAAATTAAATTAAAATATTGGCAACAACGCAGAATCCAAGACGGTTTGGTTATTAAATACGCCCCATATTAAATCAAAACAACTAAAACGTCTTGGATTCTGCGTTGTTGCCAGTATTTTAATTTAATTCTGCTTTACTACAGCGCCATCTCTTGACCGCCGCAAGAAAAGTGGCCGGGGTTTCCTAGCCGCTCTGTATATTATTGTTTTTTTTGTTATAACAAACAATACATTTACAAATTATGGGAATATTTTTGTTTTAAACGATTCTAATTTTTTATTAATACGTTTGCGTTTAAACATATCACCATGTAAAACCAGCTTAAGATAAGCATGTAATTTAATAAAAATTTGTAAACAACATACTTTGATCCTGACTATTTTGCAACATGGTTAATATTCTTTGACCCGTATTCCGTGATGCACCCTGTATGTGACAAATATGTGTTTGGTTTTTTAAAATTTATTTCTAAAAATTGCATACATCGGGAAAATATTTTTTCGTATCTTCTTCTAGCATCGTAATTATTACATTTAACATTTTGCCTCCATAGAATTTTTTTAACTCTGCGCCTATGGTTAGTATTAATGCAAACGAACGCACCGGTCACCTGTGCAGTGACGTAACTCCTCACTCCTGTCAAACCAAGTTGATTTCTTGTAAATTGTGTACACCAACAGTTTGCAAATTGCCAGGATGAGAGGTGAACGTGTTGTTGTGAGTGGAAATTTTGTGATTAAATAACTGTTTGGACAATGACTTTAACAACAATGTTGGTGTCAGTTGCGGAACTTTCCAATATTTTCTCGGTACTTGCAGTGCTGTTGTGTTTTTGTGCTATGATCTTATTTATCACAAGGTTTGTTTATTTTTCTCACTCACATGTGAATGATTCCTATATTGATCTATTTTTTTCTAATTATTTTACTTCTAGCTTTATTGTTATTATGATAAGACCCCCCTTTGCGTTTGGTGTCTCTTGGACCAAACATTTGGGCATCCCTTATGGCTTATTCAAACTAGAAACTTCTCCATTTACTTTAAAAAATATGAACGTATAGCTAAACTTCTGCATTTTGCAAAAACCCTCTTAATGTAGTTTAATTAATAAATATCTTTTTGCTGTAGAAACATGATGGTGTTGCGAGTCCCACGGAGAAGATTTGGTTTTTCCTACCCAGTTGCACCAGGTTCCTCCACGAATACCACAGATGAACATGATGAAGGTTCACATTCCCTTTACCTTCAAACTGTTAGAAAAGTCAAAGTCGTCTTATTCTGGTGAGTTTTAAATGAATTGTTGGTTAGAAGGTTTTTCAATGCCGATTTGAAATTGCTAATTTAATAACCCGTTCCAGTTCCTTGAAGTAGCCGTTGGGTATAAATTGCCAAATTCAGAGAACCTTCGTTGTTAATACAGTAAATTAAGAGATAATAAAATAAATCTTGGGCAACTAACAGGTAGATGTTGGACAAGTTAAGGAATAACCGAGGAATAATCGATTTTTTTAATACATGAAATGTGATCGTGATTTTTGAAGTTCGTAAACCTTCAGAAATTGGAGTTTCAAAACTATAATTTTAGAGTTGCTCAGTTTGTAGAATGCATTTTTATATAACGTAGGTAAAAATCAAAGTAGTAATAACAAAATTATTGCAAAAAACATATTAAGATTCTTAATTATTTTTTTTATATGAATTGTGTACAAGGAAATTTGTTTTTTGAAACTTAAATAAATTGGTTGTTTTATCGAGTACATTTTAGCCTATTGTAATTTGGTTAGAATCAGAGTAGGTTAGACCTTGTCTTAATATCCATGAAACGTGAGCACACATATGTTCGATGGGAATGGTGCTAAAGTAGAGCACCATTGCGAAGACTCCTGGTCAATTCCTATAAGGTTTTTTTGAATATTTTTATATTTTATTTATGTTCTTACAACATTTTTATGACATGCGAAGAGATCAAAGTACTTTTTAAATTACTCAAAATGGTTTTAAAGCTTTTTAATTCCATGTGCAATACGTAATGAAGACATAATATTACACGAACATTTTTAAAAGTTATAAAGAAATTCTTCATTCATACTTTAGAAATAGTTACTTATCATGTTTTCATGAATATTTCAGTATTAACGTCTTACTGGTCAATAATAACAAAATAAAATCTGTTTGTAAAGTTTTGAATAATATATTTATACGGTCTACTACTTTTGAATAATATATTTATACGGTCTACTACTAGCTATGCACTCTCTGCGCACACCGGAAGTAAACTACTTCGCACCAATCACAAGCGAACCACCAAGCATACCGCGTCAACTCACTTAAACTTATGCGTTACCTGAGAACATGTTCTATTGTTTTTTTGAAACCGATTTGCAATTTACAATTAACAAAAAAATGTTTTTTTTTAAATTAATACTTCGTTTATTACTAAACAAAAATGCATGAATTGTCGATTATCAAATATTCATAGCAGGTGTCACAGAAAAACTAGTAGACTGGGACACAAACTAAATTATAGCTCATTTCTTATCTCTATCAGCCTATAGCCAGTTTTTGATCAATAATTTTTTGAATAAGTCAAAATTTTACTTGTAACATTGTGTACCTATAGGGTATTCCCAATATCAAACTTCATCTAGATCTGATTACTTTATTTTGAATAAATCAGGGTTAAAACACAAGTTTTCAAAACTTCATAGAAGGCGTCACATACAAATTAGCAGTCTGGGGCACGACACAAAATGTAGTTTATTTCTAGCTTTAAGAGCTTACAACATTCAAAAAAAATTCTGTGGTTAATTTTTGAGTAATATTTTTTTGAATATTTCCAAAAGTTTGAAAATATTTTTCACTTCATAGTATTTTCTTTTAAAATTTTTTGTGCACTGTAACACTGTCTCTCTCTCTCTCTTAAGGGTTATTACGATAAAAAATTTGAACCCGATCTGTCATCTTGTTTCTGAGTAAAAAGGCGCTAAAGTCGAAATTTTCAAAAACTCGTAGCTGCCGCCATTTTATAGCTAGCATGTTTGGACAAAAGGCGTTGGATTTTCCACAAGGTCTTCTATAAGATTCAGGTTTTAGATTTTAAAATTCGTTTTCCGAAAAAATTCTGCCAAAGAACATGTCTTAACTTCCACTTTCGGATTTTTTTATAGATTATTTCCCCGATGAATTTTTGATACACCCCTACATTCCAAAGTTTATTGTTATCGGACCATTCGTTTGAGGGTTATGTAGCGCACAGACACTTACACGTACCCATTCACAGACAGACAGTTTTTTAAAGCCAACTTCTTGGGTTTATGGAGGTCTAAAACATGTTTTTTTGCCGAAATCTGATTACTGAAAATATAGGAAAGCAAAAATAAAAAAAATATATTTCTAAAATAGATTTTATGGGAATTAAACCCGGGTACTCGCAGTGGTAAGCGAGACGACTTTGGACCACTTTTTCTTCTGGTTGCAACGGAAATGAATTTTTTTGTTAGTTCGAATGACATCATCTATATTTTTACATTTTTTTTATTTCCATTGAAAAATTGTATTTAAATATTATAAAGATTTCATTTAAATTAGTTAAAAAATAGAAAAATAATAGGAGTATACTAGGGTCCGGGTTCACCCTGTACATATTTATTTACCTCCTATTTTTAAAATGTTTGGTTTAAGTTTACTGTTACTTGCTCAATTTTCTCTTCTGATCGTCACTTAGTGGTTCAGCTAGATTCGTATTTAATAATATATACTAGCAGAACCCGGGGGCTACGCCACCTACCGTTTTTGCTACTTTCATAGTTTATACCCGGCCGAATGTTACCTCCGCTGGGTCTGTCTGAATAACAGTTGCTCCCGGAACTAAAATCCGTGAAAAAAATCGAAAAGAAGGCCAGAACAGAACAGAAAGAAAGGCAAAAACAATTTGAAGAAAGCAAATCAGAGATGTAATGATACAATTACTATAAATATCTCCCAATATCGGCGAGCTTCATGGCTCAATCATCATACGTGATTTTAACGTAAATATCAGTACCTGCAAACATAATAAATATCTGCTCGACATGATAATGAATGCGTCGTCAGTAAAAGTGTAGTTCCTACAGATATATAGTAAATAGTTTTGTAGTAAACACTTTGTAATAGTAAGCGGAACCTAATCCAGATTCCAGTTTGCAGCCAATAATTGGTGGAATTCCTCTGCTATACGTTTGATTGTTGTCAGCGCGATAAATACCCATTTTAGACCAGCTAGAATTAAAGTACCCTCAAATAACCAAATTATACCAACAGAAGTGAAAAGAATCAATAAACCGAACCGACATGTAAGGGCTCGCGGGTGTTCTAGTGATAAATCTTTTGGAGATGCAAGATTTAGTCCTGTTGTTATTGTGAGACAGTTACGGATTTAATATATAGATACTTTAAAATTAAACCACAATTATATTTTAAGTTTTTAATAACAGGCATGCACGTTCAGGGGTTTTATGCTTTCATTTAGGCTACATATTATGTTGAAGTTAAGAATTGTTTTATTCACAATAAATTACATATGGAGCTGACTGATGTGAAGATTATACATTTATGTTATGCACCTATACTTACGTGCTATAAATATTAAAATATTTGTGTATGATTGTATGTTTTGAAGTACAATGACCGTGTTTTTTTGTAATTTTTCCTTTTTAGATTCTGACGGCCCTTAATCGCTCTTTGTCCCAAAAAGACGCAGCCCCCCGCGATGCGGGTTTTCTGGGGGTGTTTGTTACGCCACTGTTTAAGGCATACTGTTAAATCTGATAATTTTCTTAGTTACGTGGCATCGACATCATAGTAGCCTGAAATTGAATGGCATAGACAAAGTCTGGTGCCGTTTTTTGTAAGCAGTAATAATGAATTACGTAAAGCGTGCCGCTTAAATAACTTTCATTTGAAGAGAACGAAACTTGCACACGTAATGGTAAACCTTGGTGAAACACGTTAAATACTTATTTTAGTATAATATTAATTTATTAGGAAAGTAAAATTTTAGGCCTGGGTTTAGGATTATGTACAGGGTGTTTCCAAACAACGAGCTATTTAAATATTGAACGTTCTGCCATTAAAATTTTTTTTTTATAATTAAGAAAATATAAATCCAGTCCATGGTTATTCTCCTAAACTGTTGTTTTTCTGGCAACTACGTATAAGAAGGACAAACGAGGTTAATACCACGTTATTAATTAACACCGTTTCAATTTTAAAACTAACAAAACATCAAACTTGTTTTTCTCATATACTTTACATTTTTTTAAAGTTATTTATAATGTATTTTTTTACAAAATAATGAGCCATCATAGTTATTTTTAAAACACGTTCTTTTCGTTGTGTTTCTCGTATTTGAACGTGATGTCATAGTTGCACAAAAAATGGTCCTTGCCCCATTTGCTGTCTTGAGTCCGCTTGTGCATCACACACATCGCACGATCTTCCAATACATACGTGTTTAGAAAAAGTAACAGGGGTTTTGTAATTTGCAGTTCGTGTTCAGGTGATCGGAACTAGTGACATTGAAACGCGATTGGGTTTATTAATATTGCTTTAGCCAGTACAATAAATAATAAACATTTTTGTTTATTGTAAATGATTTAAGAAGAACAAATAGCTAAGGGAAGATCTACCAAGCATGGAATGTTTAAAAATAAAATTAGCGGCGGTTTAAATTCTCATGATTTCATAATTGGGGAGGGGGCTGTAATATACAAAAAGAGATAGCGCTTCATGCGAAATTTGTTTTCAAAGTGGGCGTAGCTTATTTAAACGCAGGGCTTCCAGGCGATTCACTTTATTCACTTGAATTCACTTAAAAAAAATGTGTTCACTTGATTTATAAGGTATTCACTTCATTCACTTCTTTTTACCACCAAAACTGGTCACTAATCTCGCATTACTGCAATATGTTGAAGTGTTGTTTTGCAGCAACTATATTAGATCTCTATATTCAAATTTGAAATTGTTATGTACCATTGTGCAAATTCGAAATTAACATTAAAAACATTAAATTGAAATTAAATTTGTTTTTTTATGTGGAAATAAATTTTTTTAAAACTTTACTGGTAATTTGGAATATTCAACGACACGTAAAAATTTCAAATTTGAATTTAGCATTTCGAGTATAACATAAAACACCTGATGATGGTTACATTCCGTATACCACAAGGATATTCATAAAATATCCACAGAATATCTCACTGTGGATATGCATATCTCGATAAGATATCTATATTGAGTACAATGGACGTCATATGGATGTCCATGGCATGTCCATTTGTCACAACTTGTACAGTTAAAGAATATCTATTGCGGAATTTTTTTTTGGGCATCCTACAAAAAATTTATTTAATGTATCAAGTTAACGTATTTAAAAAGTAATTCATATACTGTCTGTCTATAAAGTAACCCCAACTAACTTTTGAACGACTTGATATTTT
The DNA here is from genome assembly GCA_958336395.1 of Ctenicera cuprea. NCBI lineage: Eukaryota > Metazoa > Arthropoda > Insecta > Coleoptera > Elateridae > Ctenicera > Ctenicera cuprea. Next base: position 84,525,937 of record OY284486.1, on the reverse strand, counting down.
ACAACAACATTTGGTGTGCTTTAATGAGAAATGAAATGCTATTTTTTAGCAAAATTAAATTTTGTATCATTAAAATGGCGACTGGGCGCCATTTTAAATTTTTTTTTAATAGAAAGGGGGGTCAAGTGACACCTCATTTGAAAGGTCTTTTAGTTCTGCGTCTGATCCTAGAGTTTCAAAGAAAAATATAGTCGTAACAAAATGGCGGATTTTAAACGAATGGACTAGCTCAATTCAAAATTGTTTTGAATTTTTTATCCAGGGTCGGGTGACACTTCATTTAAAAGGTCTTTTAGTTCTACGTCTGATCCTAGAGTTTCAAAGTTTCAGTCATAACAAAATGGCGGATTTTAAACAAATCAACTCGCTCAAATCAAAATTATTTTGATTTTTTTTATCCAGTAGTCCACTTTTTTATTTGCAGGACAAAATTTTCCCAGAAATATCTCAGGTGGCTCGAAATAATATTGAAAACGTTATGTTCCAACAAGACGGGGCGCCGCCTCATTATTATAGGCCTGTTTCTGAATTTCTCAAGGGACATTTTCTTGGAAGATAGATTGGTAGGCGGGGGCCTGTAGAATAGCCGGTTCGCTCCCCAGATTTAACCTCTTTAGATTTTTTTTATGGGGATATCTGAAATCGAAAGTATACAGAACCCCTCTAGAAACAATTGAAGAACTGGGGCAACGCATTACAGAAGTTTGCAGAAATATCACTCCAGAAACTTATGAAAATGTAAGGCAGGAATTTCATAACCGACTTTTTATGTGCCAAGAAGTGAATTTCGAACACTTAATTTAATTTCTTTTTGCTTTAATTCTTAGTTTTTTTTAAATAGACTTCTTTATCTTCAAACATTGTCATTTTGTTATGGTTGAGTATTTTTCTTTGAAGCTCTAGGATCAGGCGCAGAACTAAAAGACCTTTCCAATGAGGTGTCACTCTACTCCCCTTTCCATTTAAAAAAAATTCAAAAAGGCGCCCACTCCCCATTTTGAATGATACAAAATATAAATATGGGCTAAAAAATAGTATTTAATTTCCCATTACAGCACACCAAATGTTGTGGTAAAATATCAAGTCGTTCAAAAGTTAGTTGGGGGGAGGGGGGGGGGTTACTTTATAGACACAGTGTATATATTCAAGCATTTGATTTTTTCGACGGGTAAACCGCCAGTGGAAGTAGCTGTACAAGGTAGTGGAGGTACGTGGAAGTATGTAGAAGTATCTGGAAGTAAAAGTGAAGTATGTAGAAGTAAGTAGTAGTGGAAGTATGTGGAAGTAAGTGGAAGGACGGTGGAAGTACGTGGAAGTGGAAGTATGGTGGAAGTACATAGAAGTATGTGGACGTTAGCAGAAGTATGTGGAAGTATGGTGGAAATAAGTGGAAGTATAAGTATGAAAGTAAGTGGGAGTACGATAGAAGTATATAGAAATTAGTGGAAGTATGTGAAAGCATCCGTGTTAATGGATGTAGGTGTACAAAATCTTTAACGGCGGTTTACCCTTCGATTTCTTTTTAGTCTCTTCCGCCTCTTTTGTACTTGCCCCTGAACCTGCTTAAACGGAAATAGTTTCAGTATTTTTACGACCATTTTGATATTCAAATTGAATCTTTGATAGCATTTCCGGTTTGACCGAAAATAGTACCAACTTTGATTTTAAATCGAAGATGTTTTACTTTACGATTTTGCCTTATTTAAACAATATTACTATTGCCATGTAACTGAAAACTTCTTTTATTTTTAAAGATAGGAAGTTGGTTAAATGGAAAAATTTTCAGCGTTTTTACGACCATTTTGGTATTCAAATTAAATCTTTGATGACATTTCCGGTTTGACCGGAAATAGTACCAACTTTTGATTTTTAAATGGTACACCCTGTCTATTTTTTTATTGTTGGATAGGAAACAATTTTGGTTTTACAAAATGTTTCTGCATATTTATGCTTATAACTTGGATATTTAATATTGTAATTGTTATTTAGATAAAATAAAACAAATGAAAAGTGAAATATCTTGGTTATGAGAAATTTTCCTATCCAAAAGTGTACACAGGGTGTTCCATTTAAAAATCAAAATTGTTCCATTTTCGGTCAAACCAGAAATGCTATAAATGATTCAATTTGATATTCAAAGTGGTCGTAAAAAATACCGAAACTTTTCCCATTTAACCAACTTTCTACCTTTAAAAATAAAAAAAGTTTTCAGTTTCATGGATATAGTAACATAGTTTAAATAAGGCAGAACCAAAAAATGAAATATCTTTGTTACGAGTGGTTTTAAACCTACATATGTATAATGATTTTGTAAAACAAATTCTTTCCTATCCAAGAAAGTAAAAATATACAGGGTGATTCATTGAAAATCAAAAGTTGGTATCGTTTCCGGTTAAACCGGAAATACCATAATAGATTCAATTTGCTATTCAAAATGGTCGTAATAAATGCTGAATCTCTTCCCTTTCGACAAACATTCTATCTTTAAAAATAAAAAAGTTATCAATGGTAGACAAGTTGAAGTTGGCTCCCTGTATATGCGAACATTCCGGTTGAAGCCAAATTGTTCATCAGTGGTAGTAGAATATGATTATAAACTTAATTCTATAAGATTCAGCAATATGTAGGGGGTTAGTCCCCCCTACTGTCAAATTTTTTTTCTGGTTGCGACATTTAAAAAAATAAGTGTGAAGAACTTTGAAAATACTTTCGGCTTGTATTCTTATTGCCATGTCGAGGCCGAATATAAACGAATGGAGACTAGCACTTTGTCAGATAATTTTGAAAAAATGAAGAAAAGAAAATCAGCGCCGTTGCTCAGCGGTAAGAGCGCGGGCTACCAATGCAGCGGACCCGGGTTCGACTCCCGGCCCGGTCGTTCCCCTCCGCAAGGCAACGGGAAACCAGCGAGGTGGATTTTTCCCCATGAAAACCTCTCTGGAGAAGATGTGCATGCACTTCCCGTGGTTCGGAGCCCACGTTAAACTGTAGGTCCCCTATTTCTGTCCGTGCAAAATATCTATCGCCGTGCACCAAACACAGACATAGGAGAGAGGTCGCCAATGCCCTGAATAGGGTATGGCACTAGATGAAAAAGAAGAAAATATTTATAAAGTTATTCTTAGTGAAGTGTGGTAAAGTCCAGGCTCACTTTTATAACAAACTGTTATTTCCTCAAGTATGATTCTCTTATTTTTATAATAATATAAAAGATTTGAAAGTAATTTAATAATAAAAACTTGTTTTCCTCAATAAAGTTCCTGATCATCATCATCTCATCATTTTTATTTCCTACTGCAATTTCATCCACGAGTGCAGGCAATTTTCCTTATTAAATACGTTTATACTCGCATATTAATCAGCAATTACTTCGACATTGGTCTATTGTTGCAGTTACTCTTTTACGAGCCATGTCAAGAAAAACGTCCACTTTAAGATGCATTCGAACAAAGCGATAGTTATAAGGAAACGTCATTTTCCCATCTTTGTTACGCAAGTATTACATGTTGAACTAAAAGTGTAAAGTGTGTACGCAACGCAATGGTTCTGGTATGATAAAATCGCGAGAGAAAAGGCTTGGCTAAAGCAAGGTCATTCTTGAATATAATAAGTAACTGTTGGCAGACTTTTAAAATATTCAATAAAAGGTCTTTTCCTGTAAGCGTAACGTTTGTGCTATTTTACTACCTACAAAGGTACATAGATTAATTATTAGTTTCTTGGCTTCCGGGTTAGCCGACGTGTCGTTCTCGGTTCTACGGGACATCTTCTAGACTGCTCCAACTGCTTACAGTTGCGTTCTAAATCGCAAAATCATATTGCCCCGAAGATGTACCGCAGAACCGCGGACGATACTTCGGTATACCCATATCCGATTGAGACACAGCGACAACCCGAAAGCCAAGAAGACAACGATCGTGAGCTAATCTATACACTAAATTCGGATTTTATCCACCTGTTTTACCTTCTCGCGGCGACGAGCCCCCTCCCCATTATATAAGGCGTATATTCGTATTTACAGCTATGTATCGGCCCAGTACAGTATTCGATGCAAATAAGAAAATTGGGTTTACACTATTAGTTTGTATTATTGGAACATAATCTGCTGCTGACTGTCATTACGAAAACAAACTCCGAGAAGGAAGCGTGGAAACACGAGCGGCCGGTGCCTTGTTCATGTAATAATAGTCACAGCGGAGCTGCGGCGGGTGGCGCAGCACTTGATTTCAACATCTTGCGTAGATTTGTTGTTAAATGTTGATTGTGTTCCGATTTATAGGGTTTCATGCACCTTTAAACAACAGTTGAAACTATTTATTATAATGCGCATTAGCACTTCATATTTAGTTTAGTCTACAACTTTGCAAATCTTAAACAAGACTGTTCTGTACGTGACCGTTTAGCGTCAGCGGTGAATCACACGAGTCTTTTATGGTATTTCGGGAATCGCATGCTAACTACACCCACATCATTATATCCTTTTCCAATAATACTGATAAAATTTTGTTTTCGAGAAGTAAATAAAAAAGACGTGGAGAGTAGCCCACAGGTTCTGCTAGTCTACCAAGGTCAAATAAATATGACAAGTTAACATTAAATATGACAGCTTAAAATTAAATGTTGAAATATTTATTTAAATGTGTAAGGATTTATTTATATCGGTAAAGATTTATTTAAATCTGGGAATATTTATTATATTGAAATATTTAAAACAAAGTGTGCAGATTTATCTAAATACATAAAGATTTACTAAATAGTTGAAAATTTAAAGGAAATGTTTTAAGATTTATTTAAATCTCTAATGCTTTATTAAATATTGGAATATTTAAACCAAATGTGTAAGGATTTATTTAAATCTAGAATTATTTATTAAAATAAAAAGCATTTAACTAAATGTGTGTATATATAATAAATATTGGGACAAATTGCCTTAAATACCGTCAAATGCACAGCAAATTTTCACTTTATACTTGGCGCCCCATAGAAAGTGGCGGTATAAAGTAAATAGTAATTTACTATTACTATTACTATTACATTACCCTGACTGTTAGGACAAAAATTAGATTGCCAGTCTAGGAAAAATGAGTACGCAGAAAGTACGTAACGAGAAAAAAAAAGCATTGTCGAGGTGTCTGTTTTTACCTTCCTTGCTATACGAAGTATAGCTATAGAGGAGGAAGGTATTGTGATCGTTAGGTTGGTTTTGAAGCAAATGCGATCTTTCAGCGAAGTTTTTTTCGCTTTTTTGAGTTTACTGGCTGATATACTTGGTATGCCTAAAAGAAAGGTACTTTAATTGCATTAGGATAAGACCGCAAGAAAGTGGGGTTGGTCCGTCAAAAAAGGGACGGGAGGGGAGCTCTATTTCAAAAAAACGGATTTTCAAAATTTCCACAATTTTCAATATTTCAAAATTTTTTAACATTTTTTAAATGTTCAAAATTTTCAATATTTCCAATATTTTTTAAAATTTTTTTAAATTATCAAAATTTCCAGTTTTCAAACATTTTCAAAATCTTCAGTTTTTCAAATTTTTAAAAAAATTTTAAATTTCAAATTTTTTTAAAATTTTTCAATAATTTGTTTTCAAAAATTTCATAATTTTGTAATAATTTTCAGAAGTTTTTGTTTACTAAAATTTTTTTCACAGTGTCAATTATTAGTTTCAAAAAATTTCAAACAACGAAAAATTTTGTTTTTTAAATTTTCGTAAATTCAAAATTTTTCAAAATCGCATACTTAAAAATTTCATAGTAGTCAAACTTCTCCAAAAATTTATAAGAAATATTTTTAACATCGTATGTATTTGATATTGGTATATATTGGAAATATTTCGAGAATTTTAGAATTTTTCTAAATTTCCCTACAATCGTTAAGAGTTACGAAATATTTAAAAAAATTTCAAAAATCTCCGTAAATGCGAGGAACGTCCAATGGAGGCTTCTAGACAGTTTTTTTTAAAGGATTCCTAATGACAGACCTTTTTTTTTAATTCACAGTTTTATTATATCAAAGACAAGGCAAAATTTGGAAATACGTCCCAATAAAGATGATTAAGCTAGGAAATACGTAATGTTTTCGGTTTTCTTCTCCGATATACAGCGAACGTGCATTAAGCCGATGTCCCACTATACAAATTTCTATAAACACGATTTTGACAGTGTGACAGCACACAGTTATATAAAAATTATAAACAGAGGAGGGTTCCATATAGGGGGCGCTGCAATTAATTTGTTAAAGCGCTCCAAAAAAAAGTGGCCCAGGTTGTGTATTTTCCTTGAAAAATTAAAAAAAAAATGTTGACCTCCCCGCACGACTAGCCTACAGGCATTCCCCTTCCTCTTAAAAAAATAATTAATCAGCCGTAGCGCCGCCCGCCCAATAAAATGGTAGTTTTGTCGCCTATGAGCTTAAGGTAAAGAAATATTATTTTAATGAAATGTTCTAGATTTCTTTGATGTTTGTTAAAAACAACTAAAATTATAATGGTAAATAGCAAGCCAAACTTTAGTGTTATGACGCGGATTAGAAACACAAAAACTTAATTATGTATTGGACAAGATTCACAAGGTTATATAAAGATGAATATCTTAATAGCATTTTACACGTGCTTTACTGTTGTTGCTTGATGTGCATAGTGACATTTCTCGATCCTGTTCCAAAATTTCCCAATTGGTTAATATCTCTGTGTCGGCGTCTAAGAATTTTTAAACATTTCAAAAGCATCTTTGTCAGAAACTGACTACATAATCCATACATATATAATTTTTTTTAAATTTTTGTTAGGTATAATAGAGCTAAAGATGGGCTATCTTTAATTTTTCTCCAATTCTCTAATTTCAATCGTCGATGGCGTCACGTCACATAAAAATTAGAGGATTGGGAAAAAGCCAAATGACAGTCATTTAACTTTTTCCTAATACTCCAATATTTCTGTGAAATCCATAGAATCACAGAAAAATGAGAGAATTAGGAAAAAGCCAAATGACAGTCATTTGGCTTGTTCCTAATCCTCTAATTTGTCTGTGGCGTGACGCCCTCTATAGATTTTTGAAGATTTTAAAAGCTTATTTCTCCAAAACTGGCTACACAAATTGTGTTAAGTTATGGTAGGGTAATATACCTCAGGATGGACTGTCATTTGGGTTTTTCCTAATCCTCTAATTTGTCTGTGGCGTGACGCCCTCTATGGATTTTTGAAGGATTGGAAATTATATTTCTCAAACACTGGCTATACTCTTTTTTTATTTTGTAAGCTAATAGAACTAAGGATAGGCTATCGTTTATTTTTCCCTAGTTTTTTTAATTTCTCGGTAACGCCTTCTGAATTTTTTCCATTTTTACTTTCCTATACTTTCAGTATAGGGAAGTATTGATTTCATGCAAAATTTCAAAGTTGAGATTTTAACGGAAATAGTCGGGGGGGGGGGTCCATGGACCCCAAAAAAGTAATTTTTAAAAAATGTCTGTCTGTGGGTGGGTGGGTCCGTTACGCTCCATATCTCCGGAACGGCTGGATTTTGAAGTGCTTTGGAATGAGGGGGTATATCAAAAATTCACCGGCAAAATAAGCTTTTAAAAAAAACGAAACGGGAAGCGGAAGTTAGACATGTTTTTTTGGTAGCATTTTTTTTAGAAACTGAATTTTGGAAATTTTAATAGTGGAGATTAAAGAAGGCCTTAGGACAAATCAAACGATTTTTTACCGAACTCTCTAGCTTTAAAATGGCGGCCGCTACGAATTTTTGAACATTTCGACTTTAACGCCCATTTACTCAAAAACCAGTTACCTGATTGTAATCAACTACATCTTGTTTGGTAGCCCTTCAAGGGTACTATATCATGAAATATAATTAATTTTGAAAATATAAAAACGATCGCAATGACATCACTCTAAAATTTTGGAATTTTTCAAAAAAATATTTCTCAAAAACTGCCCACACGTTTTTGTTTAAAGTTTTTAAGCTGATAGAGCTGGGAATCTTCTACAATTTGTTTTTTTTGCGCATTGCTATAATTTCACTGTGACGCCCTCTATGAATTTTTGAAAATTAATTGGTACCCTTTTATTTATTTAACGGCGCCAATAAAATATTTCTGTTAAATAGCTCACCATTGATAGCAAAATCCGAATATAATAATATTTTTTCGATAATTTCATATATAGGGGGGCTACTGTTCCCCCTCCCCCAAATGTTTTCGATAAAAAATTAAAAATTTGTTTTTTTATTTTGTTTGCTCTAGGAGACTCTTTTTACAAAAAATCAAAAAATCGAATTTTTTGTCCCTTAATAATCTTTTTGTCCTTGCAAGAATTTCCCATACTTTCTACAGCAGTTGTATTCTTGTACTAGTCGATTAATGTTCAGTGTAGGCTAACTTTTTTATTTTAATAGATAGACTCGCAAACCCAAGAGTAACATTGTAGGGCAAATTCTTCTCGATTGTATTTAAGAAAAAAACTTGAGTTTCCAATTTTAATATGTGCGGCCACGGTAAAATATAACTTTTTTTAAATGGAAACGTGGCATTTTGGCTTTAAAATCAGAAAGGTTTTGAAATTCTAAATACAAATTAATAAGAGTAATTTCTTGCTAAAAATAATACTTCTCGAGTTATTAATATATTTTCAAATATCAATTTCCGCGCTTCCGTTGATTCAGTCCGGATATTTTACCCAACCTTATGCTTGCAGCGCAGCGGTCGGTCTTTCTTCAACCGCTTCAAGATGTTACAACTTATAAGAACTATTTACTTTAACTAGTCGTGTCTAGACAGGTGTATATCGAAAGTGTTGGAAAATATAAAACAATGTATTTAAATGTATAGGAAAGTCCAGGCGAAGTGTTTCGCTCATTTTTTAAATTTGTCTGTAAGGCCATTTATAATTTTTTAAAGATTGATCAAGATCAAATGGTTTTTCCCATAATTTCAAATTTATCCAAAACGTCTTCTGCGAATTTATGAAATTAAAAAATTATTAGTGAAAAATCTACTCACCAATGAGGCTAGAATAAGATTCTTAACTTATTTTTTTAGCTGAATGTTGGCTTTAGGGGGGGCGGGACTATTTTCTCTCGCCCTATTTGTTTCCGTTTGCGCATTTTGTTTTATGAATTCTGACGTCCCAGAAGTATCCTTAATCGTCGAAAATTTAAATAAAAAATCGAAATTTTTTGCCTTTATTTCGCGAGAAAACTTGGAATTTTCGACTATTGATCGTAATAATGGGAATTTATACGTTAATAATACTTTTCATATATTTTACGCATGGAATATCGGGGTCATTTGGTCATACATACAAATTAGCCTTAAATTCACCGGTTTAAGGAGATAGAAACGTGCTTGATGTATTTTAACTTTCACTGGCGTTGCTTGTTATATTACCGCACAAATGTTACGTAACTGACCGCATTTTACTTTACCTACTCAATTTAGCCGCCACCTCGGAAATATACTCAAAAAAATTACCAGTAAAAAATGTTTGGCACTTAAAATAGCCACAATTATGGCGAACGAATTAAACTGTACACATTTGCATTGACCCAAAAAATCATTGATGATGCGAATTTTTTTGCTTTCAACGTTTCCATTGAAGGTTAAAAATTCATATAGTAATAGACTAATACTATGTGGTCTTAATAACAAGCCAAGGCCGATTGCAAACTATGTTACGCCACTGGTAATTTATTATTTCACATTGACGTCAAGAATTTGATGTTAGTTATAATTTTGTGGGATTTTTTTAGCAAATATTAAATTTAATCCATACTAACGGTACTACTTACGGTAGACATGACTTGCCAGGCCTCTGTGCCCCCCCCCCCCATGAAACTTGGTATAACTTATACATACAACCAGGGTTATCTTGCTCCGGAATCGAACCAGAGCACGTTTGCTAGAGCAGTGCCAAAGCCAACGGCTTTAGCCGCCTGCCGCAGGAAAGTATTGGTTTCATGAAAATTTAAAATTTTGACAAAAATGCATCTTTTACACCCCGAGGAACTAGTGATGGTATATTTCGAATGAAAATAATCGAATTTCTATTATCGAAATATCTCGAGAGGTTACAGAAAATCATTCGAATGATTTTATAATTTTCGGGTTTTTACATTTTGGAAGCGAGCGTTGAAGCCATATATCGTACAGTAGCCAAATGCCCAATCCAAATACATGATACGATGACACCACTAGTCGTGGTATTATGATGCAAATACACTAATGGAGGCAGAATTTCCGGAATGCGATTACACAAGACCGAAAGCACAACGAGATAAGAATGTTCTTATTTGAATATTCGGATAGCGCAGGGTTGTATTTCAAAATTGTGGTATTGTTCTAAAAAGTATAAATAATAAAAAATATGAAAATATGAAGAAATTTATTATTATTTAAAATCATACCGTATTACTGTTGGTAAAAACAAAAAAACTAAAAATTTTGTCACTGGTCTCATTTAAGAAAAATTGGTTTATAGAACAAACGTGTATTTACTTTCGCGGTGAATAGAAATAATATTGAAAAAAACAAACCGAAATTAGTGATGAAATGAGATGAAATTAATAAAAATACTATTAAAAGCTGAAGGTTTACGCTGTTTTGCCCTGCGGCCCGAGAAAAGACGATGAGAACGAATTATTTCATAGAAGCATTCAAGAAGCAAGCGGAGAGCGTTTGTACTAGTTTTACCACATAGAAACATCCGAATGAATAATTCGATTATTAAATTCACTCGAATCGCAATCTTTCGATTATGGCATGCCCATCACTACTAGGAACTGTGGTGGTTGGTGCTAACCAAATGTTCGTCTGTGAGTATGTGGGTGGGTGGATGCGTTCTTTGTTAGTTCGTTTATTTAAATATATCTCCGGAACGAATGATTCAATTTGGATGAGCCTACTGAAGGTATATGAAAAATTCATTAACAAAATAACCTTTAAAAAAATGCAGAGCCGGAAGCGGAGGTTAGACATGTTTTTGGTATAATTTTTTACGAAACTGAACCCCGCGGGGGGGGGGGGTACAATGTTATTATGTAAAACGTAATGCAGCATGCAGCTGATACTAGACAATTTTGCCACTAGCTATCATCAGCAAACATCGTCTTCATGTCGGATAGGCGCGTTCAACAAATTATGTGAAGGTAAATGGCGAACCGATCACAAATTACACTGACTTTTCATACATGCATTATAAATAACGATACCTGAATACCCGATGTTTCGTTGCCACAGCCAATTATTTGACATTTTAATGATTATAACTTGTCACTCCTAACAAAATAGACGCGAAAAATTTTATTACGAGTTATTACGCGTTATTACTGTGTTATTATATTATATTGCAGCAGGACTCGGGAGTATACAGTTATTACTCCAGCGACTTGCCCCTTTAAACAAGTAGTGCGGACTAGAACCATATTGCAAGTATTGATTTATAAGAAAGCTACCTGCCAAAAGAGAGCTTGTCAAAGCACACTGGACAATAATTAATAATAAATAACTGTAAAACTCCGTGGGCCACGCCCCCGTATTTTTGGCAACTCCATGTTTCCGTCCGTGTTTGGATTGAGAACTGTTCCCGGATAGAAAATCCCGTGACAAAAACTTGGTCTCTTTCTTGCATTTGCAAGACGGCGGGATCAGTTACGCAATATTGCGTAATACAGTCATTTTTTTAATAACTGATATTCTTGTATGAGTGATTATTTCAAACACTTCGCGTGCTGCGTTGTATCTTTGGCAACAAACAATTTATTATCATAACACTGCCGATAAACTGTATCGAGGTGTAAGAGGGTTATGGTGAGATATACACTGTCCATAAAGTTTTTCTACAAAATTTGGTGTGCTGTAATGGGAAATTAAATACTATTTTTCAGCACATATTAAAATTTTTTATCATCCAAAATGGCGACTGGGCGCCAATTTGAAATTTTTTTTAAATATAAAGGGGGGTCGAGTGAAAGGTCTTTTAATTCTGCGTCTGATTCTAGAGTTTCAAGGAAAAATATTGAGCCATAACAAAATGGCGGATTTTAAACAAATGGACTCGCTCAATTCAAAATTGTTTTGATTTTTTTATCCAGGGTCGAGTGACACCTCATTTGTAAGGTCTTTTAGTTCTGCGTTTGATTCTAGAATTTCAAAGCAAAACATTGAGCCATAACAAAATGGCGAATTGTAAACCAACGGACTCACTCAGTTCAAAATTGTTTTGATTTTCTAGAAATATTTCAGGTGGCTTTAAATAATATTGAAAACGTTATGTTCCAACAAGACGGTGCGCCGCCTCATTATTATAGGCCTGGTTCTGACTTTCTCAACGGACATTTTCTTGGTAGATGGATTGGTCCCCGCCTACCTGTAGAATAGGCGGCTCGCTCCCTAGATTTAACTTTTCTATGGGAATATCTGAAATCGAAAGTGTACAGAACCCGTCCAGAAACAATTGAAGAACTGGAGCAACGCATTACAGAAATTTGCAGAATTATCACTCCAGAAACTTATGAAAATGTAAGGCAGGAATTTCATAACCGACTTTATATGTGCCAAGAAGTGAATGGTAAACATTTCGAATACTTAATTTAATTAATTTAAGCTTTAATTCTTAGCTTTTTTAAATAGACTTCTTTACCTTCAAACATTGTCATTTTGTTATGGCTGAATATTTTTCTTTGAAACATTAGGATCAGACGCAGAACTAAAAGACCTTTCCAATGAGGTGTCACTCGACCCCCCTTTCCATTTAAAAAAAAATTCAAAATGGCGCCCAGTCGCCATTTTGGATGATACAAAATTTTAATATGGTCTGAAAAATAGTATTTAATTTCCCATTACAGCACACTTGATGGACACAGTGTAGATAGATAGATAGAGAGATGCGGCATGTGCGCTAGGGCAAATGGGTGATGCATAAAGCGTACTGTTCTGGTAAATAGATCAAATACGAGCAAACAATTTTGTGTGGCGATGAGTAGAGTTCGCTACTACACCAGCTGCGCCCTTAGTCGACGTCAATAAGTGATTTTCTGATATTATTCATAATTTCAATCTCAAACCACGATTTTCTTCATTAAAAACTATTTTGAGGTCTGAAAATAAATTTTTTGCGCCAAAAAATCCATTTTTGAATTATTATTTTTGATGTCAAAAAATTATTTATTTACGGCAAAAAATCAGTTTTATATATTAATTATTATTAAATAGTATTTTATTTTAAATCCTACATTAAAATTCATTCACAGGCATCATTCCTGTTGAGCAATAAAGCATTATTATTATTATTATTATTATCATTATCATTATCATTATCACATTTTTGACGTCATAAAATCAAATTTTAACGTCAACATATAAATTTTAGACGTTTGAAAGTGATTTTTTGACGTCAAAAAATCAATTACTCGCGTCAGTAAATAAATTTTTGACGTCGAAAAATATTTATTGCCCTCAATAGATGTTTTTTACGTCATCAAATATTTTTGTTTCCAATAATTTTTTAATAAAAGTCTAACGACGTTCAATAGGGGACAGTTGCTCTACTACACCAGACGCTCATTCGTAACGAACGTACAGCGTCGTATTCTACAGGTACTAAATAGCCGAACTGCGCAAGTGCGATATCCCCACTACTTTCCAATCACCTCTGCCACAGATTATCCGTTTTTAGCAATACCGAAAATCCGGGTGGACACTGGGTATAAAAGTCGCAACATCTTATTGAGAAAAAATCTCCTACCTATCTCGGCGAACAGTTTATTATGAGGAAAACGCAGCGAAGGTATGCGAGCTATGTCTCGCGCGGCGTTTGTCCGACTGCTTTTTTGTATTGTTCATAGAAGTTACGACGAGCGATCGATCACGTATTAACCAACAGAATTAACCCTGAAGGCTGTTTTTACGTCGCGATCTGAATATATTGCGAAAATTGCTATTTCTTATTTAGAAAATGTCGAGGATTTTTCCTTATTCCTTGTTAGGTACGCAACCTCAGCTGTCCGAATGTAGACATGATACAGGAGAAAAGTCGGGGTTTATTATTATTAATTATTATTATTAATTATTATACACAGTCATTGTTTTTTGGCAGATTTTTTTTTACATATTTTGAATACACCAACGAAATGCTAATGTTTTTATCAAAAACTGGTTTTCAAACAACACTATTATGAGATTTTGTTTTTTTTTTCGTAAAATTGACCTCCAACATGATCACGTACACCAGGTAGACAGACCCCGTTGATTGAACACCGGGTTCTCTGTAATGACGCTGAACGTGGCATTTGAGGAAGTTGTTTGATTTCTTAATTACTTGATTTAATTTCTTAATTACGAAAATGTAAATTCGTTATGTGATCATTTTATAAAATTTGTAAGTTACACTTTACCAAGCAATATAATTATAATTACACAGTAACAAGCATAAAACTGAAATCATAATTTTAATTTGAAAATAATTTGTTGCCCAAAGCCAAATATAAACATATTTTTGGTGCCGCTAAAATGTCCTTAGTAAATAAAAGTTGTTAAAAAATAAAAACAACATCTTGTTTCTAAAACGATTATCATATTATTTTAATGTACGTACATTTATGAAACTAAAAATACCCAACGTGTTGTTCTTGAAACAAACCAGCAATTTTACCCAATAAGTACTGGAATAGTTACTGTATTTTACGAAATTTAACTGTTTAACAGCTCAACAGCTTGTTAAGGAAGCTAGCCGTAGCTGGATTAAGGTCCGTCGATCGTGGTGGCCGGGTGTAGGTGTTTCCATCTTGCATGAGGATAGGGCTTTCATCGCCATAATTACACGAATTAATTAATACAGAGTGCCCATTTTAAAACTCCTGGCCTGAATTTTTTTAAATAGGCAACACACAATACAAGGCACTGCCGACTATTATTTTAAAACAAAATATTTTATAATTAAGATCAGGGCAATCATGTTTGCATTAACTTGACAGTTCACTAATCAAATTCGTTAAGCCACATTACTTGAACGGTGCAAAACAAAGATTATCGATCACTAATCTTTGGTGCAAAATGTATTCCAACGCTGACAAAGTGGACATGCTTCTAATTCTGGGTGAATGTCGAAAAATGCGAGTGCTGCCAATACTTTGTATGCGCAACGCTTTCCGGGTAGACGAATTCCAACATACAAAACATTTAGAATGCTTCTTCTGAATTTACAAGAGTATGGGCAATTTTCAAAATCAAAAGTAAGGGCACGGCAAGTTACGGTTGAACATGACGAAGTAGCTGTTATTGAAATGGTTACGGATAATCCCCATACAAGTCAAAGAGCGATTGCAAATGCCTTAAACATTAGCAAAGGTTCTGTTTTCAATATTCTTAAGGCGAACAAATTTCACCCCTACCATGTTTATACCATACACCATCTTGAAGATAGGGATTATGAGCATCGTGTTCAGTATTGTCAATTTCTTAGACGGCAATGCGAAATTTTTAAGTATGGTGTTATTCTGTGATGAAGCGAGGTTTTCAAACAACGGCATGGTTAATCGACATAACTGCCACTATTACGCCCAAGACCCCCGCCCCGCTGGATCAGGATAACTCATTTTCAGAGAATGTTTTCTCTTAATGTGTGGTGGCGGTATTATTGGCGATTTTGTAATAGGTCCACATTTTTTTAATGAAAATTTAGATGGTGAAATGTATTTAAATTTCTTAATTAATGAACTACCGGCTCTCCTCCAAACAGTTCCTCAAAACATACGGAATAGCATGTTGTTTTTAAATGATGGTGCACCTCCGCATTTTCATAGGGATGTGAGAAATTATCTTAACCAACGTTTTGAGGGACGCGTAATTGGACGAGGTGCATTGCATCCTTGGTCTATGAAGTGCCCATTCGAAATGAAGAACATCTACGCGAAAGGATAATTCAATGTTGTCGCTCTATCACACCGGAAATGTTAGCTCGTGTTAGAGGTTATATGCGTAGAAGAATTATACTCTGCGAAAACGAAGGGGGAAGGTAATTTGAACACCTGCTTCGTTAGTTTTTGTACTATGTTCCTATTAAATTATTGTAGTTATTGTTGTCAAATATTAAATTTGAGTTATTAAAGTAACCTTAAATTTGTACTTAATCATTAGTAGATACATGTACTGTAAAACAACTCTGATCTCAATTTAAAAAAAAAATGGTAGAAATGCATAGTGATCTGGGGGTTGCATTGTGTGTTGCCTATTTAAAAAAATTTAGGCTCGGAGTTTTAAAATGGGCACACTGTATATTTGTAACCGTTTCTGTGAGTTAGAAGTTAGTTGGCGAGCACTTGGTCACAGTTTTTCCTCTCTAGGTTTGCCTGCGGATGGTACAATGGAGTAAGGCTCTGCTGTTTGGATACTGGTAAACGGTATTGGGGAACCGATACCGGAGGATGAGTGCCCGTCCCTATGAGATGTTCCCCGAAGGGGCTGGGTTCTGCCCCTGGTGCGAAGATGTCTTCATACTCCCGGAATAGCTAGAGTAGATTTGCCTTCTCGGCTTGGGTGAGGGTCTCCCCCTCGTCTGGGCGTAGCTGGATCTCTTCTATTTCTACCATCCCTATTTCACTCGTGGAGCCTCTTTTTGTGGCGAGTGTGTAAATATGGAGGGTGACGGGAGCGCTGAATATCCCATTGGCGGAGATTGGCGTAGCGAAGATGGCGTACGGGTCTTCTCGTGATTCGGCTCTCCGTTTCGGTGTCGCCGAACGGCTGAGCCATTCGAACGGGAAAGTCCTGTGAATCACTTGGGAGCGGAGGAGCGGTTAGCCCCTTGTACCCGGTCCGGTTGCTATGGGGTGTAGCTGGTTTTGGCTGCTGAGGTCCGCATCTCTTTCGAAGCGGTGGTCCTGGAGTAGGTCGTCCGCGAAGTTCCAGGACAGAGGTGGCGGGTTTAGCACTAGGCCGACATCTTCTGTGAAATAGACTGCCAGCAAGATGCGATTGTGCGCGTGGGGTAGCACGATGAATTCCGTTAAGACAGGATGGGTCTTAAGGTCTACGGTGACTCGGGTGCTTAGTGCTTCTTGGGGACGGTCAGCTCCGTCGGCCAGGATCAGGTTGATACCGGATGAACTGGTGTCTCGGTTATTTTAGGTGGAGCTTGGTTATGGGTACTGGTGAAGGCTGTCTGTTGCTCGTTTTATTTGCGTTTTCGACACTCATCCTGCTATGTGCGATCGGCGTCTAGCATAAATTGCATCTCTTTGTAGCCGGCGCCGTGTGCGAACCTCTGGGTGTTGAGGCTGTATGTTTCTGTACTACTGGTAGGTTGTCTTCGAGTTTTCATAGTTCCTCGAAGAAGGTCGAAAATGTCTTGAAACGAGCTCTCGGTATCTTCTTAACTTCGTTAGCGATATACGCCGCTGCTGCCCTCTTGCGGTGGTCAGGTCGGACTGCTGTTACTTAGCCGTGTGACGCCGGTGATGTACTGCGCGGCCCGTGTAGGTGGCGCTAGTAGTATATTATTGTATGGGTGAGTGTTATGGGCGTAACAAATTTTGTTTTCCATAATTCAGGTTCAATGTTGCCTGACGTCATAAAATGAATTTTTGACTTCAAAAGTTTGATTACGAGATTTAATAGGTAAATAGTTGAAAAAATTAACTTTTGACGCCAAAAAATCAATTTCCGACGTCTGAAATTCAATGTGTGACATGAAATTTCGTTTTTGACGTTGGAAATTATTAAACGTTAGGAAGTGTGATTTTATTTTCCATAATTCAGAGTCAAAGATAAAACTGCGTTTCATAGGTATGCGTCCCGGGCCAAGTGCTCTCTAGGAACGGAAGCGCTGCTGGTAATAATAGAGCTGCCGGTGGTTCGAAATTTATTTAAAGCTGTAGGTCCTCCCTGTTTAGTCGAAATATTACTGTTACGCACAAATTGTATAAAACATGGCAGGAGAATAAATACCGTTAAATTTAGAAAATGGTTCACGAAACTACACATACACTGTGTCTATAATAAAGTACTCCTCTTCCCCCCCCCCCCCCCCTAACTAACTTTTGAACGACTTGATATTTTGCCACAAAATTTGGTGTGCTGTAATGGGAAATTAAATACTATCTTTCAGACTATATTAAAATTTTGTATCATTCAAAATGGCGACTGGACGCCATTTTGATTTTCTTTTTTAAATGGAAAGGGGGGTCGAGAGACACCTCATTGGAAAGGTCTTTTAGTTCTGCGTCTGATCCTAGAGTTTCAAAGAAAAATATTCAGCCATAACAAAATGACAATGTTTGAAGATAAAAAAAGTCTATTTAAAAAAAACTAAGAATTAAAGCAACAAGAAATTAAATTAAGTGTTCGAAATGTTTACCATTCTCTTCTTGGCACATAAAAAGTCGGTTATGAAATTCCTGCCTTACATTTTCATAAGTTTCTGGAGTGATATTACTGCAAACTTCTGTAATGCGTTGGTTGCTCAAGTTCTTCAATTGTTCTGGACGGGTTCTGTACACTTTCGATTTCAGATATTCCCATAGAAAAAAATCTAAGGCAGTTAAATCTGGGGAGTGAGCCCGCTATTCTACAGGCCCCCGCCTACCAATTCATCTTCCAGGAAAATGTCTGTTGAGAAAGTCAGAAACAGGCCTATAATAATGAGGCGGCACACCGTCTTGTTGGAACATAACGTTTTCAATATTATTTCCAGCCACCTGAGATATTTCTGGGAAAATTTTGTCCTGCTGGATAAAAAAATCAAAACAATTTTGAATTGAGTGAGTCCATTTGTTTAAAATCCGCCATTTTGTTATGGCTGAATATTTTTCTTTGAAACTCTAGGATCAGACGCAGAACTAAAAAACCTTTCAAATGAGGTGTCACTCGAGGTTTTTTTTAATATACAAGAGAAATAACAACAAATAAGTAGATAGAGAACATGCACAAATGTTGACGCAATAAATCAATGAAATAGTCTGCCTGCCTCCCGCACCGAAGGCTCATTATTAATTATTTGTAATTTTATTGACGTAAATATGTGTTGCCAATGTTGAGGATTTTTTTTTTATCAAGAAGTACCAACAATATACTCGAGTAACATCTGAAAACAAAACAATTCCTACCAACGTGAATTTATAAAGAAAATGTAGTCAGTTACTTTTGATTAATTTAAACTATGTACGCATGGCAAAATTGTTTGTAGTTGCTTCATCAGTTCAAATTCAAGCAGAAGTTTTAATTTCTGAGAACGGTTTCGAAGAATATTCCAAACCGTTATTTAGCACGAACAAATACATGTGTTGCCACTCCGATTAGCATGAAGTGCATAAGCATATTTTGTATTCGTTGCCTGGAGATATTCCTTGAACTTAACGGAAAACATTAGCAGCATTAATACCTTCCATCATTTTAGGTCTTATTTGTGTTAATTTGTCGGCAACGGAATCAGGTTCTTCAGATGGGGAATTTTAGTTCAAGGAAATTGCTTAGCAAATTTTCGGAAAACAGCGAAAATTACAGTATCATTTTGATAGTTCCAAACGTGAAAATCTTGCAAAATGGCGAGAAAATTCAAATCAAAAACTCAAACTATTTTTCCCCGCAACAAAATATGTTTTATTATTTCTGAAATGTACCAAAATATTATCCAGCCACATCTTAACTGTGAATTGTTGGCTTCACCTCGCCAACTCATAATTTTGTTTACCTAATTTCGATAACAAACGGTCGTTAAGTTAATTTGCTCTAATGAATTTCATTCTACAGATTGGCTAGGGAAACCCCGGCCACTTTTCTTGCGGCGGTCAAGAGATGGCGCTTTAGTAAAGAAAAATTAAATTAAAATACTGGCAACAACGCAGAATCCAAGACGTTTTGGTTGTTTTGATTTAATATGAGGCGTATTTAATAACTAAAACGTCTTGGATTCTGCGTTGTTGCCAGTATTTTAATTTAATTTTTCTTTACTAAAGCGCCATCTCTTGACCGCCGCAAGAAAAGTGGCCGGGGTTTTCCTAGCCACTCTGTTTAATACAATAATAATTATTAATAGCACTAGTGGTAGGTGGTAGTCCTTCGCAGCCTACTTAAAGTTATTGATTTTTTCTAAAAATAAAACAATTTATTCTGGAGCCTTTTAAATACAGGGTGTTACTTAAAATATCATTCTGACCACGACTTTGTCCCGTGTTTATAAATATTCATAAAATTATAGATAGATAGAATAAAATTAACACAGTGGCGTAACGAGTAAGTTGTGGGGCCTGGGTCTGGATTCCGGTCGGGCCCCTATACCTACCCCCTTCCAGTAGGAGATGAAAAAACCTTTCGTCACAAAAAAAACGCTTGAATAACGTAGAAATATATTTATAAAAACGAAAACAAAATAACAAAAATATTAAAAATAAAACTAAGCAAAACTTCCTTTTCTGGCGGCGTTTGCACTTGAAAATTTTTGTATCAACTTATTCAAGTACAGATTTAGTGCGGTGCTATTTTCAATCGAAATTTGGTGCTAGAGATGACAATCTTGAATGATTGCATGTTTTAAATGATTCTGAAATGTTGACAATATCATCACTTAAAAGGTGGCATAAGCTTCAGGGGCGTAGTGGTTTAAAGGTCAAAAGCTCCACTACTTCGTACTACACAAGCGAAGAGCCTATCCGGAGTGAAAGCAAATAAAAAAAGCTCTGAGCCACCAAGGCCCGTAACAGCTACATGTACAGGGCGTTAGTTAAGTAGGTAGACAAACTTGACAGGGTGATTCCTTGATTAATTCTAAAGGCAAAAATTTTATATAAGCAAGGAGTCTAAACGGCTTCGTTTTCAGCATGTACAGGATGTTGAAGTTTAAAAAAAAATATTTTTTTTTTTAAATCTGGAAAACGCCTACAGGTATTCTATTGAAACTTGGTGTAAAACAACTTGTCATATTGACTAAAAAACAGTGGCGTACCAGAATATTTTTAAATAATGTAACTGAGGTGGCCTGATGCACGCCACTGGTGGAAATAAATAAAATTTACTTGACCAAAAAATGCCACTTTATGCAATACTAACCTACACCAAGCTTCAATAGAATACCTTTAGGCGTTTTTCAGATTTTTGAAAAAAATTATTTTTGTTTAAACTTCAACGTCGTGTATTTTGAAAACGAGGCCGTTTAGATCCCATGCTTATATACACTTTTTGTTTTAGAATTAATCAAGGAATCACTCTGTAAAGTTTGGCTACAAGCTTAATTAACACCCTGTATATAAAGTAAATAATATGCAATACTTACACCGCATTTAATAAAAAAGACAATAGAGCTTAAATTTTTTTAGTGTGAGGCGCCGCCGTATTCCTTTTATTTAAGCTGGAATTTTCTTCCGACGAAAAAGAGAAAAATTTTTCAGCAAGAATTTTTTTAAGAAATATTGTTTTCTTTTTTGAAAAAATTTAATTTAATCAAAAAATATTTCTCTTGGAAAAGTTCTCTCATAAAAATATGTCTCTCTTTACCTTTACTGTGCCTGCCTTGCTTTATCTAGGTGGGCTTCACATTGAATTGATTATTTCACTGTTGCAAAATACCGGCCGGAATGTAGTAGCGCCATCTATTTGGGTCATACGCAAACCACTATTCTGAGGGAATTTTTAGTCGCGAGAAAAATGTTTTATGACGGAACATTTTTTAAGAGAAATATTTTTAATAAGAAATCATCTTTCCGCAGAGAAATTTTTGCCGGGAAAATATTTTTGAAGAGAAAAATATTTTTGGGGAAGTTTTTTGCGAGAAAACTTTTTTCAAGCGGGAAACATTTTTTATTTTTTCCTGAATTAAATAAAAATATCATATTGAAATGTCTTTGTTTCGTTGCAACAAATTCATTCTTAAAAAGAAGTTCTCATGTAATAAATAGTATTGAGACGTATCTGAGCCCCTGGTTTTAAAGAAATGTTAACAGTCTCGTTGCTTATTCTGCAGTTTTTAATTTTTACACACTTTAAACGTTGTAATTGAAGCGATTTTAACAGTTTTGCTTATTGTACAGCAAGACGGTTGACATGGTAACGTACCCCCACGCTCGCCCGGGTGTTCCGAAGAAAACACTGTCCGATTACTAACTTATATTATCGCCTAGTTAAAATATAAAGAGAAATGTGGGACTAATTTATTGCTTACCAGTACCCTAACATTTTCAACATGCTTATATGTGGAGATATTCGTCGAAAGACAGCCGTTGGAAAAAAATAGTTTGACTTGAAAAAAAATTCGATATTTGTTTCTTTTTATGCGGAAGAAATCTGTAAACGGACGGTCCCTTGGCGGGCCCCACGACCTACGGGCCTTAGCTCCGTGGAACCCGCGGAACCCCGGTAGCACGCCACTGAATAAACAAGTTGGTCACATTTAAAGGCCATCAAATAAGAACAATAACGTAAGAATAGGTCACACAGGTGGAGTAGGTAATTCAAACACGTACCGATCGACCGCGAATATCATTATGTAACATTTTAAGATTCGCTTTCGTCTGTTTCTATAAAAGTAATTTATGCATCATTTATTATTACTTGCTGCGGTTGCTTCCTATTGTAATTGCCAATTTAAAAAAAAAATATGGAGTTCTTGAGTTTGAAATTTCGGAAATTCTGTGAAATTTTGAAGATTTGTTACAGATTTTGAAGAAAATCTAAACATACCACCAAATTTGAAAATACGACGTTTTTAAATATTGTTTCTAATATGGTTCGGAAATTTTGTCAATAAACTTCAAGGTTTGAATTTGTTTTTCTTGAATTTTTGTTGTTCTGGAAAATTCTTAGTCCAAAAGCTAGAAATATTTTTAATACAACCAACAAGAAGGTGCAGTTTTCAAGTTCATTTCTATAGAAAATGAATTTTGCAATTAAGAAAAGCGAGTCTTATAAGCGTTGGTGGCGATTTTCTTATTATTAAAAATTTTTAATACGTTTCAAAAATTTCGACCATTTTATGGAAATTTAGATTAATTTTAAAATGCTCGAAAAAAATTCGAATATATTTTATACAGGATGTTTTTTATAAGGTTAAATATTTTGTTGTTTTTTTTTTCAAAATTTTGCGAAAATTTTGAGATTTTGAAGATTTTTGGAAATTATGAAAATTTTTGAAAATGTACAATTGTTTGGGTTTTGGAAAGTACTTAAAATTTTGGAAAAATTAAACATCAGGAAATAAACTTTTAACGAACTCAAGAACTGCTTGTTTGACGTAAAAAACAATTTAGCGACGTCAGTAAATATTTTATTACCGCCAGGAGATTCATTTTTGGCGTCAAAAAAACATTATTAATGTAATAGAATGCATTGACATCAAATAAATTTTTAACTAGAAAAATTTGATTGGTTAATACTGTTTTTTTTGACGTCGAAAAAACTTTATTGGCGTCAAAAAATAATGTACCATAATAATTAGGTAAGTGCTTTTCAAACGCCAAAAATGTGTATTTATTGACGTTAAAACGTGATTGTTGATGTCGGAAAAGACTGCCATTTACAGGCGAAGCTAGCGTATTACCGAAGTCGCAGTAGTCTCCACACCAAATTATTTGATCTAGTTACCACAAGAGTAATGCTTAACGCTGGGTTTTACAAGATTTGTACAGAACGAGCTAAAAGTGTGTTAGATTTATAAACAGTTTGCTTTATCTGTCATTAATTTGAAATGACTTTTAAGATTCAACTAGTGTTACCTCGCCGAAATTCGACGGCAGACTCAGCGTTGACCGACCCGGCGAAATGCTAAGTCACGTGATGCATTAGTTCCAATAATGAGACGCGGCGTTAGTGTAGATGTCTCCTCAAGTGAAACGCGTCTAGCCGACTTTCATATATATTGTAAATTAAAATAATTATTATTGAAAAATCGACGTAGAATAAAAATATAAAAATGTTTCATGTTCCATCCGAGGATAGAGACCTTTCATTGAAAAAAAATGGTCCAAACCGGTGAAGCGGTAGCCGCTGGAGGAACCGGAGAAAAATACCCTTTGAGCTTTTATACATATATCTAAGGATGAGCGACACGCGGCTTTTTCGCTGGTTTCTCGGTTAAGTTTGTTTTGCTCGCTCTCTACTAAAGAATGTTCCATCTCAAGGACCATTTTATGAAGCTAATCAAAGAAGATCGTACTTTAGATTAACAGAATGCTTTACTACATATGCGCCCTCTTTTGGCAGGTCATATTGCAGTATGGTTCTAGTCTAGCATAATTATCTCGTTAGATGGCAGTATTTTCAGTCATCAAAAATTGTTGACGTCAACATTTGATTTCTGACGTCAAAAATTCGTGTATTCACATCAAATTTGTTTATTGGTGCCAAAAAAAAGTATTTCATGATGTCTGAAAATAGTTTATAGTATAAGATTGTTTTTCGTTTATTATTATTTTATTTTAAATTATTTCAGACTTCGTAAATAGGTTTTCAACGTTATAAAATGGATTTTCGAAGTCTACAGAAGAAGTTCTAACGTTAAAAATTCGATTACCTCAAATTAAATTTGAGATGTCTAAAATTTAGTTTTTGACATCAGAAATTATTTGGCGAATTTATTTTTTGAAGTTGTTGTAGCTCTGTTGACACTTTTTTTGTGTGTTTCAGAAGTGCAATGCAGTATTTCAAGTCAAGTGCAATATCGTATCCAAGCTTACTGGGGAGTCAATATAAGGGAGCTGCACATAAAATTGTGGCGACCCTGGTCAACTCTTAGAGAAGCCTCGCTTAATGATACCCTATTAAGTGGTTACTATCAGCAACCAGGACCTTCATTAAGGTGATTCCAAACCCACATTGTTATGCCCTTATGCAATTTACTAAGTTATGGCACTATCTATGCAGGAAGCAAAAAATGTATTTCTTTTGAATTTTTTACTTATTTATCCACAAACAATAAAACAAAAAAAAACAGATTATTTGTGAAAAGTCCTTGATTAATATGCGCGGCGGCACTTGCCTTGGGCGCAAGTTTTTGAAGCGCCAAAATTTTTATTAAGGGCAACCATTGTGAATTTCTTATTCTTCCCACTTTAGTAATATGCTTTGTAATAACTTTTCTTTATCCTAGGAGGGACCCACATCCCGATGAAATAATAACATTAAGCCTACCAGCACCCGCATTAGATTTAGGAACTCCACCACGACTTTGCTATCCCCTAGTGATATTCCTGCTGCGAGTCGATTCCGATGTCCATCCAGATGAAACAGTAAAAAATTTCCGGTATAATTTTCACACATAAACTTAATTTTAATTTTACTTCCAGGTATCGCTTATTAACGTAGTACATATCAAAGACTCTGTGTGCACATTGCCGACCAGTATTTTAGCCCAATATTTGAAGCAAGCCAACGGTCAGTTGTCTTGCTTGAAGCAGTTATATTTGGCAACTGGAAATCCAACTGGATATGAAGATGGTCAGATTCCATTAGCCGTAGCAGAACCAATAAATTCTGATTCTAATAATATGCGTCATACGTTGTTGTGTCCGAGTAGCGAGGATGCCACCATGTGGAATAGTGGAGGGGAACAGTTGTGTGTAGTTTGTCAATATTTTCCTTTATCACGAGCTCTTTTACCATGCAGGTAAGAATCAAAGTAGCGGTTAGGCTATTCGCCAAATAAAATAACTGAGGGATAAATCCTCCAGTATAACCATGCCAATATTTGCCCGTTAACACCTAGCTGGACATTGAAAGACCGGCCCCGATAAATATTTGTAGCATATGCTTTGAAAAATTAAGCTTTATACGTACATTATCTAGCCAGAAACGAATAGTTGATAAAGGGGATGAACGAGGGGCGTAGGATAGGGATATTGGAAATAGTCTGAGTGGTAATCGTAGATACAAAACGGAGCTTCTTTTTTAATGCTATAAGTGGTGGGGGAATGGTTGCTCAGATGGACTCTTGTAGCTGTAGGATACGAATCTAAGCGAATTTAACGCATACGCTGGTTTTTAAGAAGTGTGTTCTTGTATACAGGGTGTCCCAACGATGGGAAATTTTTTGATAACTGGTTAGAAATCGGAAACTAATATTAGACTTGTATTTTTTTAACCTTCCTTACTATACGAAGTACATAGCTATAGAGGAAGGTATTGTGATTGTCATCTAGGATTTGGAGCAAATGTGTTCATTCAGCAAAGTGTTTTTTGCTTTGAGTTTACTAGACGATATACGAGTTATGCCTAAATGAACGGTACTTTTATTATGGCAAACATTTTGACTAATAAGCAGGGGGTATCGCGTTTGAGCAGATTTGATTATTTCATAACCTTAGAATACGAATTCGGGCATTGTTTCTACATACGCTATTTTGTAAGAAATTTAGGCCCCCTTCCCTTCTTTATTAATTTGTTGACACACAAATCTCCTTTTCTTGAAGTTTTATACAAGTTGATTAGCCAATCTTTTGACTCTAGTTTGCTTTACCCCCATTGAGATGTCTTGACTCTCAAAGTAGGTAAACGTACGCCCAAGTGCGCGCGTTCTCTCTCACACACACACAGAGCAGATCAAAAACCAATTCTTTGGTATTCTCTATTTTAAAACGTGTTGATCGGCGTAATTTCAGAGTTGATTATTTTAGCAGACACAATACCTTCGTCTCAGATTCCTAGGTAGCAAGGAAGACTCAAATTAATTTATTTAATTTTACAGACATACATGTATATGTGCAAGCTGTTTCGACAAACTAGAGCGTTGCCCTATGTGCAGGGGGCCAATAAAAAGCTACTTTTGTATCCGAGGAGAAGATTACATGCCAATACAAGCGGCTCCAAAGCTGACACAGTCTTCTCATGGTCCTTTATATACGTGGCTTGATAGCTGGAATGATCGTTTAATAGATTTCTTAGGTTTTCAGCGGTAACACTATGATATTGCTGTGAATTTCGTCATCATAGTCTTTAAAATACTTACTTAGAACATCGTAGAAGCTTGTACATAATAATTTAATGCTCGATACATTAGACAATTGAATAAAGTAATATTTATGTCATTGAAAATTTTATTTTTTAACTTTGAAACAGTTGTATGTAGAAATTTAGAGAGAAAAAATGTGATCGTGCTAACACTATGTTATGGTACGTATTATGGATTCGCTCTTTTTGGAGCTCATCAGTATGTAGTGAAAGCAGGGTTGCATTCAATTAAAATATAGTGAGGTAGATTTAAAATTGCCTGTAAAATGATCTTGTTTGTAAGATAACCTAAACCTGTGATAATATATACGCTATTTGAACAAACAATTGCTTTTCATTTCAATTTCTAAATGCTTAACACGTTCGCTGCGGATACCTATTTTGTACACTATTTTAATGTGCGATAGGGGCCAGAGCGGTCCCGGACTAATTTGCACCACTGTGCAGTACGGGGTGTATGTATCCCGTAAGGTTTCTACTATATTTTTATGTCCAGTGATGTACAGACTGCAAGGAGAGGCATATTAATCTAGTAGGTAGTTATTATACAATTGCTCACGAACACACAGGGCTAATATGTCCCATACCGCATTTATGAACATAGTGAAGCATTATACCATCTATGGCACCACATATGGGGACAGGTAGAGTTGGGAATTATTCTTGTGGTTGAACTCTACCTTTTATACATTCCATGGAATAATGTCTCTCCATTTATTTCCGTCTCAACCTTTGTAATATATATACCGAAAAAAATGTATAATAAACATTATTATTATTATTTTTTTATTTGAATTGCGTGGAACGCTACTGAACGACTTGCGCTGACGAAAATCGCGAAAGAATTACATCCACTGCTTATGAGCAAGTCCGAAGTTTTAGATGGACCTTGTGCCACACAGAGGTACGAATTTTTAACAATGCATTACGGGACACATATGACCCGTATTGTTTTTAGTTAGATATAACTATTAAATAATGTATGAATTGATACAGGGTTATTCAAATTCGACCCTCATCATTGAGATCTCGCTTATTATAAGAGTTAGAGATTCGGTTCAATTGCAGGACAGTTGCGGAATTTTATGCTGATTAACAATCTAGAAAGAAATTTGACCTAGCTGCTTTTGTTTCGTAGATATGGGCAAAAAACAAAAAATTTAATTTTTGTTTTTGACGCCATCTTCTTTATTAACAAACAGTTTGAAAATTGGAACACACTTTACTACAGCAACTGTTTTTTTTACATATCCCTACATAAACAGATTTGATATACCATGTTTTGATTTTTCTTGAACCATCATCAACTTCATTTTTTTAAACAACAGCAATTTTTTATTCTAGCACCATTTTGTAGCATTACTTATTCTCATTTACTTTTTAATTTCATACAAAATTGTGCAAATTAGAAAGTTATTACGGATCAAGATGTAGCTTTAAAACAAAAGACGGTATAATTCTAAAACAATATACAAAAAACGGTTCCATTCTGGTAGAAATTCAAACAATTGTTATAATTTGAAAAGCTTGCTGGCTACTAGCCTATTTCTAAGAGAAATGTAACATATTTGAATCACGTTCTTCTTCATTTGGTATACATGTATTTGTATTTTGTTTTAGAGTTACACCGTCTTTGTTTTTTGACTCTTTAATATAGTCTAAATGCTTATCACTCATGCAATAGTTATCCATATTGCTTTTGAATCATGTTTGTCGAAGTCTTTTGCAGATCGATCTGCTTTTTGATCCAAAACTCCTTTTTGTTCTAATATCGACTCTACCCTAAATTTCCAGTTAGAAAAATTTTCTCCTGTCAACTGTAATTGTAGCGTCATTTTGTATTTCTATTTTCAAGATATTTTTTTACTTTTATATGTGTTTCACATTTTGTACTTTTAATACTTTTTACACAATATAACTACGTATTCAAGGCAGTATATAATCGGATTGTGGTTCTGGAGAAGTATATTGCATGGAGTACGACTGTGACGGTTTGATGTTAGATAAGTGCGTTATTTTTCTAATTTTCAAATATGTCAAAGACAACCACAAACCGAAATCTGTTACGCAAGGAAATGCGAAGAACATGAAGAAATTCTGGTTCTGTTCTTGTCCTGAACTCTTATTTAGTATTTGTTGTTTGTTTTCATAGAAGGTTTATTTGTTCAATAAATATATTTTACCTTTCAATGTTGCTTTTTCTTGTAGTTTTATACAATAACCTGTCATTATTTGTATGTATTAGATTATTGTTTATTAATTTAAAAGAATTCACAAAAGTGTAAACATTTTACAGTGTTATTAGATGTCATTGAATTATTGTGTTCTAGTAAGTGTTTAGCTAATTGGATTCATGGGAATGTTTATATTTGTAACAATGCACCTGTTCTTTGTACCCATTATCATAATTTCTAATTGTTTTTCCTATATAAACCGAATTACAGTGCGAGCAATTTAATTTGTAAATCTCTGATTTTAGTAAATTATCTGTTTAAATTCACCGTTATTGGACGTTTTGAAATGAGACATCAAGTCATCTGGACGCAGATATAGAAAACCAAGATCAAGTTATGAAGATTTATTGTTCCCACAGCAACACCAACTGTTGTATTTATATATTATTGGTTATCAATATCAGTTTCCTGTAGAAAATACAATTCTTAGGCTAACTAACGTGCATTGTCAACATATAACTCCCGTGTGTTGAAACCTCTCTTTTCTATGATAGTAGTACTGTCGCTCTCTGGGGCTAGTTTGGTTCATAGCCCTCTAAATTGGGAAGTTGGCTGTCAAAGCTCCAAATCTAGAAGGCCATGGACTGCAATTCTAACTCACAATGCCATCGACTGATGGGTGACCAAACAGCATTCACCATGACATCTGGTAATACAGTTTATATTGATGAGTTGAAGGATTATTGCATTTTAAATAAACATTTTATTATTCAAATATTAATTATGTTAACGCGAGATCTTGAAGTTTGGATGTTGAATGGAAATCCGATAAGTGAGTGTTTGAACATAGAAAAGTGCTCAAAACACAAGAGACCTAGAATAACTAAAGTAACCTGCAATGTAGGCTCAGACTTCAGACTGTTTTCTAATGATTAATAATTAATTTTCTAATGCGGTAATTAGCTTTTTAAAGGTAAATAACTTTCCATTGAGTTAATTAACTTCCTAACGAGGTAATAAATTTGCTAATTTTGCAATTAATTTTCTAATGAAGTAATTAAATCTTGGATTAAGTGATTATGTTTTTAATTAGTTCACTATTTATCTAATTAGGTAATTAATTTTTTATTGAGGTAATTAAATTTCTAATGAGGTAATTAACTTTCGAATAAAAAGATTAATTTTCAAATGATGTAATTCACTCACTTTCCAATGAAGGAATTAGTTTTTTAGTGAGGTAAATAATTTTGTAATGGAGTAATTAACTTTCTAATAAAGCAATTAAGTTACTAAGGAGTTAATTATTTTTTTACTGTGTTAACTAACTTTCTATTAAAGTAATAAGAAACTTTCTAACGAGAATTTATTTTTATATTGGTAATGTTTTTTGAGGCCATTAACTTTATAATGAGGCAATTTACTTTCTGATGTTATTAAATTTCTTAGGGAGTAAATAATTTTTTAATGAGGTAATTAACTTTCCGAGTAAATTAATTTTTTAATGAGATAATGTGTAGATTTTCTATTTTTGTTTCTACCGTTGAATTCTTAAATATGTGAGCCGATAGTATGTAAACCGATTTTCATAACTATAATATTAACGAACAAATTATTTTTTCTAGGCGTCGCATGGTTAAAATTTGTTCCACTGCTACTGCCATGAAACATTACATTTGATTAAAGTGGCTTTATTTATTGTGTTAAAACGTAGATGAATTATTTAAAAACAGATAATTACAGTTCCAGTCTATGGCTATATTGGTACGGTAAAACTATATAGTTTCTATGCGCCTAACTTCACTCTGACAAATCAGTTGACGTTGACGTTTGTAGAAGTAAACACCAGTAATTTTAGGTTATAACATTTAATATTGAATAAGAATGGCCAGTCACAATTCTAACTTACTTGAATTAAACGTAGACAAGTTGTTTGAAGAACACACTGTAAATGAAATAGTAGAAGTTGAAAAATTACTAGACGCAGAAGTAGAAAAGAAAAGAGTGGAGTTGCGAGGAATGGTCGGGTAAGATTTGCTCTCCTACAGTTTTATTCATTAACTGCATACAATTTATATATGTTTAGGGATCGTTACAAAGATGTCTTAACCGCATCTGATGCTATCAAATCGATGAAAAGCATATCGGAAGGAATTGTTGACAATATTCAGAGAATTACTGATAGATGTGAAACACTCATCGCAGGTACTTCAGCTCAGAGTTATAAACATCCACCGGTAGTTGATCCGTAAGTTTTTATTTTTATCTTTGGAATTTTGTTATGTAAAAAATTATGCTTTAGAAAAACCATCGGTGAACGAACAGTCATTATGCAAATTCGGTTGGCAATGGTGGTTAATAATCAAATTTGGATGGCATTGGAAGAAGAAGATTTTTCAAAAGCTGCACAGGTTTACTTGTTAGCACAACATATTCATACCGGTAACTATAATTATAAATATATCAATTTTTGTGGTGAATAATTTTTTTTATTATAAGTTTAAGCTTTTTAAATGCCTCCTCAAGAGTGCATTCCTTTATTAAATAAAACGGACTGAGTTGATTCAATTATTTGAACTTTGCACCAATCTAGATTATTTTACTTTTAATAAAAAAAAATTTATCCAAAAGATGGTTTACACATGGGATTTCAATTTCACCTCTTTTAGCTAAAAAAGTTATATTTTGGTTTCGTTATGTCGAGAAAGAGAAAGTTCAATTATTAAACAAATCATATACAGTAATGGTTATAATACTCACCTTAGTGATATATTACTTTACCCTAGAACACTAAACATACTTGGGAGTTGCATGAATACTAAACACTTGTATATTATACTGCTTTGTTTTTAATCAAAAACACTTTGAAAAAAATAAACATTTATTAATTGAAAATCAAAAATTACTGTGCACAGTTTTGGCAGCAACTGGCTCGGTGTTCTCCACAAATAGGGTGGTTGCAGCAGCGTCCATAATAATTTGTTGTCATTCTTTGAAAGTGAAATGGGCAGAAATGCTTGAAGTTGTAGATTATTCTCACGTTCTATCATGGTTTCATCAGTTCCTCACTTCAACATAAACGTTAATCAAGACTCGAATTTTACAATATTTCTGTTTCTATTGGAATTATAAATCACAAAGGAATTTATTGTGGCTATATTTATAATGTCATAAAAAACACACATGGGCCATCTTCGTGTTTTTCATCCACAATTCATACTTATAAACACTAAACACTCGTAAAATATACTATGTCGACATGTAACGTAAACACTAAACACTTGGCGATATGCACCCAGAGAATATGGGAAAGGGTAATTCTAACGACATGCAAGTTTACGGGTATCCAAACAACGCTGATATGCACAGTTACTGTGAATATGATAACCGATGCATAAGCGGAAACGTTGGAAACATTCGAAACCAAGTTGTCGTAAATTTTACGACCGTTTAGTGTTCTAGGGTTAACCTTGCTGCGTTGTTCGTTTTGTCTACACACATAAGGTGTTCGGGTCCAAAACGACCCATTACGTTAAAATGACTGGTTATTATCACCTAGCTTCTTTTTTGTATTAAAGTAAATATTCTATAGCGTAAAAGCAAACATTTATTTAATAAAAGGAAATTGAACAATACATTTCAAAACAAAAGCAAGAACTAAGAATAAACGTTTACTTAAAATAAACAATGCGGAATGTAAAAATGACATTTAGTAAGGAAAAGAACACTTCAAAATTAAATTTATAATAGACAAAAGAAAAAGTAAGTTTATAAAAGCAAAATTGTCATTTTATCTATTGGTAACACTGTTTGCATATTTTAAATGTTCCTTACAACAATAGTTTCCGCACTTGCAGCACAAACTAGAACACTTATTGTCTGTTTTTTTACACATATAGCATCTGCCCCTCTTTCTAGATTGAGTTGATGTTGAAGCTGCTTCATCTTGAACAATTGCTGTAGCAGGTTTTACTTTTTCAACAACGTCCCTTGCGGCTTTTGTTCTAGGAAGGTACTTTCTTCTTTCAATCTGTGGTTTTACCAGTGACATGCCCAAATTTTCTATAAAACGTCGTCGATCTTTTGAACCCCAACTATTAGTTACTTTCAAGAATATAACGTAGGCATTGTAAGAACTAATGTCAATTATATTATAGAAGACGATAAGTGGCCAACGGTTTGTTTTCCTTTTGGTTGTATAACACATAACCGCTTTATCTATGGTGTCGACTGCCCCTTTTGTTTTATTGTAATCTAGTATAATTACAGGCTTTTTACTTGTTTGGTTTGATACTGCTTTTTCCGAATGTAATGTACTTTGCAATATAACACATTTGTTAGAGTTTTCGGGAAGATATGAGACCAAGAAAGTATCAGAAGTAAATGCAAACTTTGAAGACATTTTTGGTACATTTTTCGTTTGTAGTAATTCTGGTGGAATACAAGTCTTGTTTCTTTTCATTGTACCAATCATTGTGATATTTCGCTTCAGTAGAATCTGGACTAGTTCATATGACGTAAAAAAATTATCGCATGTAATGTTGTGGTCTTTCAATCTGTAAGATAGGTCCAAAACAACCCGCCTACCCTGGTTTTGTTCTCTGACTCCTCCAGGAAGTTTCCCAAGGTAAGGCTGGATGTTCCATACATACGCTGTGTTATTGTCGCATAATACCCAAAATTTAATTCCATATCGAGCAGGCTTACTTGGCATGTATTGCCTAAAAGGGCACCTGCCTCTGAACCCAACCAATTGTTCATCAACGGTTACATTTGCATCTGGATTGAACAATTTTGGTAAAATTTCTACCCATTTGTCCCAAAGCTCCCTAATAGCCGCAAATTTATCCCGAGCTCTTCTTTCAGTTCGTGTTTGTTTATTGTCAAATCTTATTACTCTAGAAATTCGTTTGAAATTCTCTAAAGACATTGTTGCACGAAATATACTCCTACCTTTTTCGGCATCCCATAAGCTTTCTGTCGATTCGTTGTGAGATTTGAAAACCCCTGTTAAAATCAATAAACCAATATAGGAATATAAATCTGGCGCATCCAAATCTTTCCAATTTGTGTCATAGACTCGACGACCTTCCATGTTTGAATTTTCTAAAATTAGTTTTTTAATTGATGGTGGAAAGAAAAGCATAAAAGCGGATAGCTCGTCTTCCACCCTCGAAGTGGTGTACCTAGTAAGTCCAGGTGTCATTGTAAGAACGTTGTGTGCAGCAAGTCTCCCTTGATGTATAGGAGGTTCAGAAGACCATTCGATTTGCTTATTTTTCGATAACATAGTTTCGGATGTCACATTTGATTTTTCTGGTTCTTCCTCTTCTGAGTCACCTTCCGAACAAACAGAAATATGATCTTCAATTTCAGAGCACTCCTCTTCGTCATCCCATCCATCAGAGGAATCTTGAAAATCAAATATTTCTTCGTCTGAATTATCAATTGCTTCTTCTAGTTGCTTTTGTGTCAAAGAAGGCACAAATTTTGATTGTTTTGAAGTCATAATAAAAAAAAGTTACTCCGCACAAGATGTGCACAGAACTAAGATTCAACACTCACTGAACGATATACAAGCACTGTGGGATAAGAAATACTGGAGAAGTTTACATGCAGGTCTCAACCTGTTGCCATTACTCACACCGCGCTGTACGGAATTATGCGAGTTTTAGCGTGTTTCGGCTTCTAAAGAGGAGAGGACAAAAGTGACCCAAACAACCTAAGTGTGTAAATTTGAACTACTAAAAAACTGAAACGAATATTTTTCCGCTAATTACAAAATTTTGAAGCTACATATATTAATTACAACTAAAGTCCTAAGAGGTCAAATATGTAGAACAAGAAATAAAAGTTTAGGCTATTAATAAAACAGCAACTGGGTCGAAAAGGACCCGAACGACGCACCAAGGTTAAAGGAAATGATTATAAATTGGCTATTCTAAAAATATATCCAAATAGTTTATCTGATACAATTAAATACGCTTCTCCGATTCCATATTTTGGCAATAAATCGGAGATAATTATAAAATTATAAAAGAAACAAATAAATGTGAAGTAATTTTTAAAACAACGAAAAACAATATTAAGCACTTTGTCTAATTGTTCTAATAATTCTGTAGTTCAGTTTATATAGGCCAGACAGTACCATCCTAGCCATTGGGCTGTATCCCTAGGGCGCCAGGTCCAATAGGACGCCGGACCCAAAAAGATGCCCGTTTTAAGTAGTTATTCTTGATGGTACTACATTAAATAAAAATGTCTTTTTAGCTTTATATTTGTTTTTTCTCAATTTTTTACAATAATCCCCTTAGTTGATCACAAACATGTTGGTGTGCCCACTAGGCATATGCCACACACGCTATTAATTTACCAGGTCGGTAGACAAAACACATCTGGTATTAGGGCGCTACAAATTCTTAGCCCAGGGGCTCCAAATTTCTAATGACATCTAATAAGACCATAAAATGTTTATACTTTTGTGATGATAAACGTAAATTAGATATACTAGAAGCTTTTGAAATTCACAAACATTTAAAAACTGCGCGTTTTAATGAATGAGCTAATTGATTTCTTAAATTTGCTATTATTGGAGGGTTTGGAATAAGAAATCAAGTAATCTGCAGATACCTCTAGATCAAGTCATCAAGTTCTATTGTTCCTATTTACTTTTAATCTTGCATTTGATAATGACGTGTAAACATGTCGAAATACGTATAAAGCTAAATAAAAAAACCTTTGAAGTTAATAATTATTATTTTATTTATATATATATTTTTTTTAGGCTTACAGTTATTAAGTAAAGAAATTTTGAATAAATTGCCAATCTTAAAGCGAATGAAGTCAGATATAGATACATTACGTAACAGAATTTTAAAAAGAGCAAAGGAAAAATTGAAAACCATCGAACTTTCTGTAGAGGTAAGCCAATAATCATGCTATTATGAATTTCTCATAATGATGTTACATATTTCAGGAAACCAGTAGTAATTTAAATGCTTTGATGCTGTTAGAACAATACAAGAGCGATGTGGAATTATTAAATGTATTTATTGAGCTCCGTAAAACTGCCTTAACCATGGTGATAAATGAACCACATATTAGTGTTCGTGCGCAAGTAACAGCTATGCTTAGATGCCTTGTTGCTACCGTCCATTTACTACATGAATGTTTTATCAGTGAGTATAAACTGCTCCTTTTTTTATGCGATATTTCACTAACCTAACAGTAACTTAGTTACCTTGAGTCAGTTGGATCAATCTGCGATGAAACTAGACATTCTAAGCGGTTTCGTTTCTTGATTCGAATTCACTTATATACAGGGTGTCTCAATAATTCTAGTCACTATTGGTATCGTAATATAATGTATAGGATGTCATCTAATTGTCACCGCACTTTTATTTCTTAAACTATTGGGAATATTAAATTTTTTCTTAATAAAAGTTATTGGTATTTGGCTGCATGACCTAAAATTATTACCAATTATACTGGGTGTTGAGTTATGCCTGTAAGGCACATTCCTTTGTTATTTTAATTCTAGATATAAAAGTATTACAGTACTAGGATGTTAAAATTAGTGGTTTTAGAGTTATTTAACTTTTTTCATAAATTTTGCCGTTTGTGTACTAATATTACAAAATTAATATTTTAGATACCGAAAACGTTCACCTATTGCTGTTTTGCACAGACTATTAACACATTATAAAGTATTCAATTCAATTTAATGTCCATTTTGCAAAACTTCAAATGTCAATAACTTTTGTTTTTTAAATGGAACACTCAGTATTTTGTAACACCGTCAAATGTAGAATTAAATTTTATTTCTATTTTACATGGGGTTGTGTATTCGAAATATTAAAATTTTTATAGTGTTTTTGATTTGTTCTTTATAAACTGCAAGTTAAAATAATTTTATGTTATTTAAAAAGTGTCCCCCCCCCTTCTACTATTTCCTAAAATATTGAGAATATCAAAGGTTTTTCTGAATTATAGTTGTTTTGTGGCTTAATGAGCTACTTTATGCCACATTCCAAATATTTTCCACAGACGTGATGCAATATTTGTAGAGTAATCTCGTAAAAGTCGTTACGTTTATGCATTTGCATGTCTTCTGCCGTTGTTAGCGGTGTATGGTATACCTCATTTTTAACGAATTCATACAAGAAAAAGCATAGGAGTATGAGGTCAGGAGATCTCGGTGGCCATGCTACAGGACCTCTTCAATCGATTTACGACCAAACTAATACAGAATAAGTTTCTTGTCGGTGTACAAATTCTAGCCTGTGGTTTACCACTCGGATCTAGCAGGCCATTTAACAAAATCGTCGGTTCCAAAGCAATTGTTTGGAGAATCGTAGACGCCACCAGCTAGTGTGTTCGAAAATTTGCTGTATTGTTTTCTATCAGACTACGCTACAAATTTCATTTTCAGAATTTTCATTTTTTCAATTGATTATCGACTAGGCAGTACTGACTAAACAGTACTGACCTCAATTATTGGGACACCATGTAGATAATCTAAAATGCGCTAAATAATTAAATTAATCTATTCCATGCAACTCATTACCTAGTTGTGCCACTGGTTGCAATCACAATTGCAATAGTACCACAGATAAGGTTAACACTACAGATATACGGTAAATATGTGAGGTATCGGCAGCTTGTTTTATATGATTAATAACCTGCAAAAAGATGGCGCCACAATAACAATTTGTACTCTCACAAATAATTAAGTCACAGATGACTGTGATTGAGCAGATTACTTAGCACATATTCAAACCAAAAGTTAGACAGCCATCTGCCATGTTTAACGATTTCATTTGAGATGTTTAATTGTCAAATCGTAATTTTTCGTAAATAATCAATATTGAAGTCAATTCTACTTAAATTATATTTATGATGTGACAGACTCCAGGTAAATAAGACTACAAAGACGTATGATACAGTTCTGGAATCTAGTGTATTAATAATAAAATCAGTAGAATTGTAACCTCAAAATATATTTAAATTACAATTTATTTTATGTTATACCTCTGGAACCATTACATATTACAGTTTTAAAATATAATTTATAAGGTAAATATCTAGGTATAGCATCACTTTGAAGTCACCCTTATGTGGCGAAGCTTTAAAAACCTTTACCTACGGTCTTCAGCTCTGGCACTTAAACTGCAGTCTGTAATAACTAATAAGGTAACCCTAACCTTGCAGAATTCAGTGTTACAGTAAAAAACATTAGAATGAGCTAGCTTTTGGTGAAATGTGAACGTAGGTATACACATTACGTCTGCGAGAACCTTAGAAGAAACAAACAAAAGTTCAACAATAATTTACTTTTTCTGAAATATCAAATTTCAGTAAACACAAGGAAAATATAAAATACACGCTTTAACCAGATCCCAAATAAGATTAGGTTTTTAACGTTCTGTGTGACAGATGCACTCAAATCCCCGATAAAACAGTTTCCAACACATTTCAACAGTAATAAACGAATGGCGATAGCAGCGCCCTAAAATTGGTCTGGTGCGTTGCCGCCAAACTAACGCTAATTTCGCCTGCAAATATGAGCGGACGTATTGTATAAGGGGTCGTATATCTGTAGTGTTAACCTTACCTGTGGTATTACACTTCTGGTTATTTTACAGACTTTAAAAACACCAAAAGTGGGCTCATTTGGCAACAACTTGAAAGTATAGTTAGTGAAAATGCACCAACAACATTATCAAAAGTAACTTTACCATTAACACCCCTAGTTGTTTACATTCCGGACATAATTAAGCATTTCAGGTATGTAAAATATTTAGTCGAATGCACAAGGTACCTAATTAAGAGTAATTTCAGACCTAAATGGACCACCTCTAAGTTCCCATCATCGTCGACCAATCAAGTGCCGAGCATAATCCAAAATTGGCTTAAAATTACTATAGAAAACGTCACAAAAGGTTTAGAAAGTCCTCTAGAATTAATAACAAACATCAAAGGATTGCATATAATTCGAGAAGAATCGCTAAAAATAGGTATTGATCTAATTTGTACGATGTTTTTTTTTTCTAACCCCTTTTGCTTTACAGAACTGCCACAAAATTGGGATAGTATTTGCAGTGACACTAATTTACCGAACAATTTTCACGTTTGGTTTTATTTTTTTCAAGCTTTAATTACGAATAGAGCTAAGGCATTGATAACAAAGAAAATTTCAACAAATTCCCATGATTTACGAAATAGTATTAAGAAAACTTTAGATGAAGCTGTAAAAGCGGAGCCTTCTGAAGGTGATTTACGGTGGTATACATGGAAGGAGGAGGAGGGTGATGTTAGCCGTACTGAAAATAAACATTTAGGTATGTGCTTTTGTTAAGTTTGTTGTTAACGATTAAATTTTAATAATTTTTATAAGGCCTCTCAATGAAAACCAAAGGATATTCGTCAAATATTGTAAAGCTTTGTACCCAATTAGATCAGAAATATTTGGAGCTCCTTGAAGATCTTTCGCTTTATTTATATGGAATGGAATATGCTCAGATTGCACAAGATTTTAAATTTTCGATAAAAGGAAACGTTTGTGATAAAAAGCATGTAGATAAAACCGAGTTAGAAGATTATTTAAAGCTAGAATGCAGTAACAACTCTTACAAGTGAGTTTTAATTTGGTTTTTCAGTGACTTTGCCGTGTTTGGTTGTAATAAACTCAGTGGCGACTCGTAAGCATTTACTAAGGGAGAGCGACACAAATTTTCTTTCTGATTGAAAAAATGGTCACTCACTATGTCATAAATATTTTCCGTGTTTTGAATAATGTTGTTTTACATTTCCATTTAAACAATGTTGCCAGATATTCGGCACTGTGCTGAATTCTCGGGTTTTGCAGGGCCTTCTCAGGTCTCCGGCAGGCAAAACCAAAAAGTAAATATATGCTATTTGAAATCGTAAAATGACGTTTAGTTTACTCCCCAAATTTGCATCAACATGGGTCGGACATAATTCGGCGCCTCCACCACAT
Organism: Ctenicera cuprea; assembly: GCA_958336395.1. NCBI lineage: Eukaryota > Metazoa > Arthropoda > Insecta > Coleoptera > Elateridae > Ctenicera > Ctenicera cuprea. The sequence goes on along the minus strand of OY284486.1, from coordinate 84,485,845 downwards.
ATCACGGATGTTTTTGTTTATTGATCTAACTTGTCTGACTTTAACCAACATCAATTTAAACACGTATTCAAACGTATGAGAAATTTCTTAAAATATTTGTAGATGAAGAGTGAAGAGTAGTTAGAATAAAGTGGCCAAACACTATGAAACCATCTTTACACTAAAAGACTCCTCGAAATACAGACTAGCAGGGATCGATGGTGGTGTTACAGTATCAACAGCTCTGCTAGTTCATACTCATTTCAAGTATACAATGTGTTCCAAGATTAGCCGAACATAGGCAGATAATTAGATATTTAAGAAGAAAAAATTGGCGGTGAGCGGAATTCGAACCGCTGCACTGTCGGTACCGTTGTTATGTCACGAGCTCATTTACCAACTGCACTAGATTACACACGCGGGGAAGCGTAACTTTGGAGTTATAAGCCGAACTTGGTTATTGCAATCGTAAATGAATTAGTTTAGGCCATGATTACACTGGAAACTTAACAAAATTTCTATTGAAAAATACAAAAATATGCGTTCTTCACAGTTATGACGTCTAAAATTGACATGAGCATTTCAGGGAGATGTTATATGAGATTTTCAGTTTCCCCCTGTTATTTGTCTATGTTCGGTTTAGTCTTGGGACACATTGTATAATTAATTATAGCCTACAACTCAGAAGAAAATTCCTAAAGATTGCATTTAAGTTGTAGATTAACTAGTAACTAATTACATCAATATCAACACTATCATTGAGAAAGATATAATTAAAATGTTACTTCAAAACTCTCGTTATGACACGTGGTGGAGGCGCCGGGCATGCACAAGATATTTTGTTTCGCATCATTTGTTAGTTAGCATTATGCTGGATAAACTATCATTTATTTCTGTAATTGCAGATTGACCTCGTATTTAGAAGAATTCGTAAAATCCGAACAAGACAAACAAGCATACGTAATTAAATCTTTAATATCGGCTAGATTTTTACAAGCACTTGGCGAACTTTGTCCGAGTCTAAACAAATGTTGTTCTTCTGACGGGCGCAGTAATGACTGGGAAAAAATATGTAGCCATTTTAACAAGTGCAGTCTTGATTTTTATCGGAATTGGTTGAATATTTGTGTTAGTCAAATCGAAATGACTGCGAATGAATTGGAAAACATTGATATCCTTGATATGTTGCATATATTGCCTGTAAGTATTGTTTGTCATTTGTTGCAATTACTAGCTTGTAAGCAGCGGCATTTGTTTTATTGTTGGGTGCATTGGTAGTTGTTTTACACATAATTTTGTTTTAATTTTTTTTATTTTGGAAATTTTTCAAAACTTTTAGTGCGCTTCACTTATTTTTTTATTGATATGAAATCGCCAAGTTATTCTCTTGTCTAGGTGCACGCCTGGGTATTTAAATGCGCAATCTCCTCTTATCCAGCAGATGACTTGTCCATTGATAGCTACATTAAGGGGTTAGTTAGTCTGCGAAGTGTATAAATCTTTGCTTCTGATTTTATAGTATTGAGCTGTAATCTCCACTTGGCAAACAAATTGCTTACAGTGTTTACACTTTCCTGAAGATGACTAACAGTGGTTTCTATTTTGCTGTGTTGACTTAGTATGGTTGTATTTTCGGCATACATCGCACTTGTTGTATTGTCGAGTACCAGGACATCATAGACATAGAGATTAAATAAAAGGGGTCCTAGAATGGAGCCCTGGGGAACTCCGGCCCCTTTTGACTTTGCATTTAATGTTGCAGAATTTATAGCTGTTGAGAGTTTACGATTACAGAGAAATCATTTGATGATATGCACCAGATAATTAGGCGTTTTAGCGTCGATTAGCTTATATATGATGCCACTGCGCCACACTTTGTCGAAGGCTTGTTTTACGTCAATAAAGATAGCTGCCTTATACTTTTCTCTTCAAACCCCCTTTCAATATATTCTGTGAGCCGATTTAGCTGGTAGGTGGTTGAGTGATGGGATCTGAATCCAAACTGAAAATTGGGAAGGATTCTGAACGCAATCACTGTAACAATTGCTTGGAGCTACTTTACATTGTTTGTCATTTGTTTTATTCACTAGTTTGTAAGCAATAGCATTTGTTTTAAATGAAGTAAATACTACATTTATTAGAGTACAAAAAAAATCTTGGGAGAATTAAAGGGTTTTATTTTTGCTTTAGCATTTGTTTTACTGACTGTGTATTTTTTCGTCAAATTGTGACAATAATAGTTTGAAGGAACATTTCACTGTTTGTTGGTCATTTGTTTTATTCACTAGCTTGTTAGTAAAAACATGTTTGATTGACATTTATTGTTTTCTTTCATTCTTAACATTTACATTACAGTTATAATAACTACACAGCGCGAGTCATCAAAGTGTCACTCCTATTATTTTATTAAAATTTTACAAATTGATTTTTTCGTTATTAAAAATTGTTAAGTACTATTGAAACTATTATGCGACATACTTAATTTTTAAATTTTATTAAACACCGCCGGCGATTTTTTTTCTCTTTTCGGTAATGTAAAAATTATATCTCCTTTCAAAGTAATAATTTCAACAAACATGTTTTTCCACTGTATCATATAAAGTATGCCCTGTATATTTTGCTTGATTGTCATTTGTTGCCTTTTATTTTACAGAAATGGGACAACCTAGAAATTCAAGAACAAACAGACGAGAAAATATTCAAATCGCAAATCAAAATACCTTCCCAACCAAGTCTGTGCCTCCAAAAACTCCTAACAGAAATAAACAACAAAATGAGTGCAGTAATTCCACATACCCTACCGAAACCAATACATCTACGATACATTGAGGCTAACATGCAGACAATTTTACAACAATACGAAAATCTAGCAAATCGTGACTTAAATCAGACTCAAGCCTTACAGTTTTTATTCGACGTAAAGTTCATAACGACACTGTGCATTCCAAGGGAAAATATGCAGTTGGTTGCAAAGTCGCAAAGTATTTGTGATAAATTTCGATCGAAAGTGGATCCTTTTGATTTGGATGTTTTTTATTCGTATTTGCAAAATAATGTGAAAATTTGCGTTTTACAGTCTCAGGTATGAACGAAATTTTAATAATTTTATGAGTATTCGGTTTTGGCCCGATTTATTTATTTTCTTTTTGTAGGTGATCTTGGGTTGTTTGTTACCTAGTGCGGGACATTTAGCTAGTTTAGGCATGTTTGAGAAAAGCAAAGATCTTGAGAAAGAACCTTCAGTATTGGCTGTAAGTATTCCTTCGACGACGTCATGGTTTCCACTTCTTCCAGTTACGGCCCCTGTTCAGAAGATTACACAGTCGGTTCCTGTATCGAAAACTGATTTTAAGGTAAATCTTGGATGTTCTTTAATAATTAATGTAATTTTTATATACATTGTTTTAATTTGTAGTTTGACAAAAACATCAATTTTCGTATATAGGTAAATCGGTGTTTGTGTGTTCAAAAATTAATAATTGCGTTATTTTTTAAATTTTATTAACAAATTGTTGAGCGTTTAGCCTTTTGTGCCAATATAATGTCGCCCAGTAACAATTTACTTACTTGTGCAATAAATTCTTTTATTATTAACAGCATGATTAATTTTTTATACACTAATTAAGTTAGAAATATGTAATATATTTTTTTTTCCAGAGTAATAATTTAAAACAATCAGATTCGGCAAAGAAATCTTCCACTTCAGTGAGTTCTGTTCGTTCAGGAGCGGCTGCGTTCTTTGGAGCAATGACAAACGACTGGTTTTCATAGTAGTAACTTATATTGTTTTATTTACTAGTCTTTTGTTATATGAAAAACCATTAAAAATGTTATTGTAAGTACATAAAATGTATTTGTAGTGTACAAAAAAAAATGTAAATATAATCAGGTTTTTTGAACTCGCATTTATTTTCAATTAAAATTATAAAATATCATAATTGATTTAGAAAGTACCAACTAATTTTTGGCGGGAAACAACTATGGATTTTGAACTTTTTGGCGGGAACTAATTATAGATTTTGACGTTTTGCGCGGGAAATATTATGGATTTTGACCTTTTGCGCGGGAAATGTGGATTTTTAACTTTTTGGCGGGAAATAATTAGGGATTTTGACGTTTTGCGCGGGAAATATTATGGATTTTGACGTTTTGCGCGGGAAATATTATGGATTTTGACGTTTTGCGCGGGAAATATTATGGATTTTGGCGTTTTGCGCGGGAAATATTATGGATTTTGACCTGCGCGGGAAATGTGGATTTTTAACTTTTTGGCGGGAAATAATTAGGGATTTTGACGTTTTGCGCGGGAAATATTATGGATTTTGAACTTTTTGGCGGGAAATATTATGGACTTTGACGTTTTGCGCGGGAAATATTATGGATTTTGACGTTTTGCGCGGGAAATATTATGGATTTTGACCTTTTGCGCGGGAAATGTGGATTTTTAACTTTTTGGCGGGAAATAATTAGGGATTTTGACGTTTTGCGCGGGAAATATTATGGATTTTGACGTTTTGCGCGGGAAATATTATGGATTTTGACGTTTTGCGCGGGAAATATTATGGATTTTGGCGTTTTGCGCGGGAAATATTATGGATTTTGACCTGCGCGGGAAATGTGGATTTTTAACTTTTTGGCGGGAAATAATTAGGGATTTTGACGTTTTGCGCGGGAAATATTATGGATTTTGAACTTTTTGGCGGGAAATATTATGGACTTTGACGTTTTGCGCGGGAAATATTATGGATTTTGACGTTTTGCGCGGGAAATATTATGGATTTTGAACTTTTGGCGGGAAACAATTATGGATTTTGAAGTTTTGCGCGGGAAATATGGATTTTGAACTTTTTGGCGGGAAATAATTATGTATTTTTACATTTTGCGCGGGAAATATTATGGATGCTGAACTTGTTGGGAAACAATTATGGATCATGCTGAGAAAAAACTGGTCAGATGCATTTGAATTACAACTGATTATGTATAATAACAAAGATAACTAAAATGGCGTAAACCAAACAAAATACAAATTTAAATACTATCATCCATTTTATTAAAACCCAAATTTATACAGCTTCGTTTACATACTAAACATGAATGTGAAAAAACCAAGCAAAAAATAATTGAGTGATCACTTAAAAATATTTACAATAACAATACAATATCGTGGTCAACTGGTCTCAGACCGATGCGCGATGATTGGAGTTATAAGAAAATAGGGTGGCTGGCTCTACTAAAAGCAGACACCTCCGGTGGAGCGCGGATGGGGTACATAGACATACAACTAACCAAACAGAAAGTCCCTGCTCGCGCGCGCGTGCTTGCTTCACCGACACACCGACACCATCGCCATGGCATGCAAAGTCATATATCATATAGTCATATGAAACTATATACAAAAAATAATGTAATAATGAAATGTCAAACAATAATAATCGTGATTAGTCATGTGTATTTGAGCACGACCTGTATTACACTTAACACGATATAACAACACAGTTACAACTCTAGCTAACCTAAGTGTTGAAGCCTAAATAATACTACATCGTTCATTCACATTGACACTATCTAAAGAGGCAGAGAGCCCGGGCGGCCGCAAGCGCAACAATCAACAGTGCGGCGTCCGGTCGGGCTCGTAACAACGGACCGAACAGACTGACAGCACTAAGGCAACTGTTTTCAACTGGAATGTATGAAAACACTATTGCGACCACTAGACAGTGTGTTTTTTTTGTGTGTTTTGCTTGAGATTCAGACTGTCCCGAGGGGTAATTTTTTTCAAATTACGGCTAACGCGTGCTGCGGCCGAGGCGCGATGACGTACCGTCGCCGACAAATGAAGAGACCGCTCAACAAGGAAACAACATGTACACAAATATGAACGCCGGTACGTCATCGCCAGCCGCACTCTTCCTCCTTTCTTCTTCCTCCGCTTTTTTATTATTTATTTTATTATACTTATATTTAAAACTGCGTGTAAGCAGCAAATTTTTACTAGAATTAGCAACAGGATTTGTACAACGTATCGATAGAGAACGATATCGTTTAACTTTAGATTGTGCCTTATTTATTGAACCATTTATGCTTAAAGAACGTAGTAAAGCAGCCAAAATGAGTGCAACTTAGTGCACGGAAATTATGGAACGAAATCCTTCCTATCGAAACAGTAACTATGTGAACTGCGCTGCGACCACGCAGTGGCCAATGAGTGGCAGTGCGCTCTGTTCACTTTTTTTTTAATAATAAGTTTCTTGCTCTAACCATCCTCCTGGATTACGTCGCAAGTAGAATCTTCGAGTCTCATCGTAGATGAAGATGGCCAGAGAGAACGGCAACGCTGGTAACCACCACAAGAATCTATGAAAGAAAAAAAAACCAGCTATTACTTGTTTGTTTTAAGATATTGCTTTACACCATTCAAGTCAAAAACATTTACATTGCGTTATAGAATTAAATTCCCCATTCAAAAATGTAATAATATACAGAGTGTTCCATTTAAAATAACAAAGTTGCTTATGTACCTTGAAAAGTAAACACCCTGTATAAGTGAAATTGATTTACAATGATGCCGAACTGTCCACCAAACAACTTTTGCATTCAACTTATTTTCGTAGAGTTATTATTTAATTTTCTCAATGAAATGTAAAAAAGATAATAGGTCGTCTTCCTGTTTAACCTACCCTTAAACCAACACATTCTTGTTCTGTTCCAAACTTATTTATTGAACTAAACAAGTTGGATTTGTTTCATTTAACTTACTTCAGTGGGAACATTCGCAATCCCTTGTCCATTCCAGGAGTGTACGAAAGGAATGCAGCCAATGCAGTTTCGAACACCAAGCCAAAGTTCAATGCCCAATTGCGCATTCCCTGGTGGAGGATCGAGTTACGTCGAGTCTTACAGATAATCAAGTCAGCCCATTGCACAATAACGATTGACACGAAGAATGCAGTGTGGCATGTGTACTCCAAGGTCTTCCTGTCACGATATGTCTAAAAAGAAAGTCAATATGTAACGCTATCATAACAGTTGGTGCTGTTATTAGTTTAGGTAGAAGTGATTTCAGATCTTGTCGACTGCGTCAAACGCGCCAAAGCCGCTTTAGGGCATCTCCCACATAGCACAGGATATCCATAGGAAGTCTATTATTAGTACATTTTATGATGGACATGCTATGGATGTGTAGTGAATATCTATATGGACATCAAATGGATATTTAAACTTTTTCAGACTACTTACAGTGTCTTCTGTAAAATTCAAATATTTTTTCAAAAACACGACATGCCATAGTAACTACCTATAGATATCCAAAGTCGTTTCCAACAGACATCCAAAGGATGTCTGATGGACGTCCACTGTATTGATTTTTGACGTCCGTTAGACATTCACAATGTACGGGTGGGATATCCAGACGTTCTATGAATGTTTTTGTGCTATATGGGTCTCTGGCTTCTATCTAGTTTGTGTTACGTTAGAGGCCACCCACATATGGATGCCGAATCACCAATAGCACGTCCGTTTTTAAAGAACTGGTGGGGTTATTTGATTGAAATACCAGATAATACATACCCATTCCTGGCCATACGAGTCTGTAAGGTCATTAACAGCCTTCGAGTCCCACTGTTTACGGATTCCAAATAATTCATGTGGTAGGAAACCATTCTCGGCCATGATGACGAAATAGACAAAGAAGCCAGCTGCTGCTTGAATCATACCAATTTGGCCGTACGCCATCGAAATTAATCTATATGTGAGAAAGTTCGGTTAGAATCCATTTCTTAGGGACAAATCAGGCTACAATTGTTCTGAATTAAGATTTTGAAAATTTACCACAAGAATTTTTATTCAAATTTAGAGAACAAAAGAATGGAGGTTAGTTCAAAATTTGTAAACACAAATATTCAGGGTGAACAAAAAGTATGATATGTTGCTTTAAAAGCGTTAAATAATCATTAAAGAATAAGTTAATCAACAAATTATTTGCAGTTTTTCATATTTTTGTTAGAAATTTCAGTTATGATGTCGCAATATCTTTTTAAATAACACCTGTATTTTTTATGCCACCATTTCGTCGTAATTTTCTTCTAAATTGCAACAACGTAAAACGTCCATACAACTACAAAAAAAATTTCTTTTGTTCAGAAAAATTGGTTTAAAAATTTATCGAGCCGATTCAAATCTGAAGACCTAGCTGGTCATTTAAAAGTAACCTACTGAGGGGCATTAATACCAAAGTGTGGAGGTGCACCGTTTTGTTGAAACCACGTTGTGCCATCATCGGCATTTTTTTTAAATGACAATTTTAAAAGGACAACCTGTATGTCCTTTTAATGACACCATTTCGTAGTAAATGTTTTTCTTTTTAACAATGTAAAACGTCCATAAGTTGGAAAATAAAATTTTTAGGAAAAATTGGTTTTAAAATTTATCCATCAGATTAAAATCCGGAAATCTAGCTGGCCATTTAATGGTAACCTATTGAGGGGCACCAGCTTGTTGAAACCACGTTGTGACGTCATTGGCATTCTTTTAAAATGACAACCTGTAGGTACTTTTGATGGTACCATTTCATAGTCATTTTTTGGAAAAATTGGATTACAAATTTATCCAGCAGATTCAAATCTGGAGATCTAGTTGGCCACTTAATGTAACCTACTGAGGGGCATTAATACCAAAGTGTGGAAGTGCACCATCTTGTTGAAACCACATGACTGTCACTTTTCTTTAAATGTTAACCTATACCTATTGTGGTTTTTTTTAAGGCTAAGGAACCAATGTTCAATACTTTTAGTTCAACCTGTATGATAATTAAATTTATTATTTTGTGCTGGAAGAATATTTTTGCTTCCGACTTCCACTTATGGAAGTGGTTTAACGGTGTTTTATTATGTTTAATTTGGGCAGCAATTCAATTGTTATTTTTGCAACAAATTTCTGATTTTTGTTTTAATAAACAATTACAATTTGGATTTCAGAACAATTGTGTATACTTACAACATTTTACATCCACCATTCCACCCATGCTTTTGTTACGGCTAAGTAAATTTCATGCAACATTTGCTTTATATACACAACAACATATATTTACAACTTACATAACCCATTTATTTCACAATACGTATCAAATTGTATACCTGTAGGTATCAAACATGCATTCGTGAATTTCGGTATAAATTATTGTCAGCAAAATTACTTTTTGCGGTATAAAATTTGACACATATCTTTACTATTATTACATTGTAAGACATTTAAAGCGGGTTACTTCTGCTGGGGGCCTTGGACAACTTGGGATCAGTAATTTTCAGTATATGGTTCTTTGAAATGTATATAACAGTATTTACTAACTAATAAAGTTTAGAAAATTTTAGTTTAAGAATGAAAGCAAATGAATACTTATGTGTTTGTGAAAGATGCTAATAGAATCGAGCAAACAGACAATTTAGAGTTAACACTAAAAATTTTGAAATACTATTCTACTTCGACCAAGTAAAGAAACTGCTCAAAAATGAAAAAGTTCTACTTTCATAATAAGAAACTTTCCAAAGAAACATACGTACAAAAACAACTACTTGTTAATAGTTAGTTAGGTTAGATAACAATGTTAAACGATAGTCACTTGTTTGTGGCACATCGTGTTGTTAGTTTCATAGCATTAAAATTAGCATTGCGTCACATACCTTAAGGGTTACTGACAAAAAATTCAAAGTCGTACCCATACAAGTCACTCAAAAAAAATTGATGAAAAAAGTCAAAAAAATTGGACAACGTATGGCAATCACTTGAATTTTCTGCCAAGGAATGACGTCTGCATTATTTTCACTTTACGGTCACTCCAGCTATTCTGGAGCATCAGATGCAAAAAATATACAGAACAAAAATAAAATTTCTAGTTTCCAGGCTTCAGGCAGCAGAGTTCCTGTGCGACAACATAATAGAGCTGCAAGAAAAGGTCAACGAAACTGCAGTGTGGCTAGTGCTGCTACTGTGCACTACAATATCACACCAAACTACACCTCGGTTAACCAACAAGTCACGCCTTTCTTAAGGCTAATCATTAACAAAGCAAACCCGCATTTTACGAAAAAAATTTATGATAAAAAAAAGGCTTAAAAGGCTTGATTTTTTTTTCAATTGACTGATTTTTCAAAGAAGAAGTTGATTGTAAGTGGTATAAGCGACTGTCTTTTATTTACGTTCCAACGTGAAACTATAATAGTACTGAGTTGTGTAGGTCAGACCACAAATTTCATGAAGTGTTGCAAAAAAAAGGGAAGGGGAACATTACAAAAGGGCAATTATATGGCTGCATATTTAGTGCAATTCACAACCTTTATATTAGGTAATTTTCATTATTAGTCAAAACCAAGGCAATATTGATGACAAAATGCTAGTTTTGAATATATTCCTTAACATGTATTTAATATACAAAATTGGAGCGGCGCAAATGCCGCAACCTACGTGCGAGTTGTAGGTTTACAACTCAACATCGCACTAGACCTCTATTATATCCAATGGGAGTCGATTAGAATGGACGAATAAAAGAGAGGAAGTATACTTATTAACACTTTTTTATTGAACAAAGAAACGAGGTGTGCGCGGTCGAGAAAGGAACGCAAAAGTTGCCAACTCGGGCATTAGCGCGCTCACGATATACAACAACCGGCAAAATATTATCTGGTTTGAAAAATTTTTTTTACTGCGAAACGCCGCCCAAATTCACCATGTATGGTGCAGAACAGCGGGTATTTTGATGTCAGAGAAGGCCCCGATAATGGAGAAATTTTTCTCTATATTGTTGCAAGTTGTTAGACTGTTCGACTGACTGTCTAACAAAAAAAAAAGTTCAGCTCGATATCTCAATTTAGAGTCAAGCTATGTCCGGTCAAAGGTTTGATTTTGTAAACTTTATACAAACTACCGATTGGGTTCCACCTTCGATATGTTATAGTCAGGGGTAGGCGCTAAATCCTCTCTAAGTCTCAAGACTCCTCGCCACAAGCAAAAGAAAAAAAAAAGTTTGGCGCCTTCTCACGGCCTTGCGGAAAAACTGACGACAAAAATCACACACTTATGGAAAGCCCGAGCCGAGCTCTACCGATCTCCCCATTTCGATTTACGATATCACACAAAAACAATTTTACCCCCTCTCCCCCCCAGTCTCATACCGGTTCGATTTCGATCCCGTCCGGTGCTAACAAACTTTCAAATTTTTGTTTTACAATTTTACAACCCTACTTCATATCTATAGCAGGGTTGGAAGTATCTTAAATTGCCGAGTCCAAAACGGGGGCTCCCTGGAGCAAAACTTAGTGGAACTTTTATTCGATATCTATTTTTGTGTCTATTTTTTTTGTGGCAGCTCCCGGGAGGTGGAAAAAGGCGTCTAGCAGTTGGGACAGGCAAAACGCAGTTGGTGGCATTAACAGAGAATGTCGGAATTGGTTTAATAGAGGTCTAGTTAATAATAATAGTCACATAAAAGTTTGTTGTTTTTGCAAAATTCATATTGTTTTAATAACAGACAAGACAGTACTTCACGTTGTTTCTTAACACATTTATTCTTTTGTTTCATCAACAGCACTTTTATAGGCAGAAAATATAATAATTCACATACTCGCCATCTAATGCTCCAATTACAATTTAAAAATCTAGTTCTACAAATGCAGTTATTGAAACAAATTCAATTTCTGAAACATATGCAAATATACAAAGTCCTGTTGCTTATACCACAATCTTCTTTTGTTTCTAACAATTATTTCCAAATCAATTATAAAAATTGTACAGATTTGAAAAAAAAATTATTCGATTAGATAAACACACAGTGAAAAGAAACAAACACAAAAGTGGGGAACACAACATTGTGAAAATAATACTTAATGCCAATAATGCCGAGGTATATAGTAGTGTGGTGCGATAGCCGTCACGACACCACTGCAGTGACCCACCTGCGGTTAACCAGGTTGTCCCTATAGGGGTCGCGCGGCTGGCGTTTCATTATGTCGGACTCCGGGGCCTCATAAGCCAGAGAAATAGCAGGCACCTATACAGTGGCCGCGCCAATACATACGGTTAGTAGTGAAAAACACATGCATCAATTAATAGTAACCTGTTAAATAGAGAAGTAGTGTGTGGAGGTATGGAGAAGAGGGCGCTGACAAGCAGGAGTGCAAGATGAATGATAAGTGAAGGGACGACGACCTCGTTTTACTTACCTCACGGATGACCGTTTTTATGTTTATACATAACTACTCAAAAGTTTTGAAAAAGCTCAATTCTAGGGAAGATTTACAGCCAAAGATGTTTAAGCTACTTGGGTAAATTATAAGTCTTACCCCTTACGTACAATTTACAAGCTGTTTGTAAAATCTGACCACATATAGTGTTCTATAAATAAATATGCAAGTCTACAAATTCAAAAGTTATGGAAATATAAACAAATTTCTTTAAATGGCATGAAAAAAGCTTACAAATTGGTGATATCGCGATTTAGGAATACTTCCGATTTAACCAGAAGTAACCTCAATTTTCGTTTTTTAAATGGAATGATATACATTCTTTCGTTTTATTGGATAGAAAATTTTCTTTCGTTTTCAACCATACCAAATAGTCCACATCTTGGATAACAAAATTACTGGTAAAAAATTACAAACAAAATGTAAAATGTAAATCAGACAAAAATTGATCAACATTGTTATGACAGGTTTTATAAATAGCCTGTAACAGATATATAAAAATATACAACAGGAAAAGAAAAGCTAAAAATACAAGCGAGAATTTGAAACTCCTACAATAAAGGAGTAAATTATGTATAAACGTTAGAAAAAAGTGGTGGAAGACAAGCAGTATCAAGACAGGATGCAGGAGTGGGAGAGCAGAAGTTCGCGCACGGCAGACGACCGGACACATCCGAGATGTGGCCGCTCGACACAGACATCCGATCCACCAACAAAAGATAAACACGAGACATGGCATACCTTTCGTTGACTAGTTTATCTGTGAATGGATTTCTAGGACGTCGCTTCATGATATCTGACTCTGCCTCCTCGTATGCCAGGGATATGGCGGGGACCTGAGCGCGGCCAAACAAACACACATCAAAACAAAACATGACGGGATTTGAGGGACCATGAGGGGCACACTTACATGCCGGCACTGCTCCTTGACTCACCCGGTGACTAAACTAATTCTCAACTGGAGATGTGCTTACTTTATCAACTACATCCAATTACGTAATTCTGATTAATATAACAAAAGTGGAAAAGAAATCAAAGTTCCACGGGCACAGAAATAGAAACTTTTAGAAAAATGAAGATCATTTAGAGGTTTTAGCTTTTTTGATAACCTCCAAAGTTAATTGAAATCAAACAAAACGATGTATTATGGTATAATTTCCAAAATTTTCAAGTGATACAGAGCTAGAGCTTCTCATAGGAACAATTTTATGCATGTCATGACTCAAAACAAGAAATTGCAATTATACCTTATCGAAATACTCAACCATCGTCATAGATGTAGGGGTATCTCTATCTTAAAAATCTGTAATTGCGACGCCACTGGATTTTCAGCTGATTTGATATCACCATCTAGTTTACTATTCTATTCCGGAAAACAAAGTACTCTTTAATTTTTTTCGTAAAACGCATTGTTTTCATGAAAAAACTAATTCAAGTCAATATTTACTGCTATCGTTGGTCTTTTAAAATGTTTGTACTTTGTTTTATCATTTAACATATTAAACACATTCAAAAATATTTTTTAGGAATGCTAATTTATTTGGGGATTCCCTCTTGTAGGGTTATTCCTAAAACTCAGATCCTCAGCAGGGAGTACAACCCTACATCCACAAAAATGTTGTAACTTAATCAGACTATTAAAGTAAACAAATAATATAATTACATTGGCTTCTTGAATAGCAACAATTGGAGCTAGATTCGACATTAATGGAAATATATTTAACGAAAATTACAACAAAAAAACAAGCAGCTCCAGATTTCTTAAGTGTCGGTCATTCGCTATTATGATATTCATCACGAAAATCAGGGTTTAGGTTCAGGCTCTTGATAATTATTTTACAATGGCAAAAGGGGTTGGGCGACGTAAACTTTGGGCGGGTGTATAGTCGATATTACTTTCATTTTTATCATGAAAGTTAGGGTTAGGTTAGATGCTCTTGAAAATTTACTAATTTTGCGAAAACAATGGTTTGCAGCCTCAAATTTCAGAGGAAGGTGTATGATGGTAGGTGCTGGGTAACATCGTAATTAGAGATTACAGTTTACGATGTATAAAAGTGTGGGATTATTTTTTAAATTAAATTGGCTTAATTTTTAAATTTCAAACTTTGTTGTAAGCACATCTCACTACTGTCTCTGCTACAAGAGTCCAGCAACTATAACTAATAGTACTAAGTCAGGCAGGCAGTGCTAAGCAAGGGCACTACGCTCTCGCTGTGATTATGGGATGATAAGGAAGTGTCTGTGTAATTTGTCAGTACTACTAAACTAATTGCTACATCCAATTAGTGTTAACCCCAATTGGTGGATATCTATAATTAAAACCTAACGATTTGCAATACCTGCTGTGATGCATTTAATTATACAAATAACAAAAGCATGTTTTAAACAATACACGATCATAGCAGGTGTTGCAATCCCTCTACTTATTTAATGTTAAGTTTTTTTCTTTAAAAACGGGAGATAAATTTCACAAAATAATTTAACGAGCATTAATTAGTGTTAATATCCTAATTATAACTAAATCATGTAAATTTTTAAGTTAAATACTGAAAACTAATCATGCAAAAATTGTTATTTTCATAATTTCATTGCAGGCTTCAATTATATGTTAATGTTAACCATACGATGCGTTAATGTACGAAAAACCAATCCATATTTACACGTTAAACAAACACGAACAAGTTAGAACCAATTCCATAAACCAATTATGTACACGTTAGACAAACATAAAACCCAAAATCGTTAACAATTAGTATCAATGTTAATAAAAACCCAGAAAAAAATCAAAAATATATAACCTATTATTGACAAGTTTGTCTGTTCTTGGATTTCTGGGCGGTCTCTTCATTATATCTGCTTCTGCTTCCTCATAAGCCAAAGATATGGCTGGCACCTGCGTTTTTATATTTAATTTTTAAATCCTTTTACGAATAAACATAATTAAAACATTATTTTTCGAGTGTACTTTGGAGACACAACACTGGGGCTGTGCGAATTATATTCAATTTTTCTCCCATTGCCGTTCAATAACTGAACCGGTTCGCACATGCCCTAACGATAATAATATTAACTACTTATGAGGTTTATAACTGAACTAATGCATAGGCAGGTAAAATGAGTCTTCTATTAGAGAAGCGTACGTGTACAAAAGAAGCAAAAAACGTTTTGAAAAATCAAATACTTATCTGACGGACGTACCTTATCGTATTGGAACGCTTAAGTTTTCAAATGTTTCTGGCAGTACAAAAATCATACTAGAATATCATAGCTCAACTAATATCGCAAATTTCAATTATGCATTTCTATCAGTGACAGTAAATGCATATCCAAAAAACAATTCTGGACCTACTGTGTGCAAAAAATATAAAAACCCTCAAGTCTACATGCTATTTTTGAGTTTGCGTTGAATTTTGTACCTTTCGTTTACTAATTTGTCTCCAAAAGGATCTCGAGGGCGCCTTTTCATTATATCTGATTCAGCTTTTTCGTATGCAAGCGAAATTGCTGGGACCTACACATAACTAGTCAGTTATTCGCTACTCTAATTCCAAAAATAGAAATATCATTTTTCAATTACATCGTACAATTAATTTTATTTCGAATAAACTAAACATAGAAAAATTGTGCGAAAGATAAACACTTACCATGTCTGTTCCAAGATCTATGCAAAGTATAGTAACAGTTCCAAGTGGCAAAGGAATATCACACAAAATGAAGGCAAGAAAAGGTGAAATTTCGGGAATGTTTGATGTCAACGTGTAGGCAATAGATTTCTTCAAGTTGTCGAAAATCAAACGCCCTTCTTCAACACCCGTGACGATGGAAGCAAAGTTGTCGTCCAGAAGAATCATGTCGGCTGCTTGTTTTGATACGTCTGAACCGGCAATACCCATGGCAACACCAATGTCAGCCTTCTTTAAAGCAGGAGAATCGTTTACACCATCACCTGAAAAGTTATCTTTTAGTTATTTTCCTTAAATGATTTTTTTTGTTTTATTTAGACCGAAATTTATTTAATTGGGCATTAAAAAATTGCATAATTTTAAAGACTTTTCTAGCACTCTTTCAATTTTCCATACTTCCAAACAGTATTAATGTATACGTAGAACATTGCTAGAATTTACATTATGTACAGCAACAGTATACAATATTTCTAATCGTGAAAACTATGTTAATATTCTGTTTTAGTATTTCCCTATAAGGTTCACGGTAGCATAGATGCGAAATGCATGCATGGGTAGTTTCTTTTTTTAAATTTATGTTGTTTTTTAACAATGTTGCCAGTGCGGTCTATGCGAGGTTATGTTTGCAAGCAGGTATAACTATTGGGGCTAACACATTAATATAATATACGTCCGAAGATTTAAAAATAAAATTTTGAAGTATGAGATAGTTCAGGTGATAAACATGATTGTCCTCAAAATTGGATTACGTTAGATACTTTTAAAACTTTCTTAGTTAATACAAAAATGAAGCTACACGCCTTAAATGTTAGCCGAGTGTAAAATTAACCTAAACTCATGCCAACCAACTTAAAAGACTAGCCACCATAATAATATCATAAAATCTTTACCTGTAACAGCAACAATAGCTCCCATACGTTGGCAACCCTCCACAATAATCAGCTTCTGTTGTGGAGAAGTTCTAGCAAACACAATTTCAGTGTGGTATCGTAATACTTCATCAAGCTGATCTGAAGACAAATCTCTCAAATCGCTTCCGTGAATAACAGCAGCCTTAGCTTCACGTGGATTAACTTCAGATACGGGAATGTTCAATCTCTGTGCAATATCTTCAATTGTTTCATTTCCTTCAGAAATAATGCCGACAGATTTGGCAATAGCCTTGGCGGTGATTGGATGGTCACCAGTGACCATGATAACTTTAATACCGGCACTTCTGCATTTGGCAACAGCATCTGGTACAGCAGCTCTGGGTGGATCAATCATGGACATGAGTCCTACGAAACGTAAACCTTCCAGCGGGAAATTGGGTTCATCTGCATTAAATTTGAAGCCTAGAGGGTATTTATCCGTCGGTAACATAAAATCACAGAATCCTAATACACGTTCTCCTAAACCTCCTAACTCTAAGTATGCGTTATTGAATGCTTCTTTCATTTCTTCGTCTAGAACCTTTTCTTTTCCACCGATAAAGATAGTTGCGCATCGTTCTAATATACGTTCAGGTGCCCCCTTCATCACCAAAACATGACGAGGATCGTTGGGGTCTTCATTTTCGTGAATGGATATTTGGTATTTGTTGGTGGAATTGAAAGGAATTTCACAAGCCTTCTTATTTTTGCGTCTGATGCCTATAATGTCACCCAAAGCCAATTCCATACATTTAAGAAGTGCAGCTTCGGAGGCATCACCATTAACTTCCTTCTTCAAAATAGGCACGCCGTCCTGACCACCTTTGAACTCGGCTCTGTTGCACAGTGTAGCAATGCGTGCCAGAGCTTTAAAGCCAGGGCTGGTACGGTCATATTGGACACCGGATTGATCTTCAGTTGTGTCAGCCTCAATGATTTGGTTATCGAACCACATGTGTGCTACAGTCATACGATTTTGAGTGAGCGTACCAGTCTTATCTGAGCAGATAGTGCTGGTAGAACCCAGCGTTTCGACAGCTTCCAAGTTTTTGACAAGGCAGTTCTTGGAAGCCATTCTCTTGGCCGTAAGCGTCAGACATACAGTCACAGTAGCTAGGAGACCCTCTGGGACATTAGCTACAATGATTCCAATAAGGAAAATGACTGCGTCCAACCAGAAATAGTTAAGAATAAGGGCAATTACGAAGAATGTTACACCTGTAAACAGAAAAATAACTGAAGTTAGAATTTTACTGATACTGTAGCATTTATTATTTTAAAGAAGTAATAATATGAAAAAATGCATACATAAATAAATAGCGACATTTTTTTTCAAAATAATGAAAATGAAAGGAAAAAAAATTATAATTACCTAAGAACACAGCTACGCCAGTAATGAGATGAATGAAGTGATGGATCTCCTTAGCAATAGGGGTTTCACCAGTATCAAGACCAGATGCTAGACCAGCAATGCGACCCATCACGGTATTGTCTCCACAACTGATCACAACGCCTTTGGCAGTGCCTTCCACAGCATTAGTTGAGAAAAAAGCCAAGTTCTTCGTTTCCAATGGATTTTCATGGGTGAATTCGGCACTACGGCTCTGAGGCTCAGATTCTCCAGTCAATGAAGAATTATCCACTTTTAAACCTCGTGATTCAATAATTCGAATGTCCGCTGGAATTCTATCACCAAATTTCACTTCTACTACGTCTCCTAACACCAAGTCTTCTGCTCGAAGGGTGAGTTTCTCACCCTCTCTTATAACAGTCGCGAACTGCGGTACCATGTTCTTGAAAGACTCCATAATCTTGGAGCTTTTGCTTTCTTGATAATACGAAAATATACCTACAGATCAAATTCAATGTTAAACTAACCTTTTATTTGTTAGAATCGACAAAGATCGTACCTGTAACGATAACAACAGCTGCTAAGACAATTCCAAGATAAAGGTTGTCATCGACGGGTTCCTCCACACTACTAGCTTGGATGGAATAGGCGATGAAACACAATATGGCACCAACCCATAGAAGGAGAGCGAAACCTCCGAACAAGTTTTTACAGAATTTAACCCATTCTGGAATTGTTTTTGGTGGGGTGAGTGCATTGGGCCCGTCCCTTTCCAAATTTTCTTTTGCTTTTGCATGACTGAGGCCCTACAGAAAATTAAACTTTGAGTCTTACATACCAATTACATTATTGTCATCACGAAAGAAGCAATTCATTATTCATTAAATCTCGTGTTAGCACAATAATAATTTAAGATAAACAATTAAATAAATAAAATAGCAAACTTACGTTTTCAGGATGTGTTTGAAACCGTTGGTATAATTCCTCTGGTGAGATCTTGTGGTAGTCAATATCCAACTCTTGTTTCAAGTCATCTAAATCTTCTGCCTTTCGGGCCTTCTTTGTTTGCTTTCTGCGTGACTACAGACAAAAAAACAAAATTAGTTTGTTTTCCAAATATCGTCTTATAAAATAATACATTCGGTTAAAATAATGGATATGGTATTTCATTTGGATTTCAAATTATTCTTATTGTATTTCTTTCGTCAAGAACATCATGTGATCACTTAGTCCAAAGCGCATTAGTCACATAAAGTCAATTGAGAAAGTGTGTAAAATTGACTGTGGAAGGGTGTAAAGTTGAAAGTGTACAACCCATTGAGAAAAAGGGTGTAAAATCGATTTTAAAGGGGTGTGAAACAAGTTAAGCAAGGGTGTAAAGTTGATTGAGGAATATGGTTGTAAATCGATTAGGAGTGAGAATTCAACTGAGGATAGGTGTAATATTGGTTGACAAAGAGTGTAAAGTCGAATGAGAAGAGCATGAAGACAATTGAGGAAGTGTATAAATTAGATTTAGAAAAAGGGTATTGTGGCAAAGAGTGTAAAGTTCAGTGAGGAATGGTAAAGTTGATTGAGGAAGGGTGTAAAATCGATTTAAGATGGGTAGAAATTCAATTGAGAAAAGGGCATAAAAACAATTAAATAAAAGTGTCAAGTTGATTTCAGGAATCGAATTAAGAAGGGGTAGAAATTCAATTGAGGAAGAGGTATAAAATCGATTGAAGAAGAGTGTAAAGTCGATTGCAGTATAGTATCACGTTGGTAGAGGAAGGATGTAAAGTTGACAGAAGAAGGGTATGAATTCAATTGAGGATGGGTGTAAGAGTGTAAAGGTGATTGAGAAGAGTATGAAGTAAACTGAGGATAGAGAAAGTGTCAAGACGAGTAATGAAGTGTGTAAAGACGATTGAAAATACTGAAAAGTCCAGTGTGAAGTTGATTGTGGATAGGTCTAAGGCCGCCTAAGCAAGAGAGTAAGGGCAAGTAATGAAGGGGGTAAGTTGAGTAATGAGGTATATACGGTCGAGAGAGACAGAGTGTAAAGTCAATTGAAAAAGGGTAAAGTGGAGTAACGAGTAAGGAGCAATGTACAGTTAGTTAGGAATGGTGTGAAGTCAATTGGGGAAGCTTATAAATCCGATTAAAGAAAACAGTGTGAAGTAAATTTCGGAAGAGTTGAAGTCGAGAAATGAATGGTGATAAATTAATTAAGGAAAAGTGTAAAGCGGTTTAAGAAAGAGTGTAAAGTTGATTTAGGAAGGGTGTAAAATCGATTAATGACAGGCAGGAATGTTTTTAAGAAAGGGATATTATATCGCTTGAGGAAGTGTGTAAAATCGATTGAGGACGTGTGTAAAGTCAATTGAGGAAAAATGTCGATAGGATTTAGGAAGGATGTGAAATCAATTGCAAAAAGGGTATGAAATTAATTGAGGATGGGTGTAAATTCGATTGAAGAAAAGGATGTAAAGTCAACTGAGCATAGGTCTAAGGTCGTGTAAAAAAAAAGTGTCGTGTCGAGTAATGAAGAATGTGTCAAGTGAGGAAGAGTGTAAAGTAAAATGAAGAAGAGCATACAATTAGTGGAGGAAAGCTGCAAAGTTGATTGAGGAAGAGTGTACGGCTACCCAATTAAGAGTGGGTGTAAAGTAGATATTGAGAAAGACTTGAAAAATACTATTTAGAGGAAAAGAGTGTAAAGCTGATTGATGAAACAATGAAGTCAACTGAGGATAGGCTTAAGGTCGTGGAAAAAAGAGTGTCGTGTCGAGTAACGAAGAGTGTAAAAGTCGAGTAATGAAAGATGTCAGGTGAGGAAGGGTGCAAAGTCAATTGAGGAAGAATGTACAGTTAGTTGAGGAAAGCTGTGAAGTTGATTGGGGAAGGCTGTACGGCCAAAAGGGAGGGTGTAAAGGAGATTGAGAAAAACTATTGAGGAAAATAGTGTAAAGTCAATTAATGGAACAATGAAGTCAACTGAAGATAAGTTAAGGTCGCGTAAGAAAGAGCGTCGAGTCGAGTAACAAAGGGTGTATGAATGAGGAAGGCTGTACAATCAACTAAGGAAAGTAGTCAAGTTGATGAAGAAAAAGTGTAAAATCGGACGAGGAAGTGTATACAGTAAACTGAGGTCGACTTAAAAGTCGATTGAGAAAGTATGTACGCTCAATTAAATAAGGGTGTAAAGTCAATTGAGGGGTGGTGTCATTCGGCTCTGAAAAGGTATAAAGCCAATTGAGGAAGGGTGTGAAGTCAAAAGTGACTGAGAAAATGTAAACTAATTAAAAAATGAATTACAGGTAACTGAAAAAATATACAATTTTAAATAAGCAAGGATGTAAAATTTATTAAGGAAAAACGTAAAGTCGATAGAGGAAGAAGAGTATAAATTTTGGAGAAAATTAATTACTAAAGTAAAAATTTGACGTTACATGACAAACTTAAATATTATCCTTGAAGAAACCATACCCATTTGTTAACCTCCAATCATAATAAAGCAGAAATTAATTAAATCCATATGTACAGTGCATTAGAGAGAAATTAATTTTATGTACACAAACTGTGCCTTCCCTGAATCAATAGCGACACAGGATATCAACTCTTAGGTGCTCGTTATTCGTCTTAATTAACTCTAATTACACAGCCATCAGTTAGTTCCGCCACCGCCCGAACGTTGATAATGAAGCCTCACTATTATTAAAGCCACTACTTACTACATGATGCTAAGAATACACCCTAGCGGAAAGTTCACAGGTTAACAGTAAAAAACCAATATCAAGTATCCAATAAATCCAGTATAAACCAAGGTCTAACCCCCTACCACCATGGAAAAAGTTGGAAATAAGCACGAAATACCAATCTCGCAAAATACGTGTTATTAGGAGAGTGAGTTACCGGGTTAAACAACGCAAGTATAAAATAGAATATTAATGCATAGGTAAAAGACTAAAACTACAACAAGTTATTATACCAAATCCCGTTCTACGGGAACAGTTGTTATATAGTGTTTAAAATAATAATACTTACCAATTTAGTTGAAGATGGTAAATAGTTTTGGGTAAAAATTAAATTAATATCAAGGAAAGTGTTATGAGCTTCAACCTTTGTTTCAAGGTGAGCTTAAGTTTGTTATGAATAAATCATAAAAGCTAACGTAATAGCTTGTAAAACTCAAAATCTACCACCCTCACCATACAAATTTGTTTAACAGCTACAACCAGTATTAATTTAATTGAATAGTAACTGTAAATATTTGAAACAGGAAGCAAAACAGCACCACAAAGGAAATTGTGGTTTGGCTACCCACACAAACTTCAGCAAAACAGGGAATTAAGGAAAACTTATTTACACGGTAGCCTTTATCTAAAAACAGTTTTTGGTTTCTTGATGATAGACGTTTTGCTAAAGTTTACATTACCATTAAACAATGTCTTAAAATATAATCAAAATTGTTAGTAGATCTGTACAAAGTTGTTAGAAGAAGAGGAAGAAAAGAAAAATAAGTGGTTAACAGAAAGTGTAACGACAGTACCTTACGTCCAATAGTGCCAGAAGAAGAATCAGTGCCAAATATGTACATCTGAGTGCAAAAATACCAAAACTTAAATAAATACCTTAGCTCTACCGTCTGCTGTTTTGTTGTCATCATAGTTGAGTGGAATTGTAGCCACGCGATAAGAGTCTGAGCGCCCAAACTGTAACAACATTGAGCAAATCCACTACTAAAGACATTCGACATGCCAGAATAATCACCAGGATAACTCAGCATCCTTTTCCAACAAATTATACCACGTAAAATATGGATTAGATAGTAAATTATATGATCAAACGAACTTACCTGTGAAGTTCGATCATAATTATTGTAAGCACCTCGTCCGAATAGATCATTTGGTAGTAACTCCGACTTTAGGCTAGTTCCCACAATTTTAAAGTAAGAGGGCTAAATTTCCTGGGACGGATCTGTGCCTGCTGGTATTGGTAGTGTAGAGAACTCATTAGTTTGAAAGATGTGAATGCCACAAATGTTTAAAGGGATGGGATTAAAATCTGTAGAACAACTGCAGATTAAAATCAGGGGCGGGTATGATCTATTCGGACGAGGTGCTTACAATAATTATGATCGAACTTCACAGGTAAGTTCGTTTGATCATATAATTATTTTCGCACCTCGTCCTTCATAGATCATTTGGTAGATGTTGAAAGTATTTGTGGCAGTTGCTAATCAGAAAAGTGTTTATTAACTGTATAGAAACAAGGTATACAATAATATGTAAATATAATACATAATTGTATGATGATTATACGAGGTAGGTATATTTGTTAAGCATGAACAATAGATCATGCAAAGGTCAGGGTTGGAGCACATTAGTCTTAGGTAAAATCTTGCGAAAACTTAAACGATTCTGTGCACCCAGCGGATTTTCGAATTGTCTCAATGGAGACGTCGGTTCTTTCTGCCGCCGTGGTTGAAGCACGTCTTGTGCTGTGTGCAGATAATATACGTGTATCTATCCCACTGTTTTTTATGACTGTCTTTATACAGCGACTCAGGGTTTGGGTAGAGACAGGTTGATGATGCTTTTTATATGATAAAAAGAAATAACTGGAAGCTCTGCAAAGGTTTTTAGTTTTTAGAGGTACTGCAGCAGAGTGGATGCAACACAAACAAATTTCTAATTGATCATGAAGAATGGTAGCATCAGAACTGGTTGGGGCTTTTTTTTTTTTTTTTTTTTTTTTGCCGAAGGGCTTAATTATTTTTGTAATTTTTATTTCAGTTCTGTCGTGTAGCTCTTGCATGCTATCAGTTTCTATTGAAAACAGTGTTAGGATTCTATGTCCCCTGGTTACAGCAAGCAGGGAAATAAGTTTCAGGGTCAGGTTTTCTAAGGTAATCTCTTTTGCAATGGTTAACGATTTTAAATGGGTCAGTACTAATGACGGATCCCAGGTACTGCTATATTTCGGCCGAGTAGGTCGCTTATTAAAAATTCCTTGAAATAGTTTCTTAACCCTGTCTTGTGAGGTTTCGGGTCCTAGAATTAATGCAAAAGCTGACCTGAGACTGTTCAGGAATCCATAAGGTTCCTTTATTGAATTCTATGGTAAAAAAGAGCAGGTCTGCAGATAAAGTAGGTACGTTTCTCAATTGGAATGTTTGTATTCTGTTTCAGGGACTAGTTTTCTGGATTCGCTATCTGTCATAAAATTATCTTTGGATTTTATATAAGATGCAAAAACCCAAATCCTTTAATGTTCGCACCATTCCCATGTTTCTCTTGCCAACCTATTTAGTTTGGGATGTTGGACACCACTCATTCTATGTACATAGGAGATAGCTGTAGTATTATCGGCCCTGATCAAAATTTCACAGTCGAAACAATCAGAAGCAAAACATCTTACTCCAAAGACAACAGATAAAAGTTCCAAGTAATTTATGTGTTTCAGTTCTTTCTGATTCAGTCCAGAAGCCATGCGTCGTTTGTCCCTGACAGCACACCCCCCAACCCGATAAGGAAGCGTTTGTAAATATCTCTGGTTTGAAATCAAATGTTTTAATGGTGTGGACTTTAGTGCTAATACTGCGTAGCCACCGATTGAAGTCATGTGATAGTGACTAATCAAAAAATTCAGTTTTGTAGTAATTCCCATTCTGAGCTTTAAAAGATAGAAATGTTATCCTTTCAAAGAGTTTGGTTGACCCCAACTGCAATCGAGAGCGGGACAAGCAGACTAGAGTACCAATAAAATGTGCAAAGTCCCGGGTCTTGCATTTCTTTTGTATTTGAAACTCACGAATTAATACGTGTAATTTTTTAATCTTTTTTCCTATTGGCAATTCTATTGACGTTGCATTGGAATGAAATAGAAACCCTAGGAATTTGCAATGTTGTGAAAGTGTTAGATGGCTTTATTTCCAGTAAAAAACAACACCCCAACTTGTTAGGACTTTAATTGTTGTCGTGACGTCTGTTAGACATTCTAAGTATGAATTTCCTATTAAACGGAAATTATCTAAATATATAACAGAAAGAAACCCTCTAGACCGTAGCCCTACTACCGGTTTCATTCTTTTGTGAAAACCATAGGAGCCAAGCTAACATCAAGGGGAAGGTAGTTAATTTTATTTTTTGACATTGAGAATTAAGCTACCTTGTCCACCTGGCTTGGGGGCAAGAAAGATTCGTGAGATAAATTCTCCACTAGTATGAGAGTATATAGAAAATACCTTGGAATGTAAGAGATTACTAACAGCTAATTGTAGTTCGTCTCTTTTTAATTTAGACCAGGCATGTTCTGATGGGGCCACGGATAGTACTGGCACCCTAGTAAAAGGGAGCTTGTAGCCTTTTACATACTATAAAATATTTGGAGCAGGAGTAAATCGATTCCCATTTTGGGGGAAAGACTTTTAATCGGCCTGCCAGAAGGCGTACCTCTCTAACATTTTTTCTTTTCCGTGGATAGCGTCTTTTGTGTCTCCCCCTTCTTTTTTAGTATAGGAATCTTTAATACATGTGAAGATTTCTCCAGTTCCTTGGCGGGTTTTACCCTTTCACCAAGATTTTTTCCCAAATAAGAAGCCATCCACGGCACCAATGGTTACGGTTCCTCTGCAGTCTTTTTTAGGCTGAAGCTTAACAGAGATCTTTGCACTAAGGACCTAGTGTGATGAGCGTCTGCGAGTAATCGCGCTGCATCACTTAATACTTCCCTTTAATACTTCAGTGAGAGGCAGTTCCCCCCCCCCCTTTTTTTTTTCTTAAGCACAAGGGAAAATCCTTTTTCCCGAGCTGCAATGCAAGCCCCTATTTGATTTTTGCGTTTTAAGCGAGAGCTCTTTTTAAGGCCACTCCGCTTACCGCTGAGATCACCTCCGGATTTAAATCCGGAGCTGCTGGGTTTTCAAAACGAGGATACTTTTAGTAACTCGACCTTATTTCTGGGAGAACGTTTGTGATTATATCGGTTCAGCGATCCGCGATATCGTTATGAATTGGTGGTCCCAGTGATTGAACATTTATCTTCTTTTCCCCCCGTATATGTCTTCATGAAGATGTTGCTCCTCACGAACCATTGCCGTTTCGGTTTGGTTAATTGGGGGAGTGGGAGTAGCACATGTGTGCGAGCCGCCTGCGGGTGCAAAAAAGGGCAATTATCACCCTGACATCCAGATTGCTGGGTTGATTACAAGAGCAGTCTAACTTTAAGAAGGAAGCATTGTTCCGGCCCGCCCTAAAATCTTAATCTTAAGAAATAGGTACTGGAAGAATCGGCTTTAGCCCTATCTTAAAGAATTGGCACTAAAGAGATTCTTGTAAGAGTTGTATTGTAGCAAAACGAGCTGATTTTTAATTTTTTAAAAAACAGTACCGCTTACTAAAAAGATCTCGTCATCACAATATCCTTATTAGACGGTACGGACCTGTTGATGCGAAAATGTTTTCGCCGTAATTTGATATGAGTAAGCCAGCAACATCTGAAAAATACGTTGTATTTATTTGTTTGTTATATTTACTGCGTGGCGGTAAGGTGACACCTCAGATATATAATTGATTACAAGAGCAATCTAACTTTAAGAAGGAAGCATTGCTCAGACCAGCCCTGAAATCTTAGTTTTAAGAAATAGGTACTGGAAGAATCGGCTTTAGCTCCATCTTAAAAAATAGGCACTAAAGAGATTCTTGTAAGAGTTGTGTTGTAGCGAAACGAGCTGATTTTTAATTTTTAAAAAACAGCACCGCTTACTAAAAAGAAGAACTCGTCATCACCATATCCTTATTGGACGGTACGGACTGCGTGGCGGTAAGGTAACATCTAGCAAAACGGGCTGGCTTACCCTGACATACAGATTGCTGTATTAGAATTGTCAGGCCAGCCCTATCTTAAAAAATAGGCACTGGAAGAATCAGCTTTAGCCCTATCTTAAAAAATAGGCACTAAAGGGATTCCTGTAAGAGTAGCAAGACGGGCTGATTTTTAATTTTAAAAAACAGCGCGGGCTACTAAGAAGAACTCATCACATTCTCCTTTTGGGAAGATACGGTCCTGATGGTGTGAAAATGTTTTCGCCGTAACTTGATATGAGTAGGTCAGCTACTTCTGGAAAACACATTGTAGCAAAACGGGCTGGCTTACCCTGACACACAGATTGCTGTATTAGAATTGTCAGGCCAGCCCTATCTTAAAAAATAGGCACTGGAAGAATCAGCTTTAGCCCTATCTTAAAAAATAGGCACTAAAGGGATTCCTGTAAGAGTAGCAAGACGGGCTGATTTTTAATTTTAAAAAACAGCACGGGCTACTAAGAAGATCTAATCACATTCCCCTTGTTAGAAGGTACGGTCCTGATGGTGTGAAAGTGTTTTCGCCGTAACTTGATATGAGTAAGTCGGTCACTTCTGGAAAACACGTAATTTATTTAGTTTATTTTATTATTTACTGCGTGGCGATAAAGTCATATCTCTTTGTCGGGAAACTGAACAGGACCTTGAATGTCTGCGAACGTGATGATAATGAAATGGGAGGTGTCCACGCCAGGCGATGACTGCGCTGGTCATCCGAATGTTGGCGTATTGCAGCCCTATGACGATGCATTTTCTTTTCCAACTTTCGTATTTTTCTTCGAATTTCTGGGCTCTTTCCCCTATCGTGCTTATGTTTACCCATAATGGTATCACTGACAACTGTACTACACAGAAAACCAACCACAGCGAGGTGGTAAGACGGCACAGAGCGCGGAGACGTGTGGGTCGTAGCGCACAAGAAGAAGTAATGAGTTCTCTACACTACCAATACCAGCAGGCACAGATCCGTCCCAGGAAATTTAGCCCTCTTACTTTAAAATTGTGGGAACTAGCCTAAAGTCGGAGTTACTACCAAATGATCTATGAAGGACGAGGTGCGAAAATAATACAAATACGACCGTGATTCTGACCTACATCGGTCTATAATTAACTTTGTTTTGAAGCTATATTTAAGTTCAGAAATGCACGGATTACATGCAAAAAACACGCTGTAAATAGGACAAGGATATTTTTTCCGTACTCCATATTAAAATTGTTATCGGTGCCATCGATGGCACGTATCTTACGATACAATCGCTTTAGCTTAGTGTTAACAACTTTATTATTATAGAATAGAGCAGTTTCTTGTCTTGTTTAAGTAACAGCTGGAGAAACCATTAATTTGTCACAAGGTTGTAAAAGAAAACAATATTTGAAAGAATAATTTTTCAATTCTATGCTTTAAGTAACCCAAATAGAAGAAGCCGAGGGTAAAATATCCTCAAATAGTCTTTCGCATTTCTGTTGACAGAAACAAATGACGGTATTAAATTTACCGCAAAAAAAGATAAGAAAGAATACATTTCATAACCCCCTTTTTTCTTGAAAGGTCGTTATACGCGTGATCTTTCCACGTGACATTAAATTCGCGTCGGTGGTTTTTTAAATATTGCAGGTATCTCTCTGATCCTTTTGTAACCCTTGAATCACTTTTAACCTATTTTTTATACCAAATTGGTGAAATTCCATCAAACGGTAACTTTGCTACTATTGAGAAAAGCAAGTAATGTTAGTCTTTTTTGTTTGTTTTACTAAATCGGGCCAAATTGCGGAATGTATTTTGTAAGTTCCTTTTCTTTTTCTACAACTGATGTCTGCCAGGGTTGCTCGGACTGTATCTAGTTTGTGCGTAGCAATAGTATCTAGACAGGGAGGACTTATACCTTCCCTTGAAAAACACAGCACCCTTCCACACAAGTAACTAAATACCAGATACGTATTTCGACAGCAAAGCTATCATCATCAGTGGTAAACTGACACTACTGTGTCTGGTATTTAGTTCTTGTGTGAAAGTATTTGTTCAAGTGTTGTTATTCCAAAGTTCGAGTGTTTTTACTACCGGATGATCGTAAAAAAATGATTCAGAGCAGGCCATGACCGAAGTGTTGGCAATACTTAATATAAGCCAATTGTCAAATGTTGACAGCTGTAAAAAAATTTGGTTAGATACATTAAGTTAAATGTATCTAACCAAACATTTTACAGCTGTCAATATTTGACAATTGGCTTATATTAAGTATTGACAACTTTAACATGTCGGTCATGGGCTGCTCTGAATCATTTTTTTTGCGATCACCCGGTATAACTTCCCTATTTGATGTTCAATTATTTTTTTTTGTTTCATCATCACATTGGCTATGCAAAATGTAAATTTTTTTCTCTCCTTGCAAAATTTTCTATCGGTAATAATAACAATGTTATTAACGTTACAAATTCCGTAGTCGACGTTTCAGAAATACGAAACATCTTCAATATTCCGTTTTTATATAAAAAAACAACCTTTCGTACAATTATCAAACAATTACTTAACACAAAAAAATTAAATTACATTTCAAAATTAATTACTTATCGCGGTAAATATCAAGGGGATGTAAAAAAGGTAACGTTTTCCGAACATTCATGCACACGCACGCATGCAATTCACAAACAAAATGCAATTACTGGGAGAGTCCAATGTGGTGCCAGACACGTCAATATTTTTAAGTAAAGTTATTTTGGGTAAGCAGACAACTATAACACAAACTTCTAAACTAAACTTACTGTTGGGTCTGCGTTTCGTACATGTTGTGCCAAAAACCTCAGTACCAAGGCCGTTTTTTTTGGCATAGTTGTGTAAGTTGTGCGCGATAGGAAACTTTCGCGGGCGTTGCATAAAGTTTTTGGTCAATGATTGATCCATTTATTTCAAGGTGCTAATGATTATTACTTATTATGAATAATGTAAATAATATTGCAAGGCTATTTTGTGTTTTTCAAGAAAAAAAATTGAATAATGAGTTTTGACGCGATTTTTTGAAAATTTTAGGTAGGCGTGAGAAAAATTCTTTAAATCTTTGGCAGACCATACATAAAAAAACTCCTGTACATAAATTTATGGTTTGCTGTGTCTACACATTTTATTAGTAAAAAGCCAAAGTACAAGAATTTGCATTGAATGTACGAGTTTTACTTCAAAACAACTTCGCCAATTATATAAAAAAAGGTCTTCCTGAAGAAAAATCGTAACATAATTCCTGAAGATAATAACATTGATCCGTTCCACAGTTAAAATAGAAAAAAACTCAAAATCAATATTAGAATACTAAAAACTACACATTTAAACGAAAAAATTTAGTTTCCGGGGAATCCCGCGATCTACAAGAATGAAAAAGCTTTTGCTTTTCATCAACGAGCCTGAGTAAAGTTACTCATAAATGTTGTTCAAGTTCGACTTCTTCACAATTAAGTGGAAAAATTAGTTAATTTTGATATTAAGACTTATTTCTGCTGTTAAGCAGAGGGTAGATCACTACACCTGTAAATTTAATCAGACCTCTGTGTTCCACAAATCTCGGAAAAAAGTCACTCGAAAAAAAGTCGCCCGAAATAAAGTCACCCGGAAAAAAGTCGCCGGGAATATAGTCATCCGGAAACAAGACACACTTGTAGTTGGGACGACAAAACTAGAACCACTGCCACACTTTCTATCACTACTTGTGTTCATAACTATTAAATTTTGTTTAAGAATCATGAGACCGTGTTTGAGCACGACTCCATGATTCCCATCCCACCCCCTTACCCGGGCTCAGCGGACTTGCGCTATACACCGGTCTAACATGCCCCACCTCTGAAAGACATGCAACCCAACATACACACCATCCATGGACACGCCGGATTTAACTTATTCAGAAAAATTTCCGACGGACAGAGGACTCGAACCCACTGCCGTTGGGAGTCTAGTTTCAAAGCCTGAGACTTTAACCACTAGACCACCCGCTGGCCCTTAACTACTAAATGGGAACGTATAACACATATATGTTTAATCAAAAGAATAAGTAGTGCAATAACAACATTTTACTTTATTTTAAAGTAATCTACCTATAGTATCTACATAACACAAATACAATATTTCAATATTTTGAAACAAGCTTCAAGACAATATTTTTTTCTGGTTAGTTTATGACTAGGTAAAAATTCTGAGATAGAAGGTTAATTGTTGCCAAGAAGTAATGTCAGTCACTTGTTTCCGGGGGACTTTTTTTTGAGTCACTGTTTTCCGACTTTTGTTCCGGTGACTTTTCTCCCGGCGATTGTTTTCCGGGCGACTTTTTTCCGGGAGACTTTTTTCCGGGCGCCTTTTTCTCTGGGGGTGACTTTTTCCGCTTGCCGTCTTTCACAATTACACAGCAGAGATCTCTAACGTGCAAATACCCAACAAAATTTATTCGTTCGAATCTGCGACAAATTTCATGCTACTAGCTTAAGGCTTAGCCAGCTCATACTTTTTCCTAGAGAAAAAAGAAACTACAATTTTGTTTTGCGATTACAGACGATGTAGAAATGTTGTGCTTGAAATCAGTAAGAGCCAACAAAGTAAGCTCTTTCACATCAAAATAAAAAAATAAGTTTGGGCCAGGTTATTAAAGTCACATTCCTTGAAGCAGGTTGAGAAAACCCTGCTGATTTTTCCATCACAAAAAAAAATAAGCACAACATTTCCGTTGGTCTTTCCCATACTCATAAAGTATTTACGTTTTATACTTCAAAACTGCGTTTTGAGTTCTAGTTTCAACAGTTACTACAAGATCAGAATATTTGTTTGTTCACTCGTAATTTTGTGTTTAAATTTCGTATTAAGTACAGAAATTAACGAAATTATATGCAATTTTCAATATAATTTCGTTGTTAACATAAATTTGGATTTACCGAGAATATTTGCAAGGGTTTCAAAATGCAGGTAGTTGACAGTAATCCCTGTTTTAAATACTAAAGGGTCTAAAACTGCAATTTGGCGCCATATACTATTGAACCATACAACCAGTTCTTTCAGAAAACCAATAATTACTCATCGGCCCCTTCAATAAGTTCTTGTTAGCCAGCAACTACCTACTTTCGATCTATGCCGTAAAACGTAGCTGTTTATAGTATAAAAATATTTTAACCGATAAACGACAAAGATTTCCCGAAAATTTCAAGAAATTGTTAATAATTTATAGTAATTACAAAATGTCATTCCTTTAATTGTAAAGGTGTTGCGCAACTTTCTGTAAAAACTTAGGGCGCACATTCCACATGCCATTTTTGAGCAGAAAAGGTCTATTAAACTCTTTACGGAGTTACAGCCTCTTGAAGATGGAACGGTCTAATCACGCTTTAGTTAATATCTCCGCCAAAACTTCAGATATTTAATTCAAATTTTGCATGGATGTTTCTCCATTGATGTTTTACATTTTCGCCTGTTTTCATTAAAACCATTCACCAGGAGTGTAGATGTGGGAGGTGCTCAAAATAGGTTAAGAGACACCTCCCACATATACGACGCCCTTGGTTAATACATTTAAACGAAAACACGCGAAAATGTGAATCATTACTAGTACAATAAACATACAAAATTTGAATCGAATATCTCAATTTATGGCAGAGATATTAATTAAAGCGTGATTAGACTATTTCGGCTCTGACTCCGCAATCATGCGTTTCCGGACCCATTTTTATTACGAAATTTTCTAATTAAAATGACTTTAGAAATGTGTTTCTTAAGTTTGTCCATAAAGACGTGCAACACCCGTATATGTTTTTTATATTTAGTGCAATAAACCGTTTTTTTTTATTCGGTTTTAAAATAAAACATGTTTTTTTTCTCAAATAAACAGTTTTTATAGTGTATGTTAAATTTCTAGGGCCAGCGAGTGGTTAGAGTCTCAGGCTCTAGAGCTAGATTCCCAACGTCGCGGTCGTCAGTAGGTTTGAATCCTCTGCACGTCGGAAATTTTTCTAAATAAGTTAAACCCGGCGTGTCAATAAACGTTGTGTGTGGCGTGTCTTTTCGGGGTGGAGCGTGTTAGACTGGTGAATAGCGCTAAGTGCGCTGAGCCCGGGTAAGGGAGCGGAACGGGAGACCCCCAAAAATTCCCAGGAAAAAAACCAAAAAAATCAGGTAACAAGAAAACCCAGAAAAAAATTCACGGTAACAAAAAAGCTCCTGGAAATAAGGGCCCGGAAAACCCTCAAAAAATCCCCGGTAACAAAAAGGCTCAGAAAAAAAGACCCGGAAAAATCCTCGGTAACAAAAAGCCCCCACAAACAAAAGCTTCAGAAAAAA
Source organism: Ctenicera cuprea (assembly GCA_958336395.1). Lineage (NCBI taxonomy): Eukaryota > Metazoa > Arthropoda > Insecta > Coleoptera > Elateridae > Ctenicera > Ctenicera cuprea. Next base: position 84,452,538 of record OY284486.1, on the reverse strand, counting down.
AACCATAGACGCCGAAAAAAACGTTAGGTAAAAAAATAGCTACTAAAAAAAGTGGGGTTTAGAAAACGTCTGTCTGTGGGTGGGTGGGTTTGTATCCTGGTGTAGGTTACGCCTCTGAACTCCTGAACGAATGATTGTCTGATTTCGATGAATGTCAAAGTAATCAAAATCGAAAATTCATCGTCAAAATAAGTTTCTAAAAATCCGAAACCGGAAGCGGATGTTAAACAAGTTTTGTTGGTAGCATTTTTACCGGAAATCAAATTTTCTACATTTGACAAGGTAATCTGATAGAAGACCTTAGGGCAAATTCAACTCTTGTATTCCTAACTTTCTAGCTTCCAAATGGCGGACGCTACGATTTTTTGAAACTTTAACGCCGTATTACTCAAAAACAAGTTCAAAGAATAGGATGATGTTTGTATTCAAATAGCTCCAGGGGAACACAATGTTTAACATTGAATGTTACTAGCTAAGAGAAGTTTTATACAATTTATATACAAATGAAAACTGTGAAAAGGCTGTTTTTTCCGGGGATGTTTTTACTGGGAATCTTTATTCCAACAGATTTCTTTACTCGGGGATGTTTTTACTGGCGCTTCTTTTCCAGGTTATTTTTTTTCCTAGAACTTTATTTCCAAGGTTCCTTACCAAGGATTTTTGCCGGAGATGTTTTTTCTACGGATGTTTTACCGGGGATATTTATTAAAAAAGATATTTTTACTCGCGGCTGTTTTTGCCAACGCTGCGCTTCTTTTCCAGAGTATTTTTTTATTGGGGCTTTTTCCGATGTTTTTTTACCCCATTTTCTTTTCGGGGAGTTTTTGCGGGGATGTTTTTTACGGGGATGTGTTACCGGTTACCGGTGATATTTGTTTCAGTGGATATTTTTGGTGGGAAATGTTTTTACCGGGGCTTTTTCCCCATGGGATTTTTTAAGGTTTTTTCCTAGACTATTCTTTTACCCTGAGATTTTTTTCGCGGATGTTTTTATATGAGATGTTAATTTCAGGGAACATTTTTAATCGGGTATTATTTACCGTTTTCTTTTGGGTCTTTTATACCTGGGGATTGTTTTTCAGGGTTATTTTTTCTGGACATTGCTTAGAACCCATCTAACCTCCACTTCCGGTTTCAATTTTTTTAATAGTATCTTATTTTACTCACAATGTACCCCATAATTTTTATGATATTGGACCCGTTCGCAATAAATTTTATCAAAATTGATTACTTCACCACGCACAATTCAGGAAAAGTTGGCTTTGGTTAGATTAATGAGCTCAGGTTGCTTAGAATAAGGGAAAACAGAATTTAACTTTTCCACCACAAATAATGTAGTTAAATACGATTAGGATCAAGTTGTCACGTTAAATTAGTCCTGAAGAAAAATAAAACAAAAAGGAAAGTTCGAAAGGTGAAGTGGCGTCAAAGCAGACAGTATTTTCGAGCACAGCACAAGGCAAATTGTACATAACGAAATGTTGGTCAGGGAGAAAACGGATGTAAAATCTCCACCCTTTACGACCTAATTACAAACAAAAGAGATTTCTTGCATTTTAGTTTTATTCTGAACGTACTTCAAACCAGAAGGGTCATTTGTCTGCGTTTATTGTAAGATCGAAATATTGCATCCAAACCCTCAGCAGTGGGGGGTATAGTGTGAGAAAGGACGTTTGGTTCCAAAGGGTTTATCCCCTTCTGACCACTAAAAAGCTTCAATCCAGGGAATCAATAGTAATCAGGCGCGTTTTGTTGAATACAGACAAATCTATTCCATTAGTGACGTGCAGGGAACTTTAGGAAACTTACAAGGGTTGAAAAATAGGATCTAAAATGTAGAAAAGTTTGGTCTAACTCGATTCAACGTTAACTTTTTTCGCTACATTACTTTGAAATGTGATTTCGTGCAAGAAAACAACTTCCTTATCTTTCTTGGTAATAAATAACAATGATGTAAAGGATATTTAATAATAGTAATAATACCTATAAGAATATGCTGTTAAGAATAATAATTCGCATATTGAACAACCACAATCATTACGGTTTATTGTCTAATCAACGTCATTAGTCTTGCCTTATGTGTAATGAAGATGTTTTTATTTATTTACTTTATTTTTACAATAATTAGCAATAAACAATTTTGCAGATAAAACTAAAATGAACCAGCTACAGTGATATGAATGAATTTAATTATCGTATTTTCTGCAAGCAGGTACGTGTTGTAACCCAAAAAGAAACAAGTTTGACCTATGCATGCTTCATTAATCATTAATTCATTCCAATAAGTAAAAATATAAACATCAGTTCACGAACAAAATATTTCATGGTTATAGCGATTATATTATGGTTATACAATACAGGGTGTTGCAAAAATCAGTACCAACTCAAATAGCGCATTCCCGAGGTTATTTTGAGTAAAAACCCTTCCGTACGGAGTTACAGCCGCTCTGTTTAATCACGCTTTAATTAATATCTCCACCATAAATTTAGATATTCGATTCAAATTTTGCAAGGATACTGTAATAATGATTAATTACATGTTCACTTCTTTTCGTTAAAATCCATTCACTAAAGGCGCAGATATATTCATAAAACGTTAAGAGGTACCTCCCACATAATTACGCACCTGGTTAATAGATTTAAACAAAAACAGGCAAAAATGTAAACCATCATTTTTACAATATCCATACAAAATTTGAATCAAAAATCGCAATTTGTGACGGAGATATTAATTGAAACATGATTAGACGATTACATTTTTGATAACTCCGACCCATGTTTTCCTTTGAACATTTTCTACTTAAAATGACCTCGGGAATGTGCAGTTTGTACAAAACGTTATGCAATACACTCGCACGCCCAATATCACCCTAATCTGGACTCGAACCGGATCACGTTTGGTAGAGCACTGGAAGCCGCTGCTCTACCGTCCGCTCCAATATTGAAAATAAAGTTAAAACCTAAAATTTTAATTATTTTAAATTGGATAAATATAATAATACTTCCAACAGTTTTAAAATATTTTCAAAAATATATTTCGTCTTTGATTTGAACAATTGTTTCATCACTCGCTTACCGTTAAACTACAATGCCTATAAGAATATACGTGCAGTTTAGAAGAAAACAAAAAAAAAGTCTAAGTCGCGAAATAAAGGCAAAAATATTGAACTTTTTTGCGGAAAAAGAAACCAAAAAACAAAACAATTGTAATAAAAAAGTTTTTGAGAAATAATTTTTTTGTAGATTACCAAAATTTCATTAATTTTCAATATTGGCATTTTTAAATAATATTGTGCACCCTTAGGGCTACTACGTTAAGAAACCGATCCGACAAGCTAACTTTTAAGGATAAAATGTACATAAAATATCACAGTTACAAGTCTAAAGAATCCTGTAAAAAAGCATTCGATTTAGTGGGAAGTTTTCAAAAAATCACGTAGGGCGTCTCAGAGAAATTAGCGGATTTCGAGAAAAACCTTCTCTAGCTGTATTACCTCATACAGTTTAAAAAATACTAGTGAAAATACATTCCTATAGAAATTGTTATCATATTTTCACAAGTATCAATGTTTTACGCGCCGACAGTGACTGCAGACCGCAGAATTCCTACCACTTTAGCGGGAACGAACCAAACAGCAAACGGCACATTGGGGACACCATAAACGCGAGTACGGCCAGCTGCATATCGTACTGGAGCTAACTGAAGACAAATACGAAAGAGGTGATTCGGCAGTCAAAAATTGGATAGAAAGTCAAAAAAGGATTCCCCTAAATATGGCTACATCTACAAATTAGGTTGTAAATCTTATTCTACTATCACTCATGACCTCAAACAGAAATGTTTTAGTGCGACCCCCCCTCCGCTTATCAAATAAAGGACGTTCGGTTTTAAAAATTTCTAAAAGGCGTCACAGAGAAATAAGCGGACTGGGACACGAACTAAATTATAGTTTATACAAAGCTCCGAGCCTGTGAAATTGAAAAAAAATAATAGTGCAACTTGCTCTGGGCAACATTTAAAAAAAAATTTTTAATTAAAAATGCCCTATGAGTACACAATGTTACAAGCTAGGAGAACGTCTGGAACTACTAATCTGTGCAGTGAAAAAATAGCAATGTTGTGACTTTTTCAAAAAAATATTTCGCAAAAACTTCCCATACGTTTTTTTTTTAAATTTCATATGCTAATAGAGCTAGAGATGAGCTATAATTTAGTTCGTGTCCCAGTCCGCTACTTTGCCTGTGATGCCTTTTATGAATGTTTGAATATCGACAATTCATGCATCTTTGTTTAATAAATAAGAGATGATAAAAAAAATTGTTAAGGATAAATTGCTCATGAGCGATAGTAGAATAAGAGCTACAACTTAATTTTTAGGTGCAACAATATTTAGGGGGAGTTAATGTTTTTCCGTGCACCAAATGTTTGGTAGAAGAATTTGGGTTTTTCGTCCGCAGGACATCGTTTTACAAAAAAAAAACTAGTTTTTTCTCGCTGGAAAAACTTTAACAATGTCGATTACTCACAATACGACGTGCAAATGATGATACCCTCCGCTATGTCTCGGAAGTAATATATACGAAAAGTCGGCAAATTAATCATTGTTGTTTAATGCAATAGTGTGGGACAAGAGAATTCTTTATAAGGTGCCGGGTAATTCTTAGTTAAAGGTTTAAAGCCCAAGAAGATGTGAAACACAGGTAAGACGAGAAAACCAAGTTTTGAATATTTGATTTGGACTAGGCAGTTCAAGTTTAAAAATAACACTTAACTCACGCAAGCTAACCTTTAAGAAATAAATTTGTTCCTTATCAACAATTTCTATTGAATTCACGTGAATACAGTCCGTACTTTTAAGCCTTGCTGCTAGGGGTAGTGCAATCTATAGTCACTATTGCGCGTAAAGTGTTGGTGCAAAAATACTTTTGAAAATAGAAGTAAATTTTCCAGTGCAGGCAAAGTGCTTCCCTCATTTGTTTTGGATTTTGTTGATCACCAAACCGCATTACTCTTAAAAATAATAAAGTCGAAAATATTGTTTGGTCTATATATGACTTATTACAGTCAAAGCAGTAAAAAACACCTATCTCTCTTTGATGAATTTTAAATTTGTTCACACGTGGAACTAACAGTTTTTGTTAAAATTTTTGTTGGTTTGACTACTAATTATTAAGGCTTTTAATCACAGCTGTCCTGATAAGGCATATCTTTTGATGACTTGCACTTTACGTCCAGATGAGAAAATATATTCGCTTATTTGAATGAATTTTTTTGTTTAAGAAAAATGAAAAAACATTAAAAAAGGTTTCTAAAAATTGAAGAAAATGCAAATTTTTCTTTGTTCAAACCGGTTCATTTTTGTCTGAAACTAGACATAAGAAAAATTAAATTAAAATTTAAAATTCAAAGAAATGTAAATTTTAAAATTAGACCAGTTTTCGAACTAGTTTAGTTCCGAAAATTTCTAATCAGTTACTTATTGATTAATTGTAGTATAATTTATTACGAAGTTATTGATTCAACAGACTATGAAATTAAATCAAGCACGCAGGAAGCCACAAAATGAACTTTAACAAGGTTTCGGTGCAAACTTATACAAGACTTAATAATAATTCCTATGTTATATTTGCACCTACACGTGCTTGACACGCAGAATATTCGTGTTAAACGGCCTCATTTGTTCAGGACTTTTTTCAGAATTAGCAACAGCTCGAATAATCGTAATAGTATTCATGAAATGACATAATTTGGAACAATGCGATAAGTAATTTGATAACATTCAAGTCATTTGTTAAATTATGCACAATTTAAATTATGGTGAGAAATTTTAAATTTTAGTCATAACTAAATAAAGAAGAAAAAAATGTTATTTATAATATTTATTTAGAAAGAAATAGAAAATGGGTGTGAATTTATATTTTTGGAAAGGAAATCGATTTTTTGGAAAAAGATTCATTGGAATTAAAGAAACCGAAAAACGGAAGGACAAATTCGTCCACCAAAAATTGGGTGGGACGGGAAAAATAAGCTCCCCTAAATATTTCCGATGTAAAAATAAACTTGGGAACATTATTCTACTATCACTCATGAGAAATTTTTATCGGCCACCGGTTGTTAAGTAAGGGGGTTGGAATTTTCTATATTCAAAAATTCATAGAACGTGTCACAAAGAAGTTGGCGGACTCAGACACAAACAAAATTGTAGCTGATCCATTGCTCCACGAGTCTTCAAAATTCAAAAAAAATTATGATACTTGCGCATAGTTTTGAATTTCCCGCATTAATTTAAAACAACTCATTTGTTTCATATGTATAGTCGTTATTAGCCGACATCAGTTGTTTTATCACCGAGTTATTTGTTTTATGACAAAATCTACAACATCGTATGTTGAAGTGAAACAAAAAAGTTCTTATAACGTGAGTCACTTGTTTTCAAACTATTTCTCAAACGTTTTAAGGCGGCTAATTCAAGTCTTGTTAAAGGTGCACGATTATTTCTTTTATAGCGGAAGTCATTCGGTTCGGAATAAAAGCATAAAACTATGGCTGAAGTCGAATCTATAATTCAATACTTATAATTGAATTGGAAAAACTCCGAAGCGTAAACAATACTATAAACTCATTTGTTTTGAATTGTTTTTTTTTCAAAAACAGTAGTTTGTTTTGGCCACACAACACCGTCTTGTGTTTTATAGCACAAAAGCAGTCATTTGTTTTAGAAATGAAGACAAAAGAAATCATCTGTTTCCGCTTCAAAAAATAACTTGTTTTGAAACTAATTAGAAATTCACTTGTTTTATCTCCTAATAGCAGAGCGCAAAGCGAACGCTATCTCGACTGTAGTAGGACATGAGAAGTAAACAGCTACCATCTTGAAAAAAATGTTCCTGTGCAAAAGGGCGTTAGACAAAATTTTCGAGTTAAAAGTACAGCGAGAAACTTTAATATTACAAATACCTGTAGGAATAAATTCAAAAGGTTTTCTGTGGCCTTTCTATTTAACAAAAATATTACATTTGTGAAAATACACGGCCCCTTACGGAACTAAAATTTTTGAAATGCGATTTTCTCGCTTCGAACGTACACAAAAGTCTAATTATTTTCAAGCTTTTTGCCATTAACACTGCTAAAGTATTGCGGCTACAAAAAAAACTATAAATGATAAAATGGTAGCTTGATTCGTGCTAATTCTGATGATGATGTAAATTACATAATTTTGCAAAGTGTAGTAATCACACAGATAATATAAATAGAGAGAGTTGCAAATAACTCAAATCTACATGTATGAGTCACGAGTTCTCGCTGCTTTCCCCTTGCCGCGCTTATCCTTCGCCAACACTTTAGTAGGGTACTAGTTGGCATCAGACAGATGACGAGCAAGACGTTCATATTTAAATTTTTTATTTTGATGGTGTAACCAATTCCACTTCTTCATTCAGAGAATGTAATTATACTTCAAAGGGCACGGAATAAGGTTATGTGTAACAGTAAAGGTGCAGTAGGGTCAGAAGATGTTTTCTCCTACCATTCCAACTTAATCTCAATCCTTTAGTCTAAAACTCCGACTTAAAATTAACTTGGGCTTTTCTCGCCCTCGTGAGCAGCGAGAACTCGTGACTCACACATGCGGTAGCAGCTATGCTGTAGATTCGAGTTGTTTGCAACACTATTTATATTATTGGTGTAATTACTACACTTTGCAAAATTATGTAATTTAAATCAACAGAATCAAGCTACAATTTATCACCAATACCTTTTTCTGTAGCCGCAAAACTTTAGCAGATATGACAGTGTTAACGGCAAAAAGCTTATAAATAATTAGAATTTTGTGTACGTTCGAAACGCGAAAATCGCATTTCAATAATTTTAGCTCCGTAGGGGGCCGTGTACTTTCAATAATGCAATATTTTTTTGTAATTAAAGGCCACAAAAATCTTTTGAAATTTTTGCCACAGGTATTTGTAATATTAAAATTTCTCGCTATACTTCTAACCTGAAAATTTTATCTAACGGCTTTTTGCACAGAACGATTTTTTGACAACTTGCAGGTTTTGAATTCTTAAGCCATATAAGGCATACCTCAGAGTGCCCCCGCAAGCTAACTTTCTATGCGACTTTATACTATAAAGTAAGGAGGAGTCATTTGTTTTACAGATCGAAAGTCATTTGTTTCAGAACCAAAGTCACAACTTCTCAATTTGAAAGTCAATTGTTTTCGAGCCAGAAAGTCATTTGTTTTATGAATGGAAGGACAGGCAGGAAACATTTGTTTTAGGACTGAAGTGATTTTTGGGACCATTTTGTATAAAACAGTAATTTTGGGTTTCATCATTTTGAAATATCAAATAAAATCTCATTTTTGCTTATCTTCTCTGGCAACAAGAGTAAACTAACTGACACAGTGATAAGATAACGGATGTTTAAGCGATTTAACGACCTGCATTTTTTGCCAGCTATAAATTTAGTGTTGTCCTTATCATATAATTTTGTATTTTTAGAACATTATTTAAACAATAACTTAATATTTCAATGGCAAGGTCGGAATATTGAAAACGAAACCTATTTTTTTCACATACAGTAAAAAAACATGAAATTTTCGAGTTAAAAATTTGGGGGCCCCTTTGAATTAAATTTGTTAAATTCAACTAACTTGGAGGTGAAATTATTTAAAACAAAAAAAAATGCTGTAACGCTTCGTTATTGCGCCCTTCAAAGTTTCGCAGAATTATACAACGTGGTATTTCCTTCAACCCAACTGTATTATTCATAAACTTTAGAACAAGCTTTGTCTATGTCCTAAGCTTCTCCTGAATTTGAGAGCAGCGGTAATCTTTACATAACAAATTGCCCTCCGAGGTTGGAGGTCGCCCAGGTTCTGTACTGAAAATCTAACCCCTTTAATTAGCATCAATCACCTGCGAAACGAGTTTTTTTAAAATCAGGACCTTACTGGCCCAACACAATTCAAGGTTTTTCTGCTAATAAGAAAACAAAATCTGTCGTTTCAAGTTTTCAAAAAAAATTTTTTTCAAACTGGGCTAGTTCGGTACTGAGTACAAGACACGTTCTGTAAACGTTTTAAGGTCAGGGCCGTATCCAGGAATTCCAGTAACTTTTGTCATAATCTTTTTTAGAATTTTAGGAAAAAATTTGACATTGATTTTAGGACAATTTTATGACGTTACTAATTTGGCTAATTGGTAAAAGCAGAATTCAACAGAGAGTGAATAAATTCATCAATACTTTTACAAGAATTGCAAATAAAAACAGTTTATTAATTTTTGTTTTACTTTAAAATACTCCAAAATCTAAAATTTGATTTAGTCATTTACTAGGATAAAATAAAGACGCGCAAATTTCACGTTTAGTTGTTACGTCTAGTAGCAATTTGGCGAAGGGACGACTATTTGAATTCGCCAAATGACAAAATTCGCTATTTGACGAACTAAAACCTTGAACATTTTTTCGGAAATCCAAAAAAATAATTATGTGGTAAAAAATATTTTTGTGAAAATAAAGATTCTACTCGTCCACACGAGATGGCGCGCATAAGCCTGCAAAACACTGATGCCGTGACTGCGCCACCTCGTGTAAACGAATAGAAGCTCTATGTCCAGTCATCACGTCGCAAAAATAGGGGGTGTAAGGAAATAACGCAGGAATGGATTTTTTGCTTAAACCCTTTGTTTGCGCGTCCTAAGTTTGTGAATTCTAACTCGGTCGAGAACTCAGAAAATCTTTTTTGAAAAAAGTTCAAGAAGCTCAAAATCGTAGTTTGTTCGTTTTCATTGCGCTCTATGTTAAAAGTGGTCACAACGTAAAAACAAACGGATAAAATTCTGCGAAAAACTAAAAATGAAAAGAATGTTTCAGCCCAAATAGTTTCCAAAATACGCCCTTCGAAAGGAATCCAATTTTTTTTATTAATTTTTGGGTCATATTTACAATGCCTGCCGGAAAAAATATTTTCTTTTTTGAATTTCCTTTTTTTCTTAAAAAAATAATCAGTAACTAAAAATTTTGTTAAAAAAATAAAATAATTTTTAATACCCTGACTGGCCTAAAGGGCACTTCATAGTAAATTATCTAAACATTACCTTAAGATTTATATTGAATTTTTTTTATTGGAGCGATTTTTAGCAAAAATAGCATCCACTTAAAGAACTTTTTTTACACTTTACAAAATTTTGATAGTGACGTCACTGGATGAATTTTGGTCAAAATTTAACATTGTCAAAAATTACGACACGTCATCGATCAGAAAACAACCATATTCAACAGTTAGTAGTAGACGTAAATTTAGGATTTTTAGGACCTAAAAATAAATTTCAGGTCCATTTTAGTTTTTAGGACAATTCGCGCTTTTCCACATATTTTAGGATATTTAGGACAAATGGCATCCCTGCGTGTCGGCCAAAAAATCCGGAAGAAAAGAAATTTTTCTTATTTCAAATTTACCAACTGGTTTTTTTAGTAAAAATCGAATTGGGCCAGTCCGGCACTGTCCAAAAAAGAATTTAAAAAACTGTGACAATTCACTACAACGTTTGGAGAAATTGAATAGGCAGGAAAATGGAAAATTTCCATTAACCCCCATGTTCGAGCTAACTCCAAGAAGATTAACTTGTGCAGATCTTAATTACATTTGGAATTAGAGACGTCAATTTGAGGCTTTCCGGAACGATCTCGGGACGACTCGAAAACGAAATCTTCGAAATGAAATTATTTATATTCGAGTTATTGCGATTACTTTACATTAAACGTGATTTTAAAAATTTAAAAAAAAAGTATGAACGGAGAGGAAATGTTTGTAGAATTTACGATCCATACACAAAGCGACTTTTGAAGCAGTTTCGAATAACTTCAAAGGATGTAAAACTTCCGAGGCATCAGAGGAATTGGAGAAGATGTTTAAATTGGAAGCAAACTTCAGTTTTTAATTGGACGTTTTTGAAAGCGGTTCGAGTTTCGAGTTAAGATCTGAAAGAATATTTTCTTTTTTAATTGGAAGGAAATCTGAGCAATTTATGTTGAATTAAAACGAAAATTCTATTTTACTACTTGAATAGGCAAAAAATATGCACAAAACGCGTAAACGATTTTACTTTTTGGAAAATTTACTTCAAAAATACAATTTTCTGAAAAAGCTAGATAAAATTTTCATTTAAATAATAATAACAATTAATTAATTATAATTAGATTGAAAAAATCTAATCTGAAAGTTCTAAAACCGGAAGTTCAAGAAAATTTTCTGAATGTGTAAAAAGTTTCACTAATTTTTCCACATAATACGAACTTATTCGTAAAAATTACTTTCTTTAAAGTCTTTGGAATTACCCAACATAGGTTTTGGGAATTGCAATTCGCATTACAACGACTCTAATAAATTAAAAAGCCGTAATAAAACACAAACAGGTTGACTAGTAGTAAACATGCACAAATTAAAATAAATTATAATTTATAATTAATTAATTCCGGTTTATTGATAAAAATTCCACAAAATTTCATAAGTAATTACACAAGATTAAAAGAGATCTACTTAGAAATATTTCAAGGGTGCTCAGAATTTCTTTGACATCACTTAATTGCAAGAATTCTTTCACTTTTGGACTTTTCAATGCTAGTGCTGTCAAGTTTTGATTATTTGGTCTAATTTCCGAATTTGTTAAACGTTTCCACTTTTATCCGATAAATTCTGGCTAATTTCCACCATTTTTTAACTTCACTTATGAGGATTCATCTGGAAGGAGAACCAGAACAGAAGAAACGTGGTTTGAACAATTTTGGGGTGGGGTTTTCCAAATGACCATAGTTTTGGTAAATTCTGCTATTGCCCTCAAGACAAAACCTAGAGGAAGTTAGGATTTTTCGGCCTTTTTCCCGACGAGACGCACTTTTTGCATGCACTTCAGTGTTAAGTAACGTCTAACCTAACCTAGAACCTACATTCACTTTGTCCTTCACAAAGAACGCCCTTTTTCTCAATTTTTGAGTTCTGTTACGTTTCCGACATTATTGGCACAATTCATCAATATGGAACTAATAAAGCCACCGGCGGCAGCGAAGATTCATCAAAAGACGAATTTGTAACACCATGAACTCGTGCAAGGCTACAAATATTATCAAAATTAACCCAGATTCGTTAAAATTTGATATACATGTTTGAAAAGTAACGATTGGACCTCGAACCAATGGTTTCCTTGAACATCTGTGAAGTAGGTCACCACTCGATCGAACCTCCCCGCGATCTTAATTACTACGCGTTTTTCCCCGGCTTAAATCTACACAAACCTGGACGTTTGGATCTACTCGCAAAACCATCTAGCAAATTACCAGAGAGACCATGGCACTACCATAGAACGAGCACTAATAACCATAAGCAACTATTTTTTTTTAATTATCGCGTGTAACAGCGAAAATCTAAACATACCTCCCCCATGATGGTCGAGTATTGGGTCCTGGGGTTGTGTTAAATGCAGAGCAACTTCATGTAGTAGGGCACACACACGGAGCGCACTCAGAACTAGAGGACGGGCGCGGACCCACTGGTACCGGCTGCCTGCGCTGCCGCGGATCGTATTGAGCCCTGACGTCATACTGCGGACGACGCCGCGACGGAGGGGGACGCCAGACACAAGCCTTTGCTCGTGGTCCTAGGTTGAGTTCATAGGCTTTTGATCTAACCCATTTACCGAAAACTGATTATGCACCAACCATTACGTCATATGAGCACATTAAATGGAAAAAATGGTGCTAAGTTGAGAATGGGATTCCCCCAGCAGACGATCTGTCTGTGTAGATCGGCCCGCTAGGTTGCTCGACAGAAATGGGGAGTCGTATGATTAGTTTGCACGTATGTCGTCATAAAACAACGAGAGAAATGCCAAGGTGGAATTAAAAGTTTGAAAACAAAAAAGAGAAAAAAGGAACAAGTTCAGACGTGAAGCTATGGACGATTGTAGACGGATTGTTCCGCTGGATTCGATCGGTTCTCAGGGGAAATTGGTCTTAACACTTAAATTATATGGATGTTGTTATAGTGACTTAATATGATTTATCATTTTGGCAGATGTTTTTCAAGGACAAAACTAAATAACATGGAGATAATTGCAACAAGCATAATGCAGTAGCAAAAAAAACGATTCCAAAAGATTCATATTTACAAAACTGTCCACACTTACTATAAAGTTTTTTAACTTTCATGCCTCCACTGCTAGCAAAAACTTTTCTAAATATAAATAACAAATATTTGTGTCCTCTACAAAGATACGCCACTGGTAATATTTTTATAATTATATCCTTCAATTATATTTAAGTGAAAGCATTCGGTAATTTTTATAACTTCCGAAGAAGTTATGGAATGAAGGTTGAACGCATTATATTATTTCGTAACTGTTCTATATAGAACTGAATGAAAAACATTTGAAGATCGACCTAATTAAAACAACTCATCATCATCATCTGAGAAAAAACCATACCATGTCAAAAATTGTATCGAGATATTTACGTGAACATTTTCGATGTAAGGATTCTGAAGTTTCATGCAGATAATCTAAAATTTTCAACGCAATATTAGATGAAATTGCATTTAACTCTAAACCCCACATTTTATGATGATTAGCTTGAAGAAAAGGCTCGTTTTAATCTGTTTTTCGACCATTCGAAATTTCTACACGTCCTCCGAGTTATTTGTAACTTTTCATCAAATTAAACTGTTTAAAAAATTTCTACAATTTACAGCAATATATTTACGTGTTTCGATGTAAGAATGCTGAATAATAAACACGTATTTGTTTTCGATTTAAGTATTCTAACATTTTAGATGGAAGTATTGAACATTTTTCATAAAAGCCCACATCTTATAACGATTAACTTAAAGGAAACTCTGTGTTGAATATTTTCCACAAAACATCAAACTTTATGATGCTTTATTTGAAGGAAAGGCTCGTTTTAATCTCTTTTTCGACCATTAGAAACGTGTACACGTTCTCCCGAGTGATTTCTAACTTTTCGATGTACACCTACATCAAATTCAACGGTCAAACATTTATTACAAACTACAGCAATATATTTACATTTTTCGACGTAAAGAATATTCTAAATTATAACACATATTTGTTTTCGACATAGAGATTTTAAAATTTTCGATGTTAGCTGCAGTTCTAGATGTAAATATTAAACATTTTCCACGAAACCCCCCCCCCCCCCACTTTTATGATGATTAACTCGAAGAAAAACCCCGTTCCAATTCTTTTTCAACAATTTGAAACGTATACACGTTTTCCGAGGATTTCGAGTAACTTCTAACGTTTCGATGTATACCTACATCAATATATTTACATTTTTCAATGTAAAGATTATTAATTGTGATACATATTGCCGTTCAATACAAGTATTCTGAAATGTATACGGATTTTTAACGTTTCGATGTACCCTTTTTCAAATGCAGTGAGAAACAAAATGCAAGCTTTGTAATTGGCTGACATCAATTGAATCATAAATGTATTTAGATATCAAATTTTCCAAACGTATACACGCTTTCTGAGAATTTGGAGTTATTTCTATTCTACCGTTCTACCTACATCGAATTCGATGTACACTTTTCAAACTACATCAAATTCAATACGTAAACAATGGCCACAAATTACAGCAGTATATTTAAATTATTCGATGTAAGTATTCAGAAATTAGACGTAAGTGTTTAAAAACTAACTTTAAGTGAATTTTTTTCGAAAATTTTTTCGACTACATTTTTGGAGGTTTTGAGGTACTTCTAAGATTGCGATGTGTAGAGGGCGTCAAAATAATCCGCTTTAAGCAGGTAATTATTGCAGAACGCGTATTATTTCTTTTAAATTTGTGAAGCTGCGTCCGTTATTTTACCTGCGTTCAGTACCCACCTTGACTTTAACCAAGGACTACCAAATACCCCCCCCCCCCCGAGGTAAGTAACAACGAGTTATCTTAACGCCAAACGTACGCTTTTCTTCAATGAATATATGCAATTTAATAATTTGTCAAATTCCTACAAATTACAGCAGTACATTTAAGTTTTTTGATGTAAAACTTTCAAAGTTTAACATGTATTAAGTATTCGATGTAGGTATTGTTAAAACCGGTTAAAACTGTCTATATTAGTTGCAGTTTTCGATGTTTTTCCTTGGACCCGTATTTAAGACCCGGGGTTCATTATGTTCTCGATGATTTAAAATCTGTACACGCTTTCCGAAAATTTTGGAGTTTCGATGTACTACCTTTTATATAGTTTTCGATGTACTACCCTTTATATAGTTTATGATGTACGACCTTTTATATAGTTTTTTATGTACAGATTAAATTTAATAGTTAGCAAAATTGCTACAAATTACAGAAATTTAAATTCCGTTATAAAATTTATTGCATATTTTTCAATTAAATTAGATTTTTCGACGAATTAAATTTTTTCGATGTAATTTTGAAGTTTCGATGTACACTACCTTTCATATAGTTTTCGATGTACAGATTTAATCTAAACTTTAGCAAAAGTGCTACAAATTGCAGAAATTTAAATCCCGTTATTAATTTTATTTCATATTTTTCGATTAATTTGGAATGTTCGTTCGACGAATTAAATTTTTTCCATGTAATAATACGGCTATCGCACATTTAGTTAACGCTCTGCCAAAGCACTACATAAATCTTCCAATTTTTCAATAAAAACTAAATTACGACATAAACTTCAAACAAATCTCACAAATTCACTCCGAAGTTTTTTTTTCCTTTTTTTTAAGATCGAATATCAGCCCTAACGTCGAATTCCAACCGCAGCCAGAATGTGTGGGGGTGTCTACGAAACGGCGAGGAAACGCAACAAACTGAATTAACTAAATCTTCCCAACGGCCAAAGGGCTAACACACCAACAATCTAATTTAATTCGGTTTTAGCGAAAAAAGGGATAATGGACGTTCAATTAGTCCCTTCCTTGCTTGCCAGGACATGAAGAGGTACTTTAAATGCAAATCGACACGAATAAATAATTCAGATTCGGAACGATTGTGTTTTGGGCCAGCGACAATTATTGTTACATTAAATTTTATATCGGGGGGAAGGGATGAACCCGAATCCGTCCCTTAAAGCCTTTAAGCCTTTCGGTTTAGACATTGCAGAAGGGCAAGTTTTCTGCAAACTTTCGCCAAAGCTCCGATCACCCCTCTTGGATCGTCATCGGTGTACACAGCAGTATTGATGAAATACGAATTGAAATTTAATTAAATCAAAGGAAACTTCATTAAATTCTCGATGAACCGATTCATATTTGATGAGATACCTTCATTGGGTGGATCTTTGCTTCTAATTTAATATCAAAAATTCACGATTTGCGATAAGAACGTGCTTAGTGCACCGTAAAAGTGGATAGAAGCTATAGAATTTACGATAATAAAATAATTGAAACATTTAGCAGCTCGTAACGCTATAAAAAGTAGTGACGTATCACTTGTATAACGCCTAGACTCAGGGCGCTTATAAGTATATAAACTTAGCAGATCTAAAGCCCCGCAAAGTTTCTGTAGTACAGACCACTGCAGCGGAGAAATTTGTGAGAGTGGCAAGAGCAGAGACAGTTCCGGATTTAATATACAGATGTGGTAAGAAGACAACATGCTGTAAGTCCCTCCTCTCTTACGGAATTTAAGCACAAAGTTTTTGCGCAAAACAGTATTTTTATATAATATCAAAAAATCTTCAAGTCTATATTCTCCGTTGGGTTTTTACCATACCTCTACATTAAAAATTTCATCCAAATAGGACCAGCCGTTCTGGATATATGAGTGAACAACGGATGCAACCACCAACACATATTTACAAAAATAACTTTGGTTCGTTCCTCAAGCCCCGCAAAAAATTGTTAACGTCGAAAATTTACAGAAAATTAATATTTTTACCTACTGAAAATCAAAAATCATGTTTAACGTAAGCCTTACGTAATACAACCTCATTGCAGCTCCTAAACAATGATCATTTAATAAAAATTAAACATTCGTAATCATCTTTAAACAAAAAAAGAATTAAAGAGAGATTTAAACAAATCCGAACGCATGAAAAATGTCAACAAGATAGAACCTTAATGCAAAAATAAAGTTTTTCGTATAAGAATACGAGTGGGATTTATCGGCCTATGACTAATACATTTATAAAACGTTGCGCAACAAGACCGAATTAATTACAAACACGAATTATCATTCACGCAAATGCTGCTTCTTTGATTTGAACCTAATAGTAATAATAAACAATTCCATTAAAGTATTTTTATCGTTTGTTTTCGTATAGTGATGGAAATGGAAAGTTTTCTGGTTAAGGTTAGTCAGACAGACCAAGACTTGGATATTCTGTAAATTTTGAAAATATAATAATATTGCAAATTTCGAAAATAACGAAAAGTTTCGGAATCACGAAATTTTAAAAATTTTGAAATTCCATAATATCATAATTTTGAAATACAATTAAGTTTTAAAAATTGTGATTTTTTGTATAATTCAATAATTTTGGATATTTTGTAAATTTCGAAAACATTAAAAATTATTGAAAATATAATAATTTTGATATGGGTTCCCAAAATTATGTTTTTCGAAAATATCAAATATATTCAACATAGGTAGGTAGTGGAAATTGAAAATTTTGAAAATATTGAAATTTTTGATATTATTTGCAAATCCTGAAATTTTTGAAAAATTTAGCAAATTTCGAAAATAACGAAGTTTCGGAGTATACTTTATACATTTTAAAATTTGAATATATCGTAATTTCTAAAATTTTGAAATACAATTTGAAAGTTTTGAAAATTGTGAATTCTTTGAATATTATAGGAGTTTTTGAAAACTGAAAATATGGAAGTCTAAATATTTTCCGAAAATACAAAAATTTTTAAAAGTTTTGAAAACACGAAAATCTTCAACATACTAAAAATTGAAAACTTGAAAATACTCAAATTTAGATCCTTTATGAAAATTTTTCTGACATTTTTGGAATACTTTGAAATTATTTAAATGAAAAACTAATTTAATTGATCATTTTTTCTTATTTAAAAATTTAAAAAAATTTAATTTTAAATATTTAGAAATATTTGCAAAATCGGAAATATTTTGAAATTTACAAAATTTGAAAACTTGAAATTTTGAAAAAGAAAAATATTGGAAATTTTTGGAATATTCAAAAATTTTTGAAAACTGATATATTTGAAGTTTTTGAACTTCTTTTCATTTCAGTATTTTCAAATTTGAACAATCATTTTTTTACAATTATTTAATTAAACTTCAGGCAACAATCCGAATGAAACTTCCGAGTAGGTACTTTTGAAATTTCTCTATGGAAAGTTTTGTCCTATTGTCGTTAAACATCTTCATACCGAGTAGTGCGAGGCACTGGGGAAGTGGTGGAAAGATCGCACTTGCGCAAGTCGGCTATTTGGTATGCGTAGAATACGAATCTAAGGCTATTTTTCGAAATATTGAAGTAAAGCACTATTCCCACACCCCTCCTTGATTTAGCGGACTAACCTCGTTTTGCTGCGGTTTAATCCGAGGGCTGCAACCAATATTTTAAGACAAAATTGATTTTTTTTGTGGCAATGTGTCTGGACTCGAACTGTAAAATGTATACAAAGACATACACATCGCCTCCTAAAGCCTAAAGTGTGTTTATAAGTCAAAATGTTTAGATGGAAAACCAAAACAACTTCGATGAAAGATCACAACTGCTCTAAATCGTAGACGCTGAAAATAGGTATTACAATACTGTACTTCTAACTATACTCCGTATAGCGCAGCGAGTAAGGTAAAAATTAACGTAACATTTTTATGGCAAAGTTCATGACAATTTTAGAGTTGAAAGACACTTTTGCAAAATAGATTTTGGCCGTTGGACAAGCGCCCACGGTTATAAAATTATTTATAGAGTTAAATTCCCGACTGTAGCCTAATTTTGGAATTTCCTTTAAAACTTTACCTGCGAAAAACAACTCGAGAGTTTTCCACAAATTAAGATTTTACCCTTTCTAATCCGTTGCCTTTTCCTCGTTTTTCTTAATCTTAATAAATAATGCCTTAAACCCCGCTTTAATATGGCACGTTACAAGCATTTTTTGCAACATTTACCTTTTCCTCTGAATAACTTAAATTGTTGGCGCTAAATTTTACGTACTAGAGCGAATCCGAAGGAAAATTAGACTTTGTCCATTGTGCGTTCATACAACATGATAAATAAATATAAGAATTTAAGCTGATAAATAATTAATAATAGTTACAACTATCGGCGTTTCCGCTAGCTCTATTTGCTGTAAATTTATCTACCATTACGCAATGAATTTTTATATCTCAATAGTTATAGATAATAATTGATGTTAAAAAGAATCTCAAGTGGTAGGAACGTGAACAAAGCACGTCATCACTGACTGCTACCTGCAAGTTAACGCGTCCATTTTGTAATAAATCAAATTATCACTAGGTCGCTAAAGAAAAGAAAACATTGAATCAAATTATTATACGACACTTTTATTGTTGCTAATTTGTTTGATGCATTGTTATGGAGCTTTCCCACGAGTAATATTTGGATTTGGAATATTCTGCTCTTGAAACAAACATTCAGCGAAAGATAAGATAAAAATCTCAACCGATCGTGTTGCTAATATTATGTTACCGATGAGTGCCTTCAAATGCTTAATTAAATTCCAAAGGTGACACATAATACTTCAATTATTAGTTTTCAATTTTATTGTGGCTATAAAGGTCTGAAAAATGATATTACTTATCAGCGTTATTTAAGAAATGGCATTAGTAGGTTATTGCGCCTTGAGTTGAATGATTATTATTTACTAAATGGTGATAACGGCTATAAAACAAACAGTATTGCTCTCCACTCAACAAATCTGCTTAAAATAATTTGTTAGTCGATTATTATCAGAAATTGATAAAAAGTAAGTTCAGCACTAAGTGGCCACAGAGCTTTAAAATTGTGAACGTTAACAAACAAGTTGCTGGAAAAAAGAGCAGCATAACAACAACCCCCTATATTATAAAGCTTTCGTAAGAATTATTCTGAACTAAGCTTTTGAACTAAGTGGCCAAGAAGCTTTGCAGATGTGTGGATTTACTAACGATACTCAGTTTCCCATACAATCTATGGCTACAAAACCTCTAAAGACTTTAAAAACGAGCAAATCTCTGATTGTGGAGACAAGCTACCGCAGATAATATTAGCGATAGCCAGATTCCTAAAATATTGTCTAAGTGGCACACTCTACAATTAATCTGTAGTAAGTGGCCACGAGATTTGAAAAATAGCACAAATTACTGATCGTGGGGAATCTACAATTTGTTAGGAAATTTTGAAAGATGTCAAGCAATCGCAGTTAATGCTACCATCTTCCACGAAGTGGCTACAAAGCCTTAAGAAAAAGTGAAATATTAACAAACAAGCGGCTAGAAAAACAGCACATAAAAGCTTTCGTAGAAATTATTCTGTACTAAGTGGCTTGCATATGAAACGTTTTCACCAAGTGGCTAAGAAGTATTGAAGATGTCGTTTGTAATCATTAGCGAAATAAGTAGCGATAGGCAGTTTACTAAAAAAAATATTAGTGGCAGGCACTACAATTACCTGTACTGGCTACAGAACCCAAAAATATAAGTATATGCAGTGACAGCGGAGATTTAAGATTTGTTAATAGATTCTGAAAAATGACAAGCTCACGCAGCTAATACAACCATGCTCCACTAAGTGGCTACACAACTTAAAAATTAAGTGGAGTATTTACAAACAAGAAACTAGAAAAAAAAACCACAAAAAAAATTTCAAATGAAACTTTCGTAGGAATTATTCTGCACTAAGTGGCTTCCATAACACGAACCTTTTTAACTAAGTGGCCAAAAAGTTTTTAGAGGTGATAGAGTAAATGTTAGCAAAATACGTAGGGATACACAGTTCCCTAAGAAATTTATTAGTGTGAGACACTGCAATAAACTGCCCTGTGCCAAGTGGCTACAAAACCGTAAAAACCTTAAAAGTAAAGCAAATCACCGATTGTGAAGGTATAAGATTTGTTAGGAAGTTCTGAAAAAATACAAAGGCTACCGCATACTATCATGGTCAACTAAGTGGCTATCGCGCTTAAAATTAAGTGTGGCATTAACAAATAAGCCACTAGAAAAAAAAGTATTAACCAAAAAACTCTGTTTAAGTTGTCGTATGAATTATTCTGCACTAAGTGGCTTCCATATGGAGCTTTTTAACTAAGTGGCTACAGAGTTTTAAAATTTTAAATCGAATATTAACCAAAAAATGGATAGGAAACAAGAAGCATGTAACAAAATTTCATATGAAGCCTTCGTAAGAAGGTTTGTGTGGCTTCCATATAAAGTTTTTTAAATAAGTGGCCAATAAGCCTTGAATACATCATTTGTACTTATTAGCGAAATAACTAGCGATAGGCAGATTCCTAAAAATATATGTTAGTGACACACACTACAATTTATATGTACCAAGTAGTACACCAAAAGTCTATAGACAGCTTTCGTACGAATTATTATGTACTAAGTGGCTTGCATATAAAACGTTTTCACTAAGTGGCCAAGAAGTTTCGAAGACGCTGTTTGTACTTATTAGCGAAAGAGGTAGCGATAGGCAGTTTCCTAATAAATTTATTAGTGGTAGGCATTATAATTTATCTGTACTGACTATAGAACCTTAAAAATATAAGTATAGTAAATCACTGATTTGGGAGGCTTAAGATTTGTTAGGAAATTCTGAAAAATGTCAAGTTAACCCAATTAATACTACCATGGTCTACTATGTAGCTAAAGAGCTTTAAAATTAAGTGGAGTACTAACAAATAGAAAAAAAAAGAAACATTACAAAACATTACATATTATTGTGCACTAAGTGGCTTCCATATTTTGCCCTGTGGTTATGGCACTATCAAAGCTCTTGTGTCGTTAACAAAATGTCAGTTAGCAGACCCGTGTACAGCATTTTTAAGAAGTTTCGTAACTAAGTGTCTTTGAAATTACTGTGGATATTCGCAAGTAAGAGGAGACTAAGTGGCTACCAAGACTAAAAACTGAGGCTAAGTGCTAATCTGTTAAATTTTTGCAATAGGTGGCTACAAAGCTTTACAAACTCCAAGAGAGAAACGAATACATAGGCACAAAAAATAAGTAAGGTCAGCTAATCTATCCAGTTTTCGTTGAAATTATTCTGTACTAAGTGGCTACTAAATTAAAAAACTATGCATCCTTAAATATTTCAAAAACAGTTTTCACTCAACCCTGCGGAATATTTGAATTCTAAACAACAAATGATAAAAAATTCTAAACGCAAGAAAGCGCAATGAGTAGTTATAGTGGCTATCAATTTTCGGTACTAAGTGGCAACAAAAATGTATAAAAAATATCCCAGATATTTGTGAGTTGTGCGAATTTTTTCTCACTAACTGGCTGCGAAATGTTATATTTAACTAGCTGTCAGTTAAACATAAATTTGAACTATTTTCTTTAAGAATTTTCCACCGAGTGGCTACAAGACGTTGAATACGGAATACCCCTACCTAGTCGAGATTTAAGAAATTCTGGAAACTGTCAATCAGCTATAGTCTAAAAACACTTTTTCGCTAAGTGGCTGTAAAAATTTTAAATACTCTCCAAGTTCCACTAGAAAAAAATTAGGTAGCAGTTGTTTTATATGCTTACTCTAAATTTCACTAAGTGGCAACAAAAATTGTAAGACATTTAAGTGGTTTTGGGGACATTTAAATTGCTCTGACGGCATTACTTATTTCGTAGATAGATTCCCAACGAAGTGGCTGTAAAACACTAGCAATTATCAATGCAATATTTGCAAGATTCTTTATTAAATAACCATTTACTTGGATTGTGTTTAAAGAAAATAATAAAAACAGTGATCATTAGAACATATTTAAAAAAAAATCCTACATAAGCAACAAAAATGTATCACGATGTCGGATTTTCCTCGCTTTTTTACAGATTTTAATTTCGAGCTACTTCCCCATATTCCACACTAACACAATAGAATACCGAATAAATATTTACATTCTTGGCATGGGCGTGTATCGATTACCGCCCAAGGATTAGGGTGCATATTTTAAGAGTAGAGAAAAGAAAATCGTTTCCATCGTTTTTCATGCCTTCAGAAAAATTCTAATTGATTCCATACAGCAATAGAACGGAAAATATTTACAGAAACCGAAGCAATTTAGTTTTGTTCAGACCTGCATATTGGCAAAACTCTATTTAGATTTTCACATTTTATCTTATCGCGATGTGGCTCGTCGTTTCTATTATTGGGTAAAATCGATTCAGCCGCATATAATTCCGACAACAGCGTGAGGGCGACTTCGTGTCAGTCTGAAAGCTTCAGAAACCGAATACAATGTAATGTTGGTCTACTTCCTTCTGTTACAAACTCTGAAAAGCACGTAAACATGGAATTGTAAATACGAGAGAATTGTTCTGCGATCGTATTATCGCTAGGCAGCACCGATAATGGCACTCGTTATTGAGTGCCCTCCATCACTACTAGAGTTGCTCGTTAAATTGCTGCAACAATGTTCAAATGTCCTTTGAAGATGCAACTAATTAACTTGTAGTGTTTATTCCTTAATGAAAATTTAAATTTTGATTATATGATTTTGTTGAATGGAATTTAATTTGATGGTGATGTAACAGATAAAACGTAAAATTCAATTTTGATTTGTATCTAAAATAAACCGTCGCCTGATAAAAAGATACCATTGACAAGTTAAATATTTACACTCAAATAAAAATTAAAGGTCAAAATACAAGTTAATTTACATAACTTGCGAAGCAATTAATCCTGTCATGTTCTAAATTTTCAATTGTTGAAACCAGAAACCTTACAACAAATTCGATATGAATGTTTAAATCCAGTGGCGCAATCCAAGCCTACAAGTTCCTCGGAAACCAAACTCAGTACGTCACTGAATTGTTGTGTAATGTTTGCAATTCTTCAAGGAATAGTCGCTACGACTAGAATTATTAATCAGTTCATCAACAACAGTCTGGAAGTTCATTGCACAATATTATATTTAGGCGTAACGATAATGTAAAACGAAGCCAATGGACGTACAAAAATTGCTTAAAATTATTTTTAGAATTAAGTTACGTTAATGATCATCTTCGTCATCTTCGGCCTACTATCCCTGTTATTCATAATGCTTGATTTAATTTCACAAGGTTTATGGTTTTATTCTGGGAAAAAAATTACTAAACAATCTTGAGTTTTCGCATTAAATTGCGAACAAACGCTAGAAAAGTCTCTAAATTTTTGTGGTTCAGTGACGTACCCGTAGCATTTTGATGACAATTCTATAGACACAAGTAAAGGTATTAGAGCCCAGCACAGACCGGGCCGGCCCAAAAAAAAAACCGGACCGCGGGCCGGGCCACACTAAAGCCGAATTAATTTTACAATTAGCTTGACCGGGATTTTTAAATAATATCAAATATTTTTGGGTCCGGTGCAGTTCTGACTTGGGTTTTAAGGCTGATGTTTTTAGTTCGTCACTAGCATCTCTTTTTACGTAATGCGAAAAATTTTAAATTATTAAAAATTAAAACTACATACAAGATGTGTTCGGACACAAAGCCCCTGCACGGGCAGGGTCGGCCCGAGCCCGCGGACTGGGTCGGGCTTATCTAGCATAGTTTTGATATGTCGAGTCGGGCCACCAATGAAAATCTGTTGAGTAATTTTGCGTCCCTGTTATTCATAATGCTTAATTTAATTTCACAAGGTTTATCATTTAATTCTGGGAAAAAATTACAGAGCAATTTTGCATTTCGCACAAAATTGAACAAACGGTTAAAAATTTTATTAAAAATTAATTCTACTGGAAATTACCTTATAAAAATTAAAAAACATGTTCTCTAAATTTGAATTTTTATGGTTCAGTATCGTACCCGTAGCATTTTTATGACAATTTTGTAGACACATAAGAAGTAAACGTATTAGAGCCCTGAACGGGCCAGGTCGGTTCGAATAAAGGCGGGCCCGGCCCGGGCCAAATTAATTTTGCATCGGGCCTGATCGGACTTTTTAAATAATATCAAAAGTACTCGACTCTCTTTTTATGTAATACGAAAAAATTTAAATTATTAAAACTTACAACTACATACGTTTACGACCATGTGTTCGGACACAAGGTACGGGCCGGGTCGGCCCAAAACAAACCGTCCCGGATCCGCGGTCCGGGCCGGTCTTACCTAAAATAGTTTTGAAACGGGCCGAGTCGGCTCACCATTAAAAATCTGTTGAGACATTTTTCGTCCCTGTTATTCATAATGCTTAATTTGCCGAGGTTTATCGTTTTATTCTAGAGAAAAAAAAGTATAGAACAATTTTGAAGATTCGCACAAAATTGAACAAGCGGATCAAAATTTTGAGAAAAAAAAATTAAAATTAAATCTAATAAAAACTAAAATATGAGAAAAGTCTCATAATTTGAATTTTTTGCGGTTCAGTGTCGTACCCGTGTCATTTTTATGACAATTTTATACACAAAAAAATTAAACACATTCGAGCCCTGCACGTGCCGGGTCGGTACGAAATAGGCCTGCCAAACTAATTGTACCGCGGGCTTGACCGGGCTGTTTGAATATCCAATATTTCTCCGGCCGGGCCGGGTCGATTCCAGTTTTCTAACTCGGGCTTTAGGGCTGATTTTTTTTCAGTTCGTCACTAGTCTCTTTTTTTATGTAATACGAAAAAATTTAAAAGTATTAAAAAATTACAACTTCATACGAGTACGAGTATGTATTCAGACACAAGGTACCTGCACGGGCCGGGTCGGCCCGTGTCTACCTAGGAAAGTTTTGAAACGGGCCGAGTTAGCCACCATTATGAATCTGTTGAGAAAATTTTCGTAGGTTCCAAACACCAAACGGCGCGTGGCCGGGCCTGCATAGTTAGGCCCGTGCAGGACTCTAAAACGTATACATGTTGAAGTTAATTCACCAGAAAACATCTAAAAAGCAAAATAAATGTCATACAAAACGAGGAAAAGGGAAAAAACGACAATTTTAATCTATAAACGCGAGTGAAAAGCCTTTTAATAGTATGACTTTTGGGAATAGCTGAAGCACGTAAACTCCATTAATATAATGATATTGATGGCATTGATGTAGTTGTAACGGGTATAATTAATTATGTAATTAATTAATTAATAAAAATATTTTACACATTGGGGAAAAGCCTATAAAGTTTGCATTCTGGTGGGTTATTAATACGTGTCGGCCTCTGCAATTATGAAAAAGAGGAAAAGAACTCTTTGTACTTAAAAGCACTAAATATTTCTTGTTTTGAAATTAATGAGAAAAAGTTGTAAACAATCAGGTTTTTCTCTAATTACACAAGCTTTTCCCCAGTAAGAGCAAAATTCACCATACAGTATCCCATTATTAACATAACCAAATTTAATTAACAATATTAGTTGAAACGCTTGAAAATCCTATTTACAGCAAAGAACCGCCCACTAGAATCTAAACGTAGCAATAAAATCTCCAAAAATGCCATATTTTTCAAAAAGAAAATAACTTATCTACTTTAATTAAAGCCTTGCTGAAAATGAAACACAAACATTCCGAGTAATAAAGTCAGGGTCACAGGTAGAAGCGAACAAACAAATTTATGAGGTAATATTACAGGAGTGGGCCTGCTCAGTTGCCGTATACAAAGCTTCGTGCAAAAATGTGCAAGGTGGAAAAATAGCAAATGGCTAAAAATATCAGGGAAAATCGTATTTGCCAAACGCTACGACGTACACACGTGCACGGACGTTAGTTATTAAAGAGCAATACCTTTTATTAGATCAGATTTTAATTAGACACTGCACCACTGGAATCTGGCAGGGTTTTCTGTTACGAATAATGGCATAGTAGGAACGCACTGCTTATGCTCCCTGGGATATTTTTAGGCGCAGCAAAGTGGACACTTAAACAGTCTTCGACCTAATACAAGACGGTTAGTATCCTTGGACTTGCCTATACTTTGGAAATTGTTCCATCTTATTTTCAAAAGTAATTTTCTATACACAGCGGTGTGGATTCAGGTAGGTAGTCGGGGGGAAGGGGAGGGGGGTAACATATTGTAAGGCCCTTCAAATAGGGCGTGAGGAAAAGCGCTAAAATTGTAATTGAACAAATAAACTGATGCTCTGCAGCAACAATCGTCTCCCTTTAGCCCTCTAAACGTACACGTGCATTATAAACATAGCGAGACCCAGGTCAAATTATCAGCTCTGTGTTACTAAGCAGAATATGTTCTCTTGTTTGTGTAGATTTCGTGACCCCGAACGGCCATATGAACATAAAGAATTATATGTGTGCTGCTACATGTTATATTTCTAACACTTTCAAACATTTTGAATAAATATAAGAAAAATTTCAAAGTTTTGATATAGGCGAGGAAGGTCCCGTGGCGGTTGCCCGGCAGCTTTTTGAGTAATATTTTTATGAAATATTGAAATTGTTTTTCAATTCAGTTGTTATTCGACCCACATTTTTGGAAATTACTGAATGTTTTGGAAATTTATGAAATTCTAAAAATTTTCAAAATCTGTAACAATTTTTAAAAATTTAAAATTTTCAAATTTCTAAATTTTTAATATTTTTATAAATTTTCGAAATTTAAAAAAGTTTTTGAAATTTACAAGATTTTAAAAAATGTTCAGAAATTTCCGAAAATTTTTAAATATTAAATTAATCTTTCAAACACTTGTAATATTACGCATCATTTTCCTAATTGGCTTGACTTACTTTATACCTAACATGTATGGGTTACTGGGCAACAAGGAACATAAAATAGATACAAAACAATGCCAAAATTAGCTTCCAGTTTCGGATCTTTAAGCTTATTTTGTCGATGATTTTAGATGTACCCCAAATTCCAAAATTCCTGAAAATCTGCACATGGCTTTGATTGTGTATTGTGTGTGGAAGGCTACTACTTATGCTCCTTGGCTTGTTTTTTTTTTAGGGAGAATGATTGCGCCACGGGCGCAACAACTATGACATGTCCAAAACATGTATTTCCGTCAAAAAATTCGTAATCTAAAATTTCCATGAAATAAATACTTCCTGAAATACTGAGAATAGGAAAGTAGCAAAAGGGTAGACAAACAAAAATGTAACTGTCCATTTTCTGAAAAACAAACCGTGACTCAACTAATCAAGGCTCAGGGAAATCCTTGTCGATATGCACTTGTTTACGAAACAAAATTTCAATAGGTTAGACTTCGTCGAAAGGTGGATTAGAACAGTGACCATGAAAACTGAACAAATCTAGTTTCGTAGTAGTAACAATGTTATTTAATCAATGAATGGAATAAAATTACGCAATATTATGAACTTAACCGGTTTATTTCGGAATTGTCCCAGTTCATGGCGGGAAGGTTACTGAATGAATTGACCGATAATGCTCGTTATATATAATAAATAAATAAATAATAATAATAATAATAGTCTTATCGTATCCCTCATAATTTTTTATGAATAAAAACATATAGCCTCCCCTTTTTACATCCACAAGACGACAAAATGGCGCCTATAATAGCACCAGGTAATAATGTCGCCAGCTAAGATGTCAGAAAAAATTGCGCCGATCATAAACATCGCGGCAAAAATAACGCGCTCAAAATGAACGCCTGACGAAACGGCGCCGTACAAATACTTTGCACATTGATGAATGTTCGATTTAAGGTTTACACAAATAAATAGAACTACTATCAAAAAGCAAAGTATTTGTATACGGCGACGCTTCTTAAGGCAATAATTTTGAGGCGCTACCTTTGCCGGCGACATTTTTGACCGGCGCTATTTTTGTCTGCGACAGTTGTCACGGCGCTATTTTTCATTATAATAAAAACATATGTATTTTCTGGCTAAATTTTAACAAGAAAAATTCTAACAAGGTAGAGTTTTCTGAAAAGGTACAATTTTCTGACAACGTAAATATTCTTACAAGGTAGAATTTTCTAAGGGAGATTTTTCCAAATAGATAAAGCTCTAATACGGTAGAATTTTCTAAAACGCTGGAATTTTCTGACAAGGCGCAATATTCTAGTAATAAAATATCTAACACGATACAATTTTCTAAAAAGGTGGAATTTTCTAACAAGGTACAATTTTCTAAGAAGGTACAATATTCTTATTCTTACAGAGTAGAACCTTCTTTCAAGGCAGATTTTTCTAAAAAGGATCATTTCTAACAATGTAAATTTTTCTGAAAAGTTAAAAGTTTTTGATAAGAAAATCTTCTATCAAGGAAGGGTTCTCCTAAAAGGCGAAGGAATTTTCTGATAAGGTAGATTTTTCCAACAAAAAACTATCTAACACGGTAGAATTTTCTAAAGTGGTGGAATTTTCTAACAAGGTACAATTTTCTAAGAAGGTAGAATATTCTTATTCTTACAGAGTAGAACCTTCTTTCAAGGCAGATTTTTCTAAGAAGAATAATATCTAACAAGGTATTTTTTTCTGAAAAGGTAATAGTTTCTGATAAGAAATTCTTCTAGCGAGATAGGGTTCTCTTAAAAGGTGGAGGAATTTTCTAAAAGGGTCGATTTTTCCAACAAAGAACTACCCAACATGATAAAATTCTCTAAATTGGTGGAATTTATTAACAAGGTAGAATTTTCTAACAAGCTGGAATTTTCTAGCAAGGTAGAATATTCTTATTCTTACAGGGTAGAATTTTCTTTCAAGGCAGATTTTTCTAAGAAGAATCATTTGCAACAAGGTAATTTTTTCTGAAAAAGTAAAAGTTGTTGATAAGAAAATCTTCTATCAAGGAAGGGTTCCCTTAAAAGGTGAAGGAATTTTCTGATAAGGTAGATTTTTCCAACAAAAAACTATCTAACATGGTAGAATTTTCGAAAATGGTGGAATTTATTAACAAGGTAGAATTTTCTAACAAGCTGGAATTTTCTAGCAAGGTAGAATATTCTTATTCTTACAGGGTAGAATTTTCTTTCAAGGCAGATTTTTCTAAGAAGAATCATTTCTAACAAGGTACATTTTTCTGAAAAGTTAAAAGTTGTTGATAAGGTAATCTTCTATCAAGGAAGGGTTCCCTTAAAAGGTGAAGGAATTTTCTGATAAGGTAGATTTTTCCAACAAAAAACTATCTAACATGGTAGAATTTTCTAAAATGGTAGAATTTGCTGACAACATAGAATATTCAACAAGATAGAGTTTTCTGAAAAGATGGAATTTTCTGGCGCAAGATAGAGATAATTTCTAACAAGGTAGTGTTTTTTGTAAAGGTGAAACTTTCTGACAAGATATAATGTTCTTGCAATGTAGAATTTTCTATTGAGGTACTAACGATAACAACAAATTGGTATTTGAAAACGAATTAACTCTGGTAAATCCTTTCTTTAAATTTTTTCAAAAATCTCAGAACACAATAATTAATTTTTTGTTGACTGTGCCACTAAAACAGAAGATTGTGGCAAGGTTGTTTTTAACGATGTGAGAAATTACAATTTTTATGAACAAGCAGATACTTTTCTAGAAAAATTGTACTGAACACAGCTTTTCTGTCTGAATTTCTTTCAATGTAAGTAAAATAAATTACTAGAATCTTCAGCTATTGAAAGTACTTAAAAAAATATCAACAACAACAATGCAAACAGGTTCACATAACCAATAAAAAAAAAATCCAAAGCATGTATGTAAAAAAGAACCCTTGACTTTCAGCACGGAAGGCGCACACACTATTCTAGTGCTAATTATCGATGTGTAGTTTTGATTTGATTGATGGAACGGTTCTAATTCGTGTGTTATTATGGGTCTGACGATATGTGAGCCTTATAAGCACGGTGAAAGGAGCACTATTGGGGGGAAAATGGCGATGTTTGTCAAGCCACTGGCATAAAATTCTGACAGCAATTTTTATGAGATCAGGCTAAAAGCGAAGGTGTTTAAATCTGCTTTTACAAATTCACTGAAACTCTTTATCTTAAGACACGTTTCAAAATAAATTGTTGTAATTTCCGTAAAGCAGAATTGTCTGCCAACAAACAAAAATTGTACCGTTTTCTAAATTCCAGTAGCTAATTAGTAAATATTTCTGTGGATATCAACACAACCATTGGGAAATTAATATTACTATACCCGATAGAATGTGTTTTCAATGTGATATTAAACGAAAAATTGCCTATTGCTTGCTAAGCGTAGTTGAAAAATGGTTAATATAAAATCCGCTCCAAAGATCCATTATAAAAGCGATTAAAACGTCAGCGCAAGAATTTCCAATTACACTAAAAGTTTTAAACATGGAAAAGTTCATTCATTCTAAGCAACAATTTTCTTTAGAACTTCCCACAAAGAAAACTTCCGAAAAGCTTATTCTCGCTAATTTTCACGATTCAAGGTTAACATCCAAGGTCGAATGACTGAAAATTGGAATGAGCCGTAGCGGAAACTTTTTTTTAACTACATGTGATGTTCCCTGACGTGCCATTTGATGTAATATAGTACGCGCAATTCGTCGCTGAAAACGTACAGCAGCACGTCACATTTCACTTAAAATGTGTCCAACACCAGGCGTGCTCCAAATTATTTACGATTTCTAATTCGGGACTTCAGTATACGCCAAAGTGTTACGCCCGCGGGTCCTGTAAACGTCACTGGAATTACCCCTGAACATTTTATTATCGTTAGGTACGAGTTCAAGGGAAGCGATATCACAAAATAACCGAAATAAAAAATATAAAAAGTAATTCGATAATTTTAGGGAAATTAATGGGTTTGAGGTAACGATAAAAAATTCGGGCCGAAAAATCGCGAAAAGTCTCTCTGTAATATCAAGGGGTGTAGTGTTAAAAATTTCCATATTTATGGTGGAGCTTTCGCATTTATGAATTTAAAAAAGCCCTAATTTCGGCCCACGCACCACAGGAAGCGAAAAATTAGAGTAACAGTCTCCGACAGTGAGTCAGACCAAACTGGAATTTTCTGGGAATTTTTGTGGACATTACGTATAGCAGTGGCGGACGGCTTTATGACCTAAACCCTCTTTTTCTAGATTAATGAGGGGATAGCTAAAGCCGAATGTAAAATACATGAAGGTACCGGGTCTGACCTACGGAAAAAAAGTGCTAAAAGGGTTGCTGGCTTTTTAAAACAATAATATCTACAAAATGTATTATTATATTATTGTTATAATAGTTCACAGAATCTTTGTAACAAAAGAAAATATTTCTAGCCTACCCCTGAAATAATTACAAAACGTGGGCGTAGGTAAGGTTTATGGGGAATTGAATTACTTGAACAAGGGGCACGTGAATTTTCGTCAGGAAAACTCAATTAAAAAATTTGTCTTATTATACACTGTCTATAAAGTAAACCCCCACCCCCCTCCAACTAACTTTTGAACTACTTGATATTCCACAAAATTTGGTGTGCTGTAATGGAAAATTAAATACTATTTTAAAAAAAACTAAGAATCAAAGCAAAACGAAATTAAATTAAGTGTTCAAAATGTTCACCATTCACTTCTTGGCACGTAATAGGTCGGCTATGAAATTCCTGCCTTCCATTTTTATAAGTTTCTGGAGTGATATTTCTGCAAACTTCTGTAATGCGTTGCTCCAGTTCTTCAATTATTTCTGGACGGGTTCTGTACACTTTCGATTTCAGATATCCCCATAGAAAAAAGTCTAAGGAAGTTAAATCTGGGGAGCGAGCCGGCTATTCCACAGGCCCCCACCTACCAATCCATCTTCCAAGAAAATGTCCGTTGAGAAAGTCAGAAACAGGCCTATAATAATGAGGCGGCGCACCGTCTTGTTGGAACATGACGTTTTCAATATTATTTCGCCCAGCCGCCATTTTGATTGATACAAAATTTAATTATTGGCTAAAAATAGTATTTAATTTTCCATCAAAGCACACCAAATGTTGTGGTAAAATATCAAGTCATTCAAAAGTTAGTTGGGGGGGGGGGGGTTACTTTATAGACAGACGGTATAATAACAATGGGTTGCAAAATTATGGAAAAAATATTTTTCAATATCAGTTAGATCGGTAGAATTTTCTAACAAGGTAGAATATTCTTACAAAATCTGGCAAAGCAAATTTTGCCAACAAGGCAGAGTTTTTTGAGAAAGTCAAGTTTCCCGATAACGTAGAATATTTTTACAATGTAGAATTTTCAAACAAGACAAATTTTTCTAACAATATAAATATCTAACACGGTAGAATATTCTTACAAGATCCTTTCTAAAAAGATATAATTTTCCGACAAGAAAAATATCTAACAAGGTATTTCCGAATTTTCTGAAAACTAGCATTTTCGGTCAATGTAGAATATTCTTACACGGTAAGAATATTCTAACGAGAAAAATATCTAACGGGGTAGAATTTTCTAAAAAGCAGGATTTTCCAAATATAAATTTTTTTATTAAGTGCAAGTTTTCTGAAAAGGTAGAATTTTTTAAAGAAGGCAGTTGGATTCAACAATAAAAATATATAACACGGTAGAATTCTTTGGATCAAGTAAAATTAACTTATGTGGAAAATTATCCTACAACGAACAATTTACTGAAAAGTAAAAATTTTCTGACAAGTAAGAATTATCTGACTAGGTTTGATTTTCTGACGTTAAGAATTATCTGAAATTTTTTTGGCAAAATAAAATTATCTTATGTGGAAAATTACCTTACAAGGTAAAATTTTCCGACAAGTAAGAATTATCTGACTAGGTTCAGTTTTCTGCCAAGGTAAAATTATCTTATGTGGAAAATTACCATACAAAGTAGAATTTTCCCACAATTAAGAATTATCTGACAAGGTAACACTTTCTGACAAGATAAAATTATCGAATGTGGAAAATTACCCTACAAGGCAGAATTTTCTGTCCAAGTAGAAGGAATTATCTGTAAACGCACCGACGACGAAAGCAGCAAATTTTTCGAACTCTGGACTGTTTTTTTAATATTCTGCAATAATAGTCACTCAAATGATTATTTTCTGGAAAGCCTTCTTTTAAAACACAATAGTAAGAACCTCTAAACACAGACAGAATTTTCTATGCGCAAATTAATGTAATTTCGGCTAAAAGAGCAACTATATTACTGGCAGAATATTCTAGATAAGTAGAATTTTCTGCCTACATATTTGTTATCTTCGATCAACTTAAAAAATAAAACCCTTTCAAAGCTTAATTGTTTCGATTAAATTTCTAGTAAAATGGCAGTGGGCAGTATCTAATTCACTGACAGAATTTTCTGGCATGGCATTATTCTCTTCCTTTAGGTTTCCTCGCAAACCTATTAGAAAAACTGTGCAAATTTTGGGCCAATATATCGCTTTATAAAACGTTATGCGTCTGTTGACAGACGGTAATAATTTCTTGTGTTCGAAAGGTCTCGGGTTCGATTCTCATGAGGTATGGATTTTCTTGTTTAAACTAATTTCAGTTAATTTATTATTCTTGAAAAGTTGTGGATAATTTTAACCATTTTTACGGTAGAATTTAAATCTCTGCTCTTTATTTCTTTTTAGTTAATAATTAATGAGCCGACGAGAGATGTTCGTGTCGTTTTATTACAAAAACCGTGGGCAATTTCACCTTCTTTTCTATTCACCGTATTGTCCTAATGAAGTTAATTTGGTCGAGTGGATATCATAATAGAACGAGTTAATTTTAAATTAAGCTGCCTTTTATTCATGACGCAATTATGTCTTGTTTAGTGAATTTAAATTAGAAAAGTTTCGCCCTTTGCCATTCCGTGCAACAATTTTCACTTTGAAGTTTTTGCTTTATTTCGGGGTGGGGCGTTTCGAAAAGCAACTTTGTGTGGTGGTGATGCTTAGATTTAAATTCGTTTCGCTTCCCCAAGATGGGGGGTGTTTTTGTTATTTCCCGCTTTTGGTAGCTGCTTTTTGTTTGGGGATAATAGCGACAGAATTTTATCATTAATCATTGGGATTAACGCGAAACAATTTATGTAACGTCAATTTACTATATTTTTCGGTCGTATATAACGCGTGTAATCAAAAAATCAATTATTTTAATTTCTGCCAGCTAAAAGGGTTTAAATCCAAAAGCTTTCATTATTAAGGCTCAGCCAGATCGTTTGATCCATGCAAGCTTTACTGCTTATACATTTTTATGAAATTTCTCTCGGTCTTTCAGGGAAATAACTTTGAACAAGCAAGATTGCTAAGAGCTAAGCAAACTTTGGGCTTAACTAAATTAAAGATAATAAAACTTTGTAAAGAAGCCTTTTTTTTATAGAAACAGGGGATGTTTTATCTCGGCTTAAAGCATAAGAAATTACATGGCTTGCCGACGAGGCAAAACACATGAGGGTTAAATTAGTCGTGCTACCTAAAAAAAACAATGATCCATCACATTAATCAAGCTTTTAATTCCTACAAGAAAAAAATAAACAAAAAGTTCGTTTATAGTCAAGAATGAAGAAAACTGCAGCTAAAAAATTTCCTAATGGATATCACGAGACAGGACGTGCTCTAGTCGTCAAGTAGTGAGATTAGGTCACTAAAAGGCTGGTTCAATGCAGTTTTTAACGATGTAATAGCCGAGACTGAGGATATCCTCAAGACAATTGCTCTCTGTCGTTTTCCGTTCAATGAGACTCGGCGGAAGGGAGACAGTTTACGATTTTTTTACGAGTCTTCGCAATGTTCATTCGTATGTAGCTGGCACTTTTGTTACGCCAAAAGCGCTAAAAAAAAATCTAAATGTTCTCGGCAGACGAGGGGTTTTACGAGCCTTGAAAATGTTAACATAAATTTTATAAAAAAGAAATTGACTTATACAGTAACCAAAAAAATGTTTACTTTAATTACATTGCAAGGAATAAAAGCAGAAAAGAATAAAATTAGCTTTAACATGAAGGATTTGCTGTAACATAAAACATTTACAGAATTAGGGGATTTACCGTTATCCTACATACCCTGCATATCCCCCCTCTGAATAATTGTATTATTATAAAATTCCTTGCCTTTATCCGACATAAATTTCCTTTAATATAATAATTTGTATTACACTACAAGGAAGAAAAGGGTAAAGAAATTAACTTGCTGCAACATGAAGGATTTGGCGTAACATAAAACATTTACAGAATTTAGAGATTTACCGATACCTTACATACCGCCCCTCTTTAAGTAATTGCAGTGTTATAAAATTGCTTCCCTTTGTCTGCCTTATATTTCCATTATTATAAAAATTTTAAATACATTACACGAAAAACAAAAGGAAAAAAAATCAACTTACTTCAACATGAAGGATTGACCGTAACATAAAACTTTTACAGAATTGGGGAATTTATCCTTAGCCTACATATTCCCCCTCTGAATACTTGTAGTATTAAAAAATTCCTTGCCTTTCCTTTAAAATAATTTAACTAATTTACAATTTCAACGACTATTTCAAGACAAAGAACGCTTCCTTCAACCGTCTACCTGAGCAAAGGAAAATTAAGAAATATATTGAATAAAAAGCCATTTAAAAGTTTTAATTAAACCTTCGAAACGAAACAAGAATTAGCATAATGGCTTAACAAAGCATGTAAATAAGAATGCGTTTTCTTCGTTCCTTTGTGAATACCAAATTAGTACATTTTCGTGTTTATTAAAACAATAATTTAAAATGTAACTGGTTAGGTAAGAAGGTTTTGAACGTAAAATAATTTTCTTATATCTTGGAAGATTGAAGTTTTCGAGAAAAAAAAATAATTTTCGAGGGTTAGCATGAAATGAAGGAGTTTATGAACAGTAAAAGATTTACATTTTTTTATTTTCTCTCAAGCATATCATGTTTACTGCAGGCTTCGGGAGTAAGCATAAAAAATATCAAAACAAAGGCGTAAATTATTTTAAACATAAACCAAGATATTCATGTAAAAAAAGGTTTCAAATCATAATGACATAATGAAGAAATACCGCAATGTTTGCTTTACAAAAGAAAATAAGAGTGGAAATCGTTGAAAAAGTAAGTTTGAAGGTCATTACAATTTTTTAACAGTGACGAAACAAATGACGATCGCACCTAAAACAATATGCATTTAATGTTTTTTTTTTGCAAATGATTGTCTGTAACCGCAGAACAACGATTACTGCGCTTTTAGTAGAAATTAAACGGTGTTCCTAGGTAACCTTGAACATGCGCCTTTCAAGGTTAAATTGAACATTGCTGTGAAAACATCAGAAAAATTCGGCGACACTTAAGTTAGACTACGCAACACAACTGCGATTTAAAAAAACATTAGGCGAGTGGAAATCAAGTCGAAAAATATGTAAAATAGGTAACCTTGAGAAAGCGCTAAATTAAAAGATTACTAAATAAAATTAATGAAGATTGCATCTAAAACAAGTGTACTGTTGGAAGTTATCTAAATTTATTGCAGCGGTTTTTGTAACAACATAAAGTAAAACCATTTTACTACAAATGAAGCGAAATTTCACGAAAACCTTCAACTAAAGACCGGATTTATATGCACTTTCTGTTGTACCAAGAAAAACATATCTGGCAACACTGTTGGTGCCATATAAATCCGGCCTGCACTAGCAGTGTTGCCAGATGTTTTTCCTGTTACAATAAAAAAAATATCTGGCAACACTGTTACTGCAAATAAAGCCGTCCTGTGCCATCATCATAAGCTTTTTAAGGTTAAGATAAACTAAAATGCTATGCTAAATGGCTTAGAAGAATCTGCAAATTTCATTTACACTTAGGTAACATCAACAACAGTAATGCAAGCTATAAAACTTTTTACGCAAGTGGAAATCACGCATTAATAAGCAATGACCTTAAAAAGGCGTTAAATCAGCGAATATAGAAATAAAACAAATGATGATTGCATCTAAAAATAAATGTACCTGTTTTAAAAGCTATGCAAATTTTTGCATCGATTGCGTGCGACCACAGAAGTAAACTGTTACGTTTGTAGTAGAAATTTTGCAAAATTTCGGAGTGACCTTGAAAATGCGCTACAAATTAAATTTAAGAAAAACAAACCAACACTTAAGTTAGATCATGAAACACCCGTAAGTTATTTAAACTTCTAGAGAAGTGGAAATCAGGTTCAAATATGTAGTGACCTTGAAATGAGTTAAAACAACAAATTAAGCAACAAAACAAATTTAATGAGTATCTGTATATAAAATACATGCCATTGTCAAAGGTTATAACCTTTGACAATGGCATGTAAACATGCCGAAATACGTATAAGGTTAAAAGAAATAGATATTGTTAAAGTAATGAAGTGTTTTATATACAGATACTCATTAAATATGGACTTTAACGAAGTAAAGCTGGAATTGATAAATAAAACAAAACAAATGGCGATCGCACCTAAAACTAAATGTTCAGAAGTGCATCAAATTTCTTCAATAGATTGTGTACATCCCCAGAAACAAAACTGTTAAATATTTAGTACAAATTAAGTGAAATTTCGCGGTGACCTTCAGAATGCGCTATCCAACCTAGTGGATAAAAAAACGATCAGAATTGCAAACACTTAGGTTAGATTATGATACACATGCAAGCTATTAAAACTTTTAAGCGAGTGGAAATCAGGTTCAAATATGCGGTGTCCTTGAAAAAGCGCATAGTTGAGAATTGCTACACATAAAACAAATGATACTCGTACCTGAACTATGCATTTTTTGCGTCAGCTGTATGTGCAGTAGAAAGAACATATTCGTTAGATTTTAAGAAGAAATTTAAAAAAAAATTCTTATAACTACGAGTACGCAGAACTGTATTCTAAGATGTAGAAAAAAATAATTTACTATAAAAATAGCTGCTATTATACGTTATCATGCAACCCCGTCTTTCGTAAATATTAAATTGACTCGTTTGTTTCAATTGTGCAATCGTAACTAAGCATCTGTAGATGTTTGTTTATATTGCTACGCAACGGCAACTGTAAAACAGTGTTATATAAGAAAAAGCATTTGCACGGAACCGACAGTTTAATTCTCTTCAGGATGTATCAGAACGGTCCAAAGAAAAAACGCGGGAGAATTTCGCTTCAGGACACATCAAAGCGTCGTAAAGCAAAAATCAATCTCGCAGCTCGTACTACAACTAACTGCACCCTACTTAAGGATCGAAATTAGACAGCATTACTACGGATTCCTTTAAGAGGAGCTTCCAGATCAAACTAACGAATGGTCCGCAGCCAAACAACCATCTAGAGCGAAGCAGAAGCTACACCAAGTTTCGACGAAACCTCCCAACACCGCGAAGCAGTGACCCGCACCACGACTTACAATCCCCCTACCTGGTCCCTACGTGAAGCACAACCTTCTAAAGGTCCAGCCCGAGTCCCTTGTTATTTAATGCAATTTGTTTATGTCGTTTGTTCAACAAAAAATTGGAAGGTGAACTAAAAAATTATGAGAATATGTCACAAAAGTGTCGACACTTACATTAGATCAACCTTGCACATTTTTTATGAGAGTGGAAATCAGGTGTAAATATGTAATAACCTTGTGAAAGCGTTTTTCAAGGTCAAGTGTTGATATAACGAGATGCGATTGAAACAAATGATCATCGCCTTCAGAATTTGACAGAATCTTCCGACAATAACGTGTGCAGCAGTTTATTATGATCTCGTTAATGTCATACAAATGTTTTTCGGTCTTTACTTTTATCAGTTAAATAGAAAAGTGATAAATTTACTATTGTATTTGTGTAATTTAGTACATTTTGGTAACGAGGACTTATTTTTGAGCCCAAATAAAACTGGAAATTAATCGCTTCAAGCACAAAATTAGATCAAGAAATCGGGAAATACTCTGGCTTTAATCTTCTCCATTCCACCCACTCTGGTCGACGGCAAAATGGAGGCAAGTACTTAAAGTTGTGACATATCAGCTTATAGATAACTCAAAACTATTGATTCGCTTAAAACTTCCGTCCGACTGCGAATATATCTAGATTTAAACTTTTTTGGCACTAATTTGTTTTTCCGAGTATGCAATGTTTAAACGAACACTCGATTTACAGTTGCATTGGTAAACAAAATACCAAGGGTTGAATACCTATCGGAAAAAAATGGAGCATCAAATTTTAATTAAACCCAAAGGATTCGAGACAAATGTGCAAAAAAAAAAAACAAACGTCCAAAATTAGGACATGGCAATCCATACTGGTTATTTTTTTAACATACACAACACGTCGCATGCATCGAATGCACGTATGCAAGCGAGAGGTTTAAATCTAATTGGAGCGAGTTAGAAAAGGACGGCAGACAAATGAGTTCGGAGTGTCCGGAGCCGGCTGTTCTGGGGGGTGGATCCAATGACGAGCAAGTCTATTGGAGTTCAGAGGGGTGTTCGTCTGTATTGATCAACTTCAACGAGGTCACCGGAGAAGTAGCGCCTCGCAACAACGAGACGAAGAGTGTACAAGGAGAAATGAAGGTGCCGTTTCCGTAGAAACTGCGGAAAATTAACAAAGTTAAGGCCCCCTCGCGAATTTTACGCAGAGATTAGGTGGCTGTGTATGAAGTGGATAAGAGAGGGTATCGTCATAATTAGGAATCTGTAATGTAGTTTCAGGAAAAAATTTTATATGGAAAAATCGGTAGACAGGGGAAACACTCGAAAAAAGAGTTATTGGAAAAACAGACTCGCAAAAACCACAACATGGTGAAGGGGAAAACTAAATTACAAAGATAAAGAGATTTTGAGGGCATTTTCAAGGTTACAGCGGTCGACATCCTAAAAGCTCTTGTTGTTAGAAAACTGTGCTAAAAAACTTTCTGACAGCATTCATTAAGATAAAAGCAATCAAGTTTTAATTTAAAAAAAATTAAGGCCGAAGCTGCTTCAGGAAAATCAACAACTGAAAGATATAGAACAACTTACAATAGGGGAGGAGGTAGTGCAACGATCCCATAAACGAGTAAAAAAAGTTTTATAGTACAATAATCGGGTTTTAATGCTGATAATCGGTAAAAAGGGACTCAAAGCAACACACCAAAATTTTCAATGGGGACTTACAAATACAACATCCTCTATGAGCAGCGACTGTGACAGTTACTGTCTTCGCTGCACATAGAGCGCACTGTATTTGTCGGTCCCCATTCAATATTCTGTTTTTCTAAATATTCTGTTTTGGTTTTTAATCAGTGTGCCAGACTTGGTGAATACTTCTCATTTCGAACACAAAATTGGTGCTTTTAGAAAATTTGGTGAAATTCCTGCACAGTTCGTGAATTTTTAAATTTTCTTTTCGATGTTTCTACCCGACCGGTACCGGCTACCACTGGTCCTGAACCTGCTTCGCCGCTGGTTTAAATCCCCGTCCCGGCAATTTTATTTTTAATCTAAAGACCCGGTACCGGTCGGCTAGTCACAGCGTATTATTTTACGCTGTTACTAGCTGATTGGCACCGGCCGGCACTCGCTCAACCGGTATAGGAGGCGCTCCATTCAGACCGTGCACGCCTGGCGGCGCTACACCTATCGTTAAAAACATCCCAGGAGGTATAATTTTCGCCTGCGACATTTATGCCCGGCGCTATTTTTTTCCGGCGCTATTTTTGCCGGAGACATTTTTTTCCGGCGCTATTTTTAACGGATGCATTTTTGACGGCGCTATTTCTGCCGGCGTACATTTTTTATTTTCACAACTAAATTTAGTTGTTTGATCAAATTTACAGATGACTAAAGAAAATCTGGTAAAATCCGGCAACTTTTTTAGGCGCGAAAGAACCTGACTTTTTGAAGCGGCACCTGGTGAATTTTTTATTTTTCATCTGGCAACACTAGCTTCAAGAATGGTTGGGATTGTGACCGCCTGAAGAGTTCTAAAAGGAACGAAACGCGTCGCGGTCTATCCTAGCTATAATTAAAACCAAATCTCTCATTTTTACAACACTGCACAGTTATAAAACGAAAGATAAGAAAACACAGTTTGGAATTCGCATTTTACATCCATTATTAAAACACTTCAAAACAGTCATTACATTTTTGAATAAGGTATTAGTACTTTCGCGTAGAAAAATGGACGAGGAAGTACCATTTCATAGAAAAATATTCAATAAAAAAAGATTCATATCAGCAACAGCAATTCGATATATTTCTATGCGAAAGTTAGTACTAATTCATTTTAAAAAAGCTTTTTACGTGGTAATAACGCAATGACCTTATCTACGTAAAATAGAAGTAAGTATGTATATCACACAGTATAGACAGATAACAACTATTACACTGTCATTGTGTTTAATAAATTTCGTCATTTACTGTTATTACTTTTATCTTTTATGCCGCAGTAAACGTGTTCTTCATATGCCGATAACGCAATGACCTTCGACTAGAAATATATACAGAGTGTTGCAAAAGTTGGACGCCAAACTTCGAGAGATGATTTCTTATGTCATTTTAAGCGAATCAGTTTGAATAAACGTATGTCCTAAATTGCATGTTTACGGAGTAACAGCCTCCCGAAGATACAACAGTTTAATCTCGTTTTAATTAATATCTTGGGATATTTTATTCTAATTTTGTGAGAATATTTCATTAGTGATGATTTATAATTTCAGTTGTTTACATCCAAATTCATCCACAAGGGCCGTAGATGTGATACCCTTTATGTATACTCAATAAATATGGACTTCTACGAAGTAAAATTTTTTATTTTAGAATTTATTAATAAACTGTATTTCTAACTTAGACAAAACTTTCATTTTAACCAAAATTTTGTACAAAAAAAATCAAGGACTTTTTTTATTCTATCTCGCATTAATTGCGTTGTTTAAAAGCGAATTTCTAAGCAGCTTATTTGAAATCGTGACGGTTTCACGAAATTATTTTTTCCAAGTCTTTGAAGCATGGCGTGGAATATAAATGCACGGAATTTTCAGCCTCACCGAAATTCTTTCATACACATGAGCGTGGAATAGATTCCATTAACATGGAAATGGTCAAGGGACGCCTTGTCACTCATGTCGCAGTAAGTTGTCAGCTCGTATTTGTCGAGATGTATTTAGGAAGTCGATTTTCGCCAAGTGTTCCGTTTTCCTACGAAACGATCACCGCATTTTCATTTCTCGTCACGAAAAAAAATGTTTTTTGTGAAGAATATGAAGAATTTTGCTACTAACGCTTATGAGATTTAATTTTTGAATAATTAATATGGGCTATGTTTATTTTTAGTGTACACGTGCTGGAATTTTTCCCTTCTAAAATAATTAATGTACCTTAATCGAAACTGTGTATGAAATCGATCGTCATTTGGTTACTGCAATAATAAATCAAGATTGAACGTAGATTGGAGGCAAAAATTATTTTTTTTCGTATACTTCCAACATAAAAAAGTATTGTGTTCGCGAAAAAATTCGATTCTAATGTTTTGACGGAAATACTATTTTGAACATTCATAAATCCACAAACGTCGTTATTAATAATCGTCTGTATACCTATACAAGGCGAGTCATTTAAGTGTATCAATTTTTTTCATCATACAAGTTTTTTGGGGTCTAATGAGCTACTTTACGCCATACTTCAAAACTGTGTGCGGTCACGTGACTGGGCAGTGACGTCATCCATAATGATCTTAAGTAGCAATATACACATTTTCTAATAGATATAGATAATAGATATTTTATTTCTCGTTTCAGTGATATAAAACTTTCGAGTAGGGCGAGGTAGTCTGCCTGTCGTGTCTCACATAACGACTTTAGTGCCGGTACTTTACCGCAGCGAATTAATTTAAACGGGACAAGCAGCTGATCTGTTTTTGAGTCGGATTTACTCGGTCTTTCTTTAACAGAACACATGCTTGGGCGACACAAAATTCCCGGCGGTAAAGCACCGACACTAAAGTCCCGGCGGCAAAGTAGGTATCTGAAACACGGCAGGCATTAGCACAGGCTACCTCACCCTATTCTGCCTAAAAAAACATTTATATTGCAACATTTAACAAATCCTCGATGACGTCAGTGACAGTACACAAAATTTTTGGGTGTGGAATAAAGTAGCTTACTACGCCGCA
This sequence comes from Ctenicera cuprea, assembly GCA_958336395.1. Classification (NCBI taxonomy): domain Eukaryota; kingdom Metazoa; phylum Arthropoda; class Insecta; order Coleoptera; family Elateridae; genus Ctenicera; species Ctenicera cuprea. Next base: position 84,408,490 of record OY284486.1, on the reverse strand, counting down.
AAAACAACTTTTATTAAGAAAAAAATTGATACTCTCATTTGCCGAAACTTTAGTGCCGGTACTTCACCGGAACGAATTTTGAACCAGACAAACAGGTGATCTTTTAATGAGAAACCAACTAAAACAGTTTTTTAGACAGGCGAGCCCCGGCGGCAGAGAGCTGGTGTAAAAGAGACAATACGAGAAATTGTGACGTGTGGCACATAGTAGCAGCCGATTACGTCCCAAATAACGTATATTTAAAAAAATGATATTCTGATTTGAGTAGGGTGAGCGTGAGGTATTCGGCTTACTGTGTCTAAGTTACCTACTTTACTTACGAGAAGTTTCAGCCGGGGCTTTAGTGCCGGTACTTTACCGCAGGGAATTTATAAGTGGACAAGCAGCTGACCTGTTAAAGAGAAACTAACTACAACTGATTTGAATCCGTTTCTCTTTAACAGGTCACCTGCTTGTCCGCCCCAAAATTCCCCGCGGTAGAGTACCGAAACTACAGAGTCCGGTGGCAAAGTCCCATCTGTAAAGCAGGTATATGAGACACGACATTGTCCAATTTTTCAAAGCTAGTCCTTCAATTTTAAATATTTAATTTTTACAAAAAAAAACTATTTTTTTTTGCGTTACGGCCACTCCAAGTTTTAATTTTACAAGTACGTACCTGAGTTATGCAGTTTTGATTTGCAACACTAAACTCAGAAAACTCAGGAAATTCTGTCCATGGTGGTGCTTGCTACAAAAATCTTTCCGCTTTTTACCATTTCACTCCCTGGTCTTCATGGTTAAATTTTCGAAGTACGTTGCCTAAATATTGACGTTTGTCAAAAGGAAACTGCGGAAAACTTCGTCGAGGTAGGGGCAAGAGAACTAAATTTTTTTTGGTTTGGTCACTTTTCCCCTTTTCAAGTAGATACGTCCCCTTTTTAAGTTTTACCTTGCAGAGGTTGAGAAAACAGGAAAACCCAGCCAGGATAGATTTAGGCTGAAAACCATCATTTTTACCATTTGTCTATGGTAAAATTTTCAAAGGGGTTTCAAATTTAGGGGGTAATTTAAGAGAGTAAATTACGGAAAACCTGTTCAGAATAGATCTAGATTCAAATAAATGTTTTCAGCCCTTTTTCACGTTTCTATGCTAAAATGTTCTAAGTACGTCCCTGAATTTTGAGATCCGTTTCCAAACTAGAAAGCTGCGAAAAACCTAGTCAGGGCAGGCCTAGACATTAAGAGAACTAAGTTGAAATACATTTCTTGCTCTTTGGTTACTTTTCTCCACCAGGTCAAATTTTCCAAGTACGTCCCTGAGTTTTTACGTTTCTATTTCTGAAGCGCTTGAAAAATGAAAATGCTGCCTGAACATTAAAATTTCAGTTTCATGTTGGTATCTCATAAATAATCACTCCAACAAGAATAAACGATGATAAGTTCTGTTATATTCGTGAAAAATTTCTTTTGTGTGTTCACTTTCGCCCTTGCAACGGTAAACATCAAGACCGAACGAACTTCTTTTGTAGATCCGTCCCCGATACTAGGAACAAAATAAGATGAAAAATGATGCTTGTAGATTTTGACAAAGCGTGGATGTCTCGGGAAAATGCAACGTCGGAATTTCCGCGTACTTAGCGGTCGTAATAAATTGCATTTCGGTGTGGAGTGCTTGTAAATAATCGGGCTACCTCAAACTTGCGTTACCTTAACAGCCCTTAATAATTCAGAATTTCCTCACCGTGCGTGAAATGTCGGTTGCGTCTTGGAAAAACACTTACATTTTGCATGATTTCTTGATGGGCGTCTGTATCAAACGAGATTTCCCACGCGAAATCTTAATCCATTTTGAATTTGCATTTTTTTCTAGGGTGCTGTTCAACATTATTAAATTTTTTTTCAAAAGCGGAAAAAATGAAGGTCTAGCGAGAAGATAATGGGAAAGGGCTTTGAGCTTACGATTTTTTTGTACAATCTACCGAAATAAGGATAAGCCAATTAAAGGCGCATTTTTCGTTTTCTTATCTTACGTTTTACGTATCATTAGACGCTCTTAGAAGTTATTTGGCAATTTTGAAAAAATTATGACGATCCTGATGTCTATTAGGATCCCTTGACCGCTGCTGGACATTTGCAAATATCAGTAAGTTGTGTATTTGCAAAGTCAGCAGATGAATATGTGACAACGAAAGCCTTTCACATAATTGTTTAATTTTCTAGATTTTATAATCACAAAAATACTTTTAACGGAAATAGTCGGGGGGCGGTCCATGGACTCAAAAAAAGTAATTTTTAAAAAATGTCCGTCTGTGGGTGGGTCCGTTACGCTCCACATCTCCGGAACGGCTGGACCAATTTTGATGTGCTTTGGAATGAGGGGGTATATCAAAAATTCACCGTTAAAATAAGCTTTTAAAAAACAACCGAAACCGGAAGCGGAAGTTAGCCATGTTTTTTTGGTAGCATTTTTTTCAGAAACTAAATTTTGGAAATTTTAATAGTGGAGATTAAAGAAGGCCTTAGGACAAATCAAACGATTTTTTACCGAACTCTCTAGCTTTAAAATGGCGGCCGCTACGAATTTTTGAACATTTCGACTTTAACGCCGATTTACTCAAAAACCAGTTATCTGATTGGAATCAACTACATCTTGTTTGGTAGCCCTTCAAGGGTACTATACCATGAAATATAATTAATTTTGAAAATATAAAAACGATCGCAATGACATCACTCCAAAATTTTGGAATTTTTCAAAAAAATATTTCTCAAAAACTGCCCAAACGTTTTTGTTTAAACTTTTTAAGCTGATAGAGCTGGGAATCTTCTACAATTTGTTTTTTTGCGCATTGCTATAATTTCACTGTGACGCCCTCTGTGAATTTTTGAAAATTGAAAATTGGTACCCTTTTATTTATTTAACGGGGGGCAATAAAATATTTCTGTTAAAGCAATATAGCTCATCATTGATAGCAAAATCCGAATATCATAATATTGTTTTGATACTTTAATATTTAGGGGGGCTACTGTTCCCCCTCCCCCCCAAAATTTTCGCTACAAAATTTAAAAACTGATTTCTTCTTTTGTTTGCTCTAGGAGAATCTTTTTACAAAAAATCAAAAAATCGAATTTTTTGCCCCTTAATAATCATTTTGTCCTTAGAAGAATTTCACATACTTTCTACAGTAGTCGTATTCTTAGTAACCTTATGTTTGCAGCGCAGCGGTCGGTCTTTCTTCAACCGCTTCAAGATGTTACAACTTATAAGAACTATTTACTTTAACTAGTCGTGTCTAGACAGGTGTATATCGAAAGTGTTGGAAAATATAAAACAATGTATTTAAATGTATAGGAAAGTCCAGGCGAAGTGTTTCGCTCATTTTTATTTATTTCTATTATACAGGCAAACGATGCAAGAAATTTGCAGTGTAGCTTCAATTGTCATTTGCTTCATACAGCGTGTTGCATGAATTTAGACAAACTTCAGGAACACATTCCTGAGGTAATTTTAAAGTAGAAAACTTATGGTAAACATGAGACCGTAAAAGCTTCTTTACAGAGCTACTGCCTCCTAAAAGTGGAGCAATCTTATCACGCTTTAATTAAAATCTTCGCCATAAATTGAGATATTTGATTCAAATTTGGTAGGGATGTTTTGCTATTAATGATTTACATTTTGGCTTATTTTAGTTCACGTCCAGTAATCAGGGACGTAGATATGGGAGAGTATACCCGAATATATATCTTAACGTGTTTTGAGCCCCGCCCCCATATCTACGCCCCTGGCTTATACATTTGGACAAAAATAAGCGAAAATTTATATCATAAACACTGTAACATTCATACAAAATTTCAACTAAATATCTCACTTTATGGTAGAGATATTAATTATAACGTAACTAGAATTTTCCATCTACGCTTTAAATAATATCTTTGCCATAAATTGATATATTTCATTCAAATTTTGTACAGGTGTTTTACTAATGATAACTTACATTTTGGCTTAATTTTGTTTAAGTCTATCCACCAGGGGCATAGATATGGGAGGGTATACTCGAATGTATATCTTAACGTGTTTTGGCTCGTGTTTTGGGCACCCCCATATCTACGCCCCTGATTAATACAAAGAAAATAAGTGACAATTTATCATAAATACTGTAATATCCAAACAAAACTTCAACTAAATATCTCGCTTTATGGTAGAGATATTAATTAAAGCGTGATTAGATTTTTCTATCTTTGGAAAGCTGTAACTCCGTAAGGAAGCGTTTTCGGACCCATGTTTATAAAACATTTTCTACTTACATGCGTTCCTTAACACTAAACAGGGTGTATCAAATTAACGCGCCACGATTGTTAAACTTTCTTATTATTAAATCTACAGATTTGGTCAAATAAGCAAAGAAGTAAAACTTTTTATGCTGATTAAGATTTGTATTTCCTCTATTATATATTTACTATTCTCTAAAAAATTGTCGCTTTTCATTAACTAATTTGGCAGTAAATAAAGCACAACTTCCCGGTAATAAACGTGCCTCAACTTTGTTCAACAACTTTCAAAATTGTCTTAACAGACAGATATAAAGGGCTCTTTTTGGCACTTCCAGTAATCAATTTTTTGTCAAATCAGTTTGGCCTATTTCTGACGACTAATGAAATTTCTTAACAATAAAACTTGACAAGTGCGCTTAACCACTTCGCGCCGGCTGCCGCATGCGCAGAAGCATCGTATATGCGGATAGACATTAGGACGCCAGCGTAAAATTGAATACACAACGCATTACGTGATTATCCAATGGCAAAGTTAAAGAGGCGTGGCTCGCCGCCAATGCTGCCTCGCCTATTTTACTTAAATGGTATCCAAGTTTAGGAAAAATGCCTTCTAATCGATTACAAACGCCTACAAAACCGTATATACCACCCAATACAAACTAGCTGAACCCGTGAACTAAGCCGCACCATTTTTGGGTTATTTCTTTAAGAAAATAATACCCGCGGCTCACTCGCTGCATGGGTTACTTAATCTCAGCTGCAGTTGTATTCCTCTCAAATTGAGACATGTCGAAGGGATCCGGATTTACAATAGTTTTTAAAATTAAATACGATTTCTTTTAAAACAATACCCGCCGCTCGTCGCTTGGGTTACATAACCTCAGCTGCAGCCGTGTTCCTCTTAAGTTGAGACAAGAGAAGCGATCGGGATTTAATATATAGATAGCCAGTAACTGAAATAAATAATGTTTCTGGAATTATTTTCACATGTAATAAGCGTATACAATATTTTTCCTAAGAAAACGCAAACATTCGAGAAAAATAACCATCCAAAGCAGAATTTTCTGGCATCTGCATAACACCCCCCACCACCCCTCCATTACATAATTCTTTAGCACCCTACAATTTTCCTACACATCTTTTAATTTAAGCACGTTCTTTTTAATTAACCGTCTCCCACGTATTTAATAATTGTAATAAAAATCACGAAAACCCCTACGCAAAAAAAAAACGTCTGGAGCAACCTTCTTGCACTTCAAGGGCAACTCAATAATCATGTAATTTTCTGATAGTTGATTATTCAGAAGATAACTACGCCAATTATCGCCTTACAACCCTCCACTATAATTTGAGCTGATTACCAATGGAAAATCATCTATCGAACGAACTAACGAACCACTAAACTTGCAACAAGGAACGAAAAAAAGAAATCCAAGCACGCTCACAACTACCTAATCCACCCCTACCAACAAACAAATCCGGCAAAAACCCTAAATTTAACAACTTACATCTTCGTTTGACATATTTCAGGCAAATCCAGCAAGAAATCCTTCCGAATCTGGGACGAATTGGCAACCACAAGAAGCCACGGACCACCAGCACTGCAACAACACTCGCGGGCTCGCGACTGAAGGAAGGAGAGGTTGCAGATCATCTCGTGTTGGTACAGCAGCAGTTACAACAAGTAGCAAGATAATTATTCCAATTATCTCCGAATGTTATGCCATTATGCGGCAATTGCGATAACGACACGTCGCCCATGAGAATTTAACATTCGAATAATTCGGACAGGACGTACTCGGAACAGACAAATTGGAGTAAATAAGAACGGAAACGCGTGTAAGGGACTTTTTTTACGCCAAGAATTGTCCGTTTGTTTTGTGAAAAGGGCCTGTTTGGGATTGTTTCAACACCCTGTATATAAGATAAGCAGGTTTTAGGTCAAATCAACAAAAATCAACTGTATGTATGCGTCATTTAATGTTATAACGTTCTAATTTCAACAGTTACTAGAACAACATAATATTTGACATTTGGTAGCAACGCTATGGCAAGTAGTGAGTCATCACCTCCCCTACATACTGGTTAGACGCAAAGGAATACAAAAGCAGTTAGAACCTAACTTAGGAAATAAAGTTTAAATTTTTTTTTAAATCTACCAGAAATTTTTGAGTAATCAGAAAATGACATTAATCAATCAAAACAGTAGGGGGCTGATTATACCCCCCCCCTCCACCACCGCCGCCAATAACAGCAACTAAAGCTTAAGTTTAGAATCGTAGTAGTAGTCTAATAGAACAACAAAATATTTGACATTTGGTAGCAATGCTGTGCCAAATAGTGAGTCATTAACCCCCACACACTTGTTAGACATAAAGTCAAACTATAGGAATACAAGAGAAATTAGAAGCCGACTTAGAATATAGGTAAGGTTCAGAAACTGTCTTTTTTTAATTTCCCAACAAAATGCAGTTTTGAGAGACCAGAAAATGATATTGATAAAGCAAAACCAGTAGGGGGGGGGGGTTGATTAGTAGCCTCCGCCCCTAAATATAACAGCAACTAAAACAGAAGTTTAAAATCGTAACATTCGAATGTTCTTGATACTCGTATAATTAAAACGCGGATTTTCATCACATTTTATTGAACATAAAAAACATTATTTTAAAAATCAAAAATGCATAAAAGACGGCACAAAAAAAAGGGGAACGGGGAACAACCAAAATCATGGCGCTTCCTTAGCTGGATGAGCTTACAAAGTTTAAATAACCTAGACGGTGGATCCTACCCCGACAAGCGAGGTCTTTTTGTTTAGTCCGAAGCTCAGTTTGCTACGCGTCGTTAGCCGCCAGATCGAACCCCGCCATAGGCTAATTATTTTAAAGTCGATTTATACTTATTTTTTTATTGTGTACATAGTGGAATGCTACTGCTTGTGCTCCCTGGGGTGTTTTTTTTTAGCAATAATAGCAGCGTCGTAGGTGCAGCAAAATGCACACGTTCTGACTGTCGTAGCTTTAACAAAGCGGTTAGTACTCCGACTGTCGGGGTATAATTTTGACCCAATGAAGCATTTAATAAAACATTATAAGGCATAACATTCCTCTCCCCCTTTAATTTAATTTTATTCCGATGAATTTATAGCTTCTCATTTATTTTACATTTTAAGTCATGTTTTATATTTTTCGCCCCCCCTTCTAGAACTAATGCGATACCAAATTTATCGCAAATCTGCCAATTGACGTAGCAAAAAACAAAAACTATTAAAAAAAAACATTTTTGCTATTTCAAAATTTCATTTAATTAGCAGAGTTTCGCATCAATTCAGAATATGCGAAAATATACAGAGTACTTCTTCAAAAATAGAAAAAGTTGATGTCGTTTCCCGTGAAACCAGAAGTGAAAATAGTTGCATATTTCTTGACCCCATAGAAGGAGCTTTTGCGGTCTCTAAAACATACTTAAGTATCATTTGTTTACCTTAACAAAGAAAAATTGACACTCGGTATAGTAATAGGTTAACTCCCTCTCACCCCCCCCCAGCCAATTTTTAGACCGTCCTATTTTATCTTCTTTTAGTCCTTGATATTGTTTAACGCCAAAAAACATATTTTCAACAAAAACAAAAAAAATTTGATGGTACTTCCTCGTCATTCCTCGTGCAACCTGCAGGGTTTTAAACACTTGGATCCCAGAACCAATAATTTTGACTATGATTTCAAAATTGAAAAATTTTGAAAATTTTCAGATTTTCAAAGTATTCAAAATATCCAAAAATTATCAAAATGTTCGAGTCTCAAAATTGTAAAAACTGCAAAAAATTTGATAATTGTAAAAATTTTCAAAATTTCCTATCTACTAATTTAAAAATTTTTTACAAATTCAAAATTTTCGAAATTTCAAATTTTTTTTAAAAATTTCAAAAATTATCACAATTTTGAAAATTGATTTGATGTGTAGAACATTGCCCTCAAATATTGTACAATCTTTCTTCGGACTCGTCGTGTATTTTAATCCGTTGGTGTTTTTCTACCGTTTAGGTGAATGGAAATTCCTCACACGAAAATAGCTCATAACTTCTCATCATTTTCGAAAACAGGGACAAAGTTCTTAGACAGTGTGACATCACAATCACATGTTTTTAAGAGACATTGTTTTGTTTACAAAAGTATTCAGTTATCAGCGGTCAACTGTTTTGGCGCGAAGTGCATAATTTTGAAATTTTATATTTTAGTAATACGAAAATACTCCTAGTTTTGGCTTTTTTGAATTTTTCGACAGAGAGAAAATAAACACATTACGTACCAAAAATAAATAATCAGTAAGGGTTTATACACGACTCAACCGCTAAGGTTATATCGTACGTCTATTGCTAGAACTGAATTGGAAACCACGATATACTAGATCGAAAAAAAAGCGCCAACGCAGAGAAATGCAATTTACAATAACAAGGCAAAAAACAAATAACAATCAACTTTAAAAAAATATACAAAATTATTGTTTCCGCGACGAAATTTTATTTAAACCCGTACCATAAAACCATTTTATTGTACATTATACTTACTTAAACGAAATGGTACAGAACTAATTATAGTAATTATTATTATAATCACATGCCGGTCGATTTTGAGGTTATGTACTTAAAAATCACTTACTTCAATAAGCAGATCTATAGGACGTTTATGCACAACCTTCTTGGGCCTTAATAACCAATCTGTTTCCATTTAAAACTTAAATTAGCTTCGAACAAATCACTTATTAATTTCAATATTATTTCGCGGTTTTTTCTAGAACACAAAACGAACGCTACGATTTGAAGTAAATTAAAAATTACAGGCTACACACTTTAACAATTTCCGATGATGTGTTGAAGCACATTAATCTACTGCTGCTATTTTCATTAGCACGATAAGCTAAAGACATCTGACCTTTAAGATGATTGTCCATCATACAACTTAAATATAACAATGCGTATCAGATAGCACCCAAACCGGTACCGGCTCCCCAATTTTTGTTAAGATTTACACCCTTACCGATAAATCAATTTTTAGGGTTGGTGGCTCTGCGTATTTTCAGGGGAGTGTGTTCATCTCGCGAGAGCAATGAAAAAATATTTCTGACGCATTTGGGCGGGAAAATGGGGTTGAATTGGACAGCAAAAATGATTGGAAGTTTCCATAAATCATGAAATTTGGCTGGGCCACAGGCAATTGTTTTAAAATGAGAAAGTAAACGGAGATTAATTGGAAAAGCGTTATCTGAGAGGATGGATATTGAACTGTAGATAAATTTAAATTTTTTGGTATTAAATAAGAAACTTACGGTGGAGGGAAATAGTCAGGCGTGAGAAGATAGTCATTCCCTCCTTATTATGATAAGAATTTTCGACTATTTGGCTTACAATTTTTATGTCAATTCTTTTCTTTTTCTAAACCAATTAGAGTCTAAATTCCACCCACTTCTTTGCACCAAGGTGGAAAAACAGATGGTGGTTTTCCTTTCCTTGACATGACAGGTAGTTACGATATTTGGTTTACAACTTATACGCCGTTTGCGTTTTATAGCCAACTAGTGTTTCCCAGCCGAAATTCGACGGCAGACTCAGCGTTGACCGACCCGCCGAAATGCCAAGTCACGTGATGCATTAGTTCCAATAATGAGGCGCGGCGTTGGTGTAGATGTCGCCTCAAGTAAAGCGCGTCTAGCAGACTTTCATATATGTTATAAATTAAAATAATTGTTATTGAAAAATCGACGTAGAATAAAAATATAAAAATGTTTCATGTTCCATCTGAGGATAGAGACCTTTCATTGAAAAAAAAATGGTCCAAATTGGTGAAGCGGTAGCCGCTGTAGCAACCGGAGAAAAAAACCCTACGAGCTTTTATTATGTATGGATTAGGATTTAAGACTGTCCCCACTTTTTCACACCTACGTAGCATCAGCATTTAGGAGAACGGGTAGTGAAAGAGGGACACAAGAGAAAATAATCACTCTATTATCACAACGGGTATTATATTTGCGATATTTGGTGTTTAAAACAAAAATCACCTTGCAAACTTCTATTTGTCACAGCTACTTTTCGGTTACATTTAAGAAAAGGTGGGGGATGCGTGGTAGGGGGAGAGGATCGGCGTTACCTTTCCACGAGAGATATTTACAAAATTTGCTTTTTAACCAATCAGAATTTAAGATTTTTCCCATTTTGATACACCCCCACTTTGCATCAGCATTTAGGTAGGAGTAGGGGTAGTGAAAGAGTGGTGGGACAGAAGATATCCATTCTCATATCATGGCAGGTATTTGCGATATTTAGATTATAGAACTTAAATGCCATTCGATTTCCTTTACAATGTCCCTTATTTTTAATGCCTACTTTGCAGTTACATTTAAAAAACAGTGAAGCATGGGGGAGAAGGGGTAGTGAAACAGTAATGAGAGAGAAGATTCTGTTATCATGATAAGTATTTGCGATGTTTGATTTATAAAGCTTACAAGCCATTTGATTTTTTTACAAAATCACATTTTAACCCTTCCCCTATTAGTCACAACTAGTTTGAAATAACGTTTAAGAAAAGGTGAAGAAAGCGTGGTAGGAGGAGTAGATAGTCGTTCTATTTCCTCCAGTTTCTAGTTTTTAAGGAAATGTGGGAAAGGGATGATTGGTTGAATTAGATTGGAAGAGAGGGTAGTTGTTATGTTTCCACGACAGGTATTTATGATATTTGGTTTATAACTTACACATCATGGTTTTTTAACCAATCGAATTTGAAACCTTTCCCTATTTCTCACGCCTACTTTGCATTTAAGAAAAGGTGAGGGAACAGCTGTAGGGATATCCTCTTCTTATAGTGCCATACCCTATTCAGGACGTTGGCTACCTCTCTCATATGTCTGTGTTTGGTGCGCGGCGATAGATATTTTGCACAGACAGACATAGGGGACCTACAGTTTAACGTGGGCTCCGAACCACAGGAAGTGCATGCACTTCTTCTCCAGAGGTTTTTCCTGGGGGAAAATCCACTTCGCTAGTTCCCGTTACCTTGCGAGGGAGAACGACCGGGCCGGGGATCGAACCCGGATCGGCTGCATTGGTAGCCCGCGCGCTTACCACTGAGCTACGGCCGGATATAGGATATTGTTATGTTTCTATGACAGGTATTTACGATACATGAATTACAACTTACATGTCATTTGTTTTATTTTTAAACAATTGGTTTGAAGAATTTCCCCACTCTGCGCCAGCATTTAGAAGAAGGAGTGGAGAGAAGAGTAGTGGGGGAGGTGTTCTCCTGTCATGACTGATATTTAAAACATACGTTTTTCAACTTAAATGTCATTTGAATCCTTTCAGTATGAAAATGTACTGAGACCACGAAAAAAATGTATTCTGACATTTTGATAGAAATACATGTTTTGGAATTTCGAGAATTTAAAGTTGTCGCTTTGGCACTTTTTTTTAATCAGATTTTTATATATTAAAAATCAAATTCTGGTACAAGGTCAGAAGGTCACGATGACATTGTATCAAAAGAATTTTGGAACCAACAACAAACTATCAAAATAAAAAAAAATACAAAATAGTTAATTTTTGAAAAATATATCTCGACATATTGGTCCAATTTTTTTTAAATCTCATGAATTAATAGCCAAAAAAGGGATATTATCATTTGTTTTTTCCCAACTTCCCAATTTGCATGTGACACCGTCTATGAATTTTGAAATTTCGAAACGTTCTGATTAAAAAAATTCCACGTTTAAGCTACACTAGTAGCTCAGATTTTCGGCGCTTGGCTTCTAACGACGCTAAAGGTCTGGGGTTCGACTCCCCGCCGAAGCCATGCAGCAACAAAAATCTATACCGCAACCCGCCACTCACATTCCCCAATCCGGTCTAAGCAGCCCCGTGCCTGAAGCCTTCTCTGGTATTTAGTCGTTCGGATTCGACGTTAAACTGCAGGTCCCCCGTACTCCACCTCAGCGCCAAAGAGAGTACGTGGCAGAGAAGAGTGCCGGACAGAGATTCTAAACTTAATTCCTATACAAGGTGAAATTTAGGGAGGGTAATCCCCCCTCGCTATTATGGGTGTTGCAAAAAAATTAATAGTACTTCCTTGTCATTTCTTGTGCAATTAATCAGCAGGATTTTAAAGTTTTGCAAGCCAGATCCTGTACAATTCTGATTCTGCTCGCCAATAATTTTAAGCAACATTTTCCCGTTTCATTCATTCATATTTTCCAGTCCCTTGAATCGAAATTCACGCTCTATATCATGGTTGTACACATAAAGCTGTTGGCCGTCCAAAACTTAAACAAAAACATTTCAGGCCATTTATTAGAATTGCCGTTGAAAACAACAACGAAGCAGAATAAAGCCCTGATAATTTGTAAACGTCGGACTTGTGGCGTAAAATTTTGGGCGGATATTCAGAGGACCCGAGAGATGGTAGCGTCAAAGTTACATAAAAGGAACTTTAAAGTGACATAAATAGGTTTGCGTGCGGTATCTTCTCGTTTACCGAAAATGCTGCAAGTTTGTCCCGTCTTGCTTTTGTGTCCGGGCGTATTGTATTATTCATGATAGAATATTATCTCTCCTTCTTGGCTTTCCGTAGACGTGATGCTCGTCCCTCTGAATCGATTTCTTCGGAGTCTGGAGTCGCGCCAACGCATTCTCCATTTGCGCTAATTTGTTTTTAATTTAGAAGTTACCCTTAAATGAGTTATTTGCGTTGACATGTTTTCGATTTTAAATGGTGAGCTTTGGTGAATTTAGAATTTATTTAGCCGTTAGATAAGATGGTTAAACATAAACATAAATTTGAATATTACAGGGTGTGTCGCGACCAGGTTAATTACTTAATCGACACCACGTGTTTAAAAATTTAATGGGAAACGTGACGTGAGAAGGCAAACAAAGTGAATTATGTAAATTTGGGGAAAATTATGTCTGGAGTTAAATTGCCTCGGAAACTTAATTTTCAGAACAAACTCAATTTAGAAAAATTAATAACACTCTTAGAAGGCTATTAATTTTCTGAGATTCTAGATTTTTCTCGGTCTCTTTTGCTAATTTTCCGGTACGTATATATTATGTTGGGATTAACTAGAAGATTTTTCATCGAAAAACTCAATTATAACATTTTTATTTTGGACGATTTCAAGCATCTGCATCAGAGATGAGGAAATGATCTCACGTCATCTGATTTAGAACGAAAGTTTCGATCAATAGAAAAATTATTAATCGCGGGAGAGGGACAAATAATGCATCCGCCGATTCGGGCAGGGTTTTACTGTAGGGTAAAAGAAATATTCTACGAAAGGGGGAAAACAAACTAATTCCCCTCGCATCCTCTAATTCTGAGAGGAAATGTATTACATTACGAGTGGAAGGCACATTATTTTAGGAGGGGAGATATATGTCAGGGGTAGGAGAATCTTTATTCATCTGATTTAGAACGAAAGTTTCGATCAATAGAAAAATTATTAATCGCGGGAGAGGGACAAATAATGCATCCGCCGATTCGGGCAGGGTTTTACTATAGGGTAAAAGAAATATTCTACGAAAGGGGGAAAACAAACTAATTCCCCTCGCATCTTCTAATTCTGAGAGGAAATGTATTACATTACGAGTGGAAGGCACATTATTTTAGGAGGGGAGATATATGTCAGGGGTAGGAGAATCTTTATTTTAAGAGAGGAGGAAATTACCATCCTCTAATGTCCCTAATTTAAAGAGTGGACTTGTACGATTGGGTGCAACATTATTTTAGGAGGAGAAAAGGAAACTACCCTTCTGTTGATTTGAAGAGGGGAGAGGCGATTTACTATAATAACGAAAAACGTTATTTTAGGGGAAATAACTCTTCCACAGGAAAAATTACTTTAATACGGGAAAAGTATTAGAACAACAAATTATTTTAAGAGAAGGAGATATAATCCCCTCACATCGTTTGATTCTGGGAGGAGGCGTGTTACGATCGAGAGATAAATTACTTTTAAAAGCGAAGGATAATAACCCCCCTCACTTCTTCTAATAAACGAGGGAATGTGAAATTGAGCGAAACATTTTTTGAGAGGGTAAAATTATCCCCCCGTTGATTTAACGGGAGGATGTATTACAATTGGTATTATTTTAAAGGGGGGGGGGGGAAGTATTACATTCTCTGGTCCATAGAAGGGATATGTTACGGCAGAGCTAAAAATTATTTCAAGAAAAGGGGAAATAATGCCTCTCACATTCTCTAATTCAGAAAGGATGCGTGTTACGATGGAGTAAAAAAAATGTTTCAAAAGAATATCTTACGATTGCGCAAAACGTTATTTTAAGAGATCCTGTTGATTTAAAGAAAGATGTATTAACGATCAAGAAAAAATTTGTTTTAAGTGGGCGAAATAAACCTCCTCACCTTATCCAATTCGCGGAGGGGATATGTTACGGTTGGACGAAACGTTATTTTAGGAGAGAAAGAAACTATCGTCATGTTGATTTAAAGAGGAGCTGTGCCACCAGTAGAAAAAAAAATATTTTAAGATATAAATATTTTACGATACGATAGTGCGAAATCTTATCCTAAGAGAAAGGGAAATAACCCCTCTCACATCCTCTGATAAAAGAAGACGCGTTACGATTTGACGAAACTTTTTTTATGGAAAGGGTAAAATTATCCTCCCGTTGATTCTTGATTTAAAGGGGGGATGATTTAAGAGAGGGTAAGTAAAGCATCATCTGATTCAAAGAGGGCGTATGTTACGATAGAGCAAAAACTTATTTTAAGAGAAGGAAAAATGGCCCCTCTTACTTCCTCTAACAAAAGACGCGTTACGATTGAACCATACCTTTTTTATGAAGAAAGTGAAACTATCCTCCCGTTCATTCTTTATTTAAAGGGGGGCGGAGTGTATATCAGCAGAAGAAAAAATATTTTAAGAGCGCGTAAGTAATGCATCATCTGATTCAAAGAGGGGGTATGCTACGGGAAAACAAACCATTATTTTAAGAGAAGGAGAAATAACCCCTCTCACATCCTCTGAGAAAAAAAGACGCGTTACGATTAGACGAAACCTTTTTTATGGAAAGGGTAAAATTATCCTCGCGTTAATTCTTGATTTAAAGGCAGAATGTATTATCAGCAGAAGAAAAAAATACTTTAAGAGAGGGTATGCTACGGTACAGCAAACAATTATTTTAAGAGAAGGAGAAACAGACCCTCTCACTTCCTCTAATAAAAGACGCGTTACGATTGAACGAAACCTTTTTTATGAAGAGAGTGAAACTATCCTCCCGTTCATTCTTTATTTAAAGGCGGGCGGAGTGTATTATCAGCAGAAGAGAAAATATTTTAAGAGCGCGTAAGTAATGCATCATCTGATTCAAAGAGGGGGTATGCTACGGGAAAACAAAACATTATTTTAAGAGAAGGAGAAATAACCCCTCTCACATCCTTTGATAAAAGAAGACGCGTTACGATTGGACGTAACCTGTTTTATGAAAAGGGCGAAACTCTGCTCCCCATTTAAATGAGGGGGAGAAATAACCCTCCTCAAATTTTCTAATTCAAAGAGAGGATGTGTTACGATTAGACACAACATTATGCTAAGAGAAGGGAACCCCCTGCTGATTTAAAATGGGGAGTGGGGTATACTACGATCAGGAGAAAAAATATTTTAAAAGAGGGGTAAATCGTCCTTCACATGTCCTCTAATTTAGAGTGGGGATGGGTTTGCGATTGGCTGAAACATTATTTAAGGAGGGGAGTAAATTGCCCTTCCGTATATGTGAAAAGGAGATGTGTTAGTCACAAAAATTAAGGGAAAATCACCCTTCCCACATGCTCGTTACGATACGCTAAAACATTGTTATGAGAGAGGGTAAAACCATCCTCATGTTGATATAGATAGCATGGAGCGGTGGTGTTACGATCAGTCGTAAAGGGAGGAAAGAATTGCATTCTGTGGTTCAGAGCGGGGATGTGTTACGGTACCGCAAACAATTATTTTAAGAGAAGGGGAAATAATTCCCTTCACATCGTCTAATTCAGAAAGGGGGCGTGTTACGATACAGGTAAAACGTATTTCAAGAGAAGAAGTATAATCCCCAACCCTCTAAATCTAATAAAAGGAAGAATGTGTAATGCTTGGGCAAAACATTTTTTGGGAGAACCAGAAATTATACTCCTGTTGATTTAACGGGGGGATGTGTTACGATCGACCGAACAAATCCTTTGAGAGGGACAACCTATTGCATGTTCCGACTCGAAAGAGGGTATATGTTACGGTAGAGCAAAAATTTAAAAGGGGATGCGTTATCAATCAATAGAAAAAATGTTTCAGAGGCGAGAAATGAGAATAACCCTCCGCGCATTCTCTAATTCAAAGGGAAAATGTTTTACGATTGAACGAAACATTATTTTAGGAGAGAGGGAAACTATTTCGTTTATTTAAAGGGGATGCGTTAACGATCGGGAGAAAAATTATTTAAAAAAAAGGGGAAATAATCTTCCCAATTCCTCTAATTTAAAAGATTTACATCCTCTGATTGAGACAGAATATTTGTTACGGTTGTGCGAAAAATTGATTTAAGAGAGAGGAAATGTCTCGATTCAGAGGGGGGATATAAATGTTATTTATAATTTGTCTATCATTAGCAAACTATAAACTAAATCGCCTTTTATGTTTTAAAAAACAAGCACTTTTATCAAGATTCTGCTAAAAAACAACAAATTATGCAAAAACCCGAGTGTTAAACCACAAGTTGTTTCATCATGTCCCTCACCATTACTGTAATGACAGTCCTGTTAACGTTGTTACCATAATCAAGTTAATTCTAGACGTTTGTTTTATGTAAATAGCAAATTCTAATCAGAATAAATCTTCTCGGAATAAGTTTTGATTAAAGCTCCGCAATTACATAACGTATCTCGCCTTCGGGCAACTCAAAAATGGCGACCGGAACAACACATTATTATTTTCTGTTATTTCCGATCGGCCCAACGGTGGACGTGTCCCTTTCCTGTCGACCTATTTCCAATACTCTTCGTGTAATGCGATTCCGGTCTCAGCAATGATCAATTTGCTAGTAAAAAGTGCATTATTCGCGGGTGACGCAACTAGCAATAAGGGCACTTCCGGTCGCCCCCTCGTTACGTCACAAGGCTGAGCGCTATTCAACTGTTATCAAGTAGTTAATTCATTGAGAGCTAATGTGACTCATTTAGCTGTTAGATCTGTGTTAGTAGTACAACACTTGATACTGACGACCACGTAAATGTCTCCATTTTAAAACGTCTTCCAGAGCTTTTAACATTTTTAACCTAAACTAACTCCAAAATATAATTATTTTGCACTTTTCTAACGGTAGTTACTTCTGAGCATTGTACTGATAAAATATTCACCAAAAAAAAACATCAAACTAGTTGAATAAAAAAAAAACCGTTAGATAGTAATAAAAAATTGAAAAAACCAAAACAACAAACGAAAATGGGCGGGAACCAAGACAATTGAAAACACTACCGAAAACAGTTGAAGGTTTCTTTTTTAACCAACGAGCGGTTTTTAAGCTATGTCCGAAATCGGCCGCTAGATGTCAGTAGGTCCAAATGCGGTGTCGAAAATGTGCCATAATTAATGTAAAATGTAAATTATGTTTTCTAAAGTAATCATAAACATAATTTGATATCTAAATATATATGGTGTTCCATAAGTTAAGGGGCAACGTTTAGGTACAGCTTCCTGGGGTCAAAGATTAAACCTAACATGCATTAGTAAAAAAAGCGCCTTAAAAACAAAAAGTTTAATTTTTAGTTTTGATTCAAACTCAAAAAATACTAATCAGATCGAGTTGAAATTCGGCATGGTTTTGTTTTATAGGTCTACAAACACGATGGTGTTGCTTAAGTATTGTTTGTTGTTTGTAGAGGGCGCTAACTACGCCACTTTTGCTTGATATTTTGGTACATAACTTTTTTGCTGTCAACGTTTTGGAGCTTTTGACCATAAAATCGGATGTAAAACTTAGTAAATGGCGATAAAATAAACCGTTTTCGAGAAATATTGTTTAAAAGTGTCGGTGCACGTCAGAAAATACAATCACTCAATGCATTTTATCAGGTATTATTTCAAGTAAACAAAAGAAATTATCGATGTTCTTTTGTTTACTTAAAATGACACATACCTACTTAATAAAATGCATTGAATGATTGTATTTTCTGACGTGCACCGACACTTTTAAACAATATTTCTCGAAAACGGTTTATTGTCTGATATGCACTGAAACTTTTAAATTATATTTCTCGAACACGGTTTGTTTTATCGACTTTTAACAAGTACACCTTTTTTGCGCAAAATTAAATTCTACATTCAAATTTACGGTCAAAAGCTCCAAAAAATTAACAGCCAAAAATGTATGGGCCATCGATTTGGTTAGTAGTTTTGGAGTTTTAGTCAAAAATAAAACTAAAATGTTTGTCTTTAAAGCCCTAAACTTCAAGAAAGCACTTTTGACTAAGGCATGTTAGGTTTGATCGGTCTACTTTGACCCCAGGACGCTATACCCAAACGTTATACCATTAGATTACTTACGAGATACCCTATATAATAATTCAATAGATGGAGCACGTAATGTCAGCCAATCATGACGCTCAAATTTTGTCAATCACTGCTGCCTTCTAGTAACAATTTTAAAACAAACATTCAAACGTTGCTTTTTTATTCACAAAAATTTAAGTATTTTTAATCATCAGAAAAAAACATGCGTTAGCTCAAAAGCCACAAAGACGTTGGGTTAGACACAACGACACAAAATCGATCACAATTTAACGAAGGCATTTGAAATTATGTAAAACTCTTGCAATGCAACGTTGGTGCTTGAATAATTAATACATTCGCAACCCGAGAATAGAAATCGATCCTTTGTCTAAATATTACCCTCCGAGTAAACATTGTGGGTGTTCTATAAATTTCCAATTTCAGTTCAAATCGGACTGAAATAACATCACGCTTAGGTAAACGAAAATTAGAATTACAACAGAAAAGTTATATCAAACGATAATTAAACAAAAAAATGGTTTGCAAGAAAAAGAAGAAAAAAACAAAAAGGCATCTGAAATATTTAAATTATCTATTTCAATTTCTGATTAGATCTAACGAGTTTTAGTTAAAATGCGAATAGGATAACGCCACAATTGGTTGAAACGAGAATTGGAATAAATAATTTTCTATGGAGTTCAATCTAAAGACAATTAAATAAAAAAAAACTAATTCGCAAGAAAATCTTAACGAGGGCAACCGTGTAAAAACATTTAAATTTTCAATTGCTTTGATTAAATGACGAATCTAGGTACCAACCAACACTGCACGATTGGATTAGATGAAAATTAGAACAAACAAGAAAAACAAGATCTGACAAAGTAGCTCTAAAACTCGAGTAAATTTTACTTAGAACTCGATTAGAAAACACCGCAATTAGATTAAACGAGAATTAGAATATACAGGGTGTTAATGAATTGTAGGGACAAACTTCTGGGGCTTGCAAAACACAACAAAGCAAACAACTTTTGTTAATAAATGTGTGGTCAAACGTGTTTCCTTTCAGGGATAGAGCTTCTCAAAGATTCTTTAAGAAGCGCCTAAATGTAGGCAACTCAATTTACTACCTACTATTTGTTTCCATAACGACGGAAATTAATACAGGATAAATAAAGCCTTCTTTCCCACTTTCCAAATTCAAATTAAATTTAAAATAAATTAATCAACAAAATGTTTCAAAACTAAGCAATAGAAAAAAACAAAATTACAGTGCAAAAATCAACTATTTGAAAAATTTAGAATAACTAATTCAAAAATTAACAAAATTATAGTAAATGTTCAAAATGTCGGCTTGCTCTGGTAGCTCCACAGTTGTGTCTGTTGACAACCTTCCTCCCGCAACCGAGCCGACGTGAAACTACACTAAAGGCCTTGTGCGATGGATGATTCGTATTCGGAAAATGTTCTTGGTACAGGCGAGCAGCTTCGCGTGCGTTACACCAAGCAGCTCCCTCCATACATGAACATCATGTCATGCTGTTCGGCAAAAGTATAATTCGCCATAACACAAAAATACGAAACACAGAACGAAAATAACGAAGAAAATAATTATCAAAAAAATCACAGAACGAAATAAACGAATTATAAAAGGCACAGAAAGAAATGAATGCAAGAAAAGTAAAAAAATATCAGAAAAATATCGAATTGTGTCAAAATTAACGTTATTTGAATAGATGTATGTCTAGATCGTTTTTTTTTTCAAAATTCCGTATGATATGTGCAAAATAATTGAAAATGCAATTTGGGTTGCCTATTTTCAGGTACTTCTTGAAGAATATTTGAGAGGCTCTATTTTCTAAAGGAAACACTTTCGACCGCACATTTATTAACAAAAGTTGTTTGCTTTGTTGTGTTTTGCAAGCCCTAGAAGTTTGTCCCTACAATTTATTAACACCCTGTATAATATAAACACTCTAGCGACAATTATATAAAAAATATTAATTCGTTAGAAAATGTTCAAGAAGATGCGACTTGAACTAAATACTAAGTACCTAATCGTGGTGGAACCTTCAATTTTCGATTTCAACTAATAGATTTTGGGGCGATTATATTACACAGAAATTGGAAAAAATAATAAGCACAATGAAGCCTGGGTCTAACGAATATAATTAGACAAAAAGCAAGTACAGTACAATGCTTCTAATAAAATGCGACTTGAATAAATAAAAATCGCGTTAAAATAGCTTCAGGCAAGTTTGGTCGAGTTTTAACCATTTTCCTCTAGTTTTAACCAGTTAAAATCTTAGAAACAACAAGGTTCAAGAAACAGTAATTCTTTGCGCAAGAGGGAATTTTCCAGTCTTAAGTTACCTATTCTTCTATTTTTAAAAATAAATTGCATGTTGAGACGAATGAATAGTAATCAAATTTCACTTAGCTGGCGACTGTTAAATTTAATGTGATAATTATTCACAGTTTTCTACTTCTAAGAAAATAACAAAATGAGTGACAATGAGTCACTATTAACCGCAACTCAATATTCAATTGTTTTTAACCAAATACAACAATTATTTTCGTATTCTAATACCTAATGAAAATTGACAAAAATATCTGGCAAATTCCACAATTATTATTAATTAAATAAAATAACAATTCAGTAAATGACGATATAGGTTGGGCTTAATTAGTTCCTAGAATTGATAATGAAAAAAGGTGTTTCTCTAAAATTCTCTAAAACAGGAAGAAATCTTATCAAGATTTAGCTTATCAATTACATAACAAAGATTAATTAAAATTGTGCATTACTGGTGATAGGAAAATCACCTGAAGAAAAATACGATAAATTGCAATAATAAAAACATTAAATAGGCGTGGCCTTGTCACCGACTTGATTTTGCAATAAAATGGGGTAACATGTGAGACAAGGGTGTGGTTATCAAAATAAATTATTGGCAAATGCAAATTCATGTCTGGGCACCACATTTGGAACATTTCCCAGTATTAAATCCATTTAATTTAATCAAAAATTGACTTACCTCGTCATTCAGCTTACCCTTCGATGCCATTTTCAACTCACTCGTCATCAAACGAACACACCCGAACGTGTGATGTCATTGAAAGTCAGGGGCGGAGTAGCCACACGGATCAAAGGGGAAATCCCACAGTGCTGCGGCCGTAAAATTCATAATGCATATCCATTACACTAATCGTATTACTAAAGTTAATTTGTTAATTAATTAATTACAAAATATAGCTTATTTTTAAATACTAGGAATATTACGTCATTAGGTAGTAAAGTGACAGAGCAATAAATATTAAAACGTAACCTATTATAATATAATCCAAAAAGTTAATTAATACCTACTTTATACTGTTTGCAAGTGAGATAAAAAAATAAAAGGAAAACCTCGTTTTTATGACAACAATAAACCATACCTAAAATAAAAGTAGTAAACCACCCCATCGGATTGTTAGTGTACGGTAAGGTGCAGATATAATGCTGCTAATAGTGGGAGACACTTAAGCAGTTGTAGCTACCCAACAAAATTTCGTTTGTTAAAAGCAATGGTATTTAATCCTTATTCACCAAAGATACGGAAGAGCAACTGCTTTTAACAATATATGCCGATTTTAGCGACAGAACATACACTGGCCCAATATGTCGTCAACTACAAGTGACATTATATTTGCATCTTACTGTTAGTAATGTCAACTCTCGTTTTGAAAATTCGACTTGAGAGAATTGACCACATCACGGCACGTCGATCTTATGGCAATACTACAAGCAAACACTGCCAGAGACTAGCCCCTTTAAATGTATAACTGCATTTAAAAACAGCTCCAAAATTGTAATCCAGTTTGTTTAAAACATCATTCATCAATGATGTCAGAACTTCCTCAATGGTTTCTGCTCTTTGGTTTTGTCTATTTGTTTCGTAGGAAGAACACAAGTATATACACATCTGATTATTTTGGTCGTGTATTTTCTACGTATTGAAACTTTTTTTAAATTATTGTTTGGTAAAAACCAATTATATGAAGAGTTTAACCTTTGCGCTGCAAACTCAGTATATAAAAAAGTGGAAATTTGTCTAAGAAAATACAAAAGTAAAATGCGGACACAACTATGTACAGCTGAGTAGAGCTTATATTGTTCTAGGTAGGTCATGTTACAATGATTATCTCTGTATAATTTACGTCATTTAATGAGTTTACCTAAACTACACCTACCAGGAAGATATAAAAACTAATAAACACAATACAAACTGTTACGCTGATTGTTAAACGACCTTTACTGTCCTATGATCCACTGTCGACTAAAATTTGGCCACACGATGCACGTGGTGTACACCAATGGGTAACTACCAACTACACATTAGACATTTAAAAAAAATTGTAATCACAACACAGAGAAACTAGATTTGATAAAAACGATCCATGGCAATTTCTTAGTTCTACCAGCACAGTCGTGCCAAACCATGGGTGCAAATGATCATTCTATGCTGTTCAGGTTGCCAATAAATCTGAACACATCCGGTTTTTATGAATAAAAAGGAAGTAAACAATACATTTTTAAAAATTTAGCTCTCCCCAACACAAAATCTTGTCTACACTGCACAAAAATAAACTGCTTCCTATTCCATGAACTATAATTTAACGGACTTAGACGAACTTTTAGATAGTATTATTAAATTGCAAGGAGAAGAAATAAATTGTTGCAAATTTATTTAAATATTTACTTTTTTATAATGTTAAGATTCCCAGATAATGTTACTTAAAACAAAATGACAGTCATAGACGACAGTTTCGCCACCTCTCAAAAACAATTTATTTTACTTGTACGAACTATTACCTAATTATTGTTAACCCCCTGCCTGCTACAGTTTTTGTGTGATAATGCTAAACTCGTGCTAGTTAATTTAAGACCGTTTCACATATGCTTCACGTTCATGAAATTATCAGATTGACTAGCATTGCTTAATAGCCAACCCAACTTTATCGGAAAATCACTAGTTAACTACTTGTGATAATATTTATCATATTTCTTTATCATCCATATTTAATTTGTTTGTATAGATAAATTAATTCCGAAAACTATTGTCATAAATCTACTAAAATTCTTCAAAAAAAACCGTTTATCTTAAATTTTTAATCATATAAGCGACTTAAAAACTGAACTGTCCAATCCAAAACCAGACACCTTTATGATTGTCATCACAATAAATCGTTTAATTTTGCACACAAAAATAAAATGTTGAATGACGCTTTTTGTTTTAGAAATTTATTTATTAAATAAAAACAGAGGTAGGTTTGTATACACCCCCAGTCATTTCATTATGATCACCATTTACTAATAGCATTGACTATACCCTTAAAGTTATATAATCGAAGCTAACAGGCAGAGTTACATCCCATCTTCTAACTTCTAGGTAAGAACCTTTTTATTGAAATTTCAAAAAAGTGGTAATGGTGGTATACTTTTATTTTCATCGGGCCCGTACAGGTATATTAAATTATACAAATTATTTTAAGTAATGTGCTACGAAGACGAAACAAACAAGACTTCTTGCTTTTTAGAAAGAATCAATAGACGTTTAAGTATTTTTGTAAACTATATTAACAAATCGATGCTAATTTGAGTAATTTTTAGTAATAATTTAATAAATTAGTTAATAAACAAATTTAGACTTTTTTATATATTCACCTGGGTATTGTTAATAGATTATATCGCAAAATAATACCTAATTTTTAAACCTTTGTTGATTTATTGATAAAAGAAATTGGACAATACGACAATACCAATACAAGGTAATCGGCAACAAACCGAAAATGACACTAGTAAATTATTTTTCTGTTTCATATACTTAGATACAAATACTGTTAGTACGCCCCTGATAAAATTTATGGATACGCTCAATAATTACAATATATTCTTTAAAATTTTGAATATTTTCTATATTTAGGATTACTTTTCATTTTTGTTAGAAACTTATCAAAATAACTTATCATTTGCAACAGTTTGAGCTGCTTTATTGGTTACTTTTTTTCAAATAAAAGTTTAAAACAGTTTCTAGACGCGTTGAACCTGACCAATACCGTTATTAAAAAAAATGTGATTTTAATATTTTCATGTTGGTTACTATGGTTGCCGCTAAATGCAAAGTCGGCGCGTGTGGTTTTTGAGATAAAATGTATTTTTAACCAAGAATTCCAAAACTAAACAGTTATTTTAACCAAGTTTACTTTTAATTGTACCAGAAAATACGTCAAAATAACGTAAACAAATTTTCCGCGTGTGATTAACTAAATTTACTTTAACAACACTTCTTAACCTAAAAAATAATGGCAAAGGCGGCAAATAAACCACGAAAAAAGGCAAATGGATATAAAATGCCTGACCCATTACCAAACGGCCTAATCCTAGAAGACATTACCAAGAAAAAATGGAAACTGGGGCCTTCAATTGGCAAAGGAGGTTTTGGTGAAATTTATTCGGCACAAGAATACAATGAAGCTCAAAAAAAGAATAATGCTTTCTCTTATGTCGTAAAAATTGTAGGATTTTATTTGTATTATTAATTTTCTTACTTAAACTTATTTTTAATCATTTGTAGGAACCGCATGAAAATGGGCCACTTTTTGTTGAGATGCATTTTTATATGCGTACTGCAAAACCAGCTGATAGTAGGTGTTTAGTTAATATTAAAATATTTTTACACTATTACGGTTTGTTTTAGTTGCAGCCTTCGTAAGTGAGAAGAAGTTACCTGCTCTAGGCATGCCAAAATATTTTGGTTCAGGTTCGCATGAGCACAAGGGTGAAAAATACCGCTTTGTGATTATGGAGAAGTTCGGCAGCGATATTTGGAAATTATTTCTGGAAAATAAACGCCGATTTCCTGTCGAGACGGTTTTCAAGCTTGGGGTACAAATTGTACGATTTTTATTACTTGAAATTAATTGACGGTCTTAAATTTGTTTTTATTTTATTATAGCTGGATGTGCTCGAGTATATACATAGTAAAGGTTACATCCATGCTGATATTAAAGGTGCAAACATTTTATTAGGTGTAGGCAAAGAAGCACAGACTCAGGTTTATTTACTGGACTTTGGTTTATGCACACATTACGATAATAATTACAAACCTGATCCGAAAAAGGCCCATAATGGAACAATTGAGTATCTTAGCCGTGACGCTCATTTAGGAGGTAATTTGTTAACAAGAATAAAATGAAAATAATCATTCTTAAAAATAATAGAAACAAAATTTAAAAAAAAAAATAAAAATGAAAAAAAACTACACATAGATATGTAAACTCAGGAGCATTGGAACTTGATTCACAAGTGGCTACACTTTATTTTTAAGAAAGCTGTCAAGTTTATTTTTAAAACCGTTCGGAAATTATCGGGCAAAGTTGACTGCACGCAAAATTTAGGACATTTTTATTGATAATATTTGAATTTTCAAATTCATATTTTCCAAAAGAGACATGCTAGCCAAATGCGTTCTAGTCTGAAGCTGCGAATCGGTTCTAAAAACTCAAAAACTTTTTTTTTTGATACGTAACTGCGATAGTAGGTTGGTTTGTGGTAGGTGATGGGGTTTGCTTAGTTAGTTAGAGCGCACCGAGATCTACAAACCTGCAAGGGAAAAGTCCAAATTGTAAATTTTTTGAAACGCCCTGTAATCACAAAAACTTGTTTTTTGCACTTAAAAAGTCATATGTTTCCTTGCTATGGAAATGATGTTTTACTTTTGCGCATAATTTAACACACACCAGGGTATAACATCTTGGGCGTCGAGTGTGGTTTTAGCACTAGGTGCCGAACACCACTGGTGAAACTTACAATTTGAAAAATAAGGTGCAAAAATTACTAAACATTGAACACCCATCCAACTACCGACCACGGAGAATGTTGCTGCACTGCCGTGATCGTGATCGCAAGTGAATGGCCATCCTACCCGCGCCAAGGGTATAATACTGGTCAAATATTTGTTATGAAAGCAAAGCAAAATTAGTGTAAACATTGGAACAAAACAAAATAAGCACAAATTTTGTTTGTTAAAAAACAAAATAAAATCAGCACAATTTTTGTTTGGTTTAAAAACAGAACAAATGCACCATAAATATTGTTTGGTAAAAATCAAAACAAAACCAGCACAATTTTTATTTGGTGTAAAAACAAAAGCAGTATAAATATTCTTTGGTAAAAAACAAAATAGAATCAGCACAATTTTTGTTTATTAAAAAAAAACAAATAATGCAGCATAAATATTGTGGGTAAAAAACCAAAAATCGGCGCAATTTTTGGTTGGTACACAATCAAAACAAAAACAGTATAGTATTGTTTGGTATAAAAACAAAATGAGCACAATTCTTGTTGGGTATAAGAACACACAAGCAGCATAAAAAATTGTTTGATAAGAAACAAAACAAAAGCACATTTTTTGTTTGGTATAAAAACAAAAGTAGTATGAATTTGTTTTTAGTTCAATCCCGAAGAGGAGACCTTGAAATTCTGGGCTACAATTTAACCCAATGGTTGGGATGTGTTCTTCCTTGGGAAAAACAAATATCTGATCCAGTTGCTGTACAAAATAGTAAGCAAAAGCACATGGACAACCTTCCAGAATTTTACAGAGCGTGTTTTGGTGACGATGAACCCCCAGGTATGTTTTTTAATCAATCTAATTTTTCTGCAATATATGAACAAAAAACATTTTTTTAAAGCTGCCTTGGTGGATTATTTCAAGTACGTCACCACATTAAAATTCGAAATTGACCCGGATTACAAGAAATTGCGCAAAATATTAATTTCTGGCGTAGAGAAAGCTGGGGGAGCTATGAAATCACCCTTAAAGTTCAAATCAACTGCTCCTACACCAGTCAAACGCAAAACTGTAACCAAATCCGGCACACCTGAAAAGAAAGCCAAGTTATCGAAAAAAGTAGAATCAGAACCTGAAGAAGTTCATGAAAACGGGGTAAACAAGCAAGACAAAATAAAACGTGGTCGAAAAGGTAAAGCTGCTCCCGAGGAAACTCAGCCGGATTCAGAAGGAGATTTGTTTCAAGAGCTAGAGAAGGAGGTCAAGAAGAAGCGTGGAAAAAAAACCACAGCCAGTAAACAACCAGAACTGGAACTGGAAGACATTGAAGAGGCAGATTTAGAAGACGACTTGGTTGAAGAGCAAGAGAAGGAGGTCAAGAAAAAGCCTGGAAGAAAACCTAAGCCCAGTAAGCAAGCAGAAGGTAGTGAGGAGGCGGGTAACAGTCTTACGGCAGAAATGCAAAGGATCAAAGATAAAATTGATGCAAAGAAAAAACCAAAATCAAAGAAAAAGTTAGTGGAAGGTGCTAATACAGATAGAGCTATGAGGCAACGTAAAAATGTAAATTACAATGAAAAGTAGTTTGCCAAAACTCAACTTGGAATGAATTGAAAGAGTTTTGGAATAAATACTTTAAAGTGCCTTAAGGTTTTGTAGTATTAAATTTTTTTTAACTACATGAATTCATGTTTTATTATTGTTTAATGTACTTTTTAGATATAGTTTCGAAAGAAAGAAGAATGTAGATAGACTATCTTTCTTAATTGAAAATGGTTCCTGTACAGTGGCGACTTGTAAACTTTTAAAAGTGTTACCACTGCTAAATGTAAGAATGTATTTCGAGTACTATTTATTTAATTAATGCCAGGATAATTTAAGTTACATAGTTTATTTAGGTACGTAATTGTTAAGGAAAGTTTGTAATTCATTCCATTAATATTTAAATAAATTTCATTTGAAAAAGGATAGATTTATTTTATTTATAAATTCTAGCTTTACCTCGTTGAGGTCCATATTTATTGATTATAGGTATATAAAATACTTAATTATTTCAACAATATTATTTTCTATACTTTTGGTATATA
The DNA here is from genome assembly GCA_958336395.1 of Ctenicera cuprea. NCBI lineage: Eukaryota > Metazoa > Arthropoda > Insecta > Coleoptera > Elateridae > Ctenicera > Ctenicera cuprea. The sequence continues at coordinate 84,379,794 of OY284486.1, read as the reverse complement.
CTCCATGTAAATTTTCGAATTCGTAATTTTGACACGGAAATACATGCAATGGTCCCTCTTTGGGGGACTTGGTACTTTTTTCAAAGGCGGTCCCCTAAGCCAACAATGGTTCTCGAAAGTCCTCCAAAATCAATAATGGTCTCTTACACAAATCTGAGAGCAATTTCTAATTTAAATTTTTACTAGTGTTACCCCAGCGCACAATGCACTGACAGACTGAGCGTTGACAGAACCGGCTAAATGATGTCACGTGATGCATTAGTTCCATGAGGGAGACGCGACGTTGGTGTAGATGTCGCCTCAAGTAAAGTGCGTTTAGCAGACTTTCATATATATTATAAATTAAAATAATTATTATTGAAAAATCGACGTAGAATAAAAATGTTTCATGTTCCATCCGAGGATGAATTTTTCGTTGAAAAAAAAAAGGTCCAAATTGGTGAAGCCGCTGGAGGAACCGGAGAAAAAAACCCTTTGAGCTTTTATATATGTATGGATTACTTAACTTCCGTTTCCAGGTGTTTTGTCTGTACAATTTTGTTTTGGTTTTTTGCTTCACGGAAGACTAGATTATTGTTGTTAATCACTTTGAATCTGACTTTTCTTTTGACAAATTACGTTTATATTACTTTATTACTGAAAGATTAATGTTGAAGTAAAAAAAAACAGCCAGACAAATAGAAACTAAACCAAAACACCATCTAAAAAATAAAAAAATTTGGTTAACTTGTGCCAGATTTGAACTCCGAATTTTCATAGTTACTGAGGCGCTTGGTTTTTTACAGCTTAATCACCTGAATTTAATGTACACAGCATTACCGTAATTAATTAATAACATATTTTTTTCTGACGGGAAAAAAGTTTAACATTTTGTCTCTTGACAGGTACTAAAGTATCACTTTTTATGAAATTACTTTTTTCCTTTTTCCCGCTACAACAGCTTACTAGTTTAAAAATTCAAATTCCACGTTGACCAATTTTCCGACTTTATTATATATGTTTTTCAATATATTACATTTTTTCCCGTCACAGAAAAAAATAGTGTATTATACACAGGAAAAAAGTAAGATTTTAGCTCTCGGTGTGAGTGTCTCCCTCCGCTTCGCGTCGGAAGACAAACAGACACCTCGAGCTAAAATCTATTACTTTTTTCCCTTGTATAATAAATATCTATTTAAATACTAGAAATACCAAAATACTAGATAAAACTATTAAACATGCCAAATTAATGTATGATAGGGATATTGTTAGACTAAATAGTGACAACACTAGGAATTTATGGAAAGTGGTCAATAACATAATGGGCAATAACAAAATAAAAAATGACGAGATAACATACATTTTAACTGCTCAAAATAACAAAATTTATGATCCAAACGATATAGCCAATCGGATGAATACTTATTTCTGTAATGTTGGAACTGAATTGAGTGAAAAGATTTGTAAACCTCACAATATTCCTCTTGTTTTACCGAATATTAATTCTAAATCAATTTTTATTTTACCAACTGATTCATTTGAAATTTCGAAAATAATAGACAAAATGAAGATGAAAAATGGAGGCGTTGACAACATTAATATGAAAACAATTAAACATTTATCTGACTTTATTGTTAACCCTCTAGTTCATATTATAAATATAAGCATTGAAAAATCAATCTGGCCTGACGCCCTTAAGTATGCTGATATTAAACCCATTTTTAAATCAAAAAATAGTCATATAATCTCTAATTATAGGCCTATTTCACTTATATCTAACCTAGCCAAAATTTTTGAAAAAGTAATATATAATAGAATGCTTGATTTTGTCATGAAGTCAAAAATTTTATCAAAAAAACAATTTGGATTTTTAAAAAATTTGGGAACTAGAGATGCATTAAATTTCTTAACGAATCTTATTTATAATAAACTTGATAAAAGTATTCCGGTAGCTGTATCTTTCCTTGACCTTGCCAAGGCTTTTGATACAGTAAATCATAAAATTTTATTAGATAAATTATTTAATTATGGCATTAGAGGCAATGCTCATAAATTAATTTCTAGTTATCTGCAAAACAGAAAACAACGTGTAAAAGTCAATGGAACAATGAGTGATTTTTGTGAGGTAAAAACTGGTGTACCTCAAGGTACAATCCTTGGACCCTTATTTTTCATTTTATATATAAATGACCTTTTACTCAATCTTCCTGAAGACATAATATTATCCTTTGCAGATGATACTGCAGTTATATCTTCAGATAAAAATTGGCAATCTGTTGAAGTAAAAATGAATAATTATCTAAATTTAATTTCTAATTGGTTAGCTTTAAATGAGTTATCTTTAAATGTTGATAAGACTGTATACATTACATTTGGTAACTATAGCGATAGTGTTCCCCTAAATTTTAAATTAGAAATTTATGGAACAAGTCTGAATAGAGTTGAAACATGTAAATATCTTGGAATTATTTTCGATTATAGAATGAGATGGGAAAACCACATTCAATATATTGTAAATAAAACCAAATACCTAATTTTTCTTTTTTATAAATTCTCGAAAATTATGCTACCTGAAACTCTTTTAATGATTTACTATGCTTTTTTTCACAGTATTATCAACTATGGAATTATTGCTTGGGGTGGTTGTTTACCAACACACAAAATTATGTTGCAAAAATTGCAAGTTAAAATACTTAAATTCATTTTTACAAATCATTTTGATATATATTATAAAAGACCATTGAATTTGGATCAACTTTTTGCCTTGGAATCTCTTGCTTTTCATTATGAAGAATTAAAGAATAAGTTCAACAACTCTAATAGTATCACTATAGAAATAAAAATCTTTTATTACCCCAAATATGTAAAAATGTAGGTAGTAGAAATAGTTCTATTAAAGCTATACAGCTTTATAATAATCTCCCTAAAGATCTCAAAACTTTAAGCTGCTCTAAATATAGTAAATCTAAATTGAAAAAATGGATTATATCTAATAATATTACCTAATTATCTTTACAATCAGGAATATATTATTTAGTTTTTTTTTTAATTTATAGGAAAATCTATACTGCTAAAAATTTATGAATTTTAGGTTTTTTCTGTTAAATTTATATTAAATTCTATTAATTTTAAGATGATGGTTGGGATGTGCACATTAATCTCTTTTTAGTATGTAAGTTTCTATTTCTAAGTACCCAAGCCTACACATAGATATTTCTATATCTCGGTAGGGTTTACAGGTTATTTAATATGTTATGTATTTTGCTTGTAAACTTTTGGATGAATAAATAAATAAATAAAATAAATAAATACTCCATAATATGAACTGATACTAATAAAAAATTACAAATATATCACTAAAAACTGGCATATTTCCATCTAACTTGAAACTCACGAAAATCATTACAATATGTAAAGGGGGAAACCCAAAAGAACCAGGAAACTATTGACCAATGGTAATCGTACCAGCAATATTGAAAGTCATCGAAAACATAATAGATACTCGGCTCAGAAAATACCTCAATAACATCAACTTCTTCTGTAAAAGTCAATATGGGTTTAGGAAAAACCGCAGCACACAAGATACAGTTGCTGCCATGGTTACAGAAAAGAAAAGAAAATAACCTCTGGAATATTCATAGATCTTAGGAACGTTTCTGATACCGTAAATATTTACTCAAAAACGAATACAGAGCAGGATTAAATTTAGTATTACAATAACCCTAGGGGAACACAATGCTACTATGTAAGAGAATTTTGCACAAATGAAAACTGTGAAGTGAAAATATTTTCCAAATTTTGGACATTTTAAAAACAAATTGCTCAAAAACAGGCCACCCGATTTTTTGATAAACTTTGCAGACAGGTGATTAGCTACAATTTGGTACGATAAAAAAATTTCTGTAAATTGCTCGTGAGTAATAGTACAACACAATTCACAACTTAATTTTTAGGTGCAGCAGTATTTAGGGAGGTTAATTTTTTCCTTCTCGAACAATTTTTGGCTAATAAATTTGCTGCATCGTCTCAGGTTTTCTCTAATAGCGAAAAATATTTAAAAACAATATCAAAAAATCTTGTTGTAACTTAGTCAACCCAGGCGACTAATGCCCTAGGCATTTCCTTATTTACTAGTGTGCTCTCTGCAGCCTGCACTCTCTTTGCAGTGCGAGTAATGAAGTTTTCAGTATTAGGACCATAAAAATTTAGTTGGAATAGGAAATATTCTTTACAAGCCAAAACACTTTTTTCAGAAGCATTTATTAGTTTTACAAATTGCACTAGATAGTACCTAACCCTCATTATATTACAGGGATGTAAAATGTCCTGCATTATAATGTGTAATAGTTTACCAATTTTACTTCAAATAGACAAAACAATCCCCGCACAATTGCACCCTCCAAAAACAGTACGGTGTCTTCTAGCGCCCTGAACGGTCATTGGACGGACAATACAACAATGCAATTAGTATAGTTTTGCGAATACGGTAAGTAACAATAACTAAAGTATGGGAAGGTCAAGCAAAGTGCTTCGCCCATTTTTTCTTTAATTTTTATCATTTCTTTCTGAAAAAACTATGCACCAATACAATATTTTAGGTGCGACCAGACGCTGTAGCGACAGAGACACTATCGTGTTTCAAGTTACCAAAAATTGGGAATAAAGTATTTTAGATTAGTACTTATAAAAGTGTACGTTCTAGACCAGATTTTTTTTGTTCATTTTTTTAGGTAAATGGGTCTGATTTTCACATCATTTTTAAAAAACACTCATTTTTAGATCGAAACCCCTTAAAAATCAAACATTTTGCTAGACCATATTTTTTTAAAGTTTTCAAGGAAAAATGGGTCGATTTTCAAGTTCTAATCCGTTGAAGTTTTTAAAACTCTTAAAAAATGAAAACCTCAATTTTTGAAGCATTTTTCCATTCAAAAAAATCTGGTCTAGCTATTCAACTATAAAAATCGATTCATTTACCTAAAAAAATGCAACAAAAAAAATCTGGTCTAGCTATTAAACCAGACATGATAGTGGTAACGGTCTAAAAATGAGTGTTTTTAAATGATGTGAAAATCAGACCCATTTACCTAAAAAAATGAACAAAAAAAAATCTGGTCTAGAACGTACACTTTTACAACTACTAAAAAAAATTTCCATATTTAGTTTTTACAATTTGAAAACTAGTAACACGATATGGAATTTTAATACCTAGTTCATTTAATTTCTTATAGTCGTATTAGTCTAGGAGCTGGAGCGATATGGTGTGACTGAAAGTTAACCCGATGGCACTATGGTTTATTGTTAGAGGACGGTTCAATGATCACTTCATCTCACAGACCGAATCTTCGCTCTCATGTAGTTCCGGAGATACAGCATCCGCAAATTTTTGATTTTTTTACTGCAGGTTAACCCTTTTGAAGTTGCGGTTACTTGAAAAGCATGCCATTCTTATACACTTCCATCATGTGCCATCATTTTTTATCGTGTCCGTTTATCGGGCTGGGCCAGTTAAAATGGGAGCAAAAATGGACTGCGAGTTAACCCTCCCAAACCTGGTGGAAAATGTTTATTGGTGTTGCCAATCATTAAGATACCATATGCCATCAAAAGTTACCCGTCCATTTCAGAGTAATTGGCCATTATTTGGACAGAAAATGGACATTTTCACCATTTTGTGGCTAAAACTTACAGATTACAAGTTAACATGATGGCACCGTGTCAAATACGTTAATTTGAGGTCAAATAATAATATATATGAGTGCCATCATTTTTTTTCCAAATCAACCCCTCCCACAACCCAAAAACCTCCCGACAGCGGTTAAATATCAAAATTACTGATTTATGTTCGGGGAGGTTTTTGGGGTTGTGGGAGGGGTTGATTTAGAAAAAAAATTATGGCAGTTTTGTACCTACTATATGGGCCTGTTCAGAACAATAGTTAAAATTTTACGAATTCTGCCGTTTTTAAGGTACCTTTTAAAAAAAGTCAAAATTTTAAGGATTCTGCCCTGTTTTTAAGGAATATAAAATTCGGTTTCGGCTAAAAAAATTCACCTTCGGAAAAAACGGCTAAATTTTTAGGATTCTGTCCTGTTTTTAAAGTAGGTATATTAAAAAAGTTAAAATGTCACCGCATTTCGGCCTATTTTTAAGGTATTATAGCTATTAAGACAACAAGTGTTTTATAGACGGTTTAAAATTCGAGGTCGGTGTTTAAATCTGAGCGACCGCAGGGAGCGAGGATTTAATAGACCGAGATTTTTAAACTATAAAACACGTGTTGTCTTCAAGATTTTATCTAACACTAATAGAATATCATAATTAGCCTTTTAGTTTTAGTCATTTTCAACTCAATTTTGTTTGAGTTATTAGATAGATCTGTCTATGGAATGTTATGTGTGCTGTGGTAACGAGTCAACAAAGTATTGTTATTTCGTTAAAGCATATTTTAAATAGCTATAAAATACGTTACCATTGACGACGTATTTTATAAGGAACGATGTATTTTATAGTTAACTTAACAAACGAATTCAAATGCACCATAGAAACAGTATAAGGTGTTAGTGTTAGATAAAAAAAGTTAAAATTCGCCTTCGGCTCATGAAGCTGTGCAAGGCATTACGGGACGTGCCATTCAGAAAAGAAAAAAATAAATAATGGTTTTTAGGTCCATAATCAATAGTTTGTATAATTATTAAAATCAGTCATACCTAATTAAACGAATTCTAGACAAAAAATATCAGTTATAATAAAGATTTACAGAACAAAATCATATGGGTCTGTTCAGAACAATTTGATTTTTAGGTACAAAAGGTTTACTTATCAGATGTTGATGCATTTAACTCGTAAGAGCGATTGTCACAGATCGCCATAAATTGGTTCAAAACAGCCTTTTCTACACCTCACTGTGTTAGCTGGTACATTTTCTTTAATCGCTATATCAATTTGAGGTGCTGAATGATGCCGAAAACGACTCATTATGAAGACACAAGACACTATTAATGCTCACAAATTGATAAAAAGTGACAAATGTCATCGGTGGGATTTATTACCTTAGCGACAGACAATAGGATCAAAAACATTAGAGTAACCAACTTGAAAAACTATCGAATTATCACTATAATCCAAAAAAATTGAACTTCGTCATTGGTCGAACAACAAATGAATTATAAAATCTACTTAAACTGTATTGGGAATATCTAATAATGCAACAAATATTATTATATATCTTTAATTAATTACATAATATTGAAAGAAATTACATAATATTGAAAGAAATTACTTAATATTGACAGAAACCTAAAACACAAAAAAATCATCATTTTTTTCAACATGGTACAATATCAATGGTGAACGTCACACTAAACATGGAATAAAAAAAAATAAACAATTTGTTAGATATTTTCCTCCACCTTTAAATTAGCCAACTCAGTCTTAATTTCTTCAACAAAAACACTTCTTTTAATTAACATACCAGCGTTTGGCGATACATCGCACATGCATAGAATCGAATAAACTATTTCTAAAGCTGGGGAGAAAGAAGCCCGATTTTTCTTTATAATTTCGGTATTCATTGGGTGCGAATTAAGTACTTGAAGAGCCAGTTGTTGGCCGTCGATGTCTTCATGTTGGAAATTAAGGTCACGCACATAACGGACCCGCCACGCACATTTCTCTCGCCCTTTTAATCTGAGGCCAACAACTTCAGCCACACGTACCCCAACGGGGCATTGATTGGTGAATAGCTGAAAGGCGGCCTTGTGGCTTGCCGCCATTTCTCGAACACTTCCCGTGACCACCGGGCAGTTAACGTGAATCAACACCCCTAAAACAATTCAGTTAAAATTTAATTGTGCTGGTTTATATGCTCTTACGATTTGACATTTCTAAAAGTTGAAAATTTGAAACAAATTGTGAAAGCACCGACTAGGACTGACCAAAGAACATGAATCTTTACACCGACCTTCTGCAGCACGCAACCCGTTTGCGCTCACAGAACATTACACCCAAGATGACTGGAAGGTATGGTGTTGTCACTTGAGTTTGATATGGGCGTCACGAAATGTTTTGCGGAGAGATGGCGCAGTAGGTACTAAAAAGACGTTTGCGCGTCAAATTTGAAATCCGCACGCAATGCTATTCTAACCTGACTTTGTTCATACTGTGATATTATACTGTCATAACTCAAGAATTATAAGAACATTATAGTGACAACTATTCTCGATCATATTTTCCTATAATTCAATATTTATTGCAATATTGAAAAGGTTAATATTTAATACAGCCTGAAAATTTATATCTTCACACTGATTATTATCACTGTAGTTATTCAACTTCGGGAAAACGATTGTTAATGCGAGGAGGCGGTAAAACTTGGTTTTGATTTTTTTGGGAAATTCGAAAAAAATCAGATTTCAATGCACTCAGTTTTGACATCGATAAGACTCCAAATGGCTTATTGCAAAGCAAAAACACAAAAAAAAAAAAAAATCGAAAACAAAATTGGTTCTGTAAAGCAATTTGATGTTTATTATGTGCATGGGTCACGGTAGAATGCTACAGTTTATGTAGTTATAGAATGGAATGACTGTAAGGCATTGTAATTAAAAAAAGAAACATGAAAAAAATTGATAATTGACCCATATGAATCATACTTTATTGCTTACTCTACATATTTCCTTAAACACTATAGAGTACTAATTTTTATTGCAATTATTTAGTGAAAGTAGGCAATAGCAGTAGTAAAGTATAAAGATGTAATCGAATTAGAAGACAACGAAGTAACTGCGCAATTTTATCGTAGAATTAATGCAGTGCTGTAACGTCGTTGCCTACGAGGGTACCATCTACCTGCACATATTATAATTGTGTAACATACAAACCGCATAAGCACAAAATGATAAACGTAATTTAAAACATTAAAAATAGAACAGAAACAAAAATCAGTACATAATAATACATTAAAATTGTACTGTATTGACAAAAAATCTATGCGGACAGTCACTCTAGACATAGTGCATCTCTTTAACATTATAATTAGTAATAAAAACAAGTATTTTAAGTACTTCAAAAGTTTATTATTTACTTGTGTGCGGATAGCGATTATCTTACAAAATTTCAGAAGGGCTCCTGCCTATTACACAGATCACAATAAACATTGTATAATATTCATCTCAAACCTAAGATTTAAATATCAAAGGGTAGCTTGTATAAACCAGGATTAAAACACATAAAATACGTAAAAAAACATGAAAACATTAAAATCTACGTTAACTAATTTAGTACTTTTTTAGCATGTTAACTTAAGCACTAGACAAGCATTCCAATAACATATACTTGATATAAACATAAATTCATTAAAAAAATCTTTTAAATTATAAAATAATTAATGCGTTTTGCAAGTCTGCAAAAAATTATAATTAAACCATAAACCATACATGACTGCATGTCTGTACGCTTTGAATAAACACAAATGCAGCTTTCACTGAACAAGTAGTCACTATTATAGGTATTTGTTGTTGTCCTACTATGATGGCACGTCGACAAGGAAATCATAACACGGGGTCCTCGACCTGGTAATTCTGCCACTGCGATGGTGACATACAAGTTGCAGTTGAGGAATCAACGCATATTTTTGTGGTTATATGTGGCGATGCACACAGGATGATTGATAATATGATTAAGAATCTGAAAATAATAAAAAGCTCCTATAAATATGTGCCCAAAAACTCTTCATTACCGGGCAAGTTGCAGTCTACAGAAGTGGGAACAGTATTCTCTTCTATAGATTTAATTTCATAAGCAGCTTTTATGGACACATGTTTATAGAATTTACTCTCAAAGTTTTGTGTAAACTATTCTATTCTATCGTATTAAGAAAACACTTATTAGACCTTCATGGCAATTTAATTTTTGAAAAGCATATTATCTCGAAAATTGTTAGATTTAGAAATTTTCAACATGAGAACATGTTTTTGGGCAATTTTGTATGGAGAATAAAAATTTTTCAAAAAAAAGCTAAAATCTAAAATATGTAGAACATAATTACGTGACCCCCCCCCCCCCGTACGAGACACCTCTGGTGTTCTTATTCAAACCAAAATTATTACAAATACATGAATAACTAATTACGTGAATAATGCTCACATATGAAATTTTAAAATTTGAGTGCAATTACTGCAAAAGTTATCTACAAAAAGTGATTAGCCTGGTTTATTTTCAAGAAACTGTAACCCTATAATGAAGGGTTTTCAGGCCCATGTTTATGAGAATTCTTTCGATTATATTTAGATTCTGAATCTATCCAGAAAATTCGTTCCACATGTTATGAATCACACTGTATACCATTGCTTTGCAAACGAAAATTGTGCAGACTTCATTTAAATGAAGTAAAGGGGCTCTTTTAACTTTTCCTTTATTCGTGTTGTTATGAATCCTAAAAAATATTGCAATCATTATGAGAAACATAATTAAATAGATATACTCAACTATTTAGAAATTGTAGAGTATGCTAAATTGTAGTTAATTTAGCATTAGTGTAATTTTAAATTAAACCAGCTTTTTCCATTGTAACATGTAGCTGCCTACTAAAATACAAAGGATGTTGATTGTTTAAATTACAGCAAAAGGAAATTTTTATATGCTGTGATTATTATCAACAGTGATCGGAAGTACAATTCTTTTAACTGCCTGAAAATAATTAATTTAAGTATTTCTCAACTTCTTAACTGTGTTTTTACTAGTTAATTGTTATTCTACATACATATTTGATTAAAATTAAAACAGTACTTACTCGTCTTTAATTTTCTGCTGGTAGTCTGTCTTTTTACTAAGCTGAAGCTTCTACTAAAGTGAGTTTTGTGAATTACATTGGTGTGTTAATTAATAAATCACCGAAGTATGCTTTTATTCGTTATTATTTTACTTTTTGAACGAATCGAATTGTCTCGTCAACTGTCAGAACATTTCAGGAGGGCAAGGTTAAAATTCACGGGCGCTGTCAAAGCGATGTACCTTCACTGCTGCCCTCTCGCGGCAATACATTTGTGGGTCCCTCGCAAAACAATGTAAATATTAAAAAGTGAAAACACCAATATATATATATTAGCTATCCATGCATCTTGATTACACCTTTTTTGCGCTTAGACCATAGATAAAAAATATAATACCCTGCTTAGACTCTCAACTGCGCAGTGTTGCCAACAAGTTCTAAGATCGACTCGTCAAATCGACGTTGCCAATCCGCTAATTTTAACAAAAATGAATCGGTACTTTTCATCGAAATAAATGACGTAACTCTTAATATTTGAAACAGACACGTACGTGTTGAATCGAACAAAACAAAAATGTAAACTATTGAAAAAATTAACAGCAATAATTTTATAAAAATCTACCGTTTTTAATAAAAATATAACCAGATTTTTGTGGAAGCCGATTTCCATCTCGCCTTTTAGAGAATTCAACTGGACCAGATTTTTATTTTTAATAATTCAACTTGAATAGCTAGACCAGATTTCTATGGAAGCCGATTTCCATTTGTTGAATCGTGACTTGAATAGCTAGACCAGATTTTCATTTTTAAATTTCACCGGCTCCATATGGAAACACTGCAGAATCATTAGAGAATTCAACTTGAATAGCTACACCAGATTTTATTTTTAAATTTTCAGCGATCAACATGGTGACCAGTGTTGAATCATTAATTATAATTTTTTTTTAGTAGTTATAAAAGTGTACGTTCTAGACCAGATTTTTATTGTTCATTTTTTTAGGTAAATGGGTCTGATTTTCACATTATTTTTAGACCGTTACCACTATCATGTCTGGTTTAATAGCTAGACCAGATTTTTTTGCTTGAATAGCCAGACCAGTTTTTTTTGTTGCGTTTTTTTAGATAAATGAATCAATTTTTATAGTTGAATAGCTAGATCAGATTTTTTTGAATGGAAAAATGCTTCAAAAATTGAGGTTTTCATTTTTGCGACTGATTTTTTAAGAGTTTCAAAAACTTCAACGGATGGGGCCTGGACATTTCGCCGAATGTCCAAAACGCCGACTCTATGTTTTGGATGTCCAAAACGCCGACCAGGTCCAAAACGCCGACTACTACTAGAGGACCATTTCGCCGAATACGCCCAAAACGCCGACTAACGTACATTGGACATTTCGCCGAACGTGCCCAAAACGCCGACACTTGTTAAACGACGCCACAGAGATTGATATATTAGCGTCGGAGCCGAATAACTGCCGAACCTTGCGTGTCTATTACGCCGATTATTTCGCAAAGGACACTTTGCCGACCCTGACCAAAACGCCGAGACAAGACTATGACCAAAACGCCGACCATGTCCAAAACGCCGAACGCTTGTAAGAGCCATTTTGCCGACCGCGGCCAAACCGCCGAAATCAGACTATGACCAAAACGCCGACCGTGTCCAAAATGCCGAACGGCTCGTAAGGGACACTTTGCCGACCGCGACCAAAACGCCGAAATCAGACTATGACCAAAACGCCGACCATGCCCAAAATGCCGAACACTCGTAAGGGACACTTTGCCGACCCTGACCAAAACGCCGACAGAACCATAAATGAACATAGCGGAGATAAGTATGTACTTGTAATAGTTCATTCATAGGTGGCAGTAAACGCCGATAAAGAAGATAGCTTAATAAGGTTTAATGTACTGATTTTATGTAAGTAATTTTCTTCAATAGGTTGCGCAACCGTCGATTGTTACAGTTTTTACAAATTTTGAATCTTGTTTTTACATTTGTGCGTGACGTCCTGAGTTCAGATATTTTACTTTTAAACATACTTTGTAAATTGCTTATTAATTTTATTCGATTTTCTCGAAAAAGAAAGGTTGGTCGTATTTTTAGCAAGCGCAGCATTTTTGAGCATTTTTCTCATAAATTCAATTATATAATATACTTTCTAAAATAAGGAATGATAAAAAAGTTATGAACAAAGATTCAATAAGATATCGACGTTAAGGGTGAAAGAAAAATAAAATCTCACAAAAAAGAGGTTCCACCAAACAATGCCATACTCAAAATTTCAAATTTTTATCTTTCACGGCTCTCAATTTCTTTAAAATGCACTGCCATGAAATATTTGTTATTTAACCCTATTTGCGAAAAGAAATTAGGTACTTAAATTGTAATTTGTAGTGATCTTACTCAGAAAAACCATGACAATTCATTTGAATAAAAACAATCAATTAAAAGTAAAATTATCTATTTTAAATAAATAAAAAAATTGATTGTTCTAAATTAGATCGGTGTTTTTCAAAATAACATTTTGTACGCCGCCGTATATAAAGTCTTTATGGAAGTTTTCTATTTTGTATGTTTGTAATTAATTAAAAAGCAGGTATTAAAAGTCAGTAGTTGCTTTTCCTAAAAGAATTCGTCATTCTAATTATGACGACTATTACATTTACAGCATATTTGCCCAAGTCTAGTAATAATATTAATGAAATAAACAACTATATTTTATCATTTTAATTTTTCTTGTGAATTTTTTTCCTTTGGATTTTTTCCCTTGAATTTTTTCCTTGGATTTTTTTATATATGTTTTTCTTGAATTGTTTTTTTAGACCTCTACCTTTTACTAATTTAAAGGTGCCGCAGCTGCGTTCTCTTTAAAGGGTTGCATCTCGCAAAAGGTGAGTTTTGAGACATAGTTTGTATAGACTTTTTTCCTTCTTTTTGATAAATGAGTTCACCCTCCCATTTATGAAAGATATTTCAGAATCACCCTTTAAGTTTCGATTCAAATTTCGGATTATTTATATCGACCCGGATTTTTTTCTATGCAGATGCTATAAATTTGATTTTTGCAATATTCGCATATCGGTTGAAGCTATGACCTTTAACAATTTCAATTTTATTGTAATTTATAATAACATCTCTAAACAGTATTGAGAATCGACGACAGCTATATCGTGTTGATTTTATATAACAGGAATAATTCTTATAACTTTAGCCTCTCAAAAAATACTACAAACATATTCATTTATGTGTCATTAGTGCATACTTTAATAGCTAAAATTCTTACAAATAAGATTTCATTAGACCAATCGTTATTACGTTGTACCATTTTACTATTATTTAAATTTAATTAAAGTAAAGATTAATGTTAATACTTAATGTTACCAACAAATAATAAAAGTGGTTCAAAGTATGTAACTTATTTTTCGAGCAGATATTTGGCCATTTGATATATTTATGTTGGGTAATATGACAGGAACGCAGGACGTCCATTTTATGGATTATAGCTAAACAATCATTTCTTGTATTTTAAGACAACTTTGCATTTTAAAACCACTTCTACAGAGTGGCATTCTAAGGGCTAGAAACCACTGCTACCTGCCGGATATTTATTGCTCCTCCAACCCTATTACAAAGTCGGCATACTTACAACTAGGAACTTTTGCAAATTTTACTGGAAAAAAAAATATTTTTTCAAAAAGCTTTTACTTCTAATATGTAGAATTGTAGACAGGGTAGATTTTTAATCTGCCAGATGGAGGATTAGAGCGGTTATCGCGTCATTACCAGCTACTTACTTTTTAAAGCGCCAGGCACCGGGTTTGGGTGAACAAATTGTAAGCCAGAGGTAATAAAGATTTGGATTCTACGGATCTGTGAATCGTTAAGCTGCCTGGTACCCAGCAGCCTAAGTCAAAACATATTTTTAAATTCCAGTAATAATAACTCTGCAAAATTTGCATTTCATTTATTGATGCAAAGGACTGAAACCTAAAAGATTACAGTCGCCGCTCCTAGTTTATGCATGTTAACAATGGCCCAAAGCTACCGACAGGTTCGCTCTCACGTTCACCCGTTACCAAATAAACGAATTAAATAATATTTTCTTCAATAAAACCAAATTTGTAGGTATGTATTGCAGCTACCTATGCTGTACGAAATGTAAATATTGAATTTATCCGAATAGCAGATATCTAACGGATATATTGGTGTTGTTTAAAATTTGAATAATATAAATGTGTATTACTAAAAATTAGGTCTTAATCATTTATTTTGCTGGAATTCGCGGATACAATTCACCCTGAGATTTTCATCTGAATTAACTATAAGTACATATTTGAACGTCACATTTTAACAGTTAAATACGCATAATGAATGTTTCGGACGAATCTGATTTTTTAATAAATCTGGATAGACGTTTTATCAGATATTGGTTTCGTATATTTTATCCAGATAGTAAAAGCTTAACGAATTATCCAGATAACTGCTAATTTAAAATGGTATTTAGTAAAATATTAATCTAAAAATAAAAATCGTAAAAAAATGTGATGCGCTTCATTGGTTGAGAAAAGTTACTCACAAGATTTTTTTTTTGATTTTCAACGATATGGACTCGTTATGTTTTTAATTTGTAAACAAACTTTGGTTTTAATGGAAAATACCTCACCGAATCAAGGAAAATATCGATTATCGGTTTCATAATAATCGAAAAAAATGCCCTTTTTAAAAACATAACGATAACAAGCCGATAACGTTCTATTTGAAAAAATCGCTTTTTAAAAAACTGTTTTCGGTAAATTTAACTTCTCGCAGAGTGAAACGCATAACGTTTCAACTGCAATTTTTCTTTTAGATATTACTCCGATTTTTTTCCTCGGCTTTTTTCTTATGGTTTTTTTTTTCGTCGGTTTCATGTTATGTAATGTATTTTTTCTTGGCTTTTTTCCGCCGGCTTTTCCTCGGATTTTTTTCCGGCGTTTTTTCCCTAGATTCGAAAATCCTATACCAAATTTTTGCCGGAGCTAGCTATTCAATCAAAATTGAGATATGAGCAGATTCCAGATTTTTGCAGCTTTTATTTACTGTCGTTCATCAGCAGAATTGTCTATATTCAAATCCAAAGTACATGGATTCAATACAAATCAGTAAACAGATGAAACACGTAAATATACATATTTATTTTCCTAAAGTTGTGAAGAAATTGAAAGCTATTAGTAATATACACGGTGTTAATTAAGTACGTAGACAAACTTTGTAGGGTGATTCCCTGATTAATTCTAAGACAAAAATTTATATAAGCAAAGAACATAATCGGCTTCGTTTTCAAGATACAGGATTGTAAGTTAAAAAAATTTTTTTTTTAAATCGAAAATGCCTACAGGTATTCTATTAAAATTTGGTGTAAGTTAGTAATGCATTAAATGGCATTTTTTGGTTAAAATAAATTTAATTTATTTAACCAGTGGCGCGCATCGGGGCCACCTCAGCTACGTAATTGGAGAAAAATCTAGTACGCCACTGTTGTAACAAGTTTTTTTAGCATTATCCATTGAAACGACACCTAAGTTGTTTCTTTTTTTTTGGTAAAATGGGCCGTTTTCGAAAAGGAAAAATCTGTAACTCTGTAATTTTGATCATTATAACATAATTTCCATAAAAATAACAAACTGATTAGTGTAAATATTACTTATTTATATAAGAAAGGTTACAAGAGCTACAAAACTGGAAAATTATGTAATCTACAAATTATTATTTACACACGCTGCTGCTCTATAATAAATCAACTAAAGAGCATCTCAGAGATTTTTCTGTTTTTCTCGAAAGCGGTTCCTTTTAACAAACAACAAAAACAGAAAAGAGACAACTTTTGTGTCATGTTAATGGATAAAAACTTGTCATATATACTAAAAAAACGTAGCGTGCCAGATTTTTCTAAAATCATGTAACTGAGGTGGCCCTGATGCACGCCACTGATAAAAATAAATTAAATTTATTTTCACCAAAAAATGTCACTTTATTCAATACTAACTTACACCAAGTTTCAATAGAATACCTTTAGGCGTTGTAGGGTAGAGTAGAATTTTAAGTAATAATTGATTGAACTGTATTTATATTTTATTTTCTAACGCAACCTTATACTATATATTACATTAAGCAAATAATTGGTAGAAAATAGATGTTGACCCTTAAGAGTACATCACAACACTGGTCCTTTCTGCAAAACCCAAAGATCAGTTTGACCATTTGCAAATACTTGTCCCTGCGAACATTGTAAAAGCTAAATTCTCACGGCTTGCACCGTCTGGTCATAAGTAATAAATACATAAAAATATGCCGAAAAGGTAGGGATTAGCTACCCAACAGGCACCTATCGTAATTAAGACGGAACATACCGCCACCTATGAAAGGTCCTAAGTATCCTTTCATGATATGTGATTAAAATGCTTAATTAAAATTAACAACTATTAAATAATAAGCTATTGTTATTGTAAGTTCGTGATAAAGTCCTTAATTGTTGTCCTCGATTGGCAGAACGCATAATTTTGCTGTCGCGCGTTTCACTATACCACTATTTGTTTTTATTGTCACCACACGCACAATGTTGTCCCTTCCTGGATGGAGCTGGATGATTCTTCCTAAAAGCCATTGAAGTGGTGGAAGATTGTCATCGCGAATTAACACCAACATGTCCAATCTGAAGTGGGGCCCCCCTTTGCACTGCCATTTAGTTCTTTGTTGTAGTTGTGTAATATACTCTATCGACCAACGTTTCCAGAAATGTTGCCGTAACTGTTCAATTCGCTGCCATCTAGATAGTCGATTGATTTGTATTGATCTTATATCTGGTTCCAATGGTGCAGTCAGTGGTGTACCGATGAGGAAGTGTCCGGGGGTAAGAGCGGATAGGTCATTTGGATCATTAGTTAATTGGGTTAATGGACGTGAGTTAAGGATTGCCTCGATTTGTGTCAACAGTGTATACATTTCCTCATATGTTATTGACGCATTTCCAACAATACGCCTAAGAAAATATTTTGTTGACTTAATACCGGCTTCCCAGATCCCTCCAAAATGAGGTGATCGAGCAGGTATGAAATGCCATGTGATGTTTAACTTGGCTGACTCATTAATTAACTTTGAATTTGTATCATCTGAGTTAAATATATCTTGAAGATTGATCAGCTCTCGTTGTGCTCCCTTAAAATTGGTAGCATTGTCACAGAAAATATGCGATACATTACCGCGGCGTGAAATAAAACGTTTAAGAGCGTTCAAAAAAGCTTCTGAAGTAAGATCGCCAACTAGTTCGATGTGTATGGCCTTTGTAGCCATACAGATGAATAATGCGACATATGCCTTAATAGATTTTTTACCTCGACCACTTGCCTCCTTTAAATATACAGGGCCGGCATAGTCAATGCCGCAATTTATAAAGGGCCGAGACGGCTCTAGACGGCTAGCTGGGAGGTTTCCCATTATTTGTTCGTTGCCACCGATTGGTTTAACCCGGAAGCATTTAATGCATTGGTGTATTACATGCCTAACAGTATTTCGACCTGACAAGGGCCAGTATTTATGACGTATGAATGCCAAGGTAGCTTGCTGACCGGCGTGCAGATTATTTTCGTGTTCATGTTTTATCAAGAGTTTTGTTACATGATGCCTTGCTGGTAAAATTATCGGATGTTTGACGTCATACGCTAGGATAGAATTTTTAAGACGTCCCCCTACTCGTAATAAGCCACCCGGGTCAAGAAATGGACTAAGCTGCAGTAGATTGCTTCCTCTTTTTAATTGACGCCCACCTTTTAAATTGTTTATCTCAACCGCAAATTCGCGTTGTTGAATATATTGCAGGATCGCCTCTGTCGCGTATTGAAGTTCGCGACATGTTAAAACACCTACTTGTTTAATACGTTTATGTCTAGTATTATGTATAAAACGAATGCAATAAGCCATAACTCGTTGTAATTTGTTGTAGTTAGAGTATTTTGTAAATAATGGCATTTCCGGCATTATTGTTGCAATTGAAGTTACTCGTTTTTCTGGTGTAGAGCATGTATCGTGCTCTTGTACAAATTTTGGCCATTTATGGGACTCGCTCATTAACCAGATGGGCCCGTGCCACCATAGATGACTTTGTATTAAATTTTCTGGAGTTACCCCCCTGGAAATGAGATCAGCTGGATTTTCTTTGGATTGTATGTGATGCCAGTTACTGACATCAGTTAAATTTTGAATTTCGGTAACCCGATTGGAAACAAATGTTTTCCAGTTAGAAGAATGTGCTGATAGCCAAGCCAACACTATCATGGAATCAGTCCAGTAATAATGTTGATTAATTGAAATATGTAACGAATTTTTAATTTTGTCTACTAACCTAGAAAGTAATAGCGCGCCGCACAATTCAAGACGCGGTATAGTTAAAGCTTTTAACGGTGCCACCCGAGATTTGGCTGCTAGTAAGTTAACAGTAAATGTATCGTTTAGATAAACAGTGCGTATATAAACGCAAGCATCATATGCTGAACTTGAAGCATCGGAAAAACCGTGAAGTTCGTAATAAGCATTAGCATTTTCTGGAATTATCTTTCGGTCGATGTTTAATTTGTTTAATAAAGGAAGTTGCTTTGTAAAATTTAGCCACGCTGTTTCTAAATTAGCCGGAAGTGAATCGTCCCAGCCCAACTTTAGTGACCAAAGTTTTTGCAGAATAATTTTCGCCGATATCAAAACCGGACCGTCAAGACCTAAAGGATCAAATAGTTGAGCTATAATCGATAATATACTGCGCTTAGTAATTGTAATTTGATTATCGCAATTTTTTATGGCATACTTGAGAGTATCTCGTTCAACACCCCAAATAAGACCTAGAATTTTTGTTTCATCTTGTTTGTCTAAATTAATGTGAAGATCGCTTGGTACCTTTGTTTCCGAATTGATTATTAATCTTGGATCATTTGATGCCCATTTTTGTAGAGTAAAACCTCCTTGTTTAAGTGCACTGATTAATTGATTTTGAAGTTCTTTAGCCTGTGTAAACGATTGTGCCCCGGTCAAAACATCATCCACATAAAAATCACGTAAAATAACCTCATAAGCAAATGGGAATTTTTCGCGTTCCTCGATAGCCAATTGCTGTAGGCTTCGAATTGCAAGATACGGAGCGGAAGCAGTTCCGTATGTTACCGTATTTAGCGTAAAAATTTGTAATGGCTCGCTTGAGTTAGCACGCCAGAAAATACGCTGATAATCGCGATGTTCTGGAGCAATTAAAATTTGTCTGTACATTTTAACTATATCAGACGAGAATGCGTATTGATGGATCCGAAATCGAGTTAGAATGGCGAATAGGTCTTGCTGAATCTTAGGGCCAACAAGTAACATATCGTTCAAACTAATTCCTGTGCTACTTTTACTAGATCCGTCATATACAACACGTACCTTTGTAGTTGTACTGGAATTTTTGTATACAGCGTGATGCGGCAGATAATATTCTTTGGAATGATTGTCGCTATTAGATTCGCTAATTGGAGTCATGTGACCTAACTCGACGTACTCGTTCATAAATTGAACGTACGAAGATTTAATCGACGAGTTTTTCTCTAACTTTCGCTCTAAACAACGGAACCTATTCAGCGCTTGCGTTTTTGAATTACCTAGCATAATATGCTTATTTTTAAAGGGCAACTGAACTATAAAGCGTCCTGTTGCGTCACGCGTATACGTATCTAGGAATGAATTCTCGCAGTCTTGCTCCTCTTGCGAGTAATTTCGTGTTTTATTTGAAAAATCTTCTATTTCCCAAAATTTTTCTATTTGCGATTCTAAGTTAGATATTGCCAAATTGCATAATTTGTTTTGAGATGACTTAGTGGCACATAAATTTCCACCTATAATCCATCCTAAATGAGTTTCGCGTAGGTGAGGTGTACCTTTACCTGTATTTATTTTGCCGTTACATAATAAATCCCAAAATAATTGTGCCCCAATTAATAAATCAATTGGACTGCTTATATTGAATTTTGGATCAGCAAGATCGATATTATTTGGTATATTTACCTGATTCGCGTTAAAACTAATTAGCGGTAGATTAGCGGTTATTTTATCGAGTACCAAACAAGCAAGAGTTGCTTGGAATGAATTGTATTGCGAATGAATATTGATATTTGTCAATTTGTTGACTGTAGATGTTGACTGATTTATACCCGAAATTGGCATTGTTATAGATTTAAATTTTAACCCTAATTTTCTGCAAGCGGCTTCTGTTATAAAATTAGATTGGCTGCCCATATCGAGCAAGCTGCGTATTTTTTGATAATTCCCTTGACTGTCCCTTACATGTACGATAGCAGTTGATAGCAGAACCTGTGACTGAATTTCGCGAGCATTACAATAATGACTAACCGGAGTTGGCACAACGTTTTCACCTTCCTGTGAATTGTCTCTTTGGTTGCGTGAATTATTTGCATCTAAGTGTAATATTGTATGGTGTTTCATACCACATGTTTTACATTTTACTCTAGCAAAGCAATTGTTTACCAAGTGGTTAGACCGAAAACAGTTTAAACAAAGTTGCAGTTTCTTAATTTCCGCTATTCGCGACTCGATAGGCAGTTTTAACAAAGTCTGGCATTGATTTAAATAGTGTGATTGTTGGCAAAATTGACATGACGGTTTGTTTGCCGAAATATGTGCCGTAGATTTTACTCCGCTGTATTTAACAGAATGTTTTTTATTTAAATTAGTGCCACTTGAACTAGCGTTTTGTGACATCTTTTCGTATTCAAGCCTTTCTAGGAACTGACATTTTGACGTGAGAAAATCTGACATTTCCTTAAATGTGGGAGCATCACCGATTATTTTCGTGTTTTCCCATTCGGACAATGTTAGATAATCTAGTTTAGACGTAATGTTTTCTATAAGTAATAAATCCCAGTGATCAACTGGCTGACCAAGCTTTTTTAATAGTTTTAAATTTAGTGTAACGGTACTTATTAAATTTCTTAAAGATTCCGCAGACTTCCTTTGAATTGGTTGTAAGTTACATAAAGCCCGCACGTGATTTTTTATAATAAGTCTTTTATTTTCGTATCGACTCTTTAACAGATCCCAAGCAACTGAATAATTATCGTTCGATATTGATAATGTTTCGATCAATGAGGCGCTTTCTCCTGTGAGACACGATTTTAAATAATGCAATTTCTGTAAGTCTGTTAACTTGGAATTATTATGAATCACGGACTTAAATGATTCGGAGAATGAAAACCAACGGTCATATTGGCCGCTAAATTCAGGCAATTTCATGGAAGGTAGTGTAGCTGCTTGATGCCTCATATCAGTTTCAGAACTTGACTGTGAATTTGTTGCAATTGTAGAATTTGCAAGACTACTGGACAGAAAGTCCTCGTAAACAGCCGCTGTAGTATAATATTGATTTTCAAAGGATTCACGTTCTTTTTTATGTTCTTTTTGTTGTTTAGAACTAGTGTCTAAAATCTCAATTTTTGATTGAATTGAATTAAATTCGTCCCAGTTATCTTTAAGTTTGGAGAATCGAATTTTTGTTTCTGTGACATTGCTACTTTCAGTTAAAGAAGCAGAATGATCTTGAAAGCGTGTTAGCGCTGCTTTTATAACTTCGCGAGCAATAATCAAAGATTTTAATTCTTCAGCCATGTTTTAGTATGTGAAATGAATTAGAAATAATCCTAACACGAATGCCCCTTAGAGTTTATTTAGTAATAATAGGTGCTAATCGCAAGAATATTTGAAATAATTCGACTTCAATTAAATGAATAATAGAAATGTATACACTGCATACACAATCCTAGATAAGGAATAAGAAAGGATTAACATAGACCAACTGACTGACCTTTGTTTAAGTAGATTGTTGTCTTAGAGATGTGTAGCTCGTTGAATTTCTGAAGTCGATTTAACTTGAATGTTGCGATATACTGTAGATTCTTGAGGGCGCGTTACTGGATCGTTTGCACTTGTTATATTTTCTCGAAGGACCTTAGTAAACTGGTAAATCCGGCTCGAATCCGACCAAAATGTAGGGTAGAGTAGAATTTTAAGTAATAATTGATTGAACTGTATTTATATTTTATTTTCTAACGCAACCTTATACTATATATTACATTAAGCAAATAATTGGTAGAAAATAGATGTTGACCCTTAAGAGTACATCACAACACTGGTCCTTTCTGCAAAACCCAAAGATCAGTTTGACCATTTGCAAATACTTGTCCCTGCGAACATTGTAAAAGCTAAATTCTCACGGCTTGCACCGTCTGGTCATAAGTAATAAATACATAAAAATATGCCGAAAAGGTAGGGATTAGCTACCCAACAGGCACCTATCGTAATTAAGACGGAACAGGCGTTTCCAGATTAAAAAAAATATTAAAAAAAAATTCAACATCGCGTATTTTGAAAACGAAGCCGTTTAGGTTCTATGCTTATATAAACTTTTTGTCTTAAAATTAATCAAGGAATTACGCTGTAAATTTTGTCTACGTACTTAATTAACACCCTGTATAGCAAAACTAAGACATTACAAGATGTCAAAAACGTTTGAAATAATAAGCATTTCTGAACATTACTTATTTCTAGTAACTTTAATTTTGCTTGGACAAATTGTTTTTGATTCTAATATACAAAATTAACGGGTTTATTTTTTCATGTTAGTAACAATTGCAAATACTACAAAATAAAGCTTTTTTGAACGTTTAAGGAATTACTTATCCAGAATTTTTTTCCGGTCGGTTTTTTCTAGGTATTTTCCGATACTTTTTCTCAGATCTGTTTTTATCAGTTTCCAAATATAAAATTTATAATCGACGGTTGCGCAGCCTATTGAAGAACATTACGTATATAAAATCAAATACATTAGAACTCATAATGCTATCTTCTTTACCGGCGTTTACTGCCACCTATGAATGAACTATTACAAGTACAAGCTTATCACCCCTATGTTCATTTATGGTTCTGTCGGCGTTTTGGTCAGTGTCGGCAAAGTGTCCCTTACGAGTGTTCGGCATTTTGGGCATGGTCGGCGTTTTGGTCATAGTCTGATTTCGGCGTTTTGGTCGCGGTCGGCAAAGTGTCCCTTACGAGCCGTTCGGCATTTTGGACACGGTCGGCGTTTTGGTCATAGTCTGATTTCGGCGGTTTGGCCGCGGTCGGCAAAATGGCTCTTACAAGCGTTCGGCGTTTTGGACATGGTCGGCGTTTTGGTCATAGTCTTGGTTCGGCGTTTTGGTCAGGGTCGGCAAAGTGTCCTTTGCGAAATAATCGGCGTAATGGACACGCAAGGTTCTGCAGTTATTCGGCTCCGACGCTAATATATCGATCTCTGTGGCGTCGTTTAACAAGTGTCGGCGTTTTGGGCACGTTCGGCGAAATGTCCAATGTACGTTAGTCGGCGTTTTGGGCGTATTCGGCGAAATGGTCCTCTAGTAGCAGTCGGCGTTTTGGACCTGTTCGGCGTTTTGGACGTACAAAATAAACAGTCGGCGTTTTGGGCATTCGGCGAAATGTCCTAGACCCCAACGGATTAGAACTTGAAAATCGACCCATTTTTCCTTGGAAACAGCGTTTTTAAAAAAATCTGGTCTAGCAAAATGTTTGTTTTTTAAGGGGTTTCGGTCTAAAAATCAGTGTTTTTTTAAAAATGATGTGAAAATCAGACCCATTTACCTAAAAAACTGAACAAAAAAAATCTGGTCTAGAAGGTACACTTTTATAACTACTTAGATTTATTGAACACACAAAATGTGAGGAATACAAAAGCCTTTACAAACAAGCTCTTATAATGCAGACAATTATGCAGGTAATTTTGATTCTGTGACATATTTGAAATTTTTATTTGTACATATCAACTACCTAGGCATAGAATTATCAAGTTATGGCGATTTATATAATGAAGTATTTAAACAAACCTGTAAAGCTGCACCTATTTCAGGCTGTATGAAAGAAATTATATGGAAAAACAAAAATATGAACATTGACAGCAAGGTCCGAATATACAAGACTTGCGTAAGACCCATCATGACGTATGCAACCGAAACAAGGGCAGATACAACTAAAACTAAAAGACTATTAAGGACGAATGAAATGAAAATATTAAGAAGCATAACAGGAAAATCATTAAGAGATAGAGTAAGAAATGAAATAATTAGGGAATCATGTAAAACAGAAGACATTGTACGTTGGGGAAGACAAAGAAGAAGGCAGTGGCAGGAGCATATACAGAGAATGGGAGACGAAAGAATCGCGAAGGTAGTAATGAACCAGAAACCGCATGGATCAAGGCTGCCGGGAAGACCGGCCAAGAGGTGGAAGGACAGTTGGACTTCAATCTCACAAGAACAAGATTTATAACAGGAAAAAACAGGTCCTAGACCTAAAATAAGAAGAAGAAGAATTGTATCAAAAACAAGTAGACAAGAATGCTATACCGGTAGTATTTAAAATACAAAGTCTTATAACTATTATCTGCTTTTGTAGAGCGATACTTTTCAGTGTTCGCCAGAGCGAAGACGATACGCAAGATTCCATGAAACGGGAATAACTATCCTCTGTAGCTCCTACGTCCGTAGAGCAACAATTTCATCTGGCCATGGCAAATAAAATTACTGTCTTTGCATGCTTTAGAATTTAACTGTCATCACTCTGTCAGTGTCACTACAAATTACAAGCTTAACCAAAACATTTTAAGTCACATTAAGTTTTGTTTGTTGACAGTTAAATTCTAAAGCATGGCCAACCCTTATGTATTTTTTATTTGAACATACGGTATAAATAATTACCAAAGTCATGAGTAAGTTTTGTTTTTATATCGTTTTAAGTTGTACTCGATGGTTTTAAGCCCCTCTTTGTATTGGAATACTTCTTGGAGCACTTGAATAAATTACATTAAAAAATATCCCAAATTGTGTATGTAAGTAATAGATTTAGGAGTTAAAATCGCCCAACTGAAATGGAGTTATGCAGGACACGTAGCAAGAAGCAGCACAAGCAGATGGAATCATAAAATAATAGAAGAATGGAAACTATATCAACACAAAAGAAGAAGAGAATGACCACCCATGCGCTGGTATGATGACCTCAAGAAAACTGCTGGATTAACCTGGATTCAAATAGGACAAAATCGGGATAGATGGAAAACGTTAGGAAAGGCCTATATTCAAAAATAGATTTAAAGAGCTCAAGAAGAAAAAATACCAAAAATGCATGGACAAACTGTTTTGCTAAAACTAGGGAGGAAGGTGGAAAATTACCCCCCCCCCTAAATATGACTACCTAAAAATAAAGTTCCTAATCTTATTCTACTATTACTCATGAGCAATTTAACTTTAACAGACATTTTTCCTCGTCCCCCGTTTATTAAAGGGCGGGGCAAGAATTTTCGATTTTCAAAATTTCATAGAAGGCGTCATAGAGAAATTAGCGGGCTAGACACGAACCAAATTGTAGCTAAAAATAAAGTTCCTAATCTTATTCTACTATTACTCATGAGCAATTTAACTTTAACAGACATTTTTCCTCGTCCCCCGTTTATTAAAGGGCGGGGCAAGAATTTTCGATTTTCAAAATTTCATAGAAGGCGTCATAGAGAAATTAGCGGGCTAGACACGAACCAAATTGTAGCTAAAAATAAAGTTCCTAATCTTATTCTACTATTACTCATGAGCAATTTAACTTTAACAGACATTTTTTCTCGTCCCCCGTTTATTAAAGAGCGGGGCATGAATTATAGATTTTCAAAATTTCATAGAAGACGTCATAGAGAAATTAGCGGGCTAGACACGAACCAAATTGTAGCTCATCTCAAGCTCTATGAGCTTACAAACTTTGAATAAAATCGTGTGGCCAGTTGTTCAACAATATTTTTTTGAAAATTTACATTTTGGAAATATTTTTACTTTATAGCTTAAAACTTTTCGAAAAATGTTATGCACAGTAACATTGTGTCTCTATAAAGCTATTACGATAAAATATTTGAATGCCATCTGTCAACCTCTTTTTGAGTAATAAGGTGCTAAAGTAATAATTTTCAAAAATTTGTAGCGGCTGCTATTTTAAAGTTAGAAACTTCGGAAAAGAAGCGTTGGATTTGCTCTTAAGTCTTCTATTGGATTCCGTTTTCAAATTTATAAAATGTGTCGCTTTGGAAAAAAATGCTTCCAAAAAAACATGTTTAACTTCCGCTTCCGGTTTTGGATTGTTTAAAACCTTATTTGTTCGGTGGATTTTTTAATACACCCCAAGAGTTCAAAGTTTATCGAAATCCGACCATCCGTTTGATAGTTATCAGACAGACACTTTTTGGGTTCCTGGAGTCCAAAACGTGTATTTCCGTCAGTTTATAAGGCTGGAGAGTTTCTGCTGAGATACCCTGTATTGCTGGGGGTGTTCCTTCAGAACCCCTGGTCACACTGCTTATATCTGCAAAATTAATACACACCAATGTCTATTAGCCATGTTTAGTTAAATGAATAATAAGAAAGTAAAAAAATAGTACACAACTTTATGACATTTACTTTTATTTTGCTTAAAATGGTTTAATTGACTTAAAACTAAAAACAGCAGATCTGCTTATTATTTAGCTAAAATTATTAACAATACAAATTTATAAAAACGACTTTATCTTCGATTTCTATGCAAATGTGAACACTTCAAAAGGCTAATTTCTTCATCAGCAGGTACATATGTTGGTCTACTTCAAAACCATGGAGGTTGTTAGCATCACCTTGCAATCTCATCAGAAGTCCACCGAATGATACATATGCAGCCCTGTAAAAAACAAATATGAATTAGTATCACACATTGAAAACTTGAAAGTCAAAACATTTTAGGTTAAAATTAACTTTAGTAACATCGTTAAGTTACAAAAAATGTTTTACGGTTTACTTACAAGCATATAAAAATAGAGTTTAAATTTTATACTTTATTTTTTTAATAAAAACTTGTATTTTATGTCCCATTATATGGAACCCCATGTATAATTAAAAATAATTTTAAGTTGAGGTCCTCTTAATTCCCAAGAATTTTTAAAATTAAATTTGTTCTGTATTTTATATAGTAAAGAAAATATCAACCACTACGACCTTGTTGACTCACCCTGTATAACACAAAGTACTTCTCCATATAGGAAGTGTAACATACGGAATTAATTGGTTATCTATTTTATAAAATTTTTAACCAGTGGTTTTACAAAATTTACATATTGAACAGCGTGTTTCTCAAAAGTAGGTGCCTATGTAAATTTAATAGGGAATTTTAGGAATTGAAATGAATTGATTAAGTCTTATCTGATACTGAATCATTATGCAAAAATTTTCAAACTTTAAAAGTTTTCTATATTATTATGTCGAAAATTTTGAAGTAGAAATTTTTATACAGGTTGATTATAAATTTAGGGCTTGCTCATTTATTATTGGCGATGGAAAAAAAAAAGATACAAGTAAAAATTACACAGTTTACAGTGACGCGTATTTTGGGCATACAAAACAAAATGGCCGACTTCCGGTTTAAGCAGAAGCGACTATACTTTATTGTTTTGAACGAAACACCCTGTATTTTTTAAGCTAATTTAATTGCATGATAAATTCTGTTTAAGAAACTATAATACAACTGTAGGCCTAAAGCTAATAATAAGCGAGATATTTTGATTTAAACCAACGTATGTAACCAGTGGTAATGATTCTAAATACATTGCAATTGATTGTTTGTAGATATACTAAGGTACTTCTTTTAATTTTCCAATCAAGGCGCTTTTAGCTGCCAACCTAGGTCACCTGACCTAAATCCTGTGGATTTTTCGTTAGGAGAATGTGAAATGATAAAATTATATGATGCACTCTGAGCACCAAATTAAATAAGAAAATTCACATAAACGCTTCGTTGCAGAGGTACAACCTCCTGAAAATCGAACAATAAATAACATTTTTGTCGATAACTTTCCCAGTAATTGCACTAAAAATTTGAAATTTCATATCTGGCAGTGACTCATTTAGCGTAGCATTTCCACTAATTTTTGATTAAATGCGCCAGAGGTGTCTCATATGGCTAACATTATTACAAATAGAAACCATAGTTGATTATGACACCATTAAAATGTTTTTCTTTCCTTTAGAAAATATATGGTTTGATATATTTATTTATAAAAATAACCGAATTACACCTGTCCCCCCCCCCCCCCCCCATTTTTTAAATTAGGAATCTAGTATGCTTTGATAATATAATAAATGACAATTGACTTCAAAATAATCTTTCTTATTAGAAAACATGAACAATTAAAACAAACGACAGTAGGCAGAAATTAATATATCTTAAAAAAAAACTCGTGATGTCAGGTCGGGCGATCGAGTGGGCCACAAAATGGGCTCATAAGTGCCTAGCCACCCATTGGAATATTGTTGATTTTGAACATCTCTTGTAGTGTTTGTTTTATATTCATTTGTCATTTGTTATATTACCTGGGCATACTCGTTTCTTAATAAAAAGAGAAAATCAGTTGTAACTCGGTTATTTTTATAATTAAATATATAAAACGATATATATTGTAAATGTAATAAAAGTAAGCAGTTTAATGGTGCCATAGCCAATTAGAGTTTAGATCTGAAAAAATGTCCTTGGTCTTCTATGTCGGCTGAGTCTATCAAGGTCAAATAAATGTGACATTTATTACATATTATTAAATGTGACAGTTTAAAATTAAATGTTGAAACATTTATTTAAATCTATAAAGATTTATTTAAATCTGTAAAGATTTAACTAAATGCATAAAGATTTATTTATATGTGTCGATTTATTTAAATCTGCGAAGATTTAATAATAATTGAAAGATTTAAAAGAAATATGTACAGAAAGAGTTACCAAATACTTGAAAATTTAAAATAAATATATAATGATTTATTTAAATCTCTAATGCTTTGTTAAATGTATAAAAATAAAAAGCATTTAACTAAATGTGTGTATATATAACAAATGTTGGTACAATTTGCTGTAAAGAACGCGAAATGCGCATCAAATTTTCACTTTACACTTGGCGCCCCCATACAAAAATGTCTATACGGTTTTACTATTATACCTCTTCAAATAACGAAGCTACAGCAACCCTTCAAAATATGGAAAATTTCAATTACAAAAAATGTACTCAATTGCTGCCTTGGCCGTTGCATTTGCCTGATAAAACGTCCCGAAAACGTGGTATCAGTTTTGTTTTAGCACTGACGGATTCTGAGATACGCTGCGTTTGAGTCAAAAATGCCGCACCCTGTACTAACCATAAGAATAAATGACAATGCAAATTTAAGAACGGTAATTTCGCAATGTTGCAGTTATGAATATAGCTTGTTAAATAAAACGAAACCAATCTAGATTGATCATCAGAGTCCACTTATTGAATTGAGAGACTCAGTATTTACAAAGTTGTCAAAACAGGTAGTTATTCCTATCAGACCTTCAAAAAACAA
The DNA here is from genome assembly GCA_958336395.1 of Ctenicera cuprea. Classification (NCBI taxonomy): domain Eukaryota; kingdom Metazoa; phylum Arthropoda; class Insecta; order Coleoptera; family Elateridae; genus Ctenicera; species Ctenicera cuprea. The sequence goes on along the minus strand of OY284486.1, from coordinate 84,349,556 downwards.
AGGGCGAGGATAGCTTTGTTATTAACCCTATTAATTAAAAACACAAAGAAAATAAAAACACTAGTAATTTAAATATACATAAAAACTCGAAAAGATTCGAAAATGCCAAACTATTACCGCCATCTTGATTTCCCATCAACACCGTCTAGAATTTGTAGCAAAACAAAATGTGTCACTTCCACTGACATAACCAATTTTATAGAGTGATTTTGCCATAAACTTACTAAACAAAGTTGTTTATAATTTTACAGTTAAATTAAATTTAAATTTTCTATAATGGACACAATTATTCAAAAATTTATTAAAATCCATTTCCTACTGAATAAAAAAATTACAAAATCGCTTAGAAATTATTACATTTTCATTTAATGCATTAGGAACTAGAAAATTTATTACTAAAAATATGACAAGTTTAATAATTTAAGAGCAGCTATGAAGCATCAAGGACAACCAAGTACGTGGGTGTGGGTCAACACAGGACGAACAAACAATGAAACAAATATTATAATTAATTATACAAGTTCCAACCATACATTTAATGGCCTTGAATGCTGTCATTAACCAGATACAAAGAGGATTTTCAACTCCTCATCGCCCCAGCAATAATTATGTTTTTCTCAAACTCTTCCGAATTTACAAATTAACTTGCACTAACATTTCGTACTTAAAATCTCGATAACCTAATCCATATTTCGAACTCAACCTTCTTCGTTAATTAACTTCACCTAAAAAAATAATTGCAGCGTTTTCATTGCTTCTCGCCGGTGGTTCCCCTTGTGCAGGCGACGATATCACGACAGTCACAAGGGTAGTATGGGTAGTGGTCGTGAGGAAATAGCACAACCAGCTAACCACACTGCCACTGTGCACGCCGTAAGTTATCCAACTCTTGAAGGCATTCCTCGCAGTAAATAATCTAGGATAGTCGTCCTTGTGATGATGATATGTAGAACGGATCAATAGAACGACCAACCACGTGAACAAAAATGAAACGCGAGATGCAAACGCCCATTTTGTTGTCTATTTTATCTATCATATGGTTTCGTTAATTTATCACAGTTTGAGTGTTTGATATGACTAAGTTAGTATCTATGGTCTAAGTAATTGTAATGATGCAACGATCAAATTAAACTGTGAAACAAAAAAAAAACAAGTTTTATTGTTGTACCCACACGGGCAAGTTCATTTCCATCCATTTACAGTCATGTTTACTTGATAAGAGCCACCGCAATTACATTTTCCTCGACATTTAATAATCAATACCAGGCGTTAACAGTAATTGCTGTCATACTATATTAAAATTACACAACGTAACTCTACGACAGCATATTAAGGCTGAAATTGTGAAATTTACAGATTTTATTAAATTAAAATGTGCGTTTATTTCTATTAAAACGAAATAAAAGGTGTGCCATACTTTCCTGAATAACTGTTGCTTGATTTTATGGCTGACATAAATATTATGAAATAATTTCAATTGCATTCCCCGAGGAAATCAATAATGTTAAAAAAAAACTGAAGACTAAACCATCGCATTTACGAGTACAGGGTAAACAAACAACACTTATAAAAAAAAGCGCGTTTAACCTATATATACTCTATCACAATTTTCACACCTAATTTTATTGTACTACTACGTTATTTTATACTTTGTTAAAAAAATTGCTGTAAAAACTACAAAATTACTACAATTTTCTTTAAAATTCATTTGGGCCTATTCCCCCCTCCCCTTTTTCACAAAAATATCCCCTATTCGTGACATTATACTAAAAATATAATATTATGTTGAGGGCGCTGCAATCGATGTTGAGTTATGCTGTCACCTAGGTTCGGTAGCAGATGGCTCTACAATCGGGGTCGAACAATAAATTTGTCGGCATTAAAATTTGATTTAACCTAAAGCTATTGTAAGTAAGCAGAGATTAAAAGAATCGAATTTAATACTTATCTTAGATTGCAGAGCCATCTGCTAGCCAAAAACTTAAAATACCCACCATCTATTGCAACGCCCCCAAACATGCAACCTTCCTATTACATAGCAGCATACCCAGACATTTTTATGACATATTCATCAAACTGTTTTGTGTAGTACTTTTAAAATCCGCGACCATTCACATTTTACGCTTTATGAACCCTGTTTATCATTTCACTCGAAATTATACAAGCATCAATTGCAGCTGACCAAATAAATAATAAGTAACTAAACGAGCTCGCTTAAGGTCAAATATATAGGGGGGGGGGGGGGAATATTGTAATAAAATCAGTGTGTTCGGCCAACGCAAATTTAGTGATGAGTCTGTGTTTGCAATCACCTTTGCGATCTCGCAAACTCAATGGAACGACCAGTCTGTCCGATTAGTTTACACCACAAGAGCAAGGGATGTTGTAGATTCCGACTGTCTTTATGCTGTACCTTCTAAGAACACTCTTATCAGTAATGCCCTTACTGTATGGTAGAAAAGCTAAGCCTTTCGGAGGTATCAGTTCCTTAGCCTTGGGCTGTTCCGCATCGCGAAAATTGAGAAACAGACTAACAATATAAACAAAGACCATGGTTTTAGACTCAGTAAAGCTTGCACTCCGGTAGTTCATCCTCTAAGGACTCGTAAGCAGCATCGATCTCACGATCACGCTCCACCGGATTTATCTCCGTCCAACTGTGACAGCCAACCAGAACTCCGTCGTTCTGCCCGACTGACTCAAAAGGGTTTAAAAACCTCCGCATCCAGGATCCATGCATTAAGTAAAATTGTAATATTGACAGTACGTAAAAGAAGGCAGATATTGATAGCAACAGTTCTAATTTAATGTTAGGTTAAACGAGCTGCCGTAACGACAATTAGCGGCACACCGCCGTACTCGTTAGATCGTTGATGTTAATACACGTCTCAACAGTTCGTCAAAAATGTCTGGACATGATGATATTATTTACAAAGAAAGGTTCCATGTTGCGGAGCGCTGCAATAGATGTTGGGTGTGGCTTTGCAATCGAGGATAAGCATAAAATTCGATTATTGTGTCAACAAATTAAATGTTCAAGCTCGATTTCAGAGGCATCTGCTGCCGAACCGATGTGACAACATACCTCGACATCAATTGCAGCACCTCCAACATATTAAAATATTAAAACAATTACAGTGATTGTTATTCTATTTTTCTTCTAGTCTATTGATCATCGCAGTGGCGCACCCAGTATTTTATTTGAGGGAGGGGGTCACCCTTCGACTTTAGGTTTATTTTTAAATTTCACTATTATTATTGGCCACTGGATCAACGGCCCTGCACAGAAATTTTGCTAGCACGCATCAAACTGTGGACCGGTACTGAAAAAAGAATTTAAAAAAAAATCAAAATTTTTCTGATTGCTTCTTTCATTTACATCATAAATATATTATTATTTCATCCCCATTAATCAGAATGACTAGAAGGTGCTACCTATTATGCACAAGTTCTTATATAACACAAAACAATAATTTTATTTCAATCAGGTTCCAAAAATACAAATCAAATTTACTATTTGGCATAAAAATTAAAAAGATAGTAAATCGTGCAGTGCAGTGTAATGACTGACATCGAAGCGTCACTATACAAGCTTCCAATTTACGACGTGCATAACTCAAAAGTATAAATCACACCACCGTAACTAAAATTACATATTTTTGAGCTATACTTAAATCGGGCACGTCAGAGCAACAAAAATAGACACGACAACGAATTCTTTTCAAAGTTTATCTACACATGAACCTGCTCTAGTGTAACTTGTAACATTTACAGGTGGGGAAAAAGTTCCAGTCAAACCCCACAGCAGACTGCATAGGGCATGAAGTTCTTTAGGCATGTAACACTGGTAGATCAAAGCAATTTTTGCACAAACAAAGAAATTTTACAAAAACGTTTCGTTTACACATTATTGGACGATCACATTATTATTGTATGGTATTTGTTTTGCAAATTTTTCCCTAAGCACGCCACTGTTTGGTGTACGATTTTAATACAACGTTTTTGGCAACAACCAACAGTGACTGTTGGTCTGCCATATCCCCAATATGCTGTTTTGATGTTCGAAAAGGTCTCTGGCAAGCTCGGGGTATCCATTTTGGCTCCGTTCCAATCAGGCAACTGTGCCTTACTTCAAAGATACAACCAGGTCATACGAACGTCGCTTCTGTTTGTTTGTTAACCCATTTTCTTTTTAATCATTCGTCGAGCTTATTATTCCTATTTTCGAATTCTCTTCAATTAGCATACGAAGTATGCGAGGGCCAGGTCACTTTAATAATATTACATTTACATATATTGATATTTCGGCTACCACAAACACACACATCAAAAACGACCTTGGTTTGTCGGCTAGAATAAAAATGATGGATATTTTTATTAAAGTCAAGGTTGCCCGTTTTGAAACTGTGGAAATCTAAACTTGCACGGTGTGCGTTATGTAATGCACGTTGGAAAAGTACCAATTATGAGTTTACAGTGGATGATGCCAAGGATGTGTAATAATCCGGAAAAGTATTTACTGACGCTTTTAATCGGATTACTCATTACGTTTACAAATGGTGTAGCAATAGTGGAAAAAACATTGAATTTATGAAAATTTTCGAATTAGAGATTTTGACGGAAATACGTGCTTTGGGCATCAACGAAACCAAAAAACTGGCTTTTAAAAAATGTCTGTCTGGGGGGGGGGGATGACTATATGTGTGTGGTAGGTACACAATAACTCCGATGGATGGTTTGATTTTGATGAGCTTTGGAATAAAGGGGAACAACAAAATTCATCGACAAAATAAGTTCAGACCAATAAAACTATTTTTTTTACGATTTCAGGACACCATTTTCATAATTTTAAGACATTTTTTGTTTAATTTAATTTATTCTACCATAAAAACTGGACAAAAAGTTCCTCTACGATTTTTCGATTCGACTACTATTTTTTGAGTTGTTAAAAAGTTGCAAAACCTGAAAATACTAAAAAAAAAACATTCAAACTCAAATATATTGCTATGATATTCGGAGTTGTATGATTTGACTGGAGTATTGTAATTCCTGGAAGGCAGTTTTTGGGATGCTTGTTACAATTTAATTTACGATTGGAGGTTTGTGAAGACTGTAAGGTTTTGGTATTCAAAGTTATAAACTCAGGGTTGCGTATTATTGCTGTAATTTCTTGTTTTTAAAATTCAAATAATTTATATTTTTCATATTTGTGAGGTTTTGTTTACTCTGAAAGAAAGAAGAACACAATCAGATTGATACGATTATTGTTTATGTTAATTTTAATTATAAAATTAGTTCAGAAATGTTTAAAAGGTTAAATATATAAGAATTTTTAGACTTACTTGTTTGTGCATCGTTAAATGTCATCATATGGATGTGAATGTCAATTTGACAAATGTATAAAAAGAACACTCATTGTTTCATGATATTCAGTTGTTTAAAAAAAAAAGAGAGATCAAGAGAGAAGACAAAAGCAAGTGAAAACTTATTGGTTAGTTACGGCTCGTCCTGAAAACAAAGACACAGGATTTTTCATTCTCTGCAAGAAAAAGAGAAAGAAAACGAGTTATATGAAATAAATAGTGGTATTGAATCGAATAGAAGCTATAACAAAACGGATACAAGTGTTTCTCAACTAATTTTGGAAATATCCAAAAGAATAATAATATAAAAGCGGTCCAGAACGAGTTTACCGTTATCATGGTAGAAAAAGCCAAGTATTAGTAAACATAAAAACAGTCCAGTACATATTGGTACAACAGCGGAGGAAGATTCTTACTAAAGGCGAGTGCTGTGATTTTTGTGGAAACTGCAAACCAGAGAAGAGGGAGTTTATCATTCAACGATTATCGAGTTAAGGATAGGAAGTGTTCAGTTTTAAGAACAGTAGAATAAAAAGAAATTTCTGGATTTTCATAAATTTAATCTCAAATTGACTTTTAAATAAAAAAAATTGTTTGTAACGTTGATATTGGTTTGTGTATTTCTTTTTTGTTTGAGTCTTATTTATTAATATCATTTCTTCCCAAGCTTTAATAACAACCCTGAGAAATTTTATAAAAGAGACTCATATAATATATAATTAGTTATTGCGTAAATTGGAGGCGTTTAAAGGACTGTTTTTCTAGTAAGTACATAGCCTCATATCATAGCAATATGTTTGATCAAGTACTGAAAATAAATCCATGATACAATACAAAATCAAGAAATAATTCAAAGCGATAATTGAGAGGAAAATTGAAAATGTTATTTAAAGTGTTTGAAAAACTCAAATTTACATATTCAATTAGGCAGTGGCATGCTATTGGCTGTTGAAAACAGCACGTCATTATTTATTTGTTTAATAGTGCGTCATTTGTTTGAATTTACTTCCTAATTTTGCATTGTGCAGTGCCACTTATTATGTTAAAATCGGCCCAAAGTGCGAAAAAATTGGTCGTGTATCAACGTACCGCTCGTCCTGCTTGTTAATTAGAAGCCCCCGTGCCATCAACATATCATAGTACTCTTGGTTCAAATAATTCGCAACCACTCTGTCGCACTTTAGAGCTAAATTTAAACAAATGACGAACTATGAAACAAATAAATAATGAAGTGCTGTTTTCAACAGCCAATCGCATGCCACTGTTTAATTGAACACGTACATTTGAGTTTTCCAGACAATTGAAACAAAATTTGTAATTTTTCTTCTCAATTATTATTTGAACTATCTATGGTTTGTTGTAATTTATTATGGATTGATTTTCCGTACTTGAACCAACACTTAAATTTGAGTATGAAATTTATTCTTTCTATTATTATCAGATTTTTCAAAACTTGAATAACTCAAAAAATATAGTTCGAGTTAAAAAATCGCACAGCAACTTTTTCTTCAGTTTGCATCCTGTATATGGTATAGTCAACTTAAAAGCACCTGTAGGGTACGTTTGCAAATCAAGGGTGTAGAATTGGGTTTGAACTAGTTTTCGAACGCGAATTTTTAAACAATTTGAACATTTCAAACAATTTGAAATTTTGAAAATTTAAAGAAAATACTAAAAATTTAAAAATGTAAGAATTTTGAAAACTACAAAATTTCAAAAATTTTTAAAAAATTTGGAAACATTTAAAATTTTGGAAAATTTTCAGGATCTATAAATTTTTTTAATTTTCAAAAATCCTAAAAAAATTCTTTAAAATGAAAATTATCAAATTTTGAAAAATTTGAATCAAATGTTAATATTTTACTGGTAAATGACTTAGATCGTTGATTACGTAAAGTTTAAAAAATATAACCGACATTATAAATTAAAATATTTAAATCGCTTACATACAAAAACGGCTTAAATCGTAAATTATGGATTAAAATTAATAAAAAATCATAAAATATCAAATTAAATTAAAAAATATATTGAGTTTTGCCATCACATTATGAAAAAAGTGAATAAACTTCTAAAAAAGTGTATCAGAGGAAGCCCTGAAATAGTGACCTTAACTTTGACATTTGACTGACAATAAATTATTCTAATTATTACTTGGGGCGGGTGGTCGAGCAGCAGTTAAGCTGTGACACTGCTCTACCAAACGTTACCCGGTTCAAGCTCAGGCGGAGGAGTGTTGGTGAATAACCCTGGTAGTTGGTACCCCATTTAAATGTAAGTAAAAAATAAAAAAAAAACAAAACTAAGAAAATTATATTTACATCATAAACTTCTTTCAAAAATACTATTTTTTGTTGTTGTATAAGTCTGAAATTATAAAATCATTTACCGTAAACTATAAGAAAAATAATGTAACTGTACCAACAAAAAATAAAACAAATGCATTAACAATAACAAATTTATTCAAATTAACTAATAAAAATAAATTACAACCATTTATAAATCAGGTAACATTATGTAAATCACAAAATAAGATAAATTGCATATAATAAACAATTTTAAAATTAAAATTACGTAACATACCTAGTCATTGAAATTGCTAAAATTCGACAAAAATTGTTGTGTTGCATGGCTTTCTGTAGAAACTTAAGTAACACATTTCAAGTAGAATATTTCTCATACACATAAGTCCGGAAACGCATCCCAACGGAGCTACAGCCTCGCGAACATAAAACGGTCTAATCACGCTTTAATTAAAATCCCTTCCAAAAATTGTAATATTTAATTTAAATTTTGTATGGATATTTCACAATTGATGATACTAATTTTCGCTTATATTTATTACACCACCAGGGGCTTAGATGTAGGGGTGTGCTCGACATATGTTAAGAGATACCCCCATTAATACACTCCCCTGGTTAATACATTTTAACGTTAATAAGCTAAAATAGAAATTATTATTACTCCATAATCAAGTATCTCAATTTATGGCGGAGATATTAATTCAAACGTCATTAGGCAATTCCATATTCGAAAGGCTGTAACTCGGTAAGCAAGCGTTTACAGACCCATGATTATTAGACGTTTTCTACTTACAATGAGCTCACAAATGTGTTTTATTAATTATTTAATTAAGTTTGTAAAGAAAATCATGCAACACCCTGTATAGTACTGAAGCCAAAAAAACTCTAAAATACGAATTATACAGAAGAGAAATAACGAAATATTTATGTACATTTATGAGTTTTTTAAAACAGTGTTTTACATCCCAACTAATTTAAAATATACTTCGGATAATTTAAATTACGCGCGATAATGCAACCAGTACGTCAATTTTTTTTTGTTATATCATTGGTTGGCATTTATATTTTTTAAAACAATCGAATAACGATTACGAAGTACAGTCTTAACAAAAGCAAGTAGCCTGTTAAAAATTCTAAGCTATTGAGTTTTTTTTTTAATTTATGAATAATTTGTATCATCACTTTTTAACGATTTAATGTTAAGAATTCCATCTAAATTTGGCTAAATTCAATTATCAATTATTAATCACACTAAACAACTGTGTAACGTAAAAAATAACATAATACCACCTATTGGTACATACAGGGTGATTGAGTTAAACGTTTTCTTTAATAACTTCCTTATTTTAAGAAATAGGAAACAAAAAAGACTTTTCTACAGGGTGTTAAAACTACTAGAACGAGTAGTCAACATTGTTTTGTTAAACAAAACGACCTGTATATTGTTAGATAGAGGTTCAAATCACCTATCTAAAAATATATAACACTTACACCTTTACGCCAGTAATAACGTCGCAATTAAAATTTAGGTAGACAAAAAAAAGGAACAAAAGAATGGCACGGTATGGTAACTTCAAATTAAGAAATAGCAATTTTTCTTTTATGTTCTTTTATTTTATGTCAATTTGTGGCATTGTTACTGACGTAAAGGTATACGTACAAGGTATAAGTATTCCATATTTTTGGAAAAGTAATTTAATCGTCATCCAAACACCTAACAATATACAGGGTGTTACATTAAAAAACCGAAGAGGTCTACCGGTCCTAGTAGGTCAAACACTCTGTATAAAAATCAAACCATCCGTCTTGTAGAGCATTCTAAAATGAACCTTACTTTTGTAATTGATTTTCTCTATTTCCCAAAATAACACAGTAATTTAAAAAAACGCTTAGTCGAATCACCCTGTATATAACACAATTTTCAGATAAATAAGACACAAAGCGCAGAAATATAAAATTAACCACCATTATAACCCTAAACAACCTCACAGAGTGTTCACAAACATAAAGAAGCCGATTGCAATGTCGATACTATTAGAGTTCGCTAATAAGGCCAAGTTTTCTAAAACACCTTATATATTCTTGCATATTTCAAAAGAAAATACCTAACTGAATATGAAAGTTTCTTAAACACCACAGAAATTTAAAAATAAAAAAGTTACAGCAGATCAAAATGTAATTTTATTTTTCTTTTCAATCTTATTCAAAATATACAGAATGTTTTATTTTAAATTAAATTTTTTTTAAATTTTGCCGCGTTTCTATTAAAACCCCTTAAAACCCCTATATACAGTGAGGAACAAAAGTAGAATGACTTTTTTCGTTTTCATCTGTTTCCACAACAATTACTTAGCTCTAATAACAAGGAACTTGCAAAATGGTCCGTTATTCGTGATCACCCCATATATTGGGCTTTATACAAAGCAACACCGACAACTCAAAATGTAAAGAAAGATAGGGAGTGCGAGAGAGACAACTAAGAAGGTGATTGCACGTTTTGGCATGTCGTACCAGAAAGTGCATTTACAGATTTCAAAAAACGTTTCCGATGTAAACGCACTTCTGGCACGCAATCCAAAACTATCAAAACTCAAAAAACTGGGCGCAGGATGAAGCAAACGGTGCTCGTGCTGATAAGTGAACATTGATTGCCCCACCGAAAGCACCTAGAACTAATAACAGAAAAATCACGGTGAGCACCCGGTATATTTGCAAAATCTCAATGTTATATACAGGATGTCCCAGAAAGAAATGCGCTTAACGCTGTGTCAATACCACAAACTGCAGTATTTCAAATTTTTTAAATAAGCAACAAAATTTTATACCGATGTAGAATTTACGCAATCTAAAATTTCTTATTTTAATGGAAATGCTGCAAATGTGGGCTTAATTTTGAATTTGCTTTTTATGACTAATCAATTAGTACGTACAGTAAAATTAAAATATTTTTAATGGACTCGTTCCATAAACACTGTACATCCTGTATATAAAACAAAATAAAATGTATAATTCAACACACCTTTGTCAACTCCAAGTCATGCTAAAGCAGACACAGCAAGCAAAAAACGTCCGTATAAGACAAACACAAACATTTTGAATTTGGTAGGAAATAAATTTTGTCGATAAAACGAGCCGCTTAACTAAAACAAACTATTTTTGTTAAAATAATATTTATGCAAAACCTGATACAGAATCTGCACGTGCTGTGGCCGTCTGGTCAAGGCTGCGTTTTTCAGTCAAGAAGCCAAAAATAGTATTTTGAAAATTTAACATTAGGCAATACAAATTCCTTGAACCTTCCTGTATACAGGGTGTTTCGCTGAGCACGAGCCATAGCATTTTAACCATGTTTTAATTGCCCATATATCACAGGATATCTTATGGACATACTATTTAGATCCAAAAAATCGTCCGTATGTCTTTGGACCTAAAGTGGATATCCATACGATATTTTACGAACGTGATACAGGTAATGTACAGTGGACGTCCATATATGAATATCATTTTATTTTTACTATAAAATTTTTTACACAAACGCAATATTTGACAGTAAAAATCTAGGAAAATTGCAATTTTTTTCAAAATTAAATAATATTTATTGATATGAAATAATTACGTTTTATAGAATTTGCTTTATTATTATGAATGCACAAAATTGAATTTGGTGGTTAGAATTATAACTACTGCCATCGACATTCATATGACGTCCAGTGTACGCAATATGGATGTCTTATGGATATGCGATATTATATGGATATCCTTGTGCTATATGGGTTTGTTAGGATTAAAGTAGGTTGTCGACAGATTTCAGTCACATTACATGCTTGTCTTAATATCCATGTAATATGAACGAATTACGTGTTAAGTGGGGATGGTTCTGAGGTAGAGCACTCGCTCACCAATGCGAGGATCTCGGGTTCAATTCCTATAAAATTCCTTCCGATCACTTCGTATGTAATGAAAATGTCATAAGAATATAAATCATAACAAACAATTTAAAAAACATTTTATGGGTATTGAACTCGGGTCCTCTCAGTGGCGAGCGAGTGCTCTACCTCAAGACCACTCCCATCAAGCGCGACTTTTGTAGATACCCCACCTTGATCTTAAACAAATTAGAACATAATTAAAATGTTATAGTATCAAACACCCTGCATAATAAAATTTCGAAAAATTTCATAATGCAAGAACAAAGCGTGCTGTTATAAAGCTTGCCTCAAACATATGGCTGAAGTATTTTTTGTTACTTTGCGTGTTACCCAAGCAACAGAAGAAACAATCGTTGAAAATTTTTATTAAACTTTAGAACCACCAAATTTCCATCCTCAGCCTTAAAAAACTAACTCAAACAATAACACAGCTCTGACACGTCTGTGTGGTTTTGTTATTCCTAGCAATTAAACACAAAATGACCTGTTTTTTGCATCAATAACATTGTTAAATATAAATTAAAAAAAAATGTGTTTTAACCCTCTTACCTAAAGCTGTAATAATACCCAACGAGAAACGATCATTTGCAATTCCAACTGGTGGTATGTCGACCATGCAATTAAGAAGGGAATAGTGTCATAATTTTTTGGTTTCAACCCCCCCCCCCTTTTTTTTTTCAACAAAAATATAAAAAATAAAAACCGATTGTGTCACAGAACTAGGTGCACGTTTGTTGTTAATTGTGCAAAACGGTTTCAGTGACTCAGACAATTAAATTTAGAATGTCCGGATTTTCTGCAATAAAATCATTTTGAATAAAATACAATTTTGTGCTTTTCAATGAAATTTGGGGAATGTGGAAGGTATTTCTTGACCAAGTAACGGCCGTTTAGGATTCATTAGAAGCTATCGATTCTATATTTTTAATAGGCTACGAAAAATGTGAACATCGTCCCTGTAACAATGTATATTTTTTTACTTTAAAGACTTTAATTTAAATTTTTTCCGTAACAAATACAAAAAAAAAACACAAAAATGTTCTTACAAATTTTGCTGTTATTTAAGTTTTCATTAACTTTTAAATTTAAAAAAATTAAAATCAATAAATTGATGCAAAAAACAAATTTTTGCACTTGAAAACTTCCTGTTTCTATATTACATAAATAAACGAACAAACACGCCCTCGCACTGGATTTAAAAGTACTACTACAAAGAAATTTTACACCTCTTCTAGTCGCAACGTTTAAGGATGTGCCAAAAAATGGGCTCGTGTTATGTATTGTGCGGCATTTGTTCCAAAATTTGTAATTTTGAACTTTATAAATCAAAATTGCATACTTTTATTGTTGGTTTGGAAGTTTATCAGTTGCCAGATTACGTCAAAAAAATAAGACATCTTGAAAAATTTCAAGTGCATAAAATAAAGTGCAAGGATTTCCCAATCGGTTATTTTTACAACTTTGAAAAGCGAATCACCAAAAATATTAATAAACCAACATGCATTTATGTTTAGTTTTATTATTAAACGAGCAATTTTCTAAATATACAGCATCGTCCAATTTGAAATACGGCCAAAGAGGAAGAAAATATTCCACCCAAAAACGCACCACACATCCACACACTATTCGGGCCCACACTACAAAAAGCACTGAAAATCGAACACTGGAACACACAAATAAACAGCATGCATTTCAGCTTTAGGGCAGTTTAGCAGGCAATAAACGAGTAAAGTTTAAAAGAGATAATCCGCGAACGTCCGAGCGAGCGGTCCAACAATACACTTCAGCTGGGCTGGACGCGAAAATAACACTTTCCTACTGCTATCTGTTCCATTATGCAATCTTGCATCATGCCAAATAACTGCACCGTGGTATCAAAAGGGTGCCAATATTATCACGGGATGCAAATCTAGACGGAAAATAACCATTACCGAAAACAAATATAGACCGACACGATGCAAAAAATGCAATAATCGAAAAATGTTGTCGCATCGGAAATTCACCGCGGAAAATCCACTTTGTGTTTAATCCCGGAAACTACTCGTAAAAATGCACTTTGTAAAACCTTATAAGTTTTCAACACCAATCAAATGAAATATTGATAATAAAAATATATATTAACGCGCACAAAACCCGTAGAAGTCGTAATAAACAAGTGATAATGTTGGAAGAATATCTTAAAAATGCAATAAACAGAAATATTTACGTTAATTGCGTTTCGAATTAAAATGGAAATAGAAAGAATCCACAAATTAAATTTGCAATTACGTAAACGCGCGCATGTGCTGTACCGACCTCGGATCGTACACGACAGCGCTAGATCTGTAATAATAGAAAGAAAACAGCACTACTTTCGACTGCAGTTCATAGAGGACTCTCGTATATGCAATAGCAGCAATGAACGGTATCATGTCGTAAGGAATCCTGAGCAGTATCATTAGGATGCGGTAGAATTTTGAAAAAACTGATGGCGTTATCTCGAAAAACAATATTTTTTTTAATACGCAGTATTGTGCAAGTTGGAATATTTTATTCGAGCCAATTACAAGTTTTTTTTTGCTTGGGAAGTTCGCTGTAAAATATTATCTACTACGGCAGTTGCTCAAATCTTCTCGATGTATAGTTATGTGGGCAACTTTGATAATATTATAGTTACGAAAAAACCGCTTGCGTGTTATTTAGTCAATTTTTAAACACGAATTAAATGGAAGCAACAAAATACAAAATCTACTTTTGTTTTTGAGTTACAGTCAAAAAGTGAAATTATTTACATTTCTATTGGGTACATTTATATTTAGTTATTAAAATCTTTTAATAATTTTTTTGTGCAGATTCCGAATGCCTAAGCAACTAGAATTAGATGAAGCTAAATTTAATGACAGTGTAAAAATCTACGTTTACAACCCCTAATAAATGAAAGGATCAAGTTCTGCACATTTTTCACTACTGTTGAATTCTGCTTCATCTAATTTTGGTCGCTTACTTTTAGTAGGTATATTTCAATTTAAAGAATATTCCCGTTTCGGTTTTAAATATTTACTTACAATAATCCGATTTATTAGGGGTACCTAAGGTTTTTCAAAAAATCTTTTCGGCCCATAAATTAAAAAAAAAAACATGTTGCTCAATGTATTATAGTTTCGGAGATCAGTTTGTGACACTATTATTGTTACACCCTGTATTTTAACTAGCGTTTAAAACTTAACACATTTTCGTAATGTCGCGTAATAAATAACACCGCATTTTGCCCTGCTGACATCTAGCGGCTGGTTTGAGAAACAACTTGAAACCTTCTTAAAATGGTTACTTTTGGACCACGGCCTCCTGGGCTAATATCGACTTCGCGAAGTCGATATAGTCCAGGAGGCCGTGTTTTGGACAAATGCAATACGTCAACACACTATGTTTTTTTGCTTTATGGTTAGATTGAGGCTATACAGGGTGTAACAGACCACCCACGCACTATCTTTTACGGCTATAAACTATTCAACTACATAAACGAGATAAAAAATTTGTAATATAAATCGTACACGACGTATTCAGTAAAAATAGTTCTAAATTTTTTAAGGTTCCGGAGAAGGTAGTTTTTGGTGGAGGAGGGCTACAGGGGTTTCTCCAGATTTTCAAATACGAAAGTGGATCCAGTTGTACCTCATTTAAAAGGTATTTTTAAACCCAACAACTTCAAAGAAAGAAAATATCGATAGCGCAAACCATTTCAAAATGGCGGCCAATTATATCAAAAAAGCGGCCATTACATGAACCTTTTCCCTTTTCCCCAACCGCACATGAACTTTGGTAGCAAGAAAATTGGTATTGATCGTTAAAGTTTATTAAAATAGCTTTCCAACGATGTACCACATGGTTGGGACAAAAAATAAATGTTAGTACTTCTTCTCCTCCCCAAAAGAGCGGGAACATTCAAAAGATATTATCTCTCAAAAATCTTAAATAAGAAGAAGCGTCAAGTGATACCTCATTTTGAAGGTCATATTAAACTGAACAATTTTTGTATTTAAAGTTTTTCGATAGCTCTCGCCGTTACAAAATGGCGGATCAATTTATAAGAATTTACTTTCTACTACCGAATGAGTCGCTTCCTTTATCGCATTTAAGGCAGTGAAACAGAAATTTGTTTGCTGGTGTATAAAGTCTATTCACATAACATTAAAATCTTCGTGCGAGTTGGAGTTGGACAACTCAACATTCGCACTAAACCTTTATTATACCTTGTACTTTCCTGTCTCGACCACGCACTCTTATTTTCCGTTTCCGACTAACAAGTTGTGACACCACGATCACCCGCATCCCCATCTTACATTTAAAACAATCACGACACGCTGCACATCCTATTCGCCAAAAACACCAACACAGGCATTAATAGTTTCCCACCGGATGTAATAAAGGTATGGTGCGAGTGCGATGTTGAGTTGTCCAACTCCAACTAGCACGTGGATTTTAATGTTATGTGAATAGACTTTATACACCAGCAAACAAATTTCTGTTTCACTGCCTTAGGTGCGGTAGACGAAGTAATTCATCCGATAATGCAAAGTAAATTTTTACAAATTGAACCGCCATTTTGTAACGGTGAGAGATATCGAATAACTTTAAATACAAAAATTGTTCAGTTTACTGTGACCTTTAAAATGATGTATCACTTGTTCTATTGAAGATTTTTGAGATTATATCGTTTGAATATTGCCGCTCTTTTAAAGAGGAGAAGAGGTATTAACATTTATTTTTTGCCCTCGTGTGATACATCGTACATCGCTATCAATATTTGCTTTTTTTTAAGTTGTTGGGTTTAAAACTACCTTTTAAATGAGGTACAACTTGACCCACCTTCGAATTTGGAAATCTCGGGATACCCCCCCCCCTTTCTAACCTTTCCGGAGCCCAAAAAATTTAAAAATATTCTTATCGAATACCTCGTGTACGATTTATATAACAGATTTTTATCCCATCCATGTAGGTTCAATGCTATAACCCTACAACAGTGCGTGGGTGGTCTGTTACACACTGTACTATACCAGGCGAAAACAGATTGTTCGCAATTTTTTTCAAAGTCAAACCAACAAATTAATTTAACCTATTTAAATTTAAAATATGTTACTTTATCCGTTTCTGAATAAATTGAATACCATACGAAAGTTGAGAAAGGACGTACATTATTAATAAGCTAGCGTTCTCCACTGAGCGGAACCAACGCAACAGTACGAAAAAGGTATCCAATATCTCTATTTACCAAACTACTTGCTAATGTTTGTAAACCATACAAGATAACACGGTGACACATTCCAAACCGCATAATATCACGTCACCCCACAATAAACATTTCCGACAACTTATTCTAAGCGGTCACTTTGTTCTAGAGGCGCTGACGATTAATGAATGGCCGACAGCAGTTTGATTATGATAATAAAATTAAAAAAACATTTCCAAGATTAAATGGTAACTTAATTATAGCACTAAATTCGGGCACAATTTTACATTTTTGTGGCGAGACTAAAAAAAACACTATCATTATCGCGTCGTTTCATTATGGTAATTTTATTAAGAAAACAAGCGGAATCTTGATCTGCAAAATTAGAAGATGACTTATTTGTACATTTACATAAAAACTATAAATCACAAGTACCTATGGGCGATGATGCTTTTTTGATGACGTTGCAGGAATGCAAAGCTACTGAGATACCACCAGCTGTGTTCACTATATCAAATCCAAGAAAACACAGGGTGGTCCCCAGCACCTGAACATAATCTTAATAGAATTCAGTTCCTCACGTCTTCTTTATTAAAAACAAATCATAGGTTTCAATCAAAACATTTTCTCGTAGTTCTCTAAAAACCTTATCCTTCTCATCCTTCTTTACACTTTATATACAAAAACCGATAATAACACTCTTCAATCTAATTTTCTACTTTCATCTTTCTGTGGTGCTTCATTTTTAATAAACCTGCGTTCTTGTTTCTAAGTAGTTCGGCTGGACTATGTGAGATTCCTCGACCTGAGAGGGATGCGATTTCCATTGATTCGATGATCTTATGAACATGAAAATCTCCTTTTGGCTTCACCGTCTCAATCTTGTCTTCCTTCCTTTCTGCTGTTAATCACTTTCTTCTTGATCATCGTCTTCGTGTTCTTACCGATTCTTCTACGTATATAATGCTTCGTATGCTTAAGCAATGTCACTAATCCCTCTGCTTTTCTACTTTCCTTCAGCAACTTCTCCATAATTATCTTCCAACAGTTTTCAACATAGCAGAAAATTGTTTTTCGTTTTGCTTTCTTTCTGAAGCCTTAGCGATTTTTGATTTTTAATTCTTTGATTGCTTCCTGTGTTTGTTTCCTCTTATACATAAATTTCGATACTGACGTTCAAGATCCACGAATCGTCAGAACAGCACCCGTCAGTATAGCCCTACCAAAATGGCGGCGTCGAAATAGCCTTGACAAAATAGCCCTGTCAAATTAGCCCAATTTTATTACCTATCCATGCCCTGGCCGTGCCCGATGTTGGATGCTTAGATATTACAAATTATAAGGCATTTCAACACTGTTCTATGATAGATGAGGCTAGGTTAATGACATGCAGTGGCGGTTCCAGGATTGATAACAGGTAAGGAACTGTAATTCACAGAAGTAAACACAAAATTTTTATTTCAAAGTGGGCGTGGCCAACTTCAACGCATTGTTGCGATGATTTTACACTCAAATTAAAAAAAGTCTCAGAATATTAAACTTTATGTTTGTTTTGTATATAATGAATCACACTGGCATAAAAACAACCAAGTAGGGACCCTAGAAAGTGAACGACAATGTCATCTAGGCACAGCACACAAGAAGCTGACAAAACAATTACTGCTATCCCTAACCTTATCGGCCTTATCTGTCGAGTATGAGCTATTTGACAAACATGAGGAAAGAGCTGAGCACCAACAAATTTACAATGTTTAGAAGCATGAAAAATGTGACAAACAAATAGTGTCACTGCATTCTGAGTTTAGGCTGAATTGACTCATATGTTACCAGTTATCTATTTATGACAACCCTTAAACGCAAGAAAATTAATGTGCTATTTCGAATGAACATAATCAAGCCTTTCGATTATTGAAATATCTTTCAAATATTTCGAAAGGTTGTGGAAAATCATTTAAATATTTCGCGATTTTGAATTTTTAATTTAGTCTGCTTGAGCTTTTAAGCGATAGCCAGCTGCAAAATCGTCTAGGTGATATATCGCTCAAACGTGCGCCCCTCACCCCCTCCCGGCCCCATAAAACCGCGCGTTGTGGTACAAATGGATTATTTTTTTTTATTGTGTACATGATCGAATACTTATTGGTTACGCTCTTTGAGATATTTTTAATAAAATGAACGTGCCTGGATCGCAGCGGAAAGCGCGAGTTATTAGCACGCAACCACGTGTACACGGAAACCTTGGCAATTTTGTTGGAAGCTGTTTTATCGGGTCTATTTTGACTGGTGCTGTTTAGACGGCAAGCCGTCAAAACCACTTCATTTCTAGCTGTTTTCTTCATGGCCTTCTATTTTCCTATCATTTTCTAATCATTGCAGAAGTAATACAGAATATAATTTAACATTTTCAACAATGCTCTTATTTTATTTTTGCACATAGAATATAAATATAGAAACGGCCAATAAAAAAAAGAAGCCCTTCTTAGCATAGCATTTGCTACTTCCTTCTGCTGCTCTCTTTTCTTCTCTTAGAATTCCGTTCTTTTCCCAATAGCTCACCTTCATATTTCTACTTAGCCCTTTTCTCACTAATGTTCACTTTTTTTCTCATGACCATCTTCGTGATGCTAATTTCTATTTTCTCTTCGATCTTCATTTATTATAATATCAATTTAATTACGAAACAGAACAACACAAAAATAATAACTTCTAAACGCTCATCAAGATAAATATATAACCTCTATTTTTCACTAGGTACCAAACCGACAAGTTTTTACGAAGTTACGCACAAAGGTCGAATCAATTATGACCCTCCCTTTTAATTTTTCGTAATATTTTAACCAGCAATACAACTTGACTAATACGAAAGGTCAACCAACAAAAACGACCAGAACAGAAATCATTGAACGAACTTACACACCTTTAAAATTTAATAATGTTCGGAGTTATTAATGGAACTAGTTCGTACTTAAAACGCCACAAACACGAGCGTTTTATTTGTACATTGTTGTATTATGAATAAACGTTTGTTCCTGCATATTTACCCTGCGCTTTTATTATTAAATAGTTTAAAAAAAGGGTAGAGAAATATTAAACCAACAAAACTGTGTGTATAATGTGCAGGTCACCCATTTTGTTGATAACTAACTATCCGATAGGATAAATAGCGAAATATTAACAATAATAATTTTGATTTACAATACCGATTTGAATAGAATGTTATTTGTTTAATATTAACAAAAAAAAATATTTTGCTCAATAATAACACTGATTTTTTCTTTCCTTTAAATTAAAAGAATTGATCAATATAATAATGATCGAATTGTATATTTTCTACAGTCTTAAAACAAAGCCCAAACAAATTTTGTTCGGCTTAATGTTTCAATGCACACTTAAAGCGCTACAGAGCGCGGTTTTATGAAAAATTCCATCATTCTCTAGGTGTTTCGCGTTTAGTGCAGTGAATATACTATCGAACTGAACATTAAAATAAAATAATTTTATGCAATGCTGGTGGTACTTACAGTCGGCTGGAAGGTTCGACAGTCGATTCGTCCCCTTCTATCCGGTACACTTTTCCGGACATTACGTATTCGAAACTGTCTGCTCTGGAACCCTCGCTTTCCAAGCCCGCAGGGTTCCAATCGCCCCCATCCGGGTATCCGTCCTCACGCAGCGTTGTCGCAAGAACTAGACGAAATTTGTCACCTGGAAATAATAGTCAAGTGTTAATAAAATTTTGTTTAGATCGAGAAATATACAGGATGTTTGCAAATCACACGGAAAATGAACTTCTTAGTGAATAGGGGGGGGGGGGGTATTATGGCAACTGTATTGGTTTTTAAGAACCAAAGATAAACTCGCATAAAACGAGATCGGAAATATTTCATCCATAGAAAGTATCAATTATTTAATACAACTCCTCGCGGAGAGGAAAACTGATGCTGTAAAAAAGGGGTAAAGGGAAAGAAAGCGTAGCTTGGGGGAAAAGGGGAAACAATGACGAAGTGAAAGAAAACAACACGTGAAGCAATCGGTTCATCAAAAAAAATTAAGACGAAAACCGTGGTGGAATAACATTTATCCCATCTTATCCCATCAGGGCACATGTTCTTTGCACCACGGTTTCTTCTTTATAATTTTTGAGCCTTTCGAATTCTTTGTAAAATATGGTTTTTGAAAGACAAAATTGTTAGACCAGGGGCGTACATTTGGCAGAATAATAAATTCCATTGCGGTATTAACAAATAATTTTTCGCAGTTTCAAAAATTTGTGTAACAAATACACTGTGGCCCACATTCGAGTCTCAACATTGGTATCTGGTAAACGGTTAAATAGGGAAAGTTCTGGATAATGTTATGTAGTATTAAGACGCTTTTTTTCAGATATAAGGCATCTGTTTCAGTTGTTGAGTTATTTTGAAAGAACCAAAATATTGAGTTTTTTTTTTCTCAATAACTTAATTTGTTCTTATTTACATTTTCAAAACTTGCACATTGTTGAGGCACTTTCTAAAAATACATTCGAAAATGTTCTCAAAAAAAGGTTCTACCTTCTTTTGTTTTTGAGATCCAAGCGCAAACATTTATTTTTATGGGCGCCGTTTTTGGTAATAATTTAAACATTTCTTTGATTTTTTTTTGTTACTCTGTTTTTTCCCAAATACATTTCTTAGGTCAAATAGCTGACAAAACCGGTAATATATAGTTTGACAGGAATCGCAGCGGCCATGGGCTACTAATACCTTTAAAATTTTGTGAAAAAAACATTTCTCTAAAAGATTGCTTAAGCCTTAATTACAATAATTTTTATAGGTTGTTATACATAATTGAAAAATTTAAAAAGTGGGCTATCTTAAGAGCCTATCAACAAAAATGGCGCCCATAAAAAATACAAAATTTTGTGCTTATATCTTAAAAACAAAAGAAGGTAGAAAATTTTGGACAACGTTTTATGGTGTATTTTTAAAAACTGCCTTAATAAAGCGCAAGTTTCAAAAATGTAAAAAAAAATTAAGAAGTTATAAATTAAGGAAAAAAAAAACTATTTTGGTTTTCCAAAATATGTCAAAAACTGAAAAAGTTACCCTAAACCTCAAAAAAACGTTTTAATACTACATAACATTTCGTTTTCGAGATCCTAACGTTGAGACTCGAATTTGGGACACACTGTATAGCTTTTTTGAAGACGAAACTCTCAGAACAGAGGCGTACATTCGGGAATGTCAGAATAATAAATTCCTTACTGTCAAAATTATAATTCCTATTCTTTCGCTACCTTTCACTGCAGCATAAAAATCGTAACCCAGAAAAGACAAAGCGGCCATAACGGTATAATACCAAACAGATAAAATCTAAGGTATGATTGATATGAATGGGGAACAACTGCCGACAGTCCCTGACAATGGCAATAGCAATGTCAAAGTTGTCATTATCGGAGGCTGTCGGGATATAAAACGTAATAATAATTATTCCAAAACGAACAAATCGCCTGGAGCTTGCGGATACTCTGCAAGGTTGTGCCTAAAACTGGCGATTATTGATCGTATAATTAACTACGGCCATAAATAAACTCAATTCATATAGTTAACTGTTTAAATGTGGGTATATAATATATTGATTTAGTGATCTGCTGCTGTACAGATGCTATAAAGGTGAAAATAATGGTGAATTTACAATGCAGTAGAATGGAAACAGTTTGAATCCACTACCTGAGATTTTAGTAATCAAAACAGCTTTGTAATTCATACTTTAATACAGGTTTTGATAGTTAACTTAATTATTAATTGGAATTATTTAAACAGTTTGCATAAAACCACCAAATCGTAAACGTGTGCAGTTGAACGTAGCATTAAACTCACTTAAACGGTTTGCAATTTTTTAGCCAGGTCATTCGTTACTTTTAAATTGGATTTGAAATTTTTAATAATTAAACGCGAGATATTTTTTTACATTACCATTAAAAATTGGGCGCCAAATAAATAGACCGCTGCCTTTAAACACTGTTTTGTATACGGGAAGACGATCCTTAACGCTACCAGCTATGAAACAATCAACTAATCTGTTATTCTTAATACCTCCCTGCATGCACATTGATAAAAAATACAATGATCAGATGCAAAAAAAGTAAGGATAACAAGGCGCAGCAGCAATAGGCGCGCCTGTTCCCGACTTGCAGCGAGCGGTGTTGCCAGGTCTGGTGAAAAATCACCAGATTTGGTGATTTTCAAGTGTCTAGTGATTGTCAAAACTTTTTAAAAAATCACATAAATGTGCTGATTTTTCAATAATTATTAAAACATTGTATAACTTTTTTTTATATAATTAAATGTTTGAAATTTAAAAAAGTTAACTTTAAAAACTCAATAATTTATTTATTTTGGAGTACCGCAATTTTGTTAAACTGCTGATTGCGAACCCCTGATTATTTTTATACTCAAAAAACTGCATAGGAATTCGTGAATCGTTATCTGTTATGTTATACATAAGCTATACAGGGTGTTTTGAAAAACATGGGTCCCGTTCAGAGACAGATTCTTTAACTAAATATAAGACAAAAACTTCCTATAAACTGTAAGATATTGTTTAATAAATAACCTAATTAAATTGATGGCACATATTGATGCTATCATAGAAACCAACATGTACTTTACAATCAGTAACCTATGCTAACCCCCCCCCCCCCCCCCCAGGCCCCGGCGCCCGCCACAATACTTTACATGCAGGTGCTCTCCCTCCGATGAAAACTCCAACTCCTGATGAAAAATAACGTCGCCACTATAAAGGAGCTGCTTTTGCGCGTGCGCCGGCCGTCTATTAGCTCGGTATCATACAAAATACAGGGTACGGAAACAGCTCGAAAGCTGAACCTGTGTTAAATGGCCAGCCAGATCTTCAGACTTAAACCACTGATTGCCCGCTGTGAATGGACAGCAGATCAGGGTGTTAAATTTTTTATTATTTATTGGCTATTTTAAAAATTTCGATGGTTTGAAATATACTCCTAAAATGTCTCATGGCTCATAACCTTTTTATTTATAATTAAATTTCAACAATGTGTAGGTAAAGGGGCCAATATTTTCTAAAAAATACTTTCACGTCACTGTTTTTTATTTTTGAAAATTGCTTTTTGAAATTCATTTTTGAATTTGAATAAAAAAAAGCAAATCAAAAATTTATTGTAAATAAAACAATTATTAACTTCAACAGGTTTTTCATTATAGCCTTATACGTATTTCGACACGTTGGCATGTCATTTTCAGAGGCTAAATTAAAAGTAAACAGTTGGTGTTGCTATATAGGAACAATAAATCTTCATAATTTAATCTTGTTTTCCTACATCTGCGTCGAGATTAAATTCAAAAATTGAAATGTAATTTTTTTAGAAGATATTGTCCTCATGTAAGTACACACGTACGCCCCTGGCGACCTATTTTGGAATTTCACTCAGAATTCTATATACTACACTAAGCAAGCTTCTATTTATTTGAGACATAGTTTGCAGCGAAGATGGAAAATCTCGTAAACCAACTTTTAAAAGACAAATTTATTGGATACTCTTTCAAAAAATCAATAGAAATAGTTTTTAAACTTAAAAAAAGTAATAAGTGGTACGGCACTATAATCGACCACTGTGCACTGATTTTGTAGTTGTGTAAGTTGAGTCAAATTTTTATACAGAAAAAAATGTATTTCCTGTATAGTGTATAGAAGAGCAATTCGTTGAACATTTATTATGTACGAATTATTTTTTTATGTATGTTTTGTAGTTTGTTGATATTTAGTAAAGATAACAAGCTCCATTTTTGAAATATGTTTTTCTAATCTGCTTTAAATTATTTTTTCATTTGCCATTGCCTATCCAAATTTTAAACCCACGGAAAGTCACTGCAATTTAAAATAATTGTAATCATTGATTTTATATTGATTAGATTGGCAGAACCTATAAAATGACAGCATTTTTTTGAGATCAACTGCCTATTTGGAATATTAACTCTGCATTTTTTTGTGGCTTCGACTAGCTACAAATTAAAAAAAATCATTTTTAATGGTGTAAAAACGAAAAACAAATCTGCCTATAAATCACACATGCTCATTATTCAAAAAAATCTCGTAACTCATATGTCACGACATAAAAAATCATCATTAAAGCATCGTACGTAACATCTGCTAATTTACTATTCCACGCACAAGTGTCATGAACGCGTTACTCAATATCAAGGACACTCGCGAACACCGGAATAGTTCGTGCTGTACTTCACAAAGCACAATTAATTACAATGACACGATTGAAACGACGAACTGCAAATTTTCAAAACGTTGTCAAGTTACTTATATTAAATCGAAAAAAACTACAATAAAAATTAAAAAAGAATTTGTATCTTTCGTACTGTTAAAAGATAAACATGAAAATTTAAGGGATGATGTTTGAAACTATATATTAAGAAACCAAAATTAAAATGTTTTAAGTAATTAAAATGTTAGTCAAACTTCAAAATTGCTGGAAATTAAAAAAAACTGTTAATTGAACATTTCTTCCCATGAAACGGTCCAAAAACATATATATCCGTCGAAATCTAAAGTTCGGCAAAACGACAACATAAAATACATTTACGATAATAGACAAAAAAATTAGCAAACTTCTTCTGTGGCACGATAAGATTGCAAAAGGTGCATATCCGTCAAAATCGCAAAGTCAACTTTCCACTTAATTTACACAATAATAAAATTTGGCAGATAAATTAATTTTGCTTATAGAGAATATCCTTAAAAGGTCTGCATTAATTCCATTATGTCGATTTAAACTCAACTTACCTAAGTGCTTGGTTACGGAGTTACAGCCGTCTGAAGACGGAACAGTCTCATCACTCATAACTTTTGCGGTACTTGCATTAAAAGGTTAAAATTGTATTTTTGAGTACTCTCGATTTAATTTAGTAGTTTTACTTATTTTTGCTTAAATTGGTAGGGTAACATTTTATTTTAGATATTTTAGATCTTAGAAATTTTTTGCCTATAAAATCTTTTTCCCCATACCAAAATACACGAAAAAGGTACTCTTGTTGGAAATCCCAGATTCAACTGATTTCGAGGTAACTCAATAACTGTGGAAAATCAAGTTGCCATGAAGGTCTGAGCGTCTCCCTCGGTTTGTATAAACTTTCAGGGGAATTTCTGCATATCAAAACAATCAAGTTTCAATAAACATGGATCCCGAAGCGCTTCCATAAGCCGTGACAGGCCCCACAGTCTTAACAGCCCAAACTGGTTCCTGTTCGGAGGCTATAACTCTGTAACGAAACCCTTTTCTTGCCCATATTAATAATAGCAGAGATTTTTAGTTGTTTTTAATGTACATAAATTACTTTTAAAATCTGTGCAAATCATTTAAGCATCTTAAGAAGACAGTCGGACCTTCATGACAACTTGATTTTTGACAATTATTGAATTATCGAGAAAACCATTGGATTAGAGGACTTTCAACAAAAGTGCATTGTGAAGACTAAGATTTTATAGACAAAACTACAAAAATTGTAAAGATATAAAACAATTAGAAAAAAAACATTGTGCTTATTTAAACACTAATAAGTACCAATATGTACTTAACTAAGTGGTCACAAATAGAAGTTTAAACTATTAATGCAACTACTGCCAAAGTTATCCACAAAATAATGAAAGGACTGTTCCATTTTAGAAAGGTTGCAGCTCCGCAACCAAGCGTTTATATATAAGTTGAGATAAATCCTGCACGCCTCCGAAGCAGTTAAATACCAAAAATTTAATCCCAAAATCATTCGAATGATTTGCAGTAACTTCTCGAAATATCTCGAAGTGTATAAATAATCGATTAGATATTTGCTTATTTTTATTCGAAACACCCCAACAGTAACTATGTAGAATAAGGCGTCCCTTAAAATGTGCATATCCACCAAAATCTAAACAATAAAAAAAAATTTGAAAAATTGATTCAATTTTTTGAAAATTATTGGAAATTTCCAAAAACTTTTTCTTATAAAAATGTTAAAATTTTTGATAAATTTAAAATTTGTAAAACTTTGAAAATTTGTATTTCAAGTGCTGAAACATTTCAAAATCTTAAAATGTTTGGTAAATTTAAAATTTTAAAAATTTTAGTAATTTTTGAAAATTTTAGTAATTTTTGAAAACAAAAACTTGATTCTATTTTCTGAAAATTATAAGAATTCTCATTTTTTTTTAAATTTTGATAATTTGTGAAAATTTAGCAAAATTTTTAATTTAAAAATGTTCAAATTTTGAAAATATACTAATTTTTGAAAACTGAAAATTATTAGAAATTTCCAAAACTTTTAAAAATTTAGATAATTTTTGAAAATGCAAAATTTGCATCTTAAATAGTAAAAATTTTGAAAATCTTAAAATTTTTGGCAAAATTAAAAATTTTAAAAATGTACTGATTTTTGAAAACTGAAAACTATTTAGAAATTTTCATAACTTTTTAATATTTAAATAATTTTTGAAAATTTTGCAAATCTTAAAATTTTTGGTAAATTTAAAATTTCCAACATACTTTCTTTCTATACTCCGTATAACGGCGAGTAAGGTAAAAATACTTGGAAGATGAAGCGAATTCGAAAATTCGAACTCCTTCAACATTTAAACATAAAATTTTTCGTAAGATTGCTATCCACTTTGTCGTAATAAATCAACCCCATTAAATTATCTTAAAGAGACGAGCTCCTCAATGCATTCCTGGTTACGCCACTGGATCCAGAGACAAAAAATGCCCAACCACCTGAAACGTGGTACGCGGCCCTTTTAGATGGAAAATATCCAACCAAATTAACGACTACTTACTACACAAACAAAAAAATAATGTAAACAGCAAGAGAATTAGGTAATTGTTGGCTTAAATTCGAGGTCGTGGCGTCATTAAATAAAGTGGTGCTACTAAAAGAAACCGTTCTACGTCTCGAATTACACTTACGCTGAGAGTTAGCTACCTTTTTCGTGCATGTTCCCGAAAGAATTTTTGGAAATCCGCATCAAATTTGTGTGTGTGTGTGTGTACGTACCAGGTTGCGACCCGCGACCTTCGGTCTCTCGCAGTTACGTAACTAACCTATCCTATTCTCTTCTAGTCCCGTCACGCTTGTTAGTAAATACTGGGCACGACCACCACAACTTTTTAAGTCATACAATCCGGCGACATCACCGCAGATTACAAACATGAAAGGCGAAACTTGCGTATTTTGTTGCAGGAGTGGGATATTGTATAGGGTGCCTACAAGCTACGGTTTCCTTTGACGCTAATATTCGTAAAGTTATATCACAATTTCTTTTTCAAATAGAACCGTACGTTTCTTTGTTTGTGCCTATTTTGATAGGATTTTGATTTTGGTTTCCAATACAACACCTTTTTACATACCTACCCAACAAGCGAAAAAGAATAGTTTCGCATCTTGGTCTCGATTACTCTCTCTAACCGCTGATTTATTTCCGAATTAAATTATAGTAACGTTCGTTGTTATTAATATTTGGATAGGCCGTTTTAACAGAAACAGCTCGAAATCTGTGGTAAATGGCCAGCTAGATCTCAGACTTAAACCACTGATTGCCCGCTGTGAACGGAGGGCAGATCAATGCGTACCACAAATGGCAAAATTATGATTACGGTCATCAATATTGTCCATTTAGGTGGCGTATTGAATGGCCAGCAAGGTTTCCAGATCTAACCCCTTGAATGTTTTGCCCAGTCGTCCAAAAAGCATCAACACCCAAGACAATTAGCGTAACTCAAAAGAAGTCAAAATTGGATTAGGCCACGAAATGGCAAAACTTCTTCCGAACTTTCTGCATCGACTTGCTGTTTGTCGACGAGTACCACCCATGGCACAATGATGGCTACATTCATTAACATCCAAATTGGTAGATAGGAAGAAGAGATCACAGTAAACAGCCAGCAAACTCTCCAGAACGATTGTTTTTTTGTCGAGTCACCCAAAAAGCATCGACACCCAAGCCAGGCAAGCTAACGTAAAAAAAATCAAAATTCGATTAAGATACAAAATGGAACAGCAAAACTTCCTTCATCCACTTGCCTATTGTCCAGCTCAGAGCTACCAATAGAGAGCAGTTCAACACATAGCAAATGGCAAAATTATGATTAGGTCCGTCAATATCTTGATACTCTTTCCAAATAGCTGGGTAGGAAAAATAGGTCATGGTAAACGCCCAGCAAGATATCCAGACCTAATTCCTTGGGTGCTTTTGTTGGGAGTCCTTTAAAACGTGCCGTCTAACTTGGAATATCTCAAAGTTCTATTTAAACAAAAAACTTCCTCCCTTTACTTAGTCATTGGCAAACTCAAAGCTGTTCATGGAGAGTAGCTAAACGCGTACCCAATGGAAAAATTATAGTTCCGTCCGTCAATTTTTGGACAGGGTTTGAAAACAATAGTTTAGAAGAGGGATATTAAATGGCCGGCTAGATCTCCAGACCTCACCTCCTATGTTTTGGTCTAAATCTAAACGGTACGGTCCACCAGGAGAGGCTTGCTAACTTAAAAGATCTCAATGTTCGGTTATCGACTTAGGTCATTATAAAGCTTAAATCCACCAATGGGGTGCAGCTAAACGTGTACTCAATGGCAAAATTCTAGTTACGTTCGGGAATGTTTAGCTAAGGTTTCTAAATAAATAAATGAAAAAAAAAATGACCGGCTAGATCTCCAGACCTCATACTGTTTTTGAGTTGATTACATTAAAAAGTAAGGTCTACCAAGACAAGCCGGCCAACTTAGACGATCTCAAAGTACGATTACGGCACAAAATGGAACTGTAAAACTCCTTTCCAAACTTTCTAAATAATTTAATCGAGAAAGGGAATATTAAATAACCGGCTAGATCTCCAGACCTCATCTCTTGTTTTCTTTTGGTAGAGCCGTCTAAAAGGTACGATCTGCCCCAAGACAAGCCAGCTAACTTAGTAGATATTAAGTTTCGAATAATGCACGAAATAGAATTGCCAAAACTCTCTTCCAAACTTTCTTTACCCTACTCGTTCATAAAAATTTCAAATATGTCAATGAAGAGCAGCCGAAAGGGTACCAAACGGCAAAATTATGATTACGTTCGTCAATATATGGATAGTGTTTCTCAAAACGTCAGAAATAGAGAGCATGTTAAATGGCCGGCTAGATCTCCTGATCTAATTCCCTACATTTTTTTAATGAAATAAAATAGAATTGCTAATAATCTTTGCATCGTTTTGCTCTTCGCCATGTTGTTAATGGAGAGCATTTTAACATTTAAATTTAATAAACATCCGACATTTAATCTTTTGTTTCCCTGAATATTTAATTGGTATGTAGTTTTTCCTTATTTAACAACACGGTCAGAGTGTTTTCTGAAGATGCGAAAATACTTCGTACAAACTTAAGTCCAGAAACGCTTCCTTACGGAGTTACATCCTGCGGAAGAAGCAACAGTAACTGTTCCCATTATTGTAGATTTGACGATTTTTAACATAAATAACTTTTTTTGTTGTGTTTTTATATGGAGAACGAGATTTTACAAAACTTAAAACATTTAATTATAAAGATCTAATATAGTTAGAAGAAATAGTTGTGGTCACGCACAGCCCCATAATGTCTTAAAAAAACATTACATTGAGAAAAATAAGTACATAATTTAAAACAAAAAAGGACTATGGATGTAAAATCCGGAGACCTTGCAGGCCAACGAATTTGGCTTCTTCTGCCAAATGTGAATTATATTATAAGTACAGTTCAGCAGCAAAAACTTTGCTACTTTGCTAGAATTTTGCTGTATATTTGGTAAAATTACTTTACAAAGTAGCAGGACAGGCAAGGTTATTTCCCACGGTTAACTTTATAAATAAATTGGAGACAGCTAAAAAATAACACTATGCGTAGTAAATTATCAATTAAAGAGACGGCGTAGAAAATTAATTTTATTGTGACATTTTAAAATTTGATTCCAAGAAATACTGCCATTTAAATCATCGCCCACTGGATGATTTAGTTTTCCCTATTTTTCTCCACAATTTTCTGATTGAAGAGTATAATTTTTTAACAAAGCAAAGACACAAAAACTTCCTACTAGATTCTGGAAAAAACTCTATAATGTTATAAACATTGTAATACCCAACTTTTTCGCTTATACTTCGCTGATCTTTTAAACAATGTATAAACTGTATTATTGTTATTAGTGCCGTTTAGCCAAACTATAATGATAATTACCTGTAGAACTGAGCACAAAATCTAAATAAATATTTAAAATAAAAAATTCAAGACGTTTCCTTTTAATACTATTGTAACAACCACGTTTCCTAATGTTTCTGTGGCTGCTGTCTTGTAAGCAGAAGTCCCGAGTTCTAATCCTGCTTGGGTATATACACTGTGTCCATAAAGTAACCCCCCCTCTATGTAACTTTTGAACGACTTAATATTTTACTACAAAATTTGGTGTGCTTTAATGGGAAATTAAATGCTACTTTTTAGCTCATAGTTAAATAATGTATCATTCAAAATGGCGGCTGGGCGCCATTTTGAAATTTTTTTTTAAATAGAAAGGGGGGTCGAGTGACACCTCGTTTGAAAGGTCTTTTAGTTCTGAGTCTGATCCTAGAGTTTCAAAGAAAAATATTTAGCCATAACAAAATGACAAACGTTTGAAGTAAAGAAGTCTATTAAAAAAAACTAAGAATTAAAGCAAAAACAAATGAAATTAAGTGTTCGAAATGTTCACCATTCACTTCTTGGCACATAAAAAGTCGGTTATGACATTCCTGCCTCACATTTTCATAAGTTTCTGGAGTGATATTTCTGCAAACTTCTGTAATGCGTTTTTTACAGAAATGTCACTCCAGAAACTTATGAAAATGTAAGGCAGGAATGTCATAACCGACTTTTTATGTGCCAAGAAGTGAATGGTGAACATTTCGAACACTTAATTTCATTTGTTTTTGCTTTAATTCTTAGTTTTTTTTAATAGACTTCTTTACTTCAAACGTTTGTCATTTTGTTATGGCTAAATATTTTTCTTTGAAACTCTAGGATCAGACTCAGAACTAAAAGACCTTTCAAATGAGGTGTCACTCGACCCCCCTTTCTATTTAAAAAAAAATTTCAAAATGGCGCCCAGCCGCCATTTTGAATGATACATTATTTAATTATGCGCTAAAAAATAGTAATTAATTTCCCATTAAAGCACACCAAATTTTGTAGTAAAATATTAAGTCGTTCAAAAATTAGATAGGGGGGGGGGGTTACTTTATGGACACAGTGTATATTTAATAATGTATTTTGTTATTTATTAGTTTCACACCAGGTTTGTATTTTTATAGCAAAACAGCCCACTTAAAAATGTTTAAATACCAACTTTGTTCTCTCAAGTTGCTAGTTATTGAAAATAATAATATTCTAAAAAAATAGATTTTCTTAATCTTTTTACTATGTGATTGTCAAACTGGCGTGAATTTTAAAATAAAAATCATAATACACAAAATGTTTGTCCCACCCAGGATTGGAACCCGGGACTTCTGCTTACAAGCAGTAGACCCATCCACTTCGCCACTTAAACATTACAAAACGTTGTTGATACTTTTTCTTTAGATTTTTGCTTATTTCTCGAGGCAAAAATTATTATTTTGTTACCAAACGGCACCAATAACAGCTAATAACAATAATACAGTTTAAATTCTTAGCCAAAGTATCCTGGAGACATAAAATCTGGAAAAATATAATTTCACGTGTATTTTGGGAAACTTTGTATATTTCACAATTCAAATTAACTAATATCTAACGAGGAAGTACCACAAGGAAAACGAGCGTCATAATTACACATATTACTACTTTGCATGTTTAGCTGATAATGACCACAAAATTATTTCATTAATATCACAGCCTAAAACACCTCACGATTAGACATAATTTGCCTATTTTAAAAACTGTGATAAATTTAACAACAAAGCGGAAGTAAAAATGTAATTTTTATTATATTATTTTATTATTACCATTCCTGCTTTTATTTTTATCATGATGATAACAAATTACATGACGTATATGATTCATAACTATTGTTGCATTGAAAGCGAAAATCAAAGGTGATTTTCAGAATATTTGTGGCGCTATTTCACATTGTGTCCCAATTTAGCAAAAAAAAGAGAAATATAAAAATGAATTCTCGTTTTCTTTTTACACGGTGTTAATTTACCTTTAGATACGAATTAATTTGAATCGATTAAATTCACCCAAGTAATAATAATAAGGACAATTTAACACGTCAAGAGTTTACAACAATTAACAAAGCAAATGGCTAGCTTTCATTTAAAACACGAGTAATTATAGAAATATTTGCATCATTATCAGCACGTGTTTTTACATAACACGACGTCTGAGCTGGAAAACATTCATGTAATTTCGTGACGTAATTGTACCTGTTTAACTATTCACAAATTCAGTGAAATAATTTTTATGCATGAATGCGCGCGTACGATTTGAGAAACAAACAGTTTGTTTGGTTGTGGTTGGAAAATTTGGAAAAAAATTCAAAATCTATTCCATAGGGAATTTTAAAGCACTTTGCCTATTACTGACTAGGGCTGAAACAAAACTTGACAATCGATTCTTAATTTTCAAGTCAAAGAATCGTTTCATATATTAATCGATCTAATGAAATTGATTTTTTTTTATTTTACATCTTTTAATCGAAAACAAGTGCCTAATAAAAACGTTTTCATTGTAATTGATTTTTTGTATTTTGTACTTTTTTTTCAAACTTCCGTTATTATTATTACTTATGTTATTAGTTATTACAATGCAGTTTTTGCGTAACCGATTGCTTTTGCTGGTCGATTATTGGAGTTGATTATTAAATTAGTTCGATTATTTTTTTTCGTATCGATTTTTAATCTAAAATCGAATTTGACCTATTATCGAAACACGATTCAAGCTCCAGTCATATTACTGAAGATATTTTAAAAAGTATTTGGCGTAACAAAACAAGCGCGGGCGCCAGCATACCGTAATAGGTATTAAATGGAAAAAAATCGATATTTTGAGTGTATAGAAAAAAACTCCTTGAAATAAACAAACATAGAAGACTGGACAAATATACATAAACCAACCAATTGGGGGAGGGGGGGGGGGGGGTAATATTGCTGCATCCAAAATCCAAAAATATATATTCTTATTCTGCTATCATTCAGTTAAAAATAGTTATTTGTGTACCAAGGCCAAAAAGTGGATTTTTTCGGCCGAGTCTGAGTTTAATGGTCGAGGCGAAGCCGAGGCCAGAAAGCAGACGAGGACGAAATAACACTTTTTGGCGGTGGTGCACACAATATTTTTTAGGCGACCTTCATTATAAAATTTACAAATTTGTTAGATTTTTATTTATGATTTATTGATATAATTATTTATAACAACTGAACAATTGTACATATTTGTGACTCCTTCAGAAACGTTTATATTTTTCTACAAATTTGTTAGATTTTTACTTAAAATAATCAAGATAAAATTACTGCTGCAGCAACATCAAAAAGCACACAAATTGTTCATACGAATAATGAAGCTATACATGCCGAAATTACTTCGAGTGTAAATAAAGAAAATATAAACGTTTCTGAAGGAGTCACAAATATGTACAATTGTTCAGTTGTTATATATAATTATATCAATAAATCATAAATAAAAATCTAACAAATTTGTGAAATTTATAATGAAGGTCGCCTAAAAACATTTGTGTGCACCACTGCTAAAAAGTGTTTTTTCGTCCTCGGCCAAAAAACGGTTACTTTTTGGTCGCTTTTGAGTACTAAAAATTCAATTTTTTGTTAAGGTCGCCTAAAAAACATGTTTTCGTTTGTCGTTTAGCGAATAAAAATAATTTCAGAAATTCCTAGAAGACGTCACAAACAAATTCCTCCTCCTTAGCAAATTATTTTTTTCTGGTCACAATTTTACTGGTTTAAAAAAATTGTTTTAAATAGTAGTATTGTGTCCCACTAGGGGGCTAATACGATACCAAATTTCATCTTCATCTGCCAACTCGTTGTTTTAGTAACAACGCGCTAAGTGAACATTTTCAAAAAAATCGTAGCGGCTGCAATTTATATATCTACACAGCTTTCAGATTTTAACATATTTTCTGAAAAAAATATTGAAAAGAACATCGTTGACTTCCGCTTTCTCTGTTTATGTTCAAAAACATATTTTGTAGGTGCATTTTCAATATAACCCCCTCCCCGACACCAATTCCAAAGCTCATCCAGATCGGATCACTCGTTCCGGAGATCTGAGAAAAATAACGCATACGCGCACGCTTTGATAAGACACCATGCGCGCCCGGTAGAGGGAGATCAAGTAACCCCCCCCCCTCGACAGTAAAACACGCGGGAAGCACCAACGCGACGGCCTAATGATATTTTTTTGTTTTTATTGCGTTAATTCAAAGTCACGCTACGGACGTGTGAAGCAACCGACAACTTCTTCTTATTCTAAAATTTACATTTTACTTGTTAAATTTTATACGCTGCGGGCCCCCTCCACGAGAGGTGCTCTTCGTAGTAATGGAATATTTCGAATAAAAAAAATCGAACCATTCGCTTAACGAAATATCGCGAGAAGTAACGGAAAATCATTCGAATGATTATTACCATTTTAAAATTCTCGGAGGCGCGAAGCGATAGTCATTACATCAGTCACTTGCAAATGCCTAATCCAGACAGAATACGTGAAATCCCCCCCCCCCCCTTTACGGAGCACATACAGGGGACAAAAGAAAAACAAGAACTATTTGGTTTCAACATTAGGATATTAGTACGACTAGCGGTGCATCACTGCATCAAAGCATTCGAATTATTCGAAGCCGAAGCGGAGAATA
This sequence comes from Ctenicera cuprea, assembly GCA_958336395.1. Classification (NCBI taxonomy): domain Eukaryota; kingdom Metazoa; phylum Arthropoda; class Insecta; order Coleoptera; family Elateridae; genus Ctenicera; species Ctenicera cuprea. Next base: position 84,313,873 of record OY284486.1, on the reverse strand, counting down.
TTTTTAGAACTTTTTACCGCGTGGGTACATTCGAATTAATTATTCAATTATAAAATTCACTCGAACGGAAATCTCTCGATTATGAAAATCACACGATTAAGCCATCCACCTCTCAAATCAAAGAGTCAAACTAACTTTGGTTTCTCCCCTTCTAAAAAAATGATAGGCGCGCAGAGCACAGACTTTATTAAAAACCATGTTTTGGGTTCTTAAATAATTCAAAACTTTCCTGTACTAAAGTACAAGAAACCAAAAAAAAAAAATTGTCAAATTTTACATTTCAAGTTTATTAATTCTGAAAACTAAAAAACTAATGAGCGCCCACAACACAGATTTTATCAAAAACCATTTTTTGGGTTCTCTGGTCTCCAAAATATTTTTCCTAAATAAGATCAAAACTTTCCTGCGCTAAACGTACGAGAAAGCAAAAAAAATACATTTCAAGTTTATTAATTCTGAAAACTAAACCTCAAACTAAAATGTTGCTTACAAACGTTAAAATTTATTTCCTCTAATTTGTGAGATCTCGCTGAATTTCGTCTAAACAATTATTTTGAACAATTTTTCTTATTTATATCAAAAATTCGAATTCAACAATTAAAACTTGATCATGCAAAGTGTAAATACTACATCAGTTAAAAACCAAACACACCATCATTACCTGCTGCTACTATTTTTATCCATCGCCGACGTAAACTTTATTAATGAATTCCAACAAGTGACATAAGAACTCAGGACTTTTCTAGATTCTCAGAATTCTAAATTGGAGAGCAACCTTTTTTAAAACGCCACAACATCGCAGAACCAAAACAAATCGTTTACATCTTATTAAAAACTGCCAAACTTCAGGCCACTTCGTGACGCATTTGTTGCAAATTCACTCACTGCTTGCGGCTTTTGAGTTTGACATTCTATTATTATGAGAGAAGAGGAAGCATCATTTTAATTTGAAAATGAAATGAGGATGTTAGTGTTTTGGTTTAAATTTAAATCGTAGATCATGAAGGCCTTGAGTTTATATGCATAAACCTAGTTTTTTGCAGCATTTTCATTAATATGTATGATTTACCGGTATGGTTCTAGGAATAAAAACGAAAAAAAAAGTTTATATTTGAATTTTGTATTTTTAACGCTCGTTGCTTCTATCATGATAACAAATTGGTTTGCAATTTGTATATTTGACAATTTTCAAAACAATTAAACACTTTATATTCCAGCAATCGATTAGGTCCGGCGATCTAAGCGGCGGAATAATTTTAATTTAAAAAAATATTTGTTTTTTTGTTCATGACTGCGGTAATATTTTTTAATTTTTGCCGGCTTGTTAGATTTTACTAATACCCCCCCTTCGGTTACGCCACTGCGATGACCAAACACAACTACAAATTAAATTAGTTTTTTTTTGCAATTACACTAAAACTCTGAACGGTTAGGTATTTTACAGTCTTAAAATTGGCATTTAAAATTTTTAAAAAGGAATTTGAAAACAGCATAACGGAAGCAATAAAAATGATTAAAAATACCACAAAACAGCACCAGTTATGTTTCTCAGAAAATGATTCTTGGGAACCGTTAGGCGTGTTACGAAAATAATCGGTAGAATGTGCAAGTGTTTCTATTAACAATTTCCGAAAAATTCTCAATTTCAAGCTAATTCATTATTGGAGCGTTTTGTGATATACTAAATTGCTTTAGCTGGTTTAATAGCACATACAGGGGGGAAAAGACACGAACGAAAAGGACAATTATTAAACATGTAGTGAAATTGAGGAATTTTTCTTAATAGATACAAAATTAAATGCTTTTGCAAATGTCTGCCCAAGTATATACAGTGTTCAAGAAAACTTCATAAGAATACAATTCAAAATCGAAAAAAAAAACAAATGAGTATGATATACAGGGTGAGTCAATTAAATGGCACCCAATTATTTTTCACGTTTTTAGATTCACCAATTGTTTGTCGTTCTGGTACAACATGTTTTCATGAAATTTAATAACAAATTTTGAATAATATTCCTTTGAAGTTATCAAATTTCCTAGTCGACATAGCAACAAGAAACAAAAACGTATCAAAAATGTAACATCAACAAAACATGCGCGGAAATTTAACAAAAACTTTTATTAGGAATATTTTTTTCAAAGAATCAATAAGGCATTCATTATGTGTAACTTATTTAACCACCCTGTATATTTAAAATATATAAGTATGGTTTACACACGATTCCAATTACCTTAGCCCCACCAATTTTAAATTCACAATATTTTTAGAAAAATTCCGACTATTGCCAATGGTAAATCCACGGCTAACCAAGTCCTTATATAATAGTTAAACGCTCTCACCGCTATGTCGAATAGTGAGTCGTCAAGTCAGTTACTCACACTATAACATGATAATATTCAATTTTTGTATTTTCGCAGAAAAAGATTAAAGAACATCAAAGCTCAGAAATTAAAATTCATACACCCAAAAAAATATGAAGCAGAAATAAAAGCGGTGTTCTAGGTTCTAAGAGTTTGCCTTTGAATTCGAACTTATAAAAGCTTATTTACACAATTGAGTATACCAGCAAGTTTCATCAAAATCAGACCAGCCGTTCCGGAGATATGTGGATACAAAAAAAGCACTGAAAATTGTGTCCAAACGTCGGGAGTACGATGAAGAAAAGGGGCGGTTCCACGACACAAAAAAGTAAGGGAGTAATTTTTGAAGGAAAAAAAATTCTGCTTCAATTCTGGCGGATTTCGCGTGCGTGGGTTATTTTTTGCAGATTACTTCTGCGATTCGCTTCTCGCACAATTTCGCCGTATAGGGACTAGCCTTTACACCAATCTAAAATAAATCACATATACAAAGGTAGTTCACGTTAAAACCGGAAATTTCGTAGTAATAGTAAAATTAGTGATTCATGCACATTACCAATCGTACTCTACTCTAAACAGGAAAATAATTGTCGTCACAGAAAACGTTCACTTGTTATTCAAAATGGCCGAACTGTACCGTAAAGCAGGCGTCGAACCGGCTGAAATTTTACGCAGACTAAGCTAACCACCGATTTATATACATTTTTCATTAGATACAAGACTGCAGCTTCTAAACAATCAAATAAGTGAAGCCTGTCGGTCATTTTATAGGAGGTCAAAATTTCAAATTAAAATATTATGTATTACATATTGATCAGAACATTTACCTACCATCATTTTGTAACAATAATATACTTAACAAATTTATTTTTAAAATTTAACTTAAAAACACGCAAACTGGCTCATTTTCTCCGGCAATTTTTTGAACCAACAGCACAATACACCTGCAATGTACTTCCCAATAAAAATTGTATATATAAATCTTTATCAACGCTAAATGCAAAACACTGTTTGAATTTGTAATATATCACAAACTGACATTGACCTTCTAGAAAATGGCGTCTAGCTTCAATTTCTATAGAGAAGTCGTGTATCTATTGTAATTATATCGAAATCTGTGAGCTCAGTTTCAAGAAAAGATTATTAAAAACTCGCAAGTATTTCAATGCGTCTTTAAAAAAATAGTCGTGAGGCTGTACGTGAAAATCCAAGAAGAGAAGGCTGAACTGCAATAAGAGTAATTCCTGTCGTCATTAAACGAGTTGAAGCTGTCTCATAGAATTCGAACTAGTTTCCGACAATCCAAGAAGTATTTATAAAGAAAATAAAATATTGACATGAAATCAATGTTAAGGAAAGGTAGTAAACACCCAATTTATTTGAAGGTTCGACTATCTTTTTATTGATTATGACAGAATACATAATGAAATTCATATTTTAACATTTTCATTCTAAACAACTTCTACTTATAAACATTATTTTGGTAGAACAAAATCACCTCATGTTAATTGCGAAAAATATATAAATCTATTGTGAGAATCTTTTACGGCCCACACTACAAATCATTTATTTGATTACCAGAAATGTTCTACTTTTTTTTTATTTTTTATTTTTTCTTCTATCGACGTCCTTGTCTTTTGATAAAAATACAAGTATGAAGTTTATAATCCAAACATGTTATAGAATATTTCAGCTTGAATCATCTCAAATATGGTATTAAATGATACTTCATCATAATTCTTTGGGCAATTTATATCAAGAATGTTTCCATCACTTTCTTTTATGAATTTCAACTTTTTATCCCCTACTGTATTATTGGCCCACACCGTCGACTTCTCTTATCCTTTATTCCCAAAAGCCTTTAAAGAAATTTACCAACTCAAAAATCCATTTGAGCTCTGAAGGGCTCAGACATCGATTAGGTTAAAAAGCAACCCTCGCAGCTCAAACACCCACACGCGTTCCTCGAGCAAAAGTACCCCTGCATTTAAAATATAAGGTACGCCGTACGCCTACGTAATCCTAAGGGTCCGTTTATATTTAATGTTAATTCTATATTGCCCACACGCAATGCAAGCTACTGATCTACCCCAACACAATTACATTTTCGTGTGTTGGTTATTATTGCTTCTTAACTCGAGCTACGTTTTCCCCTAGCTTTTGATAATAATTTATGAAATTTACCCTCGCACCTAGCACATACGTACTGAGTTCTAAATATCGATCAATAAATAATTGATTAAAAAAGTAAGATTGTCGGCGCGTAGTTACATTAGTAGTTACATTTTTCAAAGTAGGGATCTACTGAAAAGTCATTTGATGTCAAACACTGCCCGAATACCTCGCCGAATATTCGGCTAGTCTCTCGTAGCCCCATAATTAATATTCAGTCAACTATTCGGCAAACTATTAACGAATATTCGGACAACTATTCGCAAAGAGCGATATCGGCGAGTATTTAGATGCCTTGATAAAAGTTTTGGCTTATTAGGCAAGCTCCAAAAAATTGACAAATATTCGGCCAATTGCTCACTGAATATGCGGCCAATTGCCCACTAAATATGCAGTTAATTGACCGCCGAATATTGCACCATTTTTCACCGAATATGCGATCAATTTTCCCCGAATAAGAGAACATTTTCCCACCAAATATTCGGCCAATTTCCGATCAAATATTCGGTCAATCGGCCACTGAATATTCGGTTAATTTCCCATCGAATATTCGGCCAGTTTCTCACCGAATATTCGGCCAATTTCTCACCGAATATTCAGCCAATTGCCATCAAGCATTCGGCCAATTTTCCACCGAATATTCGGCCAATTGCCCACCGAATATTCGGCCAATTGCCCACCGAATATTCGGCCAATTTCCAACAAATTTGCGGCCAAATGCCCATCAATATACAGCCAATTGTTAACCCAATATGCGGCCAATTGCCCGCCGAATAAGCGGACAATTGTCCACCGAATATACGGCCAATTCCCATCAAATATTCGGTCAATTAGCCACCAAATATTCGGCCATATTTCCCACCAAACATTCGGCAAATTGCCCACCAAATATTAGTTCAATTGCCCACCGGATATTCGGCCAATTGTTCAGCGAATATTCGACACCTAATCAAAAACACACCAAATTGTAAGTAGCAAAATTAGAAAATGTAAAAAATAGTACAGGCGGAACAATAGCTCACAGTAGGTAGACTTTGTCCAGTGGAAAATAAAAAAGAAAGAGGCAAACAACAAAGAAGATGGTGGTAGGGTACAAACAAGAATGTGACAGCCAGCAGTGAACAAATGAAAAATGGGCGGAAGCACTTCGTCTGGACTTGGTTTCGGAAACAATTGATAAGTAATTAAATAACATCAACAACAAGAAAATGTTATTCCAAAAAGTAGGGAAGAGAATTGGCCTTAGCCCCCTTAAATATTGTCTTATTTAAAATTTATTTCAAATCTTATTATACTCATTATATCACTACATCAATACCCGTCAACTGAGACATTATTTCCCAATTTCAAAAATTCATAGAAGGCGTCACACAGAAATTATGTCCCAGTAGATTTTTCGTAATATTCGATCGATTAGCTAGAGTACGGTATGCAGCCGATTGTCCCCGCCACTATGATCACAGTCACTGCCAGCGCATAAAACGTTGATATAAAATAATTTTGAAAACATAATAAGTAACCATTTCCAACAAATCGGAAAGTGCAGCCTCAGTTTTTTTAAATTGTAGAATCTGGGTGTTATTTTCTAAACATTAGGAATTATTTTAGGAATTTGGTGGTACACTTATAATTACAGAAAATTTTAGGAATTTATGGATTTTAGTAAAATAACAAAGCTTTACCTACATCTAACTCAATTTTCTGCTGCTAAGACTCATCACCGAGACCTGAAAGTCGACCACTCAATTTATTAACCCCCCAACCATTCTTTTTTAACTCGTCAAGTTTTTCGCCAAAATGGGGAAAAGAACAAGGCTGTAAAAATTAATCCAAACCACAAAATAAGAGAAAACCACACGACACTATTTTTCCCGAAAACCCGTTTAATTTAACGTCGCTCAACGTACATAACCACCACAAACACAATATAAATTCCAATTCACCATCCATAATCCATAAACGGCGTACAAAAATAAGTCTTCAAAGACACATACACAGAAAAACAAACAAGAGACCACTTAGCGACACGAATCGTTAATAAAAAAACAGACACGCATCGAAGGGCGCTTCAAGGTAATCCTCCGCGTCCGGACCGATCAATATGGAATGTTCAGGAATTTCGCCCTTGTCCTTAACCGTGTCCTAAAATCGGTCCTCGGTGTGTCCTCGGCTCCGGCGGCGCTCGTCCTCCCTTCATTCATGACCGTGAAAGGGCCAGGGCCCGGCCCTGTCCCTGCCCTTGCGGGTCCTTGTACGTGATGACGGGCGCGCCCTTGCGCTGTTTTCGCGGTCAGCTGATCCGGATCAATACTTCAACCCCTTTCCAGTATACTCCAACGCGGCCTACGACAACGAGAAACAACTAGACCCGCCCACACACCCGAAATTCCTAATGCGCACTTTATTTACGTCCTTTCAACAAAGGTCGGTTCCCGAAAATGTCTAAATTGTATCACAAAGGAAAGTTCGAGATGATGCGAAAGAAAAACCCACCGTGGAGTTATTTAAGAATTCGAAAGAAAAATAAATTGCTAAGATGGTAAGAAAATTATAGGGCGAAAATTTAGGCATGAGAAACGTGAGTTCTGGCACGCCACTGTCTGTATTAATAAATTTGTAGATCTGCGAAATTTACCAAGAGGGGTATAACGAAGTATTTCTGGAAAAACACAATTACTCCACATTTGCTTTAATTCTTCTATTAGCATCGCCCCCTCCTAATTTTATTCTATACAAATCTAGATATCCCGAATAATTTCGGGAATAAGATTTTAGCAGATCTAAGCAGTTTAAAAATTTTCTTCAATTTCTAATTCTCTATTTTTTGGGTACAACTGTTTACCTAACACTGAATGTTTAAAAAAAATTAAAATCTTTTTTACGAACATTTGATTTGATGTAGTTTTTTAGGTCCAATCCCCCCCCCCCCCGCCCCAACTGAGCAATACGGAAATTATTCTAAAGTTCTAATGCTGCCCCCCCCCCCATTCTAATTCTGTATTTTTGGGTGCAGCTGTTTAACAAATAACTTACTGTTGAAAAATAGCAATAAAATAAATCTTTTTACGAATATAAAATTGATTAGTTGATTTTTAGTTCTAATCTGCCCGCCTCCCCCCGTGCTATAGGAATAAAGTTCAGAAATGTATAATTGTATAAAATAAAAGTTAATAATTTAATTAAAGATTCAGATTGAGTTTGAATAAAACAGCGGCTAGAAATGTATGGATATTTTCAATTAATTTCCCCCCCATTTCTAATGCCCCCCCCCCCTTCGACCCCTATTCTAATTATTTATTTTTGGGTACAATTGCTTAACAAAGAAATAACTCTTGAACAATATAGAAAAAAAATTAGGTATTTTAATCAATTTTTACGAAGTTAAGATTCCATGTTTTTTTGTACGTAAAAGTTTAATTTGCCCCCTTCCTCCTTCGCTCAGTCGTAAAGAAATTATCACTTTTTAATTGACGTATTTTATTTAGATCATTTTTAGAACAGTACTGAATTATAGGAAAATTTCTAAATTATTTTTAACGTTTTTCAGTCAAATCTCCCCCCCCCCCCCCCCACCTCACAAAAGTATGGAACTTAGGTCACAAATTTTATAAGCTTCTACTAGGGCAAAACTTTAAAATTTAACGAAAAAATTCTGATTCACTTTAAAAAAGAAATGTATGGAGATATTTTCTATTAACTTTCCATCATTTCTAATGCCACCCCACCTGAATTTCGTTTAAATATTATGGGGTTGTGCTGGCTTTCATAAACCAAAATGCTGAATTACGAAACTAAAAACCTGCAGTTAAAAGACAGAAACACCATAGCCGTAGTTTTCTGAAAAATAATTAAAAATGTTTTAGTGAGTTTGGCTCTCTTAGCCGGGGGGGGGGGGGAATTTTGTTTATAAAGTTTGTCACATTTTCCGCAGTAAAAACCGTCAGAAATGCATAGATATTTTATATCTATTTTCTGATAACGCCCCCCCACCCCTTAAAATATCTTGGGTTGTTCTGGCTTTTACCAATTACTACTACAGCTACAGCTAAAAAACAAAAACGTGACAACTGTAGAGTTTTTTGGAATAAAACTTTGTTTTCCGTTTGGTATTTAACCAGTTTTTATATTTTTGTATTAAAATTTTTGGTGCGTTTTCGAATTTCTAAAATTTATATTTTTGCTGATGTAATAATGGCTTTTATTTTATAAATTTCGTCACCTTGTATAGTTTTGCACAGTAAAATCAATCAGTTAGAAATGTACACGTACAGATATTTTTTGTATTAATTTTCCTCTTATTTTCGATGAGCCCCCTCCCCCTTCCTCATAATATTTTGAGTTATTTCGACTCTTATACGACCCAAATGTTAGATTTCAAAACTAACCTAAAAACCGAAACAGCGCGGCGTAATAACTGCGTAAATTTTTTAAAGAAATTGTATTTCTTTTGTGTTTTTACCCCTCTATAATAGGGGGGGGGGCAACTTTAATGATTTACTTATCTTTTTATTTTTCTTAATCAGTTTTTACATTTCTGTACTAAATTATGGAAATCATGATTTCGTAAAAATTGTAATTTTGTTTTTTTCTTGTTTTTGGTACAATTAGAAATTTTCGAAATTTATTATTTTGCTAATCCAATATTGCTGTTTTTTTAAATTTGTTTACGTTCACAAGGCGTTTCCTCCTGTAAAGGTTTTTTACGCGTGTTTTGATACCAAAATAACTCTTACTTTTATCTCAGTCCCGTTTTCAATTTTTTTTTAATTTTAATTTTTGTGCTAGAAAAATATTTTTAAATATTTTAACAATTCTAAAATTAGGTCGTTATTTGGAATAAATTGCATTTATTAATTGATTTTTCTGACGAAAACATTACATTTCGGACTTCCGTGTTTGTATGGATTTTCTGGAAGCCTCTGGAAGGTTCCAGAATGTTACATCTTTCACGTGCTCATGCATCATAATCAACGATCCGAAACAAATTGACACAACAACATAATTATAAACTAACCTTTGTTAATTTTTTTTAAACAAAAATTATATCAACAAAATTTGCGCTATGGAAACAATATAAAAGTATTACAATTCTACACAGAAAAAATATTAATAATAAAAGATAACGACGTAACATGTGACGCGCATCCGCCCCTGCCTGATACACATCGATTTGTTTATTTATTTACAAATTTCTGTACCCAGATACCAAAGAAAGATAATCTTAATATCGCCAACTAGGCAATTTCCCTATAAAAAATCAATTTGAAATTTTCCAGCTGTATCGAACAAATGACGACGTTAAAACCAAAAGTGCGCATGTTTTCGCAACGCAGTCCTAAGGGCAAGGGCAAAAGGTAACGGGAATGGGGTTAGGGGAGTATTGCACAATCAAAACAATACGTACTGCGTAGTTTCACATTTTGGGTAAGAATTAGCAAAAAAAAAAGGTAAAAAATAAATACCACGTAACCAGCCAGAATAATAATTGTTGTCGGCCATATTTCATCGGTGATCTGACGTCGTCGTATCGGCGGCGTATCTTCCGTCGCAATTACCCATAAAAAATTGCAAAAAAAAGACACGAGACCATTTCGCCATTGTTGTAAGGAATTCTAATATTTTTTAATCGCACTAAAACACTGATCCTTAGACCTTCTCGTACGGAACGATCGAACTTCCGATAACACAATCTTAACAAATGCATTCGGTTTTGCACTACGAAAATATTTACGAACGTAAATCAAGCCGCGAGGTGCAGGTTTGTTGCCAGGCGCTGTAGTTGTACGTCTACGTATACGGATTACTGGCGCGGCCTTGGGGCCCAGTTAAAAAAAGCAATTAGAGGTCACCTTGGAGGTACGTACGTTCGCAGAATCCAGGTGCTCGCGCTGGACACCATCCCCGTGGCCGACTCACGTTTGTTTACATCCAGGAGAGTGGAGATGAGTCCCGTCGCGAGGCACATATGGGTTGTTGTAGCACCGGCTGGGAGTTCCCAGGCAGTGGACGGCATCTTCGAGGTGCAGCGCAGCGGCGTACTCTTCAGCGTTTCCTGGTGCTAGCTCTTGCAGATGTTGCGGTTGCGGCGGACTGGCAGTGTTACGCAACAGCCAGGGGCCCCGGCTAGGCGCGCGGAGGCCGCATTGCACCGGCGCATGCGTTTCGTTCGGCCCAGCCTTGGCAATGAACTTGGAGCGACGCACGCGGGGGAACCAACATCGTAATAGCCAGCTCAACGAGGCCTCGACCACTTCTGCTGCTTGCTGCTGGTCGATATTCTTTGGATTATGCTCTTTCATATTTATTTCGAGACATTTCTCCAATTTTTTTGCGAGTTTCATACATGTAATGATGGATTTCTGTTGTCGGTACGTGTGGTGACAATTCTCGGACGTTTCAGTGGCGTCACGGTTGTCCCCGTGATCTACTTTTCTACTGTTGCAGGAAAAAAACGTCCGTCTCTGTGCAAGTTTTGCAATTTATCATGTTATGCCACTTATACTCTTCCTTACTACGTGGCGGTTTTGGGTTTTGCGATGCCCCTTGGGTCCCACGTCTCGATACTGCTGTCCTAAAATTTCATTCTGTTTTTACAGAAAAGAAAAATTGAACGTCATCCAATTTCTATGGAAAGATCGAATGCTCCAGTAGCGTAGGATACGGGAGGCGTTATTTTTATGGTGTCACCGTTTTTCCCAAAATTTCATTCCTTACGTAAAAAAATTTAAACTTCGTCCAATTTATGTCGAAAAATTGAATGATTCAGTGGCGTGGGTTAGGGGAAGCGTTTTTTTATGGCATCGCCGTTTTTCCAAAAATTTCCCTCGGTTACAACAGAAAGAAAATTTATACGTCATCCAATTTATATCAAAACATTGAATGACTCAGTGGCGTAGGTTCGAGGAAGCGTTATTTCAGGGCATCACCGCTTTCTCCAAAATTTCACTCGGTTTTTACAAAAAAAATAAATTTAAACGTCATCAAATTCCTATCGAAAACAGGATTGTTTTAGTGGCGTGGGTTAGGGGAAGCGATATTTCATTCAGTTCTTAAGAAAAAGGTAAATTGAATGTCATCTAACGGCAGTGGCGTAGGTTAGGGGAGGCGATATTTCATGGTCTCAGCGTTTAGTCCAATTTTTCTGATGCTAGTTGCAAAAACAAGGAACGTTTAAAAATATTTATTTAATAGCGATATTAAAAAACAGTTTCTATAGGAACCCCTTTAAGATTTAAAAAAATAATTATCAAATTTTTTCGTATTTTGCTCAAACAGCCGAAACCAGACGTATCTTATTTTGAAATCATTAATCCGTGTGAAATTGTTAAACTTTGCCATAGTTACACCGAAATTCCTTCTTTTAATAAGCGAGATCCCAAAGGTGAAAAGCAAATTTGAATCAAGCTGTACAATTCGTTGAACCTCAAGCTAATAAATTTGTTGCAGTGGAGCCTTAAGCCTTTAGATTCCTTCCCTTGGAAAGCCTATCTAATTTGTATTTTCTTTTTAAATTTGTCAAGAAGAATTAAGTAAAAGCTTCCCTTCAAAATTATGCCCCAAACAATTTTGTTCAAGATCACAGAAACCGTTGGAAAATGTAAAAAAATAAATATTCCTCCCAACGTTCTCACCTTTAGGTTCCTAAATAAATGTTCCCGCTCAGTGGCGATTTTAGTTTGTTTTTGCGGAGGGAGGCTGTAATTTCCAGATACAAGCAAGAAATACCGCCACACAAAATTATTTTCAAAATAGGCGATGCCAATTTAAACGGGGTTTAAGAGCATCTGACAATTTTCAAACCAAGTATCAAAATATCAACCTTAATGCTATAAATCATAGACACGCAAAAACAATTAAATTAAAAATAATTAATAATTCCTGCTACCACTACTCTTATCGGTCTTATCTGTTAGTGACATAAATAAACGTTGTCACTGCATTCTGAATTTAAGCAGATTTCAAACTTGTGTTAGCAGTTAGCTATTTAGGTCAACCCTTAAAACTAAGGATGTGTTTGGGAAGACTGTTTCTAATAATTTACTTCGGAAAACCCATCACATTTTTGTATCCGTATTATCGTTAGTGGATTTCTCTGGGGGAAGGCTATAGCCCTCTTAGTTTCCCCTTAAACCCGCGCCTGTGCTTACTTCGTAGCTGGAAATAAGTCCTGAAGGCCTAAAAATATTCAGAAATACAAAAAATCCTAAATTAATAAATTCCTAACTTAATGCGAAAAATATTTAGAATTTCCGAACGCTTCGATGAAGATTTGTGAAAAATGTCAAGAATTACACTATCTGTTTGTAAATTCTTTTAAAATTGGATAGTAAAATTACTGGGATTAAAATAAAAACATACGCAAAAAACTCAGTACTTTCGAAATCTCTTACAAGCCAAAACATTAAAAAACCTTCCAAGATTTAAAGTTTCTGACCCAACATCAACAAAAATATTTTGCCAGATACAATAAATACGCGATAGCGTGATTTTTTACAACCTAAGTTCAAGGTAAAACTTTTTTTCGAGATGCGATGTGCTGCCCGTTTTATTTGGAATGCCGAACTAACAGTATTATTATGTTCATGTCACGCAGTGTAAAACACGAAATACGTACCAGGGGCTAAGGTTGGGTTCACATTAGACGTAGTTACGATAGGTAAGTTCTAATGGAAACTCCAATTAAACACACCAATTTACATTACTACAAGTAACTAGATCTAGTGGAGATTTCCTAATTTCTCCCTATGGACCAGATTTTTTTTACTTCTGGTTTACCTTCACATTATCATTAATAAATAATTATTTGTATCCCCCTACCGCAAAAAAACTAAAAAAAAAGTTAAATTTGAATAAAAAATCTAAATTTCTGACTCAAAAAAGAAAAATAAAATTGTAAATTAAAGGTTAGCGTATTTTAAGAGTTGTTTATGATTTAAATCGTAAACAGAATCATAGTTGTGTTCGCATACTATTTGAGGCCGAGGACCCCTATACATGGAAGCGCCCACTATGACCGTAGGCACTTGTTTACGCAAGTATTCCTAGGAAAAATTTAAATTATTCCATGTTGGGCCATTGTTTCCTGATTTGTTGTTTTTCCTAGTAATCTTCATTTGTTAGTTGCGCTACTGTATATAACTATAGTTACGTCGTAGTAGTATAACAAAATTTTAGACAAGGATCAGCCAAATAAATCACTGTCTTAGCTCACACATTTGCAATTAATAGAATCGTTATTCACACCTGCCAAGTTTCGAGTTTCGACTTAAATTTGCTAAAATTGCTTTTGTTGAAGATGACTTTTACAACTTCCTCCGAAACACCGTAAACTTACTGCAAGGCACAGGTAGCTTGTAAGCAGGGAAGTAGCAGTGCATCGATTCGCAACAAAGAAACTATTGATAACGTAAGACAGCATTTTGATGACGATCCAACAACATTTTTAAGAAAACTTTTGCAGAAATTTGGCATTTTAAAAACCATAGATATTGTATCACTTCCAACAAAGGAATCTTGATCGGTTGCAGCAAACCTTCAAATTTTATCACAAAGGAAAGTTTTAGATGACGCCGAGAAAAAATCCTTCGTTTAAGAAATTCGGCAGAATAATAATATTGGGGAAAAAGTATCGAAAAGATAGGACTAAAAGTTAGAGAGACAAAACGACTTCTGGCACGCCACTGTCTACATTAGTAGATGCGTTTTTAGATCTGGAAAATTTAACAATAGGGGTTTAAACAAAATACTTCCGGAAAAACAGACTTCATGTTTGTTTTTATTTTTCTATCGGCAGGAAGAATGAAGGATCAAAATCAGCAATTTCCAACTACCTACCTCGATTATATCCCCCCCCCCCCCGACTTATGCAACACTGTCCGAAACCCCGTAATCTTAATTCAAAGCGCAGGAAGCATGTAAGCAGCGAAGTAACAGGCTTATTGATTCAAAACCAAGAAACCGCTAATAATGTAAGACAGCATTTGGATGACGATCTAACAACGTTCTTGAGAATATTTTAGAATATAACAAAAGAAATTATAGATTGTATCACTAGATAGGCGAGTGTAGTTAGCGCTTGCAGCCAAGGTCACAGTGGTTTTCGGGAGTCTGTGGCTCTATTTGGCCCGGTGTTCAAATCCGGTCCGGGGCAGTTGTCAGCTCCTGGAAACCTCTTAACAGAATAGTTTAAGTAGTTCCTAAGGACTAGTATGTAAGGTTGTACGCACAATGGGCCCGACAATGTGGCCTAAGTGCTGTAAGACCTAAAATACATAGATACATCCCCCTCCCCATTTTAAAAATACCGTTTTCAAATAATTGTTTACCTACTTAAAATTTTCCTATTTTTTAGTTCCTTCCCCCAAGAGTAGTATATGCAAATTAAGTTCAGAAATGTATAGTTTTCTAAGGCAAAACCATATCATTTAATTTTTAAAAAATTCTGATGGTTTCAAAAAAACAGCGGCCAGAAACATGTTTCCTCCATATCTACTGCTTTCGTTGAAGATGACTTTTAAAACACTGTCAGAAACGATGTAAACTTACCTCGAGACACAGGAAACAAGTAAGCGGGAAAGTAGCGACCTATTGGTTTGCAACGTAGAAGCTGCTGACAATGTAAAACAGCATTTGGATGATGTTCCAACAACATAATTTAAAAACCTTTAGCCGAAAAGTGGGTATTTTAGTACTAGCCGCAGTATAACGAGAATAAATCATAAATTCTATCCCTACAAAATGTAGGCTTATCAGAAATTACTATCGGCTGAGCGCGTTGAGGCTTGTTTTCATTTAAATTCATAAACGATGAGAATGTGGAGTGCCAACAAACCTCACATACTTCAAGCTTCTTTGTTCCCTCTGCAAGTTGGCATGTGGATTGCTGTTTCTTGACGACGACTGATCGGCCACATAATTGTTTTGAATGTGTTAATGCTAAGAGTAACGAAACAACGTAAAACAGCATTCGGATGACGATCCAACAAAATCTTTTAAATTAAAAAACTTTTGGGGGAAGTGGGTACTTTGGCATTTCCCGCAATAAAATGGATAGATTCTATCCCTACAAACAGGATTTATGCGAAATTCCTGTTAGCTAATTATGACAGGTGCCTCTTGTACTGTCAGTGGTTCACAAATCATCCAATGAATCATTCCATTTAACGTTTTATTCAGATGAGGCCGTTTCTAGTTGACGATTAAAGTCTATAATTTTTTGAAAATAATTGTTAATGCCGACAGTAACGGAACAATGTAAGACAGTATTTGGATGACGATCCAACAAAATCCCTGAAAAAAACTTTCGCGGGAAATGGGCAAGGATATTAAACGGTATTTAATATCCTTGGGAAATGGGTACTTTGGTATTTGCCGCAATGCAGCGAGGAAAAATCTTACATTGCATCTCTACAAAATGGAAGTTTGATTACAACAGGCGCGTTTTGTACAGTCATTGGTTCAAAAATTATACAGTAAATAACAAACAATTAATTGATTTAGTGTTTTATTCAGATATGGTTTGGTATATTTTTTAAGAATCTGTAAAGGTACCGGAACAATATTTTGAACATTTTCATAAACCAATAGCACAAAGAAGAACTGCGGGATGGACACTTCCAACCACAACGATGTTACTGCTCATACGGGCTTATACCTTATAAATTATTTACATGATATTTTTCATAATCGGGGTATGTCACTTGCAAGATATTTAGATTTCACTGCTTTGTACTGAGGCAAAATGTAAAAGTAAAAAAACAACATCAAATAAAATTTTTAAAATATAAAAATAATGTAATCTTGCACTTCGCAGGGTGTTTCTAAGTGTTTTTCTAAGGGGCCTAGATAGTAGACCGACGGTCAGGGTTGAAGCTACGAAAATCGTAAAGTGTGCACTTTACTGCGCCGGCGACACTGCCTTTATCACTTAAAAAAATTCCAGAAAGCATTAACAGTAGCATTACACCATGTACACAAAAAAATAATTGCTTAATAGAAAATAATAATAAAAAAAAAGACCCCTACCGGAGTTCTTTCTGGCAAGCATTTCCCAACTGAGCTAGCGAGCTACTTACAGCAAAAACGCTAAAACTAAAGCATGTTTGATAGATCTAGTAATTGGAACCCCCCGTAAGCAGCCACAAAAATGTAACAAAACAGCTTGAAAACTTTCTGAAAATAGGGAAAACAAAACTTGGTAAAACTCAAAAACATTATATAATATTCACCTTAGGAGCAAAGTTTGTTATTAGGTAAAAAATAAAGTAACAATGGCGTTGAAAATAATATTAACAAAAAAGCCTGGATTGAAAATTTGAAATAGGCCCAGAAAAATATATATTTTTTTTAATTCTCCCCTATTCCAAGAAAAACAAAAAAAAACAAAAAATTACAATTCAAATTTCCCCTAAACTGTTCTGTTATTTCAAGGACAATTTCGTTCCTGGAATTACAACGAAGAATGAGTAAATAATATGGTGTCCAAACATACAATAAGTGACAATTTGATGGTTGTAATAATACGTAGTTCTATTTTCGTTTTTTTTTCAATAAATACATACTTAGGCAATGTTCAATTTTCTTTGCTTATAAATACCGCATAATTTACCTGCATTCTTAAAACTACATTTTTCAATTAAAACTCAATTTTCAAGCTTCAATACAACAACAGAATATGAACAACTACGTTATCTAATCATAATTAAACAATTTTTCAGTACCTTATCGTTATCAAAAACCACCGGTTGCAAAAACAGCAGCAGATTAGATACCATTTCACTCATTTAATGTATAGGGAATTGCCAGCGTGTAAGTAAACTATCTTGAAAAGCAAAAAAGCAACAAAGTTTAATAATTACACAAGCATTTCATAACAAGAAAATATTCACATTGCAAGTTAATTTGTCATCGCGGACGTAAATGTGTTGCATAAATAAAACAAGTTTTTTCGAGTTCCTGAGAATGCATAAGATACGATCCATCATCAATTTAAAATTAATTGCTTAAATTTTCAGGAATCTGGGTATTGTTTTCACACCATTGTTCGTTTGAAATTTAACCGAGCGTTAACAGCGAGAATGCGAACAGAAGTAGTAACAATAACCAGGTATTTCCTAAAATAGCAACGGCCCTAATTAACCGATGTTATACCTTGTTGTAAGGGAGAACGATTTGATCGGTACAAGGGTTACACTTTCGGAGCACAATTTTAGCACGAACGATATTTTATTTAAAGCCAACCAAACATCAAAACACATGTAAATTGTTAATAATGCCTAAAACGTGGTGGTTCCTACAGTAATAACATTCCTAATTAACGGTGGTATTTTTACCCAAAAAAATGCCGAAGAAAGAAAATAAAATATAAATTTTAAATATATACCACTGGCAACCAAAATCGTAATATTCCTATTTAGCAGTGGAACCAAGGAGATCTTTATTACTATGGGAATTGGTAGCAATTAGTTTATAATTCTGATTTCATACAAATTCTGGCATTAAAATAACGAATATACCATACACACATTTTTTAATCATATCGGTTACTCCTAAAATTGTATAATCGCCAATTAACTATGGAACTAAGATGTGATGATTTGAAGGGCAAAAAGACAATAATTATTAAATAGATAATCTCTATTGAAATAATTCTTAAAAAGTTTACGATTAAACAACAACAACAATATACCTAATTAACGGTGAAGCCTAGGAAGTAATGGTTCGAAAGTCAAAATGTCAATTGTCAGATAATTTTACAAACTACGCCACTGTCTTCTATAGCAATAACACTCCTAATTACGTCGGATTCTATGAGACAGAGGGCAAAGAGGCACTTATTAATCAATCCCAACATTAACGAAAGAAATTTTAAATGAATTTAAAAATATACTACTATCTCCTGAAACAATAATAACCTAATTAACAGGAAAGACTAAAAGGATATGAAGGGTAAAGGGGACAATTGTTCGATGATCCCAATATTATGTTTATATTCCTAAAAACTGTTGACATCACACAATCTCGCAATACTTCAAAATTCGCTGCTGTCTCCTAAAGCAGAAGTAACCCTAATTAGCTGGGGAACCTAGGAGGTGATTATTCAAATAAAAAAAAATAAAATGTTAAATAATTCAGGTCTTAACAAGTTTTCCTACACTCTTACTATTGACAAATGAAAATAAGCATATTTCAAAACACGCTGCTGCACCTAAAATAGTAATACTCCTAATTAGCGATGTAGGCTAGGATACAACATATCAAAGAGCAAAAGGATAGTTATTAAAGCAATTGTTGGTTAATTCCAGTATAAACATTTTCTTTCTTAAAAATCTGTTTTAGTAAAGGAAACTTCCAAAATACGCTACCTACTGTGCCCTAAATATGTAGTATTTCGAATTAACGGTGGAGCATAGGAGGTGATTGTTTAAAGAACAATTACTAAACAATTATGAATATCTTTCTTAAAACTCTTAACATTAATCAACGAACGTTTAAATTAATGTCAAAATACGCCACTGTCTCCTAAAGCAGTAATATTCCTAGCCTATTCCTAAGCCTAGGAGGTATTAACATATCAAATAGCCAAAAGAGCAAGTGTTAGTTAAAGCTAGTAAAAAGAATTTTTTTTAAATCTTGGCGTTAGTTAAGGAAACTTTCAAAATATGCTACTGTGCCCTAGTACAACACAGCAATATCTCGAATTAACGGTGGAGCCTAGGAATTGATTGTTCGAAGGAAAACTCCTAAATAATTCCGAATTTTTCTTAAAGGTCTTAACATTAAACAACGAAAATTTGAATTAATTTTAAAATATGCCACAATCTCCTAAAGCACTAGTATTCCTAATTAACGGTGGAGCGAGCCTAGGAGGTATTAATTAACATGTCAAAGACTTAAAGATCAAAAAGAGGAATTGTTAGTTGTCTACCCCAAAAAAATTTTTCTAAAAAATCTGAGCATTAATTAAAGAAGCTTTATAGTGTTCTACTGTGCCCAACAGTAATTAATATTTCTAATTAACGGTCAAGCCGTAGACGTTATTTTGGGAAAGACAATTATTAAATGATTTCGAATATCTTCCTTAAAAATCTTAAAATTGAACAACAAAAAATTAAATTTATTTCAAAGTATGCTGCTGTCTTCTAAAGTAGTAATATTCCTAATTAACGGTGGAGCCTAGAAGGTATTAACATGTTAAAAAATATGCTGATGTGTCCTAAATTAGTAATACTTCGAATTAACGGTAGAGCCTAGGAGGTAATTTGTTTGAAGGCCAATTCTTAAATAATTCCGAATTTTTCTTAAAAGTCTTAACATTAAACAACGAACATTTGAATTGATGCCAAAGTATGCCGCTGTCTCCTAAGGCCTGTTTCACACGAGACGACAGCGATACGATATGTCGCGCGCGGTATATCGTTACGATATCGGATGCAGCAAAAGTCTATGTAATATGCGGGAGTCTTTCACACTAGAGCGATACGATAAATAGTATCGCGCCGACAAGGCGATATCGCAATTACACGCGATTTGTTCTCTAGAACCGCCTCGGATTGTTATCGCGACGACTCTTGCTGACAATGCATATTATATGTGTGGTTGCACACGGAAGCGATAAACAGTACAGTATCGTCTGGATTAACAATGAACTACGGAAGTTTAGTCTTTCGCAGCGTTGCATGGATGAACGTTCACTGCTAAAAAAATATGACGACAAGAAGAAAAGTGAATTGTGAGCCGCTAGATTTAATAGAAATGGTCGAGCAAAGACCACGTCTTTGGGACAAAACGTCTAAGAACTTCTGCCTTTCTCTGGCGCCTGCGTTGTATCAAGAGTAATAACACAACACGTCTTCTTTCCATAATCGATTCTTTTACGCTGGCAATACTGGGCAAACTTTTCAACTTTTAAAGAATCTAAATTACCGTTATCGCGACATTATCGTATACATGTAAACACCAGGGCTGGTGCGATACGATATATCGCGCGCGACATATCGTATCGCTGTCGTCTCGTGTGAAACCAGCCTAAAGAAGTAATATTCCTAATTAACGGTGGAGCCTAGAAGGTATTAGCATATCAAAGAGCCAAAGGAGCAACAGTGTGTTAATAATAATTCTTAAAAATCTAAGCTTTAGTTAAGAAAACTTTCAAAGTATCCTCCTGTGCAATCGTTGGTTAATTATATTCTAAATATGTCTCATCTTAAAAATCTTAGTGTCTCCTAAAACAGTAGAATCCCCAACTAACGTTAGTGTTTCCTAAAACAGTAAAATTCCTAATTAACGGTGGAATTTTAGGAGGTGATTGTTCGACAAACAATTTAAAAAAAAATAATTACGAATTTTCCTATAAATCTTAGCAGTAAACAACGAACATTTGAATTTATGTCAAAATATGCCGCTGTCTCCTAAAGCGATAATATTCCTAATTAACGGTAGAGCCTAAGAGGTATTAGCATATAATAGAGAAAAGTGCAACTGTTAGTTAATTTTAGTCCAAAGATGTCCTATCATAAAAATCCTAGCGTCTTCTAAAATAGTAGAATAATCCCTAATTAACGTTAGTAAAACAGTAAAATCACTAATTAACGGTGAATATTCGAACGATAATTCTTAAATAATTCCGATGTTTTTTCTTAAAAGTACTCTAAATAAAAACGAATTTCTTTCAAAATATGCCGCCGTCTCCTAAAGAAGTAATATTCCTAATTAACGGTGGAGCCTAGGACGTGATTTTTCGAAGGACAATTCTTAAATATTTCCGAATTTATTTCTTAAAGTTCTGAAAATAAAACAACGACAATCTGATTTATTTCAAAATATGCCCCTGTCTCCTAAGGCAGTAATATTCCAAATTAACGGTGGAACCTAGGAGATGATAACGTAGCAACTGTTATATAATTCTAGTCGTAAGCATCTAATCCTAGCATTAACGAAAGAAAATCGGCAATTTTAAAAATACGCTATTGCCATCGGAAATAGTAAAATCCTTAATTAAGGGTGGGGCCTAGGGGATGATGATTCTTCTTCCTCCTGTTATGGGTTAAGGGGCTGTTTTGCACCGGCAGTTAGTGCAAGATCTGTTACCCGTCTAAAGGGGAAAAACTTCCACCAAAGGATTTACGATTGCCAAAGATGTTAATATGACAACCGGAACCGTAAGGCTTAACGTGATTTCCGCTCAAGCACGCAATATCTTCAATTAACGGAGGAGTCCAAGAAACAATAAACGGAAGGTCAAAAAAACAATTAATAAAAAAATCCTACCCAGAAGATTATTTTTGGTAATATTAAATCATTTTTATAATGATGAATTTCTTACTCCTCTGTAGGTATTTTTCACCTACGCCACTGGACGAAAAATAAACCATAATGAACATTTAAATGTCGGATGTCAAAGTAATATTGTGGATAAATTGCTTCTTCTCGTGGGTGCAATTTGGCAGGAAAACTCGGGATAAATGTAATCATCAAGGGTTGAATGTGTGGTCGCTATGTTTGGTCCTTCTTTAATTTTACCCCTGCAAGTGGAAAATGAAAACCTAGGCAGGAAACGCAAAAAGGTCATAGGTCACGGAGATGAATATAGGTCGTTTAGGGCGGGGCAGGTGGCGTACGCTCAAGAGAAAATGGAATTGATTTGATTACATCCTTATGGATTCAAGGATTAGGGATGTCTTGAAAGTGCGTAGGTGGGTAGCACTTTAACCTTTCAAACATCTTGGGCGATGTTAATTCATTTTTTTTTTTAATTTTCCGAAAAGCTGAGCCTGAAATCAGCACAAATTTTAAAATCACTCTGCTCTTTGTGTGTGCTGGAACTTACAAAGAATAAAAATACAAGATGAGACTGATGAGAGATTTAACCACAGGATGATTCAGAATTCCGAGTACAACCGCGCTCTCCCATTTCTGAATTATTGTGGAATTCCCGAAGGATAACCTTGGATAATGGTATTTAAATGATTTTTGTTCGGAAAATAAGTATTTAAGCCCGTCAGAAATGATCGCAAAAACATGGACGCACGTTTTACCCATCCTGAATTTAGAAATTACATTTTAAAAATTCGTGGGGAACAAAGAGGCGGTTTTTAAGCAAAGTATGTAAATTTATATATTTTTTTTATTTATGTGGAAATGCTTCTCGGGATGAAATCGCCCATGATGATTACAGAAAATAGGCAGACATAGTATTTTATAAAAGGTAATTTGATTTTCAGATACATTTTCATAATCGTATGAACAAATTTAGAAGAACTTTCAAGAAATAGACATCATTAAGATTATTGGCAAGTGTTTGGACTAACAGGTGAGGAAATAAAGAATAACTTTTTGTTTCCAGAATTATCTGACAAGACAGCTTCAAAAAATTACACAGGTCACACAAAAGACAGGTTTTTGAATTATTTTGCTGAATTTTTAATAATTATTTGCAATTCATGCATTAAAAATTTAAAAAAAATCTACCAGAATTTCCCATAATTGAAAAGCTTTTTCTGCTCACAGAACATTAAGATAAGAGAGCAGAAATACAAAATTTTTCGAAAAGACATTCATAACAAACTTGTACAAGTTATTCTGGTAATGGTAGATTTAGGTGGAATCTGTCAGAATTTTCATAGTTTAAAAAAAAACATAAAAAAAACAAACAGAAACGACAAGATTTTACAGAACCACATTCCTTCAAATATAAAGAATTTGCTAGAATTTTCTGGAGTAAATAAAGCTTTTCTGCGGACACAATTCTTTCTGACAAGCCAGTAGAAATACAGAAGTTCGAAAGAGTCCTTGCGGACACAATTTTAGTAAAATATTCTACAATTTGATAAATTAAAATCAAAACAATTTTTTCTTAAATTTAAAAATTTTTTTTCGATTTAAGGAACTTTCTGAAAAAAATCCATAATTCAGTAAACACAAATAAAACAAATGCATATTACAGAAATCTGCAGTACTCACAAAAATTCAAAAAATTCTTCAATTAAGAAGAATTCACAAGGCAGTAGAAAACTCCAAGAAATCTAAATGAATATTATTTTAGAAAATTCTGAAAACGCATTATCATTTCATTCCGCCTACGGCAGATTTAAGAAAAATTATTCGAGTTTTCCGACTTGGAAAAGAATTTATCGAAATAACGAGAATTTTCTGTTTACAAATTTTCTGACAAAATTCTCCAAGAAATCTGAACGTAAAAAACTTTTTAAAAAATTCTGGAAACGTATTTACATTTTATTCCGGACACGGCAGTATAAGAAGAAGAATTTTCCAACTTGAAAGAGAATTTTCTGACAAGAAAACCAAAATATCCAAGAGTCTGACTGAATTTTCTTAGGGCTGTAAATCTTATCTGAGGTAAGTAAAATAGGCAATATTCTGATATTTGATAAATTTAAAAAAAATAATTTTTCTGATTTAATGAAGTCTCTTCATTTATTGAATTTTCTGAAAAAAAAATCATAAATTCAGTAAAATTAAGACAAAAAAGAATTGCACTTTAATTTCAAAAATTTCTAAAAATACAAAAAAAATTGTATTCAGGTTGTTTCAAATTGCGTGTTAACTACGGGGATCTCGCTTATTTAAAGAGATACGAGGATGGTTAAATTAGAGAAAAGTTGTGGAATTTTATGCCCACTAATAATCTGAAATTGGAGCTATCTTGCTTAGTTTCTGAATAAACTAAAAAAAAACTTAAATGTTGAATTCTTTGTTTTCGGCTATAACTCATTTATCATTTATGTTACATATTTCTAATTCACGCATTATTAGAACATTTTTGCATGCTGAATCTAAATTTTTGTATCAGATTTGGTATAACTGTTACCATTGCTCATTTTCGACTGTCAACTTCTTTTTTCTTAAGGTCGGCTATTTAAATTTTTCCATATTTGAATAGTTTTTAATTCTGATTTCAACGATGTGTCACACTTTGCATTTGGTTTAAGCTTTGATCATTTTATTACAGAAAATAAAAATTTCATAAGAGTATCATGGAAAGACCACGTCATTTAATTTATTTTGAAGAATAGTAGGCTATGAACTGATGGAAGTAAGACAAAACACTAATTTTATTTACTTTGACCTTTAGATACCTACATTAGGTATGCGAAAATTTCAGGAAACTTTGTTTTGAGCGAAGACAGCAGGTTAAATTATTTTTTACAAAAACAAATGAATGACAAAGTTTCTAACATACACAATTTACTAAAAATTCTAATTGCAGTTTTTATGTTTACAACTGACATAACAAATTTGAATAATAGGTAAAACAAATACAACGTATAACACTAGAACAGCACTAATACAAATATTAAATACATTTTCAATGACACTTCTGTAAAACATGCTCAGAAGCTTGTCTAAATTAAACTCTAATCTGTGTGTTAGTAAATGTGTCATTCACTTTTTTTTTTGTAAAAAATAACTTAACCTGCTGCCTACGCGCATAACAAAGTTTCCTGAAATTTTCGCATACCTAATGTATCTAAAGGTCAAAGTAAATAAAATTAGTGTTTTGTTTTACTTCCATCAGTTGATGGCCTACTAGAATTCTTTCAAAATAAATTAAATGACGTGGTCTTTCCATGGCACTCTTATGAAATTTCTATGTTCTGTAATAAAATGCTCAAAGCTTAAGCAAAATGCAAAGTGTGACACATCGTTGAAATCAGAATTAAAAACTCTATTCAAATATAGAAAAATTTAAAATACCGACCATAAGAAAAAAATAAGTTGACAGTCGAAAATGAGCAATGGGTAAGTTATACCAAATCTGATCAGAAATTTAGATTCAGCATGAAAAAGTGTCCTAATAATTCGTAAACTAGAACTATGTAACATAAATGACAAATGAGTTATAGCCGAAAACAAAAAATTCATAATTTCAGTTTTTTTTAGATCATTCAGAAACTAAGCAAGATAGTTCCAATTTGTTTTCAGATTACTAGTGGGCATAAAATTCAACAAATTTTCTCTAATTTAACCATCGTCGTATCTCTTCAAATAAGCGAGATCCCCATAGTAAACACGCAATTTGAAACAACCTGTATACAGTTTCTCCGAGTTTTTCTAACAGTAGTTTCCTAGTAATCTGTTCGTCAGGACATTTGCATTTTGTTTCGGCTATGGAAGATTTAAAAAAGAATCTGCAGAATTTTCCCTCGTTGGAAAAAATTTTACATTTGGAGAATTTTCCGACAAATAAAACAAAATATCAAACGAGAAGGCGAAATTTTCTTTAGAGTTGAAAAACTTTTTTCTGTGTACAGAATTTTCTGACAAGCCAGTAGAAATGCAGAAGTTTGAACAAACACTTAAATAATAGTGTTTTAGTGAAATATACTAAATATTCTGCTAATTGAGAAACTTTCAAGAAATACAATTAACAGAATTTTCCTTTTGCCAAGAAGTTTTCCAACAACTTTTTACTTACAGATTTTCTGACAAGAGAAATTTCTCGGAAATCTAAACGCCTGAAGGACGTTTTAAAAATTTACTACTACTTTTTTAAGACATTCAAGAAGGAACTGAATTTTCTGGAAACCACTTGCCAGAAATACAAACATTTTTTTTTCAAAGTTTTTTTTTTATGCGAAGGCAGAATTATCATCACTTCAACCCTTAGATACAAAAAATATTTATTTTGAGCTTCCGAAACCGCAAGAAAACCCACACAAAACAACACCCTAAAACCGCTGAAATTAAAATTTATTATTTCCCGCACCTTTAAACCTTAAACACATAATTCAGGAAACTTCAGACAGGGTCCTGCCTGAAAGCAGACACCGTGACGCTTTTTCCCTCCGCATTAGCAAAGTGGGGTTAAATCGGCGTCCATCGATGCGTTTCACCCTCAGACCCTAATTCCCGTTACCGCAAGTTACGTACCTAAATTTAAAACACGGAAGTTTGCTCTACGCCCCGAGACCACCTGAAAACTTGGGCACTTTAGTATCCATCAACGTATTAAACCAGTTCAGGTTTTGGAAGGAAGACCAATTTTGAAACTAATTAGAGAGTAAAGGTTAAATGTTAGGCGAGTCCACGATTAGATCGTTAAAATTTTAAAATCATGACCAAGGAACGGTTACAGCATGAACCTTTTGGGAAAATAGCTTGCAAAAATTTGACATTTAATTTTTTCCCGCATCATACGAGGAAGAAATTTCAAGAATGCAAGGTATTTCCACAAATTTTCCCTATCAAGGCAAAATTCAATGAAAAATTTCAAATCCAATCAAGTTTCCGAGGGCGCTCACCCTGCACAACGTACAGACCATAAATGTTTAGTAAGTCTAAAAAAGACGGCATATGCGAGTTAATTTAATTCCCAGACAGGTATTTTTCATTCTCCTTGACTCCACTACCCACATATGTTTCCCAATAATCACATCAAATTAGACAAAGAAATACCAAAGATAAATATGACATTATTTCACTCACCTAGCTCCATCGGATATAACCAGGAATTGATGTCGAGTATCAAGTCCATTTTGAACGATTCGCTCTCGCAATGCAAACGGGAAACTAAAAAAAAAACAGAAAAATATTACAACCTTTTGTAACAATTAGCATTAAATTTACATTTTTATTATGGCCACTTATCAACGAAGCCGCACGCCGCGGGTTGCTAAACCATACCATATTTCCATAAACCCAATTTTATTTATATTCCTGTTCGTTGACACTCCATCAATGCGGGTAGTTATTTATTCAGAGAATGCTACATTTTAACATATTCTGATATTTATGCCAGCAATTACAAAAAAAAAAGTACCAACAACTGCCAGAATTTTCCAGTTGTGCTATTTTTCTGGAACTGATACATTTTTTCAAGATTTACCGAATTTTGCGTTTCACTGTAATGGTACTTCTTCATGTAACGCTTAAAAAATTTCAATCCTCTTAATATCACAAGCGAGAGAAAAACCTTCTAACTTCACATACGAGGAAAAAGCCTTCCAAATTGTAGTTGTGTCACCTAAAACCGCTACGACATACCTACATGCTTAAGCTAAGCGAAATGCATAATAGAGATTTAAACCATATCGCCTTGATACGGATTTGCAATAACGATCTGTAAGAACACTTAATGAACCAATATGAGAAACAAACGGAAACGATGCCTGGTTTAATTTCTATCCGCTGCGAAGTAATAACGAGTTCAATGTCAAGATCGTTGATTAGAGGTCTGTGGGCGACTGTGATCATGTGACTATTATTAGATGAAGACAGAAATATGCACACATATGCAGTGCGCTGAGTCACTGTGGATGAACTTGCTCAATGTCAATATCGTTGTAGTTGTGGTGAGTGGCAGCGTTTGCGCATTCTACACAACCTGCACTCGAGATTCCAATAAAAAGCGAATATTGCCGCGTGTTTTATCTCGTCGTGGCGACAGCAATAACTCTTCTTCGTTTAGCTAAGATGGTAGGTACACCTTTGCTGCGTTATGTTTGATTACGGCTTAATGGAGGGGGGGGCGGTGTGATCATTTGGTTCTAACTAATTTGCTGATACGCAGAATTGTTGCGCTTGCGATGATATGTAAAAAAAATTGTAACGCGTATTTAGATATATTTTATTAAATTTTTTCATAAACATCGAACTCTTTTCCTCCAAATGTTTATGTTTTTGCTAGTCAGAAGCATTATAAAACATAAAAGCTGTCGGGCAACCGCCACGAGACCTTCCTCGCATTTAGGCAAGTTTTTGAAAAATTTGAAAAATTTTAAACAATTTGAAATTTGGAAGATTTTTGAAATTATAAAAATTTTTAAAATTTAAATATTTTGGGTTCACAAACTTTTAGACATATTGTATTGTAGTATAACAATTTTTGATAATTTTTTTAAATAACGAAAATGTAAAAAAATTTTAGTATTTGTTAATGCTTAAAGATTGTTCCTATTGTCATTGTTCATACCGATTTTGAAGCCGAAACTCGTACATTTTTTAATATCGAAATTCGTTGGGGGGGGGGCATTGAGGGTGGTAGGAAGGTCGTGCTTGCGCAGATCAGCTATTCGACATGTGTAGAATACGAATTTAGTTATTTACTGAGCGCACCTATTTTGAAGTAGCCTCCCCCTCCACGTTTTCGAGCAGTCGAGTGGTTTTATGTTGTTTACCCCTTAAAATCCCAAACCTTATTTTCTTGTGGTGTTATCCTATTGCAATTAGCAATCTTTGAGCCAAACCCCACCCGACTATAAACTACAATTAGTAATTAATAACAGTTTGACATTAACCACGCTATACCTAAAAACACGAGCCACCATCATACCACGAACCACATGAACCAACTTTCGCGAACGTACCAAACCCTACACGAGTAACACCCGCGGAAATTAATTAATACCACCCAGCACTGGAACAGTTCATCTACGAGCAACACAAACCACCCGTGTTTGGTATCAAAAGGTGTGGAATTTAATAAACAATTTCATTCTATAACCCAAAACACTACTACTTTTAATCTCAACAAAAACACGGAATAATAACACCACCACACCAGCAACTACGCCACTACACGCCGCCATCCGTTTCGTTTCCGTTCCCCACTCAAACGCTGCACCCGCCTCTAAGCACTAGTGCACTCCACGTCGCTGTCTGGACGTCGAGACCTCTACCGTCGGTAAGTACAGGTCCACGGACGAGAACTATCCCCGAAAGGCTCCTCACGGTCCCCGACGATCCAGCTCCGCCGCCTCCAGCAGCGTCCTCCTACCCAACTAGTCAGGCCACTGCCTGCCAGGAGTCTACTGCCGCCGCCTTTCACCCCGCTGCCACCGAGTCTGTGGCCTACCTGTGTCCCACCGCCACCGCTTATCACCCTCGCCACCCACGTCTTCACCAAGTGAGACAGACATGCCAGCGCTCACCGACTCACATAACAGCGCCGAAGACTACGCGGCCTTCTTCGAGGAGATACCCTACCCTACCATACGAGTAGTTTGCCTAGCCCTCTGACGAACCACCAGATGCTCGCGCCCCGTGGTTCCACGATGTCAGTACCACCCCACCCGCCGCTCTCTACCTCCCCAGAACGAATAAAAGCATACAAGGACACCTTGGAGCCCACATCTTCTGAACCCTTCAAGCCCAGATTTCTCCAGCCTTGATTCTCAGATTTCGGTATCTGAATTCCATCAATTCCTTTTGATTTTTAAATACCAGAAGCCCGTTTTGTATCATCATATTTCTGAATTCCAGACTATCATGAAACTCGAACCAAGGCCCCTCAGACCATAAACTTATTTCGGTGCCAAATCCAATGACGCTCCACAGCCATCAAGATCCCAATTGTCTTTACAATTCGATTCCTTCAAATCATCCCCAGACTATGGATACTTAAAAGTACGGATCTGCCCCCGTACAATAAAAAGATTCGATGAGATCTTCAACAAGATAACTAATTCAGAAAATAATTTACAAGTTATGCCGTGTTAGAAGCCCATGACGCACTATATTCAACCTTATTAAGCCAGTTAAACATCTAAGCCGTCACGTAAGATATTATGGGGTAGATATATAAAATTGGTTGTTGTAATTCTGTGGCCGATTCAGCGGTACCATTAGTCCCTGGGCTGCGTGGCCGGAATTGGTGATAACGCACCGACAGGTTGGTCCCCTTTTATTGCTCCCCTATTAATTAAATCGTAGAAATTAAATCGGTAATTCTCGGGTGGCAAAATAACCTAGCTACCGTTTAAGAGAAAATGGAAACTCATTTTGGACGATTTATAACTACTAGGAAATATATTGACTAAAATAAACAAGAAGAGTTGGTATTTTAAAGATTTGTTATAATTTTTATAAAGAAAATGTTGCCCGTATTTTATTTTAAACAACTTTCTGACAGACTAACAGAATTTGTTTGCAACAAAAAGCGAACGTCCTGCACGAAATATTTTAAACAGAAAAAAAAATTGTTCTAGTCAGAAAACTACGTGAATTTTTGTGGTCACTGTTTTTTTTTTGGACCTTTTGTAAATGTACAAATTTTCCGATTTCTTCTTGGGCAAATTGTCAGTTCTCAGAATTTTCTGACTGAACTGTCCAACCGTTTTCGGTAATTAAAAATTCAAAATTTTCTGTTAATGAATTGCACACTTCTGGTAGATAAAAACGCAGAATTTTCTGATTTACTAAATCACAAAGTTCTTCGAATGTTTCACTTATCGAAATTTCTACTGTTTTCAGTAGTCCTGTGGTAGGGCACTTGACTGTTACGCGGAAGGTCTCGAGTTCGAATCCAAGACTGGATGCCTGGCGGGCGGCCTACCCAGTCGCTTTCAAAAAATTGGAAACCAAACTCCTTCGGGGTTGAGGGAAGTACGGCAGCTGTCTAAGGCGTGGTACAGCCTAAGTGCAGGCTAGGGCCGTCTTAGTGCGGTTCGACGGGTGAGCTGCGTTTCAGCTCGGGCACTGATCTGCAGAATCAGTAGAGATTTAGGTAATCTCCCTCCACCAGTAGGGGCTTAGGGCTCGCAGCCTGATGCCAGGACTGGTAGCCTGTTCTCTTTCTTGTATTGAGGGCAGGCGCGTTGATCGAGCGTACCTCGATCATGGAGCCCCGAAGGGTTTCACCGCCTGGAGGGGGGACGGATATGCTTCATTGCTGGGTGCTGTCCTAGTCTATCAAATCTACTGGTGTCTACCACACCGCCCCGTACTTGATAAAGAGTGCGAGACGGCTGGGTCTCGGAAGCGATGATCGATGGCCCTGACTCACTGCATCGCTGGCCAAACCCCTCAACGGAGTGTAGTGCCTCTGACTTTACTTTACCTTTAAAGAACTTTCTGACAGACCCATAGAATTTTCTGGCAACAAAAGCGAACTTCATCAAATATTTTAAGAAAATTAATTTTGTTTTGTAGTCGTCGTCAAATTTGTTGACAATTTTTTTTTACATACGAATTTTTCGATACTGTCCCCATAAATTCGTAAAAGTAAAGTAAAAATTTCCGACTGAAGAATATTTCTAGGAACAAATAGATTTATAAAGACGGTGGGTATTATTCCGGCCGCTTTCTTAAAGCTAAGCAAGTCGCGTTTTTGTGTTCCATGTTGTAGCGTTTGCTGTGTCGGTATTCGCCAGATCGAAACCCGACCAGGAGTGAACTTTTTTTATTTTTTTTTTTAAATAAATTAGTAATTATTTTTATTGGGTACCTGGTGGTATGGTACTGATCATACTCCCTGGGATGCTAATAGCTATAATGACAACGACGTAGGCGCAGCAAAGTGACCCCTTTCAGACTGTCGTAGCTCCAACAAGGCGGTTATTACTCCAAATGTCGGGGTATTATCCAAGGCCTTCCATAAAATATGGTGCACTGTCAGACGTGTTTTCTTACCATATTCTAGGTGATAAAAACGCAGAATTTTCTGACTCAAAATCACACAATTTTTGGAAATTACTGAAAGATTCGTGGAGTAAAAAATTCAAACAACTCAATTTTTCAACGCGGTTTCACTGTCAGAAATCTGATCTAAAACAGAAACTTCCGGACAAGACCTATACATTATTGTGACAAAAAAGCGAACTTCATCCACGACTTATTTCAAACAAAAAAATATATTTGTTTCAAGAGCTGGGCCGATACCTACTCAGTATCGGATATCGGCCGATACCGATCCGTTTCCGATACTCGCCGATACCAAAATTCTTGCAAGAGTATCTGAAATTTGCTGTTACAATCTACAAAAAATACCACAGGAGCTATAAAAGGAAAAAGACTAGGTTATTTTTTTGCCAGAAAAAAGCACAAAAAACTGAAAATTCTGAAATTCAGATATTATCTGGTGTCCGATTGATGGTACCGAAAGTATCGGTATCAGTATCTGAAACATGGCATCGGCCTAGCTCTGTTTATTTCCTAAACCTAAACATATTCAAACTCAAAATCTTTTCAGAAAATTCCAAAAGTTCCAAATCTTACGTTAATTACCAAAATTCTGAGTATAACAAGAGAACACGGCTGAATATGAAAAATTTAAATAAATTAATCCCAAAATCTGCGTCATCACAGTCCAAAATGTAGGTGAAATAGTTAAGCGACTTCCCACAACTCTTATTTCTCCATTATAGTTTTATTTTAAGGAATTTGTCGCGGGTTGTAGGAGTGTGTCGTGTACAAATTTCGTCAAGGACTTCAAACCGTTACTTATAATTTCTTTTCAAACAAAACTAATGTTTAAATTAGTTCAGATTAATTAAACAATAAAAAAACTACTAATTGATGTAAATAAAAATAATTACGAAACAAAATACACAAAAACAGAATATAACATATGATAGTATAAATTGCAGTGGCGCCAATATTTTTTCAAAAGTCGATAAATTAATAATGAATTATGTTAGAATGTTTAAACCCTCTCCTACTTTACTCACGTTGGGCACGCCAGAATATGTTCACGTTCGGCCAATTTGTCAAAGGGGCTTGGTGACAACAGCACAATACTACTTTCGTATTTCGAACAATATTTTTAATATATTCGCCATAAATAATGCATTGTTTGGCCAGTTGATACACCGCAGGTGTTCATCCTTGAGGTTGGTTTATGGAATTTACTCGTTAGTCTTTATGTAACCTGGAAATATTTTTGATTAATAGTTTTTGACTTTCACGAGTCAGATATGAATGTGATTTTGGTTTTTGGGACATAACAGTGTGGGTAGCATAAAGTCTAAATACAGTGTATTATTTAAAATTAGAAACTTATAACAAAAATAAATTTCTTTGTAGCTAAACAATATTGAAAGTAAAAATATCTTCTTTATTGTAAAGCTATGGAACGCCGTTTTGACGTCAAAAATAGTTTCCGACGTCAGTGAATACATTTTTGACGTGTTAAAAAAACATTTATTAAAAAATAGTTATTGACGTCAAACAATTGTTTTCCGATGTCAAAAATATGACTTTTTCTACGACTTACGAAAGTTTAGAAAGTTTTCTATCTAAAATAAGCTTTGCTTGTTACTGCGAAAAAAACAAATAACAGTTGCTAGACAAAGACGCAACCTTTATTACTCAGAACAGTGTTAGAATGAAATATTCTATAACAAGTGTAAGAATGAAGTTATTCCGTAATTAAAAATTGCATCAGAATCATTATATTCTAAAATAGTGGCAGAAATAAATTTTAATTAGTGACGGCAATAATTTTTTTGACCTCAAAAAATCACGTTAAAAAATTTATTTTTCGTTGATCAAAACTAATTTTGTGACGTCAAAAAGTAATTCTTGACGTCTGAATATTATTTGTTTAAAGAAACAATTAGAACAAAAAACTAATTCATTATTAACAGGGCTGTAGCTCTACACGTATAATATTATTTTCAACATTACATGTAGAAAAGTGTGTAGAGTATGTAGAATAATAACGTAGAGTATGTACGTTAAATAAAACCGGTATATCTACATTTTTCTACATATTATACATGTAGAATAAGTACGATAGATTTTAGAAAAACACGCATGTGTGCATGGTATGAGGGGGGTATGCGACTATCCAACGGTACGAACGCGCTGCCATTCCTATTCAAACGTACCTCGCACTGCATATATTATATAGCGACAAAGAAGTCGGCTACATACAAAATATTACAATAAAATTGCGCCCTTTAAAACGTTACGCCTGAGGCGAAGGTCCCTTTCGCCCTGCCATAAACCGGCACTAGTTGCAATTATTTTAAATTTTTATTTTTTAGTTTTTTACTATTCTGAGATATTTTAAATTTTTATTTAATAATCTATATTAAATCCGGATCCCTTTCACTTGTCTCAACATTTACCGGTGAGGGGCCTCCGCCAGTAGAAGTCACATATTTACGCGTCCATTATATAAAGCGCAGACTTGTTTGTACATTGGACCGTTACACTTTTCAATGCAGATAAGCAAATTCCGGTTCACAGAAGATGTTCAGGTTACTGGCAGCCCTTTTTTTGTACGTAATTATGACTGCCTAAAACATTTTGAAAATCTCTGTTAAGGCACTCCCCTGGAAATGGGACAGTGTTTAATTTACTTTAATCTCGCTTTTTTTTTCAAAGAAATAGTTCTGGGGATTTTATAAAATTTCTTTGGGGGATGTAACAGTCACCTAGTGCGGGCGCGGCATTTTATTTCAACAGTTTGCGTATTTTAAAATAAGTCATCAATAAAACGTGAGGCGCGGCCCACGGGTTTTGCTATTATTATTTATTTTACTTAGGTGTAAGGGGAGGCACTTGTCTAGTTGTATACCTGTTCATTTACGTTTAAAGTTAACCATAATTAATTACTTTCAGACGTCACAAAATCAATCTTTGACGCCAAAAATGACTGACTTATTTATGTAAAAGCGACACGTGTACACAGTAAGTGAGAATCGAACCCATTTGTCTTTGACAGAGCTCTGAAACCTCAAGTTTTATCCCCTAATCCAACGCCGGCCCCAAATCAGAATTAATAATTGTTCCTTGCACGAAATGTTTCAATCCAAAGTTTATAAATAAGGTTAGCAATAAAAAAACAATGAGGAAGATCTAAAATAGAACATATTTACCATAAAGCGAAAACATAAACGGAACAAGCATAGCCAAATTGCAAAATCTTTACATATTTGTTTCTACTAAAAAACACCGTCGGATATATTTTCCTTTTTGTGGAATGTGCCGTCGCAATCAAAGTCCACATTTAATGAAATTATACGGCAAATTCATGTAGACGTTCACTTTATTTACTTTCTAACGGTATTTCCTTGTAGTACCCGCACGTGTACTTCTCTTCAGTTGCTTTCAAAATATTAGAAAATAACGCTTTCCCTTTTAGTTCACGCCAAAATCAGAATTTACGCTGTGAGATGATGAATTTACTGATTCATAAACATTATTGAAAGTACTTCACTCTAAACAACAAACAATACATTGCCGATTGTCATGGAAACGTTCACCTGTTCTTCAACATGGATGTAAATCTCAACTGTACCGGAAAATATCGTATTAAAATTCAATTTGTCTTCAGTGAAGGTGTCAAACCGGCTAAAATTTTACGCAGACTGAGCTCACAGTTTGCGGAAATTACTGTCAAAAATTCACAAAAATTTGAATAAGCTAACCGGTTTAAATATGGTCGTGAGACTGTTCGTGACGATCCGGGAAAAGGAGGTTCAATTGCAACAAGAGTCATTCATAAACGTGTTCAAGCTTTGATCAGTGCTTATTAGTGAAGGGCATAATCTAATGATTTTGATAAAACAATGCCATTCGAATGAATAAATAATAATTAAACAATTCATTCGGTTAAAATCATTCGTATGTAGTGATACGGTAAAATGTACTAAAAACGCTCTCCTTTTGCTTCCCAAATGCTCTACTGAATGAATTCTCGCTTTCATCGCCATTCCCGTGGTCTTTTGGCAAAAACAGAGTCGGTTCGAATTGTTCGAATTTGATTGTTTGGAGTTAGTCGTAGTAGATGCTAAGTGCTATTCCTAATATCCTAATGTTCAAATCAAATCATTCCTGTCTCGTTGTTCCCCGCGTTGACGCTCGCCTCCGAAGCAGACAAAACCGAACATTCTTAGAATCGTAACATCATTCGATTGATTTTCTGTAGCCTCTCGAAATATCCCGCGATATTTTTATATTTGAATAAATCGATTATTTAGATTCAAAATATCCCAACACTATTACATATCGCCGAATAATTGCCTCTGAAATGGTAGAGAAAACCAACTACACGTATTTTATGACACCAGGAGTTACTCTTGTCTTTTTAAAATGGTTACGACTTCTAAAATGTAAGTTCTTGAACTAAGAACCATCCGGCCTGAGCAGGCAAATATCGGGCCTTACCGGATCCCAAGCTGTTCCAGTATAGCTCGACTCGGTTCAGGCAATCTGGAATAACTTGGTTCGGCCTGGTTCTACCCGACCTGATCCTAACTCCATCCCTGCTCCATAACGACTAAGATGTGTGGGCTTAAATGAAAGGATTTGGGCGTGGCTTTAACTGACTACAGCGAGTCGCGTGGTATTAAATTAAGTTCAGTGAGACCAATAAAGAGCAGTAATGTGGAGGTAAGCAATTGAAGACCCCGCCCAGCCTGACAAATTAAAATACGGACTGACCCGGCCTGACCCGTTTATGAATTTGCCGGTCCGCGCCTCAAATCATGTACCTAAAGAACAGACCGGGCCGGGCTAGTCCATCTTCTGAATTTGTCGGGCCGGGCCGGACCGGGCCTAATTTTTTTTTTATTTGCTTACTTCCAGCTCGGCCCTTGCAGGCCCTGGTAAGCGCAATTAGAACTAATAATTTTTTTGTAATTGTTAGCCCGTACCGGGCTGGGCTTGGACTAGTGTCAACATATTATTTAAAATTATGTGTTATCATTCAAAGCATCTCACAGTTTTATTGTCAAAAATTTACATCGTACATAATTTAATCAAAATTATAAAATTTACCAATTTTGGCGACGCTAAATTTCCGGCTTGGCCAGACCCAATCTTGGTACTTATTTTAATAATAAAGTCCCCCCCCGCCCGCCTAAACTACTAAAAATTAAGCCTGTAGAAATGAGCTTCTCGGATCAAAACCCAAACCAGCCCACGGGCCGGGCTGAGTAAAAATTACATAAAAAGTTACTATCGGGCCGCATGGAATTATTTAAAGCCCTTACCGAGCCTAGCAATACCTTTGTCGGGCCAAGTACCTAACGGGACGTCGCTGGGACAGCTGGGCCTAACACGGCCTCGCCAGCCCAGCGGGGCCTGATAGGGCTAAACAAAAACTTACGAAAGTAATTGCTTACAAAGACAACTCGCTGAATACTTACGCCACAGGCAGCGCAAGGTGAGCAAGAGCCGAGGTATTCAAAATCTTAGTTGACGTCCCAAATTTTGCCGGGCTAAATTTGCGCAACAGTTAATAAAACGAGCTAGCACATCTTCTGAACTTGTCGGGTCGGACCTAAAAAATTCTTCCTTTGCCTTTTCCAGAAACCTGGTCCGCCTCTCCACGGGCAGGACTGACCGGGAGGGGTAGGGTCGGGCCGTGCCGGGCCGGCTCAGCCAACTTTAAACGTCTCTAAAGCTGAGTTTACACACGTTTCTTCATTTTTCATTTTTCGTAAAAAAACAGAAATTTACAAATTTGATGTCTGATTGATATATTATAAACGACTTCATGGCAAATAGAAGGCTATTTTTTTCCATCTCTTTAACTTCAAAATGGCGGCAACTACGATGTTTTGAAAACTTAAGTCTTTAATGCGTGTTTACTTAAAAATGAGTTGCCAGTCAAATCGGCATAAAATTTGATACAGTGTTAGCCCTAAAACCATATGATAAGAAATGCTACCCCCCCCCCCCCTTTGTTTTTCCCCTGGGTCAGAGCAATTATATTATAAGTCTTTGGCATTCCTTAATCCCTGCTACACACATCAAATAATTAAATTTTTGGCTTTTATTTTATGGGAAAAAAATGTATCATTTTCTCATATAGGCGTTACAAGTCTAAGCGGCATACGAGTGTTGACTCAATATTAGTCGCAGCGTTGCGAGGCGCTAAATTCGAATCTTATATCGTAACTAGTCGGGTCAAAATAACGCCCATTTTTTTCGAGTTTACAGTGTCCCTAAACCCTAATTTTGTAACATCTTATTTTTGCAAATTTTTGTACAGTTTGCAGCAAAGTTTCTTCTAACGTAATTGATATTTTAGTTTTATTGCACTGGTAATTAAGAACGGCTAAAACAGAGTGCCTTGAGCTAAGATTATAACCTGAGTGTAACTTTAGTGCTTGGTAGTTACAGCCTTCCTTCATTTAATACTCGAATCAAGAACCGCTGGGAATAAAATTATAAAGCGTAGAACAACGGCGGATGTAGTGAATTAATCGGGTTGTGTTCATTATCAATTAAATAGAATCTGCCATGAAGTACGTAGATACTTATTAGATTTCTGTTGTATACCGGATGTGAGAAGTCAAAAATTCTGAATGTAAATTTAAGAGCTTCTAACTCATAAATCAGTCAGTGTACACGAGTACATTTCTAGCGTAAATAAAAATTATTTATCTTCCTATAAAAGTACGGCAAAATTCGGATGAAATTTTTCGATTCTAGCAAACATTTCTTAGGCATTTGATTTGAAGAACTTTTATAAGATTAAAATTGTTGAATTTTTTTGCAGGAGTTGGTAAAATTTTCTGTAAATTTAGATTGTTGCGCGTAGAATTACATAACTGTAAAAATTAAAAAAAAAACAAGGGTAAACCGCAGGGGAAGTCTAGTGTACACGTTCGAGGAAGCCTCGGGGAAGTCCGAGGGAAGTAGGGAAAGTCCAAGGGAAGTAGATAACGTCCAAGAGAAGTCAAGAAAGTCCGAGGGAAGTCCGGGGAAGTCCAAGGGAAGTCCGAGGAAAGTCGGGGATGTCCGAGGGAAGTCGGGGAAGTCCGAGGGAAGTCGGGGAAGTCCGAGGGAAGCCGGGGAAGTCTGAGGGAAGTCGGGGAAGGCTGGAAGAAGTCGGGGAAATCCCAAGAAAGTTCCGGGAAGTCTGTGTACAAATTTTACCGTGCGGTTTACCCCTCAAAAACACAGAATGCAGTTGAAATATCTCTCAGCATTAATTTGGAAACGTTTATGAATGCACTATCGTTTTTCCGACTTAGCACCTTCTTTTGAAACAATTTTTTGAACCTAAAATATTTAACTTTTTCCTGTAGATTGATTAGAATTTTTCCTTCGGTCATTTATTGACGCAAGAATATTTACAACGTAAACAGTATGGGAAAGTACCAGCAACCTGTTTCGCCCATTTTTCTATTAACATACTCCTGTAATGCACGTTTAATTTTTCTTATATTGTAATATCAAATTTATCGATTAAATTTTATTTACATCGGTAGAATTGCCCTTCACTTTCCCATGTATGAGAATCTTCCCGGGGACGTTCGCGGGAACATGCACATCACTGACCCACGCCCCTTAAAATAGGGTGGTTTTTAAAAACTCACAATTAACCTAATATACCCTTCCGTCCCATGCAACCAAAAAAAATTTTGTTGCTTATCTTTTATAGTTTTGGAGATATCAGCTTGTAACGCTTTAGTTGCCGCACCCTGTATAGATCAAAAGATGCAGTTTCAATAAATGTGTACAAAATATTTTAAGAAATAAAAGGCCAAATCTGTTCAGATTGTATTTCCGACAAGGAACAAGCAAAAATCATATATCGCATGGAATACTCTCGGGGGGGGGGGGATAGTTGGTGCCAAATACAGTCAATAAATCCGAAAATATTTTTTCTATTTCTTCCAATTTAATTCCCACAGAAAATTTTGTAAACAATTTTATTAAACGTATCTATTCACCATATATTACAAATTCATAACTTATAAAAGCAAAGCACGTTTGCTATAAAAATTTGCAGTAAGAAGTGCAGCAGCGCAGTATGCCTTTGGTGACCTTGATCACACGACGTAATCAGAGGCTCACGTGACCAAATTGCCGGCCAAGTCCACCAGCTGGCACAGCTTGGCAACCGTTTGGAGGTAACACTCGTTGCAAATGCGAATTTGCTGGTCCCAAAATATCCGACAACACTACACCAGAAACAGACTAATAAACTTTGAATCAAAGTGATGCAACAAAAAAATTCGGCATTTGAGTTATGTTTGTTGAATTCGCCAAACTACGTATGAAAAGACTTCAAATTGTAATGCTAAATGCATTAACAAACAAAAAAATTAAAATTTTGATTACAAAATTAATAAACCATTAACAATTAATTATAAACCCTTGCAATCCAGACTGGAAGTTTATAAAGTGACATTTGAAACCGAAACAACTTCGAATTTAAAACGGATTTGATTAAAAACATTTGAAAAGTTTTACAATAACCTACCGTTACTTTTTAAAAACAATGAAAAAATACCGTTTTTGTCAAATTGTATGATCTATTGAGATTAAATAAAAAATAGACGTAATAGAAAGACACAAAACTTTATTGATTGTTTCAAAATTTGATTGGAAAATTTCTTTGAGCAAAAAATTGAAAAAATGATAAATCACGTATGCATGCAGTCCCCACTCCTAAAACGTGTACTTAAAAAGTGGCATAAAACGGATTTTTTGACGTCAACAAATGGTTATTTACATAAAAAACGTCAAACATAATTTTTGACGTCAAACAGTTGTTCATCGGCGTTGGAAAATGCTGCCGTCTTACGGTGCAGCTGGCGTAGTAGCGAGGTCTTAGTTGGTCGCCACACCACCAAGACGGTGCGGATTTCTATGCACTTTTTTTGACACATACATCCTCTATCACTAAATATGTACAGTATAGTTCTAGCCCACACTGCTACTATAAGAATTCCGTTAGGTGGCAGCATAATTCGACGTCAAAAATT
The DNA here is from genome assembly GCA_958336395.1 of Ctenicera cuprea. Classification (NCBI taxonomy): domain Eukaryota; kingdom Metazoa; phylum Arthropoda; class Insecta; order Coleoptera; family Elateridae; genus Ctenicera; species Ctenicera cuprea. Next base: position 84,272,927 of record OY284486.1, on the reverse strand, counting down.
CATTTATTGACGTCTAATTCAGTTTTTGAAACGGAAATTTTATTTATTTTACGAATAAAACTCTCATTCTTTTGTTATTTTATATTAAATTGCTTGAACGGTTTGCAGACGTAAAAAATAATTTTTTGACGTCATAAAATGGGAAAGTACCTATTCATTGGTTAATTAATTACTTTTCTGAAGATACTTTATAATATAAAACGTGAAAAACTTCTGAAGCATATAAGATTAATTTCTATCTAGGCTTTATTGACAATAACATTGTGTCAAAGTACTTTCGCATAACTTTTATATACCGAGCGAGTCAGCCTACATGTCCCAAATAATAATGTTTTTGAATAAATAATTAATCAATTTAAAATTTTCCAAAAATTCCTGGAGGGAGTCAGAGTAAAATTTGAGGGAGATTAGTAAAAAAACAAAGTGAAAAAAAACAAAATTATAAAAATATTACCTTGGAACACTTAAGTTTAATCACTCGATATAAAACATGCTTTGCTAAAGATGACATAATTTTCAAGGAAAATTCATTAAAAATCAAATAAATGTATGTTATTCTGATGCTCCTCTATTAGATCGCTGCAGAGTCATTTCCGCAAGTTTTTTTATCCTTATTTACAACAAACTGTTGACGGTTGCCTCTGACGTCTGACAATGTAATAAAAAGCTTTCCGTTTATAAAAGGGATGATGTTTGATGCTTTAAGTGAAGGCAGCAAGCAACTTTGTACATGCATAAATAACCAGCGGAATTTGTCGGATTAAATAAACATGGTTAAAAATATTGCGAATGTATTGCAAACAGTAGTTGGATGTATTTGTATAAACCGTAACTTGGCATTTATAGCAACATTTTGGGCTATTTCGAGTATGAGTATTAAATAAATTAAAGTTGTTCAAATTCTTGCTTAAATTGCAAAAATTTAAATTCTATCCTTGTAGGTACCACGAGTGAATTGAAAAATAATCGAGTTATTAAATTACGAACGTTTGTTGCATATAGCAGCGAGGTTATGTCCAAGAACGCAATTGGGAATTGTGACCACGAATAGGGATTGCAATACCGGTAAATGGCTCAGTAAATTGGTGTTTTTTTAATTGTGATACGTACTTTCATATTTTTGTTTTGTACTTAAACATGATTCGTTAAGTAAGTTTATTATACCGTCTGTCTATAAATCCCCCCCCCCCTCGCCGCAACTAACTTTTGAACGACTTGATATTTTACCACAACATTTGGTGTGCTTTAATGAAAAATTAAATACTATTTTTTAGCCAAAAATTAAATTTTGTATCATTTAAAATGGCGGCTGGGCGCCATTTTGTTTTTTTTTTTAATGGAAAGAGGGGTCAAGTGACACCTCATTTGAAAGGTCCTTTAGTTCTGCGTCTGATTTTAGAGTTTCAAAGAAAAATATTTAGCCACAACAAAATGGCGAATTTTAAACCAATGGACTCACTCAATTTTAAATGGTTTTGATTTTTTTATCCACACTTCCTCAACGGACATTTTCCTGGAAGATGGATTGGTAGGCGGGGGCCTGTAGAATAGCCGGCTCGCTCCCCAGATTTAACCCCCTTAAATTTTTTCTATGGGGATGTCAGGAATGTTATAACCGACTTTTTATGTGCCAAGAAGTGAATGGTGAACATTTCGAACATTTAATTTAATTTCTTTTTGCTTTAATTCTTAGTTTTTTTAATGGAATTCTTTATCGTTTTGTTATGGTTGAATATTTTTCTTTGAAACTCTGGGATCAGACGCAGAACTAAGAGACCTTTTAAATGAGGTGTCACTCGACCCTCCTTTCCATATAAAAAAAAAATTCAAAATGGCGCCGTCGCCATTTTGGATGATACAAAATTTAATTTTTGGCTAAAAAATAGTATTTAATTTCCCATTAAAACACGCCAAATGTTGTGGTAAAATATCAAATCGTTCAAAAGTTAGTTTGGGGGCGGAGGGGGTATTATAGACAGACGGTATATTAATTGATTTGTGTTTCAATTTCAATCTATTTTCAAGCCTTCAAAGATTCTTTTTGTGTTTTTCTTAACTTTATTGTTATTATGTTTTGAAATACAAGTTTTGTTTATTTCTTTTTTCATTTGAAATTATTATGTAATAAAAAAAAATTAAACCGGTAAATTATCTGTAAACCGGTATTTTTCAAAACACTTACCGAATTACCGGTAATTTAATAAGTCGGAAAATTTGCCATCCCTAACCACGAAAGAATGTGGGGGCTGTGAACAAAAAAAAAGTGGCGTTTGCGACCTAGGTACTAAGGTAGTGTACAAAACGATATTTAGGGGTTGTGCCCAAGAACGCAATTGGGAATTGCGACCACAAAGGACCGGGGTGTATTATTATACAAGATGATTCAGAAACAAACCGCATTCTTTTAAGAGCGTGTTCCTCTCATGAAATTAAGAGGAAAAGTTTATATTAACATGGGTCTGCAAATGCTTCGCTATCAAGATACAGGGTGTTGAAAATTGTAAAAAGATAATGATTTTTCAATTGTTCAAAAATGAATTGAATTTTAAAAATAACGCAATACGTATGTATGTTCATGTGGCATAAGTGGACCATAGCAGTCAGTTTTTTCCGTCTCCAGTGGCGTAGCGACAGGTGTGCATGGGGATATTTATGAAAGAAAAAATGATACGCCACTGTTTTTTTTACATTTCGATACAATTTCCAAAATGCCCGACTCTTGAATTATTTTCTTATCATTAACCGTTTTCGTGCAAAACACATTTCGAAGATGAAAACATTACAAAAAAGTCAAACCAATCGAGTAATGTTTTTATTCTTTTAAGTATGTTGTACATGCAATCAGCTCATTATAGAAAAAAAAAACGTAAAAGGCATTTCCGATGATAAATTAGTTGACCATTTTGAAATTTTTATTCATGGGTTTCATCTTCGAAGTGTGTTTTATATGAAAACGGTTAACGATAGGAAAAAACTCAAGAAATCTCTTTAATCAAAAATTAGTTGGGAATTTTGGAAATTATATCAAAATAAAAAAAAACAGTTTTTTACTTATTGTGTTTTACACGAAAACGGTTCATAATAGGAAAACTTAAAAGAGCACATTCTTAATGTCGTTTTTTTAAGTAGAAAATATCTAATAAACATGGGTCCAGAAACGCCTTTTTACGGAGTTACAGCCTCCCCAAGATTGAATAGCCCAATCACGTTATAATTAATATCTCCGCAATAAATTGAGATAATAGATTCAAATTTTGTATGGATGTTGTACTAATGATAGTTTACATCTCTGCTTGTTTACATTCGAATTCATAAACCAGGGGCGTAGATATGGGGGCGGTGCGCCACGTATCTCGTGAAGTATCTTGGTGCCCCTCCTACATCTACGACCCTGTTACATGGATTTGGTCGAAAAGAAGTGAAAAGTAAATCATTAATATTGACATGTTCATGCAATATATAAAGTAAATATCTTAATTTATAGCGGAGATAATATAATGAAAGCGTGGTGACAATTTTATTCATATTCGGGGGGGCTGTAACTCCGAAAGGAGGTGTTTTCGAACTAACGTTTATTACACATTTTCTACTAGTACTTAAATTGACATCAAGAATGTGGTGTTTAAGCTTGTACAGAAATCCATTCCGTAATAATAAAAACAATTATTACTATTTTGTAATTGTAATGGAAAAATTTAAATCAGAATTTTCCTTCAATTTTTATTTTAAACAATCCTGTAAAATCACCCCATAATACAGACGCACCTTTTAAACAATAAACTGCCGCCTTAGTAATAAAAAAGTGCAAAATTTAAAAGAATTGCAGGCAATTATAACAATTTGCTTACTTAATTATTACTAATCACGCAAAAACATTTTAAAACTAATTATGCATGTTAAATTATCAACAAAGTATTCTGATAAATTACGGTGCATAAAGAAAACCATGTTTAGAAACTATTGCGTCACTGGAAAATTCCAGACAGCTAGTGGGAGGGGTTCGATACGGTTAACACTTTCCCTCTTTATCCTTGATCTGGGTATATTGGAAATTTCTTAGATCTCGTAAATATTGTGGGAAAACATCAAAATTGGTATTTTTACATTTAGGCTGGCAAAAAAATTCGAAAAGGTCATGAAGGTAAAAACAAAAGTAAAACCCAAACAGTTAAGGAAAATACTGACCACTATAACGATTTTTTTCAAATACTGAAATTAGGACATTTTGGGATTGAAGCCAATTTGAATTCCAAGCAAAACATCAAAAAAAAACATCCCTACCTTTTCAAGCCTGTCGTCCACAGGATCCCAATTCACCATCAACAAAAAACATCTGTCCACCTGTGAACGCAACAGGAGTGCCGAATTAATCTCACTCCCCATATCCAACAGCGTTAAAACAAGAAAAAGAGTGGACAAATTAGATCTGATTTGTTCTGGGAAGAGCGCATTTCCCAAAACACACACCCTCTTTTAATCATCGGGCCTTATGACGAACTTTCGCCTTTACCAGAATCGACTCTTACGGGTGGAGAGAATCCTGAAAGGTCCTGAAAATCGAGGTCCGCCGCGCATGACGCAAGCGTGACGTCCTGACGTCAAAGGAACCATCGCCCGTTACCTACACAACAGCCCTTGCGTTACCCCCGCGTATTTCTACACCCCCATGGGCGTACGTGACTGTCCCCGGACCCCCTTATTTCTTGCCTATTAATAACTTATTGATGCATTAAACTCTGTAAGATGACTTAAATAATTGAAATTGGGTATTGTAATTAAACGAGCCACATGCGCCCACCTCTACAAACAATTAAAAAATCGACATCGCCTCATGTTACGATTCTGATAACACAGAAATAAATAACAACAACATTGCAAAACAATACCGATTGTTACGAACATAAAACACCCGTTAATTAAATATTTCAAGTACAGCTATTGCTCGTGCTCGTACCGAATCTACTTAATTGATTTTTTTCCGCTCCCGCAGTAAATTTTCCCAGTGACAGCGATTTGTGTTTTGGGGGGGATAAGGGAAAAGGGGGGATGTCTAATGGGTCTTTCCTATGTCTAAACCGATGCTGTTTTCAAACTTGTGTGTGTGTTTAATAATATAAAAGTTCAGCCTTGAACTTATTATACGCGTTCAATCATCTCTTTAAGTTAAAACTATGCAGTTTTTTGTCTCCTGTTTTTAAAATAACAAGAGAGTTGTCTGCACGGGCGTCGACAAGAATATTCAAAAAAATTAATGTAGGAGCTCTTGAATAACAACCAGCAGAACGAAATAACACAGATAATACGCTTCCTACTACTGAAATTAGTCATATCCAATTCAATTGTAAAGTCAAATTAATTTTTGTTTTATAGAAGAAAAAGTCATAGACCGTTACCTACTAAACGTGCACATATTAAGTATTTTTTTACGGGAAATTGTAAATGTTGGTGTTAAGGCTTAGCAGCAGAAATAAATATTAATAGTTAATAATAAAATCGCGTAGTGATACACGACACTCCCCCTTTGATTTTTTTACTTTAGCGTAGGTTTATCTAATTTAAAATTCAAGTGTAGTTTTACCATTTTGTAGACCACCTCAACCGCATTACCAGTGACGTATACGTACGAAATTTACAATCGACAAAGTTCTAGAAACTTGTCGAAATGTTTTTCAAAACTCTTTCGAGAAAAAACCTATTAGTTTATGTTTAAATGACACAAACGCTTGGGTTTCTTACTTTAAATGACATTAAAAAAATCTCAACAGATTTGTCACAACATGTTCCTGAAATATTCTGAACTGTGGCATAACTATCGGGCTGCCGCAGGTTCCACGCGTTCCACGGGCCAGGGCCAGCGAGTCGTGAGGCCCGCCAAGGGCCCGTCGTTGCACAGATTTCTTTCCCATAAAAATAAGCAAATATCTAATTTTTTTTGTTCCAAGCCAAACTATTTTTTTTTCAACAGCTGTCTATCGACGAATATCTCGACATATCAGTATGTTGAAAATGTTAGGGTACTGGTAAGCAATAAATTAGTCCCACACTTCTCTTAATATTTTAACTATAGGCGAGTTAGTAATACGACAGTTTGTTCTTCAGAACACCAGGGCGAGCATAGGGGGGTACGTAACTATGGCAACCGCACTGCTGTTAGATACGGTTTGCGAGACCGTTGAAATCGCTTCAATAATAACAACATTTGAAGTATTGGAAACTGTTAAAATTTCTTTAAAATCGGGGGCTCAAATATGTCTCAATATTATTTATTACATGAGAACATTTTTTTGCAACGAAAAAAAAAACATTTCAATATGAAAGTTTTTTAGATATATTAATTTTTTTCTAGAAAAAATAAAAAACATTTCTCTCTTGAAAACACTTTTTCTGTGGAAAAATGTTCTCTTGAAAAAAACTGTCTCTTTAAGAAAGTTCTCATTACATTTTTTTTAAAAGCTCTCTCATAAAAATATTTGTCTCTTGAAAAAAGATTGATCTCTTAAAAAAAACTGTCTCTTTGAAAAAGTTCTCTCGTTGATAATAATTTTGTTGAAAAAAGTTCTCTCATAAACCATTCCTCTCGCTACTAACAATTTCTCTCAGAATCATGGTTTGCGTATGACCTAATTAGACGGTACTACTACATTCCGGCCGGTACTTTGCAACAGCGAAATAATCAATTCAATGTAAAGCTGGAACGCCCACCTAGATAAAGCAAGGCAAACACAATAAAAGTACAGAGAGAAATATTTTTTTGAGAGAACTTTTTCCATAGATATATTGTTATGAACAAATTATACTTTTTCAAGAAAGAAATAAGAATATTTCTTTAAAAAAATGTCTTACATAATAATTTAACTACAACAAATGATTGTTTCTTGACGCTAAAAAATCTATTGATGTCGTAAAATAATTACGTATTGAATTATTGACGTCAAACGAGCCGCATAATTTATTAGTAACTAAATAGTTCTTCTATTATATTCCTACGTAAAAAAAAAGTTTTAAGACGTCAAAAAAAATTTACGCCGTAAAATTAAATTAAGACGTCAAAGTATCAATTTTAGTAGAAAATCAGTTTTGACGTCAAAAACCAATTCTAGGCGTCAAATATTATTTATCACATCACCAAAACTTTCTAGTTTTTAATTTTAAGGTATATGATTAATTTAACATTTTTGCCGCCGATAAACTTGTTTTATGACGTCAAACAAAACCTGCGTCGCTGGCTATACCCAATTTTCTAATTTTGAGAACCAAGAAGTAAAATCGTTCTGTATCAACTGCATTATTGACAAAAAATCTATTTTTGGCGTAAAAAAGTATGTGTTGTCGTCAAAACATTTCGTTCATTTATAAAGACGTAAATAGTTTTTCATATTCCTACGCCAGAAAACAATTTATTTACGTCAAAAATTTTTAACGTCAGAATAATAATATTTGACGTCAAAATATTAATTTTGAACGTTATGCAATGATTCTGTAATGTCTGTGTGCGTCAAGTGTTGTTTACTAACATCACATAATAATTATTTAGTTTGTTAAAGTCAAACAAACATTTTTGACCGATCAACGTTTTTTTTACGTCAAACAACATTTTATGGCACAAAAACCCTGCATCGCTGGCTATACTTTATTTAGTACGATGAAGCAAAATCGTTGGTTATAGACTGATATGATAAGGCGTGTCATCAGACATTTTGAGTTCCCCCCCCCCCTCCACCGAGGTCGGCACTAGCAACGTAAGCAATTGTTTTTTCGGAAATAACTCTATACAAAATTGAAGCTAACAATATTCTCCACAAAAAAATTCCATAAATTTTTTCATGTAGGACCAATACTTCCATAGCAGTAGCTGCGCGAAGTTGAAGCAGTTTTGACAAGTGATATTCTTAAAAAAAGAAAATAATATTCTAAATATAAAAGTTCCGATACAGTACTAATTTAAAGTGGATAATAAAAAAGTTATTCGTGATTATTTATTTCATTCAACAACAAATTTAATTAAGCCTAGCTATGAAGCTAGCAAGCCATAACAGTATTTTTTAGGCGACCTTAACAAAAAATTGAATTTTTAGTACTCAAAAGCGGCCAAAAAGTAACCGTTTTTTGGCCGCTTTCATTATTATCCGTTTAAGGGTGGCGCCATCTATCGATAATTTTCTACCTTACATCATGATACCGACATTACCGACAATGTCAAAATATCTCTGAATAAAACAGAGTAAACAAGCTGTCAATCTTGCTGTAAACTGTAATAAATACGTGTTGGTAGTCGAATTTTCTAATAACTATGTACAATTGTTCAGTTGTTATAAATAATTATATCAATAAATCATAAATAAAAATCTAACAAATTTGTAAATTTTATAATGAGGGTCGCCTAAAAACATTTGTGTGCACTACTGCCAAAAAGTGTTATTTCGTCCTCGTCTGCTTTCTGGCCTCGGCTTCACCTCGGCCATTAAACTCAGACTCGGCCGAAAAAAATCCACTTTTTGGCCTTGGTACAAAAATAACTATTATTGATAACTTTTTTATTTTCCACTTTACGTTACTATTGAATGAGAAGTTTTTTATTGAGAACTAAATATTCTTGTGGAATATTCGAGAATATACAAAGATTTCAGACCAAGCCATTATTTTATGGAATACTTTAAAAAGTAGACGACATTCAATTGTTTTCCTTCTATACAGCATCTTATTTAGCACAAAAAGTTCTACATTTCTTTCCTAATTTAACCAAATCTGTACCGCTAATAATAAGAAAGCAAATAATAATGCCAAGATATTTTGATACATATAGTTTCAAATAAATTTTATATAAACTTCTAGCCCCAACAGTTATTACATCAGATCAAGATACATCGGACATATGATCGGCTTTACATAAGCTTTTACCTCGCGAAACGTAAACCATCCTTTACAGTCGCGGCAGGGTCGCACAAGACAAGAATGTATAAGTTCAGTTAGCAGCCAAAAATATCTCCCTCTGCACGAAAATAAGTCAATCAATCTATTTCTTAATTTTCCTTGGGATTAAAAAAAACACATTAAAGAGGTCAGAAAAACTAATAACCAGAAAGTAAAGAAGAGGAGAGATAATCCCCCCTAAATTAAAGTAATATTAAAATAAAAACATAGTTTAGCATTTTTATCCCACTACCATTGATGAACGATTTAAATTAAACAGGATTATCTTATCGTCTTCTGTTTATTACACAAAATGGATTAATTTTCAAACTTCAAAAATAGAAGGCGTCACAAAGAAATTACCGCATTAGAACAAAAACTTTCTTTAGTTCTGAGCCTAGAAATTAAAAAAAAAACAACACTAGAGAATGGGGAAACCGGGAAGGTTATCCTCTTCCCCTAAACATTACTGTAACTAAACATGAAGTTTGGCATTTTATTCTACTATCACCGAGGAGCAGTTTAAACTTAAACAGGAATATTTTATTGTCTTTCGTCCATTACACCAAAGAGCATTAATTTCATAACTTCAAAACAATACATTTTGAAGGCGTTACAGAGAAATTAGCACATTATACCAACAAACCAGATCGTAGCATCTCTAGTTCTACGAGCCTGGAAACATGAAAGAACAACACCAGAGAAACAAGAAAAAAAATTGATAGCCGGAAAATAGGGAAAGCGGGAAAATTAGCCCTTCCCACGTCTCTAACAACAATCATAATCATAAACTACCTGTATAGAAATTTTAAGATCGTGTGTACGCAGCTATCCCGTAAGTTTGTATTTATTATTACGTGATTATACTATGTTCATCTCTTACTCACTACGTGTTTTGCAATCTACCTGGCACACTCTTAAGTTGTCATCGGTGCTTCTATGATGCCTTGGTTACGATGGAAGTTGTTTAAAAATGATTTTAATTTTTTGGAAAAAGATTCCTCGGAATTTTAAAAAACTGAACGGAAAACAAATCCTCCCGCCAAAATTTAGGGGGGGGGGGGGGAAGAGATTAGCCCCCTAAATATTGCTGATGCGTCAAAATTAACCTGTGAATCTTTTTTTTACTACAATTATTAATGAGCAATTGTGCCTAAACAGAAATTTTTTATCGTTCCTCGTTTATTAAAAAGAGGGGCAGTAATTTTCGTTTTCAAAAATTCATAGAATGCGTCGCAGAGAAATTAGCAAACTGGGACACGAACCAAGTTGTAGCTAAGCCCTAGCTCTATGAGCCCATAAAGTTTAAAAAAAAACATCGTCGGGTCAGTTTTTGAGCAATGTTTTTTTGAAAATGTACAAACTTTTGAAAATATTTCCATATCACAGTTTTCATTTGTATATAATTCTCTTATATAAGTAGTAACATTGCGTTCCTTTAGGGCTATTGCAGTATAAGAAATTTAGTCAAACTCGTTTTTTAAATTCTCAAAAATTTATACACGGCGTCGCGTCGTCGCAGAGAAATTAGCGAACTAAGGCACGAACCACATTATAACTCAGCCCTAGCTTTATGAACCTAAAAATAAAAAACAAATTGTTGGGGCTTAAGCAACATTTTTTCGAAAATGTCCAAAATTTTGAAAATATTTGTTCTATTCCAATTTTAATAACAGCAACAGATCTCATAGATGGTAACATTGCTTCCCGCGCAAGAGCTCCTACAGTAACTAATTTCATTCCGATCTGTCAACTCATCTTGAGTAATAAAGTGGTAAAGTCAAAATTTTCAAAAAATCATTGCGGACCAAATTGTACAGCTAGAACGTTCGGTAAAAAAATTTTCGGTTTCCCTATATCATACCGCATTCTCAAATTTTTAAAATTCTGTTTTTGAAAAAAGGTATAAAAAAAAACGTGTATGACTTCCCGCTCCGGTTTGTAAAAAATAAGCTTTTTGGCTAGACAAACTTCCGTTATACCAAACTTCATTAAAATCGGTCCAATAGTTTCAGAGATTTCGCGTCACGCACGCACATACATACACAGACGGACACAGACCCACAGACCGACATTAAAAAAACTTTTTTTTGTTTCTGGGGTATCAAAACATACCATCTGTCTATAAAGTACCCTCCCCCCCTAACTAACTTTTGAACGACTTGATATTTTATCACAAAATTTGATGTGCTTTAATGAGAAATGAAATACTATTTTTTAGCCAAAAATTAAATTTTGTGTCATTCAAAATGGCGACTGGGCGCCATTTTGAATTTTTTTTTTATAGAAAAGGGGATCAAGTGACACCTTATTTGAAAGGTCTTTTAGTTCTGCGTCTGATCCTAGAGTTTCAAAGAAAAATATTCAGTCATAACAAAATGGCGGATTTTAAACAAATGGACTCACTCAAATCAAAATTGTTTTGATTTTCTTATCCAGGGTCGAGCGACACCTTATTTGAAAGGTCTTTGAGTTCTGCGTTTGGTCCTAGAGTTTAAAAAAAATATTCTGCCATAACAAAATGGCGGATTTTAAACAAATGGACTCACTTAATACACAAAGTTGTTTTAAGTTTTTTTATCCAGTAGTCCACTTTTTCATTTGCAGGACAAAATTTTCCCAGAAATACCTTAGGTGGCTGGAAATAATATTGAAAACGTTATGTTCCAACAAGACCTCATTATTATAGGCCTGTTTCTGACTTTCTCAACGGACATTTTCTTGGGAGATGGATTGGTAGGCGGGGGGGGCCTGTAGAATAGCCGGCTCGCTCCCCAGATTTAATTTCCTTAGATTTTTTTGTATGGGGATATCTGAAATTGAAAGTGTACAGAATCCGTCCAAAAACAATTGAAGAACTATGGAGCAACGCATTACAGAAGTTTGCAGAAATATCACTCCAAACTTATGAAAATGTAAGGCAGGAATTTCCTAACCGACTTGTTATGTGCCAAGAAGTGAATGGTGAACATTTTGAACACTTAATTTAATTTCTTTTGCTTTAATTCTTAGTTTTTTTTTAAATATAGGTACTTCTTTATCATCAAACATTGTCATTTTGTTATGGCTGAATGTTTTTCTTTGAAACTCTAGGATCAGACGCAGAACTAAAAGACCTTTCAAATGAGATGTCACTCGACCCTCCTTTCCATTAAAAAAAATAATTCAAAATGGCGCCCAGCCGCCATTTTAATCGATACAAAATTTTATTATAGGGTAAAAAATAGTATTTAATTTCCTATTGCAGCACACCAAATTTTGTAGAAAAATATCAAGTCACTCAAAAGTTAGTTGGGGGGGGGGGGGGGGGGGAGGTTACTTTATAGACACAGTGTACACTTCCCTCAAATTCTCAGAAGTGAAAATTGAGCGATCATAATACTTTTCCATTCCATACCGAAAATATGGGAAGAGTAAAAACTTTAAATCGGCTTCAAGGCCTTTTAACAAAATCCATCTTCAGATTTATAAAATAGTTTCCGGTAATTTCGCTTCCGATTTGGAATTTTTTTAAATCTTATTTTGCCGATGAATATTTTATACAGGCTGAGTCAAGCTATACGCCTTTTTTTTTAGTGAGTTTATTATTAAGAATTTATTAAAAATTTTTGGTGTGCATATGTTTCGAAGGGTGCTCTACAACCTGGCGCAGTCAGTTTTTTGATTGGACGTCAAATGTCAAAATAGGGATTTTCAACTGTTTATTTTTAAATGGAACGGTACGACTTTTTTTGGCTTAAACGATGCTGTATGATGTTTACAATATGATCCTTACAGAATTTTTCATAATTCTTATGATTCGGCTGTAAAATAAGCATTCATTATGTTAGTCTAGTAGGCCGGTACGTACGCAGGCGTCACCATGTTTTTGCGTAAAATAAGTAAACTTTTGATGAAACAATTGCTTGTAAGTAAACATTTCTACTTCTTCGAGTTTCTTGTTGAATAAAAACTAATTAGTTTTTTATTTAAATTTTGTTTAGTTTATAGTTTTATAGTTTTCATTCGATGTTATCCTAATTATTTAATGTAATCTAAATACCTGAGTTTCTGTTTTTTTATGTTTATTAAAATAATGATTTCACTATGCATACTGACAAACATTAAATCGTATTGTGCAAATACATCATAGGTCTCGGCCTACTAGACTAACATAATAAATGCATATTTTACGGCTGAATCGTGAAAATTGGGAAAAAATTCAGTAAGGATCATATTGTAAACATCATACAGCATCGTTTAAGCCAAAAAAAGTCGTACCATTCCATTTAAAAATAAACAGTTGAAAATCGCTATTTTGACATTTGACGTCCAATCAAAAAACTGACTGCGCCAGGTTGTAGAGCACCCTTCGAAATATATGCACACCAAAAATTTTTAATAAATTCCTAATAATAAACTCACTAACAAAAAAGGCGTATAGCTTGACTCAGCCTGTATACACCCATATTTAAAATTTGACCAACATCGGCCTAACAGTTCAAGAGATGTGAGGGAGAAGGGCTAAATTAACGAACGTACAGAGCCCCAAAATTTCAAAATTGAAAACGTTCACAAAATCACTATTTTCCTTTATCTTTAGTGAAAGTATGAGAAAGTAGAAATAGATATAGGACCCCCTCCATTAGATCTCATTAAGAAAATAACACAATCTGAAAATTGTGACTCAACCTACAAAATTTTCCCAACACTTGTCGAAAATGCGGGGAAAACCCCTGAAGTCACCTTACTGCCCCTAAAATTGCAAGCTTCATTTTTGGAACACCAAATTTATCTAAATTTTCCTTCCTATTTTTCATATTTTTCTGTAGAACACAAAGCAACCTTTCAAAAATATCATCTTAAACAAAGTGCAACAGAATGGAATGCACTTTGTCCCAAGCCTCAATTCGGCGGATCTAATAATAATGATAAATTGGGAGTGAACTTAGCCTCCATATCGCCATTCTGTTCGGAAATCGGCCAGAGAATAACACATCGTCATTGGACGGATAAAATTTTAAACCACGCCTAGCGACCTTTCCCTTGACTAGTTTGTTAGGGTAAATATCATCACCAGCGCACGAGGTATAAAAATCGGGAACTAGTTACTCTATTAGGACGTTATAACAATTTAGTTATGTCCGACCGCGATATTCGCATACAGGGACGGCCCGAAGAAAATTGACATTCGCGGCAAAAAAGGAACGCTAGAATTTCATCTTTACGCGTTTCTGTATTTTTACCAAAAGCTTTTAATTTAAATAATTGCGTACCACAATTTTTAACAGAATAAAAATTATATACGGGGTGTTTTACGAAACATGGCCATCCCCTTTCTTCCTTTTATTTATTAAAATAAACAAATGAAATTATAGTATGCTTTACAGATCATTAAAACGCAATATATGTGCTAAAAACTCAACTACTTTCACTTCCGCTTTTACCGGAAATGACATCAACTTTCTTATTTTTAATGGAGGACCCCGTATATTTTTGCGTATTCGGAATTAAGATAAAATTTTGAGTGTTTGTACCCAATTAAGTGAAGTTTTGACAGCTCAAAGATATGTTTTTTTTTATGATTAAGACTTAAAGAGTGCTTCGACCCACCCAAATCGATTCTAATTAAATTACGTAACAATTATTTATTGTACACTTTTGTTTCTGTTTACTTGTTTAATTTACTACAATGCTACTTGTCAATTTTTTTCCATTTGTTCAAAAAGACTACCACATTTAAAGTGGTTTTGAAATTTTCTTTCGCTAAAAAAAATAATAAAATGTTTTAAATTGGGGCTAGCATTCCAAAGAAAAACACAAGTTATGGGTATCTTTAAAATCGTTGAAAAATTCTTTATTTACTAAAGCATGTGCGCCAACCACCTTTCCATTTGAAAAAATTAATTTATTTTGTAAAATACATTTATTCGGCAAATTTTCAAAGGTAATATTTCAACTGGTTTGTGTTCCACTTTGTAAATATTAAAAGCACTCTTATTAGTAAACAAATATTAAAAAAAATATTTTTGGGAATGTCAAAACTTTACTTAATTGGCATAGCAGACTCAGAATTTCGAATATGCAAAAATATACAGAGCGTTCCTTTGAAAATATGAAAGTTGATATCATATTTCCGGTGAAACCGAAAGTGAAAGTAGTTGAATGTTTAGTCTAGATAATGCGTTTTTCTAGTCTATAAAACATACTAAAATTCATTTGTTTATCTTGATTAATAAAAAAAAAAGAGGGTGCGCCATGTTTTATAAACACCCTAAACCGGGTGTAATCAAAACTGTGGACACTTCCCTTTTTTCCAGGTTTTAAATAAAAATAAACTTGGGAATGTTTAATTGTCCATAAAAACGCATTACATGACTATAGATCACTAATTCAGAACTTCCGGTTTAACCGGAAATGATGCCAACGTCATATTTTCAAGTAGCACCCTGTATATGTGTATTCTATGAGGCTTTCGCGGTTCGTCATTTGGGAACTACACCCAGCATAATCAGGTAAGGACCGACCTGCAGCTTGTCTGCCTTTACAAGCGTTTGCTCTAAAAGTTTGAGCCATATTGGTTCGTAGGCCCTGTCTGCCTAAACAGAGCCGTGTACTTAGATAATCTGAACCTTGGGGCGGACAAGGATTTGATCTTGATGTATTTTGTTTGCCAGGACAATAACACTTAATCGGCTCATGTCTCTTAGCTGTTTGTGAACCCATACAAACTAACGTATCGCAGCTTGCATCTTCAAGGAGTGAATTGAGTGCTCTATCTATTCTGAAGATGGGACGTAGATATAACACATTCTTCGGTATTAAACTTTTATAAACATAGCATAAAGCGTACTCTTAAGGCGGGTAGACCAAATACGGAAAAATAATTTGGTGTGGCTAAGATGTCGCTACTACGCCAGCTGCGCCATTTGATTGCAGCATCATCGAACTTCAATTAAATGTTTTTTTGACATCAGCAGTTTGGTTATTTTAAATTAGAAACGGTAATTTTCAGGCGCCAAAAAATCAATTTTTGACGTCAAAAAATAAATTTTAGGGGCCAAAAATAAATTTTAGACGTCTGAAAATGATGTTTTGACATGAAAAAACCCAATTATGAGAAAGTAAATTATTGTCGTCAAGAAATATTTTTTGACGTCAATACATGTTTAATGTCGTACAAATTCAATTTATGACGTAAAGAATAGCTATTGTGCAGCAAGTAAGAAAACGTTAGTTTTTTCCGTACCAGGAGTGAGATTTTTGATCGAGGCGTAGCCGAGATCAACAACAGGCCGTGTACGGAAAAATGCACTTTTCGTACGTGTTGCACACAATATTTTTTTACTACCATAAGAAAAAGACACTAAAAAAGATATTTTTAAAATTTTGAATTTGATATTTGTTTCTGTCATTTTGACGTTTTGGCAAATTTATATCTGTTCTGTTAAAAAGTTGAATCATTTGCTTTGCCGCACTTGTGCGGAAAAGTTCAACTTTTCCTAAACTCATATGGATATTGAAATCAAAGACTTTTCCGAACGGTAGTAGAAAAATTATGTTTTGACGTCTGAAAACTATTTATTTATTAAATGAGTTGTCAAAGGTTATATGAAAAAATACACAGTTAGTGTTGTTATAGCAATAGAACTTTGTGACTTATCTTGGTAATCGTCTGCAGATGACTCGATTTCTCATTCCAAAACGTCCAGTAGAGGAGAATTTAAGAAATCAATTTGCTCATTCATTAACGGTACAGTTTTTAAATGTTTGTGAATTTCAAAAGCTTCTAGTATATCTAATTTACGTTTATCATCACAAAAGTGTAAACATTTTATGGTGTTATTAGATGTCATTGAATGATTGTGTTCTAGTAAGTGTTTAGCGTAATTGGATTTATGTGGGTGTTTGTATTTGCAACAACGCACGTGTTCTTTATACCTAATATCAAAATTTCTAATTGTCTGGCCTATATAAACCGAATTACAATGCGAACAATTTAATTTGTAAATGCCTGATTTTAGCAAATCGTCTGTTTTTGATTTTGCATTAAACAAAGTGTTTAAGATGTTCCTAGTTGTTTTAAAGCTTACTTTATATTTATTTGTTTTGTTTATAATTTTAGCAATTTTTTCTGATTTGTCACCAAAATATGGGATCGAAGCATATTTAATTGTATCGAACGAAGCTGCGGTATTCGAATAAATTTTTTGAATGGCTAATTTATAATCTTTTCCTTTAATTAATGTATCAATAAGTTTAGTATTATAATTATTACTGTATGCAATTTGTTTAATAATTGAAATTTCTCTATTATAATTAATTTCATCTAAAGAGATCGTCAAAGCACTATGTATCAGGGACCTGTATGCTGCTAATTTATGTGTTTTATGGTGACAAGAATCGTGTGGTATTGTAATGTCTGTTTGTGTAGGTTTTCTATAAACTGAGTACTCAAATTTATTAGTTGAATTAATTTCTATGTTTAAATCTAAAAAGTTAATGGACTTATTTTGTTCGGTTTCTAGTGTAAATTTTATGTTTGAATTTATTTATTGTTTACGAATAATTTTTTCGTTCTTACATTATTTTAATTTAAAGTGCTTGGACAGTTTTCAGACGCCGAGAAATGATATTTTTGATATACATTTTTTTTTTTCTGAAAATTGATCATTTTCTTACGCCAAAAAAATTTTTGACGTTAGAAAATCAATTTCCGACGTCTGAAATTTTCTGTAATTCAGGATAAAACGTAAACGGCGTTCCATGATGCAGTGCTTGAGATCACATAAGAAATATAGTTTTTACAATTTCACCTTCAAACTTTACACGAAATTTTTCATAACTCCACACAAAGATATTTGTTCATATTTCGATCCTTGCTTCATGCAGAACTTGAGATATATTACAAAATATAATTTTTTGAATTTTAACATTAATATAATAATTACAGCAAAACAAATGTTAGAAAAAGTCTTTCGAAATTATTTTCTTTGACTTAAGAATCAGCCGTGCGATCATCGACGCATTTGAAACAGAAATAAAATAAACCATCAGAGACTCGCATGGTAAGTAAGTAGGTACACTGTCACGGAATACTCGAATACAATACTACTTAAAAACAACGAATTTCAACTTCACTTCGCAACAATAGAATTCGCACGTCATTCATTTATGCAGTTTTAAACCTTGAACTCGCCGAGGTTTAAAACCGGATAGCAAGAGTTATATCAGATCCTGTAACAATGCGGTACTAATTGTTAACAACTTTTCGCAAAAGGTGTTTCAACGCCAACTTCGTATAAAATACGGCACTTCTCCGATTTTATTTGTAGAGGTGTAAAGGTTTTGATTTCTTTGAGCTAAAGAAGCATAAAACCGACAAAGGAAGTTTACAAGAAATCGTTAAAAGATATTCCGTGCCTTATCGCCATCGATGTTCGAATCTGTCTATGCACCTAAGATAATCGAAATTTTGTAGCCTGAATTTGAAACGGCTTTCAACAATCGTGCCCTGGCCAAAATTATCGTGTATATGGGAAAGAAAACGGTTATATTTTTTCACGAGAGTAAAAATTAGGCAAAATACTTCACGAAATGATTCGAATTCAAAATTTTGACGAAAATGTTTTGGGCCTCCATGAACCCAAAATAGCAATATTTAGGAGGATTATTCATCCCCCCCCTCCTAACCAATTTTTGGCTGACGAATTTTCTCCGCATCTTCTAATAATTTTGTTAGACAGTAGGGCATGCAGCTGACCGTGCTCGCGGCTATGATGACATCGATATACAGTTTGGTCGCGCTATAGAGGTAGGAGCGGTGCAATCTATAATAGTCACTGTCAAAAAACTAAAACGTTGATACATAAATACTTAAGAAAACATGATAAGTAACAGTATAGAAAAGTTTACGCGAAGTGCTTCGTTGATTTTTTAAATTTTTTATTAGCAGGTTTTGTACAAATAGAAGTTTTTCTAAAAGTAACAGAATTTTTATTTTCCTATGTTCCGTCGTTTATTTGAACGTTTGTTTCCTCATATCACCGGAACGGCTGATGTAATTTTTATGTTTTAATGGCAAGGAGGGGGGGGGTTTATGAAATATACGTATGATAAAGTTTTAAAAATTTTTGGCAGCAGAAGCGGAAGCTAAACATCTAATCTAAGGCAAACTCCTTCGTCTTGCCTCAAAACACAGCACGATTAAAATTTTGATTTTATCAAAAACGAGTGCACAGATATGGTATCAAATTCAGTATGTAATAGCCCTAGGCAAGGTGTTTCCATTACCCCTAAAGATGTAGGAGTATTGCCGATATTATAATTATTGCCGGTATAACCGATTTATTTCGTCAATTTGTGTATAATTATTGCTGAATGTTGTCGAGTATTACAGAGTTCCAACTATTGCCTATAGTGTTTTTTAACAATAAATAATCTAAAAGTATTTCCCAAAGTAGGAGTTTCACGCTACCCCAAAAATTGTACGATTATTGCCGAAATTACAGTTACTGTCGACATTGCCACATAATTTGATTTAAATATTGCAGAATATTGCCGAGTATATTGCAGAGTGTCAAGTATTGCCTAAAACTGTTAAGGTTGTGTACAAGTAGTACCGAAAATTTTGTTTAAATATTATTGAATATTGCCGAGTAGGTACTGCAACCAATGGCGAGTATTGCAGAGCGCTAAATATTGCCTAAAATTGCCGAGGTTGTGTACAAGTAATACCGAAAAAACGAAACTCCTCGATTTAGGAGTATTGTCAAAATTATAGGTATTGTCGGTATTGCTGAGTAATTTTGCTTAAATATTATTTAATATTGTCGAGTAATGCAAAGCATTGCCGAGTACTGCAGAGCGCTAAATATTGCCTAAAATTGCTGAGGTTGTGTACAAGTAATACCGAAAAAGGGAAACTC
Organism: Ctenicera cuprea; assembly: GCA_958336395.1. Lineage (NCBI taxonomy): Eukaryota > Metazoa > Arthropoda > Insecta > Coleoptera > Elateridae > Ctenicera > Ctenicera cuprea. The sequence goes on along the minus strand of OY284486.1, from coordinate 84,253,110 downwards.
CTCGATTTAGGAGTATTGTCAAAATTATAGTTATTGTCGGTATTGCTGAGTAATTTTGCTTAAACATTATTTAATATTGCCGAGTAATGCAAAGCATTGCCGAGTATTGCAGAGTGCCAAATGTTGCATAAAATTACAAAGGTTGTGTACAAGTAATGCCGAAAGTGGGAGACTCCTCTGGCTACGAGTATTGCCAAAATTATAGTAATTGTGGGTGTTGCAGCCTAATTTTGTGTAAAAATTATTGAATATTGCCGAGCATTGCTGTGTATTGCAAAGTGCCAAATATTGCCTAAAATTGCCGAGGTTGTGTACAAGTAATACCGAAAAAACGAAACTCCTCGATTTAGGAGTATTGTCAAAATTATAGTTATTGTCGGTATTGCTGAGTAATTTTGCTTAAATATTATTTCATATTGTCGAGTAATGCAAAGCATTGCCGAGTACTGCACGGCGCTAAATATTGTCTAAAATTGCTGAGGTTGTGTACAAGTAATACCGAAAAAGGGAAACTCCTCGATTTAGGAGTATTGTCAAAATTATAGTTATTGTCGGTATTGCTGAGTAATTTTGCTTAAACATTGTTTAATATTGCCGAGTAATGCAAAGCATTGCCGAGTATTGCAGAGTGCCAAATGTTGCATAAAATTACAAAGGTTGTGTACAAGTAATGCCGAAAGTGAGAGACTCCTCTGGCTACGAGTATTGCCAAAATTATAGTTATTGTGGGTGTTGCAGCCTAATTTTGTGTAAAAATTATTGAATATTGCCGAGCATTGCTGTGTATTGCAAAGTGCCAAATATTGCCTAAATTGCCGAAGTTGTGTACAAGTAATACCGAACGTGGAAGACTCCTCGGGCAACGAGCATTGCTGAAATTATAGTCGGCATTGCCGCGTATTTTTGTTTAAATATTATTAAATATTGCCGAGTACTAGGTTGTGTAAAAGTAATGCAGAAAGTAAGAGACTCCTCGGGCTACGAGTATTGTCGCAATTATAGTTATTGTCGATATTGCCGCGTAATGTTGTTTCAATTATATTGAATATTGCCGAGTATTGCAAAGCACTGCTGAGCAGTGCAGAGCGCCAAATATTTACTAAAATTGCCGAAGTTGCGTACAAGTAATGCCAAAAGTGGGAGATTCCACGAGCTACGAGTATTGATATATAGTTATTGTCCGTATTGCCGCGTAATTTTGTTTAAATATTATTAAATATTGCAGAGTACTGCAAAGCATTGCCGAGTACTGCAATTATTGCAGAGCGCTAAATACTGCCTAGGTTGTGTCAAAGTAATGCAGCAAGTGAGAGACTCCTCGGGCTACGAGTATTGTCGCAATTATAGTTATTGTCGGTATTGCCGCGTAATGTTGTTTGAATTATATTGAATATTGCCGAGTACTGCAAAGCACTGCTGAGTATTGGCCAAAATTGCCGAGATTGCGTACAAGTAGTGCCAAAAGTGGGAGACTCCACGGGCTAGGAGTACTGATATATAGTTATTGTCCGTATTGCCGCGTAATTGTATTTAAATATTATTAAATATTACTGAGTACTTCAAAGCATTGCCGAGTATTGCAGAGTGCCAAATATTGCCGAGGTTGTATACAAGTAATGCCGAAAGTGAGAGACTCCTCGGGCTTCGAGAGTTGCTAAAATTATAGTTACTGGTGATTATTGCCACATATTGCCCAGTAATTTTGTTTTAATAATAGTGAATATCGCCGAGTACTGCAGAATGCCAAATATTGCCTATAATTGCCAAAATTATGTACAAGTATTGCCGAAAGTGGAAGATCCCTCAGTTATAGTTATTGTTGGTACTGACATGTAATATTTTTTTAAATGTTGCTGAATATTGCCGAGTTCTGCAAAGTATTAGTATTGCAGAAAACCAAATATTGCATAAAATTTACGAGATTGTGAACAAGTGCTGCCAAAAGTGAGTGACCTCTTGGGGTTTATGGTTTACCTACTGTCGAATTTCAAGTAATTTGTTTAAATATTGCTACACATTGCCAAGTACTGCGGAGTACTGCAGAGTGCAAAATATTGCCTAAAATTTCCGAGATTGTGTACGAGTTTATCCGAAAGCAAGAGACTCCCCAAGTCTCCTACTAACCCAAACATGATATGAAATATTGCCTAGAATTACCAAAATTGTGCACAAGTATTGCTGAAGGTTATAGTTATTGTGGGTATTGCCACTTTGTTGCTGAGTAATTCTGTTTAAATATAGCGAGTATTGCCGAGTGTTGCATAGCATTACAAGTGCCAAATATTGCCTAGTATTGCGAAGATTGTATAGAAGTATTGCCGACAATAGGAGATTCCTCGGCCATGCAAAACTGCAAAGAAAAATTAATTTCAAAATTTTGGAAATTAACAATATTGCTCAAAAACAGGCTACGCGATTTTTTTTAAACTCATAGACTTAGGAATGAGCGACAATTTAGTTTCTGTTCTAATGGCTAATTTTATTGCGACGCCCTCTACGAATTTATGAAATTTGTAAATTATTGTCCCTTGATTTAATAGACCGGAGACAATAAAACATTTCTGTAAATTGCTCATCGGTGATAATAGAATAAAATTCTTAAGTTGTTTTTTTAGGTGCAATAATTTAAGAGAGCTACTCATTCCCCTTCCTACATTTTTTCGGTTGGCCAAATTTCTTTTCTATAATCTCTGATGTTGTTCTGCATCCTTTATTTGTTATAATTATGATGATTATGTGAATTGTTTTGATGCCAAACAGAATATTTTCAAAGTTTTGCAATATTTTCTGTTTCTCAACACTACAAATTTTTAGCCTAAAAGCAGAACAAAATTTTTGATAATCTTTTAAATACGCTTTTTGGCATCATTTTTTAGATATATTATTCTTACCAAATTCATTTCTAGAACATTTTCTAAAGCAAACCAAGCAAGTTCGTTTTTTCCATATTTCTCATAGGTTTGGCAGTAATAACTAGTAGGAGCAACATTTCGGCAAGTTTTAGATTAAAATCAGGTATAGCAGCAGTTTGGTTATGCATCAGGTTTTTTGTGCAGCTATTCCACCGCGATGGGCGGAGAAAAACGTTTCCTGTTTTGCTTATGCAACGCTACATAATCCGACGTGTTTCTAACATCTCGGACAGTCAGAAACTCGATCCAAGGACACTGTCCTTGCATTCAACCTGCCATGTAGATGTACGGGTTGGCGCTTTGAACATAATCAAACTTTTAGTCAACAATTCTCCGATATTACAGAAACATTTACACCATTAACTACAATATATGTTCTTAAAATTTTGTGCAATACTGAAGCGAATAGAAAAGCATAAACCGATTATTTTCGAAGTTTACATTTTATCGAGATCAAATCTAAGTTAACTACTTACTTGTTTTATTTGCTACTTTTAAGATACAAGCAATTTGACACTTCGATATATTATGCAAGAAATAGTCTACTCACTTACCACGCGTAAAGAAAAAAAGTAATCGGGGTAAATTACTCAAACTTCCTGCACATCAACATTGTGTGAGATTTTGCTAATGCGCCAAAAAGCGTCTTTAACAATAAACAACAAATTTTTATGATTTTAACTCAATTTATTTTTCAGTTGACTCGCGGTATAACTGTTGCAACATTTACAAGAAAGCACATACTTTGGCAAAACAAAACATTTTTTCTCGCATCAATAAATACAATTCTATTACATTGCGCATATGGTGTAGCATTTTCTGACAAGAAGAAAAAGCACTGTTTTGCATATACATTCGTATATTTTATACCGTCTGTCTATAAAGTAACCCCCATCCCAACTAACTTTTGAACGAATTGGTATTTTACCACAACATTTGGTGTGCTTTAATGGAAAATTAAATTCTATTTTTTTGCCAACAATTAAATTTTGTTTCATTCAAAATGGCGGCTGGGCGCCATTTTGAATTTTCTTTTTAATAGAAAGGGAGGTCGAGTGACACCTCATTCGAAAGTTCTTTTAATTGTGCGTCTGATCCTAGAGTTTCAAAGAAAAATATTCAGCAATAACAAAATGGCGGATTTTAAACATATGGACTCACTCAATTCAAAATTGTTTTGATTTTTTTATTCAGTAGTCCACCTCTTCATTTGCAGGCCAAAATTTTCCCAGAAATACCTTAGGTGGCTGGAAATAGTATTAAAAACGTTATGTTCCAACAAGACGGTGTGCCGCCTCATTATTATAGGCCTGTTTCTGACTTTCTCAACAAACATTTTCTAGGAAGATAGATTGGTAGTAGAATAGCCGGCTCTCTCCCCAGAATTAACTTCCTTAGATTTTTTTCTATGGGAATATCTGAAATCGAAAGTGTACAGAACCCGTTCAGAAACAATTGAAGAACTGGAGCAACGCATTACAGAAGTTTGCAGAAATATCAATCCAGAAACTTATAAAAGTGCAAGGCAGGAATTTCATAACCGTTTTTTTGTGCCAAGAAGTGAATGGTAAACATTTCGAACATTTAATTTAATTTCTTTTTGCTTTAATTCTTAGTTTTTTTTAATAGACTTCTTTATCTTCAAACATTGTCATTTTGTTATGGCTGAATATGTTTCGTTGAAACTCTAGGATCAGACGCAGAACTAAAAGACCATTCAAATGAGGTGTCACTCGAGCTCCCTTTCTATTTAAAAAATAATTCAAAATGGCGCCCAATCTCCATTTTGGATGATACAAAATTTTAATAGGGTGTGAAAGATAGTGTTTAATTTCCCATTACAGCACACCAAATTTTGTGGTAAAATATCAAGTCGTTCAAAAGTTAGTTGGAGGGGGGATACTTTGTAGACACAGTGTATAACAATGCAATTATCATCTGCAGCGCTATGACGAGTAGTTATTTATTACTTTTATACTCCGTAAGACTCCAACGCCTACATAAATACAAGTTTTAAAAGTCGGAAGGAAAAAGTCCGTGAAAACCAGAATTTGATATTCTTTCACGATTACAATACAAACCCGGGAGTAGAGGAAAGTAAAAACATTCTTTTAAATCCATGAACTCAGAATATTGTTTGGCACCGCAATACTTTTTTCAAATTGTACATTTATGGCACAGTAATTCTTTGGAAAGGAAAATAGTTTGTAACAACATAATCATTAAAAAAAATATTTTAAGTAAAAAAATCTTTCTAATAAGACAGAATATCATGGCAATGCACACCGAATTTTCTGGCACTGCCAGATAGGATTATTAGCGACAGACAGTTTTTGTAGAAAACACCGTTCTTAACATGCAGAAATTTAAGCCAACAAGCTCCTAATTTTCTAGCGTTGCACTATTTAGTGCCAATAAGATCGGAATTTTCTAGCGTTGTGCAATTTTTCCATATTTTTCGATTATGGTACCAAATATTTCCTCTGGTCATATTTTGTATATCAATGCAATTAATAACAACAGATATTTTGAATACAAACCATTGTAGTCGGTCAGAAATTTGTGCTAATAAGCTCAGAATTTTCTAGCGTCGCACAATGTTTCCGTATTTTTCGTTTATGGCACAAAATATTTCTTCTGGTCCAAATTTTGTACAACAATGCAATTATTAACAACCGATATTTTAAATATAGATCATCATTATCAGACAGAAATTTGTGCCAACAAGCTCCTAATTTTCTAGCGTTGCACTATTTTGTGCCAATAAGATCGGAATTTTCTAGCGTTGCGCAATTATTCCATATTTTCCGTTTATGGTACCAAATATTTCCTCTGGTCATATTTTGTATATCAATGCAATTAATAACAACAGATATTTTGAATACAAACCATTGTAATCGGTCAGAAATTGGTGCTAATAAGCTCAGAATTTTCTAGCGTCGCACAATGTTTCCGTATTTTTCGTTTATGGCACAAAATATTTCTTCTGGTCCAAATTTTGTACAACAATGCAATTATTAACAACCGATATTTTAAATATATACCATTCTTATTAGGCACAGAAATTTGTGTCAATAAGTAGAGAATTTTCTAGCGTTGCACTATTTAGTGCCAATAAGATCGGAATTTTCTAGCGTTGCGCAATTTTTCCATATTTTTCGTTTATGGTACCAAATATTTCCTCTGGTCATATTTTGTATATCAATGCAATTAATAACAACAGATATTTTAAATATAGATCATTATTATCAGACAGAAATTTGTGCCAACAAGCTCCTAATTTTCTAGCGTTGCACTATTTTGTGCCAATATGATCGGAATTTTCTAGCGTTGCGCAATTTTTCCATATTTTTCGTTTATGGTACCAAATATTTCCTCTGGTCATATTTTGTATATCAATGCAATTAATAACAACAGATATTTTGAATACAAACCATTGTAATCGGTCAGAAATTTGTGCTAATAAGCTCAGAATTTTCTAGCGTCGCACAATGTTTCCGTATTTTTCGTTTATGGCACAAAATATTTCTTCTGGTCCAAATTTTGTACAACAATGTAATTATTAACAACCGATATTTTAAATATATACCATTCTTATTAGGCACAGAAATTTGTGTCAATAAGTAGAGAATTTTCTAGCGTTGCACTATTTTGTGCCAATAATATCGGAATTTTCTAGCGTTGCGCAATTTTTCCATATTTTTCGTTTATGGTACCAAATATTTCCTCTGGTCATATTTTGTATATCAATGCAATTATTAGCAACAGAAATTTTAAATACAAAACACTCTAATCGGTGAGAAATTTGTGCCAATAAGCTCAGAATTTTCTAGTTTTGCACAATTTTTCTAGATTTTTTGTTTGGCAAAAAAAATATCTCTTATGGTCGAAATTTTGCATAAAAATGCAACTATTAACAACATATTTTGAATACAAAACGTTCTAAATGGTTAGAAATTTGTGCCAATAAACTCAGAATTTTCTAGTTTTGCACAATTTTTCTAGATTTTTTGTTTGGCAAAAAAAATATCTCTTATGGTCGAAATTTTGCATAAAAATGCAACTATTAACAACATATTTTGAATACAAAACGTTCTAAATGGTTAGAAATTTGTGCCAATAAACTCAGAATTTTCTAGCGTTCCGCAATTTTTCCAGACTTTTCGTTTATGGCACAATATAATGTTTCTGATCAAAATTTTGTATAAAAATGCAGTTATTAACAACACTTTTTTTGAATATGAAGCTTTTTTGTTGGGCAGAAAGTTGTGGCAATAAAATCAGAATTTTCTGGCATTGCCCATTTTTTGTAGTTTTGTTATTTATGGCACAAAACATTTCTTTTGCAGTGAGATATTTTTCGGCAAATAGACAAATAGTAAATAACTTCGAATTTGAAAAGAATCGTGTTTTAATCGTTTAAAACAATCTTTTTTTTTTCAAAGGCAGAAATATTTAACAAATATGAAAAAACATTTTCGATTGGTAAAATTACATTGCATAAATATTGCATAACATGAATTTGCTTATAACATTTTTCATTTACAAAATATCTCTCGACTTGACGCAAATTACGTACAATGACGTAGATTTCTGGCATTTATACCTACAATTAGAATTTTTTTCGCAATTATGATGGTGCAATACCAATACTAATTTTATGAGATTACTCCATTATATTTGGCAACATGCTTTATCTCAAGCTACCGTCTATAAATAACAAAATATAAGCGTAGAATTGGTAAAAAATTTGCACAATGCAATTAGCATATCTCGACAAAAATTAGCAAATAAATTCACTTCCGTGAATAAAAACATGCAACAAGCTGTGTTCGACTACGATAACAACTCTGTGCAATTACGTAAATTTTTGGTTTGTAATACACCGACATTCGATCAGTATTTTTATTTTCCCTACATGAAAAATTAGAATTTAGAAAAATTCCAAATAATAATAATTCAACAAACAAATACCATACACGTATACACGAAATAAAAACGGTGACTCGCATAATATCTTGATTATAATTCCGAGGTCAATATTATTACTATAATTACCAGAAGCCCACAAACGAACAGTTAAAAAGTTACCTCGTAATTGCCGAAAAACGCATGTTGACCTTGACGGGTTGACAGTGGAAAGCGGATGTTTTTCCCAGACGGTGGCGAAAACAAACAGGAACGAAAACAAACGCGCCGAAAAACGCCCCAAAAACGCGTTTTTAAAACGCCGCAAAACGTATACTGACGTTGCTGAAGGCAAATTTGCGATTGGGGGGCCTCAGTTTCGAATGCGCAATTTGCCCCACTCCGGCGGAGTGTGTCAGAGGAGATTCCACGGCGAAAAATCTATAGTTAGTCTATTGCGCAATATTGCCATATTGAATGATGAAAGACGCCGCTTTTGTGCTGGCAATTCATATTTTTTTTATTAATGTACTCCGTACCTGTGCATTTCTTTGCATCTAGTACTTTTTGGGGATATCATCATCGGCACGATTGAACGACAGCTTGAGAACGATTACGAGCAGCCATTTTGTAATTCACACCAAGTTTCATTTCAAACTCATTAGGACTTTTACATTAAACCCATCCAGAATTTTCCAGAAAACATAGGCGTCGGAGAAAAATTCCAACGAGGTTAAAACACATTTAACATTAAACAAAAATTAAAAAATAACAAACTGATTATTTCTATACTTGCTCATACTTCTTTGCTAAAAGCTTTGCAGGGGTCGATTCCACACTTTTCCAAATCAGGTTTTAGATGACATCTGAAATGGGTAACGTATTATTGCAATAATACCCATTTTCTTTAATTACATAGTTTTATACTTTCCGCACTCTAATTACTTTTCTCCATCTTCAATGTTGGTTTTGAATAAAGCAAAAATGTCGCATACTCGTAAAGCTTGGAAAACTTAGAAACCATGACAAGATCCTGTGCTATGGAAACCATCTTCAGGGTGTCGAAACACATTGAGCGACCGAGAACAATTTGCTATGTCTCATCAGAAAATTTGGTAAGCACTCTTAAGCACTAACTATAAATGTCTAAATTCAGAAAAAACTATGCTTAGAATGCTTATTTTCGATGTAAGACTTAATTATGCTTAGAAAGCTTACACACCATTAAAAAATATGGTAACCATCTTCAGGGTTAAACCTGCCGAAACACATTGAGCGACCGAGAACATTCTGCTATGGTATTTTAGAAAATTTTGTATGCCCCTTTAAGCACTAACTATGAATGCACAAAATCAGAAAAAAAAGCTTAGAATGCTTATTTTCGATGTAGGACTTAATTATGCTTGGAAAGCTTAGAAAACATTCAAAGATCCTCTGATATGGTAACCATCTTCAGGGTTAAAATTGCCGAAACACATTAAGCGACCGAGAACAATCTGCTATGGTATTTCAAAAAATTTTGTATGCCCTTTTCAGCACTAACTATAAATGTGCAAAATCAGAAAAAAATATATACCACGAATGTTTATATTCGAAGTAAGACGTAAATATGGTTGGAAAGCTTACACACCATTAAAAGATCCTGTGACATGGTAATCATCTTCAGGGTTAAAGCTGACGAAACACATTAGCTGACCTCGGTATATCTGACGGTTTATTTCGAAAATTTGCTTGCTTCTTCTAACGAACTATTTAGAAACTAGACCTTTTTTCATTGATAAATTCATATCAACATCATCTACAGGGCCAAAACCAACGAATCGCAAAGTCAAACTTAAAATCCCGTTTTAAAAACCTTCAAGCTGAAAAGTCATACCTGTGTCGTCTTATTCTTCCAAAAATTTTGTAAACAATTTTAATAAACCACAAAAAAATGTGCATATGGAATTTTTTTGTACCTACACCGACGAAATATCATCTCTAGGCTCTATTACCGTCGCGATGTCGTGCAATTTGACTTTCTAACTAGGGCGCAACGCCTACAATCAGACAGGAGAGCTCGTTATCGATTTTCAAAACGTTGAAAAAGACAAGACAATATAATTGCGGCGCCGAAGCTAAAAACAGGGCCTACTAGTACGAAAGTGGGGTTTATTTTTGAAACCACTATTTATATTATTGCGTAAGAAAAAGCGGAGTGGCCAAGATGAGCGATGGATGCTGACGGGGAAGGGAAAGGGGCTCCTAAGGGTGCAAAGTGACCTAGACCCGGTGACCTTGACCGCCACCAACACGAGCTGGATCGATCCGCGAAGACGCAAATTGGAATCGCGCAAGCGTTCTAGACGTATTCCGCCGATCCCCTGCTGCCCTTTGTACATTATTTACCTGTTGTCAAACGTAAAAACGGAAAATGAGACGATGTTGTAATTGGAATTTAAACGCTGAAATTAGAAACCTAAATAAGATGGTAGGGATTTCGTTAAATTCGCGAGCGTTTGAGGGACGAACTTCTGTTTTTCATCCAAAATTTAGTAAAATTTGCAATATGTCGGGATAAATGCAAATTGAAACTTACTTTTGCCACATTTGTTTCAAGTCGTATGAAATTTGAGAATATAGAAAATAAAGGGCGAAACTATTGCGTTTACCTTTTACTTCCCCATTCTTACGTTTAAAATCTGAAAGATGATATTGGCAGGGTTGTACATACAGAACGAGCCTGAAAGATCTGTACATACTTTAAGGGCGAGTTCAAGACAACAAAACCCTTAAAAAAATTTCCTATAAACATTGGCCTTAAAAAGCTGTAAATCTCTGTAAGGAAGCGTCTCCAAACAATGTGTATAGGAATGTTTTATAGAGATATATATTTAAATTCGTAATTGGTGTAAATTACCTCGTCATAAAAAGCTTTTCATTAGCGTTATGTCCATTTGGTTATGTGATTTATATCAATGGTTACGTCATCAACTTGCACCCTTTTTCAGGAGTTGTTGTCCTCCACGTAGCACGTAATGCGTGTTCGAACAAAAACAATTAGATCTAATACAAATTAGGATAAACGAAAATTGTGTCGTTTGATAAAATCAAAAACAATTATTGAGCATCAAACTACAACCTTCTGACGTTACTCATTTGTTTCTGTTTTTTTCTCAAGCCTCTGCTGATTATTTGATATTCATTTGTTAATAATAAACTCAAAAAATTGAGCACCTTGTGAAGTTCACGTTATTAAATAGACCTGTGAAGTTAGCCAATTGTTTTCTGTTCCCTCAAAGCCTAATGATGATTATTTGATGTTCGTTTGTTAATAAAAAAAATCTTAGAAAATTGAGCATCAAATAGCAGACCTTGTGCAGTTCACGTTAGTCAATGGAACTGTGAAGTTAGCCAATTGTTTTCTGTTCCCTCAAATCATAATGCGTATTATTTGATTTTCATTTGTTAATAATAAACTCAGAAAATTGAGCATCAAATATCAGACCTTGTGAAGTTCACGTTAGTCAATGGACCTGTGAAGTTAGCCAATTGTTTTCTGTTTCCTCAAAGCCTAATGCTGATTATTTGATGTTCATTTGTTAATATCAAACTCACAAAATTGAGCATCAAATGGCGAATGTGTGAAGTTCGTCAGTGGTTTCTATTTTTTTGTTCCCTCAAACCCTATGCGGATGATTTAATGTCCATTTGTTGATAGTAAACTTCAAACATTGGGCATCAAAAATAGCAGAGCTGCAAAGTTAGATAATTGTTGATGTGCGTATGTATGATGTATGTATGCGTGTGGTGCATCATAACTCCCGAACGGATGGTCCAATTTTAATGGGCTTTGGAATGTGAGGGTATATCAAAAATTCACCGACAAAATACTCTTTTTAAAAAATCCGAAACCGGAAACGGAAGATAGACATGTTTTTTAGATAGCTTTTTTCCGTAACCATATTTTATAAAAAAATGTGGAAACGGAATCCAATAGAAGACTTTAGGGCAAATCCAACGCTTTTTTTCCGAACTTTCTAACTTCAATATGGCGATCACTACGATGCGATCTTTTGGAAATTTTGACATTAGCGCCTTATTACTCAAAAACGGGCTGACACATCGATTTCAATATTTTATTGTAATAGCCCTATAGAGCACAATGTTACTGTGTACAAAAATTTTCGAAAAATTAAAAGTGAAAAAACTTTCCAAAATTTCAGAAATTTTCAAAAAATATTACTACTCAAAAACTGGCCACACAATTCTTTTTAATTTCGTAAGCTAATAGAAATGAGGATGAGCTACAATTTGGATACAAAAAATCGATTTTTTTTAAAATAAACTTGGAAAAAATCCAGCGTACTGTCAGTGTACTTTACAATATCACCTGTTCTCTCCCTATCTGACTCCCATGCGTTGACCGAAGTACACACACAGCAACCTGTCGACCTTTGCCTCACCATTCTCTTTTTGTAGTCAATGTTGCAGCATAACACATTAATAATAAAATACTTTTGATACATAAGTAACAATATCTAAAGTATAGGAAAGTCCAGGCAAAGTGATTCGCTCATTTGTTAATAATAAACTCAGAAAAATGAGCATTAAATAAAAGTTGAGTATACATAAAATACTTTATTATTTCAACAATATTTATTTATTTTAACCTTATACGTAATTCGTCATGTTTACATGATATTATCAAAATATTTTGAAATTCACAAACAACTTAAAAACTGTACCGTTAATAAACGAGCAAATTGATCTCTTAAATGTCACCTCTATTGGACATTTTGGAATAAGAAATCAAGTCATCTGCAGACAATTACCGAGATCAAGTCGCCAATTTCTATTGCTGCTATAACAACACCAACTGTTTACTTTTTAATATAACCTTTGATAATGGTATGTAACCATGACGAAATACGTATAAGGTTATAATAAATAAATACTGTTGAAGTAAATAGTATATTACATACCGAGGTGGAAAGTGTTTCATTCCTGTCGAGAGATATGGTAGTTGACCAAGGCGCGAAGCGCCGCAGTCAACCAATTCTTGAGGCAGGAAAACTTTTCACCGAGGTTTGTATGCTATTTTATTCACAATCAGTTATTAATTAATTATTGAGTTTTAAACATAATTTCCATTAATGTTTATTGACAGTTTTATCATAATTTGATTACTCTACTTTAACAAAGAAATCTGTGGAAGTGCTGCTAGGTAACATGTCAACATTTTTATTTATTCTGTCAGTACAGTTTTCAAATAATTTGCTTTGATAACTATTATCATTTTAACGCATATTATGTCAGATAGTGAGTTAGAGTGTACGAGTAGTTTTAGTAATTTAATAAGTTATTGTTTAGTTTTTTATTAAATAAAACATTATCTTCATTGTGGATAGCTTTATTACAATTCGACTACTCAAAGTGACACTAACATTTAAGCTGTTGAAAAATGTCGTTTAAGTAGCCGGAAAAGATTTTTTTATTTATACTCAATAAATATGGATTTCAACGAAGTAAAGCTAGAACTTATAAATAAATTAAATAAAAGTCCTGCAACACTGGTCAATTTGTTTTCAGTTATTCAGACCGTTATAAAATTAAATATGACTACACCATTGCGGTGAATAACAACTCTTTTAACTTTTATAATAGCAGAAATAGTTAAAATACGCAAAATCTCTGATCCAAATTTTGTAAAAATATTTTTATACACTACAAGCTCGATTTGTATGACAATACCTAGACCCTTTTAAAAAATTAATAAGACTACGCGACTGCCTGGGAAACATTGTTTAATTTAGTAATTGTTTAATAACCAAAATGTGTACATATTAAATTTTATAGAAGGATGATAAAAGAAAATTAATCTATATCTCAAATTTGCCAAAAATTGTTGAATAAACGCAGGAACTACGTACAAAATAATAACCTCAAAAACTAAACAGCATGTTTAAATTTGTCAAAAGCCCAAACACATTTTTACTTTTAAATTAGCACGACCACTAATTAATAAACGTGTAGTCTCATTTCGGTCATTTAGAATTATAAATATTCGAAAGTCTCAAATAAAAATTAAAATTTTAAAATTCGAACATAACCTCAAAATTCGGCCGACACATTTTAAGAAATTACTGATGCAACAACATACCCCGGTCGAATTTTCTGCCTTCTGGATCAATGTCCTTTACATTAAATATATCTTCAAATAAAACTCCTGCCATTTTGGCCCGCCAAAACAATTTTCGCACAAAAATTCACAGTCGTGTAAAAATCCGCAGCGTTTGTGACACCCTCGCGTGGTACTTGTGCAAACTACAAATGTAATCAAACGTCAGCATTTAAATGTCAAAATTTGCTAGTGTCACTCATTCTTGAAAAACCAAAAAAAATCCAAAAAAATGGCAACTCTTCCACCCAGAAGAAATCCAACACCCACAAAAATATCTAAACAGCATCTGACACCTTTACAAATTTTGTTGCAGATGGGATTTCCAAAACACAGGGCGTATGTTTTTTTTATAGGTTATAGCTGGATCTTGGTAATTTTTGTTATAGCGAAAAGGCTTTGGCTGCAACCGGAAACCGAGGAGTACAGTTAGCATCCGACTGGCTCCTTGCACATGTTAACGATCCTTTATTAGACGATACTTCACCAAGGGAATATATTTTATACGCTTGCCCCACTGGTGGTTTTTTAGAGCAGCTTCAAATATTTTGGGATAAATCATTTGAGCTGTGTGGGTGGAATGGGGCCCATAACTTTACTCCCCACATCACTTTGGTGTCATTTTTCAAGGTTCAAGACTTCATAATTAAATTGAATTTTGTAACTGTTGCAAATATTTTAGGCCCCAGATGCTGATGCCCCTCATTTAGCTCAGACTTTAAAATCGGTTATGGAAAGACAAGGCGCAATGCTCAATGAACCCTTGAAATTGGAAACATACACGTCTCCCAATTTCATGGGTTTCTTTGTAGCAGAAGAGCATGCGGATTATTTAAAAAGAATTGCGATGCAGTATGTTAAGGAAGTTTCCAATGCCAGTAAGGAAATTGTTAATTATGTAGGGTGTAGTGTTGTAAATGGTATTAGAAGGGTTTATGGTATATTGGTATTGGTTAATTTCAGTTATTAGCGATACTTATGAGCAATTTGACGCCTTGACGGCCTGCTTTCCTTGGTGTACCACAACCACTGCTCGCTGTATCCCCAGGGGTAGTAGATGTAAGACTTCCGCTTACTAGATTTAACATTTAGTGCTAATTACAACTTTATTAGTGACTAATTGCTTTATTTCCATTTAAACTAACAGTAAATTTATAGTTAAGTCATTGCTCGAATTATATTTTGATTTTATTATTATTTTGATAAACCTTATCTCGAGGTTTTTTTTATCTTTGGTTGGATTGTTTTTAATCTGTATTTGTAGGAGAAGTAAACGACCTTTGGTGCTTGTATTACATAATACTGATTTTATTTTAGCGATAAGTCTGGAACCCCACGTCAAGTCCTTACATTTGACATTAGCCTATCAATTTCCAAACTCTCAGTATTCTTCGTTAAAAGCATTAGTTGATACGTTAGATCCTGGTACCTCTGCCGCCTGGGAACTTAGATTGTATTCAAGAGATCCTAGGGTGAATGGAAAACAAATACATAAGGTAAATGTATAAATATTTGTTATTATTATACTAATTTTATAAGTATGCAGTAAACAAATAAAACTAGTAATTTGTTTTTATTAATTATTTCACTTTCAAGGTCTGAATTATAAAATTTAGTATGATGTTTTATGAGCTTTTACAGATCAAAAAAAAATAGTTTTGTAAATCTCACATATTTATTTATTAATTAGTCATTGCATAGATATGCAGCCCTATGAACTCATCTTTTAGCCTAACAATTGTTATCTAAGCACTTGTCTGTTTGTTGTTAACTCATTTTATCACTTGTTATCTTGAAGTCACAGGTTGTAGATAACAATAAAATATATAAGTAGTATTTTGTTATAGTCCAATAATTTTTAATAATTAAAGAAAATAGAGCAGCTGCTTAGTTTAATATTATACAAATATACTGGGTGTCAACGCAATGATTAAAAAGTCCGTATTTTCTTGAGTTTTTGAGATATGGCAACAAAACTTAGCATACGTAATATGTACCCAAAAAGGCACATTTTGACATATTTGACACATTTTTTTGACTTCCAGTCTCACCAGAAATGATTCCAACTTTAGATTTCAAATGGGTATATTTTGATATTTTTGAAATCCTGAGACAATTCTGAGTACACCTGCACTATTTTTGAAAATTTTTAAGCTTCTTGATGTTTCATCGTCAATTTTTATTTTAAAGCTGAAGTGCTATGACCAGGCTTAAATAATTCTCAGGAACTAAGACGATAACAACAAAATACATATGATTTTTCAGGAGTATTCTAGTAGGTACAAAAATCACTTTTTGTAAATTAGTAATTTTTTTCAAATGGCGCTATTCTTTAGACACTAGGTATTTAATGCAGATTTTCACCATAAATTCAATGACGTCCTCAAATCCAAAATCAGATTGATATTAATCTAAACCCCCCAATTTATCTGTGTATGAAGTTTCGAGGAAATACTGCTTTAAAGTCTGTCATGGAAAAAAAAGACGTTTACAAAAAAGTGATTTTTTCAAATATGAATGTCTGTAGCTGCCAGAGTACTCGTAAAAAATCATATTTGTATTTTTTTGTTATCGTCTTCGTCCCTTAGAATGATTTGTGACCAGTCATGGCACTTACTTTAGATTTAAGATAAAAATTTACTCTAAAACAAGAGGTAGGAATAAAGCTACAAATATACAGGGCGTTTTATTAAAATAACAAAGTAAACTATACATTTTTTCATTGTAAAAATAATTGGAAATTATATTGTGAGCGTGTTGTGCAGTTGGTCGCAAAAATTGCCGAAAAGAGGAGTCACTTTGCAGTTATTTTAACTTCAATTTCGCAAATTTGTTAAAGATGCGATTATTACAAAATGATGGTAGCTTTTTATTACATTTGTAATACATGGCATTTAAATTTGATATATTGACCTTCTAGAATACAGCTGACAGGCTTCATTTATTTGTTTGTTTGGAAGCTCCAGTACCTGGTAATTAAATATATAGAAATTTATGGGCCCACCCATTATTTCCCTTCCTTGTCGCACTTATTAGTTGCTTATTCCTTCCTGCTCAATCTGTATACTGTTAATGATTTTTGGCTTTAGACTGTGTTGTTTGAAATATATACACCCAAACTTTTTCGGTTTAGCCCGTGTGCCAACATGCCGAAGAAGTATGAGGTGTGTTTTTCGAATATGGGCTCGGTCAAAATCCATAGTCAGTAAATGATTTTCTGGCGTCAACAATTGATTTTTGACGTCAATAAATGCATTTTATTTATTAATAATTAAACATTTTTTTAATTCGCTTTTAATTGTTAGGTAAAACATTCTTCTCCTCTGTTATTCCATGACATAATATTCCACGTTGCTATCTTTACAGTTTTTTGCCTCTATAATCTCTTATTCCTTTGTCGCGCAGTGTTCCGTCTGGCTATTTTCTTGTTGGTTCTTTGAGCAATTTAGTTTGACCTGCAGGTAGGTTGCTAGCCTTGTCTGCAGGTTCCCTCCTCCTTTTTCAACACGGGCTTGGGACCGGCTTTGGCGGAGTTAATTAAAACATTAAATAACTGATATTCAGACCTCATAAAACCCATTGAAGACGTTGCAAAATCAAATTAAGACGTCAAAAAAACTTGAAATCATTTTTTGGGGTCAAAAACTAATTTTATGACAATAAATGTTTAATAAAAAGTACGATTCCATAAATTTTGGTGAATCATTGCTCTCTAGCACTAAAGGTTACTTTTGTAATTAAAATTAACCGAGTTATCGCTTTATCGGAAACGGATTTTATTTGGTACCACTGTATTCAGAATTTAATCCCAAGTTATAAATTTTAAAAATATATAATAGGATGTTCCATTTGAAATCGAATGAAAAAAATCGATTTTTTACTTTTTTTAGTAATGAAAATACAAAACTTTTTAGCTATTTAACCGACTTTGTATCTTCTTTACTTTTCGATATCCCAAAATTAAAGTGGACACACTATACGTCAAATTTATTATCAATATTTACCTCCACCTGCACTTTAATTTGTCAATATAATTTTTTACACTAGTTTTATTTATGCAGGTCATACATCCATATGCTCCATCTGAATGTGATGAACTTGAACTACGCACAGGAGATTACGTTTACATAAGTAGCGAAGCCCTAGCCAACACTCCTGACGGTTGGGTGGAAGGCACCTCTTGGCTTACAGGCTGCTCCGGTCTTTTACCAGAAAGCTACACTGAACGAACTGCAGAATCCGACGCATGGACACTTCATCGTAAAGTTGGTCTCAATCACATAGATCTCATAAATAAACAACAAAGAAATAGTACCAACAGCCCCAAATTTACAAATCCAGAGAATTCACATGGGGAGAATATAAATAAAGAGGTTTCAGGTCGACTTAGTACAAACTCGCAAAGTGCAGAAGTAACTGCAGTTATAGATCCCGAATCGGAAACCGACGGTACTGCACCACCCTCAGTTGGTAGTGCGGAGAATACGTACGAGAATTTAAACGAACTAGTTAGTGGAGGTGCAGAAATTCAAATGGTAAATATTTTGTGTTTGTTACTTACCCATCTAAGTATACAGAGTGATTCAATTACGAATATTTTTTTTGTTTATTCCGAAACTAATAGAGATACAAAAAAGAAGAACCATGTTTTATGGTTTTTTTGTTGTGGCCTCAAAATTAACTATACGGGGTGTTCTGTTATTGAGATATTTCTATCAACTTTCTAATTTGTGTTGTTACAGCCTGTATATTATTATCTGGTGTTATTTAGAGTAAAAAGAGCTTTCCAAATACATGTATAAGTATTAACTTTTTTCCTTTAGTTTTTGCAGGAATACTTTTTTAATATAAATTCTTTATTGGGCATTTCCGCGAAATTACTGCAAAAACCAAAAAAGATAAAGTTGAAATTTAAATATGTATTTTTAAATTGTTTGTGATCTTAATACCTAACAGTGAATAATAATATACATATAAAAATTAATCAGTTGATATCTCAATAACGGAACACCCTGTTTAGTTAATTTTGATGCCATTTTGTAGACCAGATAAAACCATCAAACCCTGTCCCTTATCTTTTTTTTTCTATCCCTTATAATTTCAGAGCCAACAAAGCAATACTCGTAGCTGAATCACCCTGTATACCTACTTAAATTTAAATAAACTATGTTTTATTGACTGCTGTTACTAATATTAATTAATATAAATTTTCTTTGCGTTTTTGGTCACAATTAGAGAAGTTGTGAAAAATATCTGCCTCGATCAGGATTTGAACCCAAGACCAACTGAGTTACCGAGGACAGTATTAATTATGACCGAAAACGCCAAGAAAATTCACACAATCAACTTAACTTTAAATGTTAAATCAAATTTCAGGATCAACCAAACGAACAAATGCCTCAAAAGCTCTTCATAATGCGCCATGGTGAGCGCGTCGACTTTACTTTTGGTACTTGGATACCATATTGTTTTGACGACGCAGGAAAATACATAAGAAAAGACCTTAACATGCCACTAGTACTACCAAACCGTAAAATGGGACCCAAAGGATACATGAAAGACACCCCACTGACCCAAGTGGGAATATACCAAGCCATGTTGGTAGGGGAAGCCCTGAAAGCTTCCAATGCAAACATCGAGCATGTTTATTGTTCTCCGTCCTTTCGTTGTGTGCAAACTTGTGATGGGGTTCTTCGCGGTTTGGGCAAGAAAGATGAGCTAAAAATCAAATTGGAACCAGGGTTGTTTGAATGGTTGGTTTGGTATCCTGAATCGCTACCTGATTGGCTTACCCCGGAAGAATTTATTGTAGCCGGGTATAATATTGATACTAGTTATCAACCATTTGTTTCGCAATCAGAATTAGCGGAAACACATGAAACTTGTGAGCAGTTCTATATGCGCAGCTCTTTTGTCACTCAGAGTGCTGTAACATTACATAAGAGTGGAAATATCTTATTTGTCGGACACGCAGCAACTCTTGATGTTTGTTCCCGTGAGATTATAGGGGAGAGTGCGAGGAATTCAAATGAAATGACAAAATTGTTGCAAAAGGTGCCATACTGTAGTTTGATGGCTTTAGGTAAAAATGAAGATAAGTGGGAAATTGTTGAACCACCTTGTCTTCCTGTTACACATTCTAATAATCAAAGATTCGACTGGAAAGTGTTGCAACAATAATTTGGTGCCCTCCATAGAGAAATTATATGCATTCCTTGCTGTTTACCAAAGATATCTTTGCAATATTGTATTACCTGCTGATAAGTAGATATTTTTACTAATAAATTATTTAATGTAATTAACTTTCATATCAGTTAATTTTCCTGTATGAATGTAATCAAACTTCACTAAACAAAAATAATAAACATAATGTTTATTTGTGAATAGTTGTTTTACTTTATGAAGAGACAGTTCAGTTCTTTTATTGTAAATAATTAGGCCTAGGGATGACCTTGACATCCAACCTACATCCTACATTAACTTATTGTTAATCGGGTTGGGAAAAAAATATACATATGTACATGGGTGTTTAAATCACTTGAAAGGCAATTCATGGTATCGATAAATTAGGAGAAAATGTAGGTACTTTTGATAACAATTTATTTCTACCTAAATAACTATAACAGTAACAAACCAAAACTATTTAGACCCTTGAAAATAAATAATATTTGTTAACAACAAACAGCAGTCCAATGGTGTACTAGATCACATGACCCAATCAGGCCTGTTCCTGGGGGGTCACCCGCCTGCGTGCAAAATATTTTTTCCGCCCCTACGTTGAACATATCATATTACCTAATACATTAAATAAAATAATTTAAAAAAAAAAGGTTTAATGAAGACAAAATAATAATAAAATTCAAAATAAACAATAGTTATTGTATGAAATAATTTGTTGCCTTTCAAGGTATTATAAAAAATTCAAATACACTGAAACACTTATCAAAAATGAGCAAAACACTCGCCTGGACTTTCCTATACATTTAAATACATTGTTTTATATTTTCCAACACTGCCTAGACACGACTAGTTAAAGTAAATAGTTCTTATAAGTTGTAACATCTTGAAGCGGTTGAAGAAAGACCGACCGCTGCGCTGCAAGCATAAGGTTGGGTAAAATATTCGGACTGAATCAACGGAAGCGCGGAAATTGATATTTGAAAATATATTAATAACTCCAGAAGTATTATTTTTAGCAAGAAATTACTCTTATTAATTTGTATTTAGAATTTCAAAATCTTTCTGATTTTAAAGCCAAAATGCCACGTTTCCATTTAAAAAAAAGTTATTTCTTACCGTGGCCGCCATATTAAAATTGGAAACTCAAGTTTTTTTCTTAAATACAATCGAGAAGAATTTGCCCTACAACTTTGCTCTTGGGTTTGCGAGTCTATCTATTAAAATAAAAAAGTTAGCCTAACTGAACATTAAACAACTAGTACAAGAATACAACTGCTGTAGAAAGTATGTGAAATTCTTCTAAGTACAAAAAGATTATTAAGGGGCAAAAAATTCGATTTTTTGTAAATAGATTCTCTAGAGCAAACAAAAGAAGAAATCAATTTTTAAATTTTGTAGCGAAAATTTTGGGGTGGGGGGAACAGTAGCCCCCCTAAATATTAAAGCATCAAAAAAATATTATGATATTTGGATTTTGCTATCAATGATGAGCTATATTGCTTTAACAGAAATATTTTATTGCCCCCCGTTAAATAAATAAAAGGATACCAATTTTAAAAAATTCATAGAGGGCGTCACAGTGAAATTATAGCAATGCGCAAAAAAACAAATTGTAGAAGATTCCCAGCTCTATCAGCTTAAAAACTTTAAACAAAAACGTGTGGGCAGTTTTTGAGAAATATTTTTTTGAAAAATTCCAAAATTTTGGAGTGATGTCATTGCGATCGTTTTTATATTTTCAAAATTAATTATATTTCATGGTATAGTACCCTTGAAGGGCTACCAAACAAGATGTAGGTGATTCCAATCAGATAACTGGTTTTTGAGTAAATGGGCGTTAAAGTCGAAATGTTCAAAAATTCGTAGCGGCCGCCATTTTAAAGCTAGAGAGTTCGGTAAAAAATCGTTTGATTTGTCCTAAGGCCTTCTTTAATCTCCACTATTAAAATTTCCAAAATTCAGTTTCTGAAAAAAATGCTACCAAAAAAACATGTCTAACTTCCGCTTTCGGTTTTTTTTAAAAGCTTATTTTGTGGGTGAATTTTTGATATACCCTCTCATTCCAAAGCACATCAAAATCGGTCCAGCCGTTCCGGAGATAAGGAGCGTAACGGACCCACCCACCCACAGACAGACATTTTTTAAAAATTACTTTTTTGGGGTCCATGGACCTCGACTATTTCCATTAAAATCTCAACTTTGAAATTTTGCATGAAATCAATACTTCCCTATACTGAAAGTATAGGAAAGTAAAAAGAACATTTGTCGTATTTGCCGATTATCTAATGGAAGGAAAATGTTTACAATTTCGTACTAAACACAAATCAAAATATTTTCACATTCCTAGCATACAATTAATGAGATTCTAAATTTCAATAAAAAAAAAGCTACTTTTACATATAGTTTTTAGTTTTACATTTTAATACCACCACGTAACATTAAAGATTGGGTGCCAAACAAAGTGGGAGTATATGTATTAACCAGCATGTAGACAAATTTCACTTACAGTTAAAGCAACAAGAGCAAAATTATTCTGACATAAAGGAACCGTAAATAAACAAATAAGGGTTGCTTTTAATAACCTTTTGCATACGCTAGGCTGAGCTTATCGGGCCAAATAATTCTACCTATGACACAATCAACCAATCTATTATAATTAATACATTTGAATGCACCTTAATAAAATAAGGCATTGATCACATGCAAAGAAATAATAGGGATTTCAGAACGCAGTAAGCACCAAAAAGGCACGGGCCACCGGAGGGTTATATGAATGAATTATTTGTCGCATAATGTACGGACATGTTAGATCAACTGTATTTTTAGAACTAGCAAAAAAAATAAATGAGTTTATTTAAATTTATTCGCCATAAATTTTGTGTCAATAATATGGTTAAGCTTTTCTATTGCTGAAATAGGAAATGTGACAGTGATTGAACAACATATTACCATGAAATAATCTGCAATAAAACCGGACATCCCTGAAAGTTATATCAACAAATAAAACAAACAAGTAATAATTACAAGTTTAATGATCAACAGAGGAAACAACTACAATATTTAATACTGCAATTCTTACAATTAACCAACTTACATTAGATAATTACATCACAAATTTATCAGAGACCATAGAAATATAACTACATGAATTACTATCAGTTCTACCCTAAACCAAAATGTTACACAAATTGCACATAAAATGAATGACACCAGTAAAAATAGACTAGTTCGAGTCATTAATAAGTTAGTTGTCAACAGCAAAATTAATTCACTTATAAATAAGCCTAACAACTAAAACTCGATTAAATTTGTACCACTAATCTCAATTTATCGCAGGGAAACATTTAATTAAAATTCGGAGGCACACAACCATTATTGCTAGCATAAAAATTTAATCGTGCAACATTAATAATAATCATTCAAAACAAAATCATTCTAACAGCTTACTTATTTGAAAAGTTTAAAAATGAAATGCAATGTTAAGTGCGATAAGACGCATAAATTTTAATCTGGACTTTCAGGCGAATCTAATGTCAGTTCTTCAGCTTCTGTTGCAGTTTCTGTAGGTTGTATGGCATCAGTTGAGCTCTGTGCACTTAAGGCATCAACCGTGGAACTTTTTGGTGATGCCGTCGCCCAATTGGTCAAGTCTTCTTTATCACAGGATGGGCTTTCAAAATGTACACAATGGAATACCTACAACAATTTATTTATAAGTTTAACTTAACAATGGTTGCATTTAATGCATGTAGCTGCTGGTGGCAAACTAACGATTGAGCTTAAACGCAACTATTAATACTGAACCGTAACCGAACCTTCTTACCTCAAATTACAAAGGTTCTACATAAAACAAAACATACCTCGTTCGCAGTGTTATGAGTACCAACAATTCTAATAAATACAACAGGTCTTGGAGGAAATCGTATAACTTGCCACGATTTACAAGCTTCTCGTGTTTTATCCACCACCATTTCCCAGTCCCAAATATTAACAGACGATTCTATATAATAACTATAACTGCGGTCATCACAATCCCACAAAAGCAGCCTCAAACTAGAAATTATGTACGGTTGACCTAAAATAAGATTATTTTCTTTAGCACCTATAAAAGTGAACAGGTACAATCGAACCGGGATTAAAATATTTACCTAATTGAACTAAAATTGCTCCTGAACCCAGCTGATGGCACGTATAACCAGAATCCCAGTCATAATGTTTTGTGTCTCCGTTTAATAATGCGTTGCGAGATCGACTGAAACACAAACTTTTGTTTCAATACAGATTTGATTTTGACTGTGAAATAAGACAGGTAGGGGCAACTTTCCTATTACGTACCTTACACCTTCAATAACAGAAGCACTGCATTCCAATGTTGCAACATTATATTTGGGAACAATTATATCGTTTATCATCCTTGGAATTTTCAATTTACACATTGCTTCAAAAGCGACTAAGTGAAAAACCTAAAACAAAGTTATAAAAGATTTTAAATTCAAACCATTTTTTGTTTGTTTGATTATTAAGTACCTTATTTACTGTATTATGTGTTCCAACAATTCTAACATACTGCACGACTCGATTTTCAAAGTACAGGTATTGCCAGGATCGACAGGAGTAGTGGCTATAGTCGATAACGCGCACCCAGTCTTTCTGCTCTATTGAAACCTCAATGTAATATGAGTATGACCTGCAAGCAAATATAGTGAGAATTGAATAAAACAATTTTAATCAAATTCTGCTTTGTTAATTTGCAGACAGGGCAGATACCCTTCGATCTCTCTCTGCTTCTGCACAATGCCAACAGAGTGTCTCACAAAAACAATTAACACGATTTAACAAATTTAAATGTCCCTGACCAACAGCTTACATCTCCACTTTAAGAGATCTACAAAATAATGGGAAAAATCCAACCTATTGCCCCACTAACAGCCAATCAGCAAGGAGGGGGGGCGTGGTTGTTTACAACACTCAATCCCGCAGCATTAATTCACTAACAGGCCGGAGACCGCCCTCCTTTCTCTTTCTCTCTCTCTCTCTGCACAACAACAATGGTCCGTTTTACTCTCTCTCAATGCTGTGAAAAGCAAATCACCAGTTTTAGCTAACGTTTAATAGAAAAAGCCGTCGAGCAACCGCCACAGGACCTTCCTTGCATTTATTGAAATTTTTTTAATGTATCAAACATTTTTGGAAATTTTTTTACATTTTTGACAATTTTATAAAAATTTAGAAAACGTTTGAAATTTTAAAATTTCAGATGTTATACCAGATGAAAAACAGATATAAAAACAATAATTGGACAAACACAAGCAACTATGCAAATGAATTAAATTAGTTCAGAATTAATAATTAAAAAGACATAGCTCTACTTGCTAAAGTAGACAAAAACCAAACGTGCCCAAATATTAGGAGCTACAATCACAAACATGCTGGAAATAAACAATTCGTAGTCGCTGCATTTATACAAACTCATGGGCCTATTCTCGGCTCGTGCGTCAAATTTTTCGTATACATATACGACGCCATTCCATACAAAATGTACGTATACAAAAAATGGGTATGCAATGGCCCCCAGTTTGTGCCTATTTTCTGAGTTGTTCATTTATTAATTGTTTATTATGTTATAATTTAAAATATGATTTTGTCTGTCTTGACGGTTAGGCTGGTATAAGCTAGCCAAGAAAAATTAAGGTACCGACTCGCCCCATGTTGTTAGGCCCAGTTGCAGCGTGTTTCTTTTTCGAAAAAAAATTGTTGGCTTTCGGAAAATTTCCCGAATTCCCGAAGGCCATCCCTTCTTCAAATACTAGAGTAATTAATACAAGTTCCTACACATAAAACGACATGGAAAATAAATTTACCTAAGGTCCCTATCCCACAACAACATCCGAATGTGATTAATAATCGAGGGTGTTCCAAGTTTGACAATAATACCCTGATCTCCTGGTCCGTTAATGGCATGTCTTGTATAACCACGTTCCATGTCATAGTTGTAATGATCCCCATCTAACAATGCTTCCATTAGTTCTCCAGCAACCACTTTGGACCCCATTCTTGGACAAGAAACGTTTTCGTCAATTACTAGAAAGAGAGAAAAATGTTGTACGTCTTCCTACACTTTTTATACTAATGACCGTATTGTTTGCATACATAACAACTGTGAATAGTTGCAGATTAAAAGTAGCAATAAACCTACTTAGTTGTCCTCTATGTGGAAGATTGCTGATTCTAGCATTTGTTCTTTCGGCAATGGCATCAAGTAGTGTGTCTGGTTTGACTAATCCAGCAGGTCGTACAACCGATAAAAGATCAGAGACAGTCATGAGCGGCAATCGAACACAATTCATGACTAGATCATTACGATCCTCATTAGCTCTACACCATGCACAAACACCTCGAAAAATCTCAACTTCAGGTGCAAAGAAAGAATTTCTTTGTAGTAACTCCACCAATGATGCCTAAAATAAAGGAGAACATATACGTGCATGTATGCAATCGTATGTATGCATCGCCCTCCCTGAACGAGAAAGACAGTAAGAAAACAGTTTTATCCATAAAACTTTTATTAAGCATCAATGAATTTTCGACAAATCAAAAAGATATCCATACCTGCGAGAGCTGTAGAAACGATTCATGTACCAATATTTCCGAAGCTTGACGATCCAAGAAACTGTGACATACTTTAACTAATTGATTTAATCCATATAATCTGGCTGTATCTAATATAGCACATACATTTCTCAGTGCTAAAAGTTGGCGTAAAATATCCGATATTGCAGTTTCAAGTTCCTGGAAACCGTACTGATGGGCTAAACCTAAGGTATCCAAAATTACGTCCTCTCGAAGAGTCATTAGAAACATGTGACCTAAAAAATTTAATATTCTTCATTTTTATACCACAAAAACACCAAAAAAAGACTTACCTGAGTATATATACTTCAACAATGTTTTGAATGCTTTTAACGGAGCATCCGTGAGTTCAATTTCAGACTGAAATATGTAAATTGTTTCAATTAAAGCATTTTTGAATTAATGTTCCAATAGAAAAGTTAATTACCTGAGACGATTCTTTCATGCCACCATAGAGAAGTGCTCGAAAGTATTCGCTGCGAGCTGCTAATATTACCTACATAAGCAAACATTGTAAAAATTTAGACAACAATAAATTTTTTAAGAATCTTACTTTGTGGGCATAAAGTCTTTGACCTTCAATAATCAATGTAACATCGGAATATTCTTGGTTCATACATAATGATGATAAGTTTTCTGATAGTTGTGATAAATGTTCGATGTCTCCAAGTCGAGCAGCAGCATTGCTGGATGTGTTTCCTTGCATATACTGATGGGTGCTGCTCATCTGATAAACGAAATCATTGTGATAATCTCTACACAAACGCTTCATTATTTCTTGTATAAAATACACAAATTTGGATACATAACTCGTCCAAACTACAGGAAAATATGCCAAAGTTGTAAACATTAACAAAGGATCTGTTTTTGTACTTACTCTGTTCTTGCAAACTAATTTTGGTATCTACCACAAATCTACTACAAAAAAATCACGTAAACATCAAAACAGAGGTCGTTACAAAAATTTTTTACCTAATTACGAAGCACAAGAGATTTTCTAAATTAAATTTGACACCAAAACAACCACCATCATCAGACCCCAACGTTAATGAACAGTTTTTATACAGTTGGGCAACAGTTATACAACTCGAATATCTACACGACATTCTTCATGAAGACATAATAATAATCAATTTCAAAAATTCCTGGAGGGCGTTAGAATAAAATTAGGAGATTAATAAAAAACGAATTAGTAGTTCACTGCAAGCTCTATAGGCTTAAAAGTTTTAAACAAATAGTGCCCAAATGGTTTGCAAGAAATAATTTTTAGAAAATGTCCAAATTTGAGCAGCTAGTATTTTTACGATGTTATTTCCAAAAATGATTTTACATAAATTGACTACAATTATTAACAGCTATTAGATGATATGCCAATTTGTGTTAATTTGGGTATTTTGTTTCTGAGTAATCAGGTATTAAAGTCAAAATTTTCAAAAAATTATTGCGGCTTTCGTTTCAGGGCAAAAATCATTTGATGATCTGCCTTTAGATGCACTACAACTCTGTCTTCAAAATTGAAAAAAGTATTTGCAAAAAACATCTATAGCAAAAAACATGTCTAATTTTCGTGTCCGATTAAAAACCTTTTATGGAACTACCTGTAACTAAAAACCGTCCATATACCATATTTCATAAGAATCGGTCAAGGGGTTCCGGCGATAAATGGGAACGAACAAACCCACCCACCCACAGACAGACAACTGTTTTAAAACCAATTTTTTGGGTTCCTTTGATCCCAAAGCCCGTATTTCTGTAAAATCTGAAATTCAAAAATTTGCATGAAATCATAACTTTCCATACTTCAGTAGAAGTATGGAAAAGTAAAAAAATAAAAGTAAATATATCACAGTAACAAAATTTTTATTAGATTTTTTTGTAGTTTCTACATAACAAAAATAGAAATGCAGGAATTATAAGAGATGACGGAAGACATAAATATATAAAAAAAAATACAGTAACAAATATGGTGGAACCTCAAATACCCAGTGAACATGTCTTTATATGAATACGAACTGCCATAAAAAGTAACAGGTGCAATTGTTACTAATTTGTACTTGAAGTTGTAGATAAACATAATCGACACAGTTCTGTCATTTAAACGGTAATACAGTCACACAGTTTGACAAGTGGAAACAATTCACTTCATTTATAATGAAACATTAGTACGTACTTGGCCACAACTAATCAATACAATAGAGGTAGAGCAAATAATTAGAAATTGCTTATATTTATAAATTATAAATTGTAATTACTTGTTCCACATCCTTATATCTTTTTTCATTTACAGCTGTCTTTTGTTATGTGACTATTTTTAGTAGAACTTCTTTGCTTGGGATTCCTTGCTGTCTCTGAAAATTATTAATTAGTTTTGTTTGATTTAAGTCATACCCTCATTGCTTTAAAGTAGACCTCGGCAATACAGAAAATTCCATATCGATATTCGATGTACTAATACACGTCGCCATATCAATATGATAAAATATTGATAATTTTTTTCTGCATATCGAGTATATCACAGGCATATATATACATATATCGATACATCAACCCAGGTCTACTTTAAAGTTGCATTCTCTTACCTGTAGATGGAATACCCTAACAAAACTAGTAACTGCACAGCAGCAACAACAAGAATGGTAGTAACCGACACACAACTAACCGATGGGCAACCACCCGGGCCTCCCGATCTCTGTGCAAATTGAGCAATATTTTGTTTAACATGATTCAGGCCGTCCCTCATCTCCGAGACGACTGACTGCATGTCGTAACCTACTGACTGCACTTGAGCTGTTGGTTGCTTTGCTTGGTTGTTGAGTATTGTGTCTGTTCGTGATTGTACCTCCGAAAGGTACTGCCTATAAAAAAAAGGTAAGAGTTAGCACCTTGGCATTACTAAATATCATCGCATTTACCGAACTTCTTTCACAGCATTAATCACTTGATTTTGGTTATTAAACATGGCATCAACTTCATGTCTACGAATGGTATCAATGAACGCTTGCTGAGGAACTTGACCCGTTTGACCGGCTGGTGGTGCTTGTCCTGGAGCTACAGCTCCTGCTTGCATTGAAACCAAACTGAGAGTTCGTTCCTGACGTCCAACAATCTCGTCCAATTTTCGATTCAATTCTCTAAGTGCTTCGTACATTTGCGACTGTCCCTGGAATATCTGCCGTAACTCTCTTTGGTTGTCCGATTCGAACCATTCGTCCATTTCGGGATCTTTCTTTTCTTTCTACAATTATTATAGAATATATAACTTTGGGGCATATAAGTAAAGGCAGCATTTATATGCGCTAACAGTGTTGCCAGATATGTGTTGCTACAATAGAAAAAACATTATCTAGCAACACTGTTACCGCATATAAATCTGAGACGACATAAAAAGAGAATTTAAATTTCCCTCCTTTCCATAATCTATACATAAACAAAAGCTGAAAAATATTTTTTGACACTGGTGCTGATATTCCAATTAACTTCCGATTTTAATTTTGTTCAGTCCCTTACAATATAAAATCCGGCTTGCGCTAACTGTTGCCAGATACATTTCCCTTGCTACAACAGGAAAAACATATCTGTCAACACTATTAGTGCATATAAATCCGAGACAGCGTAAAAATAGAATTTAATTCCGCCCATTTCCATGTGTTGCCCGATGTTATCCCTGCTACAATAGAAAAAGTATATTTGGCAACACTGTTAGTTTCTATAAATTTGGCCTTTACATATAAAGATATAAAATTCATTTTATTTAGAACCTACCGCTTCAGGATGCTCCCTTCTATAATCTTCCTTCTGTTGTTCCAATTTCTTCTGGTAATCTTGATATTCCTGTGTTAATTTTTGTTGTTCATCATTTGTTGCTAAAAGTTTACCAAATTAACACCTCCAATTATGAAATATCAAGACTGATCTACCTTGGCTTCCAACCGTGGGATGATGTCCAGGTGGCCATAAACTGGTGGTAAGGAAATGAAGAACGTCATGGTCATCAGCAAGTCCTCCAGTAGCAGCAGATATACCAAAGTGTCCATTCTTGGGCAACACTACATTCTCAGCACGGAAGCACATCTCATAGTCAAGATCATTGCTTGTCATACCGTTGTGGAAAAGTACCGTCAGAGTATTCTGGTAGTATTCTATGCGAGCTCTAGTTGGGAATGGTTTATTTCTGAAGTCTCTTAAACATCCTGCTAGGAGTTGCGTTGAGCCATCACTAAAATTAATAAATATTTGTGTGAACTCAGTTGGAAGTAAGTCAGTAAGAAACACAATTAAAATTGCTCACTTTTGATGATCGAATAATTTTGATCCATCGTTGACTATACCCATAATATAGGGGTTGTTATGTTTATTGTCATTATCGAATGAATCAAAGAAGATACCAAGACCCACCCACTTGTCGGAGGATCCAAATACTTCACCATCATAAGCTCCTTTGTTTTGTGTGTACCAAAATGCCTATAAAACAAATGAATTATTAATAATAAAATATTTTTTATTATACTAGAATTGACATACAAATAATACGAAAAATAAGTCAAGGAGTAAGCCGTAAACCCCAGGGAAAATTTCATGTACACATTGGGAACAGTCCTCGGGAAGTCAAGGAAGTGCAAAAGAGTCTAGGGGAAGTACAAGGATTCGGAGAGAGATCCTGGGGAAGTCCTATGGAAGTTGAGGAAGTATAGGGGAAGTCGAAGGGAAGACATTTCAAATAAATTTCTAGCATTTACTGATGCCCAATAATAGGGAGGTGTAAAGGGAGCCTGAGAACAAACAGGGGGAGGACCTGGCGAAGTCCAATGAATGTTGAGGAAGTATGGTAGAAGTCAGGGAAGTGCAATGAAGGATGTATTTTAAACACATTTCTATAATCTGTGCATGCCTAGAAGTAGGGAAAGTCAACAGGAAGTCTGGGGGAAGTATGGGAGAAGTCAGAAAAGGCCAATGAAAGATGTATTTTATACTCATTTCTATAGTCTGTACATGCCTAGTAGTAGGGAAAGTCTTCAGGAAGTCTGGACCAAGTAGGGGGACTTCTGGAGAAGTTCAATGAAAGTCAAGGGAGCATGGGGAAGGAAGGGACGAGACACCTTAAAAGAATTTCTCAAGTCTGTGCACGCCCATTGGTAAGGGAAGTACAAAGGAAGTGTGGGGGAAGTTCGGGAAACAGAGAGATAGGTCCTGAGGAAGTCTAGTGAACACCGAAGAACTATAAAAGAAATCACAGAAGTCCAAGGCAAAATACATTTAAAAAAAATTCTAAAGTCTGCACATGCCCCGTGGTAGGAGAAGGTCAAAGGAAATTTGGGGAAAGGAAGTAGAGAGAAGTACAATACAAGTCAAAGAACTATGGGGGTATTTCAAGGAAGGAACAAAGCATTTAAAAAAAATTTCTCAAGTCTGTTCATGCCCATGGGTAATGGGAAGTGCTTGGGGAAGTTGAGGATGTAAAAGGGAGATCCTGGGAAACTCTAATGAACACTAAAGAAGTATGGGAGAAGTCTGACATATCCGAGGAGAGACATTTTAAAAAAATTTCTCGTCTGTGCATGCCCAGTAATGGGGGAAGTCCAAGTAAGTCTGGGAAAAGTAAGAGAAGTCAGAGGTAAATCCTAGAGAAGTCCAATAGAAGTATCTGCTAAAGTGATTAATTTATATTTTATTTATATTAGTATGGGGGAATACAGAGCAGTCCAAGGCATGCGGATTTTAAAGAAATTTCTAAAATCGGTGGTAATTCCAGTAGTAGGAGAAGTTACGTAAGTCCAAGGAAGGAGGCATTTTAATGAAATTTCTACATCCTGTGCAAGCCCAGTAGCAGAGACAGTCTGGAGAAAGTAGAGGAAGTCAGAGGGAGGTCTGGGAAAAGTCCAATAGAAATCATAGAAGTATGGCGGACGTTACGTAAGTCCAAGGACAAAGGCATATTCATAAATTTCTAAAGTCTATGCATGCCCAGTAGTAGGGGAAGTCCAATGAGAGTCTGAGAGAAGTACGCCAAGTCCGGGGAAAGTCCTTTACTAAGAAGAAGTATGGTGTACATTTTAGCATGCAGTTGAACCCTTGAATAAAGTAAAAGAGGGGAGAAAGGTCAAAATTCTGCAAGTTTTTAGAATTTAGCTAAGCAATTAGTTAGCAATTTGGGCTATTTTAATCAACATATGTTGGTGAAATTTGTTAAACATTTAATACGAAGTTTTGTTGTATGAGTTAAAACAGAAAAGTATTAAAATTGTTAAAATAACTTTTAGCTAATATAGCTTACCAAACCATCAGCGCCTATTCTTCCTCTTCCAGTTACTCTGAATATTATATCGACTTCCCACCAGTCAAAATTTGTAGGACTTCTTGTCCATATTGCACCTTTCTGACTTCTTAGAGATGGTGCTATTCTCACATTTTCTGCACTTGCTATAGCATCTGCAAGAGAAATTTATTTTATATAGATCAGGTAGCTCTTTAATTGATGATTAATTAATTGACAAGTTGAAAACTTAAAAAAGCACGACTCGAAATAAAAACTTTGGGAAGTTGCACTGTTGGTAATATTTGTATTCAATCTCGGAAATATTTGGTACTGTGCAATACTCGTTAATAATCTTTAATACTCAGCAATGTTTTTAAAAAATTATGCAGCAATAACTATAATTTCAGAAATACTGGTACAGTTTTTGATGTAGTAACCCTTCCTACAATTTTAATTAAAATTAACAGACGTTAGACCTACAAAAATAGCCCACAATTTTGCAAATTAATCATCGAAATAGAAAATAAAGGTTGGAAAGGCAAATAAAAATTTCCTTACTGTTAGTTTCTAAACTGCAAGCTTTTAAATAAAATCAAGAACATTTAACACAGCAAAAAATAGAACCACTTCCTTCTCAAATTCTTACCAGTTTTTTTCCATTAATCACTAGCATATTTACAAGGTCGTATAGTAAATTATAACGACATTTATTTATGCATTAGTGCGGATAAACTAGAGGTTTTACTGGTTTCAAATCAGATGTAAAATAATAATATTATTTTATACCTATATTTTTTGCAGTAACATAGAATTAGTGTCTTATTTATTCCTTCCTACAGATAAATAACATGAAGATAATGAATAACTATTTAATGTACTTGGTACGGTAATTAAAAACTTACAATAGTATTAATAACAGAAAATGTATAAGCAGTTAAAGAAATTTTAATCGTTAACATTCTTATTTTTCCAACCATTGTTTTGAGTATGTAGGTGTAACATAATTGTCGGGAATCAGTACCCCTTTCATATTAAAACATTTTCAGAGCGAGGGCCAGAAATTTCCCTAAGGGTCGATAAGTTTTTTTTAACAAAAACGACATCGGCCTAAGAATATGGTACCTTAATTTTACCAACCCGGCATATAGTGGCCCATCCGTCCCTATTTAGAGTTACCAATACTAAAACTAAATAAATGTGGAGCTTTAAGAAGGCCATTATTAAATTTAGTGCGAACTCTGATAGTTCATTACCTACTCGTTTTAAGAAACTCACCAGCATTTATTAAGTTTGAGTGTGTGTGAACCCCATAAAAGAATATAGAATCTTAGAGCTTCATAAGTAATATAAATAGAAATATAGAAAAACATGTTGGACAAAATAAATTGCATGAAAAGATCTACAAAAATTGTGATACCGTGACCTAGTGTCACTTCCAATTTTACTCGAAAAACATTAACTTTAATTTTTACACAGAAAGATGTATATATTTTTCCCCATAGAGCACAGGATATCTTATGGACATCCGATTTAGATACAAAAAACGTCCATATGTTCATAGACCTAAAATGAATATGCATAGGATAATTCTAAACAAATGTTAACAAATGATGTACACTGAACGTCCATATATAGACGTTCTTTACTTAACATTTCCTATAATAATGTTTACACAAACGCAATATTTTAGTGTAAATTCTAAAATTAGAAATAGGATTTTGTACTATATGGATCATACACTATTGGATATAATTTTTTTTCTGCTGTAGAAAATGGGTTATACGTATATAACTCAATTACTGGTAATAAATTAGAAACAAATTCATCTGCAGGGGTATAAAATTTAAATTAAAGAAAATTGATGTAGCATGTCCATGACCTATTTTATAATAAACGACGATAGCAAAATAACAATAGTCAGATCAAATAAATCATAACAATGGTGATTTATAAAATAGTTGTAGTAAAGCTGGTATGGCTATAACCCAATTGAACTTAATTAAAACACTTACGCTTTGGAAAAGTTTGAATTTAAAGTGCTTTAAGAAAGTGCAAGCAGAAGAATCATATTGAATTTTTTAGTATAAACGTTTTAATAATTTTTTCGAATAGCAAACTCTTTGTCTAATGTATCTAAATTTATTTCCTTGTATGTAGTCTCTGAGATACCATGCTGCACACTTTTTTTTAACACCCCATATGGTAAGATGCAGATATATTGTTGTTAGCTAGTGTAGCTAGAACCAACAAAAACTTAAAAGCAAATTGCTCCCAGTCCTTAATCAAGAGAACGGAGAGCAACTGTTTTTAACAATGTTTGTGGATTTTAGCTGCACTACCCTAGTATATCGCCTACTACAAGCGACATTATATCTGCACTTTACTGTACTTTCGTGCAACTTCAAGTGTTGAAATGTACGCTGGATGTTCGTGTATATTAACGATTTTCACATTAAAACGTTGTGACAACGCTAAGTTCATTTTTGTCCAAACCCCTTTTGGCTCACCCAGACAACTATCTCATACCCGAACATTCCATATCAAACCATAGTAACTACTGGAAAAAACAAAAATAAATTTTAAAAACCTTGAAAAAATTGTGATATTTCCACAAGTAATCGATAAAAGCTTCTGATTCAAACTACGAAAGGTCACCGTTTGAAATATTTGTACGATAAATAGATTTAGGTAGTAGAAACTTATTAAATAATACAAAATTTAATCTTAAATGCATAAAATCAAGATAACTGCAGCAAAATAAACGAATTTAATACAAAAATATGTTACAATTAACAGACGAAACCTCCTTCACAGATTTAACATTATTTCCAAGACGAGTACCTTAATTAGTAATTCTTTTGTGACAAACCTCTTAAAGTACTGTATTGTACATTTATTGAAAAAACTACCCCAAATCGAATAGTTTTTGAACAGGTAACACAAAGTTTTTATCGGAAGATTTTCAATGTCAACAAGAGCTAAAATTTCTTAGAAATTGTTTATAAATATTTTCATTATAGAACAATCAACATAAATTATAAATAACGAACAATAATTAACAATAAAAAGCAATATTAAAAAAACAGAAAATGTTAATTAAAAGCCCACAAGATTTTCCATAAAACCCATACAATAACAGAAAGGATGGTTAATATAATGTTAAATAGCACTATTAATATTTTTTTATTGATTTCATACACAATTACAACATAAATTACATTAGAAATTAGTTTTAAATCTAAACATCTGTTTCGTACAGGTTAGATACGTGTCCAATAGGACAACACGTGTATTCAATCCACAACATACGTTTCAACCCATTAGGCAATAAATTCTACGTGGAGAAAGAAGTAAAACTAAACGACGTAAGTCCTAACTTAACTCATAAATCAACCTACGTGTACTAAAAATGTGTTTACTTACTGCCGCCGTATTCCCAAAACGGAACACTTCCGTCTTTTTGAGCTAAATATGGTGGTTTAAAAGAGTATTTATATTCAAATTTTCTATGCACTAAACTTCCATTAACACAGTTTAATAAACATACTAATATATACACTAAAATTGTAAAATTTATATAAAACTCCAGTCTCTCCATGTTTTAATAACACTTGCTACCAACGTCACAACACTAAAATTATTTTCCAATTCAAGAATCTTTGGGGGAAAAAGAAAAAGACAAGGTGGGGGAGCTCACAGACCATCCGCGCTAAACCACGTCCCATGAACTTTGAGCCATCCATGCAAATTATGGTAAAAAAATAATCTTGCCATAATTAATTCCAATTCGAAACACTTACATTGACATTGTTAATGTTATCCTTATCACTTATCAGTTATCACACCGAAAAAATTAAATTATGAACAGATTTAATTTATTTTCTTACATAGGCGGAGACACAGGTGGGCATCGGGAACAAACTCCAATGGCGTGCCGAAAAGTTAGAATAAATTTTTAAAACGACACTTTTAACAGCAATGGTTTTCATATTGAATTAATAAAAAATATTCGTAAGAATTACAAGAGTACAAAAAGCGGGAAATAGGAAAACTTTAATTTAGTATAAACTAATTATCATTGTGATAACAATAACATATTTTTAAAAACGTTTTTTAGAATGTGTGGTTTAATCATCATCATCATCATTATCTTTCTCCTCTTATACCCGAAGGTGTCGAGGGCTTTCACTCCGGGTAGGCTCTTCGCTTGTGAAATAGGAGGTAGTGGGGCCTTTTGGCCTTTAGACCGCTACGCTCCTGAAGCTTATGCCACCCTTTATGCACATTCATTCAATACCATTCACACGTGTGTTTTAATTGTCTGTAATATATGTATGTGGGGCTATTGTTACTTGCCGAGGTCAGCCAGTATCATCAAGGCAAGCGCCGTTAATTGTAACCCAACGTCGAATGGTTACCGATGTGTAGTTTAATACTAAGACGAAAACTTGTGTCTCCATCTGGCGTTAAGAGATGGAAGTCGTACATTACAATTTTGGCCAATAATTCCAAAACATTACTTTATTTTGTGAATTCTCATCAAAAGCTAAATTTTTCTCAATAAAAAATTCTTTTAGAAAATTTTGATTTTGGCCCTAACGGCGCCCCACGCCAATTTGATTTTTACAAAAATTGAAATATCTCGAAAACCATTAAGTACCGTTGTTGCGCGTTTTCGTTCATCACAAAAATATATTGATTATTTTTTCTTGCTTTATAATAACCAAGGCTTTTCGATAGGTTAGATTAGTTTGGAGACCTTGATAATTAAAAACTAAAATGATTTAAAGCATTCATGCAACATATCCTCAAACAACTAAAAACTTCGCATAATTAACGCTTCGACAACAGGAATCAATATTCACCGACACTGACTATTAATTAAACACATAATACCAACAAGGATGCAAACCAAATGCACCCCACAATACAAAGAAAAAAAAACGGTTCAAATTCAGCGTTAGTTTAAGATTAAAAGCAATTATCCGAAGCTACTGTGAGTTTAATCACTTTTTTAAACAGCACCATGCAGTATAATCGGCATAAAACAAACGTGATTGGTTCATTTTGCGAACAAGGAAATTTGTCATTGGTTCAATAAATGTGAGTGGTAAAGACACCATTAACTTATTTATTGTCCACTTCAGGTTACTACTGCAACTTTTATATTCGGAACTCAATTTTCTTTTTCGGGATATTAAAAATATTCAGGGCTTACCATTTAAAAAAAATTTAATTTTACGAACAACTCGTAAACGCGCAGTTCTGTTACTTTTTTGAAAACAGCATCGTAATCAGCAAAAAACTGCAATACTTTGCTAATTTAACTGTCTTCTTAGCTGCAATAATAACGTCGTTAGCGGTGCGTGGTGCGCTGATAATTTTAAACACCCTGTATAATTGCTCAACTCTAAACGAATTATTTTATTTAAAAATGGAAACTTTCATTAGCCAGTGTACATTTATGTTAAAATGAGAATACCTGGAGGCTTAGTTTTCGCAAACAAAATATCCTTTTCTGATTTGGAGAAAGTATCTCAGACCTTTTTAGGAAAAAGATGCACCAAATGCCATCGAATACATCATACGTCATATAATGCTGTAATACCTACAGCGAACCAACTTCTACATTTCAATGTTAAATCATCACCATTCCGATTTGTATACAAATTTATTTTAATGGTCACTTTCGTTTACATATATAAGGAAGTTGTAACTCTTCTGTTGAAAGTCAAATCTCCTTTCTGTTTAAATTAAAAAAAAATCTATAAATCAAAATGCAAATAAGCCATTGACCCTTGAAACTACAAAAAATTCTTTACGTTAGGTATTTAAACCTTGTAATATCTTCAAGGAACAAAAATAAATTCCAAAACTTATAATAGAAAAAATGCCAATCGATACCATAAATACCACATATTTTTAATTTTTTAATAAAGGTCACTCAACTCGCATGTGGAGGAGTTACGACCTTGTGGTCAGAAAGTAGCCTTTATAAAAAAAGCAATTTGATGTGAACTAGATAGAATTGAATACAGCCAAATAATAATCAGATATAAATGTGGCGCCACTAGAGATGAATCTAGGTGGATTAAGTGTTTGACTACCTGTAATCATGGCTCATTTGACCTACATTCTCAAGTCGATAATTTTTAATTTCTATGCATTCTTCTTAAAGTCACTAACTTCGATCAGTTAGTTTTTTCCTCTTAACAAGATAGCAATGAAAATGAAAGTGATTGTGTCAGCTGTCATATTTACTGGTGGTAAGTGATTTTTTAAATAGAAAACAAAGTAAATTAAAAAAAAAGTAGTCGGTAAATTTATTTTGTGTAATTATTTAAATAAAAACGCAAATGAAAAAAAAGTACATACCTATCGGAGAAGTTTTTTTTTTAAATATAATCAAACCCGGTTTATGTTTAATTTTCTGATGGTACTCCATTGTTAAACAAAAGTGAAAACTCAAAATTAATTTATAATAAAAACAAAAAAATTTTAAAAGAACAGTTTTAAAATACTTTGAAGTATTTGAATAAAACCATATTTTGGCATTTTTTTCTTTTTTTTTTAAGTTAAGTGTCTATTGTCACTCTCCCTTCGCACCTGACACCTGCAAGTGCAATTCACAGATTTATATATATTTTGTGTTAAATTTTCGCAAATATTTTTTTTTTGTCAGATAGGTTAATTTTTAAGTTAACACGAAAGTGGGCCCATATTTTTTATTTGATGCTTTAATTCACCTCATGAGTAAACTGCTACGAATTCCTTTTTTTTAAGTTTTAAAAATTTGTTCGTCGTTGGGTCTAATTCCAGCCTATTTTATTTATTTAAACCAACTCTTTATTTAGCGAGATCCCAATTATGGTGCGATGAAAATGAAGCCACCCTATACAATGTACATTACAATTTTATATCTTTATAAACCAATGTAAGATAGATAACTTTCCTGTTAGACTGTTTTTCTATTTCTTAAAATAACAAGATTATCCTTGAAATAATCTTGAATGGATCACTCTGTACAATATTGGTGAATTGTGACCAAATGATAAAATGTTCTAAGACTGCATTTACTTGTCGTCATTTCAATTTTAATTGACTATAGCACTCAAATTTCATTGAAGCAATCACAAATTTCCCCTTTCGTAAAATAAACCAATCACGTTTGTTTTATATTGATTAAACTACATGGTAATGTTTAAAGAAGTGATTAAACTCACAGTAGCTTTTTTTATTGCTTCGACCAGAAGTAAGTTTCATATTCAATTAAAACATAATTTATGAATTAAAAACAATAGTTGTCTCTGTCGTCTACAAGCAAAATACGAGAAACGTCGACGGTAGCCCATGATAACGATGTCGACCAACATGAATCGCGAGTGTTAAAATCATAGTTCAAATCATGACCGACCCAAATTTTAGCGTACAACTATAATAATAACATGCTAATATGCATTAAGAAACATAAATGTATATTTAAATTAAAACTGTAGTTTGTTTGACAGGTCATATGAACCAAAATCTTAGACCAAAATAATGTACATAACCTCAAAAATTTTAAGAAATACCACTTAACGACTTTTCTCCAAAACTATCCATTTTTACAACAAAACTTCGCAGCAACAGTAAACAAGAACGTCAAAATAAAAAATTAGTTTGCAAAAGGGACGCCACTACAAAACATTTGAAAACAAGCGAACAATACCATGTTAAGAGCGCCGATTCCCGAAAACACCCGAAAATTTCCGACTGATTCAGTGTTACCAAAAATGCGTCAAAATTAATGTGAGTGATATAGTCAAGAGGAATACGACTCGTGATACGATCTTTTTTATAAAATTGTGGTGTAAGTTAACTCGTGCTAGTTAAGATTTAGGTAATTACATTCGCGCTACGCGCTCGTGGAATTACCACCTTAACTAGCACTCGTGAACTCACACCAGAATTTTATTCAAAAATCGTAATCACTCCTTGTATTATTTATGATTAATTCAGGTATCTAATTTTATTTCGTAGCATGAAAATGAAAAAATAAGTTTGTAAAACAACGAATAATGTCAAAAATACGAGAGAAATAGCAAAGTAGACTACCCCACCCATGGACTTCTATAGGTATAGGTATATAGAAATCTGTGGAACTACCTATATTAATTATTCTAAATGTTTTTTACTACCATTTTTAAACAATGCAAATAGTTTTAGTGATTGAAAATAAAAGTTATTTTAAAAACATTATTTCGTAAAGAACCATAATTCCTTTACCTCTTACTCTTAATGTGGTTTAACTAGTACATGTTTGTGTGTAGGTGTTGCAATAACTGCTATCGAAAATAATAAAAAGCATTGCATAAATCAAAGGCTAAGGTTGGGTGTTCTAGATTAGTTACTGATGACCATGACAAAGACAAATTTATGATGCTGAAAGTGGACCTTCTACCTGTAATAAAAGTACGATAGTAAAACAGCTGTTTCCTTTACTGCAACTGCTCCACATATGGACCCTATAAGCAGTTCAATCAGTTTGATACATTAAATATTAATTTGTATTCGTTGTCTTCAACATTTCTCACCATTTTGAGGTTTTCTGGGTTGATAGGTTTTGTGATCAAAGATATACTACACATACCTTTTCAACTTTCAATATACCGATTGTAAACGAAACATGGCCTAACTATCCCCTCTTTTTTTATTTATTAATTTAAACAAACTAAATATAGCGTGACTAATATGCATCTAAATTCCTACCATTTATGGTAAGTTTCAAAATTTTTGCACCTCCGGTTTTACCAAAACAATCTCTGAATTCTTAGATTAAAAGCAACACCTCTATGTGTTACCAATTTTGAAATCAGAATGCAATTCTACAAAGTATATTTTTTAAATGCATTTTTACGATCCAAAATATTTTTTAAGCAAAGTTATGTTTTACAAGAGTGGCATGACTCGCAAGAAATGGCTCCTATGAAGTAAAATATTAATTTTAAAATTAAAAAATAATTTAAACATTATGCATTAACTGTGTGAGAGACTATAGTTGGTTAGTTTTAAGAAAATAAGCTATATATAGAAGATTCTCCCTTGCGTTCATACTCGCAAAAACAATTCCGGCTTAGTAATCATACCTACTCAGATTTTAACTTGTCCAAGTCCATAAATTTTTGTTAGTGAGAAATTTAGGGGGTGGGGGAGTGTAGCCCCATCAAATATAACATTTATGAAAACTAACATTAGATTTTGGTTCTACTTGTCAAGATGAGTAATTCTTCTTCTATTACCGTTTAATAAATAAAGGGGTATCAATTTTTGATTGTCAAAAATTCATAGACGGTGGTGCCACAGTGAAATTATGGTATTTAGCAAAAAATCAAATTGTAGCCAATCTTCGGTTCTTAGCAGCGTAAAAGGTTTCAAAAAAATCGTGTAGGCAGTTTTTGAAAAGGATATTTTATGAAAATTTTCAAAATTGTGGATTGCAATCGTTTTCAAATTTTCGAAATTAATTTTGTTTCATCATATGCTACCCAGAAAGGGCTCTCAAACAAGTTGTAGTTGATTCCGATCAGACAAGAACTTTGGAGTAAATGCGCGCTAACGTCGAGATTTCACAAAATCGTATCGGCCGCCATTTTGAAGCTAGAGTTGGGTAAAAAAATTTCCGATTTGCCTTTAGTTCTCTCAAATTTCCAAAATTTAATTTTGGAAAAAAAGGTACCAAAAAAAAGTACTGTCGCCTTTAGCGGAGACTTTTTTTAAAACTTTTTCGGGTTCCTTGGGCCCCCAAACGTGTATTTCCCGTAAAATCTAGATTTCAAGAAATTTCATGAAATCATACCGAAGGTATGGGAAGGTAAAAACCAGGAACGTACACCGTAACCGAAACAAACACCGGAAAAAACGCAAAATTTTCAGAACCGTAGCTCAAACGAAAAAAGTGAGATAATCCTTAAATGACTAACCTTATAAGTATAACTATAATCTCAAACCTTAAAGCAATTTTTCACTTTTTCAGTGTTATGCATCACCGCAGTCCACGCAGGGCACTACATAATTCCAGGGGCAGAACCTTATGATGCATACCACGATCTTCACCTCCCACACAACCCACCATTACATCCAACATTGAAGTACGTTCCCCATACTACTTTCAGTTGTGAAGGTAGAGATCATGGATATTATGCAGATGTCGAAGCTGGTTGTCAGGTGAATTTGAATTTGTTAACTTATGCATTTTTTATACATAAAGACAATATTTCAGGCGTATCACCTTTGCCAGCATAAAAGAGTGGCTTCGTTTTTGTGCACAAACGGAACGCTGTTCAATGAACAGTTTCAAGTTTGCGATCAGTTTTATAATGTAAGATGTGGATCCCCTTATATTGATTTATAAATAAGTATAAATAATAATTAAAGTACAAGTAAGGTCCATATCTGTATGATATTTGTTTAATTTATTTATGCAAATCGTTTCTTGAGAGCGTGTTAAAGAAAAAGTTTCAGGGAATTTAAGGGCGTGTAGTACTCACTGAAACAAATAGAAAAGTCTTAATAAACATATGCCCACAAATGCTTTCTTACGGAGTTACAGCCCTCCAAAAAATGAACAATCTAATCGCTTTTTTGGCGATTACTTTCGCAGCAGTTGCACTAAAATTTTGAAATTTTATATGTGAGCACTACTAATCTAGCTTAGTATTTCTAATAATTTTTGTTTGAAAGGAAGCATTTTCGGACATATGCTTACTAAAAACTTTTCTACTTGTTTCAGCGAGTACTACACGCCGTAAAATTCCCTGACCTTTTTTAACGCCCTGTATACATTTCTTTTTGTTAAAAAACTGGTACTTACATTTCATGTGGATGTAATTTTATTCTCCATACCTGCATTTCACATCATCTAGACCTAAAAAATGCCATAATAAATTGTGCATTATTTATTTATGTACATTCTATGTAATGATCAC
Source organism: Ctenicera cuprea (assembly GCA_958336395.1). Taxonomy (NCBI): domain Eukaryota; kingdom Metazoa; phylum Arthropoda; class Insecta; order Coleoptera; family Elateridae; genus Ctenicera; species Ctenicera cuprea. Next base: position 84,209,103 of record OY284486.1, on the reverse strand, counting down.
ATTTCAACTTCTTTGTTTACGAAACCCTCTTATTTTTAAAAATAAACTATTACTATTCTCGTTTTTTTGTATCCTAATTAATGTGTTTTCAAAAAATACAGCATGAAGTGTGCCTCAGATGCCACATTACTGCCGATCTCACCCAATATAGCATATGCTATACTGAGTGGGATGAGCAAAACGGTGGCCTTCAGAGCTCACTTGATGCTTTTTTATTTTTCCACACTTCCAACTTCCACTTCGAAATTGTATTATGATCGTGAAAATGTTCTATTCTGGTTTTGATGAAAATACACGTTTTGGACCTCCAGGAAGTGGTTTTTGAAAAATGTCTATCTGTGAGCTTCATATCCCCTGAACGAATAGGACGTTTCCAATAAATTTTGGAATGTGGGAGTATATCAAAATTTCATTGACAAAATAAGCTTGTAAACATGTTTCTGGTAGCATTTTCTTCAGAAACTGAACTTTGTGGAATTATAAGCAAATTGCGATTAAGACCTTATTTTGGAAAATATTGTTCAAAAATTGGCTATACAATCTTTTTTACATTTTGTAAGCTTGTACAACTAGGGATGAGCTACAATTTGGTTTGTGTCCCAGATCACTAATTTCGCTGTGATGCGTTCTATGAATTTTTGAAAATTTTTGGCTTTACTGCCTATTTACTCAAAAACGAGTTGACCGACCGGGGTTAAATTTGGTATAGAACATCCCTCATAAAACACAATGTTACTATGCACATTTTTGTGCAAATGGGAACCGCAAAGTGACAATATTTTCAAAACTTTCAAAAACTGGCCACACGATTCTTGTTAAACCTTGTAGGTTTATAGAGTTAAGCATGAGCTATAACTGGGTTCCTGTCCCAGTCCCCTACTTTTTCTGTGATGCCTTCTATAAATGTTTGAATATCAAAAATGTATGCTCCTTTAATTAAGAAAGAAGCGAAGTTTAATAAACAACTACTATTACGACAAACTTTTCATACAATCAACATTTACAAAGCTATGTGTTAATTTCTACTCCCCCGTTTAAATTTAAAACAAAAAATTTTTAAATTAAATTTAACGATATTGACAAACTTTTGAGAAATGTCTTGGCATTCGGCTCCAAATTTAAAATTTTCCTTCTGAATTTTTTACATTTTACTATTCAACTGTCTTTAGTGATTACAATTTTACACGATTAGTTTGATGTTCTGGTGTCAACCTGAAATTTGAGAAGGTTTGGAAATTTCTCCAGCTCCCATCACCACCAAAAATATAAGCAAAAAAAACAACAAAATTAAAGCAAAATCAATTTATTTAGATAACAGTTTTAATTACGACAATAATCATGACGCAATTAGATTTCCCAATTCGTAATAAATTTTTAATTTAAAAATTATTAAATACCAAATTTTTACTTTCCACTAATAAATTAACGACGATCTGTTTTACCAATACCACGTTTACCAGCAAACAAGTGCTTAGGTTTCTTGGTACCGATAAACCTATCCGCTTCACCCTTGAGACCTTGCTTCTTGACTTTCTTGCTAATAGCACGGTGAGCAATCTTGTGTAATTTCTTACGCATCTGCAAAAAATTATTTGATGTGATTTTTGTGTCATACCTAAGCATTTTTTTAAAGACAATTCCCCCCCCCCCCCTGCTTATTCCAACTCAGCACACTACGTGCTATTCATGGGTCTAATGTGCACTACCCAACTTAACCATTGGGCCCATTCTCGCTATTTCAATTGTATAAAAATCCAGCTTCAGCATGACACTGCAAGGTGTTAACTTCCAGAGGCACCACAATCGTCACCTATCTATTAAAAAATGAACAAGACAATTTTAAAACTTACAGCCACATCTTTAACTCCCATTTCACTTCTAGGTGTCCTAGAAACACTTCTGTTTTTACTCTGAGACCTCGGATCGTCAACATCCATCCGCATACGTTTGGCGGGCGGTCCTGTAGAACGACTTCTGGATTTTGTTTTTGTAAAGTGTGCATTTTCAGTTTCACTCATGTCGACTCCAAGCTGTTCCATTTCAGTTCGTAGTCTTGATACCGAACGATTGCGTACCTGAACAAAAAAATTATAATTTCTTGCTGTAAAAATTATACGTTAATATTTGCTACCTTAGCACCAGCTGTACGTGGCATTGTAGGTTTATTACTTTGCTTGTTAACACGAGCCTCCTCCTTAAGGATAGTTTTCTTATCTCGTATTTTTTGTGCAAGTGCTTTAATTTCGCGTAAAGTTTCATCTAGTTCTATCTTCGGTGCTACATACATGCCTGTTTCTTCGCGTACTTCTTCATCCTTTTCTAGCTCCTCTAATTTCTACAATAAATTTAATTATTATAATTTAAAAAAAAAGAAGGAAATTATGAAGCACAGTTTGGGCCAATTCAAGGATTAAAACATATATTACTTGTTGAACTCGAAAATTTTTTTTTCAATAAATATTTTATTTTTGTTAGGATAAGCAATATTTGTTTTTAAAAATATTTTTAGCTATACGGTGCTTCATAGAAGATCTCTACTTACGTCGAAAATGTCGGGATCAATATAATCAGCAATATTGTGTCCTTCCCAAATTTCCGGTATGATATCATAACGCTCCTCTTCGGGTATATCAACGTAATGTTTATTAAGATTCAGTATGTAATCATCACCTTCCTCCAATTCAATGTCTCGCTCTAATTTGCGTTTCCGTTTTTCAGCAGCTTTTTCTTTCTTAACACGTACAGATTCTGGGATACAGGGTGGACGAACCTTTTCATCTCTAGGTGCAGGAATGGCAACGTGTAGTCGGTTCAATACGCCATCTACCTGTAAAAATAATAATCATTGTTAATTAATAATTGAACCACTCTTTTTTCGCTTTGGACTTACTGGCTGATATACAATTTTTGCTCAAAAGAAAGGTAATTTTATGGCAAATATTTTACATATTTCAAATTTCCAAAAATTTTCAAAAATGCAGAAATAACTTCTAGCAATCCACCAAAACTTACCTTTTTAGTTCTCATTTTTTGATCCACCCTGTAGCTAAGTAATTTTTCACAAGCTTCAGTTTTTACTTCCATAACACCTACATCAGTAACTGTGGACATTTCCAAGACTGGTATTTCCGAATCTTCCTCAATTTCTTTAAGCACTGCTCGGCGGTCTGCGGGAAGTTCGTCCAATTGAACTATGTCGGTCTTATTAGCAACAACAATTAATGGTTTGTTGGTAAACAATGGTTTAATTGATTCAAATAATTTTACCTAAAATCCAGAACGTGTAAGATTGTTTAAATTAAAATTAAATATTGGTTATCGTACTTGTTCATCTAAAGTGTGCCCGCACTGTTCCGAAGGATCCAGGAAATATAGCACACATGCCCGTAAATGTGCAAGAGCAGTTACAGCTTGCATTTCAATAACGTTACGTTCTTCCAGAGCATGATCGAGGATTCCAGGGGTATCGATAACTTGCCAACGTAAATATTTATAGTCTGTATGGCCGACGTATAACGATTTGGTGGTGAATGCATATGGTTGCACTTCAACGTCCGCCCGAGTTATTTTGTTTATGAAAGATGATTTTCCGACATTTGGAAAACCTGAAATAAGTAATTAAATTTTTTTAAAAAATGTGTAATTGAGAATCCTCTTCTAATTTTAAAAATTTTGCAAAATCTTTCAAGCATAAGAAATTAAGTATGCATTACTCCTTACCACAAATAAGTATAGTGCGTGTATATGGATCGATAGATGGTAAACGAGCCAAATGCTGTCTAACTTGCTCAAGATAAGTTAAATTAGCTCCCTGTCGCTTCATAATAGTAGCCATACGACCAAGTGCTGCTCTTTTTAGCTGTTTGCACCGATACAAAGAATCACCATATTTCAATAATCGAACATAATCTTTCGCCACACTACAATAGTTTGATTACACATTCAAATTGTAAAAAATCACATTTCGTCTTACTTATCAATTAAATGTCTTGCTGTATTTAACTGTCCCAGGGCTAATTTGTAATGGTCCTTATCGTACAAAACATTCATTAAATCAGCATAAAAAGGATGCACATCATCTAGCTTGGGAAATTCAGTCAAAATTTGTGTAAGGCGATCATGAAAACTTTGCTGAGAAAATTTAACTTTTCGCATATAAAAAGCTCTTATTCTTGTTATTTTATAGTGTTTGTGTACAACTGTGGGAGTTTTCCGTTGTGTCTTCGACAAAATAATGTCGATGAAATCCTAAAATACAATAATTTACAAAGTTTGGTTAAAATTTATAGGTTAGAACCATAATTTGGCAAATTCCAGTTTACTTACTTTAGAGGTCGGAACGACCGCAATTTTCTTGAAATTGTACAGCGACATTGCGCCGATTTTTATAATATTTACACTGTTAAACTTATTACATTAATTATTACAATTATTTACCACGTGCAAATGACAGTGGTACAAATGAGAAGAGGCAAAGAGTTGAACCAAAGTTAATTGTACTTTTTTTTTACCGTAATAGCGCTGTTCAATACTGGCAATGCAGAAAACTGTAACAAAATTACTTACAATTTCGTATAGAGACCGTTGTAATAATAATGTATACAGCAAATTCATAGTAATTTTTTTTTAATTTCTGAAAATTTTGTATTTAGAAGAGAAATTACTACCGCTTAAAGTAAAAAAAAGTGTAAGAACTTACAGCAAAGTCAATAAGATGAGAAGAAAAATCAGTAAAGAAAAGCAAATGCAAAAGGATAAAACTTTAAAACAGAATTAAAAAATTCTCTATTTAAATAATAGTTTCCTTTCATTTTTAAAATTTTTAAGTAAAACAAATTAAAGAACTGTTTCATAATTGACTGGAAACTTTTAATGCTATACTTTTTGTATTTATAAAGTAAATTGTATAGCTAAATTTGAATGACTCAAAATTTAAATATAATATAAGAAAGCTTCCTTTTTTAAGTCAAATTACTACAATCGCTAATTTAATCCCCATCACGTTAGAACTTTTAATGAGGAAGGAAGGTGCATGTGAAGGCGCTACAATCGTTGTTGGGTATTTTATGTTGTTACTTAGTTTTGACAGCAGATAGCTCTGCAATCGAAGTTAGGTATTAAATTAGTTGACATTAGAAATTACATTGGATTTTGAAAACATTCAACCTGAAAGCGTTTTAAATGTCTAATTTTAAGCAGATATTAGAAGAAACATATTTAATACATTAACCTCGAGTGCAGAGCCATCTGCTACCGAACCTAAGTCGTAATCAGTCTTTACGTCCCACTGCTGGGCTTCGGCACTCTTCTCTGCCGTCTGGTATTTAGTCGTTTGTATTCGGCGTTAAATTGTAGGTCCGAAGCTAGGTAACAGCACCATCCCAACATCGATTGTAGCATCTCAAATTACAACCTCCCTTTGTTCAAAAAACCGCACACATTTCGAGATGCAACCCTCTAAAGGTAGTGCACTCATCTAAATCTATCTTCTATACATTAAATTCATATCCCTTCCACCCATCTCAAGTTTCCATGTCTTTCGTTTCGACACAGTTTAGTTATTATTGTGTTAACAGTATTTGAAGCGAATGTTTGCCGGTTCTCGGGTCCTGATGTTTATTTAACAGTCACGTAGGGTGTCTTCATCGGGGCCATGAAGCAACGAATATCTGCGGGAGAACCTGGAACGCCCTAATATTAAAATATAGAGCCAATAATTGTTCTATTAAAATTTTTCTGACTTTTCCTCAGAAAACTGTTAGCCAAATTTTCAAAGCGCCTGGGATCGACGCATTCGGACAGCAAACGATAATAAACAGTTTTGTGGTAACTGCTGGTTGCAGAGGAACAGTTTTATGTCCGTCATGGCTCTCTAGACGCAAAACAGAAAAAATTAAATAAAAATTTTAAAGACGTCAAAAATGAATTTAAGTATACTGTCGTACGCAGAATTCTTTCCCGATTCCAAATATGTAAAAATATACAGGGTGTTGTATTTAAAATAAGAAAGTTATTATGGTCACTTCCGGCGAAACTAGAAGTGTTAAAAAATTGCTAATACTATCAAATATAGATGTATTACGCATCAAATTTAATTTGTTTATCTTAAAAAATAAAGAAAAAATAGAGGGTAAACCATGTTTGGTTTACACCCGGTATATTGCATATTTTAGAGCATGTGTAAGTGTTTGTTATAGTGTAGAGAATATATGCAAATTTTGACAAGTGCATACAAGTCCGAACTCTAGTAATCATAAAATAAATTAGGTTCGAAAATAATTTAAATTAAAAAACAACCATTTTGTGCAACATTGCTTCACTTTCCATGTAAGTATTTATCCATTCTGCAAGTAACCATGCTGATCTACTTAGAAAAAATGTTGTAAAATATTATGACAGTCGCACTTAATAAATCAGTAGGAACAATTCATTGCCCTATATTTACTTTTACTGCTTCTATTAGTAAATTTGGTACACTTTCGAACAAAGAAAACAAAACTGAAGAGCAGAATCGGGCCAAGGACAACATTAAGGGTAGGAATTTCTTGAAAGAAAACGAAATTGGGTGAGCAATATAACTATAAATATACACATTGTGTCCCTTCAAGTTCTTAGAGAACTAAACGGTAGCTTTAAAGATGTATATAGGACTATATTAACCTGAATTACTTCTTATTATTGCTTTATGTAACCCAGACTTGTGTAGAAATTAAGAACAAGGTCGATTTTATGTTCTCGAACGTATCGATACGGAGAAGTAGAGTTTCGGGGTGGGTTGTCTCATTAACTTTGGATTTTTTAAACGTACTGTATAATTTAAAAAAAAACTGAAAAATACTGGGACTACTAGTTTATTAAGTGGTGGCGATGTTAATAACAAAAATAGGTTTTTAAAGTATAAAATTTCATCTTATCCATTATAGGATGCGGATTTTTATGCACCCAATTAAAAAAAATCGAACATTCAAATTCATTTAAAAAATTGCTTTAATTTACATCTGCATAGCCAAAATCGCCAAGAAAGAACCTTAACAAAATCTAAATTTGTTTGAGCATGGTTGGATAAAATTAGGGCCAATATTTTCAAACAGTGTCGACAGTTTTACAACTTTATTGTCCTCAATAATGTCGGTGAAGTTAAACGTTCCCTGTTGGGTGAGACGAATGGGAGTCACCTGATTTAGTCACAGATACCGAAAATTGGTCAATAAACGTCAAAATATTTCAAACAGTGCCTTTTAATTTGATACAGTAGCTGGTTCATTACGGTTTTTAAACTATACAAAAATTCGTAGCTTGTTATCGGTATAAAGAAATATACAGGGTTAGTCAATACGACGACAGTGGTGGATAATTCCTTTACTATTTAAAATACAGAAGAAAATGTCAAATAAAAGTTGTAGGGGAACAAGATATCTATACTTAAAAATTAATTTCTATTATACAGGAGATTCCATATCACAGCGACATGACACACTTGTTTTTTTTAATACACCCTATCACACACATCAAAGTGTCGGCCCAGGGGGTTCGTGTTTATGTACACCCGACGCTGTTAAGGTACCGGTCATATCGTACCGGCTACCGACTAATCTGGGCAGTGCGTAGTCGACCAGTACTAAGGATTGCGAGTAGTCTAAACTGGTAAAAAAACACTTAAAAAATATTAAGATTGTTTGCTAGGAAGATTGTAAAAATTAGGGCAGCATCATTTTTTTTTAATTTAAAGCTTTAATCTGTCTTTGTTTAAAATCCCCTGAGATAGAAACGTAAGGGTATAGTAAATGAGTATAGATGAAGCCCTACTGCTTTGGAATTATCTCTCTTGTTATCCCTGCACCTGCTCCTGATGAACATATATTTATTTAGTGTAGGTGTTACTTTAGAAAATATTAAGAAATTGATTTTGGTTGCAAAAATTAAGCTTGAGTTGGGGAAAAAGTTGCACATTTTAAATCTACAATTAAATTTTCACTTATTTTTTGGATTTTTTTAATTTTTTAATAATAAATTCCTAATTATTATTATTTAAGGCACAATAAAATATAATTTTTAAATGCAGTATTAGTATTAGTTTAATATACACGATATAATTTAACCTTATTCTCATCTTACCGTTTGTACAGCCCTAAGCTAATACGGCACTGTGATAGACTTATTGGCTGTTATTTACACCCCAATAAATTGAAGCGATCAGTTAATTTACTTCCGGGATTTACCATTACCACACACCGCCAACACTAGCTCTTATTGGGTTGTAAATAACTCTTATCCTTTCTTTTAGTCACTTTATTCTCCTTTCAGTTCGTTATTCCAGACCTTAATTTTTCCCTATTCCTGTGGCATTTTATTACAGACAGAATCCGAAGAAAAAATTAATTAAATTGCTTTTTTTGTTTAATTAACGTCAATTTTAGTATTTTTTGTTTTTTTTAAATTCATCAGCGCCATTGAATTCAATTGTTTCCAATTCTTGTTTGGCCGATGTCATTTGTTATATTGTTTTCTCGTTTGTTTAAATACATTCAAATGTTTCAAAACAATCAGGTCGTTGACAATAAGCAGTAAGGATTGGAATTTGTTTGTAACCTAGAGTTGTGGCTTGTTTCAATTATAAGATGCTTTTTTAAGTGGAAAGGCATAGTTTTCCACAGTACAAGTCCTATAAAAAATATAAAAACATTAATGTGATGTAATGTGACATGTAAAATATTTGAAAATTTTATATTTACAATAGTTAGACTTGGGTTTTGTAAAATAAGTGATCCTGGACATGCTGGAAGATCTTTTATAAAGTTTTTTTTTTAATTTAGTACACTGAGAAAAAAGCGTTTATGAAACTGTTTCATTAAAATATGGATAATTAAGGATATTATTTGTTTCATACATTTAATGGTATAACTGCTTATCTGCAATAAAGCAAACTATCGTGGTTGCAATGTAGGTTTCATGAAAGGTTTTTTTTAACTGTAATGATGCAGATACTACCATCAATAAATCCGTTTTATTGAAGTTATAGACTGTTAGATTTTAGTCGTGTAAATAATCCGCTTATTTGTGGGTATTACATGATTTCATATACCATAACAAGTATAAAGCGGAAGATAACCCCCTCCATCAAATATACTACGTCAACGGTTTTTTTAATATGGTGCAATCGGTGATAGCAGTGACTTGTGCCTGTGTTGTTAGGATCTGTGAAGAAGTGAGTATTAGTTTTTGTAGCTATAATATAATGGGCGACACCTACGTGACGGAGGTACTTCACGACTGGGGTCTTGGAAACTATGTACAAAACTTTCGAGGTATGTACCTATAAATGTGTATTGTATAGTGGCTAATACGTGTAAGCTATCGTACTAACAAACGTTATTTTGTAATCTTAACGTAGTAAGGATCTACGTTAGGTAATGTCCTACACGTATTACTAAATTTAGGGTGATCAATCGCGTTTTGTTATAACCGGACACGAGTTATATGAAGATGCCCGGGGTAATCGTACATCCAGATGCTGTTTTTAATGTCCTGTAGACTTTTATTTTTCTTCTAATTATGTATCTATTATTTATGAGAAACAAATGACCTGCACGATGATCATATGCTCGTATATGAGTTTTCATTACGCCGGGGAAGGACCGACAAGAGTGACGCCACGTCTGCCCTTGAATAGTTGGCTCCGTAACGCGGTAGTCAGCATTTTGACGATAGCAAAAGTGTTAACATTTGTTTTGCAATTTATCATGAAGTATAATAAACTGTTGAACAGGGGCGAATCTGGGCTAATTTAGAGAGGCAGGTATTTTCAGCAACAAAGACGCCTAGTTTGCAACAGCATTTCATTTATATAAAAAGTACTCAATAATAAATCTAAGATTTAACGTATGTCGTGTTAAACGGTAAAGCAAGTATTGAGAGCAGTATGAGGAGCTTATTTTCAAAACTGAATATGTCCACCTATGACGAAAAATTAGTTTTACATTATTTCCATGTGAAATACCTGAATTGAACACGATTTTGACATTAAAGTTAAAGTCGAGATTTTCAAAAAGCTGTAGCGGCCGCCATTTTGAAGCTAGAGAGTTCAATAAAAAAGTTTTCGATTTACCTTAAGTTCTTCTCTCAGATTTGGTGCTCAAATTTCCAAAATTTAGTTTTGGAAAAAAACGCTACCAAAAAAACATGTCTAACTTCCGTTTCCGGTTTCAAATTTTTTTAAACGCTTAACTTGAACTACAATTTTCGATATACTTCTTGATTTAAAATTTCATCAAAATCGGTCCAGTACTTTGGCCTGTAGAAGCGTTACCCACCCACGCACACACACACCCACAGACAGACATTTTTTGAAAACCACTTTTTAGGGTTCCTTGAGCCCCAAAACGGATATTTCCGCTAAAATCTAGATTTCGTAAATTTTCATGAAATCAATACTTCCCTATACCGAAGATATGGGAAAGTAAAAATGATGTGGCAATTTGGGACCCTGAAAACGCTCTAGAATACTCGGCCCTTCCGTGGCGCGGGCGTATTACTTTTACTCCACCGGGTATTATGTGTATGTAGGTTACAGGCCGCAAACTGCAGATATGCTTTACTGTTGATAATTAAGTTTGTTTTATAACCACCTTTACTAGGATTGTGACCATGTTGTAGAATAGTATACATTTTGTATGTATTGTAGATGAAGATATTGACAAAGAAGCTTTTGCTCTACTGGACAAAGATACAATAAACAGACTTATACCTAAAGCAGGTCCACGGTTAAAATTTAAAAACAGCTTTTGGAAAACACGCTCTGTGCAGGTAGAAAATCTAGTAAGTAAGCAATTATTAAATTCTTATTGACTGTTTTGGTCTTTGTCAAGACTTCTTATAGTCTGTTACTTACCAAATACAGTGTAATTAAATTCTATTGTTTATTTCATTTTTTAGAACGCCTCAATATTGTCAAACGCGTCAGTAACGACATCAAATGCAGATACTATTTCAATTATAGATTACGATTCAGTAGATACTGATTTACTTGAAAAGAATGATTCAGAAATACTAGTAGCGGTGAGATTAAACGAAGAACCAATTGAAGGTGAAACTGGCGTTGACGTACTATTTGTCCCAACACCAATTAAGGGTGAAACTGGTGTTGAAGAACTAATTTCTCCAACATCTAGTGCACCAAAGTTGTTCCCACTTGTAAGTTAGTTTTTTTGAGTATTGAATTATTCATGTTAGAACTTGTAGTAAACAGTAGATAATTTTACAATGGGTGCCTTTTAAAACTATATAATTATGAGAGAATTTGTTGTTTGTGTAGTGACAGCCACCGATATACCCCTTATGCTTAAAGTAGCTAATACCTGATTCATAACTTATCTGCTGATATACCATTACATATACCTACATGTATGTACGTTTTTAGGGACTTGCAGCATTTTTACAACGCAGTAATGATGGAAGATTGATACTTGCTCATAAATCCAATCTTGAGAATGATACTCGTCAAAAACTTGTTACATTGATAATAAACGAGTATATGAAAGACGATGACCACACATCGTAAGTTGGTTTACTAATGTTTCTTTGGTTTTGACGTTTATACTTTGTTTTATCTAGAATACCGGGAAGAAGTTTTGAATATCTTACTTCAGAAATAATTAAATTATTTCCTAACGAAAGAAAAGAAACCTATTATATACCTTACTGTCCAAAAACTAGCACAAGTAAAAAAATCCCTGCTCGGGGAAAATTATGGTCCAAATATGTTAACACAAAAAGAATGATAAAAACTTATAATGCAGAAGAGGATAAAGTAGTTGAAGTTGCTTCTCAAGATATTGGTAAGCAACCATTAGAATAGTGAAGTAAATATTATTAGGTACTCATTTAATACATATTGTACGATTGTAATTATTTCAGATCTAGAGGACTCAGAAAATCAAACTGCTCTACAGTTTTTAGAAAATTCTGTGGAACCATTTGATAAAATTAATGAGTTCTGGAATAACACATACCAAATAAGAAAGAATCAAACATCCACTATAAGCATCACCGCGTATTTCCAGCAATACCCGGCATTAAAGTTACAAGATGGACATAAATTGGTATACATACTTATTTTTAATTTTTATTTAAATACCCAAAAAAGTATTAATTTTGTATAAAAAAATGAATAGTCATTTCTTTTTCAGATTGAAGCTGATTTCAACAGGGCATATTCAGACAAAGAAAGTATTTTATACATGGAATGGCCTAAAATTGAAAAAGCAATTATAAGTTTGGCAAAATATAGAAAACTAAAATTGTTGGAAGAACTTGGTAATATTGCTGGTAGGTTTTTCTCTTAGATTTAGCGAAGCTCTTGTAAAAAAATGTAATTTTATTTTTTGTTTGTCATAGATACTACATTTGCAGCTTTGAAAATATTGCCGTATTTATTCACATCTACCACTGTGTACAACGAGAAAACCCGTAAACGATGGAGGCCTTCAAAACTTGAAGTTCAAGAGAGTTTTATGCTGCACCTAACTGTAATAAAATAACTAAATTAACTGGATGCCTTCAATGTGCACCCCTAAACTATACAAAATTGTTAGAATGTTTCACAATATAGACTTCAAAATAGCTTAAAAGTCTTCTTTAACCCCTTCGAGTTACCTTGGGTTAGTGCAGTAGGTACATTTTTGCTTACCTGAGTAAACTTGGGCGAACTGGAAGGGGTTAAAGAGGACTATAAGTCTAAGCTTCTTTAAATCTATATTATGAAAACTGACTTTATTATTGAACTGGTACAGTCGTTGAACGCAACCAATTTAAATTTACGTAAAACTCGCAATATGATTGGAATTTGTAGTTTTTTTTTCATGTGTTGCTTTTGGTAAATGGTGTGAATTTTTTTACATCTAATTTACTTTATATTTCTAAATAATCCTGAAAAGTTTGATGCATTTGTTATTTTTGATAAATTTTTTCCCACCCTTAAAACATATATGTATATATACATATTTTAAAACAAACCATCATTTTTACTGATACAAAATTCGCAGATAAATTTTTTAAGTGGTTATATATTTACAAATGTAGAAGTGCCTACTTATGCTTAAAATACTTATTTTGGCGTTTTATTTGCTTTACAGAATATTGGTCAATTACAAGAGGTAACAGAAAACCGACAATCGAAGCTATTATTGGAGAACCTCACTCTTCAACCCTATTTTGTTTGTGTTGGTGAAAGTACCAATATTGATGCATGTTATGTAGTCATTGATAATGTTAAGTATCATGTCCAAACTCCAATACGAGCTTTTGAACTCACTTATAAGATATTCCATGCATTGAATTTAATGTATCCTGTAGAATGTTGTCATGTTTGGACATTCATACAAGAAATGGTTTTTAAAATGCATACAGCATACGATAAGCCAAGCAGTTCCGCTGCATCATTAATTTCTGATATTAAAAAATTTATGTAATCCCACTTGAAATAGTTTTGTTTTGAAACAATTTCTTTGAAATGGCGAAATGTTATCTTTGTTTTAAATGTTTCAAAACGTGTAAGTTTCTTATATGAAACTTGTTGATGATGTTAAAAATTTAATAGCATTACCTTTGCAAACTTTAAAAGAGACATCTAGTAGAATAAATTTACAGTATAAACTTCCTGAACAACAGTTAAATACTATAAATAGTATGTATAGTTCTTTTGAAAACATGTTTGAAAATTTTGATACTGAGTACCAAAGGTTTAAGTTTTTGTCAGAAAAAGGATATTTTATAGAGCCCGTTCAGTATATAGTGGGAGAAAGATTTGAGAAACATTCAAAAAACATGGCTATATCCAAAAATGTAACAGCACAAAGTATTCCACTGAAAACTGTATTCAAAGAGTTTTTTCAATTACCAAATGTTTTAACACTTACACTGCAATATATGGCAAACTTAAATAAACAATATTCAGTTATCAGCAATGTCATTCAAAGTGAATTCTGGAGAGAAAAAACAAACAATTTTAATTCAAATTCTAAAATTGTTTTACCTCTCTTTGTATATTTTGATGAAATAGAAATTGGAAACCCATTAGGTTCTCATGCTGGTATACACAAGATTGGGGCAGTTTATACTAGTATTGCCTGCATACCTTCGGAATATCAATCATCTTTAGAAAACATTTTCTTAACTTTACTATTTCATAGTACAGATTTAAAGGAATTTGGAAGTCGTGCTCTTTTTTCAACTTTAATTGACCAATATAACTTTTTAGGACAACATGGCATAGAAATAATTACCCAGGAACATCATGTACAAATCTATTTTAGTGTTGTATCGATTTTGGGTGACAATCTCGGTATACACACTCTTTTAGGTTTTACAGAGAGTTTCAGAGCTAATTTTGCCTGCAGATTTTGTAAATGCTCAAGGCAAGTTACACAGGGACAATGTGTGCAAGCTACTGAACATATGCGGAATAGATCTAATTATGAGGTTGATATTCGGAATAACAATATTAGTTTAACTGGAATAAAAGAGCTTTGTATATGGAACAATATGGGTTTTTTCCATGCTACTGAAAACTTTGCAGTTGATATTATGCACGACATATTTGAAGGTGTTGCGTGTTTTGATATAGTATTAATACTTCATCAATATATTTTCATTGATAAATTTTTCAGTTTGGATGTAATAAATTCGCGAATGAAGTATTTTGATTATGGCATTGCTGTAACAAATCGACCACCTCTGTTTTCTCTGGAAAGCATCAAAAACAAGAAACTTAAAATGTCAGCCTCTGAAATGATGAATTTGGTTCTTTACGCTGGATTAATTTTTGGTGATATTATTCCACAAGATAATAAACATTGGACATTGTACATTATGCTTCGAGAAATTGTATGCATACTATTATCTAAAAGTATTACAAATGAAATTTGTAATTTCTTAGAGACTTTGGTTGCAGAGCAACACACTCTTTTTATAAATCTTTTTAATTTGCCATTAAAACCAAAGCATCACCACATGGTACATTATGCACATGTTTTGAGAAAAATTGGACCTCTAATTAATATGTGGTCTATGCGATTTGAGTCAAAGCACCGTCAGTCTAAATTAAGTGCTAATGTAGTCGCAACGAGAACTAACATAACAAAAACCCTAGCTATTAAGCATCAACTTACTTTTTGTAATAGATTAATAAATAGAATTGGTTTTGACAGAAAACTCGTATTTACCACAAGTACTAGTATTGAAAATGTTTCTTTACTAAAGACAGATTTTACAAGCTTTGCACAAAAATTTCACATTTTTTATGAAAAGGATGTTATTGGTACCAGAGCAGCAAAAATTTTTGGAAGTAATTATAGGATTGGTGATACAGTTTTTCTAGATGTTTTTGAAATGCCTGTTTTTGGAATAATCCAGCACATCCTTATTAATAATAATGAGATTTGCTTTATATGTCAAAAACTTGAAACTGTTGCATTTAACAGTCAGTTACAGGCTTATCAGGTACAAATAGTCGATAATACAGCACAGTGTATAAATCAGAGAGATTTACACGATTATAATCCTGTTGTAAAAGTTCTTGGTGTAGATAAAACTTATTACGTATCAGTAGTAAACTAAACTGAAAAATTTTCTGTAACTTTAACTTTTTCTGTGTGTTTTGTATCCTGTTTTTAATATAGTACCTATTATGTTATATTATAATGTGCATGGAAACTGTTTTAGTCAGGTATTTTGTCGTCATTAAAGGTATATTAAGAATCTGTAAGAGAAAAGCAACCATCTGTTACTTTCTATGTTTTTTTGGTGCGAACACCTCAAAAACCGTCGAACATCAAAATATCTAACAGATTTGCACTACATAAATTATTTTTACTCTTATGATCAAAATGTGTTGAAGTTATCACAGAATCAGATTTTTTGCTCTTATAAAAATTATAATATGCCTATCCAGCTACAATCGATAATAATCCAGATGTGTGTCATCTTTGTTAATATAAATCTGTCAATTTATTCAACATTTAGAAATTTCAAAATGTCCGAATATCTCGTATGCCTTGAATAACAGAAACTTTGTTACTTTGTTTTTCAGAATTTAGTATTAAATAGGCATAGGAAATAGAAGTTGGCTGCTTGTTTTACATATTTTTTTTATCATAAATGATGATAAAGTTACCCATTTTAAAACAGTTCCACCCTACATTGTATAGGGGGAGTCATTTATGTTATTATTATAAATAAGTTTTTAAATAAGTATTTTTCTTTTTTAAATATGTAATATGTTATCTTATACCATGTATCTCAACGCAAACGGAACATGGCAGTTTAACAATGGGAAATTCAAAAATGCTTTATATAAACTTTATCATTTATGTCACTATATATAAGTTTTTTTTATAAGTATATTTCTTATTGTTCTATAAATATATATAAATTTTTTTAATGATAATTGCTTTTTATTCCATATACATCCTTTTTTATACTGACTATGAGAAGTATTATAGCTACAATGAAATGTTTGTTAGGGACAATGAAGTAGATCTCATAATTGATATGAAGCGGATCTCATAATTGATATGAAGCGATTTATATTCATTATGGCAAAAAATAATGTGGATTTGGATTAAATATGAAACGGTTTAATTTCTGCAACAGTCCTAGATCATATTCCGCATAAAGCTGTTTTTTAGCAGTAGCAATAACAAATGATACTATTTATTAGTTATGCTTAATAATCTGTATAAAACATGTTAATACTTTTTATAGGCTACTTTCTTGTAATGGTTATTAACGTGTAATTCATATCTATTATGATTCGTTGGGTAAAAAACGCGAATACTAAAGGTAATTAAACAGCTTTGCTGTCACCATAGGTATGAGAAAATTTCATTAAGGGTATTGGATTTCTCATTACCACTATTAACCTTTTTTCTCAGTGTATATTAATTTCAATAATATTATCAAAAGTTGTTAAATTTTGAATTAAGTATAGGTCAAGTTGAATTTGTATACAAATTTATGTTTAAAAATTTAATTTTTCCAAATGTAACTAATTTGCATATCAAAAGAATAGCAAAAATTCAGAAATTCTGAATATGAAGTTAGTTTTTAGAGATTTAAACGCATTATTTATACAGTGAGTTTTTCTTTTATGTATACATATCAGCTATGTCTACTTTTATAAAAAAACATGTCAATGCGTTGTTTTACTGCAATCTATAGGCAACCAACTGTACAGAAAATAATACAGAGAGAAAGAAGTTATTCCTCATAGTGTGAGGTTATGTTCAATGAGTATGTAAGGGAATAAAACGCAAAATTATTTGAATATCAAAATTAATAAAAGTATTTTTTGAAAAACATAAAATATCAACAATACACAAATATTATGCTAAATTCAAAAAATCAAAACTAATTGCTATTAATTTGACATTAAACAATTTGATTACTGTTTCCACAGCAGACTATTCTTTTCAAAAATTGAAGCTTTGAAATGTAGTGTATAGTTGGTTGCCTACAGATTGCAGTAAAACAATGCATTGACATGTTTTTTTATAAAAGTATACATAGCTGGTATGTATACAAAAAAGAAAAACTCACTGTATATATGTTGTTAAAAATTGATGTTCAATTATTTCAAAAATGCTATAAAGCGTATGGTCGATTATCAGCTTGGATAGATTTTCTTTTAAATTCAGCCTTCTCTCAAAAGTTTCTAAATTTTTTGTTAAACTTTGTTATTAAAAGTATGTTAAATGTTATAAAAAGTTTTGTTCAACAATTAGAAATTGTGAATAGAAAAATTCAAAATAAAATATAATTAAAAGTAAAAAATTTAAGCTTACCAAACAAAAGACGCTCCAAACATCGTCAATTGTTTTTAAAAAAAGTGGCGAGAAGTTCCAAATTTGGCGTCACTTTATAAATTTTGAATTCTTCTAAAGAATAATAAAGGTTGTCATAGATAAAATAATTAAAGTTCTCTTTAAAAAAATTTACATTTTAAAAAAAATTAAATAAAAAAAAATAAATAAAAATTAATTCTTTAATATGGCCACAAGTTCTTGTTTTGCTTTATCTTCATTTTTTTAAGAAATGACTTCTAAATAATTATGTTAATTCAATTGTTTCAAAACCTTCGATTTCGCGATGTGTTTTTATTTAATTTAACTCTCATGTTTCAAAATTTGTTTATGATTCGTGTTTGTTTAACAAATTCATGTTTAACTGAAGTCATGCGATTATTGTCAAAACGGCCTTGAAATTGTGTGATTCTTAAAATTTGAAAATAGTACGGTTAGACTAGTAGCCTGAAATTAGTTCTGCTGACAATCTCTGAGAAGAAAGCATAGAAGTATAAATGATTTTATATTTTTATGGCGGCACTTTCGTTTTATTGCCTCATAATTTCGAAGCTACTGCTTCTTCTGTTACAAGTTTTGGACCTTTTGTAAATTAACATCGAGCGTGATTTTAATTTATTGTTGGCATTTTGGATGTCCCAAAATTAAAATTCAATCCAAGAAAAACCAGAATTTAAACATCAAATAACGATCGAATAGGAAATTTGTTCAACTTTACATTATTACAAATAAATCTAATAATTATGATAAAAAAAGTGAACTTTTTTTGATCCGTTTTGACTTTTAACCTTTAAAGGATGTCGGCAAATGTTCTTAACTACGAACCCAAAAAATATTTGCAAAAAACAATAAAATCCCACGATAATATCTATTTTATTGTAGAGGCTACGACTAGCTAGATGATAGGGTTGATAACATTTGGGGAGAGAGCTCTATAATGCAGCATATCTCGAAAGATAATGGGGTAAACGGTTATGCCACTATACTATCAGTATATGATATTGCGGGTCTCATCCTTTTTGCTATTAAAGAGGACAAGGGTTGGTGCAAAGCCAAGAACAAGCTTAACTGGAATAGTTTTTGTTTGCTTAATAAATAAGATCAAATTTAGTTAGCTACTTTTATTACCATGGATCTGAAAGACCACAAGGAGAAAAGATAAAAGCAGAAATGTGTATTTTAAAACTAGAAATTTCTACTTTAAAACTAGAATTTTTTAGTTTTTAAGTAGAAATTTTAACTTTGAAACCGGGACAACATGAAGCGAAAAAAATAACGTTTCGGTTTTCGGTTACGGTTTAAATATTTTTAAATTCGGTTACGTTTTCGGTTACGGTTTACTGGTACTAAAAATTTCGGTTTCGGTTACGGTTACCGGTATTTTTCTTGATGAAAAGCAAAGAAAATTGTCAACAACATTCTGTAAAAAAATTATGCCATGCAATTAAAAAAGTCGCACTGTTTGTTGTAGTACCTAGTATTATTGTAAGCACGCTACATTGCAATTTAACTTAACATTTTGACCTCCTACAAAATGGCCGGCTGGCTTCACACTTAGCTGATTGTTCAGAAGCTGGAATCGTGTTTCTAGTAAACCTACATAGAAATCTGCGAGTCTATGTTAGGAAATGCTCAGTTAACTATTTCCCTACGATATATCACAGTAATCAGCTGGCCGGTGCCGTCGGGCAACATTTTGCCGGTATACAGTATACCATCACTGGATAACATGCAGCGCTGTTTACCGGCAAATTAAATTTAGCCGGCGGATGACGTGTTGTTTATGTATGTGTTCCATTTTACAACGTCTGCTATCAACAAACGCTGTGGCTCAGTGCTAGAATGCGTGTACAGCGTTGTGAGCCGTAGGTTGGCCCGTGCGAGTTACATTTTGAAAATTTTAATTTTACTAGTTTTTGTAAATGGGGTATCATTATTGTTTGTTGTTATGTATATGATTACATGCTACTGTTTATGTTCCTTGAAATCTTTAGCGATAGTGGCAGCGTCGCAGGCCCAGCAATGTGCACACTGTTGGCTCACTGACTGCCAAAGGACAAAATCGTATCCTGCTCGTAAAGTATTCGTATTATGTTATACGATGACGTCATACCGGCAAAAACTTCGCTAAGGGTCAACCAGAAGGGCTAAATATGCGGAATGCGAAGATTCAATAGTAAATACTAATATCGGAACGAAAAAATACCGGCATATTTATAAAATAATTACGGTTACGGTTCAAAACATTTTCAATTTCGGTTTTAGTTTCGGTTACGATTTGGAAAATTTCGCAGTGCTTCATAGACTTTTGTGTAGAATTAAAAAAACTGCCTTTCACAATTTAAAGCAATTGATATTTAATCAGGGTTTAAACCAAGGTGATTTTTCATTTTAATCAATGGTTTCAACCATTTTACATTAAAACACGCATTTTAAATTCAAGTTGCTAAAGAACTCTTAAAAGTTGATATTGCCGCACCAATGTCTAGCCCTACCACTCTTTCTACCATGTGACTAGGCCCCGTCCCCTCAACCAAAGAGAATTCAGGATTCCCCACTTCTCTAGTTTAAGATAAAATGCGTTAGAAATTCAAAAATTTCAAGATGGACGCCGTAACGGGGTTGAACGAGTATTGAACGTCCCCAGTTTAAAAATCAATGGGTTTGTTAACGGACTCGTTGAGTTTAAAAGCCGTTTAACCCCGTTAACAGCCCCGTTGATTTTCTATCTGATGCTGTTCAAAAACCGTTCAGTCTCGCTACGACGACCATCTTGAAATTTTTGAATTTTCCGCGGTTTTTACCCTAAAGTAGAAGAGCGAGAAATCCTACATTCTCATTGGTTGAGGGGGCGGAGGCTAGTTACGTGGCAGGAAGAGTGGTAGCGGTAGACACTGGTGTGGCGATATCTACTCTTAAGTAATGTAAGGGTATCATTTTCCATTATTAATTCAGAAGATTTGAAAAAATGCTTTCCTACATTTATTCAAAGAACTTTTTTGGTTTGTTATAAGTCTTTAAATTATTAAATTTCAACGATTTCAATCAGCTGAAACTTATTTTGTAATAATGTTTAGTGATGTATAACAAAAATTTCATTTAAGTGCTGCAGGGATTTACATTTTAAAGACTTGCATTGGAAATTCTGACTGTGCTAAAAAACCAGGGAGGTAGCAAACGCAACAATTAAAACGTTAACTGTTTTATCTTAGAGAAGCTGTAACTCTGTAAGAAAGCAGTTTAAGACCGACGTTTATGGGATTTTTGTTCATAAAATTACCTAGGAAATTGCCCCCTCGAAGTTTGTCGGTGTAATTTTCCTAGAACTACGGCGGATGCAGGTGTTTAATGTTGTAACGTCTGCTGTAAGCAGCCCGGTAGCTCGGTTGGAAAATGCAAGTGCGGCGTTGGTAGCCGCCAAACGTCCTCCGGAAGGAGTTATTTTTTTGAAAATTAATTGATAAATTCTTTATTGTATACATGGTGGAATGCTACTATTTATGCTCCATGAGATGCTTTTAAAGATAATGGCAGCACAAAGAGGCACAGCAAAGTGATTACTCTCCAACTGTCGTACTTTTAACAAGGTGGTTAGTACGCCGACGAATTTGTGATCTTCTCCTAAATTTAAAGTTTTATAAAAATCGAATCATGAGGAAACGAACGATCCAATGCAATAGACGCAGTTTTTTAGATTCCTCGAGTTAAATTAGTAAATAAAAATGGCCAGAAACTGTAATTCCTTCGAAAAATAAATGAAAAACATGGTAGTTTTAAATTTACTACGTGAACAGTTAATTTTTGTGTGTAATGATATAAAATGTGCATTATCATTTATTTTATCTAAATGCAAAAAGAGAAAAACTTTGTTTTCAGTTTGTTGTTTATAGGTGGATGTGGAAAGGGAGTGCCTGCCCTTTCTGCCCTGGCAGCGTTTATATGCATGTAATCTAGTCCGTGAAATAAATAGCTGTAATAAATTGTGAGCTGCGCTGGTATCCGTGAGGATGCAAACAAGAGTCATACTGACTTTCCCTTAAAATCCTGAAAATCGCTTCAGTTTCAGGCGATGACTGCTGGAAGCGCACGTATGTTAGAAGGCCAATTAGTGCTCGTAATTATGGCAGGATTTCCGCGATAACTACGTCTACTAGGAATTAGCTTTTTTGCCTTGAAGATGATCGATGAAACGTTTATTTATTTAACAATAAGTATTTTTTTTAATTAGGCAATATTGTTAGCGTAAATTAGAAAGTAGCAAAAGTATAATATTTTGGAGTATTTTATTTAAATAAAACGTTTTTTTCGAAAATTTGGTTTTGTTTTTTGTAAAAATTTTTTGTTGTTGCCTTTGCTTCTACGTATAATATTAATTATTAGTCATTGCTGCAAAAAATCTGAATTAATCGGTAAGAACGTGTTGTTTATTAATCGAAAACGGTTAGTGGGTGGTAGAAGCAGGAGTAAGGAGTGGGGGTAGGGAATAGAGTACAGTTAGGGGTAAGGGAAAGAGTATAGGTAAGGGTGGGAGTTAAAAGGTATTGGTAGGTGCTATGAAGTAAAGAGGAGAGTACTGCAAGTAGTGACGAGGGAAGAGTACAGGTATGGATGGGAGTTACAAAGTAAGGGTAGAAGGTAGGAGGCAGAGAGAAGAGTGCAGGTACGGTTGGAGGAAGGGTAAAGGTACGTGTAGGGATTAAGGGGTCCAGCTAGAAGGTAGGGAGTAGAGAGAAAAATACAGGTAAGTGTCTGTGGTGACAAATTTTATTATTTTATGATTAAAGATAACGATCACAATAACTGCAAACCCCATGCACTATTGGTCATCCATCACGAATACATAGTGAAGTGAAATGCTTTAAGTACGTGGTTACCATGACAACGTATCCCTCACCAACCTAACTTACTGCTAGCGTAATGTAGATCATCACTCGATTTTTATGGAGCCGTAGTTTTCGCTTAGAGCTTTTATTATGAGTATTTCTCACATAAAGCTTTTATCAAGTTTTATTAATGAGAGATAAAAAATAAGATATAGGTTTGGAAAAACCGATGCCAACTTTAGCAGTAAGTAAAACTGTTAATGTTACAAGTAACAGCAATTCATAGAACAGAAAGTTAAACCACGGTGGGTAGATTTGTTTTATGACATGTTTTTAGAACAAATAAATCTAACACTACAAATGTGTGGTGTAAAAAGTATCACTCGTTATATAAGAGTTATTATATGCAAAAACTACTTTGCTGGCGTAACAAAACTTCAGTATAAAATAAAATTACCTTTTACTTTATTATTACACCATTCCCGTGGTGAATCTGCAGATAGATATGGATATGGAGTTGTTAGAAATTAAAATAAAAACGCCTCCCACGCTGGCGTTAAGGAAAGGTCAAATTTGTTTTTTACAAAAGCACTTCACCTGTTTGGAGTTGGTAAGGGGTAAGAGTAGGCGGTAGGGGGTAGAGGAAAAATTACAGAGAAACGTCGGAGAAATAGAGTACAGGTACGCGTGGAGATTCAGGGATAAGGGTGGTAGGTAGCAGGTAGAGAGAAAACCACAAGTAAGAGATTGGGGAAGCGTTCAGGTATGGGTGGTAATTGAGGGGTAGGAGGCGGAGAGAAAGGTACAGATAAGGGTTGGGGAAAGAGTACAGGTACGGAGGTGGAGGTTAAAGGGTGGGGGACAGAGAGGGAAGTATAGATACGGGTTGGGGGAAGAGTACAGGTTTGGGTAGGGGTAGGTGGTAGGGGATAAAGAGAGTACAAGCAAATGTTGCGGAAACAGAGTACAATTACGGGTTGAGGATAAGGGTAGGAGTAAAGACTATCGATGTTTTAGACTAGAATACAGACGTAAACCGGAATTCAGTACATATTCGTGAAGAAATATCGTTCAGAGAAAGAAGTTGATGGTGATGGGTTAGAAGGACAAGACGTGATGAAACTACAGTTGGGAGATCTAATTGGTTGTAGATTTTGTGGATTGGTTATGATATTCTTCAGGTTTCTCTTTATTTACAAGTGTTACTTCAACTTTCAGATTTTATAATATTCGTTTCATTTAATTGCCGGAAACGCGAAGCCTCCATTTTTATTTGAATTTTACCGCATTATTTTGTTTGGTAAATTTAATGTATTTATGTAATGTTTTGGAAATTTCAATAAGAAAACTTATTTTTCTAACTTTTTTAAGTCATTTGATGGTACTTCAATTTAATCAATTTTAATTTCACTATTACATTTATTAAGAAAACAAAAAAAATGTTTGTATACGAAATTAGCTACTAGTATTTTCATCCTTTTCTCAATTCCGTTCTGAAAACGCACAAAGGGCAAGAGCATAAGAACGCACTACCCTATGAAATTGGCCCTTGTTTTATGTTAGTTTTTCCCCTAGCAATTTCTCGGGACCAATGAGAACTCGCAACGATCTGAGGTACGGCCAATGAAAGAGAAAGACGGATAGACTGATAAAAATACTCGCGCTCTATTATCAGCCATGATAGCGGGGCTGCCTCGCTCAGACAGATTCATTTTATAAATTCAGCTGAAATGTTTTCAGAGCGCTTTATTAATATTCATGCTTACAGTTTGTTTCTAATTCGTAATAGCTTTCTTTCGCAATCTCGTACGAAATATACGAAAAGATAACCATTTTTGTATACGGGATTTATTGGGTACGATTTTTTTACTGTTTTGTGTTTATTTAATGGACGGCCATATATTTATATTTCGATTTATACATTAAAAATTCAAAGTTTATTGTTGGTAAAAAGCAAATATCACTTGATGGAAGTGTTTGATGGATATTACATGTTTAAAACAATCAGGGATTTCAATACATTGTTTATGAATTTTAAGCAGTTTTTCGATACATGTACATAATTTTAAAAATCGTAAAAAATTGCCTGGAAATAAAACCCTCATCAACAAGTTCCTATGATCAAAAAACATCAAGGAAGGAAACTCTAGATTTAGAAAAAATCACGTCGTAATCAAAATTTAAAAGGCATACTTTCAAAACCAAGGCGAAAAGTCTTCTCCAAGTTAAATCGTTATAGAAATAAGCTTTAAAATAAAAGTTGTTTAAAAAATATTACTACCTCAAAAAATTAAATGCATGATTACTTCAACAAAATTTCTAAAAAAAAACGTCACACGGCAACAACGTTTAAAAAAAACGGTCAAAAAAATTAAATTTTTTTTTATATCTAATTGAAAAGTCATCCGACCCTCGAGACTTGGAACGCCTGCAGCTTACACGAATACCAGTGCAGCCGAAAAGTCTTTCTCGTGAAACAAAGCCAAAAACTTATAATTTTTGACATTTAAGAGCACGCCGCCGTGGCATCTTTTTGTTTTTGACGCTAGAGGCGCTAGTCATTCTAAATTTGAATTTAATTACTGATGGTTCTATTAAACATAAACAGGTAGCGTTACATGCGTTCTGTTGATGTGCATATATTTTGCTTTACAGGACTGTATTAGCAGAATTATTGATTTCTCGCATAAAATCAATTCTCAGCATTACTTGCTCGTGGGTTTGTGTGCAACAAATCTCTTATTTATGTGCGAAATTTGTTAAAAGTTTTAAATTAACGCGCCAAATGCCTATCGCCGTAGCGCCATCCGTGCTGATTCCTATGAACTTTTGTTCAAAAACATGGCTGACGTTCCTCGCATCGAATTTTTAAATTTACTCAGCTGGCACATAGTTTACATAATTGACAAAAATTTTAAATTGGTGTACCTATTATAACAGTATCTAGATGATCAGCGTAAATGCAAATGATGAATAGTGTTAAATTTATAGTTTTATGTTTGCTAAGAAAAGTAAGTTTTTTACCTTATTTGCATGTTTCACAAGAAAATAATTATCTGAGCATCTAAGTTGCTTTATTAAGTAACATCTATTAACTTGTTTCATTTCGTTTTCTTTTTAATTAAGTCGCTGAGTACATATAAAAATGCCTATATGATGTCTATACTAGCGCCATCTGTGTCGAGTGCCTCGGCGCGGCACGCTCTTAATAACAATTATTTGAGAGATCGAAAAACAAAATTTGATTTCTAACAAATGGAAAAGGGACAAAGGAGTAACCCTCCTACAAATTACTGCAACTAGAAAGCAAATATAATTTCTTATTCGTATATCAGGTAATCACGAGAACATATAACAACCGGCCATTTTCTCAATTTTTTAAATTAATAATTTCAATTCTGTTTTGGTAATATACTGCAATGATATGCTTGGTCTTGTAACTACTAGAAAACAATCCCTAAACTGTCTGCAATTCACGCAATTAAATTTAAACTTGCTATGAGACTCTTCTAATTTTCTCAGGGTCGTTATTAGCTTGTAAATAAGTTATTTTAATTAATTTTAAATAGAAATAAACACACACAGAGATATCAACTTTACAAAATAAGTTTTTATTTATTAAAAGAATTTCAAAATGTGTTTTCCGAAAATTAAATGAATTTTTATTAATTACTATCGTTTTTTTTAATTAAATTAGAACACTTAACTTAGCGTCTTCTTATTATGTCATTCCTGGCTCTAGCAAACCGCTGAGTGTCCAACCTCTATTTAGTTCTGCTGGCCTCACGAGCAACAAATAATACTCGCCCTTAATCCAAATCTTCTTCTGATCTGTTTTATATTATTTCAATTTGCTTTTACCATCATCACAAACGAAGAAACTTCCTTTGATCGCCTTTTACATGTAATACTTCTGTACTTTTTACAATTCGTAGATAATCACTTATATTTTCTTCTTTTATATTGAAAATTGGTTTACATTACGTTTAGAACTCGTTCTTTCTGTTTTCATCCAAAGGATATCAAAATCTCTGTCTTTTTTCTCAAAGACGAGCCGTAACTAATTAAACAAATTTCTTTATATCTTTTGTCTTCCTTCTTTGGTCCCCATTTTTTAAAACAAACACATAAATCTCATGTCCAAGAGTATCTTTTTATATGTTTGTCACAATGACACTGACATCCTAACTGACATTAGTCGACGCACAAATCAAGTAACTCTAAAACTTCTTATAAACTAAACCTTTTTAACAATTCTGAATTAAATTATAATTACAATTAACATGATAGTCTTCGTATCAATCTGTTGTGTTTGTCTTTTCTTTCAGTAAAAGCAAACCATATGAAAAATAACAATTATTAGAATTTATAACAAGAATTCTAGCAAAAATACGCAACCCTGAGTTTATAAGTTAGAATATTAAAATCTTACAAGTCTTCATAAATCTCCAAATGTAAATTGAACCGCAGCAAGCATTCCAAAAATTGCTTTCCAGCACACAATACCCCAGTCAAATCAAACACCTCTAAATATCATAGCAATACACATAAACGTAAACGTACACGACGTAAAACTGTGTTAATTTGGACTTCCGGATTAACCGGAAGTGATGGCAATTGTTTCGTTTTAATAGAACATCGTCTATATCAGTTTTTTTGGATAGTCCTTTAAATTTCCTTTACAGCCATGTATAATACTTACCCATTAACTTTTAATCTTGGCCGCCAGGGAGCGTTTAAAAAAAATTTAAATGTCTAATAATGATATTCATAATTAATTCTTTTTTAAAGATGGCTTTGAAAACAAAGGAATAATGAACTTTGGGTGTTTTTTTTTATTTGTTAAAACATTTTCTTGTGGCAAGAAGATATTAAAAATATTAAAAATTAATTCTCAATTTTTAAACGGTCATCTTATTTTTTTTAAATTTATCTACTCGAGTTTTATTGGACTTTTTAACTTGCCTTTTATTTGCTTTAATTGAATAGCAATAACGTACCTTATTATTTTTAAAATAGCAAGAAAAAATAAAATTATTGTATTAATAACGGATATTAAAAATAGCTAGATGCTGTCTGGCAGCCAAAATTAAAAGTTAATGGATAAGCATTACATACATGGCTGTAAAGGAAATTTAAAGGTCTATCCAAATATGCAAAAATATACAAGGTGTTCCATTAAAAATAAAAAAAAAATTATCACTTCCGGTTAAATCGGAAGTCCAAATTAACACCGTTTTATTTAGTGATATTCAATAATTTAAAAATTGAGAAAATGGACGGTTGTTACATGTTCTCGTGGTCACCTGGTGTAGTACTACTGCTAAAAGTACTAAATTTCAAAAATTTATATCTGTAGTACCATTCTTGTTATTATAAGAGTTACAAAGTCGGTCGAAGCAGCAAAGTTAAGCACAATTTCAAGGAGAATCTAACGGTATTTCAAAATTTGACCCACGCCCTGGATTTTTTAAAATCTTCAAACATTTTCAGAACCCAAAATATTTTACGTTTCCAAAAATTTCCGTACTTACCGAAAATCTTTGAAATTCAAAATTTTTAAAATGTCTAAAAATTTTCCATTTCTTTCAATTTCTAATTAAAAAAACTTCATGGTAATCAATCATGGTATTTGAAATTTTTTCGAGAATCTTAAAAATATGCTTAATTTTCGAAATATATTAAAAAATTACATAAATGCGAGGAACGTTCCGTTGCGGTTGTCCAAAAGCTTTTTTGTATATAGGGTTGGGCAAAAGTACGGAACAATGCAAATAGCTTTACTACGGCAACCGCGATTTTGACAAAATTTTCTACATGAAGGTTCCGATATACGGCGGATACAATGAAAGTATCGGCGGTTTAAAAGGACTTCCGGTTTCGCCGGAAATGATATCAACTTTTTTATTTTAAATGGAACACCCTGTATATTTTTTTTGATATATCGATAGAACTCTTTTTGCGAGTTCAGTGATATAAGGTTTGATGTTTTTAATTTCAATAATTCTAGAGATATTGAACAATAATGTTTCGTAATTGTTATGTTGTAGCAGCTCATGAAAACAAAAGAATGTGAGAAGCAATGTTGTCAAATATGCTTGGTTCGTGTCATGTTGCTTTGATGTTCGATAGATTGAGCAGTGTGGTTGCAGTAATCAATTAATTAACCAAAATTAATCAAAACTGCAGAATTTAACATCAGAAATTGTTCAATTAACAGAAATAGAACAAATTTAAATTTTAATTATGGTTGGTTTTGGTGAGCGTCGTAGAACTCAGGAAGAAGTTTGTACTTTATTTAACAATTTGCAATACTTCTGTTAATTGAACCATTTCTGATGTTAAATTCAGCAGTTTTAATTAATTTTGGTTAATTAATTGATTACTGCAACCACACTGCTCAATCTATCGAACATCAAAGCAACATGACACGAACCAAGCATATTTGACAACATTGCTTCTCACATTCTTTTGTTTTCATGAGCTGCTACAACATAACAATTACGAAACATTATTGTTCAATATCTCTAAAATTATTGAAAATAAAAACATGAAATTTTACATCACTGAACTCGCAAAAAAGAGTTTTATCGATATATCAAAAAATATACAGGGTGTTTTATTTAAAATAAAAAAGTTGATATCATTTCCGGCTAAACCGACAGTCTTTGTAAACCGCTAATACCTTCATTGTATCCGCCGTATATCGGAACCTTCATGTAGAAAATTTTGTCAAAATCGCGGTTACCGTATTAAAGATATTTGCATTGTTTCGTACTTTTGCCCAACCGTGTATACTGTTGTATAAATTAGAAAACTGTTTTCAATATTCAAACCTGATATTCAAAGTTGGTGATTAGTCTGTAAGTTACTAAAATAACTATTCTTACAGGCATATTTATTTCACACAGTACAAATGAATTTATTCTATTTTTTTCATAAGTCAGATATATGTATAAAAAATGAGCGCTCAAAATTCTAGAATTTAACAACTCAAATTTTGCAATACATTCAAGTTTGTTCCGCCCATACAAATGCACGAATAAAGACATTTATTTGGGAAACATGTCGTCACTGTGACCAAATGTTGACAGTTATAGAACCCGAGTTTAAAACCAAACAAATAAAGCTTTTTGTTCAAAATGAAAAATTACCCTCCCTTACCTAACAACCCTTGTGCGTCGCTAATTTGCGGCTTATTTTCTGTTCTTCCTTTTGTATATCAATTACAGCATGCACCTTCTCGTACATTTCTTGTTAAACCTCACAAAATTAATAACTTTGGTCGTGCAAGTACAACTCTTAAAAATCCTACAAGTAAAGGAGAAATTTTGGTTAAATTCGGTTTGGCCCAAGAAAATTCCTAGAAGTGTTTAGGTTAGTTTAACCCTGCTAAGAAGACAAATATAAATTATTACCCTTAAAGTCGGATTTGGATTGTACGAAGTTATAATCCAAATGGTTTGGTAGCTGCAAATTTGTACTTATGAATACAAACAGGGTATTAGCAATGATCTTTGGGAAAACCTTTTTCAAATATACCTGTTTGGGGATTACTTTTTAATGCACAGTAGCAGGATGCGGCCTGTAAGATCTTAAGATTATATGCAAATTTTTCAACTCAGTAGATATTTTTGAATGGTTTTGAGACAAGCCGCTCAAGAAAATGTTTAAACAAGAGATTAGACTTAAAAATTTTAAGAAATTGTGATTAGTTTTCGTTACAAGGTTCCTGTTTTGGCATAAAAATTGGGAAAGCACTTCGCCTGGACTTTCCCACACTTCAAAATTGTTTAACCTTTTGGTTTCTAATATAAGTTTAGGTATATAAAAGTAACGGTACTACACATGATCAGATTCTTTGAGCATGCAGCGTGCCGCTTATTCACACAATGTCCCAACAATTTATTTGGAATTTAAAAACACCATCAGAAACTAAAGACTAAATTTGTCACCAAAATATATTGAAGCAGGAGAAAGATACTTATTTGTTTTAAATTATGTAAAAATTGAAATTATAATCTCATACCGCTATGACCGTTTGTCTTAGGCAGATGTGATTTATCGACTCTTGTCTGTTAAATAAGAAGGCTGCAGTGACCACAGCCCTGAAGATGTCCCGTGCAACCGAAGACGAAACGTCGGCAGTTCATGCACCGATGACGCGGCTCCAACCCGGAAGCCTAGATGTTATTAAAAACGGCCGCGGACGCCTGCAACTTAAAAAGAAGGCTGAAATTTGCGGAATTTGCAAAAAAAAGTCACGGAAAAAAAGACATCGGAAAATATTAACCCGGAAAAAGTGGAAAAACAGTCGCCCGGAAAAAAGCCACCAGAAATGAAGTCACCCGAATAAAGTTACGGGAAAAAAACCCGGAAAAAATCACAAGGAAAAAATCACACTTCAAAGTCATCAGAAAAAGACCCTGGAAAAAAGTCACCCGGAAATAAAGTCACTCGGAAAAAAGTCACAGAAAAAAACGGAAAAAAGTCACTTGAAAGAAATCGTCGGAAAAAAGACCCTGGAAAAAATCGACCGGAAAAAACAGATCACAAAGTCACCCGGAAATAAAGTCACTCGGAAAAAAGTCACAGAAAAAAAAACGGAAAAAAGTCACTTGGAAGAAATCGTCGGAAAAAAGACCCTGGAAAAAATCGACAGAAAAACAGATCACAAAGTCATCCGGAAAAAAGTCACCGGAAAAAAGTCACTAGGAAAAAAAGCACACTTGTAGTTGGCGAAAAAACTAGAACCACTGCCACACTTTTTATCATTATTCATATTGACGAAGTCTCTTTCTTTTTTCCGTTTTTTTTTCGGTGTCTTTTCTTCCGGAGGCTTTTTTTCCGTGACTTTTTTTCCGCTTACCCTATTTGTGACATTTAAAACTTCATTGAAGGCTTCATAGAACAATTATTAATATTATTGAAATTATTGGCCGCCATTTTTAGAGTGTTTGGAAAACAGCTTTCAATTTGTATCAGCGCTCTTCATCATTCTACAAAATTTTTGAAATTTTGAGTTTTTAAATAAACATGTCTCATTTTTCCCAGTTTCAGATCGCATAAAATTCGTTTAAGCCCGATCAATTTTTGTTGTACCTAGCAGTGGCGGCTCGTGCGTTAAAGTAAAATTTGAGAGATTAGTAAAAAACAAACTTCTAGTTCACTGCAAACTCTACCGGCTCAGAAAATTTAAAAAAATCGTGTGAACTTTTCTCTCAGACCCCGTACTCAAATTTTTAAAATTTTGTTTTGGAAAAAACGCTGCCAGACAATATGTCTAACTTCCGTTTCCGGTTTCGGATTTTTTTAAAAGCTTATCTAGAACATTTTTTTTTATACCTCTTGATTTAAATTTTCATCAAAATCGGTCCGGTATTTTCGCCTGTAGAAGCGCCACACACCTACACACCCATCCACAGAAAAACATTTTTTAAAAACCATTTTGTTTAGTTTCTTGCGCCCCAAAACGCGTTTTTTTTTAAATCTAAATTTCATAAAATTAATACTTCCCTATATCAAAGGTACAGGAATGTAAAAATAATTCAAGTTCGTGAAAATTATTGCTTTACAAAATTGCATCTGTAAATGAAATTCTGAATTAAAAACCAAAATAAAAATGAGCGAAACACTTCGCCTGGACTTTCCTATACATTTAAATACATTGTTTTATATTTTCCAACACTTTCGATATACACCTGTCTCACATGACTAGTTAAAAGTAAATAGTTCTTATAAGTTGTAACATCTTGAAGCGGTTGAAGAAAGACCGACCGCTGCGCTCTTCAAGCATAAGGTTGGGTAAAATATTCGGACTGAATCAACGGAAGCGCGGAAATTGATATTTAAAAATATATTAATAACTCGAGAAGTATTATTTTTAGCAAGAAATTACTCTTATTAATTTGTATTTAGAATTTCAAAACCTTTCTGATTTTAAAGCCAAAATGCCACGTTTCCATTTAAAAAAAAGTTATTTTTTACCGTGGCCGCCATATTAAAATTAGAAACTCAAGTTTTTTTCTTAAATACAATCGAGAAGAATTTGCCCTACAACTTTGCTCTTGAGTTTGCGAGTCTATCTATTAAAATAAAAAAGTTAGCCTACACTGAACATTAAACGACTAGTACAAGAATACAACTGCTGTAGAAAGTATTTGAATTCTTCTAAGGACAAAAAGACTATTAAGGGGCAAAAAATTCGATTTTTTGATTTTTTGTAAAAAGATTCTCCAGAGCAAACAAAAGAAGAAACCAATTTTTTAATTTTGTAGCGAAAATTTTGGGGGGGAGGGGGAACAGTAGCCCCCCTAAATATTAAATTATCAAAAAAATATTACGATATTCGGATTTTGCTATCAATGATGAGCTATATTGCTGTAACAGAAATATTTTATTGCCCCCCGTTAAATAAATAAAAGGGTACCAATTTTCAATTTTCAAAAATTCATAGAGGGCGTCACAGTAAAATTATAGCAATGCGCAAAAAAACAAATTGTAGAAGATTCCCAGCTCTATCAGCTCAAAAAGTTTAAACAAAAACAGTTTTTGAGAAATATTTTTTTGAAAAATTCCAAAATTTTGGAGTGATGTCATTGCGATCGTTTTTATATTTTCAAAATTAATTATATTTCATGGTATAGTACGCTTGAAGGGCTACCAAACAAGATGTAGTTGATTCCAATCAGATAACTGGTTTTTGAGTAAATGGGCGTTAAAGTCGAAATGTTCAAAAATTCGTAGCGGCCGCCATTTTAAAGCTAGAGAGTTCGGTAAAAAACCGTTTGATTTGTCCTAAGGCCTTCTTTAATCTCCACTATTAAAATTTCCAAAATTCAGTTTCTGAAAAAAATGCTACCAAAAAAACATGTCTAACTTCCGCTTCCGGTTTCGTTTTTTTTTAAAGCTTATTTTGTCGGTGAATTTTTGATATACCTCCTCATTCCAAAGCACATCAAAATCGGTCCAGCCGTTCCGGAGATATGAAGCGTAATACACGGACCCAGCCTCCCACCCACCCACAGACAGACATTTTTTTAAAATTACTTTTTTGGGGTCTATGACCCCCCCCCCCCGACTATTTCCGTTAAAATCTCAATTTTGAAATTTTGCATGAAATCAATAATTCCCTATATTGAAAGTATAGGAAAGTAAAAAGCAAAAAACTTGAAAATTACAAATGTGAAATGGTAAATTAAAATGCAAACATAAAATTTAACAAAATTTCAACTGAAAAGGTGAAATTTCTCATCCATTTCTACACCAAACAATTACATTAAATCAGTAAATTTCGCAGCAAAAACCTGAAAGGTGTTTCGGATTTGTTTTATACCAGTCACGTTTACCTACCCAAATTTTTACAATAATCTAACGAAATGTGGCGAGTTTATTTCAAAAGCACTTGGGCCGAGTTTTAGGGACGCCGAAAACGACAGGACGTCTTCTTTCATTTTCGCCGGTGTCATAAATGTTATGCCTGAAATGTTAGAGAGGCCTGTGCAGGCATTCTGTACATTTTCTATCCGTGTTTATAGCCCTACTAAGTCACGGTAGCTGAAATACATTATTTACGGGTTATATTTTTATAGCACGCCCCTATAAAGTTGAGACGTTTTCAGTTTAGCCTTTCGCAGGACGACCCATAGAAGGGACACGAGGGGTTTTTGGTCGTTGAACTCACGATTTGTGAATTTATTAGTTATTATCTCTACAGATTTGATTTTTAGGGACAGGAATAAGGTTTAAATGGGTTCTAGTGGAGGTTATTGGCTTTAAAAGTACCTGCAATTTTCAAATTTGATATTTGCCGACATATTTTGAACATTTATTGGTTTAAAATCCTAAATTGCATAGTTTGTGAGGTTTAGTATATAAGATAAGAAATGTTTAAACTGAAATTAGTTGTTCTACAAACACCAGTTAAAAGAAAGGATGCGGGTAGGAGGGTTCACACCCGAGGAGCATGAGGGCCACTAAAATTGAATATTATTTTGAATATTACCATCTTTTTACCTTACTCGTTATTCGAAGTATAGCTATAGAGGAAGGTGGGATCGTCATGTAGGATTTATTGCAAATGCATTCATTCAAAGGATGTCACCGCAAGAAAATGAGGTTGGTCCGTCAGAAAAAAGGGAGAAAGGGAGAAGTGTTCTATTTGAAAATAGACGCGCTCGAAAAAACACCTTAAATTTGTATTCTACGCAAGTTGAATAGCCGATTTGCGCAAACGCGATCTCCATATAACCCCCTACTGCGATTTTACGAATTTTGGCTTGAAAGTCGGTATGAGCATGTTAAATGACAATAGGGACAACTTTCCATTAAGAAAACTACCGAGGGGTTTCCTGGAAAACACAAAATATTATAAAAGCGAACAACTGCATCAAAAAATCGGGAGGAAGGAAGCATACTTAGGTATAGACGCGCTCGGATTAGTATTCTGCAAATGTTGAAAAGCCGATTTGCGCAAACGCGATTTACCTACCGCCCGTCGCTGCTCCCCACCATCATTTTTTGGTTTTTCAAAAGGTACTAATTTCGACTTTAAAAGCGATATGAACATGTTAAATGACAATAGGAACAATCTTCCATTAAGAAAGCACCTCTGGGCGGTTTCCTTTTGGTCGTTTACGTGAACAGTTTTATTGGATAATCTCCAAAATAAAGACTATCACGAAATAATGAAATCGATTTAAGATTTTACCGAATAAATATTGTTTACCATTAACAAATATCCAAAAATATTTCAAAATATTTCAAAATTTCAAAATTTTAAAATTTAAAAATTTTTTTAAAACTAATCGAAATTGTCAATACCTATAAAAAGAATCCAAATCAAATATGTATTTTTTATATAATATTATATTATCTATAATTTCAAAATTGTTAATTTTTTTAACATTTTCATAATTTACTAAAACATTACAAAATATTTTCAAATTTTTCAAAATTCTTATAATTATAACATTTTTTTTTAATTTTTATAATTTATAATTAATTTTTTTACATTTTTTTAACCTTTCAAAATTTTATAAAACTCAACCCTGCTAGTATTTTGCACTGGGAGTATTTTTTCCGACAGTATTTTTTTAGTAGGTGTTTTGGGGGGGTATTACTTTCTACACTGTGTCCATAAAGTAACCCCTCCCCAACTAACTTTTGAACGACTTGATATTTTTCTACAAAATTTGGTGTGCTGTAATGGGAAATTAAATACTATTTTTCAGACCATATTAAAATTTTGTATCATTCAAAATGGCGGCTGGGCGCCATTTTGAAATTTTTTTTTAAATAGAAAGGGGGGTCGAGTGACACCTCATGTGAAAGGTCTTTTAATTCTGCGTCTGCTCCTAGAGTTTCAGAGAAAAATATTTAGCCATAACAAAATGGCGGATTTTAAACAAATGGACTCACTCAATTCAAAATTGTTTTGATCTTCTTATCCAGGGTCGAGTGACACCTCATTTGAAAGGTCTTTTAGTTATGCGTTTGATCCTAGAATATCAAAGAAAAATATTGAGCCATAACAAAATGGCGGATTGTAAACCAGTGGACTCACTCAGTTCAAAATTGTTTTGATTTTCTTATCCAGTAGTCCACTTTTTCAATTGCAGCTCTAAATTTTCCCAGAAATATCTCAGGTGGCTTGAAATAATATTGAAAACGTTATGTTCCAACAAGACGGTGCGCCGCCTCATTATTATAGGCCTGGTTCTGACTTTCTCAACGGACGTTTTTTTGGCAGATCGATTGTTAGGCGGGGGCCTGTAGAATAGCCGGCTCACTCCCCAGATTTAACTTTCTTAGATTTTTTTCTATGAGAATATCTGAAATCGAAGGGTACAGAACACGTCCAGAAACAATTGAAGAACTGGAGTAACTTTTTATGTGCCAAGAAGTGAATGGTAAACATTTCGAACACTTAATTTAATTAATTTAAGCTTTAATTCTTAGTTTTTTTTAAATAGACTTCTTAACCTTCAAACATTGTCATTTTGTTATGGCTGCATATTTTTCTTTGAAACTTTAGGATCAGACGCAGAATCAAAAGACCTTTCCAATGAGGTGTCATTCGACCCCCCTTTCCATTAAAAAAAAATTTCAAAATTGCGCCCAGTCGCCATTTTGGATGATACAAAATTTTAATATGGTCTGCAAAATAGTATTTAATTTCCCATTACAGCTCACCAAATTTTGTAGAAAAATATCAAGTCGTTCAAAAGTTAGTTGGGGGGGGGGGGGGGGGGTACTTTATGGACACAGTGTATATTTATTTCACTACTAAAATTGAAATCTTAGATTTACCGTTTTTTTAGTCATAGATTTCTTTTATTTAAATCAATTTTATATATTTTTGTTTTGTGTTACCTTTGAAGTTTCTTCATGGTTTAAATTGTCTACAAGTCAAAATGGCTGCTATTTTTCTTAAAAGCTATTGAAATGATCAATTTCGTTTTATTTCTAGTTCATTGGTTTCTAT
This sequence comes from Ctenicera cuprea, assembly GCA_958336395.1. Lineage (NCBI taxonomy): Eukaryota > Metazoa > Arthropoda > Insecta > Coleoptera > Elateridae > Ctenicera > Ctenicera cuprea. The sequence goes on along the minus strand of OY284486.1, from coordinate 84,171,940 downwards.
GCCTTTTGAATGCCATTTTTTCGGGAGGGAGTAATTATTAATTGCTCAGAAAATGTAAAAAGCAAGAAATCATAATTACAGATAATTTTCTAAATACGACTACTTTAAAACTGCTTTTGAGGCACAGTCAAAAAGAAGCGGCATTTCTCTAATAATATTTTATTTTTAGTACCTTCAAAGCTGTAAGGGTTGCAAATCTGTGTTTTATTGCCAAATGTTTACCAAAGCTGGTTTTAGGTGCGTTGAACTTAAGGATTTTAAAATGGATTTGGGGTTTTTACGATTTCGGCTTCTTTTTAGTTTATTGCATAACTTAACTGCAGAAAATTTAAAACGATTGTGCAAAAAATACTGTTATAGGTTTACGTTGTAAAACGATATTTTAAGTTTTTAAGATTTTTAAATATAATATGTCCCGTTAAGTTTATTTTTTGAAAATAGTGGTGAATATAACGGTATGTCGGCTGTAGATTTTGTTAAAATAAAATTTTTAGTAGAATGGAAAAAGAAAAACCTAATTTAGTTGTAAATTATGGAAATTTTTTTTCGTTTTGGTTTCCGCGCCACCTTTCAAATTGTTTTTGAAGGTTGGAGAAGGTTAAAAAAATGTTCTTCCCTTTCCTTCTATTCCTCCCGTTTAAGCAAGGGGAGGGGGGTTATTTTTAATTTTTGGTTTATGAAGAAACTCATTTGCATGCTTTACGTGGTTGTCATTTTTCTGAAAATTCATATTTTCTGTTAAATTGATATCCTGAACATTTTAACAGAAAACACGTTTTGGTGCTACAGAACAGAAAATTTTGAGATTTTGATGAACCCTAAGTATACCAAAAAGGAAAAACTCATCAGTTTCGCAAATAAGGTTAAGTTCCTAGGATCTACACTGGATGAAAATTTAAAATGGGATCACCAAATAGACAGCGTGTGTGCTAAAGTCAGTAAAGCCTATTACGCTATGCGTCAACTAAAAAGTGTGCTAGATACTGAAGCTCTCCTAAATATTTATTACGGCCTTGCTTATTCCCACATGTCCCTAAATATTGTAGCTTGGGGGCAGGCAAGTAATGTAAGCCGTGTCTTCATTTTACAAAAAAGACTGATTAGATTAATATTTAATATTAACCCTAGAGACACCTGTAAAACACACTTTATAAATCATAGAATATTGACTCTACACGGCATCTATGTTTATAATCTCATGAAAATGATAAGGCAAAATTTAAATAATCTTGTAACTAACGCTGATATTCACAAATATGAAACTAGAGAAGGTGGCCGTTTGCGTATTGGGCGTTATCACACAGCTCTCCATGAAAAATCTCCCCTACATGCTGGGAAAATAATCTACAACAAACTGCCAGATGACATCAAGGAAGCTAGGTCATATAGCATTTTTAAATTAAAATTAAAGAACTACCTCACTGAAAAGGCGCTATATAGCTTAAAGGAAATATAGTAGTTAAATGTAATGTATATGTAATAGTCTGTATTTTGCCTTAAAGTTTAAATGTGTAAATTTATTTGGTACATGTTATTTGTGTTATTAAATTGCAAGTTATTGTATATTTATAAGTTATTGTATATTTATGTGCAATTATGTAATATAACTATGCTGTATTTGACACTTCACATCTGCCTACTTTCGCAGCAACGTGAATAAAGTTATCTTATCTTATCTTATCTTATCTTAAAAAAGAATTTAAACTAAGATCCTTTTTCAATAAAACTTTTCTATTTTTATTTTAGCTAACATTTTTTGTCTCGTGGCGATTTCAAGAAAATTTGGAAAACGTTTTTCCAAGTTTTAATTTTTAGAACTTTTTCTCAAGATATTAATTTATTTTCTATATTTTAATAACACGTTTTTTTGAAGACTTTCTATAGAAGTTTCTTCTGATTAAATTTTTAATCGCAAAAATTTATGCAAGAAAAAATTCATTGTTTGATGTTTTTCCCTAAAAACATTTTTCCACCAAATTTTGTGGTAGTTTTCTTCAAGAAATTCTTCTAGTTTCTACTGTTATCTCCAAGATCCTTTATGGAAACGTTTTAATATATTTCTTACCGACCATTTTTCTAAAATGACACTATTTTCCGAAATCTTTCTCCAGAATTTTTTTCTAATTAATCGCAAAAATGCATGCAAAACCTCTTCACCACAAAATTTCATTTTTTGATAATTTTTCCTAAGAACATGTTTCCACCGAAGTTTGTAGCATTTTCTTCAAGTATTTTTTTTATTCCCTACTTCAAGATCTTTCAAGGAAAATTTCATTTTGTATTATTTTATTTTTCATAATGTCACGCTTTTCTGAAAACTTTCTCCAGAATTTCCTTCTAATTAATCGCAAAAATGCATGCAAAACCTTTTCACCACAGAATTTCATTTTTTGATTTTTCGTAAGACCATTTTTCCACCAAAGTTTTTAGCAGTTTTCTTCAAGTATTTTTTTATTCCCTACTTCAAGATCTTTAAATCTTTAAGAAAAATTTCATTTTGTATTATTTTACTTTTCAAAAATATCACGCTTTTTTTAAAACTTTCCCCAGAAGATTCTTTTGATTAATTTTTTAATCGCAAAAATTTCTGCAGAGTCTCTTCAAAGAATTTCATTTTTTGATGTTTTTTCTCCAAATCTTTTCTCGCTAATGTTTTAGCAGTTTTTTTCAAGTAATTCTTTTATTTTCTGCTCCTATCTTCAAGAGCTATTATGGAAACTTTTTATTATATCTATTGCACATCATTTTTCAAAAATGACACGTTTTTTTCGAAAACTCCCCAGAAGTTTCTTCTGATTAAATTATCAGTCGCAGAAATTTCGGCAGAATTTCATTTTTTGCGGCTTTCCCTAAAAATATTTTTTCACCAATTGTTCTGGCAGTTTTCTGTAAGAGATTTTTTTATTTTCTACTGTTTTCTCCAAGATCTTTTATTGACACTTTTTAGTATATCTATTGCAAACCATTTTTCTAAAATTTTGTTCTAATTAAATTTTTTCAATGCAAAAATTTATGTACAGTGGCTATCGAAAATGATTGAACGTGCTGCTTCCTACTGATTTGATCTTGTCCGCTTACTACTTAATGTGATCTTCACTAATTCCACTGGCGTGCAATGGTAATTTAAATAGCGCGGGAAATTTAAAAATGGGTGGCGTGTTCTTTATATGAATGTTGGTGCACCTTTTTTTAGCGAAATAATTACTGTTAGGGACTTTTAAAGACTTTTCTTGATGTAAATTACGATTTATGTTAGTAAATTTTTATATTCCAAAAGTTAACCTGTAGGTTAAAAAACAAGACAATTTAATAACATAATTTAATAACACAATTTAATTAATAAAAAACGCATTTTTCTTGATTGTTGCTTACAATAATTGCTCAATTTAACAATTTAATAACAGTTTAAATTAATAAAAAACACATTTTTCAATAACACAATTTAAATAAATATAAAAACCAAATTCTTTGTAAGATAGTTGTTACAATAACTGCTCGAAAAATGTTAGATCCAAAATGTCATCATTGTTGAAGTTTTCATTCAACTATGTACAGTATTGTCGACGCTTTCCAAAATCTGCTGGTAGCAACTCTTGTACCACCGACACTTTGTACGGGTGCATATGAAGTATTTTTTTGCAAGCCTTCTGACACGATCCGTATGAAAGACCTGAAACTAACATAGATAAATCAATTATAAAAACAACATTATGCTCATTACCTGTTTGAGCAGATAAACATCTTAACGATTTGTTGGGACTTGCATCCATTCGTTGCTGAATATCATGTACAGTGTCTTCGGTAAGTACAGATGACCTGCCCGTAGACTTTCCTTTGCAGACGCTGCCTATTTCGTGGTACCGTTGAATAATACGACGAACGTGTTGACTAAAAATTTCATAGTGAACTGCTTCGTTGGGAAAATGCTCTTGGAACTGATTGAAACAGGAGGGATAAGAGTACTGCCAAACACCATTTTGGTCACGTTCTCCGGATCTAAAGTACGCTTCCAAAATAAATTTATCATGCTCTATTGTAAACACCATATTAACCTAAAATTACACACCTGATATCATCCTCATTTAAAATAAACTTTGTAATTTTATTGTCTTACCTAATAAAGGGAACGAATACAAGCTTCGAGTTTTGAAAAAAACTGTTATAACGTGGGGATTACAAAAACGAGAACAATAACACAAAAGAAAACAATAACTGTTATTATTACGACATTTGACAGGTAAAATGCGCGTACGCTAATGGATTCCAGGGATGTAAGTATTGATAAACAACAGGTTCGCGGAAACATCGAAACGCATTTTTGATAATAATGGAACCAGATCGTGGTCACGTGACCTTCAATCATTTTCGATCACATTGTACAACCTCCACAGCAAAAAATTAAATTTTTTAATGATTTTCCCTATGAACTGTTTTCACCAAATTTTCCAGCAGTTTTCTTAAAGTTAAAATTCTTTTATATGCTACTGTCATCCCTATACCGTTTTGGAAACTTTTTTTAATTTCTAACTATTGCATACTTTTTCCAAAACGGCACATTTTATTAAAAACCTTACTCGAGATATTCTTTTGATTACATTTTCTAAACGTTTTTCGTTCTTCGTCAAGGAATTTATCCTGAAAAATTAACAATTTTATCTAAAAGCAATTTATTCTCTTTCTAGAAAAAACTTTCTGTCTTGAGCTAATTTGCATATTTTTAATTTAATTATTTACTTCTTTTTTTTGCAATAATATTTAAAGTGCAAATGGAAAATTTTTTCTCCAAAATTATAGTATTTGGGGTGAACTTACCCCAACTGCATCATATAGTAAATTATTTAAAGGATTAAAATCAAAGCCTTTAATAATTTCGCACACACAAACATCAAAAATTTAGCCCACTAGAATTATGTTCGATGAAACAAGAAAATTCGAATAAAATCAAATAAAACTTGAAATCGTGCTGAGCTGTGAAATAATTGACACGTAAAATGGCCACCTGGATAAAGGATTGTGATTTTTCCTCGGGTTGTGTGCTACAGAATGACTCGCTTATGCAACTTTAACACTTTGTACACTCCAAGAAAACTGTACACGAAAAAAACAACCATTTTTTCGTCTTGGATTTCATTTTAATTTAAAAAACCTGAAATTTGTCGTTTGGATTGTTTACGCCCACTTTTCCCAACTTATTTAATTTAAATATTCACTGTAAACATTCCGTTAAAAAAATAAGAAAAAAACGCAGGATTTTTAAGAACAACTGTACAAAGCAGTGACACAAAGCCGGAGTGTTTTTAAATCGAACTTTATTCAGCCTTAGGGAAATCAGTGCTGCTGTGACATTGTAGACCGTGGAGATCGCGTCAGCCTTGTATCCTCGCCTACTGCGATTCTTATGCGATCAGAAATATTTATAATGTGACAAAACCAATTGATAATTGCTTTTTTGCTGCTATACTCAAACGGAAATAATTTTTTGTTGTTGATATTGTCTAATAAATTAAATTTATTTATAAGTTCGGGCTTTACTTTGTTGAAGTTCGTTTTAATTTATTGTAAATAAAACAATTCTTAACTTCAACAGGTTTTTTATTTTAGCTTTAAACGTATTTCTTGTAAACACGTTGAAATACGTATAAAGCTAAAATACAAAACCCGTTGAAGTTAAGAATTGTTTTATTTACAATAAATTAATAAATAAGTCAAAAAATATGTTGACAATTCTGTCTGATTTTGACCATTGCAAGATGTATTTCTTTTAAATCTCTTCCAGCTTTAGGAATAAATGTTGAGGTATCTTCGCCGTGGTCTTTACCTAGACCAGTAAGTTTGGGCAAGCAATAAAGCAATGAGGTAGCAATAACTGTACTGAGGTCGACAAAAGATATTTTATTATTTTACAGTTTTATTGACATTATTAAGTTATATTGGGGTAAAAGGGTCCGCTTTTGGCATACTGTCATGTTTATTGCAGGGGACAGAAAAGTACGAATTTGAAAACCCATGCGGTTCAGTTACTTAGTGGCAGGTATTATTATTGTATTGATTTGAAATTTGTTAGAAACTCCTGCAAATTTGCTAAAACCTGGATATTTTAACTGGTACTTACATGTCTAGTATACAGTTTGAAGTAGGTCCCGTCAATGATAATTATGTAATTAATAAATATGGCGAGGTTTTAGTTTTTAAAAATTAAATAATTAAAATATCCTTAACAATTTGAGGTAGAGATGGAAGAATTACCACTGATCATCTCTGTCTTATGCTCAAAAGATAAATAATAAAAAAAAACTTCAACTGAAGTTTCCCATATACTATTATCTTTAAAAGTGTGTTTTATATCAAAGATTCTAGCCGTAACAGTTACTACTAGTAACGATCATATTGATTATTCCTACCTAAGAGCATAGATTAATAACTATTAATCTATGCTAAGAGCGAGTCAAATTTGAAATAGTTCTTGGAAATGCACGGCACACAATTTTTGTATCTTCCTTGCTATACGAAATATAGCTATAGAGGAAGGTATTGTGTTCGTCAGGTTGGATTTGGAGCAAATGCGAAGCGAAGTTTTTTTTGCATTGGCTGATATACGGGTTATGCCTAAAACATTTTTAATCTGTCCGTCTGTCCCTCGTCCGCCAAAAAAGAGAGGGGTGTAAAGGTAAGTGCTCTATTTCAAAACAGACGCGCTCGAAAAAGAACCTTATATTCGTATTCTACGCATGTCGAATAGACGATCTGCGCAAACGCGATTTCCTTATCACCTCTCACTTTTTAAAATTAACGAATTTCGACTTTAAAATCGATATGAACATGTAAAATGACAATAGGAACAATCTTGCATTGAAACAGCACTTCTGGGAGGATTCTTTTTGGTCGTTTACCTGAACCGTTTAATTGGATAATCGCCAAAAAAAAAACACTAGATTATGAAATCGGTTTTAGATTTCAACGAATAAATATTGTTTACAATTTTACAAACACTAAAAACAAAAACGATTTTACTTTTGAAAAAATTTAACAACAATGAGGAAAACCCCTTTAGTTCTCACAAGAACGTTCAGATGCTAAGCAGCCATCTTCAGTGAACTAAAACGTAAGAAACAAACACCACGCCGCACTATAGCGCCAACAGTGGCCACATTTGCTAAATGTATATTAAAAATATAATATTAACAACGGTCATGAATGCGGGTCTTTAAAACTGCGGCCCCCCTCATTCGGCAAATTTTTCTACGCGAAAGAAGGCCCTGGTACTGGCGCACTTAACGGAGAATTTCTGCTGTGAAAACTATCTAAATGTTCAACCAGATTTCTTAAAATTTTAGTGCAAATTTATTAGTTCAAGAAATCTTTCATTAAAACATTCCCATTAAGTTACCACTAAAACAAAATTTTCCTTGAGGTTACATACTTTAATCTAACTAAAATCTGCACCCAAACAACCGTTAGTTTCACCACTATTTTGCAGAACTAAATCTAACGGGACATATTCTTTAAAAACGTTTTAAATACCGTTTTACAACGCAAACCTAACCGTACTTTTTGCACAACCTTTTTAACTTTTGCAGTTATGCAATAAACCAAAAAACATCCGAAATTTTAAAAGTCTCAAAATCACTTAAAAGCCCAAAGTTCAACGCACCCTAAAAGTCAAAACTAGCTTTCTTTAAACTTTTATGTAATAAAACACAGATTTTGCAGCCCTCATATAGCTTAGAGATTCCAAAAATAAAACATTATTAGAGAAATGCCGCAAACGAGATTTGAACTTTTCCTTTTTACACTGCTTGGAACGTTGTAAAGTTGCAGAATGAGTAGTTGTATTTCCGAAAATTAGGGATTTATTGCGGACCTACAATAAATAAATAAAAACCATTACTCGTTCGACGACCCTCCTACAAGTCGAACTTTGTAAAATGGTCCTTTTGCCTCGCACAGGGTTGGCGACCTGCAACAATGCCCTAATGGGCAAAATAAACCACATTTTTGGTCACTTTGGCTAACACCCCTATTTAAATGGTCATAACAGAACTAATTGATTTGTTATGGACAGGTTGGTTCGTTTAACTAAAGAGTTTCAAGTGAAATATGTTCATTTATTATGGCAGACCACTTTGTTCATTGTTTGACTGTTATAGATTCCTTTTCTTGGAAATAGATCTCTTCACTTCCTGAAACTGGAAGGCAAACACTAAACAAACTTCTTCTTTAGTGCAGATATACCGAAATCAGTTTGTCATTAACTAAATCTCTTATAAAATTATATTTTCTTTGTTTTAGTTAACTCAATACACTGATTGTCTTCAAAAATAGTAAAGAACTTTCAATATTACAATTTACTTTGGGCTTAGACAGCGTCGTGATTTGGGGATTACACCCAGCATAATCAGATAAAAACCGACCTGTACCTTGTTTGCTTTTACAATTATTTGCTCTAAAAGTTTGAGCCATGGTTGTTCGTGCACCCTGACTGCCTAAACAGGGCCGTGTGCTTAGATTATATAAACTTTGGGGCGGACAAGAACAAGAATACTTAATCGGCTTATGGCTGTTGCTGTTTGTAAATCCATACAAACTAACGTTTCGCAGCTTGCATCTTCAGAGTAATTAGAGCACTGAATTCAAATTCAGGATGCGGAGGTATTTAAACTCATTTGAGCTAGTCGGGCAAAACGGCGGAGTTCTGGTTGGCTGTCACCGTTGGGCGGAGACGAATTCGGTGGATGGTAATCATGAGATCGATGATGCCCACGAGTCCTTAGAGGATGAAGTACTAGAGTCTAAGCCTTACTGAGTCTAAAACAATCTTCTCTGTTTATGTTGTAACGTTGCTTTTTCAATTTTAATTGCTTTACGTATGATACTGGAGAAATAATGAGGTACTCTGGCGAGTACTCGAGAGTTTTCAATGTCTATATTATGTCCAGTTCAACCAGTATATTTAGCCACCGCAGATTTTGTGATGCGTTTGTGTTTGCAATCATCTTTGTGCTCTCGCAATCTTAACTCAATGGAACGACCATTTTGTCCGATGTAGTTTGAACCACAACAGCAACAACATCGGACGGACTGCTCGTTCCATTGAGTTAAAATTGCGAAAGCACAAAGTTGATTGCAAACACAGACGCATCACAAAATCTGCGGTGGCAGACCACACTGGTTTAACTGGGCATAAGTCCATCTTATGCCCAGTTAAACCAGTGACAATGCTCGGGTACTCGCCAGAGTACTTCATTACGTCCCTCGTATCATACGTGAAGCAAGTGAAATTGAAAAACAACCTAACAACATAAACAGAGAGAATGGTTTCAGACTCAGTGAAGCTTGGACTTCAGTAGTTCATCCTCTAAGGACTCGTAAGCAACATCGATCTCACTCCATCGGATCCGTCTCCGCTCAACGGTGACAGCCAACCAGAATTCCGCCGTTCTACCTGACTGGCTCAAAGAAGATTAAATACCTCCGTATCCCGGATTTGAATTATGTGCTCTGATCACTCTGATGCGAACTGCAGTGTCTTGCTAACAGGCGTAAACCGACTAAATATTTTAGCCCTGACTTACAATGTACATTAATATCACATCTTTGTCCGCCCCAAAGTTTAAATAATCTAAGCACGCCACCCTGTTTAGACGGAGACGACTCACAAACAACTGTGGCTCAAACTTTTAGAGCAAATGCTTGTAAGAGTCTAAGCAGAAAGTAAATTGTAATATTGATATTTAATTTCTCTTTATCAAATTTGACATCCCTGTCTGTAACTTGTTTTTCTGTTAGGACTCCACAGCCTATAAACCATTGTATGTATAACCAACCATGATGGAAGCTTCACCTCGAGGATCCAATCTGCCTTTGATTTTTTGCTTTGGAATATGACAGTAAGTTAGACATCAAAAAATCTTCAAATGTGTTAGATTTGGTTTCTTGTTATTCAACATTTCTGCTGGAGTAATGATTTCTTCTTAAAGTGAAATCTTGTTTCTTAAGTACGCAGCACAGCGTGTTGCTTCTCCCCACATTTCCTTTGACATTTATGATTCAGATAATAGATTGTGCTTTTTCTGCAAGTGTTCTGTTCATTCTTTCTGCAATTCCATTTAATTCAGGAGTATAGGAAATTGTATTGTAAACGCTGATTACTTAAATCTGCAAAATTATTACTGTACATTTGCTCCTTTAAAAAAAACACCCGTGCATGTTGCAATCATGCAAGATTCGACATAAAAATATTTCTATTTATTTATTCTCTTAACTTAAATACACATAACCCTTCTTGTATTTAATAATGCAAATTGTTTGGTAGTCTACAGCTTTTTGATAAAATTTGGAAATGGTTCACAGGCAAAAAAATTGCAAAGTGAAAAAAAAGTAAATTATTTAAGAATTACAATAATATTAATTAATATTAAGTTTTTTTAATATTATTTTATTTTAAAATAATTTAAAAAGAAATTCTGATGCAATTTGTAAGCCTTATTGCTGACTGCTTACAGGTTCGTATTTTTCACTGACAAATAACTGTAAAATATTGAATTGCTATTTTTTTCAAAAAAAAAAAATTGTTGGTGGTACTAAAACTACCTGGTGGCCGCACTTGAGAACCACTGGTTTAGACCGTAGACCTAGAGTATACATATTTATACTTTAATTCAAGTGCTTCGCTAACCTTTATTTTTAAAATTAACTTAGATATTTGTCCAAACGCGCAACGAAAAGCGAAAATTTCACGTCCTTCTTAGATTGAACTATGGTCAAAACTGGTCAGTTCAATAGAAATGATTCCCCTTTGATCGTTTTCGAAGGGCAATTAAGCCAATCACTGGCAATAAATAAAGTAAATTGACTAACTGGCCGTCAAATCGCATCGAAATGAAGTTAATAGCGCGAGAATAACTAAACTTCACAAATCGGTTGTGGGTAAATGGGGCAATTTATCGTGTTTTGTAGTGGGTGGTTGTGGTCGCATCTGTCATCGGACGTTAGTGCCGATTGTTATTGCTGCAAATCGCTACCGTACCGGACACTGTCCATTCAATATTATACATATATATTATATGGATATGCTGGAACAAATGCAATTTGGAAATTAACCATTCGGGACAGTTTATTTTGATTTAATTGGGACAAAAGGACAGATGTTTACTAAATGCCATAATAAAAAAAAATCCGAAAAATAACTTTCAGAGAAAAATCCATAGATATGATCAACAGTGCACGGGGTAGAAATTTAAATAAATAAAACCTGAAGACGGAGTTCACTAGCCAAAAGGTATTGCAATGGAATGTTTGGTCCACAGAGAAGATAATAATGTATGATTTTAAAAATGGTAGATTTTGAAGTTTTACTAATAATTATTATTTCAAAGTATACAGTCTGTTTAATATTTCAAAAATGATAGTCAATTCTTGGGTGAAAATCACGATGACTGGCCAAAAATGCTAATTTGTTATGCAAAAATGTTTCAGGGAAGAGTTACAGCCCATCAAAGTTGCAGAAGGAAAACACAAGAACGCGCAATTACATCAGAACAGTTGCGACAAAGCTACAAAGCGACAAAGCGACACAACAACAAAGATGCAAATCGACAAACAGTCAAAGCGACTAAGCGACAGGCGACAAAGTAACAAAACGACAAAAAGACAGAGCGACAAAAATACTAAGCGGCAAAGCAGCATAGCGACAAAGCGGCAAATCGACAAACCAACCACGCGACAAAGTGTTAAATAGTCAACGCGACTAGGCGACAGCCGACAAAGCAACAAAGCGACAAAAAGACAAAGCGACAAAGATACTAAGCGACAAAGCGGCAAAAGCAACAATGCGACAAAAAACCAAAACGACCAAGCGACAAAACAACACATCGACAAAGCGTCAAATAGTCAAGCGACTAGGCGACAAGCGACTAAGCGGCAAAGCATAAAAGCGACAAAAATACAAAGCGACAAAGATACTAAGCGACAAAGCGGCAAAGCAACAATGCGACAAAAAGACAAAACGACCAAGCGACAAAACAACAAATCGACAACGCGACAAAGCGTCAAATAGTCAAGCGACTAGGCGACAAGCGACTAAGCGGCAAAGCAACAAAGCGACAAAAATACAAAGCGACAAAGATACTAAGCGACAAAGCGGCAAAGCAACAATGCGACAAAAAGACAAAACGACCAAGCGACAAAACAACAAATCGACAACGCGACAAAGCGTCAAATAGTCAAGCGACTAGGCGACAAGCGACTAAGCGGCAAAGCAACAAAGCGACAAAAATACAAAGCGACAAAGATACTAAGCGACAAAGCGGCAAAGCAACAATGCGACAAAAAGACAAAACGACCAAGCGACAAAACAACAAATCGACAACGCGACAAAGCGTCAAATAGTCAAGCGACTAGGCGACAAGCGACTAAGCGGCAAAGCAACAAAGCGACAAAAATACAAAGCGACAAAGATACTAAGCGACAAAGCGGCAAAGCAACAATGCGACAAAAAGACAAAACGACCAAGCGACAAAACAACAAATCGACAAAGCGTCAAATAGTCAAGCGACTAAGCGACAAGCGACTAAGCGGCAAAGCAACAAAGCGACAAAAATACAAAGCGACAAAGATACTAAGCGACAAAGCGGCAAAGCAACAATGCGACAAAAAGACAAAACGACCAAGCGACAAAACAACAAATCGACAAAGCGTCAAATAGTCAAGCGACTAAGCGACAAGCGACTAAGCGGCAAAGCAACAAAGCGACAAAAATACAAAGCGACAAAGATACTAAGCGACAAAGCGGCAAAGCAACAATGCGACAACACAACAAAACGACCAAGCGACAAAACAACAAATCGACAAAGCGTCAAATAGTCAAGCGACTAAGCGACAAGCGACTAAGCGGCAAAGCAACAAAGCGACAAAAATACAAAGCGACAAAGATACTAAGCGACAAAGCGGCAAAGCAACAATGCGACAACACAACAAAACGACCAAGCGACAAAACGACAAATCGACAACGCGACAAAGCGTCAAATAGTCAAGCGACTAGGCGACAAGCGACTAAGCGGCAAAGCGACAAAGATAGATAGACAGAGATAGAGATAAAAATAGAGATAGCGCAAAGATAGAAATAGTTCCAGCAATTTAACTTGGCATAAGTAATGCAATATGATAAAAAATCAAAACCGAGAGTGTGGTGCACCACTTTACCACCGCCAGAATTATAAAATAATAACACAATTCTTACACAATTGAGAACCACTTTTCGATTTTTTTTAGTAGCATCAAATTATCTCTATAGTAGGTCTATAAACTTGTGCCAAGTTTGATCGCTTTAACTTCAACCATTCTGAAGTAATTGCGATTTTTCTATTTATTTTCTGTAACTTTAATCGGCTGTATGTAGTTAAATTCTAGTTCATCGGGGAAGCATTTTTAAATTACAAAATTTTGGCCAATTATCATGATTTTTATCTAAAAACTCACACCTCAGTTTTATTGAAATAATAAACAGACTACTAATTTTTTGCCCACATCCATGTTTCACAAGTAATATAACTAGTGATCTCGATAAAGTTGGAGTGATCGTGAACGAGTGCTAATTAAGTAGTAGTCTGATCGGAATTAACTACAACTTGTTTGAAAGCCTTTTGTGGGTAATATACGATGAAACGAAATTAATTTTGAGAATCTAAAAACGATCGCAATAGAGCCACTCCACAATTTAAAAAATTTTCAAAAACTGCACACGCGTTTTGTTTAAAACTTTTTAGTCTGCTAGAACCAAAGATTGGCTACAAATTGGTTCATTGTGGCGCTGTCTATGCATTTTTGAAAATCGAAAATGGTACCCCTTCACTTATTAAACTGGGTCCGATAATAATTTTTTTCTTAAGCGGATTTGCTCATGATGACTAGTAGAACCGAAATGTAATGTTGATTTTTCTATACTTTTATATTTGGTGAGGCTACACGTCCCCCTTCTCTAATTCTTTGGCTGAGAAATTTAGGATTTGGTTGGCTGCTGTAAAACATGTAAATTTTAAATATTTGTAATTTAAAAAATCTCTAACACAAACATTTTTGAGCTTGCACAGATTAGGATTCGAGCAGGTATACTGCGTCACGAAAAACCACTGACTGAACTGTGATGAAGGTTGAAGTATGGATGGAAAGAAAGATTTACTTATACAGCTTGTTTTCTTAGAAATGTAATAGTCGGTGAACTGTACAACGTTATAATTATAGAAAATTTGTACTTTCGCAAATACGGTAAGTATTAATGTCTAGTATGGGAAAGTCCACTCGAAGTTAACACTTCAACTATTTTCCGTTCTTTTCGTATATCAAAAAATAATTTCCTCAAATTATCAAAATGCGGTAATCGAACTGAATTAATCAACTTAGAAGTAAATTTTAAATTACATGGTTCTATTTTGATTAGTTAGAAGTTCGTGAATGATGTTCTAAGTGGAAGGGAAATGTAATAAAGCGCGATCATTAATAAATCAGCAATATATCACATATAATTGGTATTGATTTTCTATTAGCGCGTATCCGTAGCTTTGCTGTAATCCTATCTTATATCTATTACAATGTTGACTGCATTTACAGCGCAGGATTAATACAATAGGGAATAGGAACAATTTGTCACGCTCTTTCCATTGTTCCACCCCTCCTGGATGATAACACATTTATCTGCATTACGGACATGCTTCGATACTCTGTCGATGGACCTTATAGCATCTGCTTTATTTTATTTTGTTTTTACCCTCCCTTATGTTTTAGCAGCCAGGAAAATTCATACGACTTAATTTATTTAAAAAAATCATTATTTTGAAACTTTTAGGTATAGATCATAACGTTATCTTAGCAGTAAAAGTGTATGGAAGGGGAAAGAGCAACTGAAAAAATTTTATTCTACAAAAGTAACACTAATTGGCGAAACTGTTGCCCTCTGGTGGTTAAATACCTCCGAAGCGCTATTTAATGTAATTTCGTCAATCTGTTGCATATGAAATCTCTGATTTAACAATGTTTCTTACATATTTGTTTCATAAAATAAGGGTAGTTGCTTTATTCTAATTCTAACATTTACTTTTCGTTTTCAGAATTATCTCCATGTAATAAAAATTATGTTCTATTAATGTCTGATCACATTTTTATTTTTGTATGCGCATTTAATGCCTAAATATATTATGGCATTACAATAAAGCTTTTATTGTTACGATTCGAGATTGTGATGCTGATAGTGGTATGTGATATGTGGGGAATTAATGCAGAACAAATT
Source organism: Ctenicera cuprea (assembly GCA_958336395.1). Classification (NCBI taxonomy): domain Eukaryota; kingdom Metazoa; phylum Arthropoda; class Insecta; order Coleoptera; family Elateridae; genus Ctenicera; species Ctenicera cuprea. The sequence goes on along the minus strand of OY284486.1, from coordinate 84,156,660 downwards.
GAATTGCGTTTCTATTCTATCTGCAGCCCTGATTTTATTCTGTAACGTATACATTTTCTGGAAATAATTGCCCCAGTATCGTAAATAAAAGAGATACAATTATTGTACTAGTTAGTATTTTATTTAGTGGGTAAGAAAGGAAACTATAAAAAATACAAACAGGTCGCTGGTACTTTCCCATAATTACGTTTTAAATGTGCGCACGCCAATGACTGAGTAAATTACATTATTTTTCCAAAAATTAAATTAAAAAAAAAATTTAAAAAAAGTGACGCCCCAGTGGTGATTTGAACTTGCGACAGCCTGTGCAATACGATATCGTGTACCGTATAAGGATATTGCTATGATAACTTCGGCTAGCCGCATAGGATAGGAGCAGGGTAACCGACCGCGCCTTACAGCTGATTAGATGCGCTTCGGACCAAAATCGCTGTAAAAGCATTATTTTAAGCGTTATCAAAAATATGCAAAAAATGAAAATTATTTTTTTTTATTAGAGCTAATTGATAGGCGTAGTTAGAATCACTTGTTTAATCTGTTCTATCCGAAGCTCAGTTTAAGGTTTCGTAACAAGTATGATTTTTCCGGGGTGAGGTTGTTAACCCCACGCTCAACCCTCCTCCTTTATCTGGGCTTGGGACCAGCAGGGTGCCGTTAAAAACCGTCACACTCTGGCGGAGTGATAATGAACAATTATAAAAATAAAAACTATAGAAATATTTTAATGTATATTAAACATCAAAAATATAACAAATGATTAAATATGTGTTAAAATAAAATCATACCCAGACTATTTCGGCAATGTGTTGATGTACGTTAATGACCTAACGAGTACATATGTCTGTCGCTAGATGTCGCTGATGGAGCTTCTCTAATAAAGTGGCTTTATCCCTGTACAAAGTCACTGTATCCTCTAACGTAACATTGAAACTGTTTGTGTTTCTATCTATATGTACCTTCAGCTAGGCTTCCGGGTTGGAGCCGCGTCATCGGTGCATGAACTGCCGACGTTTCGTCCTCGGTTCCACGGGACATCTTCAGGGCTGTGGTCACTTTGGGATCCCAAAGTGACCACAGCCCTGAAGAAGATGTCCAGTTCATGCACCGATGACGCGGCTCCAACCCGGAAGCCTATCTGTTATTAACAACAGCCGCGGAAGCCTGCAACTTAGATTATATGTACCTTCTTTTACGTATTTGCAACTTTGCAAAAAATTATAGCTGCGTTATAAGACTTTTCCGAGCGCAACACAACCATTCACAGCGTCGGTGGCCAGAATTGAGTTAACAAATACAACAAATTAACAAATTTTCAACTAAAACGCAGTGAGCAGTTCTTGTGTATCACATTACCGTCTCACCTTCCAACTGAGTGTGAGTGTGAAGGGTCAAAGCGCGGAACTTGGTGCACCGCTCGCACCTAACTAGGACCGGGCCTGCTACTTATCATATGAGAACATTACATAGCTGTGCAAGTAGCAACACATCGTCTTTGCTTAGTCTTACCACGCTTCTAACAATTCAAGAACCCATTCACGCAAGCATTAATTAAACCCAAATTTGTTTTCTTTGGAAGGGGGTAATTCAGAATTAAAGAGCGTCAGAGAAACCGATACATGTATACATATTTCCAGCCAAGAAATAAGGGGGATGAGCGCATAGTAGCACTCCTAAAAGTTACTACATCTAAAAAATATAACCGAAATTCTCTTCCGCAGTCTGCTGTTACGAATGAAAAGTTTAGCTTAAATTGAGTTCTTTTCATGAAAATTAAAAATCGAGATTTTGACGGAAATACATGTTTTGGACCAACAGGTACCTAAAAAATGGCTTTTGAAAAATGTCAGAGGGGGGGGGGGGGAGAGGCGCTCCATAACTCCCGAACGGACGGTCCAATTTTGATGAGTTTTGGAATATGGATATACATCTAAAATCCCGGGAAATAAGCTTTAAAATAACTCCGAAACCGGAAATTACATGTTTTTTTGGTAGCATTTTTTCCAGAAATAGAATTTTCTAAATCTGAAAACGGAATCTGATAGAAGATCTTAGGGATAATTCAACGCTTTTTTTGTAAACCTGCTAGCTTTAAAATGGCGGCTGCTATGATTTTTGTAAATTTTGAATTTAGTGCCTTTTCCTCAAAAACGAGGTGACAGATTGAGTTCAATTTTTTTTATCTTTACAGTTCAGACGCCTTAACGCAGAAAAAATTAAATTTGGCGCAAAGATTGCTGATTGCATAGGATGACACCGCAAAAACTGAGGTTAATCCTTTAAAAAAAGGAGGGGTGGAGGAGAGCTCTATGTTAAAATAGAGGCGCTTGAAAAAGAACGTTAAATTAGTATTCTACGCATGTCGAATAGCCGATCTGCGCAAACGCAAATTTTCATAAAATATCAAAATTACTTAAAATTTTCAAATTTCAAAACATGTAAAAATAATTAAATTTACCAAATAAAAAAAAATTCTACTCAATTTTTTTTCATTTTAGAAATTCCCTAAAATTTTCAAATATTCAACAATTTAAATTTTTTTTTAGAAATTCTGAAATTTTAGAAAAATTTTCAAAATTTCATGACTTTTTGCAAATTTTCAAAAATTTAAAAAAAAATTTTTCAGATATTTTCCAAATTTTTAAACATTTCGAAACTTGAAATATTATTAAATTTTCCAAAAGCTTGTGTTTTTACTAAAGACAACTAAGAACATGTAAAAAATGAGATACGCCAACCACTTGTTGACTTACCCTGAAAAAAAGAAATTATTCGGCCCTTTTTACTCAAAACCTTTTTTAGGCCCCCGCCTATGGTGGCAATACAAAACTTACCTGGCAGATTAAAAAGAAAACACAAATTGTAATGACATTATTTATTTAGATATTTACTTTTACCTATATGTACATAATAAACTACGAAACATGTAAAATTTTTACACTCGGCATTGAATCCCTCCTAATAACTAAAATGCACGAAAAACGCACAAAGAGGTGTCATAATAATTTAATATTAATAAAAACTTAACTAAGGTTACAATAATTTACATTAATTTACAAGCGTAGCCCTGCCAATCTACACCGTAATATATTATATATACAGGGTGAGTCATATAAGTTCCTCTTAGTGGTACATTAAAAAAAAGATTCGAAATAAAAGTTATTTGAAACAATTAACTAATAATTAAAAACTGGGAGAATTATAATAAATTAATAGTAGAGTTACCTAACATTTAAATGACTCACCTAGTATATTAAAAGATCACAAAAAACCTATCAACAATAATATACAAAACAACAAAGAATTAACAAATATACAAAAAAAACTATATACAAAAAAATCACAATGATTAAAAGTTTCTTTAAGCCTCCGATTTATATGGTTTAAATAATTTCGGTTTTTCCTGAACCTGTAAACTGGTCTGATGATCTACTTTAGCGGGTATAAGTAAACCTTCCGGAGCGGGACTAAGACTAACATCAGAGTGTACAGGCGAAAGTCTCGGCGACAACTTCGTGTGCCCTTCGAGTTTCATGGGGTACGGGGAAAAATCCAGTCCCAAATTCAAGTTAAGCCCTTGGGGAAGCTGATGTTGGGGTATGCCCTGTGGCAAACCTTGAGGCACGGCAGTGTTGAGATTAATATTTTGATTTAGGTTCAAAGCCGGATTGGACAAAGGAAGGCCGGTTTGGGGAAGGCCAAAGCCCTGGCCCCACGGATTATAACGGGGATAATGATGAGGATAGACCGGCGGAGGTGGTGGATAATGAAGGGGCAAACTTGACGCCGCCGCTTGAAGAAGAGACGCCGCAAACGCAGGGTCCGTGTATACAGCGGCGTAAGGCCAAGCGATCGCCATGCGTTGACGTTTGTCTTTCATACGACGATTTTGGAACCAAACCTGAAACAAAAGATAATCGAAGTTTTAGTTACTGAGACAAAAAACAATGAAATGATGAAGGAAAAAAATTGAAAATCGATCATTGCAAAATAACAAATACGCATTAGTGGATCGTCGTTTGTTTTTAAAATGTGAGAGCGTAACCAATCAAATGAAAAACAAAAAATTTGGATTTTAAAAATTAAAAAAACAATCAAAACAATGAAAACGCAGAAAATCGTTGATTAAGAAATGATAAACGCGTCATAATTGATTGATTTTGTTTGTTTTCTAACCCGTCATTACTAAGGCGTTATAAAATTTCGTACACGAGTACTAAATTGGGGTGCAGTAAACCCCATTTTTTAAAATATGTATCTTTTAGTCGGCATTGCTTTGTGGAGAACTTTTTATGCGTAAAGCCTGAAAACAAGTTTAGAGTTGGCTGGTTAAACCCATGTTTACTAAGGTGGGGTGTTATATACCCCACATGCCATATAAGGTAGAATATTGTTTAAGAGCACGCCGCCGTGGCATCTTTTTGTTTTTGACGCTAGAGGCGCTAGTCATTCTAAATTTGAGTTTAATTACTGATGGTTCTATTAAACATAAACAGGTAGCGTCACATGCGTTCTGTTGATGTGCATATATTTTGCTTTACAGGACTGTACTAGCAGAATTATTGATTTCTCGCATAAAGTCAATTCTCAGCATTACTTGCTCGTGGGTTTGTGTGCAACTAATCTCTTATTTATGTGCGAAATTTGTTAAAAGTTTTAAATTAAAGCGCCAAATGCCTATCGCCGTAGCGCCATCCGTGCTGATTCCTATGAACTTTTGTTCAAAAACATGGCTGACGTTACTCGCATCGAATTTTAGTTTACTCAGCTGGCACATAGTTTTAATAATTGACAAAAATTTTAAATTGGTGTACCTATTATAACAGTGTCTAGATGATCAGCGTAAATACAAATGAAGAATAGTGTTAAATTTATAGTTTTATGTTTGCTAAGAAAAGTAAGTTTTTTACATTATTTGCATGTTTCACAAGAAAATAATTATCTGAGCATCTAAGTTACTTTATTAAGTAACATCTATTAACTTGTTTCATTTGGTTTTCTTTTTAATTAAGTCGCTGAGTACATATAAAAATGCCTATATGATGTCTATACTAGCGCCATCTGTGTTGAGTGCCTCGGCGCGGCACGCTCTTAACAGGCGAACGTCTCTGATTTGGGGTGCTCAGTACCTTTCGAAAATATACTTTTCTGCATTATTTTAGAATTTCTAATTTTTTTAATTTATACACAATTTTGCTTTGGGGTTTATTACACCCCACCATATTCTTGTAACTTTGTAGAAATAGAAGCATGAGCATAACAGCTCGTAAATAAAGTTGATATTCAATTTTAAACGACTTCTTGTTAACTTACGTGTTCAGTTATAATGTTTATCAAATAAATTTATGTTTTCATTATTTTGTTGATATTTATTTTTATTTTAATGTAAACACGATTTGTGAAACATCTACTGTACAATAGTTGACTATCAATTGTTTTATATTTTAGGCTCGATAGTTGTGTTACTGTTTATTGTTTTTATTTCCATTTATTTACTTCGCCATGGAAACTTTGTTTATTAACGTCACATTTTATTTCAAATGCGTAATAGTTAGGACTGTCAATTGTTTTATATTGTATGCCAGTGCCAAATATATTATTTACCTTTTGTCATTCTATTATTTTTTTTATTTACGTCGTCATGGAAACTTTATTTATTTAATTTTTATTTAAATTTATAATTGTTGACTGTCAATTGTTTTTATGTTTTATGCCATTGTTTATTATTATTATTATTGTTTAATTGTTTTTCTTTTTTTTTTCAACTTATGTTGCGTCGGAAACTCGTTATGAATGTAATAAGATTTTCGAAAAATGTAATTATAAATAATTATTTAAAAACAAATTATAGAGTATGTAATAACGATGTCTCTCATTAAAGAATTTATGTCGAGATTTAATAAAGTAATAAACTAACTTCCTTCAACAACTACATTTCCACTCATAATTAAATGTTAAAGATGACCGCTGTAGCCAATTAACACATCTCTGGCCAAATAAAACATTAATACAGCTTTTAACACATCAAAGGAACCGCGTATTTCAAGTACAAACCGCGTAATCGCTACTTTGGTTCCTATTTTCAAGCGCCTTTTGAGCTTTATCACCGAGCAGTAGCCTAATGGACAGATAAGTTCGAATCATATGTTTTATGAAGTGCTAACTACTTAAGATCAAGGCGGCGGTCTTCACACAGACGTCCACGACCATTCATGAAATAAACATTTTTGTTGCCTTTTTTATGTACAGTTTACTTTTTGTTAATATGTGTGAATGTTACATGAGAGGTTGTTTGTTCAACAAACAACAAATTGCTTCGGGTTTTTGCCGATTCGTTGAATTTCGAACGACACGTATGAAACCGTTTCCAGTTATTTAAACAGTTCGCGATAATTTAAAAAACAAATGAATATAGCAAGTCGGTTAAGTTTGCTAAGTAATGGGCCTCTCCTAGATAGCATATGCATGATATTATCAGCAGTAAAATAATATAATAGCCAAAACAATATAAAATTTAAGATGCTTAATGTAATGTTAGATATGGTCCACCCTGTACAAGCTACAAGTTTGTATACAGGGTGGCTTATAACATGTGAGATACTCTTTCAGAATCAGGATGGATGCAGAATCTGAAATCAACGAAAAAGTTTCTATCAAATTAGTCCGAAAACTCTTCTTTACGGAATTACAGACTCCTGAAAATCAGTGGCGTAACTTCAGAAATTCTTTTCCTTGATGCATAAATGACCAACAGATGAAATATTTTTAAAACAATTTTTTTTAAATTGTGTCTTAAAAATTTATGTCAAAAAGATATTGTCCAAAAACTGACTAACCATTTTTTTTTAAATAATGTAGGCTCATAGAGCTTAGAATCAGCTTCAATATGGTTCGTGTCAAAAACCCCTATTTTTTTCACGTCTTCCGTGAACTTTTGAAAATCGAAGATTTATGCCCCTTTATTTAAAAATGGAAGGCGACAAAAATTTATTTTAACCTACATTTCTCATGAATGATAGTACAATAAGGTTCACAGCTTAGCATTTAGGTGCAGCAAAAATTAGAGGAATTAATTTTCCTCTTCCAACCCAAATTTCAGCGGACGAATTTATTCATTCCTTTTTCGTTTTCTTTCATCCCAATAAATATTTAAAAAAAAATCAAAAATCGATTTCTGTCTCATTAAAAACTTCGAAATGTCTTCGAAGCTTAAATACAATAAGATATGCCCGTAGGAAATTTACGCTAACCGAGCGGGCGACTTTAAGCAATGCGAAGCGGAACAATAGCAATATACTGAAGCAGCCGCCAGCTGTGGTTATCGGGGAGGTGATTATGACTTAGCTCGTCGTGACTGCACGCCATATTATGTCTCTTTCATTGCACGGCCGCTATCTGTACGACGCGTTGCATTTTCCCTCTGCGAAGTAACATCAATGTGGGTTGTTTTGTCACTGCTGTAGAGCGAAAACGTAAATACTTTTGAAAATACGAATAGTATAAGAAAGTTCCTGCAAGTTGCTTCGCTCATTTCTGTTTTCACCATTGAATATGTATAAAAAATTGGGCCAATCTGACGCAAACGTTTTTTTTACACTTTAATATTAACGTAAAAGTAGCCCATACACTGCATCTAAAATAGTTCACCATGTACATGCGTATAGATAGTTCACGATAAAACTTGAATTCACGCAGTGATAGAACGAATGTAGTTATTCATGCAGTTGTTTATTATTCACATTACGCCACGTACTCTATTCGAAACAGGAAACAACATATAACCGTTGTCATGGAAACCGTTAACTAGTTATTCAGCGTAGCCGATATGAATGTCAAGTTCAATTTTTCGTTAATAAGGGCGTCAAACCGGCTGAAGTTCGACGCAGTCTCAGCTCACAGTAACAAAAACGTACACTTAATAAACCTCACGTATTTGAATGGGCTAATCGTGGCACTGTTCGTGAAAATCCAGTAAGCCAAGGTTCAACTGTACCAAGAGCCATTCCTAAGGCCATTAAATGTGTTGTTGGTCTTAACCACTATTGCATAGACAGTTATTCTGCGATTTGCATTCAGCACGTCTAATGACCGCTTAGATCACTCTTCTTGCAGTTTAACGACCTCTTCCTGGATTGTCACAAACAGTCTCACGCTTGTATTTAAAACGGTTAGGTAATTCAAATATTTAGGGTTTCTTGGATAAACTTTAGTGATATTGTGAGCTGAATCTGCGTAAAACTTCAACCAATTTGACCATCTCATAAATGAGAAATTGAAGCATTTTTGGACTCATGTTTATATAAACTTTTTTTATTGTTTTCAAAAGCTGAATCCACCCTGAAAGTGTGTCCCATATATTATGAATCACACTGTATTTACGTATGTTTTTTACAACTTAAAAGAAATACTTTTTACCTTGATTGTGCTCTCTGGTAAATTAAGTTGAGCGGCTAATTCACACCTTCGTGGTCTTGACACGTAGTTTTCTTTATAAAATTCTTTCTCAAGTCGTCCTAATTGTTCTCTCGTAAACGCGGTTCGGTACCGTCGGATATTAGGATCAGATGGTAAGGGACCGCTTGAAGAACTATTGAGTTTGTTTTCGGACGATAATGGACTACCACACTCTGAAAAAAAAATAAATTTCAGTAATATTACAGTGGTAAAACACAAACACAATAAGCCGTAAGCCGCAGGTTGCTAATGCATATTAACCGTTTTTTCAAGGAAGCGGTGGCATTAAAGTTTAAACGTCTTGTTTTCTCTAAAATGAGGTTTAAGCACCTTTTCCAGGCTCTCAACAAGCAATTAGTGTATGGGTCTTAAAACCACCCCTAAATAATTTTAAAAGCAGCAACACGGAAGCTAAATCTTAAAAACTGATCCGGTGTGTGCCCCGTCTAGACATTACAAGTGGTTACAGACCACTGGTTAAAACCGACGTGTATTACGGAACTAAGTTAAGTGAACTGGCGACGCATTTCCGTTTTAACGTTGCGGATATTTATTTTGGTCAAATTTGTATTATTATTAAAGAAAAACTTAAAAAAAAATCGAGCACCGAAAAAAAAACATGAAACATTGTACATTTTGAAAATTTCAAAATTCATTTGGATAGTGTAGTAATAATTATACAGAGTGACGCAATAACAATGTAGTGGGGGAGGGAGGAGTTCAACTGTTTGTGACTAAAAATCATAATAAAGATTTGGGAATTTGTAAGAAATTTAAATTTCTCATGCTATATTTGGATTGTACACTATAACCCGCTTATAGTGTACACTGCTATAGCGGAATTCGGGTACAACGTACACAACCGACATCGAATCCCCCTGCTTAATGACGAATTGTTTATAACGTATACGGTACTTCGGTTATAACGAACATAAAAGTCCGCTGATGTTCGTTACATCCGGATTACATTGTAATTTAGTTGGCTTTTACATGTTACGTTTATGTCTTCAATTTTTTTTTATTTGGGGATTAATTCGATATAAAAAAAACTAAGTGCTCAAAACAGTTAAGAATTTTTATACGTGATTGTTTATCAATATTTAATATTTTTAACATCAGGCTTGAGCGACGGTAGCTTAGAGGTTCGGCGCTTGGCCTGGGGTTTGAGGTTCGATGCCCCTCCGAAGCCATGCAGCAATATAAATCTATGCCGCAACCCGCCACTCACATTCCCCAATCCGGTGTAGGCAGCCGTGGGGTCTTGATACCTGAATCCTTTTCTGGTATTTAGTCGTTCGGATTTTATGTTAAATTGTAGGTCCCCCGGTACTCCACCTTAGCGCTAGGAAGGGTACGTGACAGAGAAGAATGCCGGAGCCCAGCAGTGGGACGTAAAGGCTGATTACGAACATCAAGCGCAATTTACAAACAAATGCTTTTATTAAAGGTTTCCCGAAAAATATTATTACCGGAGTATTTCAAAATACTCAAATTTTAATTTTGAATTTAGAAGACGTTCGTCAATATTGATTTTTTCCTCATAATATATGATGTTGCATGACTTTCTGTACCAGCTTAAACAACACAATTCTGAGGTCATTTTAAGTAGAAAATGTTTACTAAATACGAGCCCAAAAACGCTTCGTTACAGAGTTACAGTTTCCTAACGATGATGTCTAATCACGCTTTAATTAATATCTCTGCCAAAAATTTAGATATTTGACTCAAAGTTTGTGTGGATATTTCGCTATTAATGATTTGCAGTTTCATTTCTTTTCGTTAAAATTTATTCATTAGGAGAGTAGATGTAGGGGATAGTCAAAATACGTTAAGAGATACATTGCGATACCCCTCTCCCATATACGCCCCTGGTAGATAAATTTAAATCAAAAAGTAAATCTATACAAAACTTGAATCAAATATGTATTTTAATTTATTGCGGAGATATTAATTCAAGCGTGTGACTCTTATATTCCCTATTCAGGAGGCTGTAACTCCGTAAGCAAACTTTTTCAGACCAATGCTTATTAGAAATTGTTTACTTAAAATGACTTCAGGAATGCAATCCTTAAGTTTGTATAGAAAATCATGCAATATTCTGTATAATTTTATTTTTCTATGAAAGGAAATTTATGGTTTGGCTTAATTGTTGTGCTTTACTATGTCCTGTAAATAAATTGCCTGATTTGTTTTAATTGTGCAATTACTTCAATGTACTGAAATTTGTATTGATAAAGGTACACAACTGATGATGGTTTTAAAATTTTTTTGTAGGGAAGTTGAATGCCAAGAAGAATTCTGCAATTTTAATATACAGGGTGTATCAAAAAGCACGGACATAGCATTAGATTAAATGCACGTTCCCTTAACATCCATGAAATAGTGCCAAACCAGGTGTTTGATGGGAGTGGTTTTGATGTGAAGTGCTCACTTACCAATACGAGAATCCCGAGTTCAATTCCCATGAGTTTTTTAAACTATTTTGTTTATGATTTTATGAAACGTTTATTAATTCTTGCAAACAAAGCGATTAAAGTAATTTTTTAGCACTCGAAAATGTCTGGGAAAAATTCTTTATTACAAATTGAAGGTATTATTTACTGAAAGATACAATAAACCGGGTTTTCACCAATAACTCGTTTTCTCTTCGTCGCACCAAAAAAATAGTTTTATATAAACTTAAAGCTAATAAAATTTCCTACAAAAAAGGTTCACTACATATTTTTTGTCGAAACTATACTTTGGGAGCAGTAGCCACGCGAAATTGATCAAGCCCAAAAACCAGGCATTTGATTGGATGTTTAGGGCCCGCTCAACTAACTAGGGATTTGAATTTACGCCCAAATTTATCGCTTTAAGCAACAATTATGAATAATAAAACATGGTTATTATATCGTGGATTTACAAGAAACTTATTGATTTACATTTGTACCCGCTGAACAGTCATCACGACGAGTAAGAAGTGGAATTTAGTAAGTAAAAAAGATATTCTCTGCGCTTCAACTTCGCGCGGCTACTGTTCGCAAAGTATAGGTTCTATAAAAAATATATATAGGACCTTTTTTGTAGAGAATTTTATCAGCTTGGATGTTATATAAAGCTATTTTTCCGTACGACAAAAAGTGAACGAGTTATTGGAGAAAAGCCGATTTCTTTCTAAAATTTCTCTAATGAAATTAAAATGAAGCGTTTAAAACCATTCAAGCTTCACCAACATTTACGGTCAAAACTACCTGCCGTCTGGCCTAAAGCATGTAAGGTGACAAAATTCTGCAGGCAATCTACGTTAATTTTAACTAAATTACCTATAACATGGTTAAAATATTGTGCACTGTACTATGCGAAACACCCTGTATAGTTGATCTTACGTTTACGTAAAGCTTTATGACTGTGAGTTTTCTAAGCTATAATACTAATTTATATAATTATACACAAGAATTTTCGAATTCTTTTTAATTTTAATATATTTAAGTATACATAATGCCCGTATGCATTTATATGTTGGTAATCCCAATACGATTTTCAATATACAGGGTGTCGTGTTTGCAAGGGGTATGTCAAGATTGATACTGTGGATTCCTTACTCAAAAACACTAAAAAAATGCCGATAAACATATGTTTCACATGCATTGTTAAACAAATACCGGCTGTTAAAGTAGGACCGGCAGATCGGTTTTTCGGAAATATTTCGGGAACGGTTTAAGATAAAATTCTGCAATTTAGTATGAGGCTCTTATAGTCGCACATCGAAAAACAATTGATATTCCTGGTCCATATCAAGTGCACAGTGGCGTGGACACAAGAATAATGCGGGTTATTTTAAAAGAAAAAATTTTACCTTAATTAATTTTCAAAATTTGTTTGTACGATCTGACTTTTCAAAATACATAAAAAAGGTACTCTTGTTATGTTTGGATAGGAAGCATCTTTAGCGAATAAATGGCAAAAATCATAAATATCAGGCACCCCAGGTAAAACAATACGTTACTTTTTTGAAAGAAGGCCGTGAGATAAGACATTGTTTCAAGAGTTCTTTAAGGAAGGTTAAAATTTAATGATTAAAAATAGTTGGTGCAGTAAAATTATATATAAATCTGTGCAATGGAAAGTCTTGTTGTTATTCTCGGATTAAAAGGACACGTTTAGGATTTATAAATATTTGTTAAGATTTTTGCTTAATTATGAATGTAAAAATTATTGTTTATTTGCGAGCACTGCACTAATGACAGCTAATAACAGTAATAGTTTAAATTCTTATCCAAAGTACCCACGGGACATAATATCTGGAAAAAATATAATTCTCCGTTCAACTTTTCTGAAAAACCCTGTAGGAACATACGAGGTCCGCAAGAAAAGACAAAATAACCATTGATTGCAAATAAATAAAAGAAGGCTGATGAGATCCATAAAGGCGATAAGAAAAATAAAACTAAAGAGTTTTAAGCCGCTCTTTTTTATCAGCCCATTTTCCTGTTTTGTTTCGTCAAAAGAATATTTAAAATAAATCAAAATGTGCTACCTATGTTTGTCATAATAAAACAGCAAAACGGTGTTCCACTCGTTTAACACTTGTTTTGTTATTTTCCTTTATTTATAATAAGGATTATTACGGAATCAAATTTAGCGTCGCTTTAAGACATTAAACACACTCTCCAATTAAATCAAAACAATTCTGTAGTTGCAAAACGGTGTTCCACTCTTTTAACATTTTTTTGTTATTTTCTTTTATTTGTAATCAGGAGTATTACGGAAATAAATTTAGCGTCGCTTTATAACAGAAAAACATTCAACAAACTCTCCCAATTAAATCAAAAGAAATCTGTAGTAGCAAAACGATGTTCCACTCTTTTAACATTTTTTTGTTATTTTTTATTGTGTACCAATCGCGCATACAATTTATCGTCGGTTTTTATGTAATATTAAACAAAAACATAAAAACCTTACCTTTTTTGTACTGTTGTGTACTATTGGGCGATTGCGGCGGACTGGGTTGATTATGATGATAATGCGGCGGAATAACATCAAGAACGACAGATCCATTTTTGTTTTGTTCCTGTTGATGATACATCTTGAAGCTGCTTTGGGTATGCATTTGCACAAGAACTTCACGACAGAAAAAAAATCACTTTTAAACTAAACTTGTGTAACACGAAATGACCGCTAATGCGAGGGTGGCGAAGAAGACCTGCTTCCACCAAAAAGGGTCGTGGTGAAATAATATTTTTCAGTGACAGTTGTTCAAAGTCTTTAGCGTCGGGGGTAACGAAAAGGGCGGAGCTGGTAGAGGTCCTGGTTGGCTGCGGTGTGACGTTTCCTGATTGGTTATACCGCCTTTGTAGACTTATGTCCGAAGGGATTTCGTTCGAAAGTCGCGCGAAACAGTCCTTATGGCCTCTTAGTAGATGTCGGAGCGTATTAAGCGGATATATGGACCATTTTCGGCCTTAATAACAAAGACTCGGCACACTAAGCTACCAGGCTTAGCTTAACGTATTGATTATATTTTTATGACTTCTATAAAGATGTTTTAGTAGCTTAATTTTATAGTTGAGTTTAACATGTAATTTTCTTTAAAGTTTATTTATGCAGAGACTTGTTTTTCTTTTCTAAAAATGGACGAGTTATTTCCAATACCTTTACACAATTAAAGTAGTATTCGTACTTAGGATTTAATTTAGACGGAATTTTTGACAAATACGTATAGTCGACCTTGTGGTATTGGTGTTTAGCCTTAGCAGAAGAGTAATTGTTTACTGAACCAAAGCCAGAAACTTTAAAAATTTATATTTTGTCAAAACCTAGGTTTTTTTTACTGCACCTACTAATTACTATAATTTAGCATCAGGGTTACAATTTGATAAACGGAGAAGCCGAAAATTTTGCTTGGGAAATGCGGATAAAATTATTTATTTATTTCTACTAAATTTTGACGTTTACGGGTTAGGTCTAAAAGCTGTTACTAAACGTTAATACACTTGTGAAGTTTAAATATGCAGGCTCGGATAAACGTTTTCCCAAAAACGGCAATTGCAACATTTTTATATACTTATGGCTATGACGTAAACAATGTGGGCAAATATTTAATGTTAATGGTAGCTTAAATTGTGTGTATTTTTGGAAAATCGTAACATTTCACCCAACATGCCCCTTTTTACAACAAAATTTACATTTATGTTTACATAATAAGGAGTAGGCGGCAAACCGGAAATGTTTTTAAATATTTTCACAAGCAAGTTTATGATATTGTTTAAATAATCAAGAGATTGTTATAAACACAATTGTGTAAATACACAATCGGGAAATGTCCAACTTAACTGCTTGGGTATATAGATATTTACCTGTTGATCAACGAATGTTTTCTCAAGACGTGCAGATAGTATGCACAAACGCTGACAATAAGTTCGGTACATTAAAGCAATAAAAAACGTTTATAATATAAACATGGGTCCAAAAAGATTTTATTGGAGAACAGTCAGGACTAAACTGTTGAGACTGTTCCTACTTCCAGGCACGGTCCCTCCGAGGAAAGTATTTTAGCCAGTATGTGGAATAAAATGTTTTTGTATATTTTAAGTTGTAAAATCCGCCTTCCTGCAATTTGAAATCACCCTGTATACAGAATCTCCTTTTCTTTCACATGTGATATCCTGATCTTGAAGTTGATAAAATAATATATGAATGAACACTTTTCATTGCCTTACATTATAAATTTGCTATTATTTGTCAATAATTAATACATGTACAGTTAAACCCGTGACCTTCGCCTCATGCTGTTTTGATCACGTCGAGATGTAAGACACGTCGACGCGTGATGTGCCGTCTGACTGTCTTCTCTGTACCACACCATCGCCGTATATGTGACTGCTACATAAAAGTTCGCTCAAAATAATAAATTCGCCGTTTTAAGATGTAAGAGTTTGTCGCCGTGTTATGGTGAGACAGCTAGGGATTTACTATATCGATATGCACTTTCTTCTGCAATTTTTCTCTGCCAAGATCATTTAGTTGTCATTAACCTCTAATTTCTTTACCATATCCTGGTACCGGATCGGTACCGCTACCGTCAATAAAACATCTAATTTTCATGTTCACACTGTAGCGCTGTGCATTTGTACAAATAATTCGAATAATATACGGAATAATTCAATTTCGATATATGGCATAACGACATTAAAATAAAACTTACTCAAGTTATCGAGTAATTTGATTATTGTAATACATACCGATACGAATTCGGTTAAATCAGCAAATCTTAGCAGAATTACAAAACAAATCAATGCCGTTTAAAAAATTACAACGGAGATGCCATCTACTAGAGTTTGCATTTTTCAAAGCCTACTTTTTGTGCCGGGGAAATAAAATTTCAAAAAGTTCTCCCACCCTGTATACCAAATTTTGCGCTAATATCTCGCGCCTGCCGCTACGCTACAGGCACGGCCATTCCATTAAAAACATGCTAGAAACAATAACCAGTAGCATTCCATCATCGACACAAAAAATAATTCTGAAAACGTAGGTATATCACCATCTTAGCATTGATCGAACGCTTACGTCAATTTTTGAACACCTTTTATTTACTATCCACATTAATTTTATTAGTAAATATTTTACATATTATGATGTTTCAATTTTTCCTTTCCATTTGGCATAAAACAAATCAGCACGAATTATTGCCCCCGGTTCTGACAAGCTCACTCAAGACAAGTTCGCATTAAAGACCATTTTGACATACTGTCTAATAACAAGCAAGTTTGCATTTTATTGCTAGGCAGTAGAAACCATTGTTTTTAAATTCAAAATTGAGAGTGGATGTCTTGCGAGCAGACTACGGAACCGCCTTTTAAAATTTAGCAACCAAACCGCTTGAAGGGCGAGGGAAGTAACGCGTTCGTCTAAAGGGTGGTACTTACTACACCGCAAAGAACGATGATCGGTGGCCCTGACCCACCGCATTGCAGGTCAAACTCTTCATTGGAGTGTAGTACGTCTCCGGCTTTGACTTGTAAATTAGTCACGTTACAGTTCTGAACACTGCTTGGTATATTAATTGTTTGGTACGGTTATTACGCCACTTTGCAGTTAACTTAAAGATATTTTATTGAATATAGCAGAATAACTTATTGCAGGCGTATTGGAAACTTAAAAGAGTTCTCAAAGCAATTAAGTTTTTGGAAAAATAGGTTTGTTCTGAATTATAGAATTTAGGACAACCCGATGCGATTTTTTGTATTATGATTAGGGTCTAAGGGTCTAAGGGAAAAGCCCCGTGCTAAAGTTTTCCACACTTTTGCCTTAAAAAGTAGAAGTGGTTTTTAAAGAGAGGCCCATCATTTTATTCTTGATCATCCAGCCAAGACTGTCTAAGAAGTGTACGTACTTATATAAACTTATTTCTTCTTACCAAACATTCTGCGCTCAGAGCAACCCAGCTGCTTCAACAAGACTTTCTTCCCCTTTACCCTTACCTATACTCTGCGCTTTGGGCAACTCATCCGCAGGTTTTGACTTGTTGGATGCGCTCAGGGTAACCCAGCCGCCGAATTCTCTTGATGCGCGCGTTTGGGGCAACCCAACTGCCACATCATTTAAAAATCTGATCATTCTTGAACACATATGAAAAGAATTAAAAAAATTAGTACACAGAACTTCTGTTACAACTAATTTTAATAAAAACAAAGCAGCTTTAAAATTATTCTAGACATTTATATTAACTAATTTTCAGAATGATCTGTTTGACTTATTTCCGTTGATGATTGACGTTTATGACTTTCATCATTTTCACTTTCGGTTTCGTCTGGTTCATGTGCGGTTGTTTCGTATTCCTCCTCAACTGTTGATGATCCTTTAACATCCTCACTAGATTCTGTTGTAATAAATGATCCATCACTGGAAATAGATCTCTTTATTTTTCTTTTCCCTCTAAAATTCACACTTTGTTTTCGTGTTCTTTTTTTACTTTTCTTGCAAACTGAATCACCGTCGTAGCAACTCTGACCGGTATCAGTCTCGTCAAACGAAGGACAACATATCCTTCTCAGCAACAAAAGTAAAATATTAAAAGGATACGTAAAAAAGAAAAATAAATTAATGCAAAATTCTGTTGAGCGTGAAATGCTTCTAACTTTTTCTTGTGTCTCGGGATGGACGGGCCAACCTTCTTGATCGTATAAAACTGCCCTGCTATATAAATCTTTTTCATAGTATTTCTCCATGGGATGGGGTAGATCTAGGATAACATCCAACCCCCAAAGCCCCACAGCTGGACAGCAAACGATTCCGATCAAAGCCTTGCACAATCCCAAGACGAAAATAGTTAATATGAGGAAGAGCAAGATGTACATGATCAGCGAAAGAACATCATCAAAAAAGGTATAATGTACCACGTAACTTGTAACAGGTAAAGACCCTTGAAAACCAGCGGCATGGTAATGTTGTAAAGACATGGGTATGCATTTGAGACCTTCAGTTGAACCGACACAAGCACAGAGGCAATGCCACGTGCAAATACAACGGTCGAATTTTTGTAAACGTATTCGTCTAAGAGCGACGAGTTCACCGTTGCTATTCAACGCTTCAACTGAGCAATAAAATCTATCAGCTGGAAGAGCACATTTGATACTCAATTGAAACACATGCTGATGTTGAGGAGGTATTAACACCGGTTTGGATTGGATGTTATTGAAGCTCGCGGGTATTTCCAACGGACAATCAGTTAGTCTAGCTACGAACGAGCTTGAAGTTAACCCAGAGTTCGTAATCTTAACCGTAAGGATTGTATTAGACGGACTGGTACTGTCAACATAGACTTCTGTAATTTGCGCGGAAGATTGAGGTCGCAAAATTGTATTAAAATCAGCTTTCAGTTCCAAATCAATAACGTTGGAATAACTCCCTTCATACTCCAATACCAAATATTGATCGCCGGTTTTTGGATTTTTTCGTATGGGATCGTTTGGTAGTTTCCCGAAATGCTTCAAAAAGAAACATCCTTTTCTTCCTAACTTTTCGGCGTCGTGATCGTGTTTCCATAACTGATACGGTTGGTTTGCCAAGCATGAGCCTCTTGGTCGGAAACACCGATTGGGTTGCTTCGCGAATGCTTCGAATCCCACTCCTGCAACATTGCATTGATTTCCATCCAAAGATACTTGACTTGCATGTGCTACCAGATATTCTGGAGGGCCTCCTTTTATTTCCGGATGTTTTTTAACATCACAATTTTTGACACCTTCAGGAATCATCAGCAAAGTTGATTTGTAATTTAAGGAATATTTGCTAGGATCGGTTTCTTGCAAATCTGAAGAGTATTTTACAGAAATGGTATTTTTCTCATCCGTGTATTGGTTTTTCATGGTACCAACATTTATCATTTTACCTTTTGTTATGTCTCTCCATATGATGTGTCCATCCATATCTTCATGTTTTTCAAAAAGTTCGATTAGGACTGAATTTTCGATTGTGGGAGGATCTAAGCGGTAAACTGTATACCATAGATCAGAAAAACGCAGGCAGTGCGTGCTTTCGTGGTAAGTTTCCGGATTATGACCTTTAGGTGTATGCATGTCGGCACAATTTTGCCCACCCCTTCTTTGAGCACCACTTGATAGCACTTGCCTTTTGGATCGTAACACTGTTTCTAAATTCTTTATTTGATTGTTCAACTCATTTGAATTTTTGTTTTTAATAACATCGTTTAAAATACTAAAATATTTTTGGGCTTGATAGTTAAGCAAACCTTCTTGGAGGTTTTGATTTACTTGGGGTTCCTGTTTAACAAAGTTTGGGTGGCCATTATGACCAAATTCGTTCCAAGCTGGATTTGACGGATTGTCGATGCGGTTTGGGGTCTGCGACGAAACTTTTTTATTATATATTTGGGTTGGTTCGACTTTTGGATTTTGATCAGCAAATAATTTAGAATTGTAATTGTCGAAATTGTTAGCGTTGTTTTCGGGTATGGTTTCAGGAAAGACCGTTTCGAATTTGGCTTCGCCCGTATTGTTCGTTTCATCTCTACGTATGTTATCCATACCCTTTAATAGTCTTGAACATTCAATCCCGTCTACAAAATAAGCAGGATTACTATAACGAATATCACTTTCAGTGTATTGGTTCAGAAATTTGGGTTGTCTGTTGGTATTTTTAAGTGCATCGCATGAACAACAAAATCCCTGACTGTATGGTATCATTTTTCCATTGTACGCAATTTTACCACAAATTGGATTGTTGGAAGTTGTATCACAACCAGTATAATTTGCACCGTGTTTGTTATAAACTTCTTCGCGAGCATGAGAATTAACCACGTGCAAAAATTTCAACCCATACACTTGCGTAATGGGATTTTGTTTAAGTTTTATCACATATGGTGTCAAAACTCTTGTACTTTTCTTCGTGTTAGGATCATAAACGTGATCCACAACAATATATTCGTTTTTAAAACTTTTAGAAGCACCTCCAGAAATTTTAATGGTTAGTAATAATTTTTTGCGACAGTTTGTTATGGATGACTGAGAAAGGGGTTCGTCCTTGTCGAAACCTTGGAATTTGACATCGTGTTCTATGGTCGAACAAATGGGTTTCTCGCATCGCCTAGTCAAATCGCTTCCTTCGCAAGATGTATTTGGACATCTTGCCAAAACCGCCCGAATTTCTATATTTGCAGGTTTTGACAAGGTCTTGCAACATCTCATTTTGTTCATGCAACATATGGCGTTTCTTAATTCACGATTTAGTTCATTGTGCGTTTGGATACGATCACGAAGACGTTCGTCGACGTTCGAAGCTGATAATGTTTGTAGAAAAATGTATAAATTCAATAAAATTGAAAGAAACATCATGATGGAAGGTTAGCTTGACATGTGTCATTTTGTTATGGGCGGGCAGCAAATGCAGAATCGTAGTTACCTTGGTCTTTTGGATTTGTGCCTAACGTGAAAATTACCCAATGAACAGCAAGGTCCGTACAAATAAACTTTGCTGAAGTTGATTTCTACAGACTTTGACAAACACAGCAGACACCCACATAAAGACTGTTCTCACTCAAATCAACGCCCCCATATCTTAACAGTTCAATCCACTTCCATACAACAAACCGCTACATCCACACCACCCACTTCTACAGCGTACTACTACCTACAAATCATGACAAAACATAAAGACTGTTTTCACACCCCTTCAACAACTGACTGCATTTATTCTACGAAAAACAAGTTACCTATTTTAGAATCATCCAGTGTGTATACAGTTCTTTGCTTCTATGGGAAAGCCTACATTAATAAGACGAAGCGGCCGATCATAATTCGTGTTTCCAAACACGAACGCTGCACTCGACTAAATCGTCTAGTCGGTTCGACCCTTGTGAAGCATAAACATGAAACAGTCCTTCCAGCTATCGTACTCGAGTAATCCGTGAATCTATTGATGAAATCTGTAAAAGACTTAACAACCTTAACCGAAATCACAGCTTGTCTCTTTACAATGCCTATAAACTACTGTTCATCCGACAGCAACCTTCCCGCCAAGCACACGCGGATCCGTCAAGCAGCTAATCATCCTATTCCTATAAACACAGTCCCTGCATCTTTCTCGTCGGTTGCGTACTAGCAGCAGCAGAGTACATAGCCTTAAAGATGTCCCGTGCAACCGTAGACGAAACGTCGGCAATAGCAGCACCTACGATGGGGCTTCAATCCGAAAGACCAGATGCCAATGACACTCATCACCCCGCAAAATATATAAGGCAGAAGCAAGGAAAAGGAGCCCGTGCCATGCCGAGATACCTTGAAAAACTTGAGAAAGGAAGATCGTCTTGTTATTGCAGCGAAGATACCTCAAAACGCAAGCCAACAGGGAAGAGCCCGTGAGCAGCCCAAATGTGCCGAGGCGTTTAGGCGAAGAGAGAACAGTCCTACTGCTGCAGCCAAGATACCTTGAGGTATTTTGGCAAAGAAAAAAAGCCCTGGTGCTGCAGAGAAAATACCTCGAGGCGAAAGTCAGCAAGTGACAGCTCGTGAGCTGCCGAGAGGCAAGGCAAGGGAATGCGGCTTGCTGCTGTAGCCGAGATATCTCGAGACGCATGCCACCAGGAGAGGGAAGTGGTTAGTAATTCCGGAGAGTTCAAGAAGGCGAAAACTAATTTTGTTTGTACGTATAAGCAAAACTATGGAAAACATCTGACGTAAGTCGGTACAACTCTTTAGCATGTGACTCAAGCAACAACAAAAATGATGCTCTCACTCTAAACCTTGACTCTCAGAAACGTCTTGAATAATTTAATAACATAATTTGTTTATTGATGATGCGTATTTATTTGAGGATTTATTTATGTATTGAAATGTATTTTATTTAGGTTTTACCGTAGCATGTAATTTAAAATGTTTTAATATTACGCATGACCTTGCTGAAGCCGCAAGTAAGCGAGAGGAAGTCCTTACCCGTTGACTGTATATACGCCCGCATTGACGTAGTAGGAATAATAATTAAAATCCCCACTTTGCGTATCGGCTATAAAAGTGGAAATCAGACGGTAGTAAATAGTTCATCTTTTCAACTTCAAATTTCCAGTCTTCCGATCGACAACCGACCACCAGGAAACCAGCCGACGTAACCGAACTTGGGAAATATTCAGTGTGAAAAAAATTCGGATTTTCTGGTGTTTCTGTATTTTAATTCCCTACCTCCTTCCCTCTATTTTCCCTTCTCCCCCCCCTTCCTACCCTCCCTCCCTCTTTTGCTATCTTCTTCTCTTCCTCCCTTTCTCCCCTGTTTTTCCCCTTTCTCTCTGTCCTTCCTCCCCCTCCATCTATCCTTCCTTCCTCCCTTCCTTCTTCCCCCTCCTTCTCTCCCACTTTTTGTTAATATTTATCTTTTTTCGTTCGTATTCATTGGTTAATGTTGTAATATTAAAAATACGATATTGTTTCTAAAATATGTAACCACCTTCTACTAAATTTTGAAACGTGTTAAGTGTTTTTTTTTTGATTTGAGTAATAGCGGAGCTAATAGCATTCTCAAGTCTTTGAGAAGCGCGTCATCGGTCACTCATTTTGATGATTTCAGCTTTTTTGTACGAAGTTTAAAAGTGAACCTTTAAGTAACGACAAAAATAGAATGTGCATGGGATAGGTCATAATTAAAACAAATTATTTAATGATGCAAAACTGCTTTATTAAAAAACTTATATTTGAAACACAGCTTGCTTAAAGATCTCATCTGATTGTGCTTCTCATCCAGAGAATGGATTTGATACTGAACTGGTATTGTAATTACCTTTTTTTATCTTAAATCAACCCTGCAGACAAACTAAATATCTAATCTATAATAAGTGTAGTTTCATCAGGATTTGGTACATAATTATGTTTTTGTTCTTCAAATAATTCCATAAGTTTTTTCGAAAATTCTTCATGTAGTGCGTCTATTTGTTCCTGAGTTGGATTTTCTACTTTTACAACATCTATTGGTTTTCCAACTAAAAAAAATCAAAATATAAATAAAAAATTAAAGTAACCGTAAAACTTACTTATGGTAAAAATAGGTCTGCGATGTGGTACCATTCCAAACGAATATTGAAAAAATCCACGACCCATTGGTACAACAAGAGCAACGCCAGTTTTATCTTTGACCCATTCTTGAATGTTTCTTACAATCGAACCTTCCGGGTTATCAAGCTGATCATAAAGGTTGGTTTCTCCAAACGAAAACACCGGTACCAGTGGTGTCCCATTCCTAAGGGCAATTTTAACAAATCCTTTACGTTTTTTTAGTACAATTCGATATTGCCCATGATTACAATTGAACGCTTCGGCTGCACCCCCAACCACCAAAACGGCTACTTTACCACCTTCAGGAGATCCCAAGATCCAATTTAAAGAATTTCTCGACGGACTGCATCCTCCTAATGCCAACACAAGTTCGCGCAATATGGGACTATAAAAATTTTGCGTTAAGGTTAACGGGTACGGCGTATGGTTCGGAAACAGTTCGTTAAAGCCGCTCCAGCTCGACGCAAATGCTGAAAAGAATCCAAGTGGTAATATTCCATGAGGGTAAAAACAAAACAAATAGTTTCGTTTGGGGTCTAGCTCGACCCAGGGCGCACGGTGAAGACGAATTGGAAAGTAGTCTCTGAAGTACTTCCACCATGTCCATCCACGGACCCATTCGCTTCTTCGACCTCCTCGTTCGCAAGATTTTATGTCTATGACGTATGTCCAAATTAAATAAATGAGCGCTACGTGCCAGTAATTAGTGTAGAAGATTAAGTAAGCTAGGAAAAGGGTACCGACGACTCCGCCAAATATTAATGTAGAGATTGCTGTAGTTACTGCTAATGTTTCTAATCTTCTATGGAGAGGAATAAACAATGGTGCAAATTTTATGCCCATTAGCTCCATCATCTGCAAAAGAAAATTAAATTAGAAACTATAGAGTGGCTAGGAAAACCCCGTCCAATTTTTTTTGCGGCGGTCAAGAGATGGCACTTTGGCAAAGAAAAATTAAATTAAAATACTGGCAATAACGCAGAATCCAAGACGTTTTAGTTGTTTTGCTTTAATATGGGGCGTATTTAATAACTAAAACGTCTTGGATTCTGCGTTGTTGCCAGTACTTTAATTTAATTTTTCTTTACTAAAGCGCCATCTCTTGACCGCCGCAAGAAAAGTGGCCGGGGTTTTCCTAGCCACTCTGTATAAAGGTAACGTGTATGTGTGTGTTATGTGGGTATTGTAAAAAACATAGACGAAGCAAGCACTTTGCCTGGATTTGTTTTCTGTACTTCAATAATATTTACTATTCATATTTTCCAAATACCATTAGGTTACAAGCCTGTTAATTCTGCGAGGCGCTGTGCCGTGACGACTACACGCTTGCCTGCCGACTCTGATGTCTATGAGAATATAAGTTTCTCCTCTCCGTCCAATTAAATGTAAAGAATAGATTTTTGCGGAAAAGTTAATAAAACACAAAATAAAATTTGACAACTTAGTGCGACGGGAGGGTACAGTAGCCAACCCTTCCACCCAAATAGTACAATTAGATATATTTATCCTGCACGGCCGAATAAGCTATAGCCTAAAGCCTAGTCCCCATGCAGCGAATTTTCGAAATGCGACTCGCAAAACACGTAAAAAATCAACGCAGGAAGCTTAACCATTTTGCAGAAAATTTCCGCCATTAGAGATACAAATATTTTCAACCAATAGAAAAGTTTACCACACAACCAAAATCGACGCATGAAATGAAATTTCGCAGAAAATGGCCCTTGAGAAATGGTATATAAACCAACCGTAGGTAGAACATAAGCAAACGGTCTGAATAATAAAACGAAACAACCCTGTAGCTCCTCTAAAAGCTCAAATCTGCATTTAGATCAAACTAACAGACGGTCCAAAGTCAAACAACCCCAGGAGCTCCCTCAAAAGCAAAATCATTTTGTGAATTCTAGTTGCGTAGAGGTCTAAAACGTGTTTTTCGCGAAAAATCGCGTGAATGATTTTTTTGTGGGCACAATAAGTACCATTCTCCTATACTATAAGTATGCGACAGTAAAAATGTCAACAAGTTAAGGTAATTACTATTTAATGATATATCACAGGTGCAGGTTGTTGTAATATCTTGAAGTTATTATTAAGTATATATGTTTATGTAAGTCGTAAAAGCATGCGTAGACACAGAAGATGATAACATATATAAAGAGAAATAATACATGCAATCGTAAAAAATCATGACTGGTTATATTCTTTAGTAAACAGCGTATTTCCAGTGATTTGAAATGTGGGATCATTTAAACTTTTTTTTAAACTCAAATTTACTTTATAGGATAAACAATACTAGATCTGTATTTTTTTAGTTGTTACATAGGAGTTTTATTAACAGCAAAATTATTACAATTTGTATTTTAGAAGGCGTTTAAAAAACACGCCAAAATATGACGTGATTTGGCGGTAAATATGCGCATGCGTATTTATTTTTGTGTTGTTGCTCTTGGTACCATTGCCTGCTGTTAACACTGTGGTGAACGTTTGGGCCGACAACGTATAGTTTATTATTATTAATATAATCATCATGAAGGCGGGTTTTGCTTTCCCATACTTCTACTGAAACATGAAAATTGCAAAAATGCCAGGTTATCAAAATTTTGGAAATTTTCAAATATTATTTCTCAAAAATTATCCACACCAATTTTTTTCTATCGACTTAGAAAGTTGAAAAAAAATTGTGTAGGCAGTTTTTGAAAAATATTTTATTTTTAATTTTTTAAATTTTTAAGCAACGTCATTGCGATCTTTCCAGATTTTCAAAATTAGTTTTACTTTATCGTATACTACCCACGAAGAGCCCCAAACAAGTTGTCTGATCCCGATTAGACAACTGCTTTTTGAGTTAAAGTCAAGATTTTCAAAAAGTTGTACCTAGAGGCCGCCATTTTGAAGCTAGAGAGTTCGGTAAAAAAATTTTAATTTGCCTTAAGTTCTTCTCTCAGATCCCGTGTTCAAATTTCTAAAATTTTATTTCGGAAAAAAAAGCTACCAACAAAACATGTCTAACTTCCGTTTTCGGTTTCGAATTTTTTGATAAGCTAACTAGAACTTCAATTTTCGATTTATCTCTTGATTTAAAATTTCATCAAAATCGGTCCAGTACTTTAGCCTTTACAGGCGTCACACGCCCACACACCCCCACTCAGCCACAGATAGACATTTTTTAAAAACCATTCCTTAGGGTTCCTTGAACCCCTAAACGTGTATTTCCGTTAAAATCTAGATTTCGAAAATTTTTATTAAACCCGAGATTAAACCAATACTTCCCCATAGCTAAGGTATGGGAAAGTAAATACTATACTTTTAAATATCAACCGAAAGTTAGGTTGTTTTAAAATATATTTTTCATTTTTTTGCAATTTTTTGATAACTTTTCAAACAAACTATTTCCAGCGATTTTTGGTCCGACATACGAAGCGCAATTTGTAATTAGCTGTAGGACGCTTAACAAAGTAGCAATATTTTCCAATATATTTCCCGAGCATCTCTTTATAAATTTGCCAAATCAAGAACTAAAATTTAATATTTTAATAGTTTACTAACTATCGCAAACCATCACAACTAAAAACTAACTTCAAAAGAAACAAATTACGTACTCATGTTGCACGAACCCCCAGTTCCCTCCTCTGCACCCGTCACTGGATCAACTAACTGCTTTCAAGGTGAGAAGTGAAAATAGGCACACACCATAACCTGTTCGTACACAAATCCACGCATCTACTCGTAAAGCGCAGTTCGAAATTCGTTTTACGTTTGCCAAAAATTAAAAGAAAGTATGTCACTACTTACTGGTTATCCCTTCTAACGTTGTTGTTTTTGTACATGTTTCTTTCCACATCTAAATACCATATTTTTATATAACTAGAAGTCTATAAGTATTGCCTAGCTCACCTTTGAACGCGCATTATGTCTAATTACCATACATACGTCACTGAATTTCAAATATTAGACTGGCACCATGCCATAAAAATAACATTAACGCAAGAATTCAGCAAATATTTATAATAAGTACAATTATTATTGAAAAAAATGTGGTTTTAAATTTGGTAATTATGAAATACTAGTTTTGAGTAAAAAGTAATAGAACTTTCTCGTGCAAATGTGGAAAAATTTTTAATTTTCAAAAAAAAAATATATAAAAATGTTGATATTTTGTAAATTGCGAAAAGTTGCTACAATTTAAAAAAAAATGAGAATGAATATAAACTGAATTGTTGACAAAAAATCTATATTTGACGTAAAAAAAGTATTTATTGACGTTACAAATTTGTTTAATTTATTAATATTAAACGGTGTTTTTTATATTCTTAAGTTATAAAACAGTTTAAATACACGTGAAAAAATCAATATTTGACATCAAAATATTAAATTCTACGACCAAAATTTTTTCACATGCTAGGTTGCTGTGCGTCTACCATTATAAACCCTTGGGTTAGGTAATTTTCAACAAGAATAATTTTTTTTGTATATTTGTAGGAAGAATAATACTTATTTTCATTTCAAAATAAAATCTTAACCTTATATTGCATTATGTGCCCGTTTGGGAACACACATAAAATTTTTAATACCTATGTATGATGTACCCAAGAAGGAACAATTCCTAAGTCAGTAGTTTAACCCGGAAGATGGCGCCACCTGCTTTGAAAATTGAAAATTACTTTCTAAGCACAACAGTTGAGGTTATGTGTTGTGTAGCTGGTTTTGTTTCAATTATTATTTTATAAAACATGGTAAGTTTTAGCAAATAAAATTATTTTACAGTGTAACAATACCTTGCAGATACATTTAGTTAGATTAGATTAAGAATTTCGATTAAATATAAATAAAATCTACGTAAATTTAGATCGGTTCCCAAATGGGAACATTATGCTTTCCAGCAAAATTCCGTCAGTAAATGAGAAATATATTTTTCCAGAAATATTATGGACTTTATTCAGCCCAGATTATTTTATGGAAAAGTAGTAGCTGACCAGTACCGAGTAAGAGCAATTCCTATTTAAGTTAAGTGGTTTCGGAACTTTCTGATGACCAAACCACCACTTCAAAACTGATGCCAACTAGCGGTACTAATGACGATGAAAGCAGTCCATCCTATGATTCAGATGACAATATAAGGGTTGTTTTTCGCAGAAAAACAAAGTGGTCCGTCCCAGAAGTTCTACACCAGAACATACGCCAAATGGTATGTGTATTGAGCCAAGACTCAATCAGTATATGCAAAATGATTAGTTTTCTCATTGGCCTGCATAGACAACAAACAGAAAACGCGCAAAAAAATAAAATGTCAAGAAAAATCGAGGATCAAATGTGAGAAAATCAACGTACATTTGTGTTTTGATTCAAAAAACAACTGTTTAAACGTTTTCTATTGCAGTACAAACTAAAAATTACTTTTATTATGTTACTAAAGGGTTGCTTTAAAATTATTTTTCGTTTAACAGCTTTTGTTTTTTAAATTAGAAATAAATGATTGTGTTAATTATAATGTGCCCGATTGGGAACGTACTATTTTTTTTAAATAAAAGTTTGTTGATAGGTAATTACTTTATTTGTTGCCATTGTGCTTGGCTATTATAAACCCTTTTACAAGCAAAATCAATTTTTTTTTTATTAAAAAACAGTAATTAATTCATGCAATAGAGGGTTAAAGAGTAAGCGTTTCCGGACTCATGTTTATATGCACTGTTCATAATGTCATAGCTTTGTAAACACCCAATTGATACGTATTATAATTGAGGACTACAGAAAAAAAAATTATAAGCCATGTTTTTGTTTACACCCAGTATATCTCATTATTTGCTATTATTAGAAAAAAATATAAATTCTGTCTTCAGAATATTTTTATACATTTTGTTGATATTGTATCGTGTAAGACAGGCTGTTTATCGACCGGAGGTTTTGCTATCACCGTCGTTCAGCAGCTCTCAGATGTGCTGAAATCTGGATAGTCATGAAAACGCGAATAAAGCGAATAACGGAACGGCAGTCCAACTTTAAACACGAAAATGACTACAACGGAACAATAATTGCAACTTGCAACATTTTTATTGCTTGCCATTTGATGTTTATTCGTTTCTGCCATTTTTTACAAAGCTACACATTTGTTTTCTAAACACGACCAAGATTTGTCAACAATAAGAAAAATAATTTGAAAAAAATCGAAACTGGGGAAAAACCTTTTTAGATTTTGAATACAAATTAGTGAAAAGTCTTATGCATTTTTTTACTGTGTATAACAAAAGATAAAATATTGGGACCAACATTTATTGCAGAAACATCAAAAATTATAACACAAAATACGATATGTGATTATAGTAAACTGTTACGCGTTTAGTAAGCAATTTTGTGAAACGTCCTCATATTTTTTTATGGCCAGAAAATCACACGAGTATTGAATTCGTGATATTATTAGAATATTATCAGCCCTTTATTTCTATTTTGTTCCCATCAAAATGAAAAATCAATTCAGCATTTATGGTGAAACAGGTAGTGTTGATATACAGTATGTTCTAAAATAAATGCCACGACTTATGTCTTATGAGGTTTATGGGAATCAACCTACGGAAATTTATTTCGATTAATAATACATATAAAGTAACGAAGATAACGATAGGAGTGGTGATAAGCCTTAGCAGCGGAAACAAGCCGACGGCAATTTGTTACTATTAATATTTCTAAAAATTAGTTTATCGTTGAAATTCTGCATAATTATTCTTACAGTAAACACTACTTAAATCTCTTAATACTTGTAAATTGATGAATATTTCTAAAAAGAATCCGGTGTCTCCCCTAAAATAAATTTCGTAATTTAATTGGCAGTAGGTAAAGGAAATACTCATGTATTATGGAACGAGTTTGCCCTGACATGATAATTGTATTGTATAAATACAATGAGGCAATCAAACGCTTTAACCCTACAGATTTAGCGGAGTTCATGGCATCCAGATGGGAAAAGTGGTAATAGCACGTTGGGGAATACACCCTATTAAAAGTGTAAATCCCTGCGCAAAAAGTGCAGAAATAATTTGTCATTCTTTCTCTGTACTGCTGTAGTAGAACATAATTGATAAAAATTATTTTAGGGGTGTTCGCATTTATGCATAATCTAATAAAATTAATAAGTGGAAACGGATTGCTTTGAGATTATTATTATAAGCCCCCCTTCCCCGGATATTATTTTTATTCAATATTTTTTTAGTTATTTTTTGTAATACTGTTTTGGCAGAAATTTTAAACACCCTGTGCATATAATGTGTTAAAACTACCATAATTAATTTTTTATTTATGTTTCGTTTATAAAAATTACTGCAGCTTTCAGGCTTCTCATTTCAGAAGTATAAAAATATAATACTAAACCCTCGCGCGAACGCTCACAAATAAAAATCCAATTAAGCTAAACGACAAAACAAGCTAAAAACCTTCCGCTATAAAGTCATAATAAACATATATGCACTCACATCTAAAAACAACCCTGTAAATAAAACAGATAAAATCGCGTCTCCCTCTTTGTGGGCCTATTAGGCTCCCCCATGTTTAGACTGGTTTAAATTGACTTATAATTTGTGATAAAAAAAAAGAAATTTCGTCAAGCTAGGGGGACTTGGTACTTAAAACACTTAAAAGCGTTAAACAGAAGCAGGTTTATTAAAACGTTTATCTTTTAATAGTTTTCCTTTAAGTGGTTTAGGTAAATTAATGTAGTTATGGAAATAAACAAGACAGATCTCTTAAACTAAATTACATTCATTTAAAACAGAAAATTGTATTTATTTTGTGTAAGTATACTTGAACAACATTTCATGCATCGAGTTGCGTTCTTGAATTGCTCTATATTAAACCCATAACCGAAACGGGGTTCAGACCTGGAGATCATGCTGGCCAGAAATTAAAAAAGTGCAATTTTAATTTTGGACGTTTCTGGTCATGATTTCGCAGCTCTGATCTATTCTATTATTTTCCTTCTTATACAACTACTTGTGGTCTTCTACCCTCTAAGCCATGGTATTACTATCCCCATACCGCAAATAACCATTAAAATTTGTATAAGGTGCTAGGGTATAATCTCGATAAGAACTACGCTGACTTACACTTACTTGACTTGGCAACCAACATTTTTCTCTAGGATAACTCGAGCTGAATTGTGATTACAGTGTAAACCGTGCTCTTCGCGTACCTCTAGATTATACTCAATAATTAAACAATTATGCAACGTTTACTCGTCTCAAGAGATTGGAGCAGAAAATTGCCTTGGGCTGCGCAATAACAGCAGCTTATTCCCTTATCATATTAATAACATCCGACCAAGACTGCTTGTAATACTGGGAGAGGGTAAGTAAAATTATCCTGAAAGCAGCACACTTAGGCTGCCCTCTACCAATACATTTTCGAAGCTCTTGCAACAGCATGAAAGCCATTCTAAACGGAGACATTGCAGAAGCAGCACTGTACGTAAGCAGTTATACAGTCTGTCAATTTAACATGAGATGGCGCTGCATAAAAAAGTGTAACATGTACTTACGATAGTTTCACGGATATATAATAAGAACTGGATGCCCGACAAACGCATGCGGTAGTGAAGCAGGTCTGACGTCACGGCGGCCATGTTAGTTGTGGGCAAAACATTGTCAACTAACGTTGTGCTTATGCGTGTTTCCTAGTTTTTATTAAAAATATTTTAAGTGTTTTATGTATATTTTTAATTCCCACCGTTGCTAACATATATTCATATTATTTATTTATTAGTATTGGGACTAGTTAGTGGTGATAATCAACTTAAAAATGCCGCAATCTTGTGTGGCAGTTGGTTGTACAAATCGACATACAAAAGGGACCTCTTTGCAATTCTTCTTGTAAGTACTAAATATATAAGTAATATAATAAATTAATTAAATAATTTACCGCAGGTTTCCACTAAAAAACGAAAATAAACTTAAGAAGTGGATGAATGCACTACACAGGGATAATTGGACACCTACAAAGTATTCCAGAATTTGTAGCGAGCATTTTAAACCCGAGGATTATTGTGGACCAGGAATGAATGTTCCATATTTGAAAGAAGATACTGTGCCTTCTATTTTTAAAGCATTTCCCGCACACCTTCAAAAGCAGCCTCCGAAACCGAGGATAAGGAAAAAACGAACTATTAATGTTCGTGATGTGTCTCCCCCAAAACAGCAACCCAATATTGAAGTGGAATTAGATTCAGAAGCATCTACTTCAAAAAGAATAAAGTTGGAACCAAGTCCAATGACAGTACACCTTCGCAAAAAAATAAAAATGCTCAATCAAAAAGTGAGAAGGAGAAATCGAAGAATAACGCAATTGGTCGCCAAATGATTATTAATTTAAAATTCCAAAGCTGAAAGTAGTAAAAGATAATGTGTTGTTTTACATATGTGGTTATATAGTGAAAAAAATCGTTAGTTCTATAAATTGTGTTAACTGTGCCAATATGCTGATAAAAGATACCAATGAACGTAATTACGCACATGCAGGTCTTTATACCAGATATGTAGACACAATTAATAGAGGAGGTCTTGTATCTACATCAGTAAGTGTCTTTAAAATCGTATCTGAATCAGAAAACGTATTTATGTTATTATATAAAACAATTTTAAATAAAGTTGTAAACAGGTTTGCACTTGATGGTACTATATTTACTAATCATTATGAATGTAATTTCACCGAAATAGCATTTGAAGTTCCTCACAAACTACAATTAATAAAATCTGTTGTCAAAAGATACCTTAAATTTAAATTTTTTTTGTTTGGTAAATTTTATACCAATGAAATTATGAAACCAGTTAGCAAACGTCAACAACTGAATAAATTAATTTTATTTAATAGCGAATAACGGACAATTTTAATCATTTATAATAATTTGTAAAATTGTATTTTATTATAATATTTTATTGTATCTAGTTTTATTAATACTTATTAAAATATATTTTACATTATGGAAATATGTATTTCATTGCCAAAATATCATGATTTTTGTTATTCTTGTATATGAAGAATACTTATAAAATTAATATAATAGTTTCTGACAAGAATCACATCACAATTTTTGCTGCAAATTTCTTAAAATGTCGCAGAAATAAAAATTCGCGAAAATTTCGCGCAACTTAAAAATTAATTAATCCAAACCAACAGGAACGCTTCCACAGAAAATTTCTCTCGAATTCGCATCCATAGGAACTGAGTTTTACATTACATAACAGGTAGCATAAAAAAAACTAACTATTACTGCAGAGAAATTCTATAAAATAGTTTAAATTCTAATGCGTTACTTGAACAAATTTAAATATACGCCCACAACTAACATGGCCGCCATGACGTCAGACCGGCTTCACTTCCAGTATGCATAGGGACTAAACAGTCAGGCATCCAGTTATATTTATATCCGTGGATAGTTTATAGTTTCTAATTTATTAAAAAAAATAACCTATTTTTTTAGAAATGTGATTTAAAGCGGTAGTTAACATCTTGGTGGAAATACAGTGTTTGGTAACAAGGTGAAGTTAATAAAATTATGCATGATTTTAATGGAAACTTTACTTTATATGGTTAATATTAATTATAGATATAGCAAACTTTTACCGTTTGCATGCACATATCCAGATTTATGTCTGGTTTAGAAAATAGTATAAAAGCATCTTGTTTTTTATAATGCAGCAGTTTAATTTTGTACGATATGTAAACAACAATCATATGTATTTGTAATACTTAGGCACAAACAGATTTAAATTTAAAATACACCTACCGCTGGTGGTGCCATCTAAGAATATTATCATAAAAATAGCCAAAAAGTAATACAAGGACTTGGTTTTGTTTAACAAAAAAAAAGACGAAAAGATTGGTGGTTAAAACGGAAGTAACACCAACCAAAAGCGAATTTATTCTCATACAAAAAAAAATTTAACTTACTGATTTGGTATCAAAAAAACTCGACAATAAAACAAGCAGAATTTATTCAGTCATAAAAAAGAAAATACATTAGGATATTCACTAACCACGATTTACGATATGTCAACTAGTTATTAAAGGATTATCTTTTATATAATTTGACTTGTTTGCTGTGCTTGAGGCTTAATTTTGATATGCAGTTTTCATGATAAGGAATGGAAAGAAGCTACTCAATATTTCCAAAACTAGCAACAAGAAAATTACAGATACTTTCACATTTAAAAACAATTACATTTTAATGGTAAGTAAATAATATCACAGATACTAGGTAAAAATATAATTTAAAAAATAATTAAAATGTTTGTTTATAAAAGTACTTTACTGTTATCTTGTATTCTAGTGGACAACATGGCGGCGAAAAACGCCAATACCACTGTTATCACAGCGGGGAACAACAAAATCGTGTGCACTAACATATTGTAGATGGGTATGGCACAAAGGGATGCAAGGTGGAACAAACTGCGCATCATTCCGTGCGCAGTACACCTGAAACAAAAGAATTTCAATATGGCTGCATAACCTATCCCCACTTCGCAACATTATTAATCAATATTTCATTAACTACCCCACATACAATTTTAGAACAAACTTTAAAACAAATTACAAGTTGGTAAGAAGGTAAGAACACAACCAACCTTAAATGGCAGGGATATCCTTCAATTACAACCATGGTTATAGTATTGACAGCACACATGAGCAGAACCTTAATGGTGGCTTCAACGACGAGTACGGATATAAAATTTACCAGGAAAAAGATTCCAATTCCTGTCAAACTTGCTAAAATTAACAGCACCACTAATACGGGAGGTCTGGATGTGTATTCCAGAATAAAACCCAGAAACAATAATGCTGGTACCATGGGAGCAGCCCATGCAATTGTTTCTTGAAATAAATCATCTAAATATATGTTATAGTCGAAATCAACTACACAATCCGATACCAGCGATAGAAAAGTGTTATTTGCCAAATTGCAATTTAAAAAGTGATGCTCAGTGATATCGGTATCGATAAATCTAAAAAAGTAAAAGCATTAAATCAATATTTTTTTAAATTTATAAACGTTACCTTGACTCTTTTATGGTAGAATTTTCAAAATATGTAATGGACGATTTAACATTTGAAAATTCAGTTTCCTCAAATAGACAATTGACGAATTCAACATGGTTAAAATCTAAATGCGCAAACGTTACGTTTTTAAATATAGAATCTTTGTACTGGACGTTTTCAATAGTTGAATTGAAAGTAGTTCCTGTGTAATTTGCGTTACTCAAGTACCTCTTCATCGAAAAATAGTCTAAGTCGTTCATCTCCCGTATCCTTGAATATGAGAAAGTCGATATGCCCATGTAGACGAATCCCAAAATTAGATGCAACGTTGCCAGTAGTAACGTTGTGCGGAAGTGAGATGGAGAAGAGATACGTTGGAACGCTTCACGGAACTGAAAAAGAAAAAATATTGTTTTGCGTACCTTCAAAAAAATACGGCAATCCCGTTTTTAAAGTAAATTGTTGTACTGCAATCTACGCCACTGATGGTAATTTTTAATCGATGACACCGATGCAGATATAGTTTCAGAAGGACATTGCGATCAATATTTCATATAAATAAAAGCAACAATATTCAAGTTCAAGGCGACAATAATTTGCCTGTCTGGGTATTCATTACTCTTATCGCCGCACCGAGTGTTTTCAAATGAAAATATGTCCCAACTCATTAACGTGCGTCACGATATACAGTCACTCATATACGGGTCAAATTAAAATTGCCGTTCTAATACGTTTCAGGTTATTTTTAGGACATGGTTTTGAAGTAGTTCAAATATACCATGGAGTATAAATGTTTGATTGGAGCTGTCTAATGTGTCTATATCAGGAAATCGTTGAAATGACCGCCACATTTGATCCAATATGGCGAAAAAACTATTTTTTAAACTATAAAGTCCGTGGAGGCATTGTACGGATAATGCAAACTGCAGAAATGCCTAACAAGTTCTTGAGACTGCCCAGAGGCCCTGAAGTAGTTAACCTTTGTTCTGGTGGCATGGCACCACGTATGGTGAGGAAGGGCGAGGTTTACCATGAAGTACCAAAAGCAGCATCAACTCCTTACTGGAAAAATGTAACTCCCAATGGAAGTGAAATGGATCCACAATATCATTAATCCTTTTACCCATGAGCGAAACAATCACGATTACTGTTAGACATGATGTATGTGCCATGCCCCAGACCTTCGCCACTAACATCAGAAATTTTTTTCACGTATCATTGAGAGGATTCTTAGTATCTGGGATGCACTTCCACATAACAGTGTACCCTGCGAATTTTGGTAAAAAAATTAATGCGCCAGTTCTTTTGTACGCGCTCGAGCCAATCAGCGCTTGAAGGGTCTAATCCAACACCACTACAAGTTAAACTCCACGAATGAAAGTTATTTCTTATCTCTTCCTCTCCTTTCTGCACCACAACCCCAGTCTGTCTCACTCTCTCACGACATAATGAAAAATGGTGTGTTAACAGACAATATCAAAATTCACCCAAAGGGTTCGCGGGAATAATGTTGACAGTGAACTCGTCGCCCATGGAAACGAAACAGTATAAAACTAAATGCAAGAACGCAGAAAAATTAGTTCATCTTAGAATTAAACACTATAGCGGTCACCAGATCGAGCTTCAGCCTCCGGTCATCAGCACTACCCTCAGATCGAAATCTAGCGGTCAAATCATCCTCGTAGGCTTCTCCTATATGCCGTATGAACTAACCCCCTCCCCCAGGAAGCATTAGATTACTAGGGGCCACACCTCTCCACAGGCCAATCAGCACTTAGCTTCGAGGCAAAACAGCACCTACGCACCCCAAAACTGCACTAAGCGCTCCTCAACACTTGACGAAGCGGCCCTTAGCACCACGAGCACTAAAATCACCCAGCAGGTTCCGACGACACCGCCTCAGTTTCCACGATGGAATTTGGTGCTGTAATATATAATTTTGTCTAAAATAAAATATTTCTTTCAAGCAGCATGAATTTGGATAGTGTTAGTGTTGAAGATCTTTAATCCAAGGAACTGCTGGCCGAACAAACACAAGTGCTATCTCCAAACCCAGTTGAATCTCCTCACTCTGCAGTGTCAGTTGCGGTTGTAGACGGAATGGCAGAAATTCATACATTGAAGCTTCTAAAGGACACCCGGACAGTATCAAATTTGGTAAATCAGTTCTGGTAATTTCTCAGACCTTCATGTTGTATTTGATACCTAGACAGAAACTCGCCACAAAATGCCACAAGGAACAGACGGTAGCATGATAAATTACTAACTCAGTACAAAATAGAAGCCAAAACGAACATAAAATCTGTCCTACTGAAGACATTTTCTATCGCATGTCGAAAACAAAGATGCTCTAACCGAACTATTACGTAACAATCTATTAAAAATTGCTACAAGTTTGAACAAGAATGTTGTTGCTTCCCTTGGTTGTTTGATTGTTTCCTAACGTGATGATGTAAGGGCTACCAAGCTCCATGTCGAAGGGAAGGAGTTTACAACAGTGGCTTGCGGGTTTCAAAGGAACATCCACTGTATGATTTACCGTAGAACAACACGAGAAGAAGCTGATACAAAAATCAGTCTGCGCATGCACTACAACAACCAAAGGAAGAGCTCAGTTGCTGAGAATTTTTCCTCCCAACACGAACGTTTTTCTATTGGCCATCCACCGATATCTACAACTAGCAAAAGAATCTTTTGGTGTTTTAACAGAGGTTAAGCATCGGGAAGTTTCTTTAAGTGAAGTAGATGGAGCTTTATAACAAACACGAATTGAAGCTTTACTCGGAATGCATACCCGTTCTGGAGTTGACATAACAGACTCTTCTTCTGGTAATCCTATACGAGTTTCTGGGACAGGTTCGTGGAAGCTGATCTGAAAGCTCTCGCATCATAAGGACTAACAGAAGTCAGTGAAGAAAAAACGTACCAAGTCTGTGGCGAATACATTTGCTCGTGCTATGCTGCGTGTGCCAAAAGTAAATACACCTTCCAAA
This sequence comes from Ctenicera cuprea, assembly GCA_958336395.1. Taxonomy (NCBI): domain Eukaryota; kingdom Metazoa; phylum Arthropoda; class Insecta; order Coleoptera; family Elateridae; genus Ctenicera; species Ctenicera cuprea. The sequence goes on along the minus strand of OY284486.1, from coordinate 84,118,664 downwards.
ACCTAGCCTACCACCAGTGACAGACTGTTTTAAAAGTTCCACTATTCAGGACATATTTACAAACAAATTACAAACGTGTTGAAATCAACAAAATCTCATTATTTAGAACAGTATGTGTAATACAAATCAGCAAGTTTGAACTGCTTGTATTGTAATGATCAAGCATTCTTGGTAGAGCACTACGCAGTAATTGTACATACAGAAATAAGTTCAAACCAATTTTCCCTACATCAATAATCTATATTAGGCTTTCCTTCGGACACACTTATTTTTATCACCAACATGGTTTAAGCAACTTTATTTCAATCTTTACCATAAACTCTTTACCGTCACATGCGTGCATATTAATTACGTCATGAAAGAAGTTAACAATTACGATAAAAAAAAGTCACGCACGAAGATTAATCTGCTACAAGTCGCCAAGTGCGCGTGTTTTGCGCGATGTCGTATCTTAGGTGTTTAAACTGCGACAATTACTTCAAAATTACTGTTTAAACACGGAAATCCAAAGGTCACACTCGAACCCCATACTTACTGTACTCAATCCATGCGAAAAAACATTTCTAGAAGGACTAACGGGGCGATCACGATAAGCACTTCTTCCGGGTAGCTCTAACTCAGTAAGTCCATATTGAGTCCTCGCTTTGTTCAATCTATGCAATCTCTGGTAAACAGCCAAAGCTTCGACTTCCCTTGAGGCTTCCAATAAATACCTTGGAGATTCGGACGCCCAAATTAAACCTACAATACACGCAATGGTCGGAAGGATGTTTAATATGAGGAATTGGTGCCATGAACTCCAGTGTTCGCGATTGTCCAATACTACATCGGCCCCATCACTTGGCAGGATTAAATGTGCTACAGTCGAAGTGAGTAATGCCCCCAATGGCCAGAAGGAGTGTAGAAGACCTGTGTATCTTGTGCGGGTTGCTCGTGGACACGTTTCGGATAGGTAGCTGAAGGTCAATGGAACGGCTCCTGCTACTCCAAGTCCGGAGCAAAATCTGCAAAATAACTGAATGTTGGTCACATTTATTCACCAGTTTTTGATATTGATCTACGATGGTAGTACCCGCCAAAACCACAATTTACGCGAATTTTGTTATTTATGCAATTATTTGTTCTGCACATTATTGAACGAACTCTACTTTAAACAGGAAAACAATACATAACCGTGTCATGGAAACCGTTCCCTTGTTATTCAACGTGGTATCTATGAATGTCAACTGCGGCGTGAATTAGCGTATTATAATTCCATTTCGCGTTAATGAAGTCGTCAAACTGGCTGAAAATTTCCGGAGACTTGCTTCACAGTATCAAGAAAGTACACTCAAAATTTTAAATGTCGTGAAACTTTTCGTGACAATCCAGGAAGATGAGAACTTAACTAGGGACCTACAAATGAAATGCCCTCTATGTGCGGCGTGAAAAAGGAAAAGATGGAAAGAATCTTCTAAACAGGTATCAGCAGTCAAACCGACTTCTACGCATAAGAACATTTTAACATAGCCGTGAGACTGTTCGTGACAATCCAGTAAAAGGAGAACTTGGCTGGGGACTTACAAATGAAACGCGCTTTATGTGAGGCGTGAAAAAAGAAAAGATGGAAGGAATCTGCTAAGCAGATATCAGCAGTCAAACCGACTTCTACGCACAAGAACATTTTAACATAGCCGCGAGACTGTTCGTGACAATCCAGTAAAAGGAGAACCTGGCCGGGAACGTACAAATGAAATACGATTTATGTGCGGCGTGGAAAAAGAGTAGATGGAATGAATCTGCTAAGCAGATATTAGCAGTCATGCCTACTTTTACGCACAAGCACGAAAATGCCCATGCAGCAATAACAATAAAATAAAAAGGATTTGGCTTCAAATATGGCTAGGATCGACCAGGACGCGTTCCGTTCTCATTAGCACTCTTCGTGTGGCCTCTATCCTATCCTTAGTTGAAACCAAACGCAATTTGTTGCTTCGCAACTTTCCCTCGGCTACACGTAAAGGGCATTTCATTTGTGTTGAAGTCCCCAGTCAAGCTTTTGCATTTCCGGGTATTATATTATCTGCCTTCGCTTTTGGTTTCAACTATAGATGATATTAAGGCAACCTAAAAAATTCTAATGCGAACGAAACGCGTCATGATCCATCATAGCCACAGCTAAATCAAAATTCTTAACTTTTACAGGAAGATGAATGTTAACTGCAACGATATACTCAAAGTAAGCCACCAAATAACCGATTCTCTCCGAAATAGTGGCGAAAACCAACAAGACGTTTAATGACTGCGACTTCTTAAGTGTAGTTTCTTAAAACTGTGAGCTGAGTTTGCGTAAAATTTGAGCCGGTTTGACACCTTTGTTAATGCGAAATAGTAGCAAAAATTGATTTAAAACAAAAATGCTGCTTCATGCTGTAGTTGACACAAACATCGACCATGTTGAAGGGTTTCCATGACAACGGTTACGTATTGTTTTCTGTTTAGAACATAATAATTAGTATCTTCGGTAATGTGCATAACGGATAATTGCATTAATCACTCAATTCTCCCTGTTTTGCGGAAATTCCTGTTTTGGCGTGAACACCCCGTAAATAGGGAAGCACAGAAACAAGTTACTTCCGAAGTTTTCTCTTAAACTTTCCAAACAAAATTGTTGGGGTTTTAATTTGAAATCCTACTAGCGGTTTCTGTTCAATATGTAATTAACTCCAAAGTTGTTTTCGTTGTGCTTGTAACTGCTAAGAAGGTTTCTCCATCTCAAATGAATAATTTATTGCTTGTCGCAATCCGCCAACTTCACCTTTACAAACTTTGTTATTTGCAACTTATACTTTTAACCTTTTGGCGTGTAATTTATCACTTCTCGTAAGTGGTAAAGTTTCTAATAATAGTTGAATTCATTACCTAGCAGTCATGAAGGTCCCATAAGTTGGCATGACTGCAGCAACTGCAGAAAACAAAGCTGCAACTGATAGAGCGCTGACCAAAGCCCTTCGACGACCCAAACGATCGCCCAAAATTCCCCAAGCTAGTGACCCTGCAGCTAGGGCCAGAAGAGTGATTGATACTGCAAGAAAATGGTTGCGTTAATAGGTTGTAAACAAAATAAAAATTTAGTGTTAACAAAAGCTCGCATGAATCTTCTCCAAATTATGGAGAAAAATATCATCTAGATGGTTAAGGTTACAAATTTCTGGGCAAAATGGCAGTTTGAAAAATGGTTTCATCTGATTTACCTTTGACAGACTCATCTAGATGGTTAAGGTAGCAAATTTACCAGCAAAATAATTGAAAAGTGGCTTCATCACACTTACCAAGCCATCCTTTCCGATGTTCGTCAATACAGAGCTGAAGTTCTGCTGAAGGTAGAATGAAACCCAAACTGCATAACTCCGAGCATTCGGCTGCTAAACCCAAACCTAACACTAAAGTTAAAAGAAGTTGTGCCCTTCCAACAGCAGCCTGCGATATAGCGTCTTCATGAAATCCAACAAGTGCTTCTCCGCCGATTCCCACCCCTCCTCCACTGCCCGTAGAAGACACTGGAAAAATATATTTTATCAAAAATCTGGAGTTTCCTTTGTATATATAAGTTGGAGTTATTGACATTTTAATTTGATGTAAATGTCAAATTTAATATGGGAAGAAAAATCACTGTCCTAAAATTAACAGAAAGAGTTTGAGTTTATGGTTACCATAGAAGGAAACGTTTGGGTTTAGATCAAAATCCATTGGCGTTAGGTTATAATCACATTAAATTTTTTTTTAAATGTCAGATATTGAAACTAGTTTCTTATTAAAAATTGTAAAGTTGGTAGCTTTGCTTTTTGGCTTAACGATTTTCCGTCGCGTCGTCTATGTTGATGTGTGTGTCAGTTTACAGACTAGCGCAGATGAATTCGAATTTGAAAGAATGTGAGAATTGTTTTAAAACAATATCTACTAGAGGGCGGCGGGGCCAAACATGACGACTATTCAATTTACTCTACACTACAATTGGTTTACATTACGTGCTGTCTCCTACTGAATCATTAAATAAAATTATACCAAATTTTGTTTTTTCGTCTGCAATCGTTAGAAATCGCAATTGTTATTTAATTTTGCTTAAATTATGATATATTTTAACTGCATCGTTTAAAATTTAAACATTTTGGTAAATATTATCACATAATAAACAGCAAAGCATTTTGCCCTGCTGACATCTAGCGGCTGATTTCAGAAATAGCTTGTAAATTTGATTATGATCGTAAATTAATTAATTTTAAGATATTGACGTTATTACACGTTGTGAACCTCTTTTATAAAATATATCGAGTGTTGCATTAAAATTTCAAGACCTAGAATATTATCAAAATCGTAAAATAGATCTTTGCTATTATTTCACTTTTCGACTAGGTCTTCCGAGTTTAGGCGGTGTTAAGCCGAAATTTCTCATAGCGTTGCTAATAAAAAAGTGTTAGAATTATTTGATTGTAACTGTTGGGGCTAGTTCATTAACCTGAAGTAGGGGAGAACGGGGTTGGTTGACTCAGGTGCTGGTTGACACACTTGCCATATCTCCAGTGTTTGAAGTCTGGCAACACTGTAAATGGCACCACATAAATCATCGGGCTGAGTTGTATCGAAAATCTTGTTTAGTACGCATTTGGAAAACGTTGGTAGAAGTAATAAGGATTTGTGGTTTTTAAATATTATAAGTATTTTTTTTTTTTGGTTCTTGTATTGCGTTCGTTTGTGGTATACCGTTAAATTACTTTTATTAATTATTACGTTGATTGCTTAACAAAATAGAAACAATATGCTGCGTTTGCAGTTCCACACATAGTGCTGTATTTTACAGTAAAATCGTAAAAGCTTCCCCCCCCCCCCCCCCGTCTACTTACTTTTAAACGGGTAGATGTGAAACTACCAAAATTTGGGTTATTATTATTGCAGAATAGATACAATATTTTGAAAAATAAATGCCGACTTAAATTTACAAAATGGCCTCATTGCCGTAGCGTTTTCTTTTAAACTAAATTTATCAAAACAGGATCTGAGTGAAGAACTTAAGGCAAATCGAACGCGTTTTATTAATCAAATTTGAAGATCAAAAATGGGTACCTCTTTATTTATTAAACGGGGTCCGGTAAAATTTTTTTTCTTATGCATAATTGCTGCATGACTAGTAAAACCAAAATGTAAAGTTAGTTTTTAGATACTTTTATAGTTGGTGGGACTATTATAGAAAAAGTAAATTCCAAATATTTAATAATTAAAAACCCAGCATCATTATTGCTGGCGTTTCGAACTTAAAGCTGTAATAAAGGTTGCAGTATAGATTGAATGGCGGGTTGCCTATCTAGCTTGTTTTCTTATAAATCAAACAGTCGGTGAAATGTACAACGTTATAACTATAACAAATTACACTTTTGCAAATACGGCAAGTATTAATATCTATTATGAGAAAGTCCATTCGAAGTTACCACTTCGGCTTTTTGTTGCTATTACAACGGAAAATATCCATGCGGTGCAAAAAACGACATCAAATAGTAAAAAAAAAATCTAGAAAAGGTGAACGGTAGTACTTTAATTTGTTAACGCAAGCTTTTTAATTAGTGTGTTTTTAAAGCTTTAGACTGGTTTAGATTCAAGCTAGTTAAATTAATGACTTTAAATCACGCAACCATATATAAAGTACCTGCTTTAAAACTTAGGAGCAACACAAATGCAGTATCATCAATTAAATAGTATAAGATCTACACTCACACGCACACGTAGGTTGCATGATAGATAAAGATCAGTATATGCAACGTGTTAACCACTTTTTAATTCTATGGAGAAAAAATAGAAATTTATTTAATATCCGTTATAATTTAGCTGTTGTAAGCGTTTATCGTTATTGATCACTCAGTATAATTAATTTCTGTAGGGTGGTTCATAACATGTGGGACGCGTTTTGAGAGTAGATTCAGAATCTGGAAATAATGAAAAGAAAAGTTCCAAAAACAAGGGTGCGTAAATGCTTCGTTACGGAGTTACAGCCTCATGAAAATGGATCAGTCTAATCAGTTTTTTGTTGTTGTCTTTCGCAGTTTTTGATATTTTATATGTGAGTATTAGTCATTTAGCTTAGCATTTCTACTAATTTCTGTTTAAATCACTACATCAGAGGTGTCTCATATAAGGGAGGAGGAGCACGCAAGATTTTCTTCTAAATATTTTAGATTTTTACTGTTTTTGAAGTTATTGTTATATAATTTCATTTTCCGTGTCAAAATACACAAAAAAGTACTCTTGTTGAAAGTCATCGGTAAATCCAACAGTTTTTGACACTGTTGTGTCATCCAATATAATTTTTTAAATTATTATCTGCGTATTACATTTTTCTGTAAACAAAGTCAATAATACACAATATTGATTCATTTGTTACTATTAGGTCATATATGTCCCATCAAAGAAAACTAATGGGACGTATGTGTCCCAGGCTGTAATTTTCAAAATACGTTTTGAAAAAAAAAGTTTTCAAGAAATGTCTTTTTTAACACCATATTAACGCAAAATCCCAACAAAACGATACTCCAACGCAAAAAAAAAAGTCATAGTAAAAAAAGCAATACAAACAGGAATGGCTACTCAGGAGGTTTGAATAATTTTTTCCAAGTTATTTCTCAACTCATCAGTGGTATGTGATTAGATTATTTCACGAATAACAAACCGAACTGTCAAATTAATTGTAATTTAAAAATAACAAATAAATCAAGTCAGTAGATTGTTTAGATACGTCAACAAAATTTTGTTCGTCAAAATAAACACAATTTGCTATGCAGGAAGTTTGAGTAACTTACCCCGATTACTTTTTCAGATTAACGCGAGTTGAGTATGCGTAGATAATATAATCGCATAATATAGGTATCAAATTGTTAAATTAATCGTATTTTTATTAACCAGCAAGCAACACATATAAGTTGCCCAAATTTATTCACTATAAAAGTAGCGAAGTTAAACTTTTCTATTGGCTGCTGAAACAGCAAATGCGACCGACGTAGTGATTGGTAGATATGACTGAAATTAAATCAAATTTGTAGCACAGGATTATAACAACAATACTTTCTCAAGTACGTAGACTTAGCGAAAATTAATGCTTTAAAGGCTCCGAACACTAAATTGTGTAATTGGTGAAGTTCTGCTAATTTAACAATTTATTTAAAACCTTTACGAAATACCTAACAAAAAAATTAAATTTGTGTCTAATTAGCATGCAAACAATTTTGAAAAAACAAAAGAACAGCAGCCTCGGGAAAAACACCGTCCCTTGTTTGAAAAGTTTTTAATCACTTCGCTATATTAGTTACAGCAAAATTCTCCTGGGACAAAAATAAGTACGTACTGGTAATTAAAAGTTCCTAATGTGTTTTTTAATTAAATGTTTTTGTTTTACCTGAATTTTTTGTATAGAACAAATTGGCTGTAAAATTACTTTTTGTTTTCTGTAAATTCTTTTTTCTTCGATCAGTAAAGCACATTCGTTAGGAAATTTATATTTTAAATGCTGGTGATTTATTTACAGGAAAAATTAAATTAATGGAATAAGAAAGTATTAAAGTTTACTTATAAGAACAAAAACTTCTAAAAAACGGTTAAATATAAATTGTTACTTAAAAAAAAAAATCATGGGGCTGTACGTGAACACATCTTTATGATTCCCGTCTCATCCCCTTACCCGATCTCAGCGCACTTACCGCTATTTACCGGTCTAGCATGCCCCACCCGAAAAGGTATGCAACCCAACATACACACCATGCACAACGTGCTTGAACACGCCACGCCGGGTTTAACTCGTTCAGAACAATAAATAAAAAACAGAAGATACTTTAAGTCACATATTTACAATTAATAACTGAGAAAATTAAGTAAATAAGCATTAACTTATACAGGGTGAGTCAACACGAGCGCGGTAGTTGATATCTCTTTTACTATTTAAAATAAATAAAAAAATATTTACATAAAAGTGGTGGGGAACAAACAGAGTTACATTTTGAAACTATTTTGATTATACAGGGGGTTCCATATATGGGTGATATACCAAACTCATGTTCTTTTTAATACAGCACACTTTATATTTCTGCATATTGTTAGTCGTTTGGAATTTCACTTTTATACCCTGTATAATTAAATACTATTTTAAAATATGGGACTTATGGTCATTTTAAATAGTAAAGTAATTAGTATCACTACCGCAGCCTTTTTGAGGCATTCCGTGTTAAGTGAACTAATAATACCATTTTATCAACAATATCTAGAAACAATTATTGTTTTGTTTTAGTTCAAATATTTTAGTAATATTTCTTACAATAAGGAAAGTTAGATATGAGGATAAATCAGAAATTACTAAAAAAAAAACATGTAATGGAACTAACTTATTGTTATTGAGTGTCCTTGGCATCACTCTATTATTTTATAATTTATCCTTCAAATCTTGTATGTAGTACACACCTGTGACTTCTTCATACATAAATGATGCAGTTTGATTGGTTTTTGAACCATAATGTACGTTGAATAATTCTATGCGAACAGAATAATGCTTTTAGGGTTAAACTACTATATTCTGCTAACGTCAGTTTGATTCGTTTTTAATTTTGTCGTTTGCGTGATTTTCTAACATTTGCAATTTACGTCAGCTTAGTTTCTTCAGTTTATCAGATTTAGGACGTAGATAGCAGATAAATTGTCTATTGAATCAAAAGAAAGACCACTACCACACCGACACTAATGTATTATTTCATACTGCTGAAAGGACAAGAATTCTTAAATATTATTTTTCCTTTACTTTAAACACGTTTCAGATAGCACCAGTGAAACTTAGTATCTAAGCGTCTAAAGTACCATTTTTCACAGAAAAGCATGTAAATTACGAAATTTATTTATTTATGCATAAACATCCCCCCAAAGTATTCGCTTAGAAAACATCACCTTTTCTACATAAGAAAAATTGTACAAACTTAACTTGCAACTTTCTGTAAATTCAGACCTTCATGCGTAAAAGATAACTAAATTATAGAAAAATGACGGGCAGTAACCCATCACGTATTGCGCAACAACAATAAAAAATTTTGAGCCAATTATGTCGGTTATTCGATCCCATCATTATGGTAGTGGAATGTATTGCGCCGCAACAACAAATTTTAACGAAATAATTTAATCAATAGTTGGATCGCTTCACTATAGTAGGTACTTCCCCGTTATGCAATGCGCCACAACAACAAATATTTGAGCGAAAGGTGTTTATTGAATCGCACCACTATACTTCCCTGTCATGTATAGTGCCGCAACAACACATTTTGAGCGAGTAATGTTGATTATTGGATCACATCGCTGTGGTAGGTACTTCCCCATCGTGCATTGTACCACAACAACAACTTTTGAGCGAATAATCTGGATTAGTGAATCGCTTTATTAAGGTAGAGTAATGTATTGCGCCGCAACAACAAATTTTGAGCGTGTAAAGTTATAGACTTAATATTCCTTTTAAGGTAATGTCGATTATTGAATCGCATCACTGTGTTAATGTCATCTATTGCACCGCAGCCAAAATGTTGAGCGAGTAATGTTGATTATTGGATCAAATCGCTATGGTAGTGTTGTGTAGTAATCAGCTTTATACGCCCCACTGCTGGGCTCCGGCACTCTTCTCCTCCACGTACTCTCCTTAGCGCTAAGGTGGAGTACGAGAGACCTACAGTTTAACGTCAAATCCGAACGTCTAAGTACCAAAGAAGGTTTTAGGCATTAAGACCCCACGGCTGCCTTTACCGGATTGGAGAAAGTGAGCGGCGGGTTGCGGATAGATTTTTATTGCTGCATGGCTTCGGCGGGGAATCGAACCCTAGACCTTTAGCTTTAGAGGCTGAGCGCCCAACCTCTGAGCTACCGCCACTATCGGTAGTGTCATGTATTGAGCGGCAATAGCAAATTTTGAACAATTAACGTCGATTATTGAATGGCATCACTATGATAGTGTCCTGTATTGCGCCGCAATAACAAATTTTGAGCGAATACTATCGGTTAATCCCATCACTATTGTAGGTACTTCCCCGTCACACAATGCGCCGCAATAACACAAACAATATCGATTATTGGATCACTTTGCTGTATCAGTGTTATGTATTGCACCGCAACAGCAAATTTTAAACGAATAGCGTCATTTATTTGATGGCATCACTATGCCAGAGTCATTTATTGCGCCGTAACAACAAATCTTTTGAGCAAATAATCTTGATTATTGGTTTATTGAGCAAATAATGTCGTTTGTTGTATCACATAACAATGATAGCGTCATGTATTGCACCGCAACAACAAATTTTGAGCGAATAATTTAGACTATTGGCTTGCATCACGACGGTAGTGTCATGTATTGCGCCGGAACAGCGAATTTTGAGCGAATAATGTCGATTATTGGATTGCGCCTGTATAGTAGTGTCATGTATTGCGCCGTAACAACAAATTTTGAGCAAATAATTTCAACTATTGGCTTGCATCACTACAGTAGTGTGATGTATTGCGCCAAAACAGCGAATTTTGAGCAAATAATGTCGATTATTAGATTGCACCTTTATAGTAGTGTCATGTATTGCGCCGCAACAACAAATTTTGAGCAAATAGTTTCAACTATTGCCTTGCATCACTACAGTAGTGTCATGTATTGTGCCAAAACAGCGAATTTTGAGCAAATAATGTCGATAAAGAAGAAGAAGAAAAATGTCGATTATTTGATTCCACCTTTATAGTAGTGTCATGTATTGCGCCGCAACAACAAATTTTTAGCAAATAATTTCGACTATTAGCTTGCATTACTACAGTAGTGTCATGTATTGCGCCGAAACAGCGAATTTTGAGCGAATAATGTCGATTATTGGATTGCACCTTTATAGTAGTGTCGTGTATTGCGCCACAACAACAAATTTTAACTGAATAATTTCGACCGTTGGTTCGCATCACAAATAATGTAGTTTGTTGTATCACATAACTATGGTAGCGTCATGTATTGCACCGCAACAACAAATTTTGAGGGAATAATTTCGACTATTGGCATGCATCACCACAGTAGTGTCATGTATTGCGCTACAATAGCAAATTTTTGGCGAATAATGTCGATTATTGAATTCCACCTCATTAGTAGTGTGATGTATTGCGTCGAACAACAAATTTTTGAACGAATAATTTCGATTATTGGCTCGCATCCGGCATCACTATAGTGGTGTCATGTATTGCGTCGCAACATCACATTATGACCAAATAATTTCGATTATTTGCTCACATCACTATAGTAGTGTGAGGTATTGTGCCGCAATAGCAAATTTTTGACTGAATAATTTCGATTATTCGCTCACATCACTATAGTACTGTCAGGTATTGCACCGCAACAACAAATTTTGAGGGAATAATTTCGACTATTGGCATGCTCACTATAGTAGTGTCATGTATTGCGCTACAATAGCAAATTTTTGGCGAATAATGTCGATTATTAAATCCCACAACATTGGTAGTGTGATGTATTCCGTCGCAACAACAAATTTTTGAACGAATAATTTCGATTATTGGCTCGCATCCGGCATCACTATAGTGGTGTCATGTATTGCGCCGCAACATCACATTTTGACCGAATAATTTCGATTATTCGCTCACATCACTATAGTAGTGTGAGGTATTGTGCCGCAATAGCAAATTTTTGGCGAATAATGTCGATTATTGAATCCCACCACATTGGTAGTGTGATATATTGCGTCGCAACAACAAATTTTTGAACGAATAATTTCGATTATTGGCTCGCATCCGGCATCACTATAGTGGTGTCATGTATTGCGCCGCAACATCACATTTTGACCGAATAATTTCGATTATTCGCTCACATCACTATAGTAGTGTGAGGTATTGTGCCGCAATAGCAAATTTTTGGCGAATAATGTCGATTATTGAATCCCACCACATTGGTAGTGTGATGATTGCGTCGCAACAACAAATTTTTGACCGAATAATTTCGATTATTCGCTCACATCACTATAGTGGTGTCAGGTATTGCGCCGCAACAGCAAATTTTGAGCGAATAATTTCGCTTATAGAATTACAACAACAACAAATTTTGAGCAAGAAATTGTAATTAATGGATTACATCTCTATAGTAGTTACTTTGCTCATTTTAAGGTCATTTTAAGCGATTAATTTAAAATAATGAATCACCCTGTAGATGCTTCCCATCATAAATTGCGCAACAAGAACAAATTCTGAGAATCATTTTACTATTGTAGATACTTCCCCATCGTGTATTTCGCAACAAAACATAGCTTTGAGCGAAAAATGTCAATTATTGGTTTACATCACTATAATAGTTCCCCGTCGGAATATATGAAGGGGCAGTACTAAATCTTGTTTCCTTTTCTCTTTCCGCAATCTCACAGGATACAGCGTATGTCCTAGATTGAACCGTGACTCATAGTAAGTAGTCACACCACTCACTTTCATATAAAAGTATAATACATAGAAATAATTATGCGGGTCTTACGTCGAGGTTCGGGGGGGCCGTTCTGTGATTGCTCCAGCGGGGGAACCAAACATGCGGATTCTTCACACATTTTGTTTTACTGTTATTGTATGGAGATCTTCGTCTGCGTCGCTGCGTCTCATCTGCAAAATTCCAAATTATTACCTAGTATTATTTATTTGTACAATATGAAAAATTCAAAATAAAACCTTCGATTTGGAAATTAAATCTACGGAAAAATTTTTATAAAATTTATTTTAAATTTGCTTGTTTTAACAATAAAAAAAATTGTATCATTTTTGGGAAATCCCCCCCTGTATCATTATAATACGTGCCGCCACTGAACGCAACCAATTAATTGGTCACGAGAAATTTAGCTACGTTTAAATTCTCCATTCAAGTTTTAATGAAAATAGTTTTCAATGAAAATTCGTTTGTTTCTCATTTAAATTCATTTGTTGTGTAACGTCCACGTTATTTTGAAACGAAAGAGAAACTTGACTAAACTCAATTAAGTGTTATACACCTTTATAATCGAATATCAAGACTAGGTAGAACGAAAATCAATTTATAACGTTGACATTTCACATTTACTGGGGAACCTTCCAGTTTACCATTAAGTTCACCACAAATTTCACTGTTCTTATTCGGAAAATTTAGAAAACAACAGTGTTGCTCTAGATCAAGTTGGTGCGAAACTGAATGGTATTTATTATTGTTAGGCAATTATGATGAAATAATGAAACGATTAAGAGCGGCAAATGATGAGTCAAAAAAATTATAGATAAAAGCGAAATATTCAGAGAACTAAGTGAGATAAGGAGGTTGGAAGATAATAATAATTAATGAACCGTTGCACTCAGGTTTAATTTTCTTTGTTCGCCTGAGTATAACGAATAGTTAATTACATTTGATAAATAGTGTGGCGAAAATCGAAATCAATTAATTCACTGTTAATTTTGCTACAAACAAACGGTCAGCTGGGTCGGTATAAGTATAGTCTGAAATAAAAAAAAATGTTCGTTTAGTACAGCGTACAGCGAAATAATTTATATATTTGCACTTAAGAACGACCGCTAACGCGCTACTCGCTAACACAGTTAATTACAGAAACCTGATATTTGCAAAATAATAGTTTTTTTCTACTGGACGAGTCCAGCACCTGGTACGAATTCGGCGAAAACGCTTTTATATTGCAAGGGTATCCGACTCGCCACGTCCCACCCAAATTCAACACGTCCAAATATAAAGATTGAGTAATATCGAATTTTAGTCAAGGGTGTAACCACTCCACAAAGCGATCCACACCTCGTTTCAATTTTTTTTTCATGAGTACAAAAGACTTCTACGAACTTCAAGGTGGTGTCCAATATTTGTTTATATTACAAAGCGTCTCCTTGATTTCGATAATTATCTAAATCTAATATTTTTGATACTGAACAACTTTTACCTTAATACTGTCATGTATGATAAAGCTGTTCTATAAGAAGAGTAAATTACATAATTTATTATTTTTAGTACTGACGTCATTATAATTATAAACTTCAAATTGTATTAAGATCTTTTTTAAGTTCATTGTTAATAATAAAAGACAGAACAGTTTTTCGTTAATTTTTTAGTACTTATCAAAAAACAAAAAATTTGGTAATTTTACTATTTTTAGTAAAATCGATTTAATAGTTGCATTTATTTTGTTTGTCAAATCCTTATTTTACTGAATGGCCTACAAACATCGGAATATTTATTAGCACGAAGGAATGAAACAAAGTATAAAGAAAACTTGTTCAGAATTGGATTTGATTTCTTATACGGGATTCAATTATTTAATGGCTCACTATTGCTATCTCTGTTATTATAGTCCAGTCCACGAGCAACTAAAAGTGTTAAAATAACGATTTTCGTGGTAACATCTTTTGAAATGATTTTTCTTTCTATGACAATTCGTGAAAATATGTGGTTGCCAACCAAAAAAATCGCGTGCGATCCCTCTAGGAAGGACTATTAAATACCCCGTTTATCAATTTTTACATATACATAAATTGCAGAGGTATATTTTATCACTCTAAAAAATTTAAACTTTTTTCTTTACATTTATTTGATAGAATGACTTTTAAAGTTTGTCAAATACATTGTTCTTACGGCGAAATAAAACTTTAAAGAGGCGTAGCCAAAAATTTGCTTTTAAGAAGCGCGCCTGTTTTTTTGAACTTGTGCTCCTTGTTAAATTATCGAGGAATTAAAAAAATTGACAAGAGTAACTTTTTTATGCGCAAAATGTCGACTGTCCTTCTAATAAAAACAAAATTTGAAAAATTTGCTAAAATAAAAAAGGTACAGAAGAAAATCTAAAATCCAGTTCAACGAGTATAGTTACTTCTCGTTCTACCTCACGGGAAGCCCATCATTATTGTTCAGTCCGTCGTGGGCGTGATAAGGATACGGAAGAAATCAATTCTTATTTATTTAGATTTATAGAGCGCTGTCTAACTTTGTAAAAATATACAGAGCGCGATTCTTTTAAATTCAAAAAAATTCCTCATAATCAAAAATTAATATGCCGTCCGTTCTCTAAAAACTGCCCCGCGCTACAGCGCCGTTATTATAAATTTTAAGTTAGATTAAATGTCCCACAAAGCTCTATATTTTGGCGATGCTCACTTTTTTTATACTTTCAACTGTTTTGAAATTGTGGCGCTTTCGTCGATAATTATTGGCCGTTAAATTGATTTTACGAATATCTTTTGTATTTAAAATTCCGTTTTTGTAATAAAACGGGGATAATAAAAACATTTCGGCTTAAACTAAATAGTTCATGAGTAATAGTAGAATAAAGTTAACAACTTTAATTTTTAGGTACAGCATTATTTAGGGTGGTTAATTTTCCTCCTGCCACCATAATTTTGGTAGACGAATTAGTCCTACCACTTTTGGTTTTTTAAATCCCAGAAAATCTTTCGACAAAAAATCCAAACATTTATTTTTTCTCATAAAAAAAACAGAATCTGTTTTTAAGTGCAGTAAGACATGCCCGCAGGCAAAGCCCAACAGGTTTATTCGTTAGCAAAACCGACACGGTGGTAGCACTGCTGTGCTCTTACAAGTCACTCTTTTGAAATAGGATAATATAATTTCTAAAGTATGGGAAACTTCAGAGAAACTGTTTCGCTCAACTGTTTAAATCTTTTGTTCTTTATTAAATATTGCATATTGCATTGATTTTTCCCCTAACGTTTCAAATTTGGTAAAACTAAAATTAGCGGACCATGGCTTTTAAAATCTTTGTCTAATAAATATTACCTATATAAAGTTCAGGAAACTTTTCGCAGAAGTTTTCTTTTTGCAGAGTCAATTGAAACTTAAATTTGTTTACAATACCAATATTTAAACTTGGTTAAAATTTATTCAGAAAAATAAAACAAGTGACGAACGTTATTCAGAAAATTACTGTATTATAAAAAGTATTTTTTTTACAAAAATGCTTCAATAATATTATTTTTAGACGAAAACCAAGAAATGATTTGAATTTTCCCGCTTGTTCAATCGAACAATAATTCAATTATCTTAAAATACCATAGCAAAAACAATTGTAAAACACATCACTTCGCCTTTTTCTTTGTTAACTAACAACCACAATCGCAATTCAGTTGTTATACATTCGCAAGGAAACAAAAGCAAACCATCAAAAACAAACCATGAATAAAACAAAAACGAATCGGCGAATACAGTTAGCAAATGTTTATTCGCTCATTCCAAAAACATTAAAATTTATTTTAACTTTGTTCGGTAAAACAAAACTAAACAGCAGAATTTGAGAAAACAAACACACAACGCTTCGTTTCACTTTAAAACTGCGATAGGCATTTGTCTTAACAAAACACAATCAGCTAATAAGGAAGTTAATAGTCAAGACCAATTTAAGGTAATTATTATATAAAACAGAAGCTTCAACAACGTGCACTCTACGTTCAAACTCGGATTTTTAAAAATATAAAAAAAAAACAAAACGCAATCTAAAGTTTAAAAATATATTTACATAACAAAAAAAACTTGAGTGTAATATTGTTAATATAAATAAATAAAAATAATCATAAATAAAAAATAACACACAAAGGATGCCCTAACATGTCAACTCTTGCAATCAAACAATAAAAAAAGCAAGTAAAAAAATCAACCCCACGTATTAAATTTACTAATTATAACAGAGCGCTGAAAAGGTTTTTGGGGATCGAACTCACCTGGAAGAGCTTCGCAAACTAATAAAGCGAATAGGTTTATGTAAAAGCGTTGTCACCTTAAGCACGCTACCGGTTTCGTTACTGTATTATTGATTTTGTTAGAACCCCATACCCTCAATCAATAAAATACCGCACGCCTCTGCGTTATTTCAGACTACAACAGTTCCAATACGTGCCAACAGATGACACCATCTATTGCTGTCTTTACGGAAATTCTATCAACTTTAAATTTTATATTTTGTTGGTCCATAATCCAGTGACGTACAAAAAATTTAAAAGAGTAAATTAATATTTTTAATAGTAGATTTCAAAACAATTTTTTTTAAACAATATATGAAATTAAATTACCTGGGTTTGTGGCAGCGTCCCTTTTAAATACAATGCCAAACAGAAAAGTGCATTATTATAAAATATTACTGAAGAAACGCACAGAAAATCACAAATGATGATAGTTCGTGACTGTTAAAAGCACGACTATAATTAACTCCATTAGCATGTTTTAAGCACGTGACTCATCAAAGTAATTAGAACAAAGATGTCTGGATTTTATGATAGCAAATGTTTACACAGGTGTTCATTAGTAAATCACTATAATGAGTAGTGGTAGGTAAAAGATGTTACAGTAAGGGACTTGGGATGTTTTATTTAGAGGCTTCACCTAAAATTCTAATAAAGTTAGTCTTTCACAATACTATGACAAGTAGTGAGTTGCCAGTTACGTACCGCTTACGGCTATAAAAGTACAAGTACAGTTAAAAGCAGAGAAATGCCCAAGTGTTGCTAAATAAAGATAAAGATCGATTTGTTTTTTGGTTTTTTTCCTTTCCTAGTATGAAATTTAGTGACGGTATCAATCAGAAAAAAAAATCATTATTCAAACAACGCGGGTATAGCCTCTAAAAATGACTGCAATTAAAAAAATAATTCTAATAATCTTATTCTACTGTTCGAGCCCCACTCTCTCTTTTTCTCTCCTATACTTTCCCCTCCCATTTTTCCATATGGTCCGTACTCAGATGCGTGTCCTAAAATGTTTTATTTTCAATGTGTGTTTTACCACCGCCATATTAACACCAAACTTCTTCCCCATCTATAAAAGACACAACGTACCGATACACTCACGCCACCTACATCTATAGCACTTCTACCTTACATACACAAAATCAACCACCGCATCAGCAGACTACTTAAACAACAAAACATAAAAACCATTTTTACACTTTCTCAAAAACTTGTATAGAGTACTGAAACGTCCTGCAGAGTCGGCTATTGCAGAGCATATACTTGATACAGGCCACAACATTCAATTTGACAAGACTAAAATCCTGACCCGTTCTTCTAACTACCTCAACCGTGTGATCCGTAAATCCATAAAACTCTTAACAATCTTAACCGAGACCGCAATGCTTACAAACTACTTTTTTCTACAACACAACATTATACACAACAGCCCTGCCCTGCAACTGCTACAGCATGACAGCCAATCACAGGCACATCAGTCACACACCCGCCCCTTATAAACCTAGTGCCTGCACTTTTCTTGCCAGTTGTGTTTGAGATCCCAAAGTGGCCACAGCCCTGAAGATGTTCCGTGCAACTGAAGACGAATCGTCGGCCGTTTAATCACGAATGACACGGCTCCAACCCGAAAGCCTAGATGCTATGATGTTTATTTATAAGATTATTAATAATAAGCTGCCAAAATGTTTAAAAGAAATTTTAATGAAAGTATCTGAAGTACATAATTATTTAACAAGACAGAGATTTTTTTAATATTACTAAGAAGAGTAGAACTAAGTCCGTGCATTTTACATAAAGGAGTAAAAATGTATAATGGATTACCGGAATACGTAAAGAAAAGTTTATCTTTATGTATGTATGTATAAAATGTAATGTTATATAAGTTTGTTCAGTTTATTGGCAATTTGGTTAGTTATGTTTTCCTATCTTTTTTTTTCAGTTTCAGCTAATAACATGTGAGTTGTAGGTTTAGCTAACTGCTCATAAAGAATTATTTATTTATATAAAAAAAAACTCTTGAATTCTGAGACGGCAACGAGTGTAGGTACCTTTTTTGTAGATGTTTGTATGGAGAATATCGTAAGTTAAAAGTTAGAAAATATTATGCGAGTACAAAATACGTTAAGAGATATGTAAGAGCACCACGCACATCTGCGCCCCTCGTCGATAAATTTCAACAAGAACAACTGAACTAGTAAAATATCTGTACAAAATTTGTATTAAATGAAACAGGAATTAGACTGTTGTTACATTCGACTAGAAACATCCGTAGTCTGCAATAGTAAAAAAATTTATTTCTTAAATGTGAAACTATGTAGTACAAAAATATGTTAATGACATAAAGCTAAATTTTTCTTATAAAACTATTATGTAAAATCAATATTTTCATATATTTTATATTGGAATTTAATACCCTTCTCTTCTTGAATCTCTTCCGATACATTAGGATCACTAAAATAAAAAAAAACAATTGAATATCATTTATTCACTTTTGGTTTTCTTGCTACTTACCTTACTAATTTTAAATTATCCCCTAGAGGGGGGAAGAACGTATCACAATCAAATTCTTTCTTTATTTCCGTCATATACAGTCTATAGAAATGTTTTGAATCCATTGCCTCCTAAAAAATTTTTGTATTGAATTAATCTTATTAGCCTTACAATTAAAAAAAAATACCTTATAAATATTGCTGCCTCCAATAACCCAAACTGTTTCATATTGCTCCTTAAATTTATTATCAATTAATTTATTTTGAATTTCCTCCCATGTATTAAATCCATAAACATTTGCATAGTTTTCTAAATCTAACTTGGATCTGGACAATACGAAATTAATTCGGCCCAATAATGGTTTATATTGGGGCGGAATACTATCCCAAGTTTTTCTTCCCATTATAACAACGTTTTTCTTGTCGTTGCTGTTTGTTTTGCTGGTCATTGAAGTAAAATACTGCATTTCTGATCTAAAAATTGTGCTTTAAAATTATATTGAATTAACTCAACTTACTTCTATATACAGCTCCTACATAGGGGGGGGAGGGGGGGGGTGATACTAGCAACATAAGAGTAAAGTTTTTAAAATGAAACAGATATTAATAACCGACTTCCCATCAAATCACATTACCATTACACAAATAATTAAGCTACATCAACGAGACCACATACAAAGTTCCAAAAAATAAATCAAAAAATGTCTTCCAAGTGTTCGTGTAAAATGTGTCCTTGGTACCGTTCTTTCTGGGGCTGTATCTCCGTAACGAAGCCGAAGCGTTTTTGGGTATAAGTAAGTTACATTAAATCAACAGAATTCCTGGTTAATTTTATTGTGTACCCTGTATAAAATGAGGTTATAATGTACGAACTTACTTTAGTCGCCAAGGAAGGTTGTTATTTTTGCCTATTCCCATATTTTCACAAGCGGCAGCGATTAAATTATATTTAATGGACATGATGTTTTGTCGTTTCCTATTAATTAAACTGAAAAATTGAGTTTAAACCGAACAGCGTGGGCGAAACGAGATTAACGTCCTTTACCACATTAACACAGTGGCGTAGTTAAAATGTTTCTATTAGGGCATATTTACTTTTTTAGTTTTACATACATAAAACATTCGATTTTTTAAATTTCATAAAACTAAAGTGATATTCCAGTGCAGAATGTATACATTTGATCAAAATAAATATAATTGATTTGAATGTACACACGCTCAAACCCAGTCAATCTGCTTACCTATAAATAAGTCATATTATTTTTCTTGTCTTGATTTTAGATTGAAGTAAGACTTTGCAAGATATCTGTATATGTAATGCAACTAATATCAATTATATAATGCTGGGTTACATTTACACTGTTTCCACTCCTGCTACGGCCATCAAATTCAGAGCCTTGTCCTCGGTCTTTCAGATGTTTTATTTATGCTTGCAGTTAAAGACCTGTTGTTCTGGCAGTAATTTTCTGACGACTCACCAAAGTGGAAGAGCAAATTAATACTGTTGCAATATTTTACATTTAAATAACGATCGGCAATTGACATTTGATAGTACAAAATTGGAAATACAACATTTAGGACAAGCAAAACAGTTTGTGTCCACTTGCGATGTGCTCGATTGAATAACAATTAATTCAGAATACAATTTTAATCGACTTGTTATCGGGCATTTTATTACCTATTAAGAAAAGTAGATGGACCTGATATATAAAACCATAAGGTAAGTTTGTGTTTGTATAATTTTTCAGATTTGTAATTACTAAATGTTTTACTAAATGTACTTGTTATTTTTAAAAATTTATGAAATCCTACAACACATATTATTTAAATTTAACTATTTTGTTATTACAAAAAATGCTTGCCCTCCCACAAAAAAACTTCACCAGCCGCCACTGATACAATCTTACAAATTAAAATTTTTATATGTATATTTGTTTCTTTTAACAATTATGTGTATTAAATTTAACAACAAATATACAGATTGCTATAAATAATAGTATTCATTTATTGTTTTCTAAAATAAATAAAATTGTAATGGTAATTTGAAAGTATTGACTAATGGAGAACTGTTTATAGTAGGAGACAGTAATAAATACTACTGTGAAACACCTTACGGGTTATTTAAACGATAAAAGAAGACGCAATTAGGGTTTGTTTCAAATTCATAGCAAATGAACTGACCGATCTGGTTTTAATTTAAACAATTATTATAATTCAACGAATTATATAAAACAATTTTTTCGTACACTCAATGGAAATGGACTACATTTCCTTATTACAAATCGTAAAGAAAAGTATCTCTTTTCTTTATAGCAACAAAATAAACAATTATTAATTATTTATTGGAATAAATATTAAACGTACAACTATTAACGTTAGAGAAACTTATACTTGTACACTGTTGTAACTGTAAATCATTAAATGATAGTGACGATTTTGATAAAACCTCCTGATGAACTCCTCCATTTGATGTAGAAAATGATGAATCGCTACATGCAGAAGCCAACTGTAATTCAGTAGGTTCTAGGACAAAATCTGATGGATTCTGGCATCCACTGTCTAACGACGATGGCTGATTAAAAATTATTTTCGAAGTCGTCATTTTATTGTTAATGCTTTCTTCTATATATCCTTCTGGAGTCGTGTTTGATCGCCATCCTCCATGACTTTTGAGCCTCCTGATGTCCGCTCCACCCTCAGCAAGAAAAGTAGTTGACGTTCGACGTAGACAGTGTCCAGTGTAACCGTCTGGGTCGAGTAGTTTCAAATAATGGGCAATTTTATTCGGCACCTTGTAGAAACTGTGGATCCCTACAGGTTGCACTGTACATTTATTGTTCATATAATATATGAAAAATCCTGAGTGATTGATATGTTTTGGACGCAAGCTTACATATCTCCTGTACAACTCAATCTCATTAATTCCTCTCATTTCCGTCATAACAGTGAATATGCGCTTCTTCCTTGTCTTAGTGTCATGGAGGGTGACAACCAAAATAGAGCCGGTATCCTCGATATCCTACTGAATGTTAATGTTTAACCGATTGTAAATATTCTTTGAAATAAAAGTGAAAAAAAACAACTTTAATCATCAGAAAGGTATCATCGTCAGGCGCTTCTGTCAAAAATTTTGACACATCATCCTACGATAGAATTTTTGATTTTTTTGCTTCATATCCCTCACTTTGGCGCTTTAAATATAACTGTAACTTCCCATAATTCGATATATCGGCGTTTTCCTTCACTCTCAACGTACTTTTCAACATGGAGTATGTTGACCACAGCGTGGAAGATTCCAGTCTTTCAGCCTGTAATCAAATATAAAGATAAAACTTGAAAATTTATAAATGTATTCAGGAAAACTAACCTTTTCATGAAAAAAAGCAAGCATAACTTCTTCGTCGATATCCCTTACATTCTTTGAAGTCCTCCAGGAATTGAAAATATTGTAGGTCTTCTCATATTTATCTCGTGATTTCGAGGGTAATAAACTAGCAACAGCTTCAAGCACTAATGCCGATATTTCAAGATGATTTTCATTATTTATTTCCATTTTCACGTGACCACACTTGACAAAATGATTGTTTACTTATTTTTGTTTAGTATCTGCAGTGATGGAAACGGCAATTTGATTCTTGCGCTTGTCATGTATTTTTTAAATAATTTCTTATAAAATGTAATCCTTATGTAATCCATTTCCATTGAGTGTCCGAAAATTTTTTATGTATTATTCTAAAAGAAAAGTAAGTTTTTCTTTACTCATCGCGTTTCTAATCTCGGATGCGCCAAAGATCGCGATTCGTAAATATAATTCAAAAATACTCACGTATTTTAAATATTTCGAAATATTTTTATTAAACAATGTACAACTATTAATACGACATAAAAATAAATATATACAAGTCTCACAAACACCCAAGCACACTACAAGTATATAATACAATGCATTCAATCAATATTTACATAATATATATCCTGGCCAATTAAATTAACACACGTCAAATCTTTCTGATCACTTACCATTTGCATTGTACAGTATTCTTTATAAAAAAAATATCTAAACTCTGATGTTATAGAAATCGTAACAGTTCTACATTTTAACCGAGCTATTACCTTAAAAATAAACGTTATTACTACTAAATCACTTAAAAATGCAAATTTTTGCTGAAATTGGGTTAAACCATAACAAGTGAATTCGATAAATGTATAAGTCCACTTTGTATAAATCTAATTTAACCACAATAATATTAACTACTTACTAAAATTAAAATTTCAAGGAACAAAGTGGAATTATAATAAATATAAATTAAAAGGTATAAAAAATACGTCTTAAAAACTAAAAGGGCTTATCCTCTTCGCCTTCAAAATCCTCTAGCTAAATGGCCTCACTCATACTTTCCTGTACCGAATGAGGAAGCTGATGTTTCTTACTATTCATGCAAATTTGTCGGTTATTTACTGTTGTAGCCTGATTTGACCAGTCCCCTGTTGGTATTACAGTTCGATAGAATCTTGATGTGGTCTTATTAAATATCGGCAATAGCTCATTAGCTTCATTTGATAAAGCCTTTAAAAAAAAATAATAATAATATTAAGTTATATTTAAAACAAAAGCAAACAAATCATACCTTCATATAAATTACAGCATCGGTTCCATAGCCCTCACAAGACATTATGACCAGGTCTCCATGGAAATACCGTGCGTATAAACGTGATATAGGCAAACCGTAACCGTAGCCCGCTAAAGGAACAGTATGTGCATCTGATTTGCTGGGTTGCGGAGCTGTTGAATACATGTATTTGAATAGTTGGTCGTGCAGTGAACGTGGAATGCCACCTCCTCGATCAGACATCTATGAAGTAGTTTTAAAGTTTTACAAAACATGTCAGTTAACAAAAATTAAAATATATAAACAAGGGAATAAGATTATTACAATATCTTTATAACCTTGGAATAAAGTCGGTTAAATGAGGAAAAATGTAGATATTTTAGGGCATCGCTTAGTAGCGTTTTTGTTTTTTCTAAATAATGCGTGGCTTGCTAGATACTTTGAAATAACGAAAAACGTCATTTTTTACATCTTTGCTAATACTGAAAATTACAAAAAAAGTGAAAGAGAAAAGTTGTACATTTTTTAGATTGTATGAGATAATAATATTTAACGATTCAATTTTTTTTACTTTTTGAGATATAACATAAAATTGTATTTTTTTAGATGGCCATCATTTAAAATAAATTATAGACATAGTGCAAGATAAGATAATGGTAAGAGATGCAAATTTTTTTTACAAAAATACAGTTCTGCCACGGGATTTGAACTGGAGCCGCCAGATTACAAAGTTGAAAACCCAAGATTTAAAGTTATACGTCGGACGTTAAACTTGCAACTTTTAATTGACTTAAAATTCGAAACTTTCTCTCTCAAAAGCTTTTAAAATTAAATTTTGACTTTAAACTTAATTTGTTCATGGAAGTCATACGAGTTAGAATTACGAGCTTTATGAGCTGGAATTCTGACTTTAACTCGTAATTTTTACTTTGAAGTTGGTTTGTTTACTTTAGATTCTGATTTTGTATGTTTTAGTTAAAATTTCGACACTTTAAAGGTGGAATTTTGAATTTAACCTCTAAATTTGTATGTATAAGTTAGCATTCAGAGTTTTAGTTAGTATTTTAACTTTAAATTTCACATTTTAGCTCTGAAGTTGAAACTTGCAGCTTTAAAATTGATGTTTTGTCTTTAAACTAGGAGTTCATTCTTAGAAGTCGGAATTTCGAGTTTTAAAGCTAACATTCTCATTTTAAAACTGCATTTTTTAATCAGAAATTGTAATTCTGAGTTTTAAAGAAAAAAATCTGAATTTAATCTTGGAATTTCTCATTTTAAGTTGAAATTTCAAGCTTAAAAATTGGAATTCAACCTTTAAACTGGAAATTTATTTTAAAGTTGAAAATCCAAGAGTTTTATATATTTAAGTTAAAATTCCGAAGTTTTAAAAGTGAAATTTTGAGTTTCAACCACAGAATTTCGAATTTTAAAGCTAGAATTCTTACTTTAACTCGATATTTCAGTTCTGAAGTTGAAATTTCGATTGCAAATCTTGAGGTTTCTGAGTTTTAAAATTGGAATTCGACTTATGATTCAGAATTTGCTTCTGGAAGTCGGAAATCCTAGTTTTAAAGCTGAAATTCTCACTTTAAACCTGCCTGCAAGTCTTACTCGGAAGTTGGAATTCTGAGTTTTACGATTGGAAAAATTATGAGTTAAACACAAAAACATTATTGATGGGTGTTTCATGTTTTCTAAATTTAACATTATTGTGAAATGAAAAAAATAACACATGCTTTTAATATTACAAAATTCTTATCTACAATTTAGTCCCTATAACAAAAACAAGCTGCAAAGTGGTCTAAACAAATAAAACATAAACCTGATGTAAATATTTGTAGCATCCATGTTAATTAGCACATTGTCTAGCTTATATTATATTTCAAAAAAATATAAACAACTTGAACCTTAAAAAAAGTTCCATAAAATAATTATACTTTCCACGAAAATTGGCCGCTAATAATTGATTGAACTCATTTTAATGCAAGGAATATCTAACCGTCCCAAGAAATATAAATTATTTTGCCATTGGTGCCATAAAATCGCCATTACCTTCAAGCACACGTCTTCATTTCCTTTGCTAATTGTTAACGTAATAGGAGGCACCTGATCCAATGCTCCTTGAAACTCCATTACAGCTCGCATGGCATTTTTGAACAATTCAAATAACATGTGATACAAGTGCGAAGGTACGTACACTATCCGTATATCAGATTCTTGTACCAATTCTACAATAAAATTAAGATTAATAAAATTAACAATTCAAATAATGTTGTCCCCCTACAAACTTACCATTGAGTTGGAATTGGTTGATAATTAATTCCGGAGAAGCCAGGTAGTACTGGTCACATAAAAATCTGGCATTTTCGTATGCATCTTTTATTACACTAACTAAATTACAGTGGGG
This sequence comes from Ctenicera cuprea, assembly GCA_958336395.1. Lineage (NCBI taxonomy): Eukaryota > Metazoa > Arthropoda > Insecta > Coleoptera > Elateridae > Ctenicera > Ctenicera cuprea. The sequence continues at coordinate 84,092,388 of OY284486.1, read as the reverse complement.
ATCTATGCAACCGATGTATTTGCTTTGGTTGGGACCTGGTGCTCGTTCTAGTTGTCCTCCAAATAATAAAGCTGAAAATAAAATTGAAAATAATGTTTTAAATTATATGAAAAACAATTGATTTTAGGCTTAAATCGCATCTCGGTTCAAGGAACCGCAAAAGCCTCAAACAATATAGAGGGTGAGTCATTTAAGTGTTACCCCACTATCATTTCCTAAACTATCGGGAATATCAAATTTGTTGTTAATAATTAACAGCTGCATAGCCTAAAATTAGTACCAATTATACTGTGCGTTCAGTTATGCCTGTACCGTACATTGCTTTGTTATTTTAAACGGAACACACTGCATACTATTATAGTTTTAGATTCCGCATTTAATTCTAGATATAAAAGTATTAAAGAACTACAACTTTAAAATTAATGGTTTTCGAGTTATCTGACTTTTCTGCAAACATTTTTACATTTGTGGATTAATATTACAAAAGTTAAATAACTCTAAAACCACTAATTTTATGATCATAGTATCGTAAGTTTTATATTTAGAATTAAATGTAGAATACAAAAATAGAATAATATACAGGGTGTTGCATTTAAAATAACAAAGTAATGTGCTGCACAGGCATAACTAAACACCCAGTATAATTCATAATAATTATAGGTTATGCAGCAGTTAATTCCCAACAACTTTTATTCAGAAACAAATTTAATATTTCCAATAGTTTAACAAATAATAATAGTTGGGTGACACTTAAATGACTCACTCTATATGACAATTTAGTATTTTCAGCAGTTTGCCATCTTGAATTTTTTTGAATACTAATTTAAAAAAAAACTAAATTACTTTTATAATTATTTAAATCAGATTAATAAATTTTCTTACTTTAACTAAAGAAAATTGTGCAAATATCTAACAAATGTACAATTTTAACATACTGTGTTGGTTAATCAGCATTCTTATTGAAATCCTGGACATGTAAAAGCGATCCAAGAAGTACTGTATGCTATTTTCTGTATGATGGTCAACATCGTGGGATTCTTTTAATTCTAACACACCCTGTGCCATTGTTTCAACAACGTCCGAATGTCGATTGCGAATTTTAACTAAGCTATCACAAAAATGCTCCAGGTATTTGGGACTGACGTTATCCATGTTTTCGAATTCAATCATTTCCTGAAAACTCCTCATGTACCAATCGTTCACTGCAACCACAGACGGCATCCTTAAGAGGTTTTCTGGCAGTAGGGCAATTTCCTTCATTATATTCGCAAGCCGCACTGGCAACTCCTTCCGGAGGAAGACGAATGATTTGCGTTCACATGCATTTAAACCTGAAACAAATTAGTTTTATTAACACACATTCTAATTTGATAAGCAGAATTTACTAGTGGATAATCGTATAGTTTTCATAATCGAATGATTGCCATTCGAATGCATTTAACAATAGAATGATTCACGATATATCAATTACATCGAACATATTGATATGTTGGATATATTTGATACATCGATTATATCGAATGTAACGATATATTCAATGTATCAAATATATCGATGCATCAGAACATCAATACAACGATATTTTCAAAACTACCTTTAAAATGATAAAAAATACCCAGAATAAAATTACAGTTGCATTTCCTGTAGAGTACGTTTTAAAAGTTCAATTGACCGATCACAAAACTGTTACGGTCAATTGGTGAGGGTGAAACACGGTTAATGATGACACGTGGGGAATATTTCCAAATGGGGAATTTTCCGGGAGCATTCCCTACCCTCTTATAAATTCACAAATTTACAGGAATTTATTTTGAAATTTATGTACTTGAACTTGGCATGCTGTAGTAATGTAAACAAACGTGACAGTGTGCAGTTATCAGTCAAACATTATACAGCGACCAGCAAAATGTTAGCAACATGAGAAAAATTTTAATTATTAAAATTTTCCATAAACTTATTTCTGAGATCGCTTCTGCATCGCAGATAACTTACAAGTTGGTTTAGACGAAGGACACGTGATTTCGGGCTTGGCGGGAAATTCAAAAAAATTAAATAAATTGGCAAAAAATCGTCTTATCTGAGAAAAAATCAAAGAAAGTTATTAGAAAAATGTGTTCAAAATGCAATTTTAATGCCACGTACAAAGTTTAGAACAAAAATATTAATAAAGCCGTGAATGTAAATTCCTTTTTGATTAACCCCGTTTGAATCTATGTTGCTTTTAAAGGAAAGTCGTCAATTTCTACATAATTTCGGCACAAATCTCAAAAATAAACCAGACCTAAAATAGCCTCTTTTATAACATAAGTATATTAAACTTTAATGATTTTTTGGCAGAAAATCCGATATCCCAGGCACACCTCCTCCACGCACCTACCCACCTTAAACTAAAAAGTGCTGAAATATGTATAAACAAACATAGCCATGCTGGTTTTTTTCCTACAATCCTACTCATATAATTTACGTAATCATTTTGAACTTTGGAACGCAGAATCTCATTTGGGAGTTCCTCTAGTAGCAATAATAAACCGCGTCCTGCGCCTGCCATTCAAGATCCAAAGTCCAAACATTTAGTGCCAAATAATTGAGATGAGATCTTAGCGCTTCAGGGTCAACAAAATTTGTTGCTGAGAGTCAAGAAAATCTGTTTGTTGCCTGGATGTCTCCGTGTTATTTGATTAGATTAAAATTTCAGGTGAAATTGAAAACTTCTAAGTTTGGTTAAAAGTTTAAATAAATAAGATAAAACATTGTTTTTGTTATTTGGTTTGATTAAAAACAAGTTGGTGAGAGATAAAGAAACGCTCTGAAAATTATATTTATTTGTGGTTTCAATTTGTACCTGCACTTAGCGATTTTGACGTTTTTCTTCTTCTAGAAGGCCAAAATAATTAAACGAAAAATGTAAACATGGTACCGCAAGTAAAAAGGTGTAATTAGCTGGTTTGTTATTTTTGTAACTGCTGATTTAATTCACACAACAGAATAAACAGATCACATTCACAAAATAATACTGAAAACTAGTAAAGATGAACTAAAATGGCTTATCTGTGTGAGGTATGATTATTTTTCAGCTATTAACAAAATTAATAATAACTTCGATTTTTGAAAAAATAACCACCAAAGCTATGACAAGGAAGTTTGGGACTGCACAGGCCAAACAACTCCCCTGTTTAAGAAAATTTTGAGTAATTTAGTTAATTTATTTTAGTGACGAGTTTCGAGAGTGAAAATATTTGAAAATCGTCTTCGGCAGGGGTGCTGATCCAGTGGTAAAAACGTTCGTTTCGGTCGAGGGTTCCGGGGTTCGATTCCTGACGAAATTGAAGAAACGCTTTCTTTTGTGTGATAGTTATTGTTTAGTTTAGTTTATTTTCTAACAGTTTGTAAATTTGAATGTACCGAGTAGACACTAGACAAATGTCGTGTTCTTTCGGGAACCCCTCCAGAGGGTAAAAGCAGGTATTAAGATTGCAGGGTAAAAGACGAGATATAAGTAAGAACTCCAAGACACCACTTGTGCATTATTTGTAAACGCTACCAATTTATACGTTATGTTAATAAATTATTTTAATAAAAGAAAAGTTTAAAGTAAAAACATGGTCCTTCGAGTCTAGATAATTGAATCAAGCGTAAAAGGTGTAATTAAAAGTGCATTTAGTGGTTTAAGTCTTGATTAACCACGTGGCCTGGCCTAGCAACAGCACGTGTTAAAGAAATCCGCGACCTGCAGTGAACAACCATTCTCGTTCTTCGTCCATCATCAGCACGCTGATATCAAGAAAAATCCGTGGCTTAATAATCAAGAAATTGGCAAATTCCACAACGGCTTGGTATTGCATTTTAGCGTTGCTTGGGTGAGTCACAAAATTTCCACTGCAGCTCGTGACGTCACGCGTCAACCCTGGCTACCTGGTTCATCCCTTGAAGGCGCTTAGTAGCATCATTTCCTGCTCCGACAATACTTAGAAGACAGAGTAAGTGATTCATACCTATTGTTACCATATCTGTCCATATCCTTTGTAATACTGCTTCCTTCTGAGTATTCTATTTGTTTTTTGATTTTGTTTGCATATCATGGCAGAGTTAGCTACTTTAACTGGTAAACGCGCCACTATCAAAGGCCATCTAACGAGATTCGTAAATCTTGTTCAATCTATTTTGGACTATCCAGAAATAAATGAAAAAAAATTATTGCAATTACCGATGCGCGTAACAACAACTGAACCTCTGTTAGCTGAATTTAATCAAACTCAGGTTCAAATTGAATCTTTGCAAGCAGGTGATGATGGGGTGGCAGAGCTAAATGAGCAAGAAAGGGATAATTTTGAAAACAATTACTACACATATATGCAATTGGCAAAAAATCTCATAGCGAGGTACAATCCGGGCGGTTCCTCAATTGCACAACCGAACAATAATCAAGCCAGTAGTGCCCAGACCCCAGTAGCGGTTCAGGCAAACCTGCCCAAAGTAGATGTGCCCACATTTTCAGGGGACTATCACAATTGGCTTGAGTTTCGCGATACGTTTAATTCGCTAATTCATTCAAATAGCACAATTAGCAACATTCAAAAATTTCACTATCTAAAGGCGTCGCTTAAAGGTAGAGCCAGTAACATTGTGCAGTCTGTAGAATTTTCTGAAGCTAATTACATTGTAGCGTGGCACACTTTACTAGATAGATATGACGACAAATGGTTGATCGTTTATAATCATGTAAAGGCTATATTTAACTTGCCTGCTTTAACTAAGGAAAATCATAGTTTACTACGACAATTGAATGAAGATTTCGCGAAACATTTGCATTCATTAAAGGTTTTAGGGCAACCCGTCGAGCACTGGGATACCTTACTTATATTCATTATTTCTAAAAAATTAGATCCCACCAGTAAAAGAGAGTGGGAGGCGTTTAAATATGGCAGTGAGATACCAACGGTTAAAGATATTACGGTTTTTTTAAAGGATAAATGTAAGCTTTTAGAAAAGTTGAGCGACTCGGTACCAAATAATGTCAATCATTATAAGGAAAAACCTAAAATTGATAAGGCCAAGGGTTATTCGTCAAATAGTTTTGTAGCCACAAACGCAAATTTTACCTCTAATAATAATAAAGAACATTCATGTTCATTTTGCAAGCAACCGCATAGTATTTATGAATGCGATGAATTTGTAAAGCTTCCTGTCGAATCTAGGTATGCTGAAATTAAAAATAGGCGACTATGCCTTAATTGTTTAAAAGGGCGTCATTATACCATGCATTGTAGGGCAAAGGGTTGTAGGGATTGTGGCAGAAAGCATAATACGCTTTTGCATTTAAATGCGCAAACCTCCAAAACCCATATTGTCGGAAGTGGATCTGAAAGTCCGCAGCATAAAGCTCCCGAACCTGGTCCATCCACAACCATCGCAAACCATGCCGTAGACAGTAGCAGCCAGCATATATTATTAGCGACTGCAATAGTTAGGGTGCAGGACAAGTCAGGAAATGTTCACAATTGCAGGGTACTTTTAGATAGTGGCAGTCAGTCAAATTTTATAACACAAGAATTTTGTAATCGACTGCAGCTACCAAAAACTAAAATTAATATAGCTGTGTCAGGGATAAATCAAATTGTTTCGAATCTCACGCACAAAACTGAGTTAAATATTCAATCCCATTGCAACGCTTATAATTGGCTAATTTCATGCATCGTGATTTCAAAGATTACGGAAAACGTTCCAAGTAGTTCCTTTGGCGCATCAAAGCTAAATATTCCAAAAAATATAAAACTTGCAGATGGTAAATTTAATGTTTCTAATAAGGTAGATGTTCTAATAGGTGCTCAAATATTTTACGACCTATTATGCATTGGTCAAATTAAACTGAAAAATACTGAACTTATTTTGCAAAAAACGAAACTTGGATGGGTCTTGGCTGGTCCTATTGGTCACCAGTTTAATACGAACAATGAAATTTGTTGCAATCTTTGTGTAAACGACGTCAACGCTGACATTCAACAGCAATTAACTAAATTCTGTGATTTAGAGGAGTGCTCTTTGACCAAAGCACTGTCTCGCGAAGAAAAATCTTGCGAGGAGCATTTTATAAATACCACCACGCGGGATTCCGATGGAAGATTTCATGTTGCAATTCCTTTAAAGGGGTCTGTTGCAGACCTTGGTGATTCAAGAGAATTAGCAATTAAAAGGTTTCAATCGCTCGAACGCAAGCTAGAAAAAAATCCTAATTTAAAGCAACAGTATAAGGCATTTATGAACGAATATACCAGGTTGGGTCACATGACCAAAATCACAAAGGATGCCGCTAACATCACCTATTACCTACCGCATCACGGTGTAATAAAAGAGGACAGTATAACCACTAAACTGCGCGTTGTTTTTGACGGTTCTGCTAAAAGTACTTCTGGAGTATCTATAAACGATCTTCAGATGGTAGGTCCGGTCATTCAAGACGACTTGTTTTCAATTTTAATTCGTTTCCGGAAACATAAATACGTAATTTCCTCCGACATTGCCAAAATGTATCGGCAGGTATGTGTGCAACGTGATCAAAGGGACTTGCAAAGAATTATATGGAGAGAAAATCCTTCCGATCCGTTAATTGATTACACTTTAAATACAGTAACTTATGGTACCGCAGCGGCTTCATTTTTAGCTATAAGATCACTTCAACAATTAGCACACGAAGCAGCCGTTCAGTACCCGCGATCTTCCGCAATGATTTTACGCGATTTTTATGTTGATGACCTGCTTACGGGGTCAGATTCCATCGAAGAGGCAATAAGTATTCGAGATGAAGTAACAGCTATTCTACAACGGGGTTGTTTTGAACTGCGGAAATGGGTGTCAAACGAACCCAAAATTTTAAAGGGATTATCAAGTTCACTGAATTCATGCATTCTAGATTTAGGTTCAAGCGGAAACACCAAAACCTTAGGTTTAATTTGGTTGCCCAAAATTGACGCCGTGAGCTATATCGTGAACGTAATAACTGAATCTTCAATGGTAACGAAAAGGTATATTTTAGCCGCCACTGCCAAAATTTTTGATCCGCTAGGCTTATTAGCGCCTAGCATTATAATTCCAAAAACTATTTTGCAAAAATTGTGGCAATATAAATTATCATGGGATGAATCGGTTCCAAATGATCTTCATACCGAGTGGTTACGCTTTCAAAATGAACTAACCATATTACACCAAATCAAAATTCCTCGACATGTAATAATTAACAATCCATCAACCGTAGAAATACATGGTTTTTCAGATGCTTGCGAAAGTGCGTACGGCGCATGCGTATACATTCGAAGCATCGACGTGCAAGGAAACATTAGTGTTAAACTCCTATGTGCCAAATCAAAGGTTGCTCCAATAAAAAATATTTCTATTCCAAGATTAGAGCTCTGTGGTGCTTTATTACTTGCCCGACTTGTGTCGAAGGTTAAATCTGCCCTTAACACAGCCGTCAATTGCGTAACTTACTGGTGCGATTCCACTATTACTATTGCTTGGATAAAAACGCCTCCAAACACTTTAAAAACTTTTGTGGCGAATCGCGTTGCCGAAATACAAGAATTAACGTGCGAAAAAGATTGGCATCATGTTAGGTCCACGGATAACCCAGCCGATTTGTTATCGCGGGGAATTAGTCCCAAAAAATTAATTGGTGCAGAAATTTGGTGGGAAGGTCCCAAATGGCTAGCACAGCCTATAGAAAATTGGCCTTTTAGTCAATGCGTATCTCCCGATTCTTCATTTTACCTTACTGAAACAAAGCAGCTAACAACTGCGCTAATAACTACAAGGAATGAATTTTGTTTATTTCAAAAATTTTCATCGCTTACTAAACTGCAGAGATGCGTAGCTTATTGTTTACGATTTAAATTCAATGCTTTAAATACAGCTCAGTTACGTAAACATACGCCATTGTCAATTGAAGAGTTAAATTATTCCCTGCACTGTCTAGTAAAAATCGCGCAAGGCGAGGCTTTTGCGCAAGAAATTGCTGATTTAAAAAAGCAGTCTGCAGTAAATTCAAAAAGTAAATTGTTGCGATTAAATCCATTTATTGACGAAGTGGGTTTAATAAGAGTTGGTGGTAGATTAGACAATTCCAACTTTAATCAAAACAAAAAACATCCAATTTTGCTTCCCTCCAAACATAAATTAACGTTATTAATAGTAGAATACGAACACAAAAGAACCTTACATACAGGACCTCAAGCACTACTGGCCTCCCTTAGAGAAAATTATTGGCCCATATCAGGGCGCAATATAGCAAAACAGATTGTGCATAATTGCATAAATTGCTTTCGTGTAAAGCCGCGAATCACTAATCCAATAATGGGTTCTTTGCCAAACGACCGCGTCACACCTTTTTGCCCATTTAGCATCTGTGGTGTAGACTATTGCGGACCCATCTTGACCAAGGACAAAAAAGGCCGAGGTTGTAGGTCCATTAAATCGTATATCTGCATTTTCGTTTGCTTCGCCACCAAGGCTATGCATTTGGAATTAGTTTCCGACTTAACAACCGAGGCATTTTTGGCCGCTTTAAAACGATTTGTTGCCAGAAGGGGTAAACCCTCAAAGATTTACTCTGACAATGCGAAAAATTTCGTAGGTGCTGAAGCGGAGCTAAAATGGTTCATTCAAAGTTTAAATTCGCAACCAGCAAAAAATTACTTTGAAAATGCATTACTTTCTGATGCTATTTCTTGGCAGTTTATACCTCCACGATCACCGCACTTTGGTGGCCTTTGGGAAGCTGGTGTGAAATCAATAAAGTTTCACTTAAAACGGGTTGTAGGTAATGCCATGCTAACTTTCGAAGAATTATATACCACTCTCACTCAGATCGAAGCAGTAGTTAATTCCCGTCCACTTTCCCCTTTATCCAACGATCCAACCGATCCAAATCCTTTGACTCCTGCTCACTTCTTGATTGGACGAAGTTTAGTCGCCGTTCCTGAGCCTAATTTGGCAGATGTAAAGGAGTCCAGGCTATCCCGTTTTCAGCGCGTCCAACAGATTGCACAGCATTTTTGGAAGCGCTGGTCAAAAGAATATTTGAGCGAATTGCAAGGACGCTCAAAATGGCAGCAGAATCGTCAATGTTTAATTAAAACTGGAGCGATGGTTATCATCCGCGAGGACAATTTGCCACCTCTGAAATGGAATTTGGGACGTGTTGTAGAAGTTCATTTGGGACCAGATGGTATTGTGCGTGTTGCAAGTGTAAAAACTGCGAGTGGGGTTTATAAGAGATCAGTGTCAAAACTTTGCGCTCTTCCACTGGATCAGAATTAATAGTGAATAGTGATTATCTTATGTATCTGTTACCAGTTGTATTCATTTTATTCTTATATTGTATTTTCTTGAAAGCCCAACCTTTCAAGGCGGGGAGTATGTTTAGTTTAGTTTATTTTCTAACAGTTTGTAAATTTGAATGTACCGAGTAGACACTAGACAAATGTCGTGTTCTTTCGGGAACCCCTCCAGAGGGTAAAAGCAGGTATTAAGATTGCAGGGTAAAAGACGAGATATAAGTAAGAACTCCAAGACACCACTGCATTATTTGTAAACGCTACCAATTTATACGTTATGTTAATAAATTATTTTAATAAAAGAAAAGTTTAAAGTAAAAACAGTTATGTAGAACTGTTAGTTCCCGTATGTACCTATAATTCACTGTAGTGAATTATGGATTCATAATTCACTGTATCCGACCAATCACAAATACAAATTCAAAAATCTCTGTTTCGCTTATTCGATAATATTTTAAATCGGACGCGATCAATTCTTTCTGCGGCTGACAATCGACTCGCGTGACAGCCAAGTGTATCGCCATATTGCTTGTTTACGTTTTTCAACGTATGCACTTCGTACGAGTAGATACCAATTAATGTGCCTCTATTTGTTTAATAGGGGTAGAAAAAGCATAGTATCACATTCGCGATTATGGCCATTATTCACTCGAATGTTTTGCGCCACTCGCCTACGGCTCGTGGGCTCAAACATCATCTTCGTGAATAATGGCTGTCATAATCGCTCATATAATAATATACTATTAATACACAATAACCACTCCCTCCGTCTGTTAAATAAACAACGGATATTTGTATTATACGTTGCTATACAACGGCGACTACTACTTCGTAAATATTACATTTCCCGTGTCTGAAGATTCGATTGTATTGCGCAGGCATAGGCAACGGCGACTTCTGATTCGATTAATATTAAATTCGTCCCGTCTGTTAATCACCAATTGTGAATGTTTATTTATTTTACTAAGCAGCGGCAATTTGAAAAAAGTTGTACAGCAAAACATATACAATTCCATGTGAAAAAAAAAAGAGAACGTATATATGCTATTTTATAGAGCAAAAAGAGGGGAGGGTGTTGGAATAATGTAACTATAGTAATTTATAGATGTAATAAACAAAAAGCGTTCGACTTGCATGAAGTCACCTAAATGTGCCGTTTGTGTTTATAAAACAAGATTGCGTTTCAAGGAAATGTATTTATTGTTTGTGTAGCCACTCCAGTTACTCCCCGGTTTGTTCATTCTCTTAAAACCCTTTGACAAAGTTCTAACTTTGTTTTATTCACAAGCCCTAATTCCAACAGAAGGGTATAAAAGCAGCGCATTTGCACGGAAACGTCAGTCGATTTTCAGGATCGAACCTAGCGTCCAAACCATCCCGTGAGGTTGCTCCTAGAGCCCTTCTTTTGGATTAGGGTTTACCTTAGATATTTTTAATTCAAATATATTTACAGTACAAAGACAAACCTATAATTCTATATGATAGTTATAATAAATTAATGATATCTCTAAAATATTTTTTTTAATTGTCAATATATAATTTTATTTTGTTGAAATTCGCTTCCACTAAAAAGTAAAACGGCGTTCCTATCTTTGCACTATACTTATACGGTTATACAACTTAACAAAATTGTAATAACGTATTTTTAAAATTGTGTGGCACACTGATTCATTCTGGTGAATCCTTAGATACAGGACTTTGGAATTCTTCAAGTGTTTATTTTGCGAAATTACTTCAGATTAAATAACAAGTATTCATAAACAACTGAAGTGAAGTTGAAGATAATTATTTTACAGGATTTTAGATTAGATATTGCAAACATTTTTCATTTATCTTATTAACTATGATAAACTTTGCAAACAATGCCAAAAAAAGTATTATTTTATTACACTTCTGCGAACAACATGATGGAATAAAAGAAAAAGGAACAGTGGCCTAACAAAAACAGGGTAATAAGGCCAAAAATACATTTCAAATTTTAAAGTCAAATATTTTAATTTTATAAAAAAGAATTTGCTACTCATCGCATATACATTTTTATTTTTAAATTCCTACTTCCATCTATTATTCATGAATGCATTAGTCAGTTTTTTTTATCAATACTAAACTATGCAACGCATAATTGTGTGGTTTGACGCATTTTGCGATAACAACTTCTTTTAAAACAACTAATTCCAAACCACAACTACTATAGGTACAATTAGCTTAATAGCGCAATAAATACCTAATTATTAATTCCGAGAAAATTAGCAGCTAATTATAAAAATGTATGATTTTAAAGCATTTTTTAATTGGGACCAATTTTGAAAGCACAGGACCGTACTAACTCAATTCATATAACGAATTTTTATGCCCAATTTTTATAGGCAATCTTGTTAATTAAGAAAAATTGAAAATTAACATAAATGAAATCACAATATACAGAGCGGTGCAAGACCTATTACGCCCCTATTTAATTATGAAACGAGCCAAGATACGGAAACATGTACAACTTTTAACTACCTTTCTGCATACTTTAAAAAATTTTGCAATTCTATAAAGCTGTGATGCAATCGTCATTTTTTTTAAATAACACCCTAGCCATATTTCACGCTCATTCGACAAAGAACGCTTTCCTTCTACCTTTATATAACAAAATACAACAGAAAGAACAACTGTCAACAAAATATAGTCATTAGCATGGATACCTGAATTAATATCGACGAAAGTCTCTACAGGTACGGCCTGCCGCATCAGGCATTTTCCAACAAATTTCGTGTGCCCCAGAGGCGCTACTAAGAGGTGCATCAAAAGTGTCATATCTGAGGTTTGTAGTGATTGGTTAGCGTAACTTTACGTTTATATAAGAAAATTTTTGGGGGAAACTTTTAAAGCTATGGACTCAAGCAACAGTCTGAAACAATGACAGAAGTGTAAGCTTTTTAATATATGAATTGAAAGTATGGAATATCGATGTCACAGCCTTAAATAATAACTTTACAAAAATAAGTTAAATGCAAAAGTTGTTTGGTAGACAGTTTCGCGTTATGGTTTTTTTTTTAAATTCGTATTTTATCGATTTGTTCGTGACTTCCTGTAAAACGGCAACTTAATATTTGCGCACAGTTACAACGAGCAGTTCAGACACTTGTTTTGCGAGTAGTTCCTCATCCTCATCAAAATAGAGAAAGAAAGCGGCGGGCGTATGCGAGGAAGGTCTGATGGAGGTTTGTCCGGCAGCTTCTTTCTGTATCTTAACCCGTTTCAGAATTAAAATAAATAGGGGCGTAATAAATGTTAAAACACCCTATATAACTAAAATAGTGCGGCCCTGAGCCTTCATACATAAAAACGTAAATGTTTGACCTGAAATTGTGTTTCTTTCAGATTTTTTTATTTAATGTTGGAGTTCACGTGAATACACATAAATTATAAAATTCTGGGTAACGACAGGCTATAAAAAATTTATAAAAAATTAGGTCAGGTAATCATGTTGATTGAGAATCAGTTAACAATTTATGAGTACAATCGATGCACCGACCTAGAAAAACAGCACTGGGGAAATTTCCATATTTGCTAGAACTAGTTAATGCGCTTATCTTTGACAAGCCACCATTTGTTTCTATTTGCTCAATAGTTGCACCTTGCACTCGATTCGTTGTAAATGTGTTACTGATAAAAATTATAATTATATGAATATAATTACATGAACAATGAAAGAGCAAAAGTAAAAATTAAAACGATTGCAGAAATTGTTCTTAATACAAAAAGTAAAACTTTATTTACTAGCGGTTCCTAAACTGTAATCATTCAATAACTTCCACTCATTTTACAATAAAAACAATAAACATAACACTTTTAAATAGCGAATCCACGTCATACAATTAATTATTCATCAAACTGTTTATTACAACTACATCGTGTTAACATGTACACAATAACAATTAACGAAAAATTTCAAAACTGCGACCAAAATAAATTGACCTTTAAATTCTGAATTTCCTTTGAACATAATAAATAATAAAAATAACATAGCACCTGCGGGGAAACAAAATTATTGGTTTTGTATTAATGACCACGACTAGTTCTTGTTTTTCTTCATTAATATTCAAATCCAGTATCTACACGATAAACCAATAAATAATGAATGAAGCATGCAGGGAATAATCGCATTGATTATAAAGTACAAATATTGAAGGTACTATATTGTACTCATTAAATATGTGTAGAACGCTTTACTAAATTGTCTATAAAAATTAAAACAAATAGACAAAGAAGGTTATATAAGCAAACGATTTTGAAATTACGAACAATGATAATTAAGCTTTACATATCGCAAATCTATAAAAAGAGGACGCTAACGATAACCCGATGTCGAGAGCGAGGCGAGAAATACAAATAGAAAAAAGGGGAACATTTATGAAGGAGAAAAATGAAATTCGAGAAAGAAAAATGAAGAGAAGGAAAGAGGAGAAGAGAGGTCAAGAAGGGGAAAGAGGAGAAGAGAGGTCAAGAAGGGGAAAGAGAGAGGAATGGGGAAGGAAGGAAGGGTCGAGAAGGGGAGAGGGGTTAGGAACAGGAAAGGGGTTGGAAGGGGAGAGGGGGTTAGAAGGGAAGAGGGGTTGGGACGGAGAGAGGAGGAGTTGGGAAGGAGAAGAGAAGGGTAATATAGGAGAGAGATAAGAAATGGTAAAGAGAAGGGACGAACGCTAGAGAATGGGAAGGAGAGATACGGGGAAGAAGAGAAGGATACAGACAGAAAAAGAAAGAATGAAGAAAGAGGGGACAGCTGAAGATATAGGAATGATGGTGAGATGGGAAAAAAGTTATTATTTGCTATAAGAATTTGAATTTCGAAAAACCAAACAAGAAACAAACATTTTGAATTGATTGTGTGGTAGGCACTTGATGAAACATTATTAATAAATATTCAACTATTTAAAATTAATAGTATATTAATAAAATAAAACACTTGGTAAATTGTTTCACAAATTGTTGTTATTTATTTACTCGACTCGAGTTTCAACCATCTCGGTTATCTTCAGGAGTTTACAATACAATACAATAGTATTGTAAACTCCTGAAGATAACCGAGATGGTTGAAACTCGAGTCGAGTAAATAAATAACAACAATTTGTGAAACAATTTACCAAGTGTTTTATTTTATTAATATACTATTAATTTTAAATAGTTGAATATTTAAGAAACAAACAGTTTTTAAGTCGTACCATTGTAAAAATAATATCGGAACAAAATTTAAATTACAAACTAAGTAGAAAAAAAAGAAGATCTGGCGGTATGTTCATTGTCTAACCTAACCCATGTTTTAGAAAAAAATAAGAATTGGTATTAGTTGAAATTCTGACTTGAAACTTATTATCTTTACATTACACTCGGATTCCGAATATAAAAATGAGCGAAACACTTCGCCTGGACTTTCCTATACTTATAAATTAACATTGTTTTATATTTTCCAACACTTTTGATGTACACCTGTCAAGACCCGGCTAGTAAAAGTGAACAGCGTTTATAAAAACTTCAAGCATGAAGAGCGTAACTTAAACCTACCATTACCGCTGGCTCCGCCTGCAACTGAGTACATGTAAAACAACCGAACTGAAATGAACCGGAGGCACGAGTAAGGAAGCGTGTTGATGTTTGAAAATGTATTAATAACTCGAGAAGTAGTATTTTTAACAAGAAATGACTCTTATTAATTTGTATTTAGAATTTCAAAACCTCTCTGATTTTAAAGCCAAAATGCCAGGTTTCCATTTAAAAAAAAGTTATTTTTTACCGTGGCCGCCGTATTAAAATTGGAAACTCAAGTTTTTTTCTTAAATACAATCGAGAAGAATTTGCCCTACAACTTTGCTCTTGGGTTTGCGAGTCTATTAAAATAAAAAAGTTAGCCTACACTGAACATTAAACGACTAGTACAAGAATACAACTGCTGTAGAAAGTATGTGAAATTCTTCCAAGGACAAAAAGATTATTATGGGGCAAAAAATTCGATTTTTTGATTTTTTGTAAAAAGATTCTCCTAGAGCAAACAAAACAAAAAACCAAATTTTTTAATTTTTTAACAAAAAAAATTGGGGGGAGGGGGAACAGTAGCCCCCCTAAATATGAAATTATCGAAAAAATATTATGATATTCGGATTTTGCTATCAATGATGAGCTATATTGGTTTAACAGAAATATTTTATTGCCCCCCGTTAAATAAATAAAAGGGTACCAATTTACAATTTTCAAAAATTCACAGAGGGCGTCACAGGGAAATTCTAGCAATGAGCAAAAAATAAAATTGTAGCAAATGCCTATCTTTATCAGCTTAAAAAGTTTAAACAAAAACGCGTGGGCAGTTTTTGAGAAAATTTTTTTTGAAAAATTCCAAAATTTTGGACAGCTGTCATTACGATCGTTTTTATATTTTTAAAATTAATTATATTTCATGGGATAGTACCCTTGAAAGGCTACCAAACAAGATGTAGTTGATTCCAATCAGATAACTGGTTTTTGAGTAAATGGGCGTTAAAGTCGAAATTTTCAAAAATTCGTAGCGGCCGCCATTTTAAAGCCAGAGAGTTCGATAAAAAATCGTTTGATTTGTCCTAAGGCCTTCTTTAATCTCCACTATTAAAATTTTCAAAATTCAGTTTCTGAAAAAAATGCTACCAAAAAAACATGTCTAACTTCCGCTTCCGGTTTCGGTTTTTTTTTAAAGCTTATTTTGTCGGTGAATTTTTGATATAATTCTGCATTCCAATTTTCATCAAAATCGAAGTACGGGTTCGAGAAATATCATCAGCGAAATGACGTACCGTGTACGAACGCATTCGTAAAAATGAGCGAAACACTTCGCCTGGACTTTCCTATACTTATAAAATAACATTGTTTTATATTTTCCAACACTTTCGATATGCACCTGTCTAGACACGACTAGTTAAAGTAAATAGTTCTTATAAGTTGTAACATCTTGAAGCGGTTGAAGAAAGACTGAACGCTGCGCTCTGCAAGCATAAGGTTGGGTAAAATATTCGGACTGAATCAACGGAAGGGCGGAAATTGATATTTGAAAATATATTAATAACTCGAGAAGTATTATTTTTAGCAAGAAATTACTCTTATTAATTTGCATTTAGAATTTCAAAACCTTTCTGATTTTAAAGCCAAAATGCCACGTTTCCATTTAAAAAAAAGTTATTTTTTACCGTGGCCGCCGTATTAAAATTGGAAACTCAAGTTTTTTTTCTTAAATACAATCGAGAAGCATTTGCCCTACAACTTTGCTCTTGGGTTTGCGAGTCTATCTATTAAAATAAAAAAGTTAGCCTACACTGAACATTAAACGACTAGTACAAGAATACAACTGCTGTAGAAAGTATGTGAAATTCTTCGAAGGACAAAAAGATTATTAAGGGGCAAAAAATTCGATTTTTTGATTTTTTGTAAAAAGATTCTCCTAGAGCAAACAAAACAAGAAACCAAATTTTTAATTTTTTATCAAAAAATTTGGGGGGAGGGGGAACAGTAGCCCCCCTAAATATGAAATTATCGAAAAAATATTATGATATTCGGATTTTGCTGTCAATGATG
This sequence comes from Ctenicera cuprea, assembly GCA_958336395.1. NCBI lineage: Eukaryota > Metazoa > Arthropoda > Insecta > Coleoptera > Elateridae > Ctenicera > Ctenicera cuprea. Next base: position 84,075,484 of record OY284486.1, on the reverse strand, counting down.
AACTATATTGCTTTAACAGAAATATTTTATTGCTCCCCGTTAAATAAATAAAAGGGTACCAATTTTCAATTTTCAAAAATTCATAGAGGGCGTCACAGTGAAATTATAACAATGAGCAAAAAACAAAATTGTAGCAGACGCCTATCTCTATCAGTTTAAAAAGTTTAAACAAAAACGTGTGAGCAGTTTTTGAGATTTTTTAGGATCCTGGAAGCCCAAAACATGTATTTCCGCCAAAATCTCGATTTTGAAAATTTGCATGAAATCAATACTTCCCTATACTGAAAGTATAGGAAAGTAAAAATTGAATTTCCAACTCCTATTTTTTCTTTAAGTAAGAAAATAGGGATTCCAAGATTTTAACTTGAAATTCCAACTTTCACTCTAGAATTCTGGCTTGGAACCGCGAAACTATTGTTTGATGTTTTAAAGTTGAAATTTTAAATCGGGATTTTTACTTTAAAATCGCCACAATTCTGACTTTACACTAGAAAATTTTAGTTTGAAGTATTAATGTTGGATTACTACTTCAGATTTTTTACTTTAAAGTCGGCGTTCTTAGCTTTAAAGTTGTAACTCTGTAATTCACGCTGTAATTCTGACTTTAAACTCTGAAATTCTAGTTTAAAGTTAGATTTCTAACTCAGGATTTTCACTGTAAAATCAGAATTCCTAGTTTTAAAGTTGGAATTCCAAGTTTCACGCTGAAATTCTGACTTTAAATTCCGAAATTCTAATTTGAAGTTTTCAAGTCCGATTTCTAACTCAGAATTTTTACTTTAAAAGTCGGAATTTCTAGCTTTTATGTCAGAATTCCAAGTTTAACGCTGCAATTCTGACTTTAAATTCCGAAATTGTAATTTGACGTTTTAAAGTCAGATTTCTAACTCGGAATTTTTACTTTTAAGTCAGGATTCCTAGCTTTAAAGTTGAAATTGCTGTCGTTTTGATTTTAAAGTTGGAAATTCAAATTTGAAGTTTTAAAGTCAGATTTGTAACTCGGAATTTTTACTATAAAGTCGAGATTCCTATTTTTAAACTTAAAATTCTAAGTTTGATGCTGGAATTCTGACTACACTCGGTAATTTTAGTTTGCAGTTTTAAAGTAGTCAATTTTAATATTAATAGCTGCTACTATTTCCGTGATGCAAGTGAAACAAGCCGAAAATACTAGTTTAATTTTCCTTACCTAATTTACTACCTAGATTTAATATTTGCGAGTTTTAATGTTTGCCAATTGTCAAAATGTCAACAATTATGAAGCCAACATGCCAGTAACAGGTGTTTATAGTACACCAACTGCGAATTTCATAAATCCCTTAAGTCATGTTATTATTGAACACTGTTCGAAAATTATAAAGTAACAACTCAAATAGTTACATCATCCAGTCTGGAGTTAACGACTTGTAATTATAGGTCTAGAAAGTTCTGTTGGAATATAAATTTCGCGTTCTTTATCTAAGACCGAGAACAAAGTTTAATAGTCTTCGTAATTAATTTATCTTCCGTTGAGCCTTTGATGAAGTTTGGCTTTGTTTTTAAAGATTCTAAGTCTAAACAAATGAATTTATCTTGGATACTAAAAAACAAAATGCAAAAATGTAAATATAAATGTTTGGCAAAGTCCAATTAAGTGATATAAGAAAAAGTTTGAGATAAAACTTTCATCAAAATGTATTATCTAGCAAGATAAAAAAATAAATAGTTCTACTTCAGAAACAAAACAGCAACGATGCAATCATTTTTCGTCAACGAATAACAAAATTTCTCAGCCGTTTCACCACATTCACAATTACTTGCATACATTTAATATTTCGCCATGAAATTCTAATAATGTGCTGGAGCACCATTTTGTTGATATTGCAATTTATATTCTCATATGTCTTGTGCATAGAAGAGTATTAATTGTATGGAAATGTTTAATTCAAACTTTGAACGAAAACATTGAAACCGGTGCCAACAACGTTCAATCATCCCATTTGCTTGGGGGTGGTAGACTGTAGTGTGCAAAATAATAATACCGGTAAGAAGTGATAAAGATTTTATTTCTGACCCATTGCAATTCGTTCTAATACCCAAAATCGGTTTTAGGGCTCAAAAACAGCAACGATAGAATCAATTTTCTTCATGGATTAACACTTCGCAGCTGTTTCACAGTGAGTTGCATAAACCGTTTCAATATTTCGCCATGCGATTTTAATAATGTGCTGGGACACCACTTTGTTAATACTGCAATTCACACTCTCGCAAATTTTGTGTAAAAACGAGTAATAATTGTACGAATATTTTTAATTTCAAGATTTAATCGAAATAACTGGAACCGGTGCCAACGTTTAATCGACCCATTTGAGTGGTAGGGGTAGGCTGTGGTGTGCAAAATAATAAGCGAAGTAAATGGTGGATTCGAAATTTTATCCTTGGTACATTGCAACTCGTTGAAGTACCCGTAAAAAACAAAATGGCAACGATTGAATTAATTTTCGTCATCACACAGCTGTGACTTGCATAAACCGCTTCAATATTTTTAAATGTGCTGGGGCACAATTTTGCTGATATTGCAATTTATTCTCTCCCATATTTCTGTAGAGAAAAGTATTAATTTCACGATTGAAACGAAAACACTGCGAACGTCGTTCAACCATCCCATTTGCTTGAGGGTGGAAGGCGGTGGTGTGCAAAATAAGAGTGACGGTATGAGATGATAAAGTGTGAAAAAGGTTGGTTTCCCCAGGCGGATTTAGAGGCTCAAATATAAAAATCTTTTTTGCAAAATTTCCTTCCATGGAAGGGTGGGTGGGTGGGTACGTTTGTTCGTTCCCTTGTATCTACCGAGCGGATGATCTGGTTTTGACGAAATAATCTATTGTTTGCCTTTTATTTATCAACGTGATGCACATTTTCAAAAAACTACGATGAGTCACTGCTTACCGGAGGTGATAACGCTAGGAACAGTTTGAGCCTATAGTAGGTGTTCGGACAAGAATGTTTAAAATATAAAAATGTGGAAGTTTTACAATAATGGTAAGGTCGAGGTAAAGTGTTTTTGTCAGAAAACGACGATAGCGTGCTCAGACCACCAATTAACTCGTCATTGTACAACTAAAAACATTTCGTGACCAATATCATGTAATCTAAAGGGAAGGTTATGAAATTGACAATGACACTCAATATTTTGTTCAACAACCTCGCGCTTCCTCGATAAATCAGTTCCAAACTCCACGAGATTTGTCGAATATCTCTGCAAGATGGATAAGAATGAAAAAAAAACAATAAACAATAAATATTTCTTATATGTGTACGTGATTGGTACAATAAATGGGCGTAAATGAGAATACACGTGACGCCAATGCGACCTTTAACACATATGACATGATGTGATGTCTACGGTTTACATCCTATTTACAAAAATAACCTACTTGGGAGGCTCGTACATTATTATCAGGGTTTGCATTAAAGTACCAAAGTACAAACAAGGAATTCTTTGTCATGAACTCATGAAGTTTTGGACTTATTTAAATAATTTCCAAATTCAAAGTCCATAACGGCTGAATTGTAGGCACGTACAAGTAAACAGTGGCGCAGTTAAAAGTACAAAACACAAACCGGAATAAAAATATTCAAAAATTCAATATTTTTGCCATAACCAACCACATGAATCTAATGCTGTATAAGAGATACGCAAAAACAAACAGTGGCGTGCTCAGAACCCAAAAGGGCCTCGTTTCATTTAACAAAAAAGCAAACATCATTGGCGTAGTTAGAAGAATAATAGTAAAATTTACCAATTTCGTTTTATTACTATTTTCTATTTAACTCAGTAACCAACAAAAATAATTACAACTACGCCACTGCAGTTCTGCAATGCATTCAATTTACTGCGTTAATGGAACTAAATAATACCATCTATTTATTGACGTACTGTCACATGCATCCTACTTGAGCCGGCAAATTGCAGCCAAGCTAATGATAAAGTGCAAACATTCATGATAACCACCCATGAATCGTTTTAATACGAGAGAGGTAATGTAATACTCAATTCTGTTTTGACTTAAAAAAGTTTATTTTTTTTATAATTATTGGGTATCCAGAATTTTAAAAAAATGCTTTAATACGCTACTAAGCAAAATCCAATGCTACAACGTTTTAAACCATCACGATTATTTAAAACAAAATAAAAATAAATTTTTTGTAGGAAAAATTCATATTTTTTTGAAATTTGAAATGTTGATGTATTTATTCATTTGAAGCATGTTAAAACAAACAAAAAATATCACTAGAATAATCAATCGCACTGAAATGTTGTCTCCAAGAGGCGCTTGATTTAACTAAGATTAACTTCACTAGGTAAGTTCGTTTGGTCTTTATAAAATAATTGAGTTACTTGAAAACAAATAAACAAAACTGTTTCATAAATTTGAAAATAGAACTGCAACCACGCCGTGTCATATTTTTTTTAAATTATAGGACGCTATACATCGATCATTACAAAGTTCACAACAAAGATAGGCGTAGGATATTGCTCTTGAGATGTGCATACTTGTGCCAATTTTCTTGGGTCAGTGTCTGTTCATGATTATTTTAAATTTTTTTCTATAATCATTATAATACAATAGAGGTAATGTATTTCGACAAATTTTATATCGGATGGCACGCACAACATTTTGCTGATATTGCGTAATATCAACAAGATGGTGCTCCAGCACAGTTCAAGCAACGGCTGAATAAAATTTCATCATTTTCTTATTTACCGTTCTACAATTTTGTTTAGGCTAAACCCAGACAGGATCAAAAACATGCAGGAACATGCACCATATTGACAATATTTGCGTATCGACAAAGTGGTGCTCCGGCACTGTTCAGGCAACGGGCCCAGTAATATTTCATGTTTTCCACAAACTTTAAACAACAATATCGCAATTTTTTTAATAGAACACCCTGTATATTATGACATCATCGTACGGGAAATTTAATTCCCTTACAAAAACAATATTTTCAGGACCTTAGTTTGTATCAGTAATGTACAAATCTGAATAAATTGATTGATTGATTGATTGATCAGGACTTGACAAAAATCATTAAAATCTTAAAAATATAATCATGTCCAAAAGTACTAGTTGTAGCTGTAAGACATGGTATATGAAATTGGAAGAATAATAAATTCCTCGTAAGATGATGTCATAAAATACAGGATGTTGTTCTATTTAAAAAAAAATTGCGATTTGGCTTGAAGTTTGTGCAAAATTACTCTAAAAATGAGTCACACGGTATAATTCCAAACCTTTTCAACTGTGCATTTATTATATTAGTCCATTGCAAACACGCTGTAAAAAATAGCAATAAATAAACTTTCGTTAATCAGTTATTACTATTTTAAAATAGACCTGGCAATTAAAAAACAAATCGCGGATATCTCAACAACCGCACATTTTAAGTATAGGAATACTCTATACCATCTTATAGAGAATTAAATTTCGCATTAAAAAATGTAATAATATACAGGGTGTTCCATTTAAAATAACAAAGTTGCTTATTGTACCTTGAAAAGTAAACACCCTGTATAAGTGAAATTGATTGACAATGATGCTGTCTACCCAAACAACTTTTGCAGTTAATTTATTTTTAGTTATTATTTAAAGCTATGGCATCGATATTTTATATTTTTAATTCACCCTGCATACATTATTTGTACAGGGTGGGCAACTAAGAATGGGCCCCGGCCATATCTCAGAAACCAATCATCGCACAAGTTTAGGAAAAAAAATACCTTAAGTAAAGTGACCCTGAAAAATTGCTGGAAAATATTTTCGAGTTTCTAAAATGGCCGCTAGGGGGCGTAACAGCCATGACCAAATAGAAAATTAGGTTTTTCTCCGTATTTTGCTCAATTAAGTGGTATTGAAAATATATGCATCGTAATCCAGGGACAATTTCGAATCTTATTAGTTTTACAATTTTTGTTCTATCTTTAAAAATAAAGTGGTGGGGGGATGCCAAAATATATATTTTTTTAATGTCGTTTACTCCGATTAGCCTTAATGGAATTTAACAAACTTGGTCTCGTTACAAAGGGCGTTTCTTAGTCTGTCGAGTGCGCTTTACGCTGTTTTCATTTGATTATTACCGTCGCCGCTAGAGGGCGTTATCTGACATGTCATCAAATATCGCGCTTTCTCTAAAGAAATTTAAATGGAATGGTGTGTTTATTTTTACACGCTAAAATAGAGAATTAAAAGCTTAAGATGTCAGTGAAAACCGCAACTCGATAACTTTTGTCTAACAGTAGATATTAGCAAACAAAGTTGAAATTATGAATTATTCTCAGATCTTGGCGACGGAATTTGGAAAGTAGCTGTTGAACACAAGTAAGCTGTGAAAATGACACAATGAAGAAACAACATAATGTGCCAAAAATATCAACTTGTAACTGTTGCTATTTTGTGTAGTATTTACTTTTCTAATTGAATTTGTGTTTTCATTTTGGAATTAATTCTTAAAATTATAACGATTCTTAGAAATGAAGAAGCATTTGACATGTTAGCGATTTACTTCGAATGCATGAGAAATGCAACTGTTGCTGCCAGAGTCTATGGGTTTCAATGAAACTCTTAATGGAGAACGTTATCTAAATGTTTTAAGAAACGAATTGCCACTTCTTCTATAAGACGTAGCTCTAGCAATTCGTCATGATATGTTTTTCCAACATAATGGGTGCCCGGCGCATTTCTCTTTGAACGTTCGGAATTTTTTAGACCAAACATATCCTGACAGGTGGATAGGACGTGGAAGTCTATTTCATTGGCCGGCCAGGTCCCCAGACCTGACTTGCCTAGATTTTTATTTGTGGGGCGAATAAAAGATCTGGTTTTTGCCACCAGACCCACTACAAGAGACGACATGATCGAAAGAATAAGAAATGCCATTCAAAGTATTTCGATGGCAGAAGTAGAGACTTCCGTTCAATCCACTCGTCAGAGAATGAATTCTTGCATCGAAAATGATGGAAGACATTTTGAACATCTAGGGCGCCACTAATTACATTCTAAATTTTTTAATGTATTGTAATGTGTTTTTTGCGTTTACTTTTTTGAACGTTTGATTTGTTACATTGTTTATTGTTATTACCGTTAGATTTGTTGTTGTTGTTATTAATTACTAATTTTTATATTATGTAATATATTAACATATGTTGTTTCTTCAGTGTGTCATTTTCACAGCTTACTTGTTTTCAACAGCTACTTTGCAAATTCCTTCGCCAAGATCTGAGAATAATTCATAATTTCAACTTTGTTTGCTAATATCTACTGTTAGAAAAAATTTATCTAGTTGCGGTTTTTACTGACATCTTAAGCTTTTAATTCTCTATTTTACCGTGTAAAAATAAACATACCATTCCATTTAAATTTCTTTAGAAAAAGCGAAATATTTGTTGACATGTCAGATAACGCCCTCTAGCGGCGGCGGTAATAATCAAATGAAAACAGCGTAAAGCGCACTCGATAGACTAAGAAACGCCCTTTGTAACGAGACCAAGTTTGTTAAATTCCATTAAGGCTAATGGGAGTAAACAACATTTAAAAAAAATATATTTTGGCATCCCCCACTACTTTATTTTTAAAGATAGAACAAAAATTGTAAAACTAATAAGATTCGAAATTGTCCTTGGATTACGATGCATATATTTTCAATACCACTTAATTGAGCAAAATACGGAGAAAAACATAATTTTCTATTTGGTCATGGCTGTTACGCCCCCTAGCGGCCATTTTAGAAACTCGAAAATATTTTCCAGCAATTTTTCAGGGTCACTTTACTTAAGGTATTTTTTTTCCTAAACTTGTGCAATGATTGGTTTCTGAGATATGGCCGGCGCCCATTCTTAGTTGCCCACCCTGTACATCCAGCGCTGGATTACCCTATACGCAGGATACGCACGTGCGTATAGCGGCAGATTTCTAGAGGCGGCAAAATCTGAGACTTTAATTTAATAAAATGACAGAGTTTTACATTTTTCTCAGATATTATTTACAACTCCCATAAAATGCATATCATGACTATATGAGTCATATAGTAATATGAGATGTGAGCAAGAAATAAGAAAATATCGACGGTGCACCTGCATTTCACTTGAAACATACACAAACTATAACTATATACTGTCGCAGTTGCATCAGAAAAATCTCGGCGGAAACAATTTTGACAAGGTAAGTTATAAGTTTTAATTTTAGTCTTTTCGTTTCGGGGCGGCAATTTTAATGTGCGTAAAGCGGCAAATTCTTTAATCCGGCACTGCTGTGTACATCAACACAATAGCACTTCAGCAGAGCGCCAACAACGGCTGAATAATATTTCATCATTTTCAATTCTAGAATTCTAGTTAGGCTAAACACGGACGGAAGAAAATATATTCAGAAGCAGCTGATTTTGAATATTCCACAATATTTACGTGATTTGTGTATCAACAAGATGGTGCTCGGCAATAAGAACGGTTATTTTAATTTTCGGTTAAACACAAACGGGAGAATATATATATACGTACGAACACCATCTTGCTGATACTGGTTATGCCAGGAGATTTACAATTTCTGTCTTTCAACAAGATGGTGCTCCGACACTACTTCAAGCAATGTTTCGGTATAATTTCATAATTTAAATTTTCAGTTCTAAACACCATCTTGCTGATATTGGTTAACCCACAATATTCATATTATTTGTAAATCAACAAGATGGTGCTCTGGCACAATTTCACGTTGCGTCTTAATATAATTTTTTTATATTTTATTTAACTCACAAAATGGAATATTTTAAAAGCCCAAAATTTAACTACAACTCACAATGCTAAATGTCCAATAAACTCTTGTCCTCTGTCTGTACTTACTGATATATTTAAAAATTTGATTTGGCAGTAGATGCCAAATTTGTTCTAAAATATAAGATAATAAATAATTCTTCAGCGTATATTTTTAACGTGCCAATTTATTTGGCGGTTTTAGCTTAGGGAAATTTCAGGTAATCCTTTGACGTAATAGACAAAATTCTAAGGCCCAAAGTCCGAATTTTATTTTTATTTGCCCCCCTGATTCAGCCGGGAAAATTGGCAAGAATCCTAAAACATGCATGGATCTATAAAGTCGCGAGGTACACTGTTTCGCCTATGTTTTTTTTTAATTTGAGCATAAATATGCAACGTTTTAAAAAAAAATATTTAAAATATTGTAAAACAGAATAATTTATAGAAATTATTAAGAATGCTGTCCAAAAACAAAACGAAATATTAAAAACATAAAGTAATGCTTCACAATTGAAAAAATAAATAAATAAATAAATGTTTTGGTTTTATAGACGACTCAACAGCTAAGGTTATATCTGTTCAACAAATTCATTTGCTGGGCCTCATAAATTCGTCGCAGTTGACTATTGGCAGTATTGAACCTGGGAACCACGTGCTATTATTGCTAATAAGGCGCTAAATTACATACATCGATCTAACCACTACGAAAGGGTAAAACGCTTACAAAATGTATTATTAAATACTGCCAAGAACAGGTGTAATCCTATACATACACCGGCCTACGTCCAAATGACGTCAATCCGAAAGAAAAGCTCAAAATCAATAAGACAGATGATATCCAAGTTATGGTTTCATTAATGAAAGTTCGTACTGGAATAAAACAGCTGTTGTTACAAACTAGGTCGTGCCTAGGATTTTAAATAAATATGCAGGACGAATGATAAAATATCTGTAAATATTTCATGATTTTGTTTTACAAAAAAATTAGACCTTTAAAGAAAATTTCCCCTTTTCTTTTTAGTGGTACGTAACTTGCCTCGTTCTAAACCAGTGTTTCTCAAAATGTGAATACTTTAAAGGGGGCCCGAAAATGTTGTCAAATGTGACTCAAAAAAAATGCACAACTAACAATAAAAAAAATTTTATACCCAATAGCAAATTAACAGGACTGTTTCTACACGCACTAAGTAATCTTCTTATAGTACCATACCCTATTCAGGGCGTTGGCTACCTCTGTCCTATGTCTGTATTTGGTGCGCGGAGATAGATAACTTGCACAGACAGACATAGGGGACCTACAGTTTAACATGGGCTCCGAACCACAGGAAGTGCATGCACTCCAGAGAGGTTTTTCCTGGGGAAAAATCCACCTCACTGGTTTGCCGTTGCCTTGCGAGGGAGAACGACCGGGCCGGGGATCGAGCCCGGATCCGCTGCATTGGTAGCCCGCGCATGTACCACTGTGCTACGGCCGCTCTAAGTAGTCTTAAGATACTATAATTAATAAAAATATCAACAATCGTTTCAAGGTAGAAATTACATCATTTCCCTTAAATTTGGTTCTGCAAAAAAACATGTCCTTTAAAGCAAATTTCTCATTCTCTTTCGAATGATACGCAACTTGCTTCGTTCTAGAACAGTGTTTCCCAAACTGTGGAGCGCGCCTCCCTTGGTTGACGTGGAGATACGATATATTTAACGGAGGGGCAAAATGGTGTGAACTGTGACTCGAAACAATGCAAAACTAACAAAAAGAAAATTTATACTCAGTCCCGAATTAATATATGTAGACTGCTCCTGCACGCACTGTGTACTCTAATACTCCTAGGTATCCTTCGAAATCGTGTGGTTAATTTCGCGAGAAACCGGTAAATATGCCTAAGTGCTCAGGTAGGGTTTTAATATTACATAGGTACAGCGTTCTGTCGCTGTACCTAAAAGCTATTATAATGGTACATTTTTTTATATACATGGCGATTGAAAAAATATCAGAAACCATTTCACGGTAAAAATTACGTTATTTACCTTCAATATTGTTTTGGGTATATTTAAACAAAATTACACAGTAACAGTACAGCATGATTCTGAAGTTATCTTATAGATGCCTTAATTTTTAGACAGGACGGATACTCCCGCTCGCCCGCCGCCCCAACGTTTTCATACATAGCATATATTCTTCTAGAAAAAAAAAGTAAAGCATTTCGCTTACACTTTCCTATAATTTGAAAATTGACTATAGATCGCACGACTCCTACTACTCCAGCGGGAGCGAGCAACGAGCAAACAGGTACATCGAAGACATAAAAACCACGGGCATAGCCAGCTACATACCGTACTGTAGCTAACCGATTTTTGTACAAAAAAATCGATTTTTTTTTTATGTTTCAGAAAGACCAAAGAGCATATTCGCCAACTAAAAATTGAGAGAGAGGAGAAATTAGCACACCTAAATATTGCTGCACCTACAAATTAAGTTTAGTATCTTATTGCACTATCACTCATGAGCAATAACAAAAAAATCGTAAAGCCAGTTTTTATGCAATATATTTTGAAAATTTTCGAAAGTATTTATCACATCACAGTTATGATTTTTTAAATTCTTTTACATAGTAAAAGTGAATGAAAGTTTTATGAAAATATTTTTTTTAAGTTTCGTTTTTAATTGGAAGTCAATTTTGTGCACTATTTCAAATGTTTCGCTTGAAACTTAGGAAACGCCAAATGAATTACAACAATACTACAGTTTATCTGGTAAAGATAAGGAATAATAATAATAATAATTTAAAAAAAACATTGCAGCATAATAACTGAGTTCCACCTACAAAATGTACAATATCCACTTAGCTCGCCTATCGTCGACGCTTACACGAGTAAAACGTGTAAAAATTTAATTTACGCATTACCCGTATGCGAGTTATAAATTATCATAATCGTACACTTTCACTATTTCACAATGTGACAATACCGCTTACCACAGCCCTATCAATCCCTCAACACCAAGTCCTATGGTGCTATAATAAGTGCATTAATAAAAATATAAAAAGTCTACTATGTAAGTAAAAGTTACTGCAAGCGTACAAGTTTGCGTGTGTAGGCCATGACGAGTGATAAAAAGTATGCGCCTACGCCAACCGCGCACCTAATAGCACCAAATTCAGTTATGTGGTAGAGGCGCACAAATTACAAGGTAGTGTTTATTAACGTTTTTACGCGTTTAGAGAAAAGTTTCAAATAAGTTTCAAGGGCTGTTGAATCTGTTCAATGAAACTGAAACTTATTTAAACAGTTTCATTGCGACTTTTCATGGCTTACATCATTACATAGTAACATTCTGATAGATATGATAGAGCTATTATAATAACTAGATTTTATGCCAATCTGCCAACTCGTTTTTGAGTAACAAGGCGTTACGGTCAATATTTTCAAAAAAATCGTTGCAGCCGCCATTTTGAAGCTAGAAAGTTCCGGAAAAAGGCGTAGGATTTACCTCAAGGTTTTCTATTAGATTCCGCTTATAATTTCCGTCGAAATCAAGAAATCGATACTTCTTTGTACTGAGAGTAAGAAAGTAAAAAAATCGCCTTGTTTGCCTCTTATTTCGTGAGAGGGGATTATTTGGGATGACTACTCGTTATAGCGTTGCGAGCCCAAATATTGGAAATAGGTATTTAGATATGATAGTAACTGTTGGGGTTGGATGGTAACATTAAAAGCACTAAATACCTACTTTAATACATGTTAGAATCAATATCATTGGGTCTTTCAAATTTACGACCGTACGTACTTACTAATATTAGTAATTACCTTGCCATTCAGAAATTATAATAGAAGAATAAAATTAGACTCGTATCGACTACTTCTTTACAAGGTCGCACGATATTCTTATAAATGTAGCAATGTCAACGAGATGATTGTTACCTTATGCAAATAGTAAAGGTCATAGTCATTGCTGTGTGTCACACACTTAAGATTCAAGGATTTCCAGGAAATCCATCGTTCAAAGTCGCAAATCACATGTTTTGTTTACTACAGATTATATCAACCGTACAAAGTCCATATTTATTTATTAGCACCGTTAATTAGTGATTTAGAAGACAGGAACATTTCACATTACACAATTTATTGTAGAAAACAACGCTGGATTCTTTAATTAGTGATGGGCACAATCGACCGATTTTCAGAATCGAATGATTGACATTCAAATCATTTTAATAATCGAATGAGTCATTCGGATAAAATCTTTCAGATGTACCTATGCAGGAAAACGCAATAAGGCGTGGTGATGGGATGTTTCGAATGAAAACAATCGAACCATTCGATTATCGAAATATCTCGAGGCTACAGAATATCATTCGGTTATGTTCATTTTGGAAGTGGGCGTTGAAGCGATACCCTGTACATTGTACATTAGCCAACTGCAAATGCCCAATACAAATACATTATACACCACCAGTCGTGGTATTATGATGGGAATACACAAATGGAGAAAGAATTTCCCTAATGCGATTGCATAACGAAGGCCTCCGCAGCGTATTTTACAAAGAGATAAGAATGTTTTGACTTGAACAACATGCAGATATTATTGATGTTAAGAATTGCAACGGCAGTTTGGGCTCTATTTATTATATACAGGGTGGTCTAACACTTTTTACGCTTCTATTTAATTTTGAAACGGATCAAGATAAATGAAAATAATGTTAACACAAGTTTTTTGACAACGTTTGACCTACCTTTTAATTAATTTATTTTTAATAGTTACCTATCAATTTTTTGCACTTATTAGATAAAGAATTGTTTTTCTTTTCAGTGGTATAAAACTTGTATTTCGAGGAAAACACGAAAAACTTTTTCATATTAGTAGGGCCCGAATTCAAACAACAGCTTAGCACAGTCGCGTTTTGTTGGTTTTAATTGTTAAGAGATAACAAATGAATTTCAAAGCACACTGCTGCGATTGTGGTAGGCTGTTGTTTGAATTCAGAGCCTGCTAATATGAAAAAACAGCGATCAAATAAAAACTTAATCGCAGGCGCCTATGAAATAAGCGCGGCATGTTGATGATTAGTCTGCAAATCGTGGAACTATTATCATAGTTGCGCGGTTTATTATTTTACCGTAATTGCGAATATTTGACATTTATTGTTTTTTCACGCTACCGGCAGTGTAAGTAGGCCTTACATCCATAGCTACAGGGATCGTAAGTGGCTGATAACATTCGTGTACTAGTTACCCTTGACGACGGAACTTAATAGTGTCACTTACGTTCCTAGGAAAATAATGTTGATTTTAACTGTTCGTTGATATGGTAACAAACACAGACAACTTAGAATAATGGAGCTTTTAAAAAATAATTCCGATGACAGCTGTCAAAACGAACTTTTAAAAATATGATTAAATTTCTACCTGTAGGCCTACTTACATTGCCGGTAGCGTGAAAAATTTAATAAGTAACACGAAATGTATCGACTAATAACATCCTCGGCAGGCGACAAGCTTCGGCTCCGCCTCAGCTCGTATTCGCCTGCCTCGGATGTTATTACGTCCTTACATTCCTTGATACTTAAATAACTATTATATTACAAACGTGCATGATAATAAATGTCAGTTGTTTAAGTTGCTTAAACATATTTAATAAATTATTATTTTAATCTTAAGTACAATTAATACCTATTAAATAAATAACATGTAATACTTAACAATGCAGGTCATATTAACATTAACATTGAGCTTGCAGTTTTGATTACACATTGCATGTTTTTATTAACTTAACGTAATTAAAAATTTGTAACTACCTTAGCTAGGGCAAATTAGACCTTTAAACTTCTACGTTTTCATAAGTTGCAATGTTTAAAATGAACTTTATTTATGGACTTTAAAACAGCACTGCTAGATAAGTAGTTTAGAAATGTATAAATAGGTTGTGGTGTTTTTAATAAAGCACTTGTTTAAGAGTGACTTTAAGACTACCAACGTCGTAATGCTTTGCAGATTCTAGCAAAAGAGCTCTTAGATTAGTCAAAATCAACCCTTATTATTGTAACTTGGCACAATAATAAAAGATACAAGGTTCACATTGGTCCTTCGAGCCGGATGAAGGATTCAAGATTCACATTGACGCTTCGAACTAAAATCATCGAGACAGCCCGAGGTGAAACCGTCCGCGGAGAAATTGCCGGAATTCAAGAAAAATCAACAACGCACAATTCAGTACAAATCAAGTAATGAAAACAAACAAAGAAGGATTCAAGATTCACATCAGTTGGGAACCGTGGCCCATTTACCTCATATAATGGAGAAAATTAATGTTTAGCGGTAAAGGTGTAGACTTGTAATCTGGCGGCCCCAATTCAAATCCCGTGGCAGAGCTGTTTTTTAAATTTATTTTCTGACCTCTCTTACTGTTAACTTATCTTACGCTACGCCTATAATTTATTTAAATTTGTATCTTTTTTTACTTAAAAAAAGAGATAACTTGAAATGCGTTATATTTAATTTAAAACTAAAACACTAAACAATCAAAACAATTAAAAGTCACAATTAATGTTGAAAATGTTGTTCATTCATTTCTAGGCATAAACGAAATCTGGCGGCCCCAATTCAAATCCCGTGGCAGAGCTGTTTTTTAAATTTATTTTCTGACCTCTCTTACTGTTAACTTATCTTACCCTACGCCTATAATTTATTTAAACTTGTATCTTTTTTTACTTAAAAAAAGAGATAACTTGAAATGCGTTATATATTTAATTTAAAACTAAAACACTAAACAATCAAAACAATTAAAAGTCACAATTAATGTTGAAAATGTTGTTCATTCATTTCTAGGCATAAACGAAATCGGTTTTTAATGTTTTCAGGGGCTTAAATAACAAAAAAAAAAGATCTGGTTTTGAACAGAAGCCCCCCAAATTACAAGCCCGTGCCTTTACCGCCAAGGCAACATGTCGTTTAAGGCTTCAATTACGAGAGTTAACTGTGTTAAATTTTCTGAAAGTTATCATGTACGTTTGTAAAATAACAATAATAAAAATTAAAAATAATTTACAATGCTCACGCGCTAATTATTTAAAAATGTTAAATATGAGCAGTTACGGTAAAAATAATAAACAGCGCAACTATGATAATAGCTCTCGATTTGCAAATAATCATCGACATGTCGCGCTTGTTTCATAGGCGACTGCAATTAAGTGTTTATTTGATCGCTCTGTATAATATTAAAGCAACGAAATTACTCAGTCTGGGCGGTGGAGCCGCGGTTAAGGTTGCCGGCTTTGGCTCTACTGCACCAAACTTCACCTTTTATATGTTAGGGGGCTAATAAACATAATAGTTGATGCCTCGTTTGTTTAAATAAAAATGAGAACAAAAATTATAAAAAAAATAATATTAATATAAACAAACAAAAAATCATAACCACATAATAGTTATGTATTGTATTGTTTCATAATATCAATATTACTATCAGTATCACAAACATGTTAAAGCATAGAGAATTTTTTTGTTTTTCTTTGTCGTTTAAATAGTGAAACAATCAAAAATCAATTTCACGCTACATAAAAATCCAATAAGAAAATTAGTTTAAGTAATGTACCGTACATAAGTACATTTTTCGATCTAGGGGAACGAATTGTTTACCGAAGCGTTATTAATTTTTTCAAAATATTGATGATGTATTGACGGATTTTTGCTATCTTTACCACCATATTCGTTAAATAAATTACAGATGTGATTGATTAAGGATTACTAATCGACACGCAAAATCCACAATAATAAATTCAATATAACTTGTTTATCCAATTTTATCAAGCCGATGATGTATAAAACGCAATTTCGTATTTTTCTGCGATTAAATTAGATATTTACTTCAAAATGGTATGACGCACGTGTGTTATTAATTCGGCGAAAGGTTTTATTTACTAAGGGATAGGGAAATACGGAGATATTTTAATTAAAAAAAAACATTATTTACTGGAAGTCTTCCATGTCGAGTTCTAAGCTCCAATGTTTCATGAAAACAACATTTAGGGCTTAGCTGTCGCAATTTGATTTTATTTTTTAATGTTGTCTATTGTATTTTTCACAATTTGTGCTAACAGGTTTTATTTTTAATTTTTATGGACCACTAAGAATAGAAGACGGAAGTAATTAATATACGAGGGAAGAATAATAATATACGAACGAGTCTAAAAAATTACATGCAACAGAACATCCAATATGACCGCAGAAAGAAATTAACACAGTTTTCAAATTCCTACGTTATTATTTTCATAAACGTATCACAGTAGCTTATAGAAACAAGAATTATCACAATTTTTTACCAATACTTTGTATATAGAATGCTGCCAAGAACTTGGAAAAGTAGAATACCTTACATTGTTTGCAGAAAAGTTGTTCAGAATTGTTTAAAATTCCCTAGGTCAGTACAGGGTTGATTTCATGAAAATTTTGGAAATTTTTAAATCAATAACGTTAATAAAGCTGTCGGGCAAACGCCACGAGACCTTCCTCGCAAGTATTTACCTTTTTGAAAATTTATATATTTCGAGAATTTTTTAAAATACTTTTTTAATTCTCAAAAAAATATGGAATATATTTATACCGGACGTTATTTAAAAAGTCGAGATGAATAATTCTTCTTGAACAAAAATAATTTATTGTTTCCCGTCTAATAAATAAAAGAGTACCAATTTTTAATTTATAAAAATTCTTAAAAGGTGCCACAGTGGAATTATGGTATTCAACAAAGAATCGAATTGTAGCCCATGTTCGCCTCTATAAGACTACCAAGTTTAAAATAAAACGTATGGCGTTTTTAAGAAATATTTTTCAAAAATTTTAAACATTTGGTATTTACATTTTCAACAGTAGCCCCACCAAGTATAAAAGTACCTAAAACTAACATTCGATTTTGGTTCAACTAGCCATGATGACCAATTGAGCGTAAGAAAAAAATTTGTATAGGACCCCATTTAATAAATAAATGGGTACCCATTTTGATTTTCAAAAATTCATAGAGAGCGTCACAGTGAAATTACAGCTTTCAAAAAAAAACCAAACTGTAGCCAATCTGCGGTTCTGGAAGCCTACAAATCTTTAAAAAAATCGCGTGGGCAGTTTTTGAAAAATAATTTTAGGAAAATTTTCAAAACGCAATTTTCACATTTTTGAAATTAATTTCGTTTCGTCTTATACTACCCACAAAGGGCTCTCAAACAAGCTGTAGTTGTTCCCGATCAGATAACCACGTTTTCGATTTGCCTTCTCTCAGATCCTGTGTTCCAATTTCAAAAACTTTGTTTTGGAAA
Organism: Ctenicera cuprea; assembly: GCA_958336395.1. NCBI lineage: Eukaryota > Metazoa > Arthropoda > Insecta > Coleoptera > Elateridae > Ctenicera > Ctenicera cuprea. The sequence continues at coordinate 84,057,394 of OY284486.1, read as the reverse complement.
AAACTTCCGCTTCCGGTTTCAGATTTTTTTTGACATGCTTAAGTAGAACTACAATTTTTGATATACCTCTTCATTTAACATTTCATCAAAACCGGTGCAGTACTTGCACCTTTAGATGCGCTACACACCCACACACACCCGCACACCCACATACAGACATTTTTAAAAACTACTTTTTTGGATTCTTTGAGTTCCAAAACGTGTATTTCCGTTAAAATCTAGATTTCGAATATTTTTATGAAATCAATACTTCCCTATACCGAAGGTATGGGAACGCAAAAAGAGATTTAAACTGTTCCTTCTCCGGGAGGCTGTAACTCGATAACGAAGCGTTTCCGGACCTATATGTTTATCGAACTTTTTTTACTGTTTTGGTATACAGAACTAATTCATCAAAGTTTGTGCCGTTTTTCAGACTCACGCTTTATAATTGCAATTATCTTATTATTATTTTTTCTAATATATCGGATGTTAATGAAATATGGCCCAACTTCTTTTTTTCTTTATTTATTAAAATATACAAATAAAATTTTGGTTTTGTTTTGTAAGCAATAAGAACGCATTATATGATATTAAAATTCTACTACTTTCACTTCCGGTTTCAGCGGAAATGACATGACTTTCTAATTTTTAAAGGTACACCCTGTATATTTTTGCATATTTTCTAAGTCTGCTAAGCCAATTACATGAAATTCGGACATCCCAAAAATATTTTTTTGTAATTTTTGTTTACTATTAACAGTTTCTTGACCACCCAAATTGATTCTAATCAGTTGACTTACTGTTATTGATTGTAAATTTTTGTTTCTTTTTACTTACTAAACTTACCACCAAGTAGCAATGCTTTTTGTAAGTTTTATTTTTTCAAAAGAACTACTAGATTCAAGATGGTTTTAAATCATTTTTTGCTAGAAGATAATACTATAATGTTAAATATAGGCTAGCATTCCAAACAAAAACACATGTTATGGGTATCATTAAAATCGTTGAAAAATTCTTTATTTACTAAAGCATGTGCGAAACCACCTTACCACTTAAAAAATGAAGTTATTTTGAAAAAGATCGTTTGACAAATTTTCAAAGGTAATATTGCAACTGGTGTGTTTTCCACCATGAAAATTTTATATTTTAGGCGTATGTGATTGATTAGAATCGATTTGGGTAGGTCAAAGCAGTCTTAATAGTAAACAAAAATAACCAAAATATATTTTGTGGATGTCAAAACCTCACTCAATTGGCATAGACAGTCCTTTCCGGTGAAACCGGAAGTACAACAGTTAAATTTTTAGGTTATACAATATGTTTGCGTTTATTTTGCCCTTAACATTTTTATTTTTTTAAGCAGTTTTTCGTTTAAACCCCACTACAAATTCAAGAATAATTTAAAGTTAATGATTTTTTTTTGACACAGGTGCTACGCGCTGTACCTAATTACAGTTTAAGCTTTTTGTACATGACCCACGTAACATTGGAGCAATGACCTGCTCATATTTGCACATAAAATATTGACTGTGGATACTGAAAAAAAACATACACCTATGTAGGACTCTTTTTTTTTGTTTTTGAAAAAAATGCAATTTATGCCTGGCAAAGGATGTTTTTGAAAATATAATTTTCACCCTCATTTTCACCTTAACCTTCAAGCAACCGTAACCAAACATGTCCATATGACACCAAAATTTATCTAAGTTTTGAATTTTGTTAGGTCAAATAAAAATCAAACCAGAGCAAAAGTGATAAAACTCTATAAACTAAAACATTACAAATAAAAACAAAACAATACCTAAATGTTTATAAGAATTAACTTACCAAAGTCTATGAATTTTTTTATGGAAAGAGGTGAAGGATTAAACTGCGAATAAAAGTCGAGTATTTTGGCGACGCTCTGGCAGTTTTTGGGTGTTAATCTCATTTTTGAATATCGTCAAAAACTCACTAAAAACATAAAAACCTGCACGCTCCGCAAACTAAAGCACACGACTGATATGACCTTTCCCTACTTTTTGCTTTAGAACAGCCGGCTCGTGCGTCCTGCGCCGACGTCATGCTCCTTCGCAAGTGGCAGCTTATCATCTGCGTACACTAGAAGTTGAAAGTTTTGAACTGTTACATCTGTTCAAAAATTATAACATCAACTTCCAGCACTAGGTAGATCGATACTTAGACTTACTTTAAACAAACTACTTGTTAATCGCGAGACTCGCAATCAAGAAGGTGCCGCATCAAAGAATAGGCTATTATTCATACCCCGCTTAGACTCAGAACGCCAATAAATGCAGTTAAACGCCAAAACTGTTCCTTCCCATATCATGTAATAATGATAAAGAAAATCAGCTATTGATATTCCATCCATATTTCTTACAAAATTTAAAAAGAAGCAAGCACTTTCAACGGACTTTCTCATCGTATAAAAAAAAAGTTTTCTATTCAACAGCAATACAACATGCGAATTTAAAATTATCGATAATTATGTTGCATCATTGACAACGAAATTGTGTTGTTGCTAGGCGATATCACGAGTCCGAAAAACGAGTGATATTGCCGTGCATCAACACAATTGAGTTCGTCAATGAAAATTTTAATTCACGAGTGGTATTTTTTAGAATATTCCACAAACAAAAAAATTAAATCATAATTTAGTATAATCATTTGTTATGTACTAACGTACTAACGCGTTATTTAATTATTAAATAAAAATTAAATAATGTGTTGACATGTTGCTATAATTATACAGCACCGATAACACCGGTGCTTCCTAAAAAAAGGATTATCGCAGCCGGTCTTATTGGTAAAGAACCTGAAAATAAACGCTTACCATTGGCTGTTACAATGCGAGTGGAATATTCATCTTAATCCAATACTTATACAGCTATCTTTGTTTTAATTCACAGGAGTCTGACATTGCGTTTTAAATTTAAATTAAATGTAACACCTTTATTCCGTTCAGGTATTTATTAGAGTACCTTGGATGAAATTGAAATTGTTATTTTTGTAATTAACAAAACTATCAATGTTATCCAACGCACCCTAGTATTTAATAAGAAGACAAAATCATTTTTCAAATTATAGTATAAAATATTTTAGAAACAATTAATCAAAATTAGGTAGGTATTTATGTACAAATGCAAATATAAAGGAAAATACCAAGCTAGAGCTTCTGCGTAGAAACCGGGCCAGGAGCCTTCACAACCTGGTGGTGGTCCTTGCGTAGCGCTGTTTCTTTGAGAAGAAGCTCGTTATGCTATGGGGTATTTCCGAGACCGGTTTCCCTGCTGCTACGCTCTAGAAGGGGTTAGCTGGGTATTGGTGCTGTGGGGACTTCGACGAGACCTGGTGTAGCCATTGCTTTGCTCTAGAACAAATTTGTTGGGCTCTTTGATTTGAGACCGTTCCTTAGCTAAATTCTGAAGCGAATTTAGGGCTCCTAGAAAAGCTAGGGGTTAGTAAGTTTTTAGAAAAACCTGTGGAGATGGTTTACCATGGACTGAAGCTAGTACTCGATCCTTTGGCAGAATGCAGCTCTAGTATGAGCTACGAGGTTGATTTTTGCTTTAGACCGCTCTTATGGATCCTGAATTGAAATTATCCAACGTTTTTCCTTGGAGCGCTCTGTTGAATCCTGAAGAATAATAAACTAAATAAAAAATAAGTTGGAGTTGTATCTGGTGAAACTGGATGTAAAAAATAAGTGTTAAATGTCAAAATGTGCTTCTTTGGGTACATATTACCTATTCCAAGTTTCGCATAGTTGCAAGTTGCCATATCTCAAAAATTATAAAAAATATGGTCTAATAATTCTCACACACAATATACAGCTACAGAGTTAACTTAAGTAATATACCTCAAATAGCGAAACCGATGCCTTAGAATAATATTACACAAGGTGTAAAATTAAAACAAAGTTCAATCATATAATAATTTTTATTTTACTAAAAATAAAAACGAATTGAAAGGTTGCTTCTGACAAGAAGCGACCTCCTTAACCTAGTGACTCGGTCTGATAGATCCTGATTTAGTATGCGTAAGTTTGGTGTTCAATTCCCCACCAGAACCATGGCTGTTTGTGTTGTCTTGTGCATTGTAGAGGGGGAAAATGCTGTTAGTAGTTGCTGCATCCCGTAACTAAAGGCAAAAAAATTATCACAAGAATTAATCAAGATGAAAATTACTCTTCATTATGTAAAAATAAAACTCTGAAAAGCTTATAAACTGCTAAATTAAAAAAAATACTTAATCATTTAAAATAATTAAACACACAAGGAAACATAATTTTTATTAGTATTTTCTTTCTATATGCTCAGAACATGTTCAATATGTTGCAAATTTAACTGAAAAACAAACAAACAAAAATTAATTTCACTGCATTTTTGTATAATTACCAAGATTCATAATTGTTCCAACCCATTACCATCGAATTAAAATGTCTTCCAGTAATTATACAATAGTCGGTAACAACAAATTTACTGTTAGATGTGTTATACTTATCATTATGACTCTCTTATAATAAATAATTAGCCAAAGTAACTTAACAATTTATACAATATAAACCATAATAAAACACACAATAATAAGTTTTAGAAGCTGTCACATGATTATAATTATTTATTTCATATACAACATAATCTAGCAATATTTTTTTTTTATTGAATTAGTAATTCTACTATTTTTCTAGTAATGACGATATACATAACGTTTGGAGACACAAAATGGTCCACCTCCCGTTTTTTCAATTTTTATTAATTTAAACATATGAAACATCTAGGCTTCCGGGTTAGAGCCGCGTCATCGGTGCTTGAACTGCCGACGTTTCGTCCTCGGTTGCATGGGACATCTTCAGGGCTGTGGTAGCTTTGAGATCTGGAACACAACTGAAGATGTCCCATGCAACCGAGGACGAAACGTCGGCAGTTCAAGCACCAATGACGCGGCTCCAACCCGGAAGCCTAGATGTTATTTACAACGGCCACGGAAGCCTGCAACTTAGATTATCCAACCTCTACGTGGAGGAAATCCAGAAGAAGACCAAACATTTTGGTAACCTACGACAGAAATTGGTGAGATTTATTTGTTCTTTAATTTTTCTTATGAGATGTGTGATAACCATGTAGTTCCTAAATTCCTCAGTTGTGTTCCAGATCCCAAAGCCACCACAGCCCTGAAGATGTCCCGTTCAACCGAGGACGAAACGTCGGCAATTCAAGCACCGATGACTCGGCTCCAAACCGGAAGCCTAGATGTTATTAACAACGGCCGCAGAAGCCTGCAACTTAGATTTAACATATGAAATTTCAAGTGATTACTGTATACATAAATTCCTATTATTTGATATAAATTTTAATTTTTTTGCGTTTTCAAATCCATAAAAAATGTTCCAGGGTTTCTTTATTTTAAATGGAACACCCTGTATGTTTTGATATATATTTGAAATCAGGATGAAATTCTACGTATGTTGAATTATTTATTGCAGCTGAAATCAAAAAAATGCTTTCTTATATTGCAAATTTGAACAATACCAACATTACCTAAATCGAGTCGAAGCTGTGGGGCACATACAGTGGCTTTATCTCTTTCAATCCAGCTTCCTATAATTTTGTAGATTCTCCTTCGCTTCATCATGATCTTCAACTGTTATAATTGGTCGTAAATGTGATGAAAAAAATTTTTTACCTTCAAACATGTCTTTGGGAGCCAAAAATACATCACCTTGTACCTACATTATTGGATGTAAAAAAGAATTCTTTGGTTTCCTGTGATATTTTGGCACTTATACCAACATAATGCCGACCCCTGCTATAGCATAACATTATTATAACAAGTTAAATAAATACAAAAAAAATTAAAACTTTATTATTTAAACAAAAAATGAAATATTAACAAATACTTTAAAGTCAGAAAACTAGAACAATGTTTAACTCTATTACAGTTTTTAATTAAAACAAATGGAAAATTTATGTCTGAAAAGAATTAATCAACACGAAAGTTACTCTTATCATTATTCAAAGTTATATCCCGAGAACTACACAAGTATTTAGTTGCTTAATTGCAAAACTTTGCTGAGCAACTGAGCCCGCAGGTTGGGGGATTTTATAAAATTATTATGTACGAAAGCATTTGCTATAAAAACAAAATATTGTAAATAGTATGCAGTGCACAATTTAACCAAACGAACTTTGTAGTTTGAGGGTTATACGGCAAGATTATTTCGTTCATAAATGCAAAACTGTCATTGGTCAAAAGTGACATTTAACAATATGAAGGAAATAATTTAAATAAAACTTTGCAATGCCATTAACCACCATCTGCATTGATATGATCAGCACAGACAACGCTATAAACTATTAAAAAATAGCAAAAACGAAACTTAATCAATTAAAATAACTAAACAGAAGAAAAGGCAATTTTAATTAGCACTCTTTGTACTTCTATCTTCTCTTAACATATTCTGTATATTCAAAACCACAAGTTGAATATTGGAAATTTGTCTGAAAAGAAACAAACAAAGAAAAATGTAATCTTACTGTAAGGACTTTATGTGATCACTTACAATTATAATCCCTTATCACATTTAAGTCATTACATAATACCATATGTTCAAATAAAAAATACATAAAGGTTGGCCATGGATAGTGTTCGGATTTCTAGTCTAGTATTTAGTCAGTATTAAAATTATGAGGCAATCAATTAATAATAATCCCTGGCATAATTCCTTTAAATATATAGTTGGCGCATATATAAAATTGTAAACTATCTACAAGCTTAGAATGGTAACACATATGTTTGACCTTATGCTAGCTTGTGCAGATAGTTATTATTTATTTGGTCAGCTGGAATTAATGCTTGTATAATAAAATAAAATAAAGTTGAACAGGGTATATACGCGTAGAATATGAATGGTCATGAGTTTTAAAAGTACTTCACGGAACACATTTTATGAAACTGCAAAAATATTTTTTAATTTAAAATGTAAAATAGCAACCACGAATTAATAAAAATGGAATGTGTAAATTCATTGCTACAACGAGAAAGTTCTACGAAAGAAAAGTTTGGACTATGAACATTCATAAGAGACAGGAAAAACCCCTGTTGAAGAAAACTTTTGAATTGCAGTACACAACAACAACTTCTCCTAAATTCTCAGCCAAACAATTAGTTCTCTTGTCCAACAAAATACCTTAAAACATTGAAAATGGCCTCTCAACGTCGCAACTTGTTAATGGAGTAAAACTGTAAAAGTTGGCCGATGAATCTAACTGGATTATTTGTTCGACTTTATATTTGCAATTTCTATTTGTGAGTAACCAGGATTGCGATGCAATACTTGTTCAATATATTGCGATAACCTGATGGTAAATTCTCCGTAATTATAAGATTTGAAGCATAATTACGTAAGTTACAACAGAGGTGTGCTGCCAATTTCTTAACTAGAGGCTCGCTACTCGCTCTGAAATACCGTATCTTCAAATAAAAAGTACATAAGGGTTGGCCACGGAAAATAAAATTTGTCTTTGCATGCTTTAGAATTTAAACAAACAAAACATAACGTCACTTAAAATTTTTAAATTAAGTTTGTAATTTGTTATTTGTAGTGACACTGACAGAGTGATGCCAGTAGGTTAAAAATTATACATTTTATTATAATTTTTTTAAATAAATTTTATCGAATATGTAGTCAACAAGGGCCTTGGTAAATCCCCAAAAATTTAACAAGCACACCCCTGACCCTACGAAATACAAATTAAGTAATTACAGGGTAAAAATTACGATATTACAAGTTAATAAATAATTAGCTCGCAGTGAAAACGGAAATCTTAGAAATCGTTAGAGTAAAAAAAAGTACTTACCCATTCAACTTCTGTATTTCTTGCATTATTGTAGCTGAAATTAGAAAATTAAATTTATAGCTTCTATTGCAAATTTTAAAAATAAAACAATTACCTCCTTCAACCCAGCTGCCTATATTTTTAGGCATCTGTACTGTTTTTGTAGGAGTTTCTATAGGCGATACAGGGTAATATTCGTCATCGGCTCTTTCTATTGTCGAAACCGGTGGAAGCAGAGTATTCTCCTTCACTTCATCATAATCTTCAATCGTTATAGTTGGCCGTATGGATGCTGAAACATTTTTTCCCCCCGCAAACTTGCTTTGGTGAACCAAAGATGCATCGTTTTGCACATTTTTGTTTATTTTAGAGGGAATTTTTGGTTCAGCATTTAATCGCAAACCTTGATCTGTTTCATTTTCCAAATCTGACAAATCTATTACAGTTATTTCCATAACTTCTTTTTCAACATCTAATTCCGGAAGTGGGCTCGACAATTGAGTCAGCAATTTTTTGTAATAACGAAATATGTTTTGATTTTCTTTATCCTTTGTTTGACTTGATTGAGATTTTCGTTGTTTTTCCCGCGTATTCAATTTTTTGTATCTGTATTCATCATTATTCTTTTTATTACTATTAGTTTTATAACTTTTACGCTTCTTTGGATCATTAATCACGGTCGTGTATTCTTTAAGAGTTGAATTCAATGATTGCATGAGCAAGTCGAACTGATTATTTCTTTCCAATTGTTTAGGAGAATTCAAATGTGCTCCAGTATAAGTAACCGACTCAAATGGGTTACTTCTGGTCAACGGTTCAGGTTCCCATGATGCACGTCGCTTCTTGCAATTTTCCTTCTCTTCATTTTTAGACCTTTTCTGTGATCTACGTTTAGGTACTTCATTTCCTGTCTTGGTAAGTTTTCGAAGTATGAGTTCTTCTAAACGATTTTGATGTGTTGGAGTTTTAAAGTGTGTGTCACATTTGGTGGATGCTTTGTTAATTTTGTCTTTGTGACATTTAGTGGATGTTTCATTAATTTTGTCTTTGTGAGATTCTTCTAAACGATTTTGATGTGTTGGAGTTTTTCTAGGCGGTTGTTTCAAGTCTGTGTGACATTCGGTGAATGCTTCGTTAATTTTGTCTTCGTGGCATTTGATGGAGGTTTCATTAATTTTGTCTTTGTGACATTTGATGGATGCTTCGTCAATTTTATTGTTTTGATATTTGTTGCTTTTTTTTGAATCACAAACGATTCTGTTATTGTTTTGGTCTTGATTCATGACCGTGGTAGGTTTTTCCAGTTTGTTGAAATCATTCTGTATTTCTTTACGATTTCGGTTTTGAGTGGCCAAGATTGGTTTTGGTGATTTACAGAAAGTTATTAAAGATTCTTCAACAATAGTAACAACATTAGATGTATCGTTTGTCTTCTGTTGTTTTCGCACTTCTTTATTGAGCGATTCATCAACTAAATGGCTAGTACTGTTTGAAGGTTCTTCTCTGATGGTTAACCCATCATCGAAATATGATGCATCATCTAAGTTGTACAGTTTTCGAGCTTTTCCTTGAATTCTTTTCATTCTTCTTGAATCAGGGGTCATTGTTTTGTCTTTGGTTTTGTTCATTTTTTCGCCATGGTCAGGTTCACCCAACCGTCTCTTCTTTGGGGTTTCATGATAAAATTTATCCGGTGATATTTTTCGCTTTATATTTTTAGATAAGGTACCTTGAAGCAACAGTGGATCAAAGTTTGATACCGATTCTACTATTTCAACAGGTGCAGGCTGTTCCTCTTCTATGATGTTATGATCTAATTCTTTGTCTTGCCCTTGGAGTTGTTCAATATTCGAAGAATTTCGTGAAGATGTAATCTTATTAGATTTTTTATTTTGGACGAAGGATTGATCGTTATTTGTTTCCATGATGGAAGCTATTGGCTGAGGTGCTTCCAGAGCTGAAATATCATTTTGTTCCAACTCTTTGTATGGAAGTTCCACGACAAAACTCTGAAGCTTTTGTTGTAAGTCTGTATTGGTTGTAACAACTGGAATTTCTTTGGCTTGAACCTCCTCAACTTTTTTAAGAGCCGTAATATCATTTACTTCCAATTTTTTACCTTTAAGTTGTTCCTCAACTACACTCTTAAGCTTTTGTAGTTTATCTGTATTTGTTGTATTCTGGACTAGAATTTCATTTGTTTCTATAGTATCAGTTCTATCAACAACTGGAATTTCTTTGGCTTGGACCTCCTCTGTATTTGTTGTAACAACTGGAACTTCTTTGGCTTGAACCTCCTCAACTGTTTTAAGAGCCAAAGTATCATTTTCTTCCAATTCTTTACCTTTAAGTTGTTCCTCAACTACACTCTGAAGCTTTTGTAGTTTGTCTGTATTTGTTGTATTCTGGACTAGAATTTCATTTGTTTCTACAGTATCAGTTCTATCAACAACTGGAATTTCTTTGGCTTGAACCTCCTCAACTTTTTTAAGAGCCGTAATATCATTTACTTCCAATTTTTTACCTTTAAGTTGTTCCTCAACTACACTCTTAAGCTTTTGTAGTTTATCTGTATTTGTTGTATTCTGGACTAGAATTTCATTTGTTTCTACAGTATCAGTTCTATCAACAACTGGAATTTCTTTGGCTTGAACCTCCTCAACTGTTTTAAGAGCCGGAGTATCATTTTCTTCCAATTTTTTACCTTTAAGTTGTTCCTCAACTACACTCTTGAGCTTTTGTAGTTTGTCTGTATTTGTTGTATTCTGGACTAAATTTTCATTTGTTTCTATAGTATCAGTTCTATCAACAACTGCAATTTCTTTGGCTTGGACTTCCTTAACTGTTTCAAGACCTAGAGTATCATTTTCTGGAAGTTTTTCTACAACCAAACTCTGAAGAATTTTTTGTTTGTCATTAACTACAATATTCAGAAGTTGATCTTCATTTGTATTGCTAGTATCAGCTTTTTCAATGATTGTAATGGTTTCTTTATTTTGAATCTTCTCATCATCGTCAGAGGGCAAACGTAAAACTTTTCGTTTTGTGGAATCATCTACAGCACGGGTTAAATTTTGCTCAGTTTCGCTTTGAAATGCGGATTGATCTTCATTTGTTTTTGCCATATGGATTTTTAATTGGGTTGCTTCAACAGTCAGAATATTCTCTTTTTGTGCTTTGCTGTCTTGAGGCTGTTCATTAAAACTTTGAAGATTAACATCAGCTGTCTTGATAACTTTTTTCTCATTTCTTTTAGAAATTCTTTCGGACTTTCTTCCTTTTATAGTTAAATGTGATGTCTTGTTATGACGTGTTCCCACCGCACTTTTTCGCACTTTTTCTAAGATTTTACCTTTCTTGATTGATATGATCTTTTCACAAAATTCTTTGGACGAAGTATCTTTTCGAAGATCTTCAGCACTTTTCCTTGAAGTTTCTTCATTTGAAGGTTCTTCGTTTTGTAATGGTTTATCAGTTTTTGTTTTTACTTCAGTTTTGCCGTTCTTTTGCGAGATTTTGTTATTTCTGCGTAGTTCGAGTCCTGCCATATATTCTTGTAAAGATACTTCGTTTGTTTTATCTTGTGCGCTTTCGCAGGTCTCTAAGCAATATTTGTCCTGTTTGTTTGCACCTTCTGCTGTCGAAAGTTCTTGCACCCACTTGTCGCCTGTCGTTTTCATCTTGCTTTTACGTTTTGTTTGTGAGATTTGGCTTTTTCTGGCCAATTTTGGCTCTTGGACAAATTCTTGTGAAGAATCTTCCTTTGGTACTTCTTCTAAAATTTCATACGTCGTTAGGTAAGTTTCTTCGGTTGTTGTTTTCTCACAATTCGATTTTGAAATTTGGTCTTTTTTGCTCGGAGTGTTTTCTTTTAAGGGTTTTTCTTCCTTTTGTACTAATTTGTCGTGTGTATGTTTCTTTTGTAAGCTTTTTTTATTAATTTCTCTATTTAACGGTGTTTGAGTTTCATTTGTTTTGACTTGATCATCAGCCTTTTTTTTAATGGTCTTTTCAATTTTACTTTCACGTTCTTTTAGTGACTTTTCAATGTTTAATGGTGTTAGCATAACATGGCATGTTTTAAAGCCCTCTTTATCTGTTGCTTTTTTATGTTTTTCTGAGACTTTGCAATGATACCTTGTATAATCATCAGCAGATTCACTGACCGGTGCTACCTCCGAGACCGTAGGTTCATTTGGTTCACTTCTGCATGAAATTAATTTTACAAACCGTTCCTGCTCTACTGTATTGGTGAGATTAATTGTCATTGCTTTATCTTCATCATTTTTACCTTGTTTTTGAGTTTCATCTTGATTAATTATTGTGGTTGATGTCTTTTTGTGAGATGTTTTTATGGGACTTGTGCTCTTTTGGCTTGCTTTGAATTCTTCTAAAAGGTTGTCGAAAGTAGCTTCCATTTCTAACTGTCTTTTTATTTGATTGTTCTCGTTTGTTTTTGGTTCACTATTTAGGTCCTCTTGAGTTTCTTCGTTTAAAGGTTCCTGAATTTCATTTGTTTTGGCCTGATTTTTAGTCTCACCATCTTTTATGGACCTTATTCTCATTTCACAATCATGTTTTTTCGTTTCATCGTGAAACGGTTTTACCATAACAAAGCATGTTTTAAAGCTATCTTCACCACCAGATGTCTTTTTCTTCTCGTTCTCTTTCGAGACTTCACCATGTTGACTTGTTATATTATTATCTAAAAGTTTGCTGGTCGATGATTCTGCATTTGTCTGAATCATTACTTCATTATCTTTGGTTGTCTTGGAGGTTTTTCTTTGACTCCGTTTTGAAATACAACTCAATTTTGCTGATCTTCCTCTTTTTTGGGGTTTCTCCATTGTGTTCATAATTTTATGTCCCAGTTTGACATTTTCTTCCAGCTGGGAACTTTCCACAATGTCGCTTGACAATACCTTTTCTGTATCTACTTGATTGTCTCTTTTTGAATTTGATTCAGAATCGCAGTTTAATATTTTTTCTGCTTTTGGTCGAATTGTTTCTCTCAATTCATTGCCTTCATTACGGGTCAAATCAATCTCCTGTATTTCAGTGTTTTCTGTACGAATTTGTGTTTGGTCTTTTGAATCACCAGCAATTTGATTTTTATTATGCTTTTCAACAGTTTTTTGTTGTTCCAATTCTAAATTATCACTGTTCGCTTCTACATTATCCGTTGTTCCATACATCATTTTACCAACAAGATTTTCTAATGATCTTGGTGAATCAACTAAGGTTTGTTCGGTGTTCTTCATTGAACTGCCGGGTTCAGTACTGCCACAAAGATCTCCCGAAATTAAAATCTGTAATGTTGAAGGCTGCTCTACATTGGTCGACTCGGTATTAACAACTGTTTCAGATTTACCATGGTCTTCTGAACATACTAATGTTCTAGGTGCTACTTTCTTCTGTTTTGTCATCGAACCTTCACTTTTAGAGATTTTAACGTATGAATCATTTTCCAATGTTGGTAAAAAGGGGATTATTTTATCTTCTGCTGTATCTGCGAGTTGGTTTTCTGTAGAGCATTTTTCTATGTTTTTCTGTTGTTGGCGGTTTTTATTCTTTTTATCGACATTTTTATTTCTAGTAGTCTTACCAACATTATTCAACCATTCTTCCTGGAATATAGGATCATCCACCGCTACAGCCATTTCAGGGACACTCGCAGGTGCAGATATATTCACTGATACTTTCTTTGGCCATGGCCATTTGACCTTAATGATTTCATTCGTTCCAGTGTAAGACAAACAGCATTTAGCCGTTACGTCGGTATGGGAACGTTGCTCAACAATGTTATCTTCTATATGTATGACGTCATCAGATATATCAGCAACATTTTGTGTGGCTTCAGTTTCTGTTAATAACTGTCCTTTTTTTGCGAGAATTCGATTTTCCTCCTGCCTTTTAGCAAGAAGGGTTAATTCTGGATCGGCAGCTACTTCTTTTAGTTGTTCTACATCCCTTATTTTTGGTCTTTTTGATATACGGAGTTTCTCCGTTCTTATCAAGTGTTTGGCTTGGTGTGCACGCAGTTTATCTTTTAATGACTATAACATAAAATAAATGTGAGAAAAAAATAGAATGAAAAATATATTTAGAAATCACATCAAATATAATGTTAATAAACAAAGAGATGTATTTTACAATTCAACTGTGGTATTTTTTAACACAAGTATCGCAAAGTGTAATGGTCTACCACTTGGCGATTCTGTCTAGTCTTAGCAGCAGAAATAGACCGACGATAAATTAGTAAAACAAAAAAAATCTTAGATGTCTCTAAAATAACACTCTTACTTAAATAAGCAGATTAAAAAATGTACAATTTTCAGCCTCGTAAATACCTACGTAAAGTTTATATTATTTACTTCGTAATTAAGTAAACCGCTATTATATATTAAAACGATGCTTCTCAGCCTGGGTTGCATCCTCGGATTTTATTGACTCACATTGTAAGGCTTCAGCTTCAGCCTCCCCTTCTCAGAACCGTTTTCAAACTTAAAAATCAACAAATAGATAGCTAATTGGCCAGGGAGGCTAATTTGGCAAGAAGGCTAATTGGGCAGGGAGGCTAATTGGGCACGGACGCCAATGCGCCGCTTTTCACTCTTTTTCAAAATTTTGACCATTTATGCTCCGGCAAATCGCTAGCTCAATTAGCGTGCTTGCCGCGAATTTTTCAAGTTGAGCTAACGCGAGGATTTTGTTTAGAAAAAAATTATTGATTTTTGATAGTTTAAATGCAAACAACTTGGTCGTATCTTCATGAAACATGAACAGAATTGTTTGCTGAACTTAATTTGCGATTAAAGATCTCTAGTAAGTTATTGTGGTAGTTAATTTAATCTGTACTAACAGCATTTGTTTTATTAATATTTAGAGGTAAGCTAAAAGGAGTGTTGTTATGTTGTTACGTAGGTTTGCTAGTAGATAGTTCTGCAATAGAGTTAAGTATAAAAATTGTTCCAATTAATCTCTACTTTAAATCATCCATTTAAAACCATTTTAGGTTGAATCTTTTAAAAATCAAATTATATTCAAATGCCAACAAAATAAATACATAGCAGCGAATGCAGAGCCATCTGTTGCAAAACTTAGGTAACAACATTAAATATCCAACAACGATTAGAGCGCGCCCACCAAAATCATTTTTAATTATTTGATCTACGACTGCTTAGATAAGCACTTATTATGTCATTCATTTGCGTTAGGTAATGAAGTTCATTATCACACTAATGTAAAATGAGTTATGTAATGAATTTATTACCCAACGCATTTTATTTACACAAATAAAACTAAAGCTTTGTTTATAAGAAAATTGGTTGCTTGCCATAGTACTAAACAAATCGGATCTATCTCGTTCATTTGATTTTAAAACAAAAGTATTTTAAAACTGACTTGACATTTGTAAATAAATTAATGCGAAATGAGAAATATCAATTCAAGCAAAAAATTCAATTTTTAAGAAATTTTGAGCAGTCATAGATAAAATTTTATATGTCACATGTGGGATAATGCATTATTATGACACTCGTTTGATTACACGACTCGGTCTAAGACCTCGTCGTGCAACTTTCAAAATCGTGTTGTAACAACGCTTTTATCCCACTAGTAACATTTATAACTATTAAAATTTTGATTTAAATCAATTTAAAAAAATCACTTGATTTAAAACGAGCATATACTAAAAAATAGTTAGTAAAACAAAACAACAAAATCATTGAGCATTAAAAAAATAACAGGTAACATGATGTAGAAGCAAACTTATACTATGTAAACAAACACGATAAAATGTACAAAATTCCCAAGTAGGAGTTTTTTTGCCATAATAGGGTGAGTCAGAAACAAAGGAGTGTAGTAATGATGCACTTTTGGCTGGCGTTCTTATCATATGTTCTGTGTTATCATATAAACAAACCTTCCCGCTAGATGGCAAGGTCACATTCCAGCTTTAATAAGCAGTACGCTTTACCTTGTTGGGTTGTGATGAATTTCGAAACAATATTTTCAGTTTAGAAAAGTATTTGTAGCAGCTTGTAAAGCTTAAAATAAAAAATATGGAACCAAATTTACAAATTTATCAATAAAACAATTAAAAAAATAAACAATAAAAAACAATCTAACACAAAAATCGTACAAATCTGTAGACTGCATTTACAGGTGTCAAGTGGGAAGACTTTTATTTTATTTGTCTAATAATGGATAGTTCAAAAAGTTCAATTTTAATGGCTTTGCGATTGGCCATTTTGTGAATTGGAAAGAAAGGTGTGGGTTTCATTTAGAGAACTCAACTGGCAATTAAGTAGTACAATTTTTTTTCTATTTTAAATATGTGTCACCTTTCCATAGTAAATGTTCATGAGCCACTACTGCCTGTGTGTGCATAATATAAATCCAAGCTTCAATTTATAGCATTTTAAAGTTTCTGAAAAAAAAAAACTTACCAGTGCATCAGATGTTGAAGATTTACTTGACAATGCACTTGCAGGTCTTGATTGGAGTACTGCATCTTCAGTCACAAGAGGTTTGTATGCTATAAAAAAATATTGCTCTTCTTATTTGCAATGATTTTATTGTGAAATAACGACTACAATTCTCAAGTAACGGGTGTTCAACTAAATTCCTGATCCGAATAGGCTGGCAACTAATTTTGTTAACGTTAAAGCATGTCTTAGCTTATTACACGAAATTTTCAGTTATAACAGTTGACAGTACTGTCAAAAGTGGTGATGTATTTTATTATAAGTACCCGTATAACCACACAATACAGAACCTATATCGAACCTGTATTTAAATCTTTAGTCGATACAGGCTTTCTGTACCCTATGGATAGCGCGACGATAGAGATTACATATCGATTGGGTATAGTTGTCTTTACTAACTCTGTATATAAGATGTAAAGCTCCTGTACAGACAACATATAGTTAAAGTACAGATGCGGTTAAGATTGCGTATAGAGCACATGAAGGTACTGTAAAGATACGATATAGGTTTTTAAAAGATACTATTCCGATGCTGTATCGTCCAAATTAAGGTGCGGTATAGATAATTCAAGCAATTAATTTTAGATAAAAAAAAATATTTTTTACGCGGATATATTTTCTTTTATAATATTTTATACAACCCCTCTGTATTTTTTTAGCTAATTTCATTTACACTAATGTATTTATTGACAGATTTTTAATTTTAAAAATGCGCTGCATACTTTACCTTAGCGGGGAATCGAACTGGCCATCTTTGGTTTGTGAGTCGGTCTCCTTGCACCCTGAGCTAATCTCGCCTCTTATAAGATTCGACCGCTAAATGTTTTAAGAGTATTACAGAAGGTTATGATGGACAATATGATACAAATGTACTACCAAGAATTACAGTTAGGGTTAAACCGTTTTTTTTGCAGTAAAATTTATAGTGACGTTGCATAATATCTCGTTAAGGGCGTATAGTATGCTTGGATAAAACGTGATTAACAGGGACTACGTAGAAAACGCATTGGACGCTTAATAATAAAGTTAGACATTTTTGTGGGCTCTTGAAATTTTTAAAGTTAAATGTGTTTCATGTTTCTCATTTTCTAATTTTGTTTTTTACATTAATTTTAATGTAGAGTAAAATCATTTTATAAATAGTTGGTAAAGTGTATCGTTTGTAGCTTTGCTAAGTTTTTAATAAACTGATGCCGAAACAAAAAAAAAAGACAACAGATTAAAGTATTAAGAAAAATAAACAGTGAAGAATTATAGGGGATAAAATATAAAACAGTTTTAGTAGGTTCAGATATTTCGAGAATCTTACTTCGAAATAATTGATGTCTTTGTATTATTTTACCACCAACTATTTTAAAGTACATTATTTCTGAATTTCCCGCCATTTCTGAGGTCAGAATTGTAATTTCAAGAAAAAAATATTACGTAATATGATCATTGTATTGATGTCGGTTCGTACTTTGTACTGCTGGCGCTGGGATAAGCTTTAAATATCTTTATCTTTTTGGTGAGTGGACTTTCCAAACAGGTCTGTTTATAAACCCCCATAAAGGTTTAGAGCTAATCTTAAGCCATGCATTGTTTAACGTCCGGCTTGGTTTTAGGTTTTACCGTTAAGAAAGTTTCTTTGCAATTGAGTCATTCTTATTGTGTTTCGCTGGAACTTTTAGCCGATGAAATATATTTATTTACAAAGTTTTTCCAATTACATGTTCAAAAACACTTTACTTCTAGTGCTTTAGGTGATTTTTTTGGCCTTCTGGGGGGGGGGGGGTTATTACCGCTACTACCATCACCACCCCCGTAAATCCGCGGTTGGACGTTATAAGTACAGCAGAACTGAGAAAATGCTCTCTGCTGTAGGCACATCAAAAGGTATAGTATTGGTTATAGGTGTAATAACAGTTTATGATGAAAGTTATCATTTTATTTACTTGTGGTTTATAGATATTGTGGTAAATGATCCCCCTATCGAAAATAACTTCACATTGGAGACAGCAGCCTTGGTTAATGATTATGTCATAAATTATTATTATAATTGTAGGAAGCACACAAATATCCAAGGTTCCATCAAATTCGTAAACTTTAAATTCTTGATCTTGTTGATGCGCCATTTTTAACGTTTTTATACACAAGGCCAACAAATAAAGATAGTGTTTAGATTGACGCTATACACAGCGGTTTTAGGCTTAAGATAAAACTGTAAAGACAGGCAGTATATATTTAGCACAGATTCGATAAAGACAAAATCGATAATTGCGCTACAGGTGCGATATAGCCTGCATGAAGATATTGTAAAGATTTGTTAAAGGTACAACTGTAAAGACAATCAGTATATATTATCTACAGATCCGATAAAGATAAATCCCTGCTTGAAGTACCGGTGTGGTATAGCATAGAATAAGATGTGATACAGATGTGATAAAGATAAAACTGTACTGGAAACAAGTATAGATATCATATAGATGCGGTAAATATTTAATCTATACAGTTAAGGTATAGGCTAAAGTACAGCTCCGATACATATTACACCTGTATCACGTAATCTTTACCGCATCTTTAAATATCTCTATCGCCTAGGACATCTTTATAGATTTGGTTATACGGGTAAGTGTCACGTTTATAGTGAGGTTATGTATACTATACAACAATAACATGAAAACCAACCAAAAGTCACTACAGTAGCAATTTCTTTGAACACCCGTTATGAGATTGTTTCTGAATTAATATTGAAAGTGGGGAAGGGTAATCATTATACTTAATTCTAAAATTATCTAAGCAAAAAAATCCTACTCACATTTTTTATTACCAATGTGCCTTGTTGGTGCTGCTGTATTCTCTACCTTTAATTTGGAGATTTTTGGTTCTTCTTGTGATGAACTTTCGGAATTCTGTTAATAAAAATTTACACATCAAAAATTAGTTAACAAGTTTTTATTGGTATAATAACGGTTGTCGCCTGAATCATTAGATAGCTCGTATTTTCTAGGGTTTTTTAAGATATGGCAACGAAACCTAGCATTGCGGTAATATGTACTTAAAAAGGAACATTTTGATATATTTGACACATTTTTTGACTTCCGGTTTTACCGGAAATGACTCCAACTTTTAAATTTGAAATGAGACACCCTGTATATATTGACATTTTTTGAATCTTCAGACAAGACAATTCTGAGTACAGCAGCAATATTTTAAAAAATTTTTAAACCTACTTCATTTTTTTAGAGTTAATTTTTATTTTAAATCTAAAGTGTTAGTCACCAAACCAAATCATTCTAAGGCACAAAGACAATCACAAAAAAACATACAAACATGATTTTCTTACAAGTATTCTGGTAGGAATATTTGAAGAAATTACTTTTTTGTAAATTAGTACACTTTTTTCAAATGGCACTATTACAAGGTATCTAAATGCAGATTTTCCCAACAAATCCAAAATCCGATTGATATTAATCTAAACCCACCAATTTCTTTGTACATGACGTTTAAAAATATTTCCTTCAAGCACGTCATGAGAAAAAAAGAACGTTTACAAATAAGCAATTTCTTGAAATATGAATCATCGTCATCTTTCCTTAGAATGGTTTGAGCCCGGTCATAGCACTTTTAGACTTAAATAAAAATTAACTATAAAAAAATCAAGTAGGCTTAAAAATTTTCAATAATATTGCAGCTGTACTCAGAATTGCCCCGTCTCAATATTACAAAAATGTCAAAATATACAGCGTGTCTCATTTCAAATTTAAAAGTTGGAGTCATTTCCGGAAAAATCGGAAGTCAAAAAATGTGTCAAATATGTCAAAATGTTCCTTTTTGGGTAAATATTACCTATGCTAAGTTTCGTTGCCGTATCTTAAAAACTGTAGAAAATACAGGCTGTCTTATGATTCTGTTGACACCCGATATAGTTACACTAAAAACTTACTGATGCGACTGAAAATGAAGATTCTTTAATTGTGTCCGTTGTTGTATCTGACAAAGCATCAAATTCAAGAGGTTGGTACACTGTAAAACATTAGACATACATAAATTTAAAAAAAAAGCAAACGGTTAATTATACTGAATATTCCATTCGCATTGTAACAGCCAATGGCAAGCGTTTATTTTCAGGTTCTTGATCAATTAGACCCTGATAATCCTTTTTTTAGGAAGCTCCGGTGTTATCGGTAATCATATAGCAACCATAATTTATATTTTTTCATTTAATAATTAAATAACGCATTAGCACAACAAATAATTATATACTAAATTTTTTTTGTTGGTGGAATAATAATATTCTAAAAAATACCACTCGTGAATTAAAAATTATCAATAATTCTGTCTTTCAATTGTGTTGATGCACTGTAATATCACTCTTTCTTCGCACTCATGACATTGCCTAGCAACAACACAATTTCGTTGTCAATGAAGCAACAGAAATAATTCCACATATTTTACAAATTTCATTTAAATTATTTTTAAACCACTTCTTTAGTTTCAATGATTTTGGGATAAACGGTAGACATTGGAAAATTAGTTCATAATTAAATTTATTACCTCCTTTCCCGCTAACTTGCAGTCTTGGCCTTGTATTACTTGGTCGGTTAAAATCAGGATTAGGTGGTGTCATATTCTGTAGAAAAATGCAATAATGATAACTTAAACAACTAAACCACAATACAGGGTGAGTCATTTTAAGTTTCACCCCACTTTTATTTCCTAAACTATTACGAATATCAAATTTTTCTCTTAATAAGATACTACATAACCTAAAACCTTGTTACCAATTATACTGAGTGTTTAGGTATGTCTGTACAGCATATTACTTTATTATTTTAAATGGAACACTGGGTATATAATTGTATTTTTGATTCTGAATTTAATTCTAGATATAAAAGTGTTACGGTACTACGATCTTAAAAGATTTTTGAGTTATTTGAAATTTTTCAAAAAATTTTGACAATTGTAGACTAATATTACTAATAACTAATATTTTAGATGCCAAAAACGTTCACTCAGCGGTATGTTAAAAACAGCATATTATTACATTTAATGTCCATTTTGAAAACTTGGAATGTAAATAACTTTTGCTTTTCAACCCATAATTTTTTAAACACCATCAAAAAAAGAATTACATTCTCTTTCAATTTGATATAGGGTTTTGTATACCAAATTTCACCGAAGGAGGTGGCTCGACGGTTAAGGCGTCCGCCTTTTATACGGGATTTTTTCCCGCGGTTTTTCTGAGCCAAAAGGTAAATACTGGGGCAAAACTTTACGTGGAAATCCTTCTTTATCCCAATTCTTTGTTCTAACCCATCCTTTCCCAGGTTAAGAGAGGTTTAGGACTCCGTGCAGGTCCGATTTTTTTTTAAAGCTTTTTTCCTCGATGAATTTTTGATATATCTCCACATTCTAAAACTCATGGAAATCAGACCATCTGTTTGGGAGGTATGGAGCGCACAGACCCACCCCCTAGGGAATACAATCCTGAGACGAAATTTCAATCTCAGGATTTCGGGATCAAAAATGTATAATTCCGAACCGCAGGATTGATTCCGGGACTAATCTGCTATAAGAAAAAAACGCGATTTTATGAGAACTTTATGCTTTATGAAAAAAAAATTGGAAACAAAATAAAAAAACTAATATAATTTCATTTTTTTGTAATTTTGAAAATAATGATACAGAAATAACAGTTTGTACAAAGTGCAACAGCATCAGAAAACTCTCCTTCTGACTTTGTAGACTGAATAGCCATTGGAGACAGTTATGCTGATTTTAGTGTTAGGTGGCAGAGTGGAAGAGCAACCAGGTGGAACTTCGCCTTTTGCACGATTTGATTTAATTGTGTTTGTCATTTATATATAGTTTTTATGTTGTTAATTGAATGTAATAAGAATGTTCGTACAATAAAGATGATTTTATTGTTATAATTATTATTCTTATTCACTGCCACAAAACTGCCCAATTTTTAGGCCCAAAAAGCCCAAAATTTTGAGGACCAAAGATTAGTCATGATCCTAGGATTGTATTCCCTACTACCTGCAGACATATTTTTCAACCCTTTGACTGCTCACGCCTAGTTAAATCGCAAACACTTGCCGTCGCTGAGGTGCTACGCCTAAGTATACTCGTTTTAGATTTCTACAGAAAACTGCTATAAGCGACTCAAATGCTTTATATTGGTGCACTTTTGGTTGCAGGACTATCAATTAAAAAACAATAAAAGTGTTTGTCAAAAGGATAAACCTAAAATATTTAATAAAATGTAAGCACGGGTAAGGGCCGCAGTATCAAAAAGTATTCAGCGTGACAGGCACGGCTGCCCCTCAAGAACATAGCAGCGAAAGAGTTAAAAACAACTTTTTTGGGTTCCTGGGCGTCCAAAAGGTGTGTTTCCGTCAAAATGTCGATTTTGAAAATTTGTTTGTGTTGTAAGTCAAAAACAATTCTTACGTAAATTCTTTACAAAAATGTCTGCGAAAAGTGTTTGTGCACTTTCCTTCTATCTGTTGAAATCACTGAAATATAACTCCCTCTCATATTTTGAGTAAAATTAAATTTTGGGGGCTAACTTGAAAACGACAGAAGATAGCTAAAGTCCGTTTTCGCTATCTGCATATGCTTAAAAAAATTGGCAAATAACATGTCTATCAGTTTCTGTTTTCTAATTGCAATAATATCCAAGATAAAATAATAAACTAAGTTGCAGGCTTCCGCGGCCGTTGTTAATAACAGCTAGGCTTCCGGGTTGGAGCCGCGTCATCGGTGCATGAACTGCCGACGTTTCGTCCTCGGTTCCACGGGACATCTTCAGGGCTGTGGTCACTTTGGGATCTGGAACACAACTGGCGAGACCGGTGCAGGCACCGGGTTTATAAGGGACGGGTGGGTAACAAGGTGTGACTGCTGGGTTTGTGATTGGCTGTCGGGCTGTAGGGGTTGAGCGGTTGCAGGGCGGGGCTTGGATTTACTCGGAAATAACAGTTTGTAGGCATTGTGCAGGGGATAGCTGTGGTCTCGGTTAATATTGTTAGGAGTTTTGTGTATTTCTATGGATTCACGGATCACACGGTTGAGGTAGGTGGAAGAACGGGCTAGGATTTTGGTTTTGTCAAATTGAATGTTATGGCCTGTATCGTGTTTATGTTCTGCGATAGCCGACTCTGCGGGACGTTTCAGTCGAGTGCAGCGCTCGTGTTCAGAAACTCGAACGCTGATCGGCCTCTTCGTCTCACCGATGTAGGCTTTCCCACAGGAGCAAGGTACACTATACACACCGCAGGATTGAAGGGTAGGTAACTTGTCTTTGGTCGGAGGAAGGAAATTGGAAAGTTTTTGAAAGGGAGTAAAAACGGTTTTTATGTTTTGTTGTTTAAGTAGTCTGCTGATGCGGTCGGTGGTTTTGTGTATGTAAGGTAGAAATGCTACAGAGGTAGGTGGTGTAGGAGTATTGGTACGTTCTGTGTGTGCGGGTTGGGCCTTTTGAGTAATAGCGTGTTGGATGTCTCGTTTGTTGTAGCTGTTTTGGGAAAGGACAGTCGTAATGTGGTTGAGTTCGTCTTTTAGGTGGGATGGTTCAGAAATGGCAAAGGCTCGGTTAACTAAGGAATTGATGACAGAACGTTTCTGGGCGGGATGATGATGGGAATGTGCGTTTAGGTAGCGGTCAGTGTGTGTAGGTTTGCGGTACACGGAATGTCCTAGTTTGCCGTCAGGGCGACGACTCACTAGGACGTCGAGGAAAGGAAGGTTGTCGTTGGATTCAATCTCCATAGTGAAATGGATGCTGGCATGTTGGGAATTTAGGTGAGACAGAAAGTCGGAAAGGGAATCCCGTCCATGAGGCCAGATAACGAAGGTATCATCGACGTATCTGAACCAACATTTAGGTTTTAAAGGTGCGGAGTCTAGGGCTTCCTGTTCGAATTTTTTATGGAAGCATTCGAACAGGAAGCCCTAGACTCCGCACCTTTAAAACCTAAATGTTGGTTCAGATACGTCGATGATACCTTCGTTATCTGGCCTCATGGACGGGATTCCCTTTCCGACTTTCTGTCTCACCTAAATTCCCAACATGCCAGCATCCATTTCACTATGGAGATTGAATCCAACGACAACCTTCCTTTCCTCGACGTCCTAGTGAGTCGTCGCCCTGACGGCAAACTAGGACATTCCGTGTACCGCAAACCTACACACACTGACCGCTACCTAAACGCACATTCCCATCATCATCCCGCCCAGAAACGTTCTGTCATCAATTCCTTAGTTAACCGAGCCTTTGCCATTTCTGAACCATCCCACCTAAAAGACGAACTCAACCACATTACGACTGTCCTTTCCCAAAACAGCTACAACAAACGAGACATCCAACACGCTATTACTCAAAAGGCCCAACCCGCACACACAGAACGTACCAATACTCCTACACCACCTACCTCTGTAGCATTTCTACCTTACATACACAAAACCACCGACCGCATCAGCAGACTACTTAAACAACAAAACATAAAAACCGTTTTTACTCCCTTTCAAAAACTTTCCAATTTCCTTCCTCCGACCAAAGACAAGTTACCTACCCTTCAATCCTGCGGTGTGTATAGTGTACCTTGCTCCTGTGGGAAAGCCTACATCGGTGAGACGAAGAGGCCGATCAGCGTTCGAGTTTCTGAACACGAGCGCTGCACTCGACTGAAACGTCCCGCAGAGTCGGCTATCGCAGAACATAAACACGATACAGGCCATAACATTCAATTTGACAAAACCAAAATCCTAGCCCGTTCTTCCACCTACCTCAACCGTGTGATCCGTGAATCCATAGAAATACACAAAACTCCTAACAATATTAACCGAGACCACAGCTATCCCCTGCACAATGCCTACAAACTGTTATTTCCGAGTAAATCCAAGCCCCGCCCTGCAACCGCTCAACCCCTACAGCCCGACAGCCAATCACAAACCCAGCATTCACACCTTGTCACCCACCCGTCCCTTATAAACCCGGTGCCTGCACCGGTCTCGCCAGTTGTGTTCCAGATCCCAAAGTGACCACAGCCCTGAAGATGTCCCGTGGAACCGAGGACGAAACGTCGGCAGTTCATGCACCGATGACGCGGCTCCAACCCGGAAGCCTAGCTGTTATAAAATAATAAAAATCCAACTACTTCATATTAAAAGAGCGTTAGAATTACAAAAATGCATGGGGAGTTGAACCCCTGACAAACTATGTTACAAAATGCCGTGCATGCATTGTTCACCTTCACCAACACGCTTGTGAAGATAAAATGGTAAAATATGGAAAGTAATCACACAATCGCAACAAAGTGCTGCTCTCACCAGTACCGATCGGATAGAAACAGCAATAATAAAAAAGAAAAACAACACTAAACATGATTTCTTTAAAATTATGCAATATTACAAGTATTGTTTTCATCAGTAAAAATCCTCATTTAATCTAACTTTACTAGGGCTGCTCTGAAAATTGTTAATTGGTGTAACAAAAAAATCTTCACTGTTTTTCAAAAACATTTTTAAAACAGTCAGCAAATTCATGTTCTAGAAGGTCCTCTAAAATTCTACAAAATTGTGAAACAGTTGTAAACAGCAAAAAGTCGCACAAGGCTAGGTCAACGCTGTAAGGAGGGTGCGTAATCATCTGAACCCCGGAATCTTACAAAAAATCCAATAGTCTGGCAGCAGTGTGTGCTGATGCGTTGCCCTAGTGGATTAAGTTGTTAAGCAAACCACTTCTTTGATGACTTGCTTTTAATTTCTCAAATATCTGCGGTAAAACAACTTCAGAGTACCACTCATAGTTGTTAACTGTTTCGATCTTCCAGTGAAATAGCAGCTACAGGGCCACTTTGGCGGAAAAAAGCAGCAATCACTTTCTTGTTCTTGCTTTGGCCACCAACAACTTTTGTGGGTAACTTTTCATCTTCAAACCCATACAGTAGACTGTTATTTATTTATAGGGTCGTAATTGCATATCCAAGATTCGCCAACCGTTATAATGTATGACACTTGGTTTGACCATCCCTCGTCAATTCTTTCGGCATCAATTGACACCAGTCTACCCAATTGTTTTTAGTCAATTTTTGATCCATGAGGTATCAAGTATTTACAGAGCAGCACTCGCGTACCATAAATAACTAAATTACCTTAAAGTTAGCCCCGAACCAGTTGGGTAGAAGTTTTTCTAGCAGCTGACTCATTTCAAGACAATTATAAATAGCAAGTTTGAGCTCAGTCGCTTTCGCGGCTTCTGCCGAGGAAGGATACAATACTGAGCACGAGCCAGTCATGTTGAAAAGAATTATGAATCCAACAGAAGATGGTGCATCTGGCACCAAGAACCTGCACAACAAAATAATGACCAAGTTATAATTTCATATTGTTTAATAATACAGGGTGGTCCGACACTTATTACGCCCCGACTTAATTCTGAAACGAATCAAGGTAGAGAAGAAAAACGGTAATAAAAGTTTTTTGGTAGAGTTTCACCTACCTTTCTGCATACTTGAAAAAACATTTTAATCAATGCCGTAAGCGCTGTGGCGCGATTGATATTTTTATTAAATGGCAATCTAGCAAGTTTTTGTGCTCATTCGATAGAGAATTTTTTTGTCATTTTTTTTAATTATACTTATTCTTTGCATTTATTCAATAGAGATTTTATTCTACTTTCAATAGTATAAAACTTGTATGCCCCTCTCATAACATTTTCGAGAAAAACCTCATATTAGCAGACCCTGGATTCAAACAACAGCCTAGTATAGTCACATTTTTTCTTTAATTGTTTTCGATTGCTAAGAGAGATAACAAATTAATTTTCAGACACACTACTGCGATTGTGAATGGTTTTTGTTGAAATTCAGGGGCTGACAAAATTAAGAAAAAAAAAAGGGCTGCTAATATGGAGGGTTTTCGTGTTTTTCTTGAAATTTTTTTTATGTAAGGGTATGCAAGTTTTATGTGTTTGTAAACATAAAAAAAATCTGTATCGAATGAGCGCAAAAAATTGCTAGGTTGCCGGTTAAAATAATAAAAATCGCGTCACAGCGCTTACAGCATTGGTTATAATTTTTTTCAAGTATGCAGAAAGGTAAGGTGAAATGTTACCAGAAATCTTTTATTAACATTTTTCTTTCCATTTTGATTCGTTTCAGACATAAATAGTAGTTAAGTGTTGGACCATGCTGTATAGTAAGTACTATAGTGTATAAGTATGTGATAATCAATAATGTTAGAGTTCTAGCATGGTCGACCAATATTTACATTTGCAAAACATATATACCTGGACACAAAGACATTATTAATGTCTGCAACATTTACAGTAATTAACTCAAAGTCCTCATCGTCACTGTTTTCCAAAGAGGGACCAGTTCTCAAAGAATTTCTATCACAAAAAATGGTGATCGTCTTAGTACCCAGGTTAAAATCTGCCCAAATAGGTAATTCCCCTTGCTCAGGATCCTTGAACAAATTACATAAATTATATTCTTTTATCATTTACACTATTTACAGCATTATTGCAAAACTCACCTTTGGGGCAGTAATCTTCTTATTTCCCAACTGCACTATTTCACACTTTACAGATAACACCCTCTTTAGTTTAGAGTTGACCATATTCAAAAATGTTCTGACATCCCTATCAAAATGATCCTTATTAATACTGCAAAGTCCGTTTTCCAATTCAGCTGAGGTGGGAAACAAATCATGAGCATATTGTGTTATATGTGTTTCAGAACACATGCGAAATATTGCCTCCAATAACATCACTTGATAATCGTAATCGCCACAAGTGCATATTATATCAGCCAATTTACACCTAAAAGTATATTATTATTAATTATACGCTAATGAGTGTGACAAAGCAGCTACAAATTTTGAATTTAAAAAAAATTGGAATATTTTAAGATCTGTATAAATTGCATCTTGCAAGTATTTATAATACTATAGTTTTTTGTTAAAAGATTTTAGTTATTTATGAACCTAAAAATAATACTTACAAATGTAAAAGATGGTTTTCTACAATATTATGTCTTATATGTCGTCTGGTACCTTGCACCACTATGTTGAAGTTTCTTAACAGTTCTTTGGAGAACCAGATTTTTACATCCGGTTCCGCTATTTTTTTGAAAATAGGAATTGTAACGTACAGTAAATATGCATCTTTTACACCTTCCAATTTGGATATATCCTGAAATAAATTTAAAAACTTACAGAGGTCATACCCAAAAAAATATATTTTGTTTAGGAATACCTATAAGATAAAATGCTAGGAATTTTTTAGGAATTATTATGAATATTTTAAGATATTTTTAATACAAATACATTTATTGCAAAACAGGAATTTATTTTAATCTAAACTTTTTCATTGAATTTTATCAAAAGCTCTCCCATTTTGTCTTATAAATGCGGCAAATAATACGAGCACATATTGCAAAAATGGTAGGTAATTTTAAGAAAGCCACTCCATATTAGTACAAATTGGTTAAATCATTATGAATTAATCATGTACCTAGTTCAAATGAAAAAAGGACACTTAGTGTTAGGTGTTAAAATATACAAGGTGTTTCGTTTGAAAAATGAATTTTTTATAAGCATGTGCAAAATAGCGATGGTATCAAGAAAACTTTAAAATCATAGTACCGTATGTTTAAATAAAAAATACATAAGAGTTGGCCATGGAAAATAAAATTACTGTCTTTGCATGCTTTAGAATTTATTAACCGCCATCACTCTGTCAGTGTCACTACAAATGACACACTAAACTAAAATCTCTATGATTCAACATATTTGTGCCGCATCCCACGGTGCATGGTGATTTTGTCCGAGTAAAATGCTCAAAGCCAGTGGATATACTTAAGTACCAACACAATTTGACTCAAAGGGCAACAGTAACAATGTACTCTCTCCACGCGAGACACGCTGTCACATTTGATATTTTGTTGTGCTGTTTTGAATATTTGAACTTATTTTTTGAAACGAGAAAATAGTTTTTACTGTAAACAACTAAGCAGTATATACATTGCTATGTTCTAGAACAGATTTTTAAAATGAGCTTTTTTTAAGCAAATTGATTGAATTTCGGGCCTTTTTTGTTTAAAAAGGTCAATTTCTAAAAACCACCTCAAAAAAGGGGCGATGAACTAAGAAAAATAGACCATTTTTTAGAACCCACCTGAACCAGATTTTTTGAAAAAACACCCCAGTTTTCACAAAAATAAGCCATTTTTTAAAATGGAAGTATTTAATAGTTCAATTAAATAAAGTTCAATAAAAACTACAAAAACTTTTTTGTTTCAATTTTTTTATTAATGTTTGCTTAAATGTATCTTAAACTACTTCTCAAGTTTTTGTATACCACTATCTGTGAAATTTGCGTCCAACTTTTTCATCCAATCTTTAACTACTGTTTTTAGTTCATTATTGGTGTTGTATCGCTGGCCTGCTAAAAATTTCTTAAGGTGAAGAAAGAGATGAAAATCACTAGGTGCAAGATCGGGACTGTAGGGTGGATGATCAAAAATTTTCCATTTAAAATTTTCCGAGAGTTGTCGTGTGAGAGCGGCTGTGTGTGGTCGTGCGTTGTCGTGAAGCAAAACAATTCTGGAACTGAGAAGACCTGGCCTTTTATTCTTTATGGCCATTCGCAGTCTCTGTAGTGTAGCACCGAAAAGTTTCTGCAGGCCGAAAATTTTTTGCTCAAAAATTTAATCACGGACCGTATCTCACAAATGGATGGATTTTGTATACCTTTGTTCATTTTGACACAACGTGACAAGTCTACCGTTAACGAGGTACGAATCATTCATCTTCCAGGGCCTTCTTATTTAGCAATGAAGCTTTCCTGGCCAGATTTGTCTCAATCGCGCCATTTGATCAAAACATATCCACGATCGGAACTTAGTATGTGGATATGCCTTGTAATAATGAAATTGAAATCGTTTTGAAGATCCAATAAAAAAATCTGTTTACGTGAAATTCAGTCTTAAAGATAAAGGTTTTTGGTGTCCACAAGATTTTACATTGATGAACTTGATTTTATTTATTCGAGATGAATACATTGATATTTATAATAATGAAGAAATAGTTGGGACGCCATTAAACTGGCAGTTTGTTTATTGAAAAAATTTCTAAAAATAAGGGGAATATATATTCACTCTTTCTATTGGATCCTAAATAATGTGTTGATTGTCTATGTTAGATATGCAACACAGTATACATATAGGTTAGGTGTCTTTTGTGAGGTTAATGTTGTTGTTTACTTGTAATTTCAATCTTCAATCATAATATTTCACTGGAAAGTAAAATTTGGAAAGTTGTGGTATTTATGTGTTCGAAAAGTACATTTGCTTTTTTAGGTCCGTTTTACAAGGGATCAATTTCAAGGATGATTGGTGATGCTGATTCATGTAAAGAAGGATAGGTAGGTTTTAATTGTAGTGATTGTTTTATTTATTATTACTTTCATCTTGTAGGAAGAAGAATTTTCCAGCGAGTTAAAAACATTTTATAATCCTTCCGTAAATGATAGCTTAGAAATGTGTGCTACTGTACTCAATAAATTATCTGCAAATTCATGAGAAACAATTTTTGAAGAATTCGTGCAGTCATTTCAAGATCTACTCGAAACATTAGTTAAAAAATGAGCGAAACACTTCGCCTGGACTTTCCTATACATTTAAATACATTGCTTTATATTTTCCAACACTTTCGATATACACCTGTCTAGACACGACTAGTTAAAGTAAATAGTTCTTATAAGTTGTAACATCTTGAAGCGGTTGAAGAAAGACCGACCGCTGCGCTGCAAGCATAAGGTTGGGTAAAATATTCGGACTGAATCAACAGAAGCGCGGAAATTGATATTTGAAAATAAATTAATAACTCGAGAAGTATTATTTTTAGCAAGAAATTACTCTTATTAATTTGTATTTAGAATTTCAAAACCTTTCTGATTTTAAAGCCAAAATGCCACGTTTCCATTTTAAAAAAAGGTATTTTTTACCGTGGCCGCCATATTAAAATTGGAAACTCAAGTTTTTTTCTTAAATACAATCGAGAAGAATTTGCCCTGCAACTTTGCTCTTGGGTTTGCGAGCCTATCTACTAAAATAAAAAAGTTAGCCTACACCGAACATTAAACGACTAGTACAAGAATACAACTGCTGTAGAAAGTATGTGAAATTCTTCTAAGGACAAAAAGATTATTAAGAGGCAAAAAATTCGATTTTTTGATTTTTTGTAAAAAGATTCTCCTAGAGCAAACAAAACAAGAAACCAAATTTTTAATGGGGAGGGGGAATAGTAGCTCCCCTAAATATTAAATTATCGAAAAAATATTATGATATTCGGATTTTGCTGTCAATGATGAACTATATTGCTTTAACAGAAATATTTTATTGCTCCCCGTTAAATAAATAAAAGGGTACCAATTTTCAATTTTCAAAAATTCATAGAGGGCGTCACAGTAAAATTATAACAATGAGCAAAAAATAAAATTGTAGCAGATGCCTATCTCTATCAGCTTAAAAAGTTTAAACAAAAACGTGTGGGCAGTTTTTGAGATTTTTTTTCTGAACATTTCAAAAATTTTGGAGTGGTGCCAATGAGATCGTTTTTCAATTTTCAAAATTAATGATATTTCATGGTATAGTACCCTTAAGGGGCTACCAAACAAGATGTAGTTGATCCCAATCAAAAAACTGGTTTTTGAGTAAATGGGCGTTAAAGTCGAAATTTTCAAAAATTCGATGCGACCGCCATGTTGAAGCTAGAGAGTTCGGTAAAAAAACGTTTGATTTGTTCTAAGGCCTTCTATAATTTCCACTATTCCAGTTTCCAAAATTCAGTTTCTGAAAAAAATGCTACCAAAAAAACATGTCTAACTTCCGCTTCCGGTTTTGGATTCTTTTTAAAAGCTTATTTTGTCGATGAATTTTTGATATACCTCCTCATTCCAAATCACATCGAAATCGGTCCAGCCGTTTCGGAGATATGAGCGTTACTCACCCACAGACAGACATTTTTTAAAAACCACTTTTTTAGGATCCTGGAAGCCCAAAACATGTATTTCCGTCAAAATCTCGATTTTGAAAATTTGCATGAAATCAATACTTCCCTATACTGAAAGTATAGGAAAGTAAAAATGAGAGTGTATTTCATTGTGTATTATTTAATGTTCTTTGTAAAAGTAAATATTCAATAGGCACTGAATTAAAATATCGAAAAAGTAGATGCGATTTAGCTTTCAATTATAACAATTTAGGCGTCATTTTCGAACTAAAATTCAATAAAAACTCTGATGATGCTCTGAAACACATTGTTAAAAAAGATCCTTGATATTTTTAAAAGGAAGTCATGTTTCGAAAGTGTAACAGACTTCATTTACATAGGATTTAACGTAGCCAATAATCTAAATGTTAATTTAAGTTATCTTTGTAACAGCACTAACTTATCTGACGCCAAACACATTTAATTTGTAAAAATTTGTACTTTTTGAAATTATATATTTTAATAATGTACTTAGTATTATTTTTCTTGTATTTGTTATCCTGTAACCAGCCAAAAAAGAAAAATCGGCGAACGAAGCCAGTGAAGCGAAATCAGTAAGCGATCACATATTGTGATTTGGCACAGCCAAACCGTTAAAGGTAAACGAAATAATTTTTTTAATAAAAGATGCCACCTAAACATCTTCATACAGCTCATCATATTATGTACAAAGTCACTTTTTTGGGGAGAATAAATTTTGTTAAATTTGGCCTAGGGATTTGAGAAGGTTATTGACAATTTTGGTTAAAAGTTTTTTCGATGGTTTGGGTGAGATGGAGCTATTAGTGGTGTGGGTTTTAGGTCCTGTTGTAGAGTTAGGTAGGTACCTAGGAATTTAAGAGAATTTTGGTTAATAATCGGTGGTAAAGTGGTCTTTCTGGGGTTTGGGGTATAACAGCCCTTATAGTAGTCATACGTAAATGGATATAACTATAAATTTAAAAGAGAAAGGTATATCTAAAGCTCATTATAAAGTAAATGATAAAGAGTATGAATTTATTCTTGATGAAGAAGAAGAACGTAAATTATTAGAAAAAATTACTATTATTTTAATCGCAAAGTCTGGCAAGGCCAGTCCAGAGACAAAGTCAAAGTTACCTCACGAATATATAAAAAAATATATACATTAAAATAATTTTACATTTTTTTCTGTTGGTTTTTCATATTAACATTATCTATTTGTTTTGTCTCTTGGGCTGTTGCACTATTAAATAGTTCTTTTCTAACGTTAAAATCAAAAAGAAATGAACCTAATTTAAGCAAAATTAATTGATTTTCAGCAGACGGCACGGCGACCTGTAGAATTTAAGCAAAATTAGTTGATATTCAGGTGTAGAAACATTTCCCCACCTGGAATTGATGGTTTTCATATTGTTTTTAATAGTTAAGTAGTAGTTAGGTATATGTTATGTTCTAACTCTGGTTTGACGAGAAAACACACGTTTCTGGACCTGTGAAACAAAACGAAGACCCAACAAAACCATCATGTAACCACACCTCCAGCATACATAAATTGTGAAAAAATGCTTACAATCGGACCAAAATGAGACTATAACAAACTTGGGCCTAGTGAACGAGGCAAAGGTGTAAACGCTTAGAGTAAATTTAGGTCAGTCCACAACACATATATGGGTGTAAACATACTCACTAACAGTAAACAATTATTAGTAGAAAGAAATAATATTAATAGTAATACCTACCCCAACTACAGCAATTAACTCTTTTAAAGTTTCAATATGAATTTCTCCACATATGGAAGTGTTATCAATGTGATTCTGAACGCAGTCAATGTACTTCAAGCAGCAATAAGCGAGCAACTTAATGAGCTCCGGTTCAACTTTGTCACAACCATGGAAAAAATTACAAAACTTCTTGTAAAGATTTGTAATCGCATCATAACTGATCTTCAAATCCTTCAAATGCAAAATAAAGAGATTAATTCAAAAATATCCAAGCATAAAACGAAAACTTACAAGAAAGGCAGTTTGAAGTTCTTGGTGCAGTTTCTGAAGAAATATATCAGGTGAAAACAACATCTTGATAATTGGAGCCCTTTTAATAAATTAACTAGTGTTTATTTATGGGATTTTACATCACACATGCATTTTTCGAGCCTTTTTGATCAAATTTGTAAAACTGCGCGTCATTCCAAGCAAGAAGGACGCTAGCTAAAACAAATGAAGATCGCCTAAATTCTTATTGGATTATTGAACAACGCCAACTTAGATCAATCAAGGATAATTTGAATATTATAATAAATTTGAATTATTTCGAATACTAAGATTACTCATTAATTTTTGGTTGTAATAATAGTAATAATATAGAAATATGCCGCAAAAGACATTAAAAAAGAAATAACGCAAAATTTCTAGTTCTTTACTTTAAATAGTTGACGAGTCGATGGAAGTTACATTTATTATTATTAATCAAAATGTTACTCACTAAACGCCTTAGCAACAAAAATGTAATTTTAAAATAATTATTATAACGATAAATTGATATCAAAAAATACTGAAATTCAAACAAACTTGAGCTGTCAAGTGTCAACATGAAAACTTAAATTAAATACAGGGTTGAAATCAGCGAAATTTTCACAGTTTCCATGTGTACGTTCTTGGCGCGCTTTTGGATCAAATTCAAATTTAAAAAACACAATCTGTAATGAAATATCTGTTTAATTTAGTAATATTCGACACTTTTCTTTGTTTCAATTAGAATCAAGAAAAATATATTTATTAATTCAGGAAATATTGATAGATATAATCTAAATTTGATATTACCAAACCAAAATCAGCAAAATTATATATTACTTGACACTAACAAGAGCAAACGACCAACAAAATAGTTTATTTAGATAATAACTGTCACATAAATCACTAATAGAGTTCGTACCAAACGTTTTTAAATTAACTGCAGTTGGTTTGTCGTTATTGTTTACAGATTTACTAATATTTAACGTTGGCATAGGTCTCTCCATCTCTAAAACTTCCTTTCTATCTTCTTCTTTAAATATAAAATATTTTACGACAACACAAAACACAACAAAACTAACCCACTAATTTCACGCGTTCGTGAACTATAATTTATCAAAAACAGTAGTCTAAAACAAAATCCTTTTTCAAAACGAGACGTGATGTACTCGAGCGTGAGGATATGTTGCCATGGCAACCGCGTTGCAGTTCCATTCTAGAGTGATGCGGTTTACAAGATCCTTAAAGTCACTTCAACTTCAACAACAGCTTGTTTAACCGTAGTGGCGGCTAGTGGATCGCGCTTAGCGAAACAGCGCTTCACCATACGAGCCCTTTTTATAATTTTACATATGTATCTAAAATTTTCTATTTATTTAGTTAATATAAAATTAATCTGGATATACCTATTCAGGATATACAGGCTGTTTCAAATTCGAGCCCCGCCTCGCTTATTTGAAGAGATAGAGAGTTGGTTAAATTGAGGCAAAGTTGCCAAATTTTATGCCTAACAATAATCTGTAAAGAAATTTAAAATAGCCACTCTGTTTTTTCAGATATCTGAAGAAAACTAAAATTTTGGATTTTTTATTTTCGGCTATAACGCATTTATCATTTGTGCTACATATTTCTAGTTAACGCATTATTAGGACACTTTTTTATGATGAATTTAATGTTTTTATTAGATTTGGTGTAACTGTTACCATTGTTCATTTTCGACTGTCAACTTTTTTTTTCTTATAGTCGGCATTTTAAATTTTTTCATATTTGGATAGAGTTTTTAATTCTGATTTCAACGATGTGTCACACTTTGCATTTTGTTTAAGTTGAGCCTTTTACTACAAAAAAATAA
Source organism: Ctenicera cuprea (assembly GCA_958336395.1). Lineage (NCBI taxonomy): Eukaryota > Metazoa > Arthropoda > Insecta > Coleoptera > Elateridae > Ctenicera > Ctenicera cuprea. The sequence goes on along the minus strand of OY284486.1, from coordinate 84,021,219 downwards.
AAATTTCATAAGAGTGCCAAGGAAAGACCACGTCATTTAATTTATTTTGAGAAAATTCTAGTAGGCTATGAGCTGATGGAAGTAAAACAAAACACTTCTCTTATTTACTTTTACTTTAAGATACATTAAGTATGCGAACATTTCAGGAAACTTTGTTTTGAGCGTAGGCAGCAGGTTAAGTTATTTTTTACAAAAACAAATCAATGACAGTTATTAACACGCAAATTAGAAAGTTCATTTTAGACGAGCTCCTGAGTATGTTTTACAAAAGGTGTCAAATGTTTCAACATTCATTTAATAAGTGTTCGTATTAGTGTAGTTGTAGTGTTATCTGTTGTGTTTATTTAACCTGTTATTCAAATTTGTTATGTCAGTTGCAAACATAAAAACTGCAAGTGGAATTTTTAGTAAATTGTGTATGTTAGTAACTGTGTCATTCATTTGTTTTTGTAAAAAATAATCAAACCTGCTGCCTACGCTCAAAACAAAGTTTCCTGAAATATTCGCATACTTAATGTATCTAAAAGTAAAAGTAAATAAAAGAAGTGTTTTGTTTTACTTCCATCAGTTCATAGCCTACTAAAATTTTTTCAAAATAAATTAAATGACGTGGTCTTTCCATGGTACTCTTATGAAATTTTTATTTTCTGTAATAAAATGCTCAAAACATAAACAGAAATCAAAAGTGTGACACATCGTTGAAATCAGAATTAAAAACTCTATCCAAATATGAAAAAACTTAAAAGACCGACCATAAGAAAAAAACAGTTGACAGTCGAAAATGAACAATGGTAACAGTTACACCAAATCTAATAAAAACATTAAATTCAGCATAAAAAAGTGTCTTAATAATGCGTTAACTAGAAATATGTAGCACAAATGATAAATGCGTTATAGCGGAAAATAAAAAATCCAAAATTTCAGTTTTTTTCATATATCTAAAAAACCAGAGTGGCTACTTTAAATTTCTTTACAGATTATTGTTAGGCATAAAATTTGGCAACTTTGCCTCAATTCAACCAGCTCTCTATCTCTTCAAATAAGCGAGATCCCCATGGTGGGGCTCGAATTTGAAACAGCCTGTATAACAATGTTAAAAGGCGTTTCCCATTTCAACTACAAATAATTTAAAAAACATCACTCCTAAGTAAGGCTGGAACAAAAATCGATGCCAAAATTGACAACTAATTATCCTCGATTATTTTATAATCGATTGTTGATTTTCAAAAAAATCGAAATATTGTTTAATTTCTTATAAATAGATTTATTGTTAGATCGATTCTTCCTATTCAATCGAAAACTAGTGTCTACTTTTTTTGTAAAGAATTCTTTATACTCTATTTTTTTTCACACTTGACAAGTTGCAATGGATATTTGGGTTAATTGATTTCGACTTACTTACTTACAACGGTTTAAATATTTACTTTGTACCATGTCTAGGTTGTAGATTTATAGTCATGAAGTACAATCTGTTGTTTTAAATTTAATTTCAGTATAGACTTGTGTTATAATAACAAAAGTTGTGAACTATTGATTATTGCACCCATTAATATTGATTAATAGAATAGATTTGTGTTTATTTTTAATCTAAAATCGATTTTTGACTTATTATTGAAAAACGATTCTGAATTTTCAAAAAAGTCCCAGTCGTACTCCTCAGTTCGACCCTGTGTTTGTAGATCACCGTTTGCAGGCAAGAGCTCTGAGCCACGCACTTCGGCTACATTCGGGTTTTTCGGAAATCTTTCATCAAATCTTTCCACACTTGGAGCGCCTGACGACGGTTTATGTTCTGTGCTGACGACGCTACATCTATTGCAAAAAGCAACCTAGGGTAGCATAAACAGTAGGAGGCCACCATTTACAAAATTAAAAATATAAAGTAATCGACAGAAGCACCTAATTAAAAAAAATAACTGCAAGTTGCGACCCGAATGCATCCGAAACGACTGTCTATACGTGGCTCACGGCTCTTTCAATACGTTACTCGCCATTAGCCAAGGATAATATGCAGAGATTTGCAGGCATTCCGTTACCATGGCAACCCCCTACAATCTGAACTAGAGCAGCAGCTCATTTCGCTTTTTTGGTGGCTCAATTGCATGAAACTGTAAACAAAACACTGCCGCCGTCACATTTTAAAACGTAGTTCTGTTACGTGAAAATGTAACTGGTAGGTAGTGCTAATAACTTATTTATGATGATTTCCTTCGAGATTATAATCATTTAGGAGAGAAAGAAGTCGGCCTTTTTTTTTCTTAGAAGAAATATCAGCAATCATACTTGAACAAGTTATTGAATCAGCAGAACCAACTTGGTTTGTTAAAGAATTGCTTATCAGCTACAACGCAGCCTTGCAATATTACAGTAAAGGCTTTTTACACGAAATAATGTCACCTAACGAATTTTCCTTGTTAAGTATTCTTGTTTCAACATGCATACTGTTCACGTACTTACTGATTATATTTCAGATGCAAATTAGCAGATGTATTAAACCGTTGTGGTGATTACAATTATCAAGTTAAAATATTAGAAACTATCTTTAATTTGTATTCAGCAAATCAGATTAATGAATGTTCAAGAAATTGCTTCCCAGAGTCCGAAGTGCTTCAAAACGCATTCCGAAGAATTCCCAGTGGCAATTTTAATTTTAATGTTCGACGATTTCTCAATCTTATTAATTGCGACAGTAATCATGTTGCATCTATTAAGTGTGAACGTGTAATGTTAGATGCCATTTGGGTTGGTGCACCAAAGGTATTAATAAATGAATTAAAATTTTTTTTAAATTTATATTTTATCTTGTTATTAAAGGGATGTATAGAACATGAATTATGGGTTGATTTTAACGAGGGTTCCAAGACCATAAGTATATTGTGTGATGTAGAATCATTAAGAAGTTCCTGCTCATGTGGCGAGAACAACAGTAACACGGAAGCTTGGGAGTCGATTGTTGTAAATGCTGCAGATGTACAAAACGTTATTTTATCAAGGTAACATTGTAATTTGTTGATTTATTGTTTTTAATAATGTTTATTATTTTATTTACAATATAGATGGCTAGATGTAAATTATCCGAATTCCATAGGTGCGGTTATTTGTTTTAACTTAACAAACCCCTGTTCCGTATTGTATGCATCATCCAAGAAAACAGCTCAGGCAAAGCAACTTAAGCTTGCAGTTTTGAACGGTAGTGCACTTCAACGATTGGAAAAAATTGTCTTACCAACGATGTTTATGAGAAACTTTAAGGTCAGTTTCGATTTTTTTTTATTGAGTTTTTGTTTGACCATCATATAAACTTTACCTCTCCCTCCCTACAAAACAAATTTATAGATTAATTGCCGAAAACATGCAAAATGTTTTTTTTTTCACATTTCATTTTGCGACCCTGGGCAAACAGTTCATATTGCACCGAGCATTATTTATACCATGTGTTTTAGAAAAATGAAGTTTTGATTATTATTATAAAATTAACATAACATGATAAAAATCATGCTAAATCTTCAAAAATCTTTAAAAAAACATGTATCTAAAAGGGATTTATGCAACTTTTTATTATATTTAAATTACAAACTAAATATTTAATGCATAATTACGTGCGACTTGACCGCCATGTACTTATTGTCATGGAGACCACAGTCCCCGTGGGTTAGGTGCCTATGCTGGCACTAAATGTGTTGCTTTCGCTACTATTTCGGCGATTTGCTTTGAGCAAAGTTTTAATACGTTTAATGACAGCAGGAATTACTCTTGTCTTGAACCTCCTCTTCCTGGATTGTTACGAACATTCTCACGGCCAGTCTGAAAATGGTTAATTCATTCAAATACTTGCGAAATCTTGAGTGTACTTTCTTGAACCTGTGAGTTGAGTCTGCATAGAATTTTAGCTTGTTAGGCATTTTCATTAACGAGAATTTTAATTATGAAACGCTGCTTCAGGGAACACTTGCCATTAACATCGGCCTTATCGAATAGCATGTGAACAACGTTTAGCAATGTGCATCAGAAATAATTGCGCTCAAACTCACTATGTCACTGCTTAAATTTCGGTTTTGGCGTCAACTACCCTCCTAAGTACATGTAATAATTTAAAAACATTCAATTTAAAGTTTTAGCACCAGTAGAATATTAAATACTCCTCACTTGTTAAAACTTTATTTACAGTCATCGGAAGGGTGACAAGTTCTGTTAGCAGCCGAAAATATTTTCAATTTTTTTCAACTGAAATTAGTACAATAATGGGATTTGAGGGTTGTTGTTACATTGTTGCAAGCTGTCTAATTATTGTTTTAAGCAAAAACAATATATGGACGTGACAGTCTTGAGAACTCTATGGAAGACTGCCTATATTAAAGAAGAAAGAACCGCTAAGGTTTTTTTTGTAAATACTTAATTGTTTTTTTTACGTTCCCCAATATAAGTAGGCAAAATATAATATTACTTCCAAAACAGTAAACCTCAAAATTGGGTGCATTTAAAAAAAATATTTTCCAGAACTGACCATATGATTACCATTAATTTTTGTCTGCTGATAGGGCAGAGGTAGGCTATAATTTGTTTTTTTCCCAAAGCCTCGATTTGTTTTGTGTATATTCAAAAAAATATTGGCATTGAAAATATAATATTTTTAGTGAACCAGTTTCAATAATCTGTTGTCGGACATAATTTCAGTTGTATTAATAACGGTTTAACAAGATAATACGCAATAGAGGATTGCCTGTTCAGCTTGTTACATTTTAATGTGGCCCACACAAGATCTTTTAGGACTCTTTCTATTACAATATTAAATTTTTTCAGAAATTATCTCCGTCGTGTACCGTACAACAACCACAACAGCAAAAGATGGGCATTGGTGAAAATAGCAGAAGTTGTAAGTATAATTTTTAGTTCTTGCTGTTCAGTTACATTATTATATGGGTATATACAGAATGAGTCAATATGGCGACGATAGTCGATATCTTCCTTTCTATTTAAAATTTAAAAAATGTTTCGAATAAAGCAAGAGGACTCCATTTTAACATTATGTTCAGTTGTATATAAAAGTGTCATGCCAAACTTATGATTATTTTGATAGAACACCCTATACATTTTTGCATATTCTTATTTGCCTTTTAATTGCCTTTTCTGAATATGCTTGAAATTCTGTTGTGGCATTGTCAAGTTATTCCACTTTTTTTTTTGAAAAATTGGACATTTTCAAACCTTGCTAATAAAATCTGCACGAGCCAAGGTAAATAAGAAATGCAAAAATATACAGAGTGTTCTATTAAAAAACACGTCAGTTTGGTATACCACTTTTATTATGGAAACCCTTGTATAATTGAAAATAATTTGGTAGTAATCTTGGTCCCCCTGCAACTGTTTTTTGAAAACGTTATATTGTATTTTAAATAGTAAAGGAAATATTCAGCACCGCTTCCTTATTGATTCATCTTGAATAAAAAAAATAACTAACAATGGTCCTGCAATAATTTCTTGTGGGCCACCATAATTATTTATGGAATCTAGATTGTTTAGAATACATTCTGAAATTTGTTTTAGATGGTAATGAACCTCAAATGTCTATAGGTTGTGATAAGGAACCAGTGAATGTTGTGTCATTGAGACAATATCATTTGAACTCTATGGTAAGTGCACTCACTCATTCTGTAGTTTCATTTTTATAAATAGCTTTTGCTTCATAAAAAATTACTTTTTGTAATATTAGTAAGTTAAGTACTAACCCATGTATTATTTCACGTTGCAAAACAATGTTTCTTTTTAACCAAAAATAATCGAAATTATGCACCACTACTTGGTTATTATTTTAATTTTGCTGCTAATTCTATATGTCAATGTATTTGACATGTAACCCAATTAATCGAGTAGAAATATTTTTATTATTAGAGCTTTGGATCGGCCATGGACGAACACTTAAATGAACCATGTACACCTCTTGATGAACCATGTACACCTCTTGATGAAACAACATTGAAATTCTCAAGCCACTCAGACTTCAGACACAGAGCCAATGCTAATAACCAAAGAAATGTAATGAGCGTAGGTAGTCTTTTAGATGAGGCAATTTCTGTAGATAGTCAATCAGTTGCCAGTACACATTTAACGGATTGTGTGTTAGATTATATTGATTTGACACTAGATGATATGGTACAAAATTTAAGTTCACATACTATTGTCCAGAGCCCCCAAAGTGAGCAGTATTACTCGATTCCTGAAGATAACACAACTGCTGCTGTGGTTGACTTAACATGTGTTGATCATAATGAATTTGTGCAACCACAGAGCAATGCAGCTGCTGTATATAGTGAGCAGTATTATTCGATTCCTGAGAACAACACAATCTCCACTGTGGTTGACTTAACATACGTCAATCATAATGAATCTGCAAAACCACATAGCGAGCGGTATTATTCAATTCCTGAAGACAACACAATTGACTTAACATACGTCGATTATAATGAGTTTGCGCAACCACAGGGCAATGTTATCAAGTCACAGTACTTTACAGCAAATGAGGCAGTTTTTGCTGGTACAGCACGGAGCCAATATTTTGAACCTGTGATCGTTGAGAATAGGCCTTTAAGAAAGTTGCTAAGTATTATAGAAGAAGAAGGTGAAGTTCAGTTGGAGAGCAACAGTATACAATATAAACCACCTGAAATGAACAAAACCGATCTTGACGTTTCTTGTCCAACTACGAAAGTAAATGTTTCTGTAGGAGAATGTACTGAAAATGTTTCTAAAATGAAAAAGAAATCCCCAACAACCATAACGAGAAGAAATATTGAAAAATTTAACAAAACTGCAAAAAATCCAGTCCAAAACCAATTTGATAATGAAGATGGCGATAAAACACAAAGTCCTGAAGATATTTTCCAGCATTTATTACCAAATTTTGGAAAATTAACACCAAGACAACCTAAAGAGAAAATACTAGAAACCGAAACCAATCAAGATGATGAAGAAGCTGAAGTTGAGTCAGCAAACAACAGTGTGCAATACCAACGGCTTGAAATGAACAAAGCCGATTTGGAGATTTCTCCTTCAACAACTGAGAAACATCAATCTAAAAAAGTAATTACTTCTGTACGAAAATATTCTAAAAATTTTCCCAAAAAAATATCAAAGATCATGAAAAAGAAATCTCCAACAGCCAAAACCAAAAATATTGAAAAATTACACCAAACTGCAAAACATCAAGTCAAAAACCAATTTTATAATCATGAGAGTGAAGCAGAAGAACCCAAAGAGAGAGTACTAGAAACCAAAACAAATCAAGATGATGTAGTTGAGTCGACAAGCAACAATGTACAATACCAACCACTTGAAATGAACGAAACCAATCTGGAGATTTCTCCTTCAACAGCTGTGAAACATCAATCCAAAAAAGTAAGTGTTTCTGTAGGAAAATATTCTAAAAATTTTCCCAAAAAAATATCAAAGATTATGAAAAAGAAATCTCCAACAGCCAAAACCAAAAATATTGAAAAATTACACGAAACTGCAAAACATCAAGTCAAAAACCAATTTTATAATCATGAGAGTGATAAAACTAAAAGTCCTGAAGATATTTTCCAGCAATTATTACCAGATTTTGAAAAATTAACAGCAGAAGAACCCAAAGAGAGAGTACTAGAAACCAAAACAAATCAAGATGATGTAGTTGAGTCGACAAGCAACAATGTACAATACCAACCACTTGAAATGAACAAAACCAATCTTGAGATTTCTCCTTCAACAGCTGTGAAACATCAATCCAAAAAAGTAAGTGTTTCTGTAGGAAAATATTCTGAAAATGTTCCCAAAATAATATCGAAGAGAAAAATCATGATAAAAAAATCTTCAACAACTAAAACGAAAAATATTAAAAAATTACACAACACTGCAAAACGTGCAGTCAAAAACCAACTTGATAATCATGAGAGTTCTGAAGATATTTTGGAGGAATTATTATCAAATTGTGAAGAAGTAACCGTAAAACACCCCGAAGATAAAGTACTAGCAACCAAAACAAATGAAGCTGGTGTTCATTTGGGCTCATTCGAATCAGCAAATAAGGGATCAAAACAACTCAAAAAACGAATTAGGAAAAAACCTCGATCAGAAAATCTTAATGAAGTAACATCAGAAACATTATTACTGTCAAAGCGAGCTCGGGTAGTATTTAATAGATTGGTTCCAGAAGAAACCGTTGAAGAAAACCAAATCCATTCAGGTGTTTTGGTGGTTGAAGAAGAAGCCTCAAAAATGAATGAAGTTGAACAGATTGAGAAAGAGTTGGTGGCAACCACTGAAGATCAGGTGGTTAAAGATAATGTCCAAACGTTGATAACAGAAAACCCTCAGATTTTAAGTTTTGTAGATAAACACACCCAGAAAATAACACATCAGAACTTTGATTTGGTATTGAAGCCAAAAAAACGTCTAAAGAAGATTGAAGAACCAACATACGGTCTTATTATTGATGAAAACCATAACGAAACTCTTGAAAAGAAGACGGAAAGTATTCTAACCAATTCTTTAGTGAATAGTGAAGAAAAAGTAGCTGAAAAAGATCACCAAGACGTTTTTGCTGAACCTTCGCCAAATGTTATTGAATCAAAACAGTCTGGAATTGAAGGTCATACGGAAAAGTCTACAAAATTTGAAGATCATGGCAGAATAGAACCAGTCATCAAAAACGTGGAAAACCGTCAATTTGAATATCCAAACGACATAGAAGAATGCAATCAGATTCAGGAAGAACGTAAAGATCACGGTCTAGATGAACATTTGCAAGAAAAACAACAATCTCTAAATATAGATCAGTCTTATCGAAAAGAAAGCGCAAATAATTTTCCAGAATCTTTACCTTGTTTCGTAGAAGAAGTATTAAGAAATGAAGATCGCGAAGAACAGCAAAATCAATCCGGAAAAATAAATAAACTTGTCGGTGTGTTAAAAAATATGCAAGAAGAAATATCAAAAAATGATAACGGACAAAATAGTCATCTGGAAGAAGATAAAAACAGCTCCAAACAGAATTTAAAGGAAAGGGATCAGTTTGATTTTGCTGCAAATGCTTCTAGGGATGACCCATTAAGCACAGAAGAAGATGGGAAGCTGCAAAAACAGTCACCAAAAAATTTGAAAACCAACCAGATTCAGACTGAAGATCTTAACGAACTTTGCAAGAAAATTGCATATGTTAAATTAGTAAGATTAAACATGACAAAAGACACGAAGACGGAAATTATTAAAATAACTAACACCCAAAAATGCCAAAACGTAGGTCAATGGGAAAAAAATAAAAAATATTCTAATACGAAAACTGCACAACCACCTCTAGCCAATAGCAGTATGATTTTGACACCAAGCAATAACGAAAACCGTCTCAAATCGGCCACAAAATATGATGTCCATACCGAGCAAATATTGTCACAATCAAGAAAATACTGCAAACGAAATTGTCAAAAACCAGGAAATAAAGAAAATTTAGAATCATTTAAAAACCAAAATAAATCACATGTGAGAAAACTTTACAACCCTCATGACTTATCATACACGAAATTGTTTAACGAAGATGATTTCGATGAAAAGACTTCAGTTTATTTCAAAAGTGCCATAGAAAATCCGATGGAATCAAGAAGTTCGGTCAATTTAGGATTCAATCATTCTTCGACAAAGAAGGCAAAATCTGTCAAGGGTGACAAAATAGCCAAGAAAACACGTAAAATTGCCAAGTCGATTGATGAAAATTTGCAAAAGAAAAATAATAAGATAAAACATACCGAAGAAAATAGTGCCCAAAACAATAATACATTTAGATGGAAATTAAAGAAACAAATGAAAGAAAATGAAGCACGTAATCGTAAAGAAAATATAAAACGAACAAGAGTGGCGAGAAATGAACATGATGAAAATCTAGGCCAAAGCGGAAATAAAAGAAAACAAGATATGACGATGTTCAGTAATACACTTGGCAAAACCATAAGAAAGAAGAGAAAGGAAGATGAAAACCTCGACCCCTTTGATAGTATTTTAACAAACGAGGAAAGGAATCAACGTCGAAAACTTGCGCAACTCAGAGAAGAACTCGCCATTTCCAAAAAATCACTAAATTTAACAACATATCAAAGTGAAGGTACGTCAAAAAGTCATGTTTTTGACTTTATGACAATATTCGATAATGTTAACAAAACTTACAATACAACTATCAGTAATAGAAGCTATAGCGGCAGAAATAAGAAATCATACAAAAATGATACCGCAATGCGAGGAAAAAAACTTAAACCTCCAGTCAAGCCTAAAAAATTATACCACGTAGATAACGTTATTCGTAAAAAAAATCCTAGTGACGGTGATGAAAGTCTATACAGTGATGTAGAACGTCCTAAACTACCAGTTAAGAATAGAAAATCAAAATCCTTTCACACAATTGAAAAAGAACAAAAGCCCCATAGATACACGCAAATCGTACCTATTTTATCAAAAACGCTCCACACGACTGCCCAGATAGAACCTCAATTTTCCCAAAATAAACAAAATTCAAGTGAATTAAGTCCGCTTCCTGAATTAAACTTTGAAAATGAAATGGAACCATTGAGTATTGAATCGGAACCCAGGCTTACCAGTTCAAATTCCACAGAACCTGCAAAACTGGCAAAAATTAATATTCTTTCAATTGTTACTGTGAAGCCAGCCACAAATTACAATATTGTTCAACCTTTGGCTATGGATAAGGAACCTTCTATTAATATCTCAACGGATGTTTGCAATCATGGTGCAAGCAAAGAAACGGAATTACGAAATTTTAGTCAAACTTCAACTGTTGTTATCCCATCGGAAATTTTAAAAGTTGCCTCAAAAAACATAACGTCTGAGCAGACGCAGAAAATTCCTAAAGAGAAAACAATTGGATATTTATCTATCATTGAAGAGTTGCAATCTGCCACACACAATTTGTCTGCAGTGGCTTCAGAAATGAACCGTACAGGATCCACAAACAGCCGCAAGAAGATCACACCAACAAATGAAGAAATCCTTAATTGGGTGCCGACAGGTATTTTTGATTTTTGTTATCGTTTTTTGAAGTTTAATGTTGTTGTTAATTTCAGGTTTATCCCAAGAAGCTGCTGAAATAGTGAAAAAGTAAGTTTTATGATTAGTATTGGTAATTCTTGTAAAAAGTCACTAGATGGCGTTGCTTCAAGAAAGTTGTTTCAGTGAATTGATATAAACATAAACGTTATTTTTTACTACAGTGGTGTTGACCATTGCTACGGACTATAGTTAAGTTCTGCACCTATCAGGTGATAGCGCCGTTATTTTAAACAAACTTCGTATAACTTACCGCAAAATATAATGAAGATAAGCTTGTTAGTGAGAGATTATCATTAAAAATCTCATTGCATTAATTTTCTCAGCACATAAGTTCTTTTAGTTATTAAATTTTTTTCTCTTAGCTGGGCATCTGCTGCAATCTGTTTCTAGAATTACATTCCATGTTTTAGCGTTTTTATGTTAGGTTCTTGGTAGTGCAGATGAAAAATGCACAAATAGCATTTTGCTGAATAGATGGTCATATCCCGGTAGGGCCTAATTTATTATTTAATTATACTGCTTGCTTTTACAAAGTTCTATGTCTAGGTCGTTTATGTGAGGCTACATTTGTGAGCAGGTAGTTAAAAGAAAACAATAAAAAAAGGCTAAAAAATGAGCTTGTAATTGCCTTACTACATCTCCAGGATGGTGATTCATTAGAAACCCTTTCTTTGCTGAATTTGTACAATCTTTATTTATTTATTTCCACATTCCACAAAAAGAAATATATAAAAGAAATTTTAATTATAACAATAAAACCATAAACCCTATAAACAATTAACTGCTTGTGTAGGGTCATTTCCAAACTCAAAAATTAGTATAAAAACTTAAATTAAATAAGGGTCCCAGGCAGACCTAACTTATTTTTAATGGAATACCCTGTTTATCTTCGCATATTTGGATAAATCAGATTTTCTTTGCAGCCATGTATGCTACTTACCCATTAACTTTTAATTTTTGCCGCCAGAGGGGTCTATTAAAAATCGTAGTTGGCTGTGCGGTTCAGCATAAAATTATTAAATAAATAACTTTCTTAATTAAAAAATTGCTTAACTCAAGCTTAGTAAAACTGCTTTTTACCTATTTTGTTTTGAGAGTTAGCGTCACTCGGTATTTTGTTTTCAAAGCCCACTTAGTTGCAAAAACGTAGCTATTTTTAATATCCATTATTAATACAATAATTTTATTTTTTCTTGCTATTTAAAAAATAATAAGGTATGTTATTGGTATTCAATTAAAGCAAATAAAATTGCAATTTAAAAAGTGCAATAAAACTCAAGGGAATTTAAATAAAATAAGTTATGAGCGTTTGAAAATTGAGAATTTTAAAAAAATTTTTTAATATCGTTTTGCCACAATAAAATGTTTAAACAAATTAATAAAAAAAAACACTTAAAGTGTACTATTCTTTTGTTTACAAAGCCAACTTAAAAAAAATTAATTATGAATATGCTTATTAGGCATTTAATTCTTTTTAACTTGCCATCTGGCAATTAAAAGATAATGATTAAGTATTATCATTGACTATACTAAGTATATAATCAAAGGTATTATACGTATATAGCTGTAAAGGAAATTTAAAGGTCTATCTAAATATGCAAAAATATGCAAGGTGTTCCATTAAAAATAAAAAATTGCTGTCACTTCCGGTTAAACAGGAAGTCCAAATTAACACTGTTTTACGTCGTAGTATGCATTTTTGTGTGTATGTGTAAAATACCCAAAAAACAATTTGAGATAAATAATTTTAAAACTTTTCGTGGTCACCTGGTATAAAGTGAGAAATAAACATTTTCTACTATTAATGTACTTTATAAGACTAATAAAAAAACAAATTATGAAAATAAATTACTGATCACAGCACGTTTATTAACTAACCACCAAAGCTTAATTTTCCCGTTTATACTTTTGTTATATACTTCTTTTTTTATTTCAGTTGGCAAACTGTTGTAAATTTTGCTTTCTACATAGTCATGGCAACATTTACCTTTCCGTTTAAGTTTCAGATGTACTTGTACATTTAGATTTGCTGTAAATCTTGTTTCTATATCTAGCGCTTTATTTCTAATATTTTTTTAAATACACTACTCAAAACGAATATAGAGACACTTATAAAAAATTGAATATTTTTGCTTAAGTAACACTGGATTTGGTAAAAAGTGTCTTCGACTTTTTGAAAAGGATTACTCTTTAAGATGCGAAGATTTCAGCCTTGTTGAATAAGTATCTAAGAAAAAAAATGTTAAAAATTGAAATTGGGAATCATTTAATTAACAAACTTTTAAACAGTCAACAATAAGAAAACAACAAATTTAAAAAACTAATAATGGGTGTGGCCTCCTCTGGCCCGGGTGACTTCAGCGCAACGACGGGGCACACTCTCAATTAAATTTGAAATTGTTTGTTGAGGATGTTGCTCTCATTCTTGAGAAAGAAGTTCCTCAACCTCATCTAAATTTTCAATAGGCTGACGATCCAGCAATCTTCTTCCCAATACGTCCCATAGGTGTTCGATGGGGTTAAGGTCTGCACTATTAGCCGGCCAGTCCATTACTGTGATATTATGGTCATGAAAAAAATTTGTAACTATCCTAGCCACACGTGGTCTGGCATTATCTTGCTGATAGATAAAGTCAGGTCCCATTTCTCCAGCAAACAGAATCACATGTGGTTTTAAAATGTCCCTGATATAACGCGCCGCCGTTAGAGAACCTTCCCGAAGAACCACTAGCTCGGTGCGACCATTCAAAGTTATGCCGCCCCATACCATAATAGAGCCTCCGCCAAAACGGACAGTTTCTTGAACAGTGAAGTCTAAATAGCGTTCACCTTGGCTTCTCCACACACGCATTCGTCCATCGTTATGATCTTCGCAAAACCTGCACTCGTCCGTGAACATTACATTGCTCCATTGTTCTCTAGTCCAGTTACGATGTTCTTGTGCAAAGTTTAACCGGGCTCGTCTATGTGCTGGTGTTAACCGAGGGACTTTAACTGCTCTCCTTGCACTAACTGAATCTCGTGAAGCCTATTCCGAACTGTTTGGTCCGAAATTCTGGTTCCACTAGTGACAACCAGTCGATTATGTAGAGACCGGCGGTAATTCTACGTTCTCTAATGGTCCAAAACCTCAATTGGCGGTCTTCGCGAGGAGTAGTGGCTGTTTGTCTTTGAGGGTAAGGACGTCTTCTTACGATACCATTATTTATATTCTGTTCCATGCCCTAGGTATAGCAGAATGACTCACATTTAACATTTTAGCAACGCGTCGTTTTGAGTATTCTTCTCCAATTAATGTCACCGCTCTAACTATCTGGTTTCCATTCAGATATACTCTTGGTAGTCTCCTTCTCCCTAACACATCCACATTCATGTTTCTACCAACAAATTACACTGCGAAACGGTAAAATCAAGTGAAAAAAATTTTTTGTTGAATTTAAACTTAAGCGTCTTTTTCGTTGTTTACTTTGTTTTGTAAAATATCCAAGGAAACAAGTGCCTACTTTTTTACAGGTAAAATGTAAAGGTATGTTCATATTATCTGCCAAGTTATAGATTGTTTCGTTGAGATTTACAAAAAATACACACTAATAAGAAGGTGTCTCTATATTCATTTTGAGTAGTGTATAAAGAATACACTTTTATCTGTCCAAAACACTATCTTACATCTAGTACATTTAATTGTTTGCAGAGTAAATCCAATGTAAAGTCAGAGTCTTTTATTTACTCTAATTTTTAGTATTTTCTATGCAATATATGCGGGGTGGTTCCTAAGTATGTGTAGAAAATGCACTGGCCTTGGCTTATTTTAAAACAAAAAGTTTCTATCAACATGTGTCCGCAAGTCCTTCGTTTTCAAAATACAGGGTGATGAATTTGAGAAAAAAAAAGTAAATTTTGAAAATTTTGAAAACCCGTTGTGTTGGTGAAACATTTTTAAATTCACCAGTGGCGTGCGTATGAGTCGCCTTTGCACAGAATTTATTTCAACAAAAGCAAAAACTCAGCATAAAATGTTTAAAGAGAAGTATATTTATATCTATCTTGAAAAAAGTTCTTTTATAAAAATATTTATTCTTTGAAAAAAATCGTACAAAAATATTTTTCTCCCGGCAAAAACTTCTCAAAAAAATATTTCTTTTGAAAAATGTTTCGATGATTCCAAATTCCTCATTCCACCCATCGGCAATTCGTGAATTTCTATTCACCCAGCTTAAGGGACGTTTCTACTTCGTTGCTATTATTTTCAGATTCGTTGTGGTTCATCTTTTTTGTTTTCTACTTATAATGTCGAAATGTACATTTAGAGTACAAAAAGTGCTTGTGAGAATTAAAGGGGTTTATAATTTTTTCTTAGTTAAATATAATAACATTCACAAAGAATTAAATGTTTGTTTGTTTTAGTATTCTGGAAATTGCCCTACGTTCATTCAGGGATATGATTACACAGTTATTACAAGCAATTCATGGACCAATACCAAGCAATTTAGTAGATCTCTATAAATTATTAACAAAGTTGGAAAAAGACTTCAATAATTATTTTAATTGAAATTAGGTTTAAGAAGTACATAATTTTAGATAAGGTTCTATAAAAGTAAATTAGATGTTTTTATTGTTTTCTATGTAAAAAAATGTTTCATATAATTATTACTCCATAAGTGTTGTTATTATTATTATGTAAGTGTTAGAAGTGAAAATGTTAATATAATAGTTCCAATTTAAAATTGTTTTTTGAATACTTAAATATTTACTGTACAGGTTGTATAAAATTGTGTGTTAACTTGGATTGTCGCTTATTTGAAGAGATACAACAATGGTTAAATTAGAGAAAAGTTGTGAAATTTTATTCCCACTAATAATCTAAAAAGAAATTGGAGCTATCTTGATTAGTTTCTGAAAAAAACTGAAATTGTGAATTTTTTTGTTTTCGGCTATAACCCCATTTGTCATTTATATTACATATTTCTAGTTCACACATTATTAAAACAATTTTTTGTGCTGAATCTAAATTTTTATTATCAGATTTGGTACTGCTATGCTACCATTATTCATTATCGACTTGTCAACTTTTTTTTTGTTGTGGTTGACATTTTAAGTTTTTTCATATTAGAATCGAGTTTTTTATTCTGATTTCAACGATATGTCACACTTTACATTTTGTTTAAGTTTTGCGTATTTTATCACAAAAAAATTGAAATTTTATAAGAGTGCCATACAAAGCCCATGTCATTTAATTTATTTAAAATAAAATTATCGTAGGCCATGAACTGAACGTTATTATGAAATTAAAACAACGCTACTTTCATTCATTTTTAAATTTTTTATATACAAAATGCAAAGTGTGAAATGTGAAAAAGTTTGAAATGAAATCCATATGAAAACAAAAGTTGACAGTCGAAAATGACAATGGTAGCAATAGTTACCACACAATTTGATACATCCTTTATACTCTGTATTCAAAACTTGGAATTTTTGTTACAGCGAGTGTTTTAAATTTTTAGGTGACAAAGTTTTCTTAGTCTTAATGTCATAATTTGTGTAATGGAATTGTGCAAAAATGGCATCTTGTTTTAACAACTTAAAATTGCTGTGTGTCTCATTCAGTATGCTGTCTGCATTTTTAAACTAGTGTATTTTGTCACAAAGAATTGTTATTGGTACAACCCAAAAATGTTACAAATACCGAGAGAATAAATAAAAGTTTTTCTAACATCCTGTATTTGTGCACTTTTGTTTAATTTGAAGCAATACAATTCTGTTTTCTTCTATAAATAAACTTTTTATGTTAACGAGCCTAGGAGGTGCGGGTACATTGTGGGACCCTAAATGATATTGACAGATTTTTCGTCAATGTCGTACCCCATCTAGGGTCCCTAGGTATGGGGTTAGGGTGTAGCCGGAACTTTTGTTCAGAATTTTTTTAAGTTAATTAAATTTGAGAAAGTTTAATTATTAATTAAAACCAAAATTCAAGTCACAACACTGGGATCTTGTAAATGGTAGGAGATACAAAGTCGGTTAAATTGGAAAAGTTTCGCATAACTTTATGTAGCATTACAACATTTTTAGTTTTAGAGATATTTAAAAAAAAACAAAATTTTGAGTTTTCTGTTTTCCCCAATAAGTTTATATTTTATTTAAATTTTGCAAACTTGCACATTATTAAGACACTTTAAATATACACTTACAAATGTACTCAAAAATTTTATACTTTCTTTTGTTTTTGAGATACAAGCGAAAACTTTTGTGTTTCTTATAGACGTCAGTATTATTTTGACATTTAAAAACTGCAAACAGTGTTCCTTTTGCCGGCGATTTTTACAAGCCACCGCACAACATGCTTTTTACGATATGCCGCTAAAATTAGGTTTTGCAATTACAAAATTATATTTAATTGTTCATATTAATGTTAAAACGCAAAACAGTCTTTGAATTTGTAAAATGCCACAAAACTGACCGTGACCTTCTACAAAATGGCGTCTGGCTTCATTTTTTGTATAGCACTCGTGTATCTAGTAAACCAATATAGAAATCTGGGGAAGATACATTTTTTTGTTGTTAATTTTCAGCCTACTACAAGTAAACAGTTTTCCACAGCCTACTATGAGAAAAGTTTTTTGCTTATAACACCGTTATTTGTAAAAATAAACCCATCAAACCTTATAACACAGAAAAGGGGAAAAAGAGCTCTATCCAAGCGAATTTAACCAAGTTTCTACCACTTACCATTTACAAGATCCCCATGCATGCGGCCCTGTTCTGGGCACCTTATAACCTAGCCACAGCCCTTCTAAATCCAACACTTAAATGATTATATGTATGGCATATTGTAAAAAAATACAAACAATAAATTCATAAATACTGTATTTTGTAGTAGTGATTAGAAAATTACACGATATAATAGGTAAAACAATAGAAAATCATTGGTTCAGTTCAGTTTTGCCTTCAAGTATGTTTTTAGGATTTGTACAGTTATAAAATTACAATTTTTCTTGAAGTGGTTAACAAGCATTAGGCACGGTCAGGTCTTTATAATAAAATAAAATTATTCTAACTAAACGTAACTTCGCTTAATAGTAGGAAAATACAAAGTTAACTCTTTAACTGCACTGGCAATTGTTAATTCTTTTTTTTATATATTTTTAGGAAAAATGACTTAGTTAGGTAAAGCTTTTCTACTGACATCAGACAATTATCTAAAATGGATCCAACACATTGACCATTCGTTTCGTTATTGGTTTCAAGAAATTCCCTAGTCTTAAGAATTAAAGCAAAATAATATGTCTGGCAGCAATGCAAGGTGCAAAATTTGATGAACACAAATAAAAAAATTCTTTTGTACAGGGTAATAACACTGAAACACAAATTTTTAAGATACGAGAAAAAAACATTATTTTTACGCAGAGTGTTAGTTTAAAGCGCAATGTTAGACATTCTTAAGGGAATACCTTGTATATTCTGATGTATTTTATAAAGAATACTATCCACATCTCAAAATATATGAAACTTACAGTTTATTATTATTATTTGGTTATTATTTGTTGATTTAATCAAAAATCTCAATCTAAAACAATTTCAAATGCTACTTCTGTGAAAGTATTTTATACAAACAACTAGAAATAAAATTTAAAACGCCTATCAGCAAACCGAAAGCTAAAACAATCATTATTTGGTGCTGCATGACTGCAGAACCTTATGGAGATAAAAATTCCAAAACAATTACATAGTATGCTAATCTCACATTGGTCATCAAGTGCACAGAACTGTAGTTTAATGCTTTGTAAATGCAGGGCACCTTACAAAATTCACGCTATGTTTTAAAATTAATAAAGAGGATAATTTGTTTATTTAAAATTACTAAAAAATTAGGGGTACTGCAGCTATGAAATAGCGGCGACTGCATTAGAAATCAAAGTTACAGTGAAAAGTTTATCTCAATACCATTGAAAAACTTTGACTGGCTTCGTATTTAGCAAGGCATGGGCTTAACACAGAAAAACAAAAGAGTTGATACATAGCTTCCTAAACCGTGTACAACAAATGCGAAACTTTTTTATTATATTTTGCAGTGTAATGGAGTATCTTTTGTAAAAGTTGACTATGATAAAATTGTTAATAAAATGTAGCCTCGTGCTGTTAAATTTTATAAAACCATTGATGACAATGTTGTCAAAGATCTTTGATAGTGTAATATAATGCCTCATCTAAAACCGGCTATATACGACTACAATACTTATCAATTGTCCTACTGCGGTTTGGTGGGAAATTCAAATAATTTAAAATTTCAAATAATTTAGAACTGACCTTCACTTCCAGTTTGAAAAAACATTGTCACAAAAAGTAGATTGTATTTACAGGTGGAACCCAAATATGAAGTTTTATTAAGAAATTACAATTTTTATTTATCTTATATTAGTTGTTGCATTTAATTATTTACAAACCTTAAATGCAACAAGTAACATATCTTAAGTTACACAAAACTGAATTTTTTGAGAAATTAATAATCAAAAACTTCCCGTTATGGTTGCATACATTTTGAGAAACACTGTATATACAGAGTGAATTAAAAGTATGGAATATCGATGCCCCAGCTTTAAATAGTAACTTTACGAAAATAAGTTAAATGAAAAAGTTGTTTGGTAGACAGTTCGGTATCATTGTAAATCAATTTCACTTATACAGGGTGTTTACTTTTCAAGGTACAATAAGCAACTTTGTATTTTAAACACCCTGTATATTATTACATTTTTGAGAGAAAGTTAATTCTCTATAAAATGGTATAGAGTATTCCTATACCTAAAGTGTACGATTGTTGAGTTAACCGCGATTGTTTTTTAAATTGACAGTTGCAGGCCAAATTTAAAATAGTAATTGACTAACAAAAGGTTTTTTAATGCGATTTTTTACAGCACGTATGGAGACATGGGGCAATGTAAAAAATGCACAGTTAAAAAGGTTTTTGAATTGTACAGGGGGTTTGATTTTAAGGGTTATTTTGAACAAACTTCAAACAATATCGCAATTTTTTTTAATAGAACACCCTGTATTTTATGACATAAGCTTACGAGGAATTTAATTCTCTTCCAATTTCATCAATCCTATCCTACAGCTAAAACTGGTAGTTTTGGATTAATTGTCTTTTTAAGATTTTAATGGAAAACAAAATCTTGATACAAACTAATAGATCCTGAAAATTTTGGATTTTGCAAGGAAATTAAATTCTTGAAAGATGACGTCATAATATACAGGGTGTTCTAATTTAAAAAACTGTGATACTGTTGTGCAAAAATACACTTAAAACCAAGCCACCCTATATAGTTCACAAACCTTTTCAACAGTGCATTTAATACATTGGCTCATGTCCATACAAGCAATAAAAAATCGCACTAAAGAAACATTTCGTTAGTCAGTTATCACTATTTTAAATTTGGCCTGCAACTGCCTTTTAAAAAAAAAATCGTGAATAACTCAACAACCATACACTTTAGGTACAGGAATACCCTATAGGCCTATACCATCTTATAGAGAATTAAATTTCGCATTCAAAACTGTAATAATATACAGGGTGTTCCATTTAAAACAACAAAGTTGCTTATTGTACCTTGAAAACAAAACACCCTGTATAAGTGAAATTGATTTACAATGATGAGGAACTGTCTAACAAACCACTTTTGTATTTAACTTGTTTTCTTGAAGTTATTATTTAAGGCTGTGGCATCGATATTCCTTACTTTTAATTCACCCTGTATAAATATATCCAACAGTCTACACTTTGCTTACTTCTAACACCCTGTTTCAGCATCGATTCCATCACATTGTAGAGCAATTTAAGGTGGATAACATACTTGTTTAACATTGATTTGTGTATATACCTGTCAGTGAACCACCCTGTACATCCAAAAATCCAGTATGTTGGCTTATTTTAATTTAGAAAATACAAACACTACAACAGTACATTTTTTAATGCTACATCAAAATAAATTCACGAATCAATTAATTTAAAATGGCATTAATCAAAAAAAAAAAACTAAAAAATCTAGATTTTGATAATACTAAACATGTACTTATTTTTCGTAACATCGGATCAACAACATTTTAAAATTTATAACATTTTATAACTAACACTTCTTACTGCAACATGTATAACATTTCAACACCAATAAAGCCTATTTTCGAGCACATAGTCCCTCTTAAGGAAAAGAAAATTTATTCCTACCTACTCAAAAAACATTTCCAAAAAATAATAAACGTAACTTAACATCAGAAAACTTCTCAAAACGAAACAATTTCTTACCAAAAAAAAAAGGCATATTTGTGGTAACCATTTTATGGCTCTTCAGGTGTATTTACATCAAATTCAGATTCTGTATCCTCATTGAGAATTTCGGCCATTTTTCTACATACAAAGAAAATGCTATCGTACTCATACTGTAACATGGACTTTGGATTCTGACAATATCTAGTTTTGAACCCCGTTTCACTCTTTTCCATTACAAATCCCACCTTATTTATAATCTCACAAAGTACTTGAAAGCTAGGTTCAATACTTTTTTCATGTTTAATATCAGAATAATGATATAAAAGGGGGCCTAAATTAATCCAAACCCCACCGGGTTTTATTATGTGATAAATAAGTTCTATAAACTGTACCACATTTGCAGCACAATCGATGAAAAAACAGGTGGCCACGCAATCCCATTCATTAGGCTCTGTATAAACCTCCAGAAAATCGCCTGCTGTCATCGAAAACTTACTTTCTGGAGTTGGCATGGGACGAACATCGGGAAATCTAAAAATAAATATGCTTTCTGTGAAAACCCAAAATTTCACAACAAAAACACTTACGTAACGCTTGTCATTTGATGTTCAGCAGATAAATTGTTGCAATATTGATGGATCCATGGATAAATAATAAACTCGTCTACATTTTTACATAAATTCAATACATAAAATGAAACGATTAACATAAACAGATTAAATTCATTTCCTTGACAAGAAAAGCCTCTTGATGCAATTTCAAACGCGAGTCTGCCAAGACCCGCTCCAGGTACAAGTACGTTTATTTCGCTACGGTTAAATTTCTCTGCAGGAAATTGCAGTTCGACTTCTTCGATTATCGGACTATAACATTGTTTTCGTTCGGAAGCCCCTAGGGTGCTCCAGTCACGCATTAGTTGCTTGAAAACTGACTGTACTTTATCTAAACCCTCTGCAAGGGTACCTACTTGTGTTTCTGAGTGCGATGGGTTATCATTGCATAATAAGTTATCAAAGATATTGTAAGCGTGCTGGACTATAATCGGGATAAATTCGGCATTTTTATCAACACACTTTCTGAACGCCTCTAAATCATCTTTGTATCTTGATAGCCATTTTTGATGATGCGATGGTAAGGATTTCAAACATTTCTCTTTGTGGGCAATACGTACCAGTGATTGTTCTCTGTGTGGAGATAAAAATTAGAGATTTGTGGACGATTTAATTTTCTTTGTTCTTACCTGTAGCTTTCGAAGGTTGTTAACACGGAAAGGAAGTACCTTCTTTCTTCTGTGGTGTCGTCTCCGTTAACTTGTCCGTGCATTTTAGTTGTTTATGTGTTCTGTTGGTCTGTATGTTTTATTTTGTTCCTAAATTTTAATTTGCCGACGATCAACTTAACATTTTTGCATCATGCGGGGTTACCTAACCTAACAAACTCAGTTTGTTTTCGGTATCTGTTTTACCCGCAAGTTTCAGATGGTTTAAATCTACGATACACTTTTTTAATTTAAAAAAAAATTTTAAAATATTAAACATGAAATTGAAATAAATTACTAACTGCGAGTAGTATGTAGTACTAAATAAATTTACGTAATTTATAACTATATATTTTACCCTTTCTTGGTCTGGTGGGGTTTCATACAGCTCATGAGCCCAGTCGTTTTATTGCTGTTATCGGTTGCTATTAAGTACTGGGCTGATTTCTAACATCATTGGATAGATTTAATAAATGCCACCTTCTAGATATCTTCAAGCAAAGGGTAGCACCACGATGATAGCTTTCCATACATCCTGTATTAACACCCATATTTAATATTATTCCATTCATGCTCCGTACTATAAAATTACATGCTATAATAGGAAAACCAATAAAAGTCAAAAATTTCAAATCTAGGGAATGTTTCAATACTTATTCGCTTCTTTATAGATTAAATTTGCATGTTTGGAACAATCAACTTCAATAATCGAGTATGGTTGCTCCATATTTAAAACCAGTGATGTGAATAATGTTCAGTTTAGAACATTTCCAAAAAATTGTTGCTTAAAAACTAGCCACATTTTTTAAAAATTTTATTAATTGTGTTCTCATAGGGCTCAGGCTGAGCTACAACTTTACCGTTTACCGCAATTGTACAAACAGACTTCAGATATGTTAAAAAATTCAATTTTGATTATAGTTCAACAGCAAAAAGAGAATTTCAATTTTGTTTTCTACCATAGAATTCGTCTTATAGAGTCGGCCTAATTAGATGCAAACAGCTTTTTTGGTAATTTCAATATTGACAAAGTTAGCCATACAACTACATCAAAAATGAGATTCCCTGTACAGTGTAATTTGAAAAGTTCAGTATATTATTGCCTCTTAAAAACAAAAGAAAATAATTATTCAACTACAGAAGCAGTGGCGTAACTTCATAAAATGGGCCCAAATGCAGGTACAACTTGAGTGTCCCCTGCCATACCCATTTTATTTTATTTATTTTAATTTTTTTACAGATATTTGTATGGCGAGTATAAAATTTAATTCTCTTTCTCTTCTTTTTAGCGTAACTAGGTACTACCATTCTTACAAGCTGAAGAAAAAAAGCCGTAGCAGAAAAAACAAAATTAAACCGAAAAACAAAATTAATATTATAAAAAGCCATTCAAAATGTCCACCGATTTGTATAGACTCGAATTTATAGAGCATATACACTATACTGTCTGACAGACATTCAGTGTACAGTAATATAGTATACTGTAATATGCTCTATAAATTCGGCTCTATACAAAACTGTAGACACTTTGAATGGCTTTTTTAATAATGATTATTTTTAATAATATTCATCTTTTTTATTCGGTTCTTTCTCGCCTTTTCTGCCACGGCGTTTTTTCCTCGGCTGAAAAGGCAAAAAAAACCGAAGATTGAAAACGCCACATTTTTGTCTTCTAGCTATCAAAACTTTACAGTATTTACCAACACTAAATGAATTTAAGAATACTTCACGTAATTTTGAAAATTCTGTTGGTTCCCAATTTTGTTATTGCAATTTTTGCAAAATTGTTTGTTCTTTTAAGGTCAGTTGGCAAAAAAATGTGTAAAAACGTGTAGTATGATTCATGCAATTAGGAGCTGACCAACCCCCAGAAATATAATAAATTAATTCTGTGGTAATTGCACATAGTATAACATTTTCGACATCTTTCAGAGGACCCCAAAATGGCAGCCAAACATTATGATTGGGATAACCTATCTTTCACAGCAAAGTTGATTTCTACAGACCTTGCTGGGGTATCACATCACAATGCATTGCATGTGAACTCATTTTTATGAAAATTCGTATTATCCCAAACGTGCATAAACGTTTTTCAAGTAAACTGATGGACCCTAAACATACAAAACCAGTTAACAAACATCTAAATATCAAGTAAACCTCCAAACGAATGCAATCAATCAACTATTTGAAAGAAAATAATTTATTTTGAAAAGGTATATAGTTTCATAAAAACAAACTTAATCTGAGAGTTTATAGGTTCAGTTGTAGGTAGTTAAACGAACTATAATATTGGGTCACTTCTTCCCAGACTTTTTAATGCCTCCGCTGGTTAACGGGCCTTTCTGGGCAGCCTTCGCTTTGGCATCTGCAAGGGCTTTGGCCTGTTCCTTCATCTTCTGTTTATGCGCAGCGTCGTCCTCGTCTTCCACTTTATCACCCTTTTTGGGCTGCTTTAAGGGCTTCTTTTTACCACCTTCTCGTCCGCTCATTCTGAAATTTACAAAAATTTAGTCAATGTAAAAGGTGTGAAGAAAAAACAAAATTTTTTACTGGTCACGTGCAGTAAATCATTTAACCAAACATTTATAAAGTTACATTCTTGTAAATTGCACTTTTATAACAAATTATTGATTATTATTAAAGGATTTGATGTTACTTACTTGTATTTGGTTTACTTTTTCAGTTAGTTCAACAAATAAGCACTGAAATTTGGAATTTTATATCTTGGTTAAAGATAGTATTTGTTTTTGGCCCAAGTTTACTAGCTATCTAATTTTTGTTGCAGCAAGCTGCCATGGTTTCCAAAGCACTCTGTTCCAATTTTGTTTTATTTGGCAATTGCACGATCTAATACTGCGATTTTAAGTTTTTCTTTGCAATGTTTTGATTATACAAAATTAAAATTGTAAATTATTTTTTAACATTATTGTAGGTACGTTAGTTTTAATAGAAATGGTTTTATTGAATGACGATTAACTATTTAATGCAACATAAACACAATAGAATTGTAGCGCTGTTAAATACCAAAATGTTATTTTGGCATTAAAATTATAGTAAATCCTGCAAAAGAAACGTACCTATGAAGTATGAAGCGAAAACAATAACAAACAATACAGTGGCATAGAAAACTCTTAAAGCAACACTCACACTGAGTGTGAGCCTTTTATTAAATTTTGTCATTATACAGGGTTTCCCATAACTAATAAAAATATACCAAACTCTTTGGATAAAAGTTAAATTACATGAAAAATTTTACTAAAATGGTAATATCTGGTTGCATTTCCACACGTTTTTTACAGAAAGATTATCACCAACTTTCATTTTATAAATGAAATTATATTGGTGGGGTTCATTACCGCCTTATTTATTTTCCTAATAAATCAGCAACTGATATACATTTTCGTATTATTTTGCAATATATGAACAATATAGTACTAGTTAATATACAGCAGTGGTCTAACGAGCAGTAAAGAGGCCTGGGTTTCAGATTCAGGTCGGGTCTCTACAACCCCCCGCGTTCTCAGGAGGATACAAAAATAAAACTTTTCGTTACAAAAATGCTTGAATATATTAAAAAAAACAGTTATTGATTTAAAAACCGTGTTCGTTTTTAACAGTTTTGTTGCTCTTTCTAATTTTTGTTTTCGTTTAGCGGCATCGGATTATGTACATACCTATTTGGACTGATGTTACTTCAGTAACAACGTTTGAAGTGAAACGTTCACTTCAAAAGTTGTTCAAAAGCTAAAATTGTAAATTTGGCGTTTGACGAGTTCCAATAGAACGAAACATGTAGTGGTCTATCCTAGCTACAGTTGAAATTAAAATCTTGTTCTTGATTTACTTTGCAACACGGCGTTTCGTGTGCTGTGCGTAGAGGCCGGTAGTGATTGCAGATACTCGCTTAGCGGATTTCTTTCACACCATAATATCGGTTTGTTGCCTTGCAACTTTCCTCGCCGCACATTAGAGAGCATTACTTTTGTAATTCCCCTGTCATGATTTGATTTGATGTTGATTGCGGGGGTGTAAGCATAACAGGAGCACTATTTTGTCAAATTTTAGCAGATGTTTGCTAGCCTAAACGAAAGCGTAATTTGATATTCTGCAATTCAGCGCCGTTCTAGCTTACCCAAGTTCGTAACAAACAGTTTATTAACAATAATGCAATTATGTGTATATCCTATCAGCAACCATACCAAAACAAACTTGGTTTTTAATTTTGCATTTTACTATAACAAATAAACATTGCTTATTAAAGGTCTTAGAAATAATTACCTGGCGTAGACTGTAGTTTATCAACTTGAACAAAAATTCAAGAAGTTTTGTTAAACTGATATTATTGTATTTTTCTTAAACCATCGCCATCCAACTGTCATCGGGGGAAGGGAGCACAGTAAAATTCTGGAGAGGCCCAGGACTCCCAGGACCCCCAGACCCCCCCTGTAGTGCCGCCACTGACAATACTTTTAAGTATTCTTGCAGTCCCGTGGTGGTTCTCAAAAATCAAAAACCGTTGCTTGTTCTTCTCTGTGAGGTATTTGATATTTTTTACAATAATTTCCTTATTTTAACATTGAACAAAGAAGTAAAAAAAAACAAAATATAACTGTACTTGCATGTTACTAACGCGAAAAGTGTGGTGGGGTGTAATGCACCCCGAAGCACCTTTTACTCGTCTAGATTTAAAAAGGTTGCGACTGAAGCTCGCTATTCATCCCATTATTGAAAGTGGGATGTATAACTCTACCCATTACCATTAGTAAATGGCGACAATACTAAAACAACTGGGGTGGATGACACCCCACTGGATAAACGCAGTGTTAAACTTAAATATGTAATAAGCGTTCTTTGTTTTAAATGTTTCTCTCAAATAGCATCATCTTTTGGAAATAAGTAATCAAAATATTAAAAAATTCTCGTTTTATGATTAACAAAGAAAATTTTTATTATTCCAGTCATACTGTAGGTATAAATAAACATTTGCCTGTCTACGACCCTGATATTTTATTTACATTTAGATATTGTTGTTTCTGGTTGTTTTGTTGTTCTTTTAATTTTATTGCAAGTCTGCCTGTTGTATACTCGTTTGTTCTAAAATCCAAATAACTAATATTAAAAATAAATCGAAGTTTTGTATATTGTGCATATTTAAAGGCGGCGCGCGCTATCCACTGCCACCAATCCCTCCTCTTATCAGAAAGAGATGGAACGAGACCCAACAGACCTCTTTCAGAACAGCTGACTAGTTTTCAGTGAGCTTTCGAACTGTCAACGTGCGATAGCTGATTGTGCGTTTACATTGTTTGGAAAAAACCATATTTTCTCAATCAGAATGTGTAATATACGAGCCAAATACTTTCTAATTAGTGTTGTTTTATAGCAAAGGTGTATAGAATTAAAAATCGTGGAGAATCGTCAAGGTAGGTTCTTAAAAATTTATTCCTTTTCTTAAATATTGTGCTCAGCTTTTATCTGGGTGCCATTTTGTCTGTTATCCTATAAATAAAATTAGTCATAGTTTGATGCCCTCAACATCTGATCGTAATTGTCCCACAGGACTTAGATTTTTATGTCAGCTTTGGTTTCCACATTGATTCCATGTTGAAACTGCTGTTGCTGACTGTAACACTTTTTTTTAAGATTTACAGTTAGCTTTCGTAGATTTTTATGCCTTTTTTGTGTGTAGGAAAATTCGGAACACGTTCTATGATCGTTAACAGGTGGAATATATTTTTTTTAGAATTTTTTAAAATGGAATTTTCGAGTTTGCAGTAATTAAAATTTACGCACCGATCCTTTCTAATTTAGAAGTAAAAGTTTATTTTTATTATAGAGAAAGTACTTACAGCTGAAAATTTCCACACTTAATTGCTTTTTTATGTAATTGCATTGTAATACCATAATATCCCCCCTTTTTGGTAAAATTTTGCAACTAAAACGAGTTGATGGTAATTGCGTTATTATTAATTAATTTTTATGTAAAGTAGGAGTGTTTGTATTCCAAGGTTTCCTTTATTATTGCGTAAACTAATTTCCTATTCTTTAATAAATGTTTTTGAATAAAAGTGTGGGTCGTAATCAGTAGTAATATAAAAAGAAATTTGCCTATTTTACTGTAGTAGGAGTTAACTACAATTATTGAACAGGTGCGTATGTTCAGAATGTCGTTGAGAAAGGTTCGTAGTCGTTTCAGATTTGAGGACATTGTAGAAGTCATCTTGGCAAATCTGTTTTTTTTTTGTTAATGTTACATGAGACCTGAAATTTGTACACCGCACTTTCCTTTAGCAAAGGACTTCTTCTACTTTTCCCGGACTTCTTTTGGATTTCCCCTACTTCCCTTGGACTATCCCTACTTCTGGGCATGCGCAACTTCCTCTTTCGTGGACTTTCCCCGTACTTAATCCATAGTATTTCCTCACTTCCCTTTAAAGTGTTCTCGACTATCCTTGGTCTTACTGGACTTCCCTAGGTTTTCTTGATTTCCCTCTGACTTCTCCTGTTTGCCGGGACTTTTTTTGTTTTAGCAGACCAAACATTAATTCAAGATGCCTCTTGGATTTCTTCGACTTTTTTAGACTTGCCTCGTACTTCCCTACTTCTCCTAAACTTACTTAGTATTTCTCCTACTGCTCTGGACTTTGTCTACTTCTGGACATGCACAGGCTTCCTCTTCCCTGGACTTCCTTGTACCTCCCTCGTACTTCCGTGCCTTCCCCTGGACTTACAGCACTTCCCTTGGATTTTTGGATTTGCCTCTGACTTCCCCTACTATCCCCGGACTTCTTTTGGACCTGGCATGCGCAGACTTTTGAAATTTCCTAAAAATGCCGTTTTCCTTGGATTTCCTTGACTTTCTTCGTACTTCTTCGATTTTCTTTGTATATCCCGTACCTCCCCTAGACTTTTCATACTTCTTCTGGACTTCTCCTACCAATGGGCAAGCTAAAAGTTTCTCTTTCTCACCTTTCTCGGCTTCCCTAGTAGTTCTTCTCCATTTCCCACGGATTTACCCTACTCCTCCGGGCTTCTTTTGGATTTCGCACGCGCAGACTTTTGAAAGTACTTTAAAATGCCTTTTCCCATGTACTTCTCTGACCTTTCTTGGACTTCCTCCGTACTCCATTGACTTCTCCTGGGCTTCCTTTTGATTTCTCGGACTTTCCCTAACTTTCCCCTACTTATGGACAACCTCACACTTTTCTTCCTTAGATTTTCCTTCACATTTCCTTGTACTTTCAAGATTTTCTTTATATTTACTCGTCTTCCTTAGGACTTCTCGATATTCCTCTGACGTTCTCTACTTCACCCAGACTCCTTTCGGACTTCCCTACTTCAGCCAAACATGCGCTTTAAAATGCTTCTTTTCTTGGACTCCCTTATTGACTTTCTTTGGACTTCGTTGAGGTTTCTTGGACTGTCCCCGTATTTTATCGACCTTTCGTGTACTTTCTTTGGACTTCTCCTATTTCAGGACAAGCCTAAATTTCCTCTTACTTAAACTCACCTTCGCCTTTCTTCTTAGTTAAACTTACCCTCACCTTTCCTTGTAGTTCCGTGATTTCCTTAAAACTTACTCAACTTCTCTAGGACTTCTCGATTTCCCCTACTCCTTCGGACTTTTTTTGGACTTGGGAGGCGCAGATTTAGAAGTTTCATGAAAATACTTCTTTCCTTGCGCTTCTTCGACCATTCTTGGACTTCTTCCGTACTTTCCTGATTTGTCCTCGAAATCTTTTTGATTTCCTATACTTTCCCTCTACTTCCCCCACTTCTGAACAAGCTCATCCTTCCCATTCCTTAAACTTCCCTTCACCTTCCCTCATATTTTCACGACTTTCATTAGACTTACTTGACTTCCCTAGGACTTCGCGATTTCTCTCCGACTTCACCTACTCTCACGGACTTTTCCATTTTTTTTATTTGACGAGCTAACTTATCCTTGTTATTATTACCGACAGATCGGTACTGAAAGTGCAACTTTTGCTCGAACTTTTAGAAATTAATCCTGGGAATAAGTTCTAGTTCGACGATTCAATGTGGTATTTTTTTAATTCTGAAAGTTAGATTAAATAGAGTAATTTTGTTGCCAAAAATAACGTCGCGTTCGTGTTCTACGAGCAAATTTTTTTAGGGTTTATAGAATAAGTGGAATGATTTGGAGTTTTTTAAATGTTTTAAATCAAATAAACTAAAACCGGGAGGTGTTAAAAATATTACTACAATATTACAGGTAGAATTTTCACAAAAAATAACGTCTGGTTCGTGTTCTACGGACCCCTAGTTTGAAATTGGAAATTCGGAAGCGTATTAAAATTATTATTATACAATTAATTATTAATATATGATTTAAATGAGTACAATTGCAAGTCCGTATTTACTTGTTTTGTGAAGTTTGAGTTACATTAGTATTGTTTACCTATTTTTAGGTTGAATTTTGACCGAATTTCCTATAAAAGGTGAAAATATTGGTTTAACTACAACTGATATTTCGCTATCTATTGCGACATAATCAAACAGTCAGCAAAATCAGTGTAAATAGAAGCATGCAATTTTTACTTTAGTTACTTAATAAAACTTTAATAGGTAGATATAATATAATAATACCTAACCTCAGTTTTATTGTATTCAGAGTCGTTAGTGGTTTATTGTTACTACTTCTAAATTATAATAGAATACGAATTCACGTATTGTAGTTTCTTTATGATCGATGGCAACATTACATTAGATTATTTGTCGTTATCGCCAGTGACGTAGGCAGGTGGCAGGTATCCAAGCCCACAGAAGTTAAAATTTTCAATGACTTAAGCAATGTATTTGCGTTGCTCTGAATATTATTTTGTTTTTTCGTTTTTATTTTCGTTGTAGAAATTGCAATGCAAGATCTTAAAATACTTGGAAGAACATTAAACTCAAACATCGTACATTGTTTTTCCAAGAAGCTTGAGAAATGCAGTAAAATTAAATCGTACCTACATTTCGTCGCAATTAAGAGGATTAGTCATTCAAAAAAAAGAACTTGGTCGCACTTGTTAACCCCAGAGGCGGCAAATGCAGTTATTTAGTTGTTGTAAAACTGGCCGCCATTTTACGTCCTTGTGACTGAAACCGAGACAATAGGTACAAAGCATCCATTTATTTCTGCAAATAAAGTTAAATGTCGTCTTTTCCGCCAGTAAAGCCGTGGATTAAACTCAAACTTGAATCACGCTTCAGAGGCGCGTACGAAGGAATTCGATACGGTACAGAAATAGCGACACGATAATACAATTATCCTATATCTACGCCCCTGGTTTTTTCCACATACCTAATTTATTTTCGTCATTGCAGATAATCTTGTATCTACTCCCCTGATTTTATGTAGTAAATAGTAATTACAATTGTACAGAATTCTCTTGATTACTTCTTATGGTTCACAGTGTAGATTGATATCGTTGTACAGTCGGCCATCCTGATTTAATGGACTTACCGATAACATATTGTGATTTAATGAGTTTTTCATATGTTTTCAAATAATCTCTCTTCTGTACGCCAATGATTTTACATTTTGTTGATGTGTTTTTGTTTTCGCATTCGGACCTTCAACATTTACATTTCATTAGCAAATTGCTTTTATTTTTATGGAGAATGCGTCCTGATTAGTTTGTTGTATTTCCCCGGTCTTTATAAAACATTTGAATGCCGTTTCTTTTTTTTTGCCCGATTCGTTATATGTTATACAGTGGCGTGGAAGTGGTTATTTCTAAATAAATAAGTTCCACGATTAGGTATGTTTTTTCGTAATATTTTTGTTGTTTTTCGCACGCCACTGTTTTTTTTTATTTTTCCATTAATTATGCTTTATCCTACCTACCTATATATTAAAACAGTAAAAAATACTTTTTTATAAACAGCTTCCTGTCGTCACCGGAAGAACCCGCGCCGATTTAAAATGTAGATTTTCGGAACGAAACTTTATTGTATAAATTGTTTACCTTCTGTATAAATCACTAAATTACGAGTTTGTTATCAGGCGCCTTTTCCTGTTATTAATTATCGGTAACATTTGAAGCATCGTTAAGAAAGTGTTGACCTATGGAAAGTTTATTTTTTAAGAGGGGCAGGAGGTTAAGTGCTACAGGAAATTTATTAAAATTAGTGAATTACCAATACAAATGTTGTTATTTCGAGGCAACTTTCGAAAGACATTCCAGTGGCGTGTTTTAAAAGTTTTAAAACGTTTCGAAGTTATTTAAAATTTTCGTAAATTGATAATTTTGAAATTTTCTAAACCCATTTTTTTGAATTTTTCAAAAAATATCCGGTACGAAATATGAAATGTGAAAAGGTTAAATATTTTAATACATTTTTAAAATTTTCATGAAATTACCAAAAATGTAAAAAATTCTAAAACTTTTCGAAATATATTTAAAAATTTTAACAAATGCGAGGAAGGTCCTGTTGGCCAACTTTTGTGTGAATATTTTACTAGTGTTGATGATTTAGAGTTTTACTTATTTACGGGGGGGTTCGAGGTATCTCCTACTGTATTATTTACACAATCGCAGGCCCATGTTTAGGAACAGTTTTGTTTTGTTGCATTCGTGCGTACAATTTTTGTTCTGTGCTTGTACAAACCCGAACCGTTTTCGCTTTTTGAAAATAGGCTCAGACCTTCACGGCAACTCGTTTTTTCACAAAAATTGATTTATCTCAAAAACCGTTGATTTAGCGGCTTTCAACAAGGACACTTTTTCTGTATACTTTCGTATGGAGAATAAGATTTTCAAGGCAGAAACTAGAAAATGTTAAATGTGTAAAAAATACATTGAGAGATAAGTCGAGCACCCCGCACATCTACGCCCCTGGTTGATATATTTAAACGTAAACAAGTGAAATTGTATATCATTACTGGTAACATATGCATACAAAATTTGAATCAAGTATGGCGGAGATATTGATGAAAACGTAATTAAATTGTTCCTTCTTCGGGAGGATGTAACTCTGTAAGGATGCAGTTTAGGACATACGTTCATTCGAACTTCTTCGGTGTAATTCTACAACACCCTGTATCCTAAAGTGACTAACAAGTAACAATACACTTATAAAAATCAAACTTTAGCTATGTATATGGTATTAAACAATTTATGATAGACACAACCTTCCAGATGTCATTAAAAATTATTTCATCTTGAAGTACCATTGTTGACATTCAATTGTTTTCTTACCTTCATTGTAAGTACATAGCTAAAAGATCAAAAAAAATTTAACATACCTTATCGAAGTTCTAATGTCAATATTTTCGCCAAGTCGAAATGAAATATCACATGGCAATAAATTCATAAGACGTAAAAAAGGAAGTTTTCTATTATTGTTTTTGTGGCAGACGTTAATCAAATGTTTTGATTTCGAAAGCATCAACCTCAATGAAGGGCGTTCAGAAAACAGCTTGGTATCATTAACCAGCTGTCGGACCACCATCAAGATACCATCCTTACGTACGCCCTCATTGTTTTTGGATTCCCAACATTCTATTTTTTTTTTCAATTCTCTGACGCAGTTATTTTTAACGATGTGGTCATAAATCCAACCCCAACCAGCCTCGAGTTTGTATTTCTAGTCTTATTTAATCTCAAACTGGGTACAGGCACGAGTTTAAAGAGGTGGGGGGCTGAGAGGGCAACATATTCTAATGCCTTCCTGCCGTAGCGGTTGAGGATGCTGTCTTCTAAGCAGAAGTTCCAATCCTGGCTGGGACAATCTTTTTATTTAATTTTTTTTTAATGTTTGAACTGTTTTCATCTTTTCATTACTGAAGTTATAATAATAAAATAGGCATTCATTTATTCTTTCATTACCTGAAGTATTAAATTTATGATTTGCTATACAGATCGTATTCTTTTTACTATTTGATAGTAGAACTGGTGTGAGAGTTAAATAAAATACAGATTTCCATCTACTTCCATTTACTTTCACCTACTTCCACTTACTTTCATCTACTTCCACTTACTTCCATGGACTTTCACATACTTCCACTTACTTCCATGTACTTCCACCTTACTTACACTTAATTCCACGTACTTGCACCTACTTTCACCTACTTCCATCTACTTTCACATACTTCCACTTTCTTCAATGTACTTCCACCTTACTTCCACTTACTTCCACGTACTTCTACTAACTTCTACATACTTCCACTTACACATACTTTCACGTACTTCCACTACTACTTACTTCTACTTACTTCCACTTTTACTTCTATATACTTCCACCTACTTTCACATACTTCCACGTACTTGCACCGTACTTCCACTACCTTGTACACCTACTTCCACTCGTGGTTTACCCCTCGGACAAATCGTAAGTTTTTTACGAACACATTAGCTTCTTAGCTTCAAAATGGCGTCCGCTACGGTGTTTTTGAAAATTTTATACACCTTATTACTTTAAAACGAGTTGACAGATCGGGGTCAAATTTGTTGCTTAGCAGTTCTAGGGGAAGCAACGTTACCATGCACGAGATGTATTGAAATTATTAAACTTGCATTGTAACAATATTTTAAATTTTGTAAATTATCGAAAAAATATCGCTCAATTACTGGCCTAACGATTTGTTTTAAATTTTGTAAGCTCATAGAGCTAGCGCTAAGCTTTAATTCGATTGGTGTTCCAGGTTGCTAATTTATATGTGAATATGTGAAAATTTGGACTTTAACGCCTATTTACCCAAAAACGAATTCACACATCGAGAATAAATTTAATACTGCAATAGTCCTAGAGGAACACAATGTTAT
The DNA here is from genome assembly GCA_958336395.1 of Ctenicera cuprea. Taxonomy (NCBI): domain Eukaryota; kingdom Metazoa; phylum Arthropoda; class Insecta; order Coleoptera; family Elateridae; genus Ctenicera; species Ctenicera cuprea. The sequence continues at coordinate 83,985,842 of OY284486.1, read as the reverse complement.
TATGTAAGAAAAATTTTGTGCAAATGAAAACTGCGAAGTGAAAATATTTTCAAATTTTTGATATTTTCAAAAAAACTCTGCTCAATAACTCGCTGCACGACTTTTTTTAAAACTTGTTAGTTTTATAGAGCCAGGGATCAGCTACAATTTGATTCGTGTTCCACTCTGCTAATTTTTTTGTGAACTAAAAAAAAATCTTTTTTTTTATCCTAAAAAAAATTACATCGGCAGGACAGGAGCATTTGTCACAACTCAAGAGTGCGCGAGGTAGATTGCGAAACACGTAGTGCGTAAGAGATGAACATAGTATAATCACGTGATAATAGACAGAAGCTTACGGAATAGCTGCGTAGATACGACTCTGAAATTTCTACACAGGTAGTTTATGATTGTTGTTGGTTTAACAGGAGTTTATATATAATTTCTCCAAAACTCATAACAATTCATAGTTAGATGTGCCTTCTGCGATTTTTTTGTCTCTTTTAAGCCCGCAGTTATGCTCGTGTATTATTTCGATACAACTTACGAAGGAAGTTAACTTCAGCGCTATCACTGTTACTGGCTCCCACCATCAATTTTTACTTTCCTATACTTTCAGTATAGGGAAGTATTGATTTCATGCAAATTTTCAAAATCGAGATTTTGACGGAAATATATGTTTTGGGCTTCCAGGATCCTAAAAAAGTGGTTTTTAAAAAATGTCTGTCTGTGGGTGTGTCTGTCTGTCTGTGTGTGGGTAACGCTCATATCTCCGGAACGGCTGGACCGATTTCGATGTGCTTTGGAATGAGGAGGTATATCAAAAATTCATCGACAAAATAAGCTTTTAAAAAGAATCCGAAACCGGAAGCGGAAGTTAGACATGTTTTTTTGGTAGCATTTTTTTCAGAAACGGAATTTTGGAAATTTTAATAGTGGAGATTAAAGAAGGCCTTAGGACAAATCAAACAATTTTTTACCGAACTCTCTAGCTTCAACATGGCGGCCGCTACGAATTTTTGAAAATTTCGACTTTAACGCCCATTTACTCAAAAACCAGTTATCTGATTGGAATCAACTACATCTTGTTTGGTAGCCCTTCAAGGGTACTATACCATGAAATACCATTAATTTTGAAAATCGAAAAACGATCGCAATGACATCACTCCAAAATTTTGGAATTTTTCAAAAAAAAATTTCTCAAAAACTGCCCACACGTTTTTGTTTAAACTTTTTAAGCTGATAGAGCTGAGAATCTTCTACAATTTATTTTTTTGCGCATTGCTATAATTTCACTGTGACGCCCTCTGTGATTTTTTGAAAATTGAAAATTGGTACCCTTTTATTTATTTAACGGGGGGCAATAAAATATTTCTGTTAAAGCAAAATAGCTCATCATTGATAGCAAAATCCGAATATCATAATATTTTTTCGATAATTTCATATTTAGGGGGGCTACTGTTCCCCCTCCCCCCCAAAATTTTCGCTACAAAGTTAAAAAATTGATTTCTTCTTTTGTTTGCTCTAGGAGAATCTTTTTACAAAAAATCAAAAAATCGAATTTTTTGCCCCTTAATAATCTTTTTGTCCTTAGAAGAATTTCACATACTTTCTACAGCAGTTGTATTCTTGTACGGAAGTGACTAGAGTTTTGAACGTTCTATGCATTTCTATTGCGCACGCATTCAATAGCCACTTATTTAACGATAACGAGCAGATTCGGAATAGCATGGATGGATATGCGGCTGTGTTCGAGTGCACTGCCGTTTTACTGCATAAGTAGTTGTGGGGTCGAGCCTCGGTTGGGGCCAAAATTTTTTTTTTATTTTATAGTTTTTTATTAAAACACTGCTTTTGCGTTTCTAGACAGGTGTATATCAAAAGTGTTGGAAAATATAAAACAATGTTAATTTATAAGTATAGGAAAGTCCAGGCGAAGTGTTTCGCTCATTTTTCTATTTTGTTCTATTCCGTCTTCTGTCATATTATGAAATTTTGTTATATGTATAGAAAACGTGTACAAACACTCAATGCAATCTACGTGCGATCTTTGAGTTGCCGAATAAGGTAATAAATTTCCTCTTACAATTGGCTTTATTACTGTGAACTTTCACTTATGGGTGCAGAAAGGTACTGAACGGTTTGTCCAGAAATCATCGAGTCGGAAAACACGCTCCACCTTACGCCTTGAGCCTCGTAGTAATAAATGTAATGTTATATCTGATTAATCATTGTAATTTATATAGAATATGCCCTTAATTGTTATTGAGAAACAACTTTCTTTAATATAGGGGAAATCGCCAGTGGCATAGCATCGAAGTGGATGGAAGGTATTTAAATATGAAAATTGATTATTTTATTGAATTTTTTTAAATCGTGTAATTTTGTTAAAAAATTTTTGACTACGGCACTGCTTACTTTATTTTTTTTCTAATGTAGCAAATAAAACTATTAATCATTTTTTCCGAGTTGAATTATGTAATAGTATAACATAACGTGTAAAGCTCACACTTATGGTATGACTGTACAAAGCTTTATTAATGATACCACAAGATAATTAATCGAATAAAACAATGGAATGTCCTGTATTATCATGCGGCTTCCATGCGTGAATCGTAACCGTAGTGATTGAAGTATGACTAACTCCCTTCATTGTAATATTATGCTGGGAATTTGCTATATATTGACAACTTTTAACGCCAAGAATTTAAAATAGTCGGATCCAGAGGCTTAGCTAAGTGGGGTTGATTTGCTTTTTACCAATTTTTGCTTATCTACGCCAATGGATGAAACGTGGAAATGTATGAAAGTAACTGTCATACATTTAAGGAAATTTTTATAATTAGAAAAGTGTGAAGAATATCAACCTAGAATATTTACTAATAAATTCTAGTTTAACCCTTTATGTCTTACCGTGGCCGTAAGCATAGTAGGTAGCAATAACTTCGATTAAACCGCACGGAACTAACATAACCGCCCTACGTCTAATTAGATGTTTCACTGCGGACTTAGGACCAATAATCGCTGTAAATAGTTTATTCACACGCATACGCTGGCGCCAGCGGGACCTACAGCGGAAGGAGGGTTCCGAACCCCGGTCGGCTGCATGTTCTTACTATTATACTTTGAAAACCGTTTGACCGGCATTCGCAGCTTTCCGCTATAAAGCTGACCAACCCGAACTGACGATCCGACGTTAATCGAATATAAATTGTGAGGGTAAATCAAATTCATGGGGAATTTAATTGAAAAAAAAAAGTCGAAAACAGGAAATTGAAGTTAGACATGTTTTTTTATTAGAAACTTATCTACTAGAAGACCTTACTCCAATTTTTTTGGGTTTAGAAATGAGAAGTGATCAGAATAGCAACGGGTAAAGATGTGGCTTCTAGCAGTAGAAGACCGTTGATTCCTCGCGTAAAGTCGAGACAGTTCCGGATTTAATATGTAGATTTCTCATCGGTAATACTAAAATAAGATTCTGAAATTAATTTTTAGATGCAGTAATATTTAGAGCGTTAGAGAAACTAACCTCTCCCCACCAATTTTTTTTGCAGTCTCTACCTTTGCCTAAAAAATAATAATCAATTTATTTTCCGCGTGCAACACTTTTGGTATTAAAGTTTACCGTTGTATTCTTTATATTCATTGCAACTAAGCGGTATGCGGGCGCCCGCGCACGCTCTGCGACTGGTGTGACTAAAACGGTAATACAAAAATACTTTTGGATAGTTGATAATGTCCTTATGTTTTTATTAGACATTATTATTAAATTATTTTTAATTCATGGTTTCGTACTTGATAACTACTATTAGGAATGTTTGTTAGGTATAGTTTTTTTAAGAAAAAGTTTTACCTGTCGTTCCGCGCACTTAGAATTTTTTTTACCAATAAGCGTGTGATGTGATTGTAATTTTTTTAAATCTCACGCTAGCCATTATGTCCTCTTTGAGTGGAGATTTGTTTTCTCTTTTCGCCGATGGAAAACTTTTATATCTTTCATCAAAGGGGAATTACAAAAGTAATGCCCTCTAATGTGCGGCGAGGAAAGTTGCAAAGTAACAAACCGATATTTGAGTTCGAAAGGAACTCGCAAAGCAACTAACAGCAATCACTACCGGCCTCTATGCACAACACACGAAAACCCCCGTGCTGCAATGTAAAGAAGAAGCAAAGATTTGGTTTCCACTATGGCTAGACTACTACATGTTTCGTTCTTCGTAGAACTTGTCAGGTGGGCATAATCCTAACCATAGTTGAAACCAAAACCGACAAGAAGTAATCTACCAAGAAGGCAAAACCATCAAAGGGTAATTACAACAGTAATGCCCTTTAATGTGCGACGAGGAAGCAACGAACCGGTATTTGAGTGTGAAACGAACTCGCAAAGCAAGTAACAGCATTCACTACCGGCTTCTATGCATAACACAAAAAATCTGCTTCTTTCTGCTTCTCGCTTTTGGTTTCAACTATGGCTAGAATTGTGTCCACCTAACGACCTGATGTATCCTAGCCATAGTATATATTTTTGTATATCTTTATATAACAAAGTGCTCGTATAAAACGCGAAAAATTTCTTCATGCCTGCAGGCTCAGAATTCAAACAATAGCCTACACCTACCGAAATCACAGTAGTGTGCCTTGAAATTTATTTGATTTATTTTTACCGTCAAAAATTTAGTGCTGTAAACACAATATGGCACGGCCACCTACATCAATATTGACTGATGGCTCTGTAAGGCTTGCCGCATCAGGTATTTTTCAACAAATTCCGGGTACTCTAGAGGCGCTACTAGCCGATGCATCGTATAAATTTCATATCTAGGGTTAGGTCAGTAATTGCATTTTGAGCGCAAAAATTGCTAAGATGGTAATTAAAAAAATGACGCTTACAACAAACAATAGTCAAAATTTTGGTTGGAGTCGTGTAAATTGACCAAAAGAATTTTATTAATATTTTTTTATGTTGGCCCGTTTTAGAATTCGGCAGGGTCGTAACAAGTGTTGAACCGCCCTGTATATAATAATAGATTATCAGCTGCTGCTAAATTTATTAAATCTAAGAATTAATTTGGTGTGTTAAGTTGAAGTGATATTTATAAATAAATGTCCATGAGAAACTACACGTGTATAATATCTAAATTTTAAACGTTTGAAGAACTTTGCTTAGCTGCTTCTTTTATCGTGGTGAAGTTTATCTTGTTAAGTTGTTTACACTCTCACATATTTTTTACGCTACTGGTAGAAGTCCAAATGGTGTAGTTTTTATCAAAATCTCAGAATCGATTATTGCTTTACGAAGCGATATTCAAATAGAACTTCTAAATTGTAGTGCCATTCTAATTGTGCAAAAAATTTTGACAGAACTGGTCGTTTTGCCCCTCTTCTCCAATCTTTTGTACGTCACTGGTTTTAGAAATATTACATCAGTGCCAAAAATTAATTAAAATGCTGAAAACCGTTAAAAATATAACCTCCATTAATTTTGACATAAAACTGATCGATGCACATTTTTACCAGTGGTGTAGTCAAAATAAATTTTTAGCCGGAGGTAAAGGAATAATTATATCAATAAATTTAGTTAGCTATAAAGCTAACAAATAACTACAATTAAAATAATCAATGAGTGGTAAATTGCTAAGCCGCCCCTGGTTTCCTTTGTGCTTGGTTAATTATTATTATTAATCGACTGTAATTAACAGTAACTGTGTTTTAATTTTAACTTCTAGTGTTAAATTAGCGTTAACGTTGCAGCGGCTTATTAAATAAAGTTTGACTAAAGTGGCAGGCAAAACTAAATATAAACTTCCACGGAACGAAGCCGTAAACAAACTTTTATTACCCAGTCTTCCCTGCTTCTATATTTCTGGAAAATTACCTTTCATAATTAATCGCTACACGAAAACTTGTCATTTTCCGCGAAAAATCAATACTTCTTATTAGTCAACATGTTTGAAATGTTATTTTTTTATCAAACTTTATTTACATCAACATTTGTTTTTACAAATTTAATATACAGCATTGGTGGCGTTAGAACAATTTTTATAAGGGGTGGATGTAAATTTTTTTTTAATATGAAGGGCAAAAATTATTTTTATGATTTTTTAACGTGTGTTTAAATATAGGTGAAATAACAGCGGCGGTGCTAACATTTTTTTATTTGGGGTTTCATAAACATTTGAATTTTTTTTGCAATTTTTTACATTATGGTATTAAAGTTCATTTTGGTATTGTAAATATTGGCTTACAGTGGCGGAGGTATTTTTTTGTATTCCTAGTCGGTGTATTTAAATTTATGATGAAAAACCAAAATTTGATTTTTAAGGTCGAAAGAAGTATTAAAGTAAGATTTAGCAAACAAAAATTGACTTTCATTTCACAGATTGGCAAAGCCCATATATTAAATGTCCTCGTTTTAATTAAAGACCGCAAGAGAAGAGGGCTATTGTTTTTGCTAATAAAACTAAATCTGCTGTTTGACAACGACCATTTAACATGTGGGCTGTGCCAATCTGCTTAATATATAATCAATGGTTTTAAATAAACTCAATTTCTGTTCTGCTTGGATATTTTAAAAACACCCACCACGATGTGGGATACTTTCTTTAAACTCCCAATCCTAGTAAAAAAAAAATGTAAAGTAACTGCAATCTTTCAAATTTGAAACGTACCACCCAGTTCTACTGTATTCGATTGTTTCTGGCCTTTTAAACGATAGAGTGAGAGGTTAGTGACGTCACAGATGTTGTAATAGAAGGTCTATTTCCACGGGCACGTGTACATGTTAGGAGAACATTCTAAAACAGCTTTCAGGCGTCGTTTTTCATTTTTTTTTCTCAAATTGTTTTGGCACGAAAAATTCGACGGAAAATTCATGATTGATCTTTTATTTTATTTTGCCAATGTTTGGCTGTTTATTGGAAACCCAACTCGAAATTGTTACATCATTGATATCAATTTATATCCCGATATCGATAGCCACAACAACCTTGGTGATAATATCGCCGCAATTGGTATTAATCACGATTGATAACGTTATGTAACACTGTATAATATGCCAATTTTGACATTTGGCTAGCTTATTATTGCAGTTTTTAGTAGCCATTAATAAACCACTTTTTTTTTTATTTTTAATTCCAACTTGTTGCTAACGTGGATTGTTAAAACTGCTTTAATTTTAATAGTTTGATAAAGTTGCGAAAGTGGTCGTCAAATCGTTTCAAAATAATGCAATTGTCTTAAAAGGTAATGAAAGCTTTTTTTTCAAAATTTCGTTTCATGTAATCTAAATACAAACATGGACAAAAAACTTGGACATTCTCGTAGGTACTACAAAACTTACTCTTTTTTCACGAAATAGAGGCTCAAAACATAATCTTTATTTTTGCTGAAAGAAAAAACGAGGGTGGGATGAATAACTGCTAAAAATTAGAAAATAAACTGTAGAAGTCTAAAATTAGGCGAGGGGGGGGGGGTATAGCAGTCCCTTAAAATAACTTTGATGTCGTATTGTACCGTTACTGAACAATTTTTGCTCAAAATTGGATTTTGTTATTGCGTTTATTTTTTGCATGTAACCGTTTAGTAAAGGTATTTTGTAAATTTCAAAAATTCATAGAGGGCGTCACAGTGAAAGTAGGGAGTTGGGGAAAGGACTTAATTATAGCCCATAACTGCTGCTTCATTGGCCTACAAAACTTTTTAAATATCGCTACTTTATGACAAATGTGCATTTAAAAATTTCAAAGATTCCTAGAGGGCGTCACAGAGGAGTTGGAAAATTGGGTAAAAGACTAAATGATGACCTATTCATCAAGCTGAATTATTTTACAAAATTTGTAAAATTTTCGGTCAATTTTAGAGTAATATGCGTTCGAATTTTTCAAATATTCATTACAGGGCGCCACAGAGATATGCTTTCGAAATTTTCAAAAATTTATAGAAAGCGTCACAGAGGTATTAGAAAATAGATAAACCTACAAATTGAATTAAATCCTCCAGTCAATTTTTGCAAAATATTCTTATGAAAATTTCAAAAATTCATAGAAGGGTGGAGAATTGGGGAAAAGACTACATGATCAAGCTAAATTATATTCCAAAATTAATTATATTTTCGGTCTATTTTAGAGAAATATGTTGAAGTATAGTAAATTTTTGAGAAATATGCTATTAAAAATAACAAAAATTCATAGAGGGCGTCACAATTCAATTAGAGAAATGGGAAAAAGTCTAAATGCTAGCCCACTCCACAAACTGAAATATCGTACAAAATTAATATAAGTGATATGGCCAATTTTTGCGAAATATATGCTTTTGCAAATTTCAAAAATTTCTATAGGGCGTCACAGAGAAATTTGAGAATTGGGGAAAAATCTAATTGAAATCCTATTCTCTAAGCTTAATTATTCTACAAAATTTATAAAAATTCTATGGTCAATTATTGCTTTTGAAAATCTCAAATTCATAGAGGGCGTCACAGAGAAATAGGCGAATAGGGGAAAAGACTAAACGATAGCCCATCCTTCAAGCTCTATTATTAATAAATATCGCATCGCCAGCTTCTGAGAAAAGTGCTCTTGAAAGTTTCATAAATTTATAAAAGACATCATAAAGAAATTGAGAAAATAGCTGAAATATTCCAAGCTGAATTATCTTACAAAATTAATAAAAATCATATAGAAATTTTTGAAAAATATGCTATTTAAAATTAGAAAAATTCACAGAGGCCGTCATAATGAAATTAGAGAATTGGAAAAAAGATTAATTGATAGCTCATTCCCCAAGCTAAATTATCCTACATAATTAATAAAAATAGTATGCTTTATTTTAGATAAATTTGCTTTTGAAAATTTTAAAAATTGTTACAAACTACGAGAATTTTACAACTACTAAACACTGCGGAATGAAAAAAATTCTATTTTTGTACGTTTAAATAAAATATTGCTGATAAACTAGCCACACGATTTTTTTTAAATTTTGTAGAGTCATAGAGCTAGGGATGAGCTACAATTTGGTTGATATCCCAACTCGCTAACTTCTCTGTGACGCCATCTATGATTTTTTGAAACTCGAAAATGTATTCCCTATTGTTTAATAAAAGCGGGACGACACCACATTTTAGTTTAAGCTAAATTGCTCGTGCGTGATAGTACAATAAGATTTACAACTTAATTTTTAGGCGCGGTAATATTGGCGGGGGGGGGGTAATTTTCCACCAAATGTTTTCGGAAAAACGTGCTCTTCTGTTTTTTGGTTTTCTTTAATCCCACTTGACTATTTTTACATAAAAACCAATTTTTCTCATAAAAATTGCAGCGCACTATCAGTTTTATTTACATCTCTCTCTTTCTGAAGCCTGTGGGCGATATTACGTTTACGGCTTGGACCGAAGCATACAGTCCAACTGAATTACCCAGCTACCTCATCCTTGCTTCCGCACTCGGTTTATAGCCGGTAGTTGACAGACAAATGATAGATTCTCAAAAAGTTTATACCCTTATTTTTACGCGAAAGCTTTTAAATTATTTTAGTGCTCGGGGGGATCTCATTGTAGTCAATATTGACACGTAAAACGTCGATACAAAAACACTTTTAAATATTATATGATAATCAACAATATCTAAAGTATAGGAAAGTCCAGGCGAAGTGCTTCGCTCATTATTTAAAATTTATTCTTTCGATGAATATTTTTCCGTCAAAATCGAACAATTGTAGCAAGTAATTCAATTTACTTTTATTAGTTTGTACATTTACGAAAGGTTTATTTTCTGTAGGTATGAGTGAATTAAATTTTTGCCCGAGATAAAATGTTTCTGTGTTGCAGCCGCCAAGTTTGTAATTATGTCTGATGGAGACCTGAAGTAGCACAGGGAATTACAGTTAAAGACCTGTAGACAGGTTGGATTACAACTTCTGTAAGTTTTAGAGAGACTTAAGTAAAGAAATTCTGCCTTGACACAAATTAATGGTTGAAATTCACAACTTTTTAATAAATATTTAATATAATGTTTAATAACTTCGCTCAAATGTTAAACTTGTTAAATATCAACTTGGGAGTTACGAAAGAAAAAGTTTGTTAATTTTAATTTAAGCTGGGTAGGCGATGAAAGAAAATTTGGGAAAGATTCATTCAGATTAAATGTACCTACAAAACTAATTTCATGCCCACAACGAAAAGTTGTAGAGTGCAGTGATACGGAGTATTTTTAAACCTTTTTACACCCCACACACGTATTAAATCCTACGCAAAGGTAAACTTGATGTTACGGATATACTTAATAAAACTGTAAACGCAAATTTAAAACAATGGAAACATAAATTGATTAAATATTAAATTATTAAAAGCAAAATCTATTTAACGGCAATTAATAAAACACTAACCGAACCCGTGCACTAAACCCCACGCAAGCTTTTAAAATGAAGTGCCACTCGCCCTACGTGGTAATTACATAAATATTCGGCACAAATACTGCAAACAAAATAATAAATAAGCCGTGTCGAGATGTAAGCGCAGAGCCCCCGTTGTTGCGTAAAGTAGACTTAAAGTTGAGACAGTCCGGATTTAATATATAGAAGATAATTTACTGACCAAACTGAAAATATGTATGTCTCAGCTTTGGGACAGAAAAGTATGGAAACTATAATAAAAAGGCGCATGCCCTAGCTACCTTCAATTTTGACTTTCCTATCTTTCAGTAAGGGAAGTATTGGCTTCAGGAAAATATTCGAAATCGAAAGTTTGACGGAAATACGTGTTTGAACCTGCAGGAACCCAAAAAGTGGTCTTAAAAATTTTTTATCTGTGGGTGGGTGGGTGTTTATGTGTGTATGTGAGTTTGTGGTGCATCATAACTCCTGAACGGATGGTCTAATTTCAAGGAGACATTTCGTTGACATATTTTTTTTAGAAATTGAATTATGTAAATATGAAAACGGAATGTGATAGAAGACTTTCGGGCAAATGCAACCCTTTTTTTCTAAGCATTCTACCTTAAAATGGTGCACAGTACGTTTTTTTTGAAAATTTTGACTCTAACGCCTTATTACTCAAAAACGAGTGGACAGATTGTGTGAAATTTGGTATTATAATAGCCGTAGGGGAACTCAATGTTACTATGTAATAGATTTTTTGTAAATGTGAAAACTGTGAAATCAACATTGTTTTCAAAGTTATAGAAATATAAAAAAAAAGTTTTGCTAAAAAATAAGCCATACGATTTTTAAAAATTTTGTGGGCTTATAGAGATAATAGGGATATGTTATAGTTTGGTCCGTGTCTCTTACTTAAGTTTTAGGTGTATCCATATTTAGAATAATTATTTTTCTCTCTCCCACCCAAGTTTTTTTGCGGACGAATTTGCCCTTCCGTTTTTGATATTTTTTTAACTTTAAGAGATTTTTCTATAACATTGTTTTTTTTTTCTTATTCCCGCTGGTTACTGGCGTACCGTTAGTCGAGCCGGTATAGTGGCAGCACTAGTGCCACCTTATTAGTCTAACTCACGATGTTCGCGCAATACGTTCATACTAACATACTTTTAAAATATGTGAAGGGCTTCGGCATCGTTAAACTGGAGAGATACCATCTTAATTTTAAGAAGAAATTTTGACACCGTTGACGTTATTTTTGCGTGTGTTGAAAAAGTGACAATTGTAATAGATGTGCATTGGCAATTGACTAATTGTTGCAGAAGAAATGGTAAGTAAGTACAATGGTAAAAAATAATCAATGAAGTGCAAGAGTAGAGCTAACCACTAGCATCGTTGGGTTAGTTGAGTAAAAAGGGATGAGAAAGTACCATGATTTGGAACAAGAATTATGCAAATTATTGAAAATCGAAAATTTTAAAGTAGTAAAATCATTCGAATGATTATCAGTAACCTCTCGAGATGTTCCGATCATCGAATGGTTTGATTATTATCATTCGAAATATCCTCTTATCAACCTCTTCCATTTCTTGTTCTCCCCTCCTTTTTCTCGTTCCCTCCTACCTCACCCTTCCCGCCTCTCCCTACCCCACCCTTCCCGCCTCTCCCTACCACACCCTTCCCGCCTTCTCTCCCTCACCCTTCCAGCACTCTCTCTACTTCATCTTTCCCGCCCCTTCCCACCTTACCCTTCCCGCCCCTTTTCCTTCCTACCCCGTCTACCTTCCCTCCTCCCCTTCCTACCCCGTCTACCCTCTCTCCTCCCCTCCATCTCTTACATTTTCAGAAAGGATGGTTGGATTTTGATAAAATTTGGAATGTGGAGGAATCATCAAAGTAAGCTATTAAACAAATGTTTTTGGCATCTTTTTTAGATCTTTTTAATTTAATAAATTTGAAAGCAAAATTGGATAGGCGACATATTTACTGAAAAATGAGGCGCCAGATCGATATTAATTTTGGTATCGTAGTGGCTGTAGGGGAGGGGGATTACTATGTAACGGAATTTTCACTGCCGTAAAAATAATATTCTTAAAAAAGCTTTGAAAGTTTTTGAAGATTTTTTCTCTGATCTTCGTTATTATATTTTGCGGGCCAATAGAGCTAATATCTCTGTGACGCTTTCTATGCATTTTTGAAATTTGAAAATTAATGGCCGTTTTGTTAATCTCGAGCAATTTATTTCCGCATGGGGAAGGGGGACACCAACCCACACACTAACTTGTATTCTTATAGGCATCGAAGATTTGGCGGTTAGAACGATAAGTGTCACAATATTATATATTCAAAGAACCTTCCTTTTCTGGTATCCCCAAACCAAATACAGAGGTATTTTTTAGACAGGAAAAAACGGAACATGTGGTTTTATTGCGAAAATTACACAACAAAATATTTAAGAAGCTTTGTCATGTTAATTTTCGCCCGAAAGGCAACGCCGTGTAGGTGAGATAGGTGATTGAGCTTTTTCCGCCAAAGTGATGACCCGTTACGTGAAGATTAACATGATTAATGTTTCCAAACGTCCTTTTAAGATGTCGTTGAACTGAATCAGCAAACTTACCTGGTATTGGCGATGCGTGTGCTCTTTTAACGGACAAGACTAGGAATTTTTTGGGGTATCCGTAGACGAGGAAATTGAAACCCAGAGCGAGCAAAATAACACAAGAATGTCGGTTCTTCGCGACTCGCCCGAGCTATTTCTAATTTAGTGAATGGATGCTGCTCAAACTGAAAAGTGGCCTGAAACCATCTGAAACTGTTAAGTTTAAATGCAACGGTTTGTGTGTGTATGTAGTCTGGCCGTTACCCCCAGAGCGCCTACGTTGTTAGCAGCAACGACAAGGGCGTTTGAACCCGTCCGTCTGGTCAGGTCAAAATACTGAGGGCATTCACTGAATGCTGCTTGGACCCCTCTTGGACTTTTGCTTTACTTGGGGGAACCCATTCATTTTGTGTGCACTCGAGTGTAGACAGAAAAAAGGAAATTGCAGGATTTCACAACATTCGGTTAAAATTGTCAATTTTGTAGAGGAAAATGGCCGGGATGATTTACGCCCATCTCTTAAATTAACGCATTAGTTATGTTCAAAATTAAATAACGCCAAAAATTGAATTGTGCACGATTGGCGCAAATGCCAAGATTAAAGTATATGTTGATACGCCACTGGCTTACAGTATTATTTTCCTTTTGTAGTCTTTGTATTTCCTCATTGCAAAAATTAACTTGTTCAGGTTGTTTAATATTTAAAGAATATTTTCTTGCAAAAATTGTGGGTGCGCCACTGGATTGCATAAATTTTTCTTTTTTTTTAATCAGTTTCATTATCTTTGCATCTCTACAGTAAGTTGTTCAATATTTAAAAAGAAATCGCTTCCCAAAGAAAATGTATTAGTACGCCACTGGTTTACAGTAATTAGCCTCCTTTGGAGTCGATCTCATCACGTCCTTGCACGGTTAGATGAATCCCTTTCACAGATCTTGTGGATTTGGCAGGTATGATGAACTTGGTAAAGTTCCAAGCACACATTGTTCCATACAGATTCAAATTCCGCCGCTTGTTTACAAAATGAAGGTCTTGAACCATACCACAAGATTGTAAGCGCAACCTGGGTCTGGGTTTGGGGGAAGAGTTGGGGCGGCGTTCCTTGAAGCGACTTAAAGTTTTCAAAATTTGTTAGTTTTTGGTAGCGTCTAAAAAGCTTTATTTATTATTGAAGGAAGGGCAATTGGTAATGTTGCAATATTTAAAACACAACTGTTGCAGTCAACAGTGGTGCTGTTACAGAATTGACAGCCCCCTCCTCAATTAGCAATCTGCAAGTGCACCATTTTCCACTAAATTATTTATCCCCCCCCCCCCCCCCATTAATTTAGTGATGCGCTTCTATTCAGGATTTTTATAGTGAAAGTAGGAGGCGTATGGGAAGTTGCTAAATTACTCTTGTAGTACACTTGAAATCTAGAATTACTAATTAAGATACTTAAGTGCGTGCGTCCTGCTCTGCGAATTCTATAAAGGGGGCGGGGGATTGACAGTTTTAGGAAGGTATTTGGGAGCTCATCAGAACTGTTGATATATTTTCTTCATTCTAGTAGTGCATTTAAAAGTACTATTTGAAACCGGTGGGGGAAGGGGCGTTTTTATTTTGAATTTTTATAGTGAAAGGAGGGGGTTGGATTGGGAACCTTAAGGTGTATAAGTACTTGCCAAACATATTTAATAAATTACTTAGCTTTAGTAGTGCACTTAGAATCACTAATTAGGACGGAATCAGTATTGCGTCACCCTTCAGGATTTCTATAAAGGACGGGGGTAAGTATTTGGCACCTTAGCAGAAATATTTGATAAATTACTCGATTCCAATTAGTGCACTTGGAATTACAAATAGAGAGGGGGGGAGTACATTTTTATTCAAGATTTTTAATGAAGGGGGGAAGAAGGGGTTTAGATTAGTAATGTTAAGCGGATATTTGGGACTAGACCAAAAAAATTTTATAATAGTGCACTAAGAATTACTCGGGGGGGGGGGGGGGGGGGGGGATATCGATTATCGATACATCGAATGTAATTCGATATATGCGATATATTTGATGTATCGATATATTCTATACATCGAATATATAGAATATATTAATATATCGATTACATCGATTTATCATTTTCAAAATTCTATATGTTATTCGATATATCGATATAAATTTTTATATATCGAAAAAGAAATTCCCAGCCCTAATCAGGAGTGCAATCTCATTCAGGATTTATAATGAAGGGAGTAGATTGGTAATGTTGAACGGGTTTTTGGGACTTTATCACCAGCGTTAGTGGTGCACTAAGAATTATTGGGGGGGGGGGGGGCAGTAGTCCATTTCCATTCTGAATTAAGCCTGTGAATAACGATGTAATATTTTGAAAATATCGACATATCGGTTTTCTAATGTATCGATATAATCAATATATTTGATATACCGAATATATCGATATATTTGATATATCGATATAATTGTTAGGTATAATAGATCTAATCGATATTGTCCATACATGTAATCGATATAGTCGATATATTTGATGTATTAAATACATCGGTCTATTGTTATGTGTGATATAATCGATATATCGAATATATCACATATCGACATTGTGGAATATATCGATATACTTTTGATATGTCGATATATTTGATGTAATCGTTATATTCGATGTATTCGATATATCGATATATTCCATATGTCGTTTACATCGATACATCGGTAATATAGATATTTTTCGATATCAAAATTATCTATATGTTTTTCAATTAAGCTCTCCCCCCCACTCAGAATTATTGAAGGGGTTGGATTGGATTTGTAATGGTAAGAAGGTATTTGGCACTAATGGTAGCTCATCTCTAGCTCTGTGAGCTTTGAAATTCAAAAAGAATTGTGTGGCCAGTTTTTGATAATATTTTTTGTGAAGTTTTGAATATTTTGGAAATTTTACTTATTTCATAGCTTTTAAATTTTTTGAAAGTTTTTGTGCACCGTAACATACTGTCTCTATAGGACTATTACCTTATAGTTATTTACGTCACTAGTCCGGGAAGTGACATATTAAAGTATGAGTTTAGATGTTTGCGGACGAGGCGACGAAAGGAGCCGAGTCCGAAATTTCTAAACGAATGCTTTAATAATCACTTCACGGACGTGTATCGTACAAAATTTTATTTCATTACTGCCAAAACCATTTTTTATTTGAATATTTTCTTTTTATAAAAACGTCATTTTTAAAATTTATATTCTGTCAAATTAAACATTCGCTGTTGGTATTTCTCGTTGCTTAGCTACAAATAGATGTGTTTGATGAATTTTTCTCCAAGCAGTCCGGGAAGGGCTGCTAAGCAACACTTCCCGACCTTGGCCTGTAATGTGCCATTTCCCGGACTCAAATCAATGACGTAAAGTGGTATATAGCGTACAGTATGAAATAAAAATATTTGAACTCGATCTATCACCTGTTTTAAGTAGTAAGGCGCCAAGGAAAAAATTTCCAAAAAATCGTAGCGGCCGCCATTTTGACGTTTCGAAAAAAAGCGTTGGATTTGCCCTAAAGTCTTCTATTGGATTCCGTTGTGCATTTCCGTCAAAATCCCGAATACGAACATTTTCATGAAATCAATACTTCCCTATACTGAAAGTCTGAAAGTATGGCAAAGTAAAAATGTAATTTTTTTAGTAAGGAAGGCATAGTTAGTGAACCTTTGAGCATCCTAAAGAATATTAAATTATTTCTAAATGTGATACTAATGCGAGGCGCACATTTCTGCCTTTTGATGTTCTGTCTGCGTTTTCTAGCACAGAAAACTTTTTAATTTGAGGGGACGGGCGGCTCGGTTAATTTAATATTTTCAGATATAAGCTTCTGGAATATTTTAAAGAAGTTACTTTTTATTTTTCCAAACCTTCAGTATTGTGATCCCAAAAAAAAACATTTGGAGATTTTGACGGAAATACATGCTTTGGATTTTGAGAAAGTGGTTTGTCTGCATGTGTGTGTGCGGCAACGGAAATGTGATATGTTACCCCAACATAATGTGCGGTCAAAAACATGTCTAAGCGTAAGCTTTTGAAATATCTTTTCAGTATTGTATTCGTGACAAAAATACACGTCTTGGACCTCCAGGAACTCAAAAAAGTGATACTACAAAATTTTTCTGCATAACTTCTCATGTTCTTATTTTAATTTTTGCAAAAAATTATCTGTTTTTATTTTCCATTATGTTGATGATTGATGAATAATTTTCTGGCTGAAACACCCGTTCTAAATATTCTCATAGGTCAGTGCACGTTAACTCGGCGTGAGTAAATTTTGAAATTCTTAAATCTAAAATTAAATAGAACTTCATTTGCGTCAATCGACTGATGGAAGACTTATTAATGCCGGCTTAAAATAGCTAACAGAATACGTTTGGCTTTCTAAGAACAGTCTTTAAAGTAATTTTCTGCGGCCGAAAATTAAAAAAAAATGGGGAAATTCGATTTAGCTTGATGTATGCTGCAAACAAATCCAAATGAAACATTAATGAGGAGCTTTTGTGGACAAAAATATGCCAACTTTCCAGTTTTATCAAGAACTAAACAACAATGATAAGCTCCAGTGTCTGGTCATTATACAAACACGAATAATAATGCATGTGTATTTTAGATCTACTGCAACATTAATGTAGCTCATCACAAAAATGTTTCATCTGCACTACACAGAACCCACACAATCGTTGTTTACAGGGTTCCCACAGACCCTGGATAACCTGGAAGTCATGGTAAAGTCAGGGAATTAAAATTTAAACCTGGAAGTCATGGATTTTATGCAAAATTTGGCAAAAGTCTTGATTTTTCTCTTGATTTACAGTAAAAAACCAAAAAACCTGATTTTCTTGCAATAGTGTTAACATAATTTTAAAAAATTAAAAATTTTCCGATTTAATTTTTAAAACTGCCGCTTATAAAACAATTGCTGCTAAAGGTTTTTAAAATATCATTGAGATACTTTTCTTATCCTTGTTAAATTCCAAGGAACGTAATATGGCTTATGATTAGGTGCAAGTGAGACCGCCATTTACTGTCTTGTGAATTGATAAAAAACGCATAAACGTGAGTATTTTTGCGTCTCCAATTTTATTGATTGTTTTGTCGAGAGTCATGGGTAAGTATGATTTTTGGTCATAGATATCCTGGAAAAGTCATGGATTCTAATTCTTGATAATTAGTGGGAACCCTGTTATAAATTTCAAATTAAATTGAACATGGAGTTGAGTTCGTTATGAAAGTTTCGAAGCGAACTTTGCCATTACAGCTAAAATTTAATGAAATTTATTTGTTGGGTTTTAGGAAATGTAGGAGTTTTAGTGGTTTTATCAGTGCGTGATGTAATTTTCTGATTTTATTGAAGAGTCTGAGAATTTTATGAAAAATCCGTGTAGGTTTAGCTTATTTGAACGAATTTTTATTAATTTGGATATAAAACCTCCGGAAAACTTTCCCATATCTTCGCTATAGGAAAGTATTTCTTTCCTGAAATTTTTCGAAATATGGATTTTACCGGAAGTGCACGTTTTGGGGTTCAAGGAACTAAAAAAAGTGGTTTTTAAAACATGTCTGTCTGTGGGTGGGTGTGTGACGCATCTAAAAGCAAAAGAACCTGAACCGATTTTGATGAAATTTTAAATCACGAGGTATATCGAAAATTGTACTTCTAGTTCAGCTTTTCAAAAAAAAATCCGAAACCGAAAACAGAAATTAAACACGTTTTTTTTTGGTAGCGTTTTTTTCTAAAACAAAATTTTTGAAATTTGAGCACGGGATCTGAGAGAAGAACTTAAGGCAAATCGAAAACTTTTACCGAACTCTTTAGCTTCAAAATAGCGGCCGATATAACGTTTTGAAAATCTAGACGTAACGCTCATTTACTCAAAAAGTAGTTGTCTGATTGGGATCAGCTGCAACTTTTTTGAGATCCCTTTGTGGGTAGTATACGACGAGGTAAAATTAATTTCGAAAATCCGAAAACGATCACAATGGCGCTGCTTTAAAATTTGGGAAATTTTCAAAAAAATATTTTTCCAAAAGTGCCTACTCGATTATTTCTAAACTTTCTGAGCCGATAGAGCTTGCAATGCACTACAAATCTGTTTGTTTACTAATCTTCTAAATTTTACTCTGACGCCCTCCAGGATTTTTTAAAAACTTTCAAATTGATTATTTATTCAAAAACGCAAACGCCGATCCTTATAAAGTTTTATCAGCTAGATAGACTATTTGAAGTACTTTATTAGGATCAGCAAGAATTTTCAATTATTTTAAAAATTAAGAAAAAAAAACGATATTTTTTAATATCAACACGGTTTCCGGCAGTTACGTGATTTTAGCCACGCCTATCAATTGGCTCTAGTTAAAAAATATATTTTTCATTCTTTGCATGTTTTTGATAACTCTTTAAATAAACCATTTATATCGATTTTTAGTTCAAAATCCGAAGCGCATCTAATCAGCGGTTCTACATTGTTGGAAAGCCCGAGTCGAGTACTACCCATGCACTTGAATTTTAAATATTGAACAAAACCCACTTTACTCCTTTTTGAGTTTCGAGCCCGCTCTCCCCGCGGTTCAATTTTGATCTCGTGTGGTGGCGGCGGACAAACAAAGTTTCCAATACTTTTTTACAATTGTACACCCCTACTCCGGAGCTCTAGCATGGCTGGCAGTACCTTATGTAAAAAATCTGATAGTGGTCGAGTCCGAAACGAGGACACTTTGGAGCGGTTGGAAATCAATCAACAAATGTAGAAATAGGAGGGGGTGGTACATATTTTAAAAAATGGTCAAAAATCTGCGTCCCTTTTTAATTTTTAGGGCGAATTCTGGAAGAGCTCGTCTGGGTCTGTCGAAGCAGCGCCTCAAATCACGATTAGTTATTTTTTTCTATCAATCCTCTAGTTTATCTCTGACACCCTCTATACGTTTTTGAAATTTTTAAGCATAATTCCCGAAAATTGACTATAGGATTTTTGTTAGATTTTCATGCTTGTGGTATGGGCTCGGAACTCCTATAAGAATTTAAGTTTCTAGAAGCCGGAAATCGATATTTGATTTTCGGAAAACAAGGTAGCTTGAGATTTAAATTACAACCAAGAACAAGAAAACAATTCCGCTATCCCCAAAAAATGGGGGGGGGGGGGTAACCTTCTAAAAACTGCTGCATCAAAAAATCAAACTAATCTACGGGTTTCCCAACACAAATTCAAATTTTTATCATCGTCCGTTTATTAAACGCACAGGAATGTTAGTAGGGTGGGTAGGGGGATTTTAGCATCGCAACCGTATTAGATATGCCCCTACCTGTGTCACTCCCCCCAACCACTCCTAACATGTGACGTAAGCGCGCCCTTCGACCAATGAGAGAGAAGCGCGGCCGAATAAAACCGACTAAAGCGAACTAAATAACGAAAACAGGTAACCTGTTTTCTGTAACCGTCCACCTGTTTTGATCGGTTTTATTCCGTTTTAGTCGGTTTTACTTCGTTTCAGACGGGCACTCCCATTTGTTGAGGGGCAGGAGTGGTGGGTAGTGACAGAAGTAGGGGCATACCTACTGCGGTTACGGTATCAGAATACTCTTAGCCACCCTAACAGTATGGATTTCCAAATTTCAAAAATTCGTAGAGGGTGACACAAATAAATTGGGAATTGGCATAAAAAACAAATAAATAATACTCCAGCCCTCTTTCCGTACGAAATCTAAAAAATAAATGTATGGCCAATATAAGCATAACATTTGTCTAAAAGCTTTCCAAAATATTGAAGGGCCAAACAATTTTTTTTAGTTTAGCACGCCAGGAGAACTGGGGATGAGGTATCATTTAGTTGTATTTTTTTATGCCAATCCTCTAATTTATCTTGCCCTCTATGAATTTTTGAAATGTGAGAATTAATACTAGTGGGGTGGGTAGGGGATTGTAGCTCACCGCAACACCGCAGCAGGTACACCCCTACCCGCGTCACTCCCCACCCAGGGTTCCCACTGACCATGGAAAAGTCAGGGAATTAAAACTTTAACCTGGAAGTCATGGATTTTATGCAAAATTTGGCAAAAGTCTTGATTTTTCTCTTGATTTACAGTAAAAAAACCTGATTTTCTTGGAGTAGTGTTAACGTAATTTAAAAAAATTAAAAATTTTCCGATTGAATTTTTTAAACTGCCGCTTATAAAACAATTGCTGCTAAAGGTTTTTGAAATATCATTGAGGTACTTTTCTTACCCTTGTTAAATTCCAAGGAACGTAATTTATGGCTTATGATTAGGTGCAAGTTAGACCGCAACATACCGTCTTGTGAATTGATAAAAAACGCATAAACGTGATTATTTTTGCGTCTCTAATTTTATTGATTTTTTTTGTCAAAAGTCATGGGTAAGTATGATTTTTTGTCATGGATATCCTGGAAAAGTCATGGATTCTAATTCTTGATAGTTAGTGGGAACCCTGCCACCACTCCTTACACTCCTAATCCCCGCCCCTCGACTAATAAGAGCGAAGCGCGGCCGACTGAAACCGAGTGAACTCGAATAAAAGGAACTAAAAAACAGGCGAGTCGTTACAGAAAACTAGTCACCTGCTTTTTCTCGTTTTAGTCGGTTCTACTCGGATTTAGTCGCCGCGCTTCGCCGTCATTGATCGGAGCGGGGGTTTAAGTGACGTGGTAAGAGGAGGTTGCGGTTGCCCTGCTAGAATTCTCATATCCACCCTACTAATATTTTTCTGTAAACTGATGATGATAAAAATTTGCATTTCTGGTAAATTGGTACCCAATAGCAACCATATTATTGGTACCCAATAGCAACCAGATTAATTATTTTTTTTGGTGCAGTTTTTAGGGCGATACTCCCCCTCCCCATAAATTTGGAATGTCCATTTTTCCATTCTCCTGTTATTTATTTAAATCATAAGCTACCCTTTTCCTCGAACCTAAAAAGCGATCGTCGCTTTCTAACAAACAAATTCGTATATGCGTTGCGAGTTTAAGTGGTTTACGAATAATGACTCACTACTTGGCATATCGTTGCGAGCGGAAAAATTCTGATCTTATACCTAGTAACTGTTGGGGTGAGAACGTTATGCTTTTATTTTGAAAAAATAAAAATTAAAAATGTTTCAAGTAGGTAGTAACAAGATTTTGTACGTTGGGTGAATTTACTGATTTAATAAAAAAAAAATCTGTAATAATTTGTTTAATACAAGAAAATTGCAAATCGCAACCATTGCAATTTTGAAGGAGTCTGTGAAAAAATTAGAAGGTCTTGGCTTTGACACTGAAATGTCATCTGAAGTTCACTACCTGCTATTACAGTCGCGCGTTTTTTTTTTATTTTCACGTATAAAGTGACCAGGTTTTCATCACTTTTGATAATAAATATTTAGTGTGTGGAGAACTTTAGAATTTATCATTCCGGTAACAAATGGTTCGACAGCCAAAACTAGACTCACGCATACGCATTGCGCGTAGATAACTTGGCATCGCTGCTGTGCGTTGTGTCTGACCAAATTTAGTTCCTTATGATAAGAAATGTTGTTTGTATTTTTTTTGTGAAACATTTCATAATTTTATGTTGTGTAATTTTCCAAAAATATATATAATTTTGGGAAAAAACCGGGAACAATTTTAGATGATTTTATTGAACAATTAAAATTTCGTAAATAATTTTAATGATAAATTAAAATTTTTCTGAAAATTTCGTTTGTCTGAAAGCCGTCTCCATTTTTTACATCACTGTGAATTTGTATGCTCTTTGCAAGCGAATAATAGAAGACAATTAAGTCCTTGGATGGAATGAGGCGATTGATTGGTTCTTCAAACCATTGGCGTAGTGAAGGGGGGAGTTAGTTCTTGTGTCAATTTTTCAACTATACACTTTTTTATGGATTCGCTGGGAGTAGTTGAAAATTTCGATTTTACGTCATTTTCGAACATTTCCTTATCAGAAACCATATTTGAGGTTAATTACCCGATTAGTAACTTACAACCACAAATTTCCTAACCGACGCTTGACTGCTGTAAACATGATAAAAGTTACAACAGACCAAATAGGACGAATTGACAATATCGTATTGTACAATATGGAATCATCGTTTACAAAACAGATAAGGCTAGCTAGTTGGGTTATAATACCAGATCTACTACTAAAACAGACTGGTCAGCCTTGAGTGTTTTGTTTGAAATGAAACACTGCGCAGTCAGCTGTCCTTGCGATCAGCTGTGCAAGCGAGGTGTGTATGTGTATTTATAAACAGGAAGCCCTATAACCAATCATACGCGCCCCTGTTGATGACGTCAGAACTGCCGGTGGTAGGTTGCTCTGATAATCAGCTGTTGTCATGCGAGGGCAAGGCTCGCCCTCATGTTGAAAAGAAACACGAAAGGGAAGAGGATGAAGAAATTGGAAACGAGACCAGTTTTGTCTAAAATTCCTGATTCCTTGATTAGTTTCAGCATTAGAAGTTCACAATTAGGTGGACTGGCATACATACTAAATTATTTTTATCGATGTGCATTTGTTTTGCTTTGGTATTCAGTTGCTTCAATGGGTTTTCTTTTGTTTGTATATCGTGTTTCATTGTTCCAAAGGGAAAATGCGATACAGCAATCATTTTTAATTTTAAATTATTACAGGGTGTGTTTGATATATACTTTTTTAAGTTTTAGTTTAACGGGGGGGGGGGGGGGGGGGCAATTAAAAATGTTTTGTGAGCCAAATATTTGTTGTTTATCTGTTCTAATATTCAGCTGTTTTATTTAATTTTCTTTTGCTTGGGGGGGGGGGGCACTTAGAATTAAGCATCATTAGTGCACCGAAATGTAGTAATGATGGGGAGTACGTAGTGCATCCGCCTTCAAAATTTCTCTAATGAGATTGAAATAATTATTTTTCAGTAATGCACTTAGAATTACTAAAGAAGGGAGGGTTGATTATGAATAGTTAATCCCTATTCCAAATAATGAAGCTTTGGAGTAGCGGGAGGGGGTGAACTGACAATGTTGATACGGTATTTGGCTTGCCAAAAATATTTGTATTTGGTAAAATATTCAACTTCAGTAGTGCGTTGCTTGGGGGAAGGACAATTAGTATACCCCCGTTAAGATTTCTCTAATGAAGGGGGAGGGGACTGTTAATGTCGATACGGTATTTGATAAATTATTCATCTTCAGTATTGCATTTAAAATTATTAACGAAGGGGGGGGGGGGTCAATAGTGCATTCCCATGCAATATTTCTCTAACCAAGGCTGGGAGGGGCCCCTAGATTGGTACGTACTATCGAGGAGTTATTTGGAAGCTTTAGAGAAATATTTTTTTGCTAAATTATTTGGATTCGGTATTGTAGTTAGATTTAGTACTTAAGGGGGGTTAGTAGGCCATTCCTATTAAAATTTCTCTAGTGTGGGTGGGAAGAGTTGTACTGTTAGTGTTAAGTGGACGTTTGGAAGCTTTCCAGAAATATTTGTATTTCGTTGATAACTCAGCTTCAGTATTGTACTTACTATTGCTACTTTCTCTAATGAATTTGGAAACTTCTCTAATGAAGGCGGGTGGGGGTAATATTCAGAAGAACTTACCAGATATATTTATTTTTAATAAATTATTCGGCTTCAGTACCGCATTTTGAAATATTACTTGTGTTGGGGGGGGGGGGGTAGTAGTGCATCCGCGGTTTAAGAATTTCAAGACGGGAGTGGATTGTTACTGTTGATAAGGTATTTGGTAGCAATAGTGCACTTATAATTACTGATGGAGGAGGAGTGGCGGTGAACTTCTCATTATAGAAAAACAAATAAGAAAAAAAAATAATTTTACGTTTATTATACAGTGTGTGTGATCATTATATTATATTATAATTAATTCTTCTAGTGGTGGAATTACCATTAATTAAATGAAAACGTAGTTTGGAATGTTTTTAAAAATGTTAAGTTGTAGTTTGTTTTCCTGCTTTCCTACGTTGATTTTAAACAAGACGGTGGATACTACCCTCCTTTTTTAAGCCACACAGGTCCCGTGTGTATGTTCCATGTTGTAGCTTTTGCTGTTAACGACCCGGTAGTTCAGTTGGAAAATGCGTGGACGGCGACGACAGTCGCCAGATCGAACCCCGATAGGGGTTTTTAAATTAATTATTTTATATTGTGTAGATGGTGGAATGCTACTGTTTATGGTCCCTGGCTCCCTGGCGTGTTTTTACCAATAATAACAGCTGCGTAGGCGCAGCAAAGTGTTTCCGACTGTCGTAGCTTTAACAAAGCGGTTAGCACCCCGACTGTCGGGGTAGTATCCAGAGCCTCTAAGCAATACTAAGTAGCCGATACCTTTTTAATTTTAGTACATTTAGCACTGTTTGCAAAGAAATTGCTCCACATTGTCTTGTGAAACAGTTTGTATAAAAATACCACAGCCTAATTAAATTGGTTGAAAATCCTACCATCTTTCGCAATTAAAAACGGTTGTGCCTGCCAGTAAGTAAACATTTAAAACATGTCGCAATACAGAGCTTGGTTTTGGACTTCCTGTATTAGTACACGTCATACTCATAGCAACAGTTCTAAACATAGTATGTACACGTGTCGTACCAAGTTTCATTATTAATCATTCTTTAAAATCTCATTTTGCCAAATCAAATTTAATATCGCCTTCGTGCATGAGACTCAAACGCAAGTTCAAGATCGAAAGGTTGTTTTATTCACCAGAATATCCGATGACTAAACTTCTAAAAAGATTATTAGAAGTAGGAGGCGCTGGCTATAAATTAAAATTTAATTTTTTAATTTTCTTGAAGAAACATTTTCTCACTTAAAATTTCTTAATTAACTTGAATGTTTTTAAAAATTATAAAAATTTAATTTTGTTAATGTTTGGACATGGTTCAAAATTTTTATGGTTTCAGCAAAGCAAACCTTTCATTATCTTGCACAAGGATCTTTATATTCGAAATGACCACTAGATTAATCCATATTTACCCTCAGTTATTATGTAAAATAGCTACGTAGGGCGAAAATATCCCTTCATCCATGTACTTGAAAATTCCCCAAATGGCCGTTCAGCTTCAGGAGAGCATTGTTCATAAAGCCTGTACCGGTTTTGTATTGTAACGTTAGAATTTTTGCATTCATTAACTGTGATTTAGCACTCTACATGCTAAAAATATGGTCATAACTTCCCTAATATCAAGATATAATTTCAGTTTTAAATTATTGGAAATCTCCTGGGTACGCCACTGGTTGGGCATGCAAAATTTGATTAAATTATTACTAAGAATATGTAACAAGTCAGTGATAGTGGTATAGAAGAACTTAAATACATATTCAAACACTTTCAATTGTTGTGAGATTGCAACACTTTCTAAATATTGCAAAATATAAAACTGCATTTGTTGGTAGAAACATAATGTAACTATTTAAACTGCAAATGAGGTTGCCTAATAATAATAGCAAATACCAGTATTATGCACATTTAAAAAAGCTGCTAGTTGCACATACAGGGTGATTCAAATTTCTCGACGTTGCGAGATCCCACTGGTGAGGTGCAAATTTGAATCACCCCGTACCACTAAAAAAAATAAATATCTATCCGAAGCAAAATATTTTCGTATGTAATCCTTAGTTCAAGCTAGATTTTCGTATATTTAGCTAAGCAATTGCGAATATCTAGGGGTTTGGGTTCGATCCCCGGTCGGGGCTGGTGAAATCTACTTGTCGACGTGCCATCTTTTGGAGGGGATATAAAACTGTGGGATCCCTTGTGTTAAAAAATTTAGGTTTGGCTAAATTTTCATATCTTCCGGTGTCGGTGATGAGCCTTAGCAGCAGAAATAGACAGACGATAAAAACGTAAAAAGAACACACGCTGCACGTGTCGTACCTTTCTTTCCGTAATCGTAATAGTATCGTTAATGCTGAAGCGGCTGTCACTTTCTTTTACAATTTCTTATTACTTAAAAAAAGTAAAAGTATGGTTGTGCAGTGTAACAGGATGCAATCGCTTTTGTGTAAAAAATGGTTACTGCAATCAATAAATTCGAATATTATTATATTTCCGTCAACTAAGAATAGACTTCATAGCGGAAATTTGTGATTAAGGTGGAAGCAATTAAAATAAGAATAAGTATCGATAATAAATTGTTACTAGCCGACAGTGTTCCATTTTCTTTAAGTATTTTGAAATATTGAATTAAATTCTATCTTTACCCGCTAATAAAAATTCGAATTAATAGACTATATTTTATCTGTTTTGAAATCCGGAGGATCTTCTATAAATAAAACATCGTAATTTCTAAAAATGTGTGGATAGATCGGCGTTAATTAATATGATTTCGTAATGTATTTCGAAGCTTTTCCCGTAGTCTTGTAACATCTCAAGGTTTCTGCTAATATCGTTAGTTGTTAAAAGGTTTTAAAATTGGAAGGAATTTAACAGAATGCACATTATGGAATCGTTTTAAGCACATTTAATTAAGTAGCTAGATTAAGTGCAGCCATTACGAGAAAATTTATAAACCATTTTTTTTTGGAGGAATTCATTTAACTTGTCAATATTTTATCGTATTTTATGGGGAGTAATTGAACACAGTAATTGATTTTTTAACGAAACAAAGTGTATATCCTTAGCCAGAATTACATATTTTATATGGAAAAATACTACAAGCTGCCTAAAAATTCAATAGCAAGGTTTTTTGGTCGAAAAATAGTAGAGGCTCTATGGATGTTACCGTGAGACACCCCTCAAATAATATCTTTCATTTTTTTGACGTTTAACCTTTAAGTGATTGAGCCGCTGTGATTTGGTGAATCACTATAATAAAGACACCCTTTTAGAGCTCCAGTAGTGGGTGTTAGCCCAATCACATAATTATCAATACGTTTAGAAATGTAAATAGTAGAGACCCTACAGGTTTTACCCTACGCCACCTCACGCTTATCGTGTTTATATTTTAAGCTATTGTGCCACTTTAATTTAGCAAACTAACATAATATTAAAATGTTAAAAACTGTAACTAGCAGAAACTCTATTAATGTTACCGTGAGACTCTTATGTTCTAATCTTACAGTGATTGGACCTTTGTGATTTGACAAATCACCCTTATAAAGACACTTTTTAGATCTGCAAATTATAAGGGCCCTATATGTGTTATCCTGAGACACTTCTTATATATCATTGTGTTTTTGTTTCAACTAATTCGGCCATATTAATTTACCAACAAGAATATCTGAGCCGTTTTAATTTTACTGTGTAGAATCGCATAATAATGAATATGTTTAGAAATGTAAATAGTAGGGGCCGTATGGATATTACCCTGGGGCACCCCACGAATAATTTAATATCGTGTTTGTGTTTTAAGCTGTTGGGACATTTTAATTTAGCTAACATAATAACGAAAATGTTTAGAACTGTAAACAGTAGAGGTCCTTTAAATGTTACCTTGAGACACCCGGCAAATAATTAGATTTTTCAATTTGATAAACCATTTTAGGGAAGACAGTTTTCAGAGCTGTAAATAATAAAGTCCCTATGGGTGTTACCCTGGGACACTCCACGAATAATAATTTTATTTATTTTAATTTTTTCTAAGGCTGTTACCATAGGACACCCCACAAAAAATTTAATATTATGTTTATGTTTTAAGCTATTGGGCTATTTTAATTTAGCATGCTATAATAATATCGAAAATGTTAAGAACTGTAAACACTAGAGACTCTATGGATGTTATCTTGAGGCTCCCGACAGATAATATCACTGATTCTTTCAAGTTCTAACATGCAAGTGGTTTGGTCACCCCGCAATTAATTTTGTTTATATACAACAACAACAACTTTTGCCCTATTTTAACATGTTAAAACACATAATAATCAAAATGCTTAAAACTAGAAATAGTAGGGGTCCTATGGATGTTACACTTAGACGTCCCACAAACAATATCGATTTTTTCAAATTATAAAATTGAAGTGATTTGGGCGTTTTGACGTGATATATCTTTACAGTAAAAACACTTTTGAAGCGTGTTATATCCTGTAATAATTAAAATACTAAGAACTATAAATACTAGAGGCCCTATGGATGTTACCGCGAGCCACCCCAAAAATAATATCTTCCAATTTTCTGATTTTCCAACTCTGAACTGGTTGATTTCTTTGAATTTGATAAATCGCTGTAATAAAGATACTGGGAGCTGCAAATAGTAAGTGCTCTGTGGATGTTACCCTGGGGCATCCCACAAATAGAATCTTTTTTTATAATAACAATTCTTTAGTCATTTCAATGCGTTAAATTACATAATTGGACCCATATGAATATGACCTTGAGGCACCCCACAAATAATACCGTTCAACGTTTTAAATAACATAATAATGTTTGGAATTGTAAATAATAAGGGCCCTATGATGATACCTCGAGGCACCCCAATGCTATTTTTGTGCCTTTTTTGTTTTGTCGCCGCCCAATGTTGGAATTGACACTAGGATGTATTAAAATAGCAGCAATGGTATGTTTCTGTACATAAAACGACATTTTAAAGGCAGGTGTGGGAACGGAAACTCCTATGAAAAATGTCATTGACAAATTAAAAGATAATTTAGCAACAATTTACTTGTAAATTTAATTAAGTCGACGTACAGTAAGCAACGCACCCACGTTTATATTTATAGGAAAAATAAAATAAACCCGACTTTAAAAGCAAACGTTGCGAAATGCAAATCGACCTTTTTGATTTCTAAACGCACGTTTTCAACTTGTGACATAACCGTCCTTGCCTCGCGCAGTTGAACAGGTTGGAACCTTTCAATGCGTGTTAATTTACAATAAGCTATGCAAGTTTTATATAAATTAATATAAACTTTATCAAACGATAAACTTTTCATCGACACAACGAGGTCACGTTGTTCTAGCGCTTTTAAATAAAGCATTTCTTAATTCGGCACCGTGCAAAAAATAACACGGTTGTAGAGTTTCCTTACGAAGAAATGTCCTAGATTTTGCCATTGAGGTGTACAAATGTCACAATTTCTAGTTTATTCAGAGCAAGTTCCTTATTTCCATGCATTTACTGTAGGAGCGGATATACAAAGAGCGTCTGAAATCGATAAAATTGCTGACGACATAAACTTAAAATTTACTCCAAATTTAGGCATAACTTAGCTGTGCCGTCACAAGTAAATTTAGCTCATTTTCTTCCTTAATCGGGGAGCTGAAATAGAAGGTGAGATGCCCAAGTTCAATTTTTTTTTGAAATGTATGTATAATGATAATGGCATTAATGGTTGAACTTATTGACTCGCTGTAATAATACACTCCGTACTGATTATACTCACATAATCATTAGGTTTATTAGTAATTGGACTTGATATTTAAATCTAAAATTGTTTTAGATTATACAGGGTGTTAATGAATTGTAGGGACAAACTTCTAGGGCTTGCAAAACACAAGAAAGCAAACAACTTTTGTTAATAAATGTGTGGTCAAAAGTGTTTCCTTTCAGGAATAGAGCCTCTTAAAGATTCTTTAAGAAGTACCTGAAAATAGGCAACCCAAATTGCATTTTCAATTATTTTGCACAGGTCACACGGAATTTTGAAAAGAAAAACGATCTAGACATACATGCATTCAAATAACGTCAATTTTGACACAATTCGATATTTTTGTGATATTTTTTGACTTTTCTTGCATTCGTTTCTTTCTGTGCCTTTTATAATTCGTTTTTTTCGTTCGACATTTTGAACATTTACTATAATTTTGTTAATTTTTGAATTAGTTATTGTTAATTTTTCAAATTGTTGATTTTTGCTTTGTAATTTTGGTTTTTTCTATTGCTTAGTTGTGAAACATTTTGTTAATTAATTTATTTTAAATTTAATTTGAATTTGGAAAGTGGGAAAGAGGGCTTTATTTATCCTGTATTAATTTCCGTCGTTATGGAAACAAATAGTGGGTAGTAAATTGAGTTGCCTACATTTAGGCGCTTCTTAAAGAATCTTTGAGAAGCTCTATCCCTGAAAGAAAACACTTTTGACCACACAGTTATTTACAAAAGTTGTTTGCTTTGTTGTGTTTTGCAGGCCCTAGAAGTTTGTACCTATAATTCATTAACACCCTGTACAGTACCTAGGTACATTTATTTGAATTTGGTTTTCATTATTCGTCCTTTGATACTTTTCGACATTTCTATATCTACGTATTTCAGATTCAGGTCAGGGTTCGAGTCCCTTGGACGAAGGCGCCAAAAACATATGAAATCGATAGGGGTAATTTATATTTTTAAGGGGGGGGGGGGGGGAATTCTCGAGCTTTTCAAATGTGGTACAAGTCGTACCTCATTTAAAAGGTTTTTTAAACCTAACAACTTAAAAGAAAAAAAAATCGATAGCTCAAACCATTTCAAAATGGCGGCCAATTATATCAAAAAAGCGGCCATTACATAAACCTTTTCCCAACCGCACATCAACTATTGTACCAAGAAAATTGGCACTGATCGTAAAGTCCATTAAATTAGCTTTCCAACGATGTACCACATAAGGACAAAAAATAAATGTTAGTACCCCCTCTCCTCCTGAAAAGAGCGAGGACATTCAAAAGATATTATCTCAAAAATTTTAAATAGGGCGAGGGGTCAAGTGATACCTCATTTTAAAGGTCCCATTAGACTGAACATTTTTTGTATTTTAAGGTTTCCGATATCTCCCACCGTTACAAAATGGCGGCTCAATTTATAAAAATTCACTTCCTATTATTGGATGAATCGCTCCCTTCTCAAATTAATATTAATTTGAGCAGTTCAACGCTTTAGTTCAAGCAGGGAATTAGATGTATCAAAACATAATTATGTAATAGAAAATTGAAAACTATACGCAATAAATTTTCCTTTTTGCCCTTGTCTTTTCTGTAAGCTTAAGTGTTCGTATCATTGTTAAACCCACGGTTCGGCTCTTCGGTCGTTTTGAGATAATTTTCAATTTCTGTATGTTTTTTTCATCATTGCCACCACGTTGGCCGTCAGTGGCGTAGGCAGGAAGGAACAAATTAAAACACCTCTTTTGTTACCCTTTATAATTCCTTTCTTTGTGTGAACATTGAACTGTTTTGTTTCCTTTTCCATTAACATGTTTTTCATGACGTTACAAATGTTGGCATAATTTTGTATGTTTTACTTATAAATTGCATGCAATTTCATGGTAGCGTTTCATTCTCATAACTGTGAATAAAATAAAGAACAATTGCGTTAGTAATTTTGATAGTAGTTTTCCTAGTTAATTGTGCGTCGTCAGATTATATTAAATTGTTTTAAAGTGGGTCAAAGTACAATTATGCAGCAGTAAGTATATCCACGGTTGTAAAGCGCGTTAAGGTCGCGATGCACCGTTCGAAAGGCAACTTTTGCATACGAAATTCGCCCCTATAAACTTGACACGATTTCGTTGATTGCAGCGACACGTGTATAAAGGGGTCGAAAACGTCTAATCAATAACGATGGAAGAGGAAAAAAGAAACGAAAGGAGGTTGGAGAAAGTTCGCAAAAAAGCCAGAACCTCCAATTGCTCAAGAAATTCGATTTCATAAAAATTCTCTCCTCTTGCAGGAGATGCAAGAGTGGGATTTTATAATTGGCTTTATTTAAAGTTTCAACGAGGATTTCGTTATGTTGAGCAACGCATTGAAAATTAACTTGAACGCAACGCAACAGATGTTTGTAAGTTAAAGCTCAGATGTGATGTAATTTAATTCAAAGTAAGTTGGATTAATAAAGTTTATAATTATGAAAGCTTACGAGGCAGTGGCGTACACACATTTAAAATTACCCTTTTAGCAATTGGACACACGCAACCAAATATGTCCGTTGCGCCACTGAAACTAGCATAAGGGCAAAAATAAAATGACGTGGTTAAAACCCACTCATTGGAGATCTTATTATAGTTACTCAAAAATTAAAAATAGTTGCAGAATACACTTGAAAACCTAACAAAGACCATAAATTTACATACATTTTTCTATTTACTTAACATAATTTTTAATTTTAGATGCACTGTTCGAGTTTTGAGATTGAGGGAAGTCGTATGGACGGTGGAGATGTACTGGTAGCCATCGCAGCACTTGTTACGGAAGGACGAATCCCGGGGAAGTCGACCACCAAGGCTCCTGGGTTTCATGAAGGACCTCACTGCATTCTCAGCAAGACATCGAATGAACACAGCTGCAATTCAATTGATCCCCTGGTATATTCCCCCTTTTTTTTAATAATATTTTGTCCAGCTGAGGTTGATGAGTTGAATTTGTCAATGTGGCGCCATCTTTGGGTGGGTCTGGTGGACGTTTGCATCTGTTTAAAGCCAAATACTATTCTGAAAGCTACCTTCAATTAAATAATAAGGACTGTTTGGTCGGGCCTGAGACGAATAATATCGTGTGTATGGTCTAAGCAATTGGGCCATTTTAATTTAGTAAACCATGATTAGAACTGCAAATAGCAGAGACTCTATGAATGTTACCGTGAGGCACCCCAGAAATAATATCTTTAATATTTATTATGTTCTAACCTTGACGTGATTGGGCTTTTACGATTTCGTGTATCACTGTAATAAAGACACTTTTAGAGCTACAAATAGTAAGGGCTCTACGGGTGTTATCCTGGGACACCCCGCGAGTGATATCCTGTTTATACTTGGGCTCTATTTACATTTCTCTCTTGAAATTTTGCACATAAGCCCGCTGCAAAGCTGTCTATGCTTGCACAAATGAATATGTATGCAGAAAAAGTTTTGTAACATTTTTGAGGGTAATTCCAAACTGCTATTCTTTCTTTTCTGATTTTTTAAAATGCTGTTTTGTTTTCGATTTTGACAATTTTTATTAGGGTCCGTTCGTGTTTGTATTGCAATATTCTTTGAAAATATGCCAAATTTATTTTCTACAAACTAAAATACAAATATTTTCCCTTTTGTCTTGGAATTTTTAGCATAAGCAGAAACAAGAAGGCCTTGATACGAGATTAGAAGTAAACAAGTTTTTTTTGTGTTCAAGTTTTTTTTAATGATTTTTCCTATTGTTCATAAAATGGGCTATTTTTTTATTTTTATTTATAAGCTTCTAATACAGGTGTGTATATTTGCATATTTCTACATATTTTACAAAGGTAATTTTAATTAGATCATAAGGTACCAATAGAATTTTATAATATCTGTTGTTGCCAAGTTACTTAATGCAATATTTCTATATTTACACGTCTCCTCTCCACATTATTAAAATTGTAAATTGTACAGGGTTATCCAAGAAATAAATTAAATACTAAACTATACGGGGTAATACAGAAAATAAATTAAACAAATCTATACGGAGTAACGCAGACAATAAATTAAATGAATAACTTTACCGGGATACTCAGATAATAAATTAAAAACTAAACTTTACGGGGTGACCCAGAAAATAAATTAAATAAAAAACTATTCTGGGTACTCAGGTAACACTGAAAACTAAACTATACTAGGTGGCCCCGAAAATAAATGAATTACCAAACTATACGGGGTGACAGAAAATAAATTAAATTAAAAACTAGACGAGATGACTGAGAAAATAAATTCAAAATATAAAATATACGGGGTGGCCCAGAATATTAAATACTAAACTATATGGGGTGGCCTTGAAAATAAATTAAGCAATAAACTATATGGGGTGACAGGAAGTAAATTAAATAAAAAAATAAACATAATATAAACTATACGGAGTGGCCTAGAAAATATATTAATTACTGAATTATACGGGGTGACCCAGAAAATAAATGAAATATTAAACTACATGGGGTAACGCAGATAAAAATTAAATACTAAACGATACGGTGACCCAGGAAATAAATTAAATACTAACTGTACAAGGTGGCCGAAAAAATAAATTCCATGTAAACTATACGGGGTGACTCAGAAAATAAAATAAATACTAAACAATACGGGGTGGCCTAGTAAATAAATTAAATAATAAACTATACGGGATGGCACTGAAAATAAAATTAAATACTAAACTAGACTGGGTGGCCCAGAAAATAAATTAAATACTAAACTGTATGAATTGGTGCAGAAAACAAATTATATACTAAACACTACGGAAAAAAATTTAATATAAACTATACGGATTGGGCCAGAAACAGCAAATAAATTTAATATTAAAACTATGCGGAGTAACGGTTCTTTGAAAAAGAAAACTTAAATACCGATGTATATTGGATTATGAGTTTATGTTAGCTTTGTGCTCATTTTCCTCTTATTTAAGAATATAATGGTGGTCGATATCTACTTTACTATTTAAAATTCAAAAAAATGTTTCAAATAAAAGTTATACAGCCCCCTCTATAATTAAAAAATAATTTAAAAGCTTGGTTCACTACAACTTGTATTTGAACATTATTTCTCTATTTTAAAAAGTGAAAGCGGTATCGACTACCACACATCCCTGTTGACTCACTCATAATTATAGGGTTAAGTTGGTTTCAAAAATAAAGGAGATATTTAGCCCGATAACATCTGAGACACCCTATATAATCACTAAATAATTTTTAAGAAAAAAGGAAAAATGATTTGAGGCTACTAAATACTTTGCTTCATACATAATTTCAACAGTCAATTATATTTACCCTGCGATAGTTTTGAAAAAGAATCTGTTTTCTTATAGAAATTTAAGAATTTTCCGCTGCATCATGCAACTTTCAGTAAGATGCTGGTATTGACCTGTAATGATTACAGTAGGTGAACTCATTGAAGATTTACACGCTCATATCATGATTGTGTCTGGTACTGTGAGTCTGAGGTCAAAGGGAATAAACAGAATATCATAGTCAAAATAATTATGCTTGTACATAGTACATTAGTTATTAAAATTCAATTTCAGCAACAAAACAATAAAGTGGATGTTTTTGTACCTGATTTTAGCAGACTGTTAATATAAATTGATTATTTGTAATATCAATATAGGAATGTAAATATTGTTTGTTAATATTGTTTTGTCTATATTCACCAGACCATAATCCCAAACGCTCAAAAAAGAAGAAAATACTTTATCACTTTATTAAATGTTTATAAACATATAAAAATTTAACAAACAAGAAATAGTTCCATCTCCCGTTCAAATGTTCATGACCCTATTCATCTGATGCAATTTCTAATTGATTTATTAAAATATTTAAAACTAATAATTTTTTCAGTGCTTGAAGTATGAAAAGGTGCGATCAGAAGTGTTGGAGTTGTGGCAGAAGGGAATTCCGTTATGCGTAGAAGTGCTGCTGATTGCTGGATGTGCTTGCAAAAATGAAGCTGAAGTAGGCTGCTCATCAAATGCTTCGGAATCAACGGATCCAGCAGACTCGGGCCTCCTTTTGGAACAGTGGTTTATCAGTATCGCTCACCGCAGGTATGTTAGTTGGCAGAGATGGCCCACAAGTTCACTCCCCTTACCTTGCACTAACCTAACATGTAAGCCTCTTTGTGTAAGCAGTACAAATAAAGGTTTCTTGTAAAAATACAACAGGTTGTTTTTAGAAACAAACAGGTGGGTTATTCAAATTAACACACCTATTGGTAAGGAATATAGGTACAGAAGAAAGATAATAAAATAAGTGAAACAACAAAAGACAGAATGGAAAAGAGATCAAGTACCAGCTGTTTGGCAGCAAAAAAAATAGAGCCGGAAAAAGACGGGCTCAAAAGGATGGCATGAGGAGAAAGTAGAAGAAGCATTAATGGAAGGTGAAGATATGAAGAGTTCGAGAAAGGAATATAGATAAGTAAACTCATTATTACAAAACAAAACCCACTAATTCGAAGAACCGAGGAGTTTTACAAATAATTATACAAGGTGAGTAAAATGTAAAGCATAGTGTCATAAATATGGATTCCATGAAAAATAGCCTTAATAAAAGTGGTTTGTTCAGTTTCAGCATGTACCTTGTCGCTGTTCAATTTTTATACGTGTCATTATTTGGGTTTCTAGTGAAACCAACTTTTGTTTTTTAAATGGTACCCTATATTTTTGTTCAGGTTTTTGGAATTAGCATTTATATTTCTTCTGGTACAATAGTTTTTTATAAGATTACATAACAAATAACATACTTTTGAAATTCAAAAATTTTATAGTTGTCATAGCAACGAATTAACGAACAACGTATAAAAACATGAACATTGCCAAAGTATGCGCTGAAATGTAACGAACAGCTTTTATTAAAGTTATTTTCTCATAGAACCGGTTTCTACGATATAATAGACATTATTTATGCGATACCTTTTACTCGCCCTGCATAAAAATGAATACAGATTAAAACAAAACCAGGAAAAACGAATGCCAATTCGGAAGAAGTGCCAGATATTGAAATAATGCCTGAAAAAAACAAAGCTGCGGGGTACACTATCAGAAATGCTAAATGAAAAGACAAATATTTCTCAACCAACTCGTATGGGTGCTATTTAACCAATGCATATACAGTGTGTATCAAATTCGAGTCTCAACATCGGGGCCTCGAAAATGGTAAGAGATACGAAGTCGGTTAAATAGGGAAAGCTCTGCATATTTTATGCAGAATTAAAACATTTTTTCAGGTTAATTTAACTTTTATATTGTGAAAAAACAAAAACAAAAAGTTTTTTGGTTGCTTGCACAAATTAATAAGTTTTTTTGTTTAAATATTTTTATAACAAGTCTAAGATAATGTTTGACATACACGTGTCATACCGGGTGTTCGGTCCACCCCCATATTCTTGGTTATTTAAGTTAAAATTAAAAATGGTTAATATATGCATGGCCATAAATTATTTGATGTAGATTACGACTTTCTGGAGCTTCAGGTTTCACCGGAAGTTCTTGTATTTTAAATAGAGCACCTTTTATGTTTTTATATTTTTGAAGTCCGAATGCAATTATGCATATGATGGTGGTATAGCTAAATTTTGATAGCAAATTTTTTATGGCACAAATATTTAGTTGAACAACACCATCCTATGCAGAATTTCATTCTGAATTGAAAAATATATAGGGTGTTCCATTTAAACTAAAAAAGTTGGTGTCACTTTCGGCAAAACTGTAAGTTCTTGAAAGTTGTAAACAATGTCAAAATGTCAAATACTAGGACCCCACCTGCATATAAGCCATTCATTATCTTAATAAATAACAAAAAAGGGGGCGTACTAATTCTCTGCTACCTTATTTTTTGTTTTGAATTATTTTTTTTAAGAAAGATCATAGTCGCAAATAAACAAATCTGACCTTTCTTCACCCCACTTACCCTGTATCAGCACATAACAGCTATACAACCTATCTACTCTGTTATCCTCAACCTGGACGGCACGAAATGTTGCAAAAATACTATCACCATCAGAGTTTTGAACCAGTGCCCAACAGCATAGCAGCACTACACCAATTTCCCGGGCTTTTAAATCATTGTGCAGAATTTTTGAAGACCAAAAAGTAATAAAATATATTTTCAAATATTTTTTATTAAAAAGTAATTATTTGATACATTTTTTATTTTAATGACGTAAAATATGATCTTTTTTCGATTGGTAGCATTACCAATCTTGTAGGTCGAACTGTCCGCGTTTGTTCTATGTCCCGGATTAAAAATGATCACCCAGTTTGATTTAAATCAACTTGGTGGACTTGGCAGACTATAGTTTTGGAGAGAGGTTATGGTACTATTGTAGCAACAGGCTTTTATTTCTAGTGCCTTGCATAGTGATTTATTTGTTAAGTTAGTGCAACAGAAGTATTTGTGTAGATATGTTAAAACCTTTTCTTCTACCAATGTACAGGGTGTGGCATTACACCGACAAACTGAGAGGTGATTTCTTCTAAATTTCGAACTTAATAATGTACAACTCAATTGCAAAACCAGAAAAAATATATAAATATAATTGCTTAATTTTCTTCAAGTTAATTTTTTTTTTGTTTTTTTCCATACAGAATTCATGATAAAACTCACGTCAACTTACCTCAGCTGATGAATGCAGTTCGTTCTCAACTCCATTTTTCTCAAATATCGGCATGGCTATCGACTCAAGAAAACGCGACCAAAATGTCTAAAGGCAACGTAACGTACCGTCTTTCAGTTCCAGGCGAAACATTTGAATTGTCTCAATTTACATCCATAGCAGTAAAACATGATTTCCCAATCACTGACATTGGAAACGGTCTTGCTGTACAAATCTCACTTTTAAGTTTACCACGTATGTCTGAACTGCCAACCATAAAATGCAACAATTGCGAACCAGTCTTAACTATTCCATTTGAAAAAATTCAAATTGGTCCGAGGATATTACAGAAAAATTTGGTCGACGATCGAATGCATACATCGTGCACGCTTAAGGGAAAACATCGTTGCGAGGATTTCGACGAATTGGAATGCGGAGTGAAGAAAGAAGTTTCGAAGTTTAAGCGTGTTTGTCAAGCAAGTTCTTCGGAAGTCACAAATTGTACACCATCCACTTCGAAATATGTTGAAAAACCAAAGTTGTGTTTTGAGTTTAAAAAACCACAATTATATCAATTTGAAAATAATTCGGAATTGAATGCCAACGATAAAAGAAATTTAAGTCCAAACGTTGAACACAAAGTAAAAAATCCTAAATTAGATCATGACGATAAAAATTCGGAAAAACAAATGATTGATGATCTCAATAACCAGCCGCCGAGCAAGGGAGATATATTATTAAATGCCATTTTACGTAGTTGCCAATCGAAAGGTGGTGATGGTGCACAAAACGACGGCCAGAGCAGTACAAATACTAGCATTTTAAGTAAACAATTGGCGGATTTACAGTATAAATCGGATGAGAGAGAGGAGGATGAAAAAGTGAGATGTGATTTCAAATGTGTTCAAAAATTTGGACGCGATCATCGTCCAAGTATATGTGCAAATGCGATCAAGAGTGAAAGTGATAATAATAATAGTACATGTGATAATTTGAGCGCAAGTGGTGATATTTTTAGTATTAAGGACAAAGCCAAGTATAATATTTATGTAGATAAACATTGTGATAGCCCTGTTCCGAAAATCAAATACAAAAAGGTACGGGACATTTCAAATATCCAACATTATCTTTCCAAGTACAAAGCTAGGCAGAAAATTACGTTTCATGACGATGATGATGAAGATGGAAAAAGCAATACAAAACCACATAAATTAGAAGGGGAAACTGTAGATCAAACAGTCGATGCGGGTGCTGATAACGAAACCTTTTTTGATTTGTCAACACACAAAGGAAAAGAGTGTCTCAATTTGGGAATTGATATTCCTTCCGCTTCAGAACAGGCAAAATTTAGAAAATCTCTGGATAATGCGACATCTATGGTTTTCCATACACGTACGGGTCTGCCTTTAACCAGTAGTCCTGCACCAGTACGAAGAGGAAAATCTTGTTTTGATTTTGATTCCAGTATTAATTCTGTATCTGCAATCGGAAAGTAAGTAAATTATAATTTAATTTGTCAATTTAAATTTTTTTTATTTAGTTTTAATAATCGATAGCAATATAGCAAGTTTATGATCCCTGTCATCCCGCTAGCGAGCATTGGGGGACCTGTAGGTTAGGTATGCATTTAAGATAATCTAGGCTGCCTTGATGATGCAAATTCTTATGTTAATAAACAACTAACGGTTTGGTTTATTTTTTATTGTTAAAACAAAAAAAATAATTAGGATAAACTAGGCTGTCTTGATTAATGCGTAAAAAAATCATTTTCAATTTCCGTTACACATATATTGACGCCATAAATCTTTCCACGCCAGAAATAGTTATTTGTGTACCAAGGCCAAAAAGTGGAGTTTTTTCGGCCGTGTCTGAGTTTAATGGCCGAGGCGAAAGCAGACGAGGACGAAATAACACTTTTTGGTGGTGGTGCACACAATATTTTTTAGGCGACCTTCATTATAAAATTTACAAATTTGTTAGATTTTTATTTATGATTTATTGATATAATTATTTATAACAACTGAACAATTGTACATATTTGGGACTCCTTCAGAAACGTTTATATTTTTCTACAAATTTGTTAGATTTTTACGTAAAATAATCAAGATAAAATTACTGCTGCAGCAACATCAAAAAGCACACAAATTGTTCATACGAATAATGAAGCTATAAATGCCGAAATTACTTCGAGTGTAAATAAAGAAAATATGAACGTTTTTGAAGGAGTCACAAATATGTACAATTGTTCAGTTGTTATAAATAATTATATCAATAAATCATAAATAAAAATCTAACAAATTTGTAAATTTTATAATGAAGGTCGCCTAAAAACATTTGTGTGCACCACTGCTAAAAAGTGTTTTTTCGTCCTCGGCCAAAAAACGGTTACTTTTTGGCCGCTTTTGAGTACTAAAAATTCAATTTTTTGTTAAGGTCGCCTAAAAAAATATTTTTGATGTCAAAAAATATTGTTTAACATCAAAAATTTAAAACATCAAATATTGACTTCTGTTAGTGATATTTGACACCAATAATTCACCTTTTGGAATTCTTTCGTCAAAAAATTATTTACAAATGCCAAAACATTTTTGGAACATACCAGATCAGAAAGAATTATTTCTGATTCTGAGTGATATCGAAAGACACAGTTTTCTGAACAAACTTACAACAGTTAAGAAATAACACCCTTTACAGCAAATTGAAGGGAGAGCATTAAAAATTAATTTTTGATTTT
The DNA here is from genome assembly GCA_958336395.1 of Ctenicera cuprea. Taxonomy (NCBI): domain Eukaryota; kingdom Metazoa; phylum Arthropoda; class Insecta; order Coleoptera; family Elateridae; genus Ctenicera; species Ctenicera cuprea. The sequence continues at coordinate 83,944,205 of OY284486.1, read as the reverse complement.
ATTTTATTTGTAGTTTAACTTGTTTGCTTTAAAACAATTGAAGGTAGAAAACAACGGAAAGTGAAGCAATGTAGAAAATTAGGCTGACATTAATAAAAAGTTATTTAAAAAGTACAGATCATTGTTTCGCTCTATATAAAACTTTTACAATTTTGAAAATTTCAAAAACGCAGCTTTTTGTTACTTCCTGAATGCTTTAGTTCTTCCGTGCCGTTTTGTTTAATAAAAAGGGATGATTTAAAGTTTGCATTTAAAGCTAAATTGTTAATTAAAATATCCTCGAAAAACAAAAAAAAATAATCTGCCTTTATTAATCTTTTCAAAATTTTATTTCAAATAAAAAATTTTTAAGTGTGTCCACCATCTCGACCCCTCTTTTATGCGAAGTTTTGAACTTTTGTTTTTATTCAACACTGTTGATAATAATTAACAATTGACATTAAATTAATAATTTAACAATTTTCAGTGCCTTATTCTCGTTGGCAAGTGATGATGAAAGCGAAAGCGATGGTAGTATAGTATCGCCATGCAGCCCTGATTCCTACTCTCTCCTAAAGAGGGAGCCACTACCAGCCAAGTACTACAGAAGAAGACATTCTAACAGCTTGCTAGGTTGGTAAAACATTCAGGGCTTAACGGTAGCAGAGTCAACAGAGATTATAGTCAGGGTACACTTGGCCGGATTTTGCCAGAATTGTACGTACTTTTTGTAGTTTGAATCTAATTTGAAGAAAGTGCCTTGAACTTTTGGTACGTAAATAATGTGTTAATCGCATTTTTTTGTATTTTTTTTTGTTTTCTCTGTAGAATTTGTTTTTTTATATTTAGTGGTATTGGGCCACATTTAATTTCATATAAGCGGGAGGGTGAAAAAATATTGTGTTAGCTCGTTTACTTTGTATAATTATTTATTTGACGTAAAATAAGTGTTTGTAGCTTTAAATTTCTATCATAACAAGATTATTGTAAATTATTTTTTTGCATATCAGGTGTTCAAAGAATTCTTGGTCAAGTAGGCTGGTGCGTGATTTTGTTAACGTTAACACATGTCCTGGTTTATTACTTCAACTTCATATGAAATATTGCTTTGTGACAATTGACTGTCAAACCTGGTATTATTTTATTACAAGCAAATGTCATGTTTATAGTGCGGTTATGTATATAGAACAATAACATAAACTGTACGAGTGTGTTAGGAAAAAAAACATAAATCGGTTGACCAGAATTTGTTTGAACATCCGATACAAGTCATGGTTGTGACAGTCCTCGCCGAGAGTTAAAAAATGCACTCAGCCTTTACAACTTTGTTCAACTTTCATTGTGGTCCTACAAAGTGAATGAGTTAAATTAATATTTTTCTCCTCTTCTGTAACCTTGTTTTTAATTTATCTCTTCAATTATTTTAACAAACAAATTTGCATATAAATTTTAAATTTCTGTGCCTATTTTTAAATATTTCTATACGAAGCACTTTCCTCACGCATGTTTTAGTGTTTTAGGAACACAAAATCGTGCAAAGTTTATAGTGTTTTAAATTCTAGTAGTAACGTAGGTAATCGAGTGTTTAAAATTGTTTTGAACAACTGATATACAGGATGTTCATTTGTGTGTGGTTTTTTAATAGCAACTTTAATATCGCTTTTAGAGAAATATGTTGTACATTAAAATTGTAGGATTTTAAAAGTGCTTAAGCAAAAATTAATTTCAATTCTACAGGATGTTCCGTTTTTGCTGGGCAGAATAACATTAATTTTTTTAGTGAAACAACCTGTATATTTTTACAAATTCTAATTCTCCATCTATTCGCCTGTACAGTTAAAGTTAATTTTTCAATGTTTTTGTGATGTTGCCACATGAATTTTTTTGTGAAAATCTGATATGCTAAACTTAAAAGCGGAGCACTGACGAAAAAATGCAGGGGGTTTATTAAAACAAAATCTAGTTATAGCCATTCGAATATAACAGAAATGGTTCCTCTCTTATAAGCCCTTGTACAATGTGACAAATCATTTTTATAACATAGCCTTAATTAAGAGGATTTGAAATTTCATTACTTAATTCTAAAACTTAACATCAGTAACATCATAACGTGGCAATGTTGTTAAACCATTAGAAAAAAACGGTATTAATAAGTTCTAGCTTTACTACGTTGAAGTTCATTTTAATGTATTGTAAATAAAACAATTACTACGATAACTACAGAGGCATCAAACACAGCTTACAAGGTCTACAGCAAAATCTTGAACGAAAGGCTACAAACTATAACAGAGGAACTAATATCAGAAGAGCAAAGCGGTTTTAGAAAAGGCCGATCATGCAGCGATAATGTCTTTGCGATAAAACAGATAATAGAAAAACGTAGAGAATACAACCTCGAAACACACCTGGCGTTCGTGGACTTACAAAAAGCTTTTGACACAGTCGACAGAAATAAATTATGGGGAATAATGCAAAATACTGGATATCCTGGCCACCTGATAAGAGCAATCAGAAGCCTGTACGAAAATATAAATATTGTGATAGATACCGGCCTTACCATATCTAACGAAATTAGTATAAATCGAGGAGTGAGACAAGGGTGTGGATTATCACCCACTCTATTTAACATATATATAAACGACATGATTGGATACTGGAAGGCAGAAGTAAATCCAGGGATATACTTAAGCCCACAAAACGCAGTAAACTGCTTACTATTCGCCGATGACCTCATACTACTACAAAAAAATGAGTATGACCTACAGAGAGCAGTGTTTAAGCTGTATACATTATGTACAGAATACAAATTAAAGATATCTATACAAAAGACAAAGGTTATGGCCTTCAAAGGGAAAGAACCGATTCGCAGTAAAATAATATTACAAAATCACACAATAGAACAAGTGTCTCACTTTAACTATTTAGGCTGTGACATTACGTACAAATACGACCAAGATATATACAAAAAGCTACATAAATTCCAATATATTAATGGAACTATACACAGAACACTAAAAAACCAAGCACGGAGGGACACTAAACTGAAATTTTATAAAACCATGGCGGTGCCAATGCTATTATACGGGAGTGAGACCTGGGTAACATCCGAAAAGGACAGAAGCAAAATACAAGCCTCAGAAATGAAATTCCTTCGCAAAACTAAAGGATGCACGAGGGAAGATCATCTAAGGAATACCGACATAAGAGAAGAACTAGGAATATTTGACGTAAACGACAAATCGCGGATTATAGAGAAAAATGGACCCAGCATGTCAACCGAATGAGCGAAAGCAGAATACCCAAACAAGCGATGGCATACCGACCCAGGGGAAAGCGAGATCCAGGACGTCCTAGAAAGCGATGGAGTGACTTATGAAGTTCGGAACAGGCAATAATGCCTACACCTTGAAAGGAAGACGACGACGACGACAATTACTAACTTCAATAGGTTTTTTATTTTAGCCTTATACGTATTTCGACATATTTACACGTCATTTTCAGAGGCAAGTTTAAAAGAAAACAGTTGGTGTTGCTATAGGAACAATAGAACTTGATGAATTGATCTTGGTTATCTATGTCTGCAGATGACTTGATTTCTTATTCCAAAACGTCCAAGAAGGGTGAATTTAAGAGATCAATTTACTCATTCATCAATGGTACAGTTTTTAAATGTTTGTGATTTTCAAATGCTTCCAGTTTTGATTGATTAAAATTGATCGTTATTAGACGTTTTGGAATATCAAGTCATCTGCAGACTTAGATAACCAAGATCAAGTCAGTGCTAGGATATTTTAGCCTAGTCGCAAAATAAGGCCCGCTCCTTCCAGACAATCTTTTTTTAGAAATGGCGTTCAAGGCGTTCTCCAGTAATTTTTACCGTGTGCCATCTTAAATTTTTACATTTTTGACTGCAAATATGCTGTCTAAGAATTAACTGGACTTTTTCTTTTGTACCGGTACCGGTATCCCCATGACAGCTACGCCACTGCATCAAGTTCTATCACAACACCAACTGTTTACTTTTAATCTTGACTCTGATAATGACATGTAAACATGTCAAAATATGTCTAAAATAAAAAAAACCGCTGAAGTTAATAATTGTTTTATTTACGATACATTAAGAAAACTAACTATAATTGTATGAGCGAATAGGTAAAAGATAAGAGTAAGCTAAAATACACAGGATGTTCCATATAAAAAATGCATGTTGTGTTGCCCAACGAAAACCGAACAGTATCTATCTAAACTTTACAACTTCTGTCTAAAATGTTTTTCTCTACAACCAATATAAAACTGCTATAGACGAATCTTGTACTAAATGGACACCCTTTATATTAAGAAAAAAAAATTAGAAGTAAGTAAAGTGTTGTTAGAGGATTTACTTAGTTTTTCTATTGTTTGGAATTAAATGCCACATATTGGCATACTGGTAAAAATTAAAATTGCAAGTTTTGTGTTGGTTACTGTAATATTATTATGAAAAAAAAACAAACAAACAAAGAGCAAAACAGCAGAAAGAAAGTAGGTGCTGTTTCAGCGAACCAAACATATTATTTTTTTTAATTTTCAGTGTTGCCAAATTGCTTTTAGGGGACTAAGTACTTTTTTAGGAAACTGGTCCTCCTCAGAGTTTCTCAAATTTAATAATGGTCCCCTAAAATTAATAATGACCCTTAAACTCCTCAGTTCTCAAGTTCAAAACATCCTGTAATCAAGGATAGAATGTTAAATAAACCTTAGTTGTTTATGATAGTTAAATAATTATGATATACAAGGTGCATGCAGGAAGTACAGACCCACGCATGACATTCGGCAAAAGAAAATTTGTTCAAAAATGATTGATTTTACTTCTTTTTCTCCTTCTGTACATAATTTCCAAGTAAATTTAAACATTTGTGCATTTTGTGAACCAGTTTTTCAATATCTAGGTTGTAGATGTTTGTCGCTTTATTCCGACACCAATCGTTCACTTGAATTATCGCTTCTTTGTCTACTTATAATAAATCAGTACCTACCTGCAAAAAGTAATTTAAACAAAGATTAAAAGACTGTCTAATAATAGAAAATAATTTATGCTGTGTGTAATTAATGTATTTTCTTGATTAATGCATTTTATTAGATATTACATGCTATTTGATATAAATGTATCTGTGCATACCTATCTGATGCAACATTTAATAGTAGCAAGTTGTAAAAAAAACGTTTTTAATAAAAATTATTTGGAATGTTATTTCCTACAATTTTTCACGTCAATTTATTATGTTCTTGTTTCTTTTTAACAATAAAAATAAAATTGTCCCTATGTTGTGAAAAACTTACAGTATTTGTTTATAATATTTGAAAATCGTTTAATGCAGCTAATAATAATACAACGAAACAACGATAAAAAAGACAATAAGACCCGCTTTTGATAAATTGTGCCACCGCGCAGGGACCATGTATGCCCCCGATTTTTTAGCAACTTTTGCGACTATGAAATGAAACTTGGGAATATTTAACTATCGACGATTCGCGTTTTATGACATATTATTCGCTGTTAGACCTCATCTTTTGTTTCTAAAACACCTTCTTTTGTTTTAAAGCTACCACATCCTAATCCGTAATAATAATAATACTATGAAAATTGAATGTGAATGGTAAAGTTATACATTTTTCAAAGCAGAATAATTAATGCTACAAAATAGTGGCCAAACAAAAGATTGTCGCTATTTAATAAAACTAAGTTGATGGTGGTTCCAAAAAAACGAAACGTGGTAAATCAAATCTGATTAGATAAAAACAGACAAAAAAATTGCGTAGAAAAGTGCGTTCAGATTTCCTAATTTTTTGTTAATAAAGAAGATGGCAGCAAAAAACAAAAATAGATTTTTTATCTGTTTTTTTGCCCCTACAAAACAAAATCAGCTAGGTTAATTTTCATTTTAGATTCTTAATGAGCATAAAATTCCACAACTTTGCCGCAATTTAAACTAATCTCTATCTCTCTTAATAAGCAAGATCCCAATGGTGAGGGTCGAATTTGAATAACTGTACATAGGGTGAGTACAATAGATGTCTAAATTCGTAAATATTGATTTTATGACAAAATACCCATAATAAAAACTTATACTTTGCTGATGTTCTATTTTTTATATGTTTTGTTATTTAACTGCAAAGTATTGCATTAAAAACTTTATTATGTAGTCTCGTGCAAAAAATATTGTATTAGAAAAAGAAACAATTGCTGAATTCAAAACCACGAAAACAAAAATATAGGGTGCCATTTAAAATATAAAATAACTAAAAAAAAAATTACCAATCGACAAAGTATGCCCTGAAATGTTTACGAAGTTACAGACATTAGGCATTACTTTTCACTCAGGCTGTATATAATTTTAAACGGCAAGAAAATATAAGCTTTTATAATTTAGAATAAAAATTCCTTCCTGTTTCTTTAATGCAAAAAACCTCTTCTTTGGTTGAGAGAAAAGTGTGTCTAAAAAATAGATATAAGTAAACTGAAAATGGTTAAAAATTACGTTCTTTAACCACTAAAAAGTTATGAAAATTTAAATAAAGACAATTTACCAGTAAATATACAATTTTTTAATGACTGCAGTCAATTTTTATCACATTTAAATATGAAACTTATAGCCAACTTGAACTTTTACTTCAACTGAATGAGAGGAAAAGATACTTTTTAATATGCTAATTAAAAAAAAAGTTGATGTCACTTCCACTTACACCAGAAGTGGTTAAATGGAGAATAATATGTCGTCAAACGCAATATGTTTTGTTTAACTACAGAAATAGCTAATTTGGAAGCCTGTCATTTTTTTCAATAAAAACTAAATTTTCTCAAAATCTAGGACTATACTTTAGGCAATGAGACCTTTTTAAAAGACGGGTTATTCGACCCCCCCGTGCCATCTAATATTTTTTGCCATGTCGCCCTGTCGAAATATTGTAATTTTAAATTCGGCAATTCTTTTTCAAAAAATAATGTTTGTTCTTCAATAATAATAACCCAAATTTTGTAGCTTTACATCAAGCCGTTAAAATTTAGTAGGGGGGACATTATGACCTCACTGTATAAGGTATTAAACACATTGTTTATTATGAAAAAAATAATATATGAGTACTTGCAATTAATAGGGCATGGTAATTATAATTTAGTAGCTTTTTTTTAATGAATCACATCAAATGAAATTTATTATATAAAGCAAAACATGTTTATCATAATTCTATGTGTAAAACAGTAAAGACCAGTTGTTTGATTCATTTGTTTTTCAACAACACAGGTACCTTTGAGGAATCAGTTTTAAATGGACGTCTTGAACCTGTTTCAACAGTGCATGGTTTCACGGCAGAATTGGGTGCTAGTGGGTCCTTTGTTCCTAAGCACTTAGTAGTTCCTGTTACAGTGTTCTTCTACAACCTCGGAGATAATGAAAAAGTATCGTCACCATATTTGGTAAGTTTTAAGTCATAACTGTTTCTCATTAAATTCATCAAATGATATACCGGGTGTGAACGAATTATTAGACAGCTCGAAACTTAGCATAGGTAATATGTAGCCAGGAAGGCACATTTTGACATATTTTACACATTTTTTTGACTTTAGGTTTCATGGGATATGACTCCAACTTTTGAATTGTAAATGGGACACCCTGTATATTTTGACATTTTTGGAACCCTTAGGCAATTTTGAATACACCCGCACTATTTTTGAAACTTTTTAAGCCTACTTGATGTTTTAAGAGTTAATTTTTGTTTTAAACCTAAAGTGCTGTGACCGGGCTTGAATCAGTCTCAGGGCCGAAGACGATAACAAAAATTTACAAACATGATTTTTTTATGACTATTCTGGCAAGTACAGTGCAGGTGTATTCAGAATTGCCTGAGGATTCCAAAAGTGGCAAAATATACAGGGTCTCCTGGTCTTTGATCATTTCTGGCAAAACCGGAAGTCAAAAAATGTATCAAATATGTCAGAATGTGCCCTTTTTGGTACATATTACGTAAGCTAAGTTTTTTTCGTTGCCATATCTCAAAAGAATCTAGAAAATACGAACCGTGAAATGGTTCTATTGACACCCGGTATGTAAACTTTAAACCACTCCCTTACATGAAACTGAAATGATGAGAGATTTATTTTCTCATAACTTGTATCAAGGTATCATTATTTTTTAGTAAACATATTTGTAATGAGTGATTTTATGTTTTAGGGACACATAAATTTGGGTCGCAGGGGATATCAGGTGCCCAAGTCAGGTACAGTACAAGTGACTCTCTTCAATCCTTTGGGAACGGTTGTGAAAATGTTCGTTATTATGTATGATTTGAGTGAAATGCCTCCGAACACTCAAACTTTCCTACGTCAACGCACCCTTTACATGCCTACAGAATGCCAGGATAAAAATTTAGAATGGGGCCCAAAATGGCTGCGATATCTCATACATTTACGGTAAGTCAGACAACCTACAAGAATACATATTTTTTTAAATTATACTTCAGGGTGTGTTTCAATTACAAAACAAAAAATACAGAGTTCAATGGTTTTTGAAGACTATAAAATGGTGTCAAAATTAATTGTACAGGTTGTTCTAGTATTGAGGTATTTAGAAATTTTCATATTTTTATTGTTACATCCTGTAAATTATTATTTGGTATTATATTATATTATTTTTATCTTATTTATTTATTTACTGACTTCAGTTGTTTCTACTGATTCTAAAAAATGTTTTAAATCCATAGCCTACTTATCAGTAAACCATAAAAATTAAGAAAAGTTGCTGTATGTCAATTGCTATTGAAGTAACTACCGCATGTTGAAATAAAAAATACATAAGGGTTGGTCATGGAATATAAAATTTCTGTCTTTGCATGCTGTAGAATTTAAACAAACAAAACACGTCACTTAAAATTTGTAGGTTAAGCTTGTAATTTGTCATTTATAAAGTGATACTGACAGAGTGATGACAGTTAAATTGTAAAGCATGCAAAGACAAATTTTATTTTCCATGGCTAACCCTTATGTATTTTTGATTTGAACACACGGTATATATTGTAATGTCTTCTAAATAAAACGCAAGACTATTTTAAATACTTTATTTAACGAGGGCCAAACATGCACTCACTGGGAACAACTCAGTTCCTAAAACTGAAAACTCCCCTCCATTCACACTATACTTGTATTAACCAAAATGAATAGATATACATTACATATATTTTCTGAACCGCAAAACAAATGCCTTTTTAATGAAGTCACAGCCAACTATGGTTTCCATTAAAAAAAACAAGTTTGTGTTCTAACTCAAAAACAAGCGAATGATTTTAACATCTGTTTCTGTTTAGGTATTTAAATTCTTTATAAAATTATCTATAAAAAGTGTCTACACTTTCCTCGTATCTTTTGAAATAACTGAAATATAACCCCCTTTCATGTTTTCAAAAAACTCAATTTTTCCGCCTAACTTAAAAACAAAATAAGATAGCCAAGTCCGTTTTTGCTATCAAAATATATTGCATTTGCTAATGGCAATAATAACTGAGATAGCCTGCAAAACCAGCGGATTTAGGCCACCCTGTAGATATCTTAAAGACCAAATATATTTGTGTATCACCTGTGGTTTTTTTAAACGGAACACCCTGTATATTATTAATTGTACATTTTAAGTGTAAAATTGTACTTACAATAAATAATATGCACATTTTGGATCTAACTTGATTATTTTGTGAAACATTGGAAATTCTTTTTTAATTATACTAATATATATTTTTTGTATGTTACAGCTTTATGAGTTCAAAATCCGGCCGAATTTATCTTCATAGTGATATCCGCATGATAATTTTCCGTAAATCTGATCTCGACACAGCTACAGCACATGGGCTAGATATGTCATATGAATTGCGCAGCTTTACACATTTGCCTACCAATCCACGATTTTCACCAAGAAAATAGTTTTGTGCCACTACAATAGTGATGATGATGATGCAAAAACACTTACAATATGTTCCAGATTGTCATTACAATAAAAATAAAATGTTAAAGTATTATTTGCACTTGTGCGAATGAATGTCCATATATTTTCATAAAAAAAATATTCTGTACAGAAAAATTATTTTTAAGTGATAATTTTGTTTAGGTATTAATGAAAAATAATGTAGCCGTTAGGTGAAGTAATATTTACCATTTTATTTTTTTAGATTTGCCATACGATGTAAAAGATTTATTACATATTTTTTTTATGGGTTTAATTGGCTGCCATTGTTTGTTGAATAGATATGCTGTATATTGCTGTGTGTAATCAAGTAATGATACATGTAGGCTGGATTTACATTTTCAGATTTAAGTAATCTCTAAGCATTGGTAATGATCGTCATCTCTTGAGGGGGGAGCAATTTTTTGTTGTGTTACGTTTAACGGTTTAACAGTTGTTGTGTTCTTTTCATGAAATAACTGAATATTTCTGGTTTATGTTGACGAACTTCACTGAAAATTACTACCAATGAAGTATAATTTTTATCGACATAGAAGTTATACACTTCTAATAAAAAATATATAGTTAAGAATATTTATTATAATTATACACTATGAAATAGTAATTTTTTTATTAGTATATTCAAATAAACGTGTGAATAAATATTTGTGTTCTTTAATTAAAAAACATCAAATTTAAATTTTTATTAAAATAACAACCTTTTACAAAAAATTAAATTACAGTAGCTAGAAATACTCGGGAAAATTCTTAACTTCTTCATATAAACGTTTTTCAACCAATGGCAAAAGTAATCTATCATTATCTACATTACAACTAACATAAACATTTTTATTTAGTTTTTTGGATACTCGCATAGCCATAGCTTTAGACGTGGTTTCAGCAAAATCGCCTAATAATTGCGTACCTACAGGTAGTTTGTCGTAGCGATTTAACATGCTTAAGGATAGATCATTGAAATACAGACCATTAGTATAATTAATACATATAAACACAGATTCTGCCATTTTGATGATTTGGTAAACAATTTTTCTATCGACGATTTCCGTGGTAAATATATGAAAGTTAAACGTAGAGGGTGTAAAGGCCACGGTGCCGTTTTCATTGGATTTTTGTTCGCAGCTCATGTTTATTTGCTGTAATAATAAATAATTAGTTAGTACTGTTGAAATTTTAAGGAATAATAAGGATAGTTGAAATTTAAGCAAATAAAGTTATAAAATTGTTATTGTAACCTCACTTAATTAAGCCACAATAACCCCATTATATAATAATAATAATAATTCAAACTTACAATCACTTTTTATGCTGAAAATTATCTTAATATTTTTAGAGCTTTTCTGGAACTACTTATTACTGTAAAATAGAGAAATATGTATGGTGTTTGGATTTTAGCTTTCAAATTTACTTATCACTGCTTTACCAGTCATTACTTTAACTGGTCATTTATCACACAAGTGTGCCAAAGTTATACAATGTAGTTGGCAATAAAATATTACCATAGAGTGCATAGATAACAAATATAATACGTATAGAGCAGGCATGGGCAACCTACGGCCCGCGGGCCGTATGCGGCCCGCGTACAACTTTTTTCCGGCCCGCCGAACATGTTTCATTTAACCACTAATCCGGCCCGCGAGACCGATTATTATTTTAAACTGATACAAATAAACGACAGTAACGAATTATTTCTTTTTCACGCTACCGGCAATGTAAGTAGGCCTTACATCCATAGCTACAGGGATTGTAAATGGCTGATAACATTCTTGTACTAGTTACCCTTGACGACGGAACTTAATAGTGTCACTTACATTCCTAGGAAAATAATGTTGATTTTAACTGTTCGTTGATATGGTAACAAGCACAGACAACTTAGAATAATGGGGCTTTTAAAAAATAATTCCGATGACAGCTGTCAAAACGAACTTTTAAAAATATGATTAAATTTCTACCTGTAGGCCTACTTACATTGCCGGTAGCGTGAAAAATTTAATAAGTAACACGGAATGTATCGACTATTAACATTCTCGGCAGGCCACAAGCCTCGGCTTCGCCTCGGCTCGTATTTATACCTACCTCGAATGTTATTACGTCTTTACATTCCTTGTTACTTAAATGACTATTGTTTGAGAAAAAAATGCGGACTACGCCGGCTTTATGCGAAAGTGAAATATTATGTATACTTTTTACTTTTTGGATTTTCGCATTTTAAAAAATTTCTGTTTTTGTTGAATATATTTCTGTATACATTTTGTATTTATATATTTTAAAAATATTTTTCCAAAAGAATGTAGTTTTTTATCTTATTTACGGCCCGCGATACATAAATGGATCTTCAGTTAGACCCAGCTACTCAAAAGGTTGCCCATGCCTGGTATAGAGTGTGTCTGAAATAGTGGACATCTTTTTACGAGGTGTATCTACATCCAAAATCAATAAAATAAGTTACTAATTTATTATAAGCATGTTTATTGGATGTTTTTCACGGAGTTACAACCTCTGGAAGAAGCAGCAGTTCAAACGCTTTTTTCTCGTAGCTGCTTTAAAATTCTGTATGCAAACACTAAGCAATAACTTTAGCAGGTTTACCTATTTTTATTTAAATAAGTATTACAGCTATTTCTAGAGGTAACTTTATTCAGAGTACGAAGAATCCTGCTCTGAAAAGATGCCGTATATTTCAGCAAAAATATGAAAATAAATAACATGCAAGAGAAATTTAATTAATAATAATATTTTGATTACATTAATTAAGATTAATTTATACCCAATCCCTATTATTTCATAAAACTTAGTTTATTATAGTACTTTTTTAAATGTAACTGACTAATAATATTTACGATATTAAATAAGAATTAAGCACTAATAAATGATTAATAAATAATTACTTAAATTATCATGAATTTGCTGCTTATACTTAAATAAATGTTGAATAATCGTGTTAGTTGTTGAAATATTAAACTTCTGCTTGAATGCGATACTCCATAACTTCTTTATTTTCAGAACCATAGTTTGGTACGTTTTTTTTCTTGTATCTCATTTTATTTAAATCGTAAATAGAAGGGTCATCACCTTGTTCTTGCTCAAAATTTGACAAATATTCTAAAATATTTGGCAAATCTGGATTGTATTCATATATTTGGGCTATGTCAGACCAGAATTGTTCTAAAAATGAAAAAAATTAGATTTAAGAGCTTTTTGACAGTAACTTTATCTACCTCCAAGGTTTTTATTGATTGTCCTTTTTGGATATGGAAATGGATATTTATTTGACCCACCTTCAGTGTAAAAATCATTCTAAAAACATTTTTATTACAAATAAATATAAAAAAAACAGACAATATATAACATTAAAAAAATTACAAAATTTAAAACATACCATAGATCCTCTTCTTCCAATTCTTGGCACCGATTTTGAAGCTTTCAGAAAAAATTTCTCAAATTCTTCATTGTTAGTCTTGCTGTTACTTCTTGGTAATCTTGACAAGTTTTTGGTTTTTAATGCATTACAGTGGACTAAGTTGTCGAGAACGATTAAATAAACTAGAAAAACTGTGAAAAAACAAATTTTGAACAACATTTTCTTTTAATCAAACTAACACCAGCTAAATTGAATTGCGTTTGTACCTATTGAAGCTTTTCAAGCTTTTATATTCAAAAATGCATTTGATTATTTATTCAGAACACAAACTTGCTGTTATCCAAGTAATTGTAACTGATAGTGATGTGGGTGGTGAATGATGTCAATACAAAAGAGTTAAATTTTTTTGGCTGTTTGGTTTCGAAATCTGTAACTTGCAGCCCGTATTAGAGGAAGCAATAAATTTACAGAGTCAGGTGTCTTTTTGGTTTTCAACAAGCATTAGTATTCTTTCGGCGTTATTAAGTCAATTTATTCTATTGAATTTGTCTATTATGGAGGTCTTTTTGTTATTCTGGCCAAGTTAAAAAAAAATAAACATTTCCATGTACCTATACAATTTAAAAAAATGCATAATCAAAATTTGTCTTTATACTTTGTGAACTGTTTTCAGTAATTCAAGACACTATGACAGGTGTTTCATGAGGTACAGGCCATTGCATTATAATAATGTTAAAGTTTGGTTAGAATCAAAGTAGGTTGTTTAAATAATTATATCAGATTATATGCTTGTCTTAATATGCATGAAATAAAAGCGAGCTACGTGGTTGGTGCGAGTGGTCTGGAGAATATTAGATAATGTTTGTTTCGATTCCCATACAATTTTTTGTTTTTTAATTATTTTACATCATTTATTTATATGTTTACGACATTTTTATTAAACACAAAATTATCGAAATATTTTTGACCCGGACGTAACGTTTTATAAGGCGCAATTTTATTGTGTAATTTTATTTAAAGGCGATAACACAACCCTTGTTGCAAACATTTAGAATTTGTAGCGGTGCAGTACGTTTAAATATAGAAAAGTCTGCGCGTTCGTACCGTCGAATAGTCGCACGTCTCACTCCAATACGATGTGTAAACGCAGAATGGAGTACGTAACTCTTTTTATTTTTCCAATCGTACCATATATCTCTTGGGGGCGCCATTATTATTTATACCCTGGGTTTGAAAATACCTAGTTCCGGCAGTGTAAGAGATTAAACAACATTTTTTAATCTCTTCACAAATTTTATTACGTTCTTGGTTTGAACTGTAATATTTAAAAATCATAGTTTTTTGACTAAATTTTGTCGAGCATTTTTTACAAACATCTAAGGAAAAGATGCGCGTTCGTACCGTCAAATAGTCGCACGTTTCAATTTTTTACCCCCTTACGATGTGCATGAGCAGAACGAAGTACCATTTCTTGGAGGCGCAATTAGTATTTTGTAGCCCGGGCGTAAGTATACCTAGTTCAAACTCTGTAAGAAACGAAACAAATTGCATTTTATTTTACACCAACGGTGTACGGGGGGAGCTGCTGTTAAAAACCACCTAAAATATAGTTTGGGGTTTTCGTTCCGTTCGTTTCCCCCAGATTGTACTTATAAAATTTTCTGGAGAAACTTTTCCGACTGCATTATTTAGATCTTTTTACAAACTTCAATTTTACATTCTTGGTTTAAACTGTAATAATTAATATTTACAACTTTTTATTAAATAATGCCGGTTTTTTTTAACAAACGTCTAAGGAAAGGATGCGCGTTTGTATCGTCGAATAGTGGCACATTTTACTCTCCTGCGATGTGCATGCGCAGAACAGAGTACGTGAGTTTTTCTCTTTGCCATCATACCATGTATGTTGGGGCGTAACCATTATTTAAGCCCTGGACGCAAGAATATCTAATTCCGGCACGGCTTAGAAGATAGATATTAAGAATATCTAACTGGGTTTTCTTTACCCAGGAGCTGTACCGAACTCTTTGTAATGCAATTTTTAAATAAAAAAACAAATTGACAACTGGAAATTCCAATACCTTTAACGCGTTTTGCCTCAATATCTGTTATAAAGTTATGAAAAAATTCCGTAGGAGAGTTCTGGTTTTTTATACACGGGAGGGGGGCACAAAAAAATCATGATTATTGCAACAGTGTATGTTGAACCCCCTTCTAATATCTGTAATTTGCATACTTTTTCATAATTTTTTTGGATTTTTATTCAGAAGAAAGCCTTTGCTTCTTTTGTACACTGCCTCCAGGGTATGCTTGACTTTCTCACCAAAGAAACCACAATTGAATTTGCCCTCCCTTAAAAAAAATTCTAGCGGCGCCTGTGATCAATCTGTGGGTTTGTTACTAATACTAATACTTGGCAGTTCTCACGATAAATAATGTGAAGATAAACCATTAAACGTAGCCTATGTGAAAGAGTCATTTGATGTCTGATTTGAGCTACAACATGATTATAAAAGAATATATTACGTCAGCAATATGACACTTTGCTCTAAATTTAATATAGTTGCAAAATAATATTGAATATAAATTGCAGTCAATGTTCAAATACGTCTTTTTGAATTAGTTTTTAAAAGCAAGGAAAGTATCGAGCGCCATCTAGTAACTATATTTTATGTTAAAATGAAGAGCATAATATTACTGACTTTGTCTTTGCATAAGAGTGAATTAATACTGGTGATTTGTGATTTTTAATTTATGTTTAAAAAAAAACATGGTGAATAAAGCAAGAGTTTAGATCTGAAAGTAAGTTAATAGTAATGCAGAAGATCAAGATTTTGATGGTTGTGGTATTGTAGGCAGAAAGGTACAAAATATTAGGTTATCAAATTTAATAAAATTTTTTTGGAAAAGTAACTTTTTAATGAAAGCTCAGAGGCGGATTTGCCAATGGGTGCTAGTTGGTGGTTTCCAAAGTTATAGGTGCTTCAACAAGGCCTTAAATACCTTCTTTTTTAAATCGAAGCAGGGTCCCAGTGACGCGCGTAGGCTCGCAGGGGTTTAGAAACAAATAAAGCAAAAACGACCTATTTTTATGTTTTTTAAAATGTTATTAACTGTTTAAAAAGATAGTGGCATAATCTTCTGCTTATACCGCCTCGCTATTGGTTTATTTACCGCGCCGCTATATATGGGGCTTTCGGACTCCGCACCAAGTCCTAAGCTCTTCTTCAGCTGTCATGAGATATTAGGAATGGGTTGGAGAAAGGAATTTGTATAAAGAGAGGAATTTCTGTGCAGAGTACTGTCTCGGGTAACCAGAACAAATAGGCTGCGAAATCGAACCTTAGACCTCCCGAATGAGAGGCAGTGCAGTGCGTCATTTTTTTAGTTCAGTTACAATTTTTAGTAGCGTTCTTCCCCTCCGCGCCTTAGTTGAGGGCCTCACAATCCTTTTGCGCCCGGGGCTTCCAAGTACCTTAAGCCTTAACCTTAAGTGAATGTTGTAAGGAATTTCCTTTTATTGCAAAATTAATTGTTGGTATGAAATTTAGATTTTAAGATTGCACAAATTGCTTAAAATTTTGTGTAAGATTATTAGTGCCGAGTAGGGGAAGAGGGCTCTGCCCGTGAGAATACTTAAGGCGTGTGTGTGTGTGTGTGCGCGCTCCATAACTTCCAAACGTATATGGTTCGATTTCAATGAGCTTTGAAATATGCGGGTGTAATTAAAATTCATCAGAAAAATTAGCTTCTAGCTTCAAAATGGCGGTTAGTAATTGTTTTTTAAATTATGATATTAGCGCCTTATTACTCAAAAATAAGCTGACAGATTAGCTTCAAATTTTCTATCGTAACAGCCCTATGGAGATAAAATGTTAATGTGCACAAAAATTCTGGAAAAGCTAAAAGCTATGAAGTGAAAAATATTTACAAGTTTTGGAAATTTTCAAAAGAAAACTGCTCAAAAATTGGCAACACGTTTTTTTTTAAATTTTGTAAACCCATAGAGATGGGTATGAGCCAGGTATAAGCAATAATTTGGTGCGTGTCCCAGCTCTCTAATTTCTCTGTGACGCCTTTTATGAATTTTTAAACATTTTGGAATTAACGCTTATCTATTCAAAAACGAGTTATCAAATCGGGATGAAATTTAATATTGTAAATGCCCTAGGAATATACAATGTTACGAAAAACGAGAAATTTGTGAACTACAAAAATTGTAAAGTGAAAATAATCAATATTTTGACATTTTCAAAAAAATATAGCTCAAAAACTGCCCACGCCATCTTCTTAAAATTTTGTATGTTCATAGAGCTAGAATTGAGCTACAGTTTGGTTTGTGTCTCAATCCGTTCTTTTTTCTGTGACGCCTTTTATGAATTTTTTAAATCGAAAAGGCTTTTCTTTTTATTTCATAAACGGAGAAGAACAAAATATTTCTGTTTAGGCTAAATTGCTTATGTTTGATACTAGAATTAGAGTCAGAATTTACTTTTTAGATGCAGCAATATTTAGGGGGGTTAAGACAGGTTTTAGACAGAGGAATTTGCTGTGTCATCTCGGGTTTTTGTTAATACCGAAAAATCTGTTTCCAAAATATTCAAAGATTTCGGGTTTTTTTCAGTAAAATATTTGGTTTTTTAAATTAAGGCGGATAATGCTGGACAGGGTCATCTACACATGCCGACCGGACGATTATAATAGCTTGTCTGAATTATCCGTCCGGCACAAAAGTAACATTAATACCGCATAAAAGCTGTTGAGTGGTTGGGCGTGTGTCTTTAGGTGCTATGGAATTTTGAGGCTCTTACTGCTAGAAAATTTTATGTGTTTCATTATTGGCATTGTATTTGCTGCAACTAATATGGTATAGTATTGTTATTTCATTGCTGGTTTTATTTTTTTATTTATTGTAATGATGTATTTCAGTATTTGTAAAACTTTGTAAAACTTTAAAATAGTTTTCTTTTTGGAGCCGCTAAACATTGAAAATTCTAGACGCGCGTTAGTTACTTCCGCTTAAACGCTCGACTGTTGTTAGTACTACAAATTTGCATAAAGAGTTTTGGAAATATAAAATGTGAAAGCTTTAAGGTATAGGAAAGTTCAGGAGAAGTGTTTCGTTCATTTTTTATACTTCTTACTGTTTGTGTTTTATTCTATTTAAAATGAACAAGGTATTAGTGTCAGTAAAAATATAATGTGACAACAATAAACAAGTGTTTAATGACTTAAGAGCAGAAAAAGAGAAAGAGTTGTGAAAGAAAAAAATTAGAGTAAATAGGTAGGTTCCACATCAAGGGAGCTCGCGACGCTGAGTGCATGTATCTGCATCACGTACGCAAATGTACTTGTGTTCGAAACGTTTTATTGTTCTTTTGAGATTTCATCAAGAATAATGTTTGTGTGCGTTAATTTGACGTTTGGAAGTTTTTTTTTAATAATAAAGCAATTAATAAATGGAAAGTAACTGGGTTTATAAATACAATAAAAGTTTTATTTATTCATATTTTATTTAACTTTTAGCTTTTTTTCTGGTTTTAATAATACAGACCTATTTTATTAGTTGATAATTATGTGCTACTGTTGTAAAATTAAAATATTTCTCACACTTTCTATATGTTTCAGATTTAACTTTCTGAGTGGATCTGTAAAGTAACAAAATAGTGAATGTGCTTAGTCAGACAAAAGAAGCTTCTACAAGGCCGGTTTTCCTAAGAATGGATTTGCGAATTACGCTTCTGGAAATGCTGGAAGAAATCAAGACATACACAAAAAAGGTAGGTCCCACATCAAGGGAGCTGGCAACGCTGGATTAGAAGGGTGAGCTTTCGTTTTTTAATTTTTTCTTATTGAGGTTGAAAATATGTAATGTATGCTTTGTATTAGTTAATTACGTATAGCGATTTATAGCAACGCTTGTGTGTAGTGAAATATGTGTTTCTGGTTTTTCTACTTTTGTTTTTTTGTGTCTTTAAGGTAAGTGACTTTCGTATTATAAATTAATACTATAAATGATTTAGAAAATTAGTAATTTTTAAATTACCTAGTAATAATTCAATTAATGTACCTCATTTAGGTGTACAATGATAATTTTTTCTTCAATACTATTCGTTGTTTTGTAAATTCAATTTTAAGCGGTTTACAGCAATTTCTTAAATTAACTTAGTTTTCTATATTTCGCTAACTGTTTTTAAATGTTTTATTTTTTTTGCAGGGTCTCTGTTTCTAGAAGTAAATTATTCAATCGAGCAACGATTCTGCTTCTAACATATAGTATGCATAGGTAAGGTTCTTATTCTTCTTACTATTATTCTTAATTTTTTTTTTTTTCGAATTTTTGAAAATTTTGCCACCAAGATTTAAATTCACAATATTAGTAATTTTGAAAATTAGAAGAAACAACAATTTCCTTAATTAATTTCAATTAATATATCCCAGCCTAGATGTTCCCAGCTAATATTTTATTTATTTTTTAAGTTACCAAAATAGCATTTTTGAAGCGTTTGTGGTACTTAGAAACCCTTAAGTTTGTAGTATAAACAACATGTCATTACTTTTGGTTACACCGGAAGTGATGCCCACTTTGTTTTCTTAAGTAGCATTTTTTAATTTTATTTTGATAAAGCATTGAATTCTCTATTCGGTGATGTACATATGTTCAAATAAAAATACATAAATATTGGCCATGGAAAATAAAATTACTGTCTTTGCATGCTTTAGAATTGAAACAAACAAAACATAATAAAGCCACTTAAAATTATTAGGTTAAGTTTGTCATTTGGCGCGTTCAGGATTCTAATCTGGATTACTCCATAAAGGAATTCCTCCAGAATTTTGAACGTACCCAGAGCACGCTAATAAATTTTGTAGGTTAGTGATCACCGTTATGCGGCAGTCGGCAACTGCAATTTGCTAAAAACTTGATTAATAACGAGAGTAAAAAATACATACTGTAAATTTTTACTTTAATTAGTTTAATAACAAAGAACATACGACTTATAAACTAGAAAAGCTGTTCGAAGTGAGCAGTTTTTCTGCAGTCACAAATTAATGCGCCCGTTTTATGCTACGCAAGGCATTCACTAGCATTTGTGAGGTTATATTGGTACATTCTTCAACAATTCAATTTTTTAATATGTTGTGCATAGGAGTTCTGTGTGCATTATTTCTTAGTTTCGGAAATAAAATAATCTAAAATAGTTAGATCTGGTGATCTAGGTGGAAATTCCGGAAACGATAGTAAACTGATTAACCTGTTATTAAAAGAATCACGAAGGTTTGATGAGCCGTGTGTGCTGTGGCTCCATCCTGCTGAAAAAAATCCTTGTTGCAGTTTGTCTTCTTACAGCTAATATATAAAATCATTTAAAATATCCCGGTATCTCCCAGCAGTAACAAAAGAATATTTCAGAATAATAATTTAATAATTCAGAAACAAGAAATTGTTAAAATTAACATCGCTTCGGGTAGTAGATAACGTAAAAACAATCGTTTCTAGTTCCACGGGATTTTATACTTTATGGTGCCGTAGCCTTGCACAAGTGCAATTTCGGTTGGACCATCAAACCATTTTACATCGAGCATGTAGCTTCCTTCGGGTACATGGGGAGGAAACTTTTCTCCATTGGGTGCGAAATTACAAATTTGATAAGTTGCCTGGTGGCAGAAAAGCAAATAGATGGCACTACTACAAATTTATAGGTTTTCTTTTTAACTTACTTTTCTGAATGGACAGATCTTTGTCAGATTTCCACATGCGTACAACTTGTCAAAACCAAAGTCATCATAACGCAAACCTTCACAAAAGTTCTAGGAGAATAAAATCGGAAAATTGCGATACTCATTACTCATAAACTTATAAGCTTCAATCTGTATCTGAAATAGTTATTATTGTGTACATCAGGCATTGGTTTTGCAGGTCAACACCAAAATGGAATAGTACGGCGTTATGCAAACTGATCAACTCAAATTGTTTATAATATTTTGCTTAAAGCGGTCAAAAGTTACTAAAGAAAAGCTGCACCGTGACGGTCATCTTCAACCGCCTGTAGCTCTTCAGCAAAACATTTTTTGAAAGATCTTATTAAACTTTTTTGTCTTACTTTGAAACGCACAATACGTCCTTTTGCTGAGGACCCAGCATTTCTGAACATCCCATATATAAGTTGTAATTGTTAGCCTTACCTTAAAATTTCTGCTCAAACTTTTTCTCAAGGTAAAAGTTGAATTAATTGCAGCATATGTTCGGTTGTATTTATAGCAGCTAAACACAAAGTGGGAAATAAAATCGGAGTTGTAACTTTTTAGTTCAGCTCTTTCAAATTTCATTTCGTATGCGTTTTGCTTAAACTGAATTACAATTAAGTATTTGTCAAGTTTTCTTAAAAATGTATTTTTCTTACCGACATAGGCGCAAGTACTTCTGAAGCGAACGTTAACAATGCTGCAATATAAATTTGCACCATAGTGAAGTTTAACAGTTGAAGAACATCAGAAGAGCCGGACTACTAAAATACCAAAGTGTGGTTTAGTCATATGGAGTGTCCGGACTTTTAGTCTAATATTTAGTCAGTATTGAAAGTATGAGGCAATAGATTAATAATACATTTCCGCATAATTCTTGTAAATATATAGTTGGCGCTTTAATACAATTGTAAACGATTTATTTACGTGATTATTACAGCATCACGGTATATGTTTGACCTTATCGAGCTCGTTTAGTTACTTATTATTTATTTGGTCAGGTGTAGTTCAGGCTTGTATAATTTCCAGTGAAATGATAACAGTGTTCATAAGCGTAGAATATGAATGGTCATGGATTTTAAAAGTACTACACGAAACAGTTTAATAAATATGTCATTTTAAACTATATATTATATCCATCTAATAATATTACTTCCTCCATTTCACCAGACTTCATTTCTTCCTCCATCTTAAGATACGGAGTGCAGCACCTCTTTTGCTAGCTCAACGATAAGGTAATACTGAACGAAACGATGTATCTCGAATATTGCAGTTGTAGTGGTAAGAACTTTGCAAAATCGTGCACTTACTGGATATGAGTACGCCCCTGGGGTTTCTTTTATTTATTGAATTTTACCGAAATGTTTTGCTGTTATGGTACTAGACATCTGGACTTTGGTCATAGGCATAACATTATTTCGCATGATGTCTGCGGTTTCTTGTCGGTAATTTCCATCTCCAAACTTAAAATTAGGTTTTAATGTGGTACTCCTATTGTATATGCTGTATGAATATGAGCTACTTATCAATTTTACCGAATTGAACGGTGACGATATTTTGAATAGAAGGACACATGGATTTAAAATAGGAAATTTGTTCGAAAGGAAGAATTTTCAATCGAAAAGCAATTTTTTTTATTAAGAATTTGTAAATCCCTTAATTTAACACTTTACTAAATCTATTTCTTAATTAAATCTGGTATTAATAACAATACCTTAAACATGAAATAGTATATTATAGACCAAGGCAGAGAAGACATTTTTCTCAGCCGAGCAGAATTATTTCCCGAGATGCGAAGCATCGAGGGAAATAAGTTGCGAGGCTGATAAGTCTTCTCTATCGTGGTTTATATATTATTTTTTCCACTACTAGCACCTTTATTCCTTTTATAATTAATTGACTTTACATTAATTAAAAATAAAATTACAAATGCAAATATGCACAAAAATAAAGTAGTCTTGCTTGAAAACAAGAGAATAGTTAATTTCAATTGACATTTATGTAAAATATATATTTTATAATAGTGGTTATAAAATGTCCAATTTTGATGATTTGAGTGAAAACTGCACTCCTCCTGAAATTAGGGAAGGTGCAGAAAGTTATTACCAGTAAAATCAAAAGATTTTTACATGAAAGTTTATGGTGAATTTAAAGATTGGTAGCAATTGTTTTCATTATTTCCAGTAGTTAATAATGAAATATAAGTAACCACTAGGAAAGAAATTCATCTTCTTGGCTCTAAAACAAAGTAAATAATGATATCGTTTAATGCTAGTAGTGGAAAAAAGAAATTATTTTATAATTTAAATAATTTTTCAATTTTTTTAAATAATTTCTTACAGTTTCAGTATAGGGAAGTATTGATTTCATTAAAAATTCGAGATTTTGATAGAAATATATGTTCAAAAAACTTGTTTTTTAAATTTAAGTGTGTAATTTATTGCTATTTTATTTTTTGTACGTTTCCTTACATGGTTGCTATGGCAACTATAAGGTTTTTGAACTTCAACGGTGTTTCAAGTATTTGAAAAAATATTGTATACTATAGATAGAGAAACATTTGCTGAATCTAAAAACGTAAAAAAATATAAATACTATTAATATAAAGAAAGTGGTTGCCATTTAACAAACAACTTTCATTTCATTTTGACTATTTTTTCATAGAATGAATATTTACGACAATATACGTTACTTTCTACACATCCTGTATAAGTTTACGTAATTTAACCTTAATTTTCTGTTTGAGAGCCATTTAAGAAAATATAATGAAAAAATTACACATTTTCCTAATTTGTTTAATGGTCGTTTTTAAGATTCTAAAAAAGTTATGCTTTGAAATCTTTTGAGTTTTACCGAAAATTTCATTAAATAATTTTTTGTAATCGATTGTCTCAATGTATTTTTTTCCGTTTAAATAGCTTTAAAATTTATGCTGCTTGTGTTTAATAAGGTGAATAATTTGTTCAATAATTTTTCTAAAGCGTTTGTGTTGTGATTTCCTCAAGCTTAAAAACGGAATCGTTTTTCAACATGCATATTATTTAAATATTTAGCAATTGAATGTTCTTTACTTGCTGCTGCCATATTTATGTTAACAACTATGGTAACACAAACGACCCACCAATAGTAAACCTATCATTAACAACGGTCACCATGGCAACCGAGCATGGTAGGAAAACCAACGAATAGTTAGATGAACTCGTACACTTTAGCGCCATCTATATTAATTCTTCAAAACCATAAGAACACATGCTTACAGGTTATTTAATCAGGTATTTGGCAGTTAGCGATATCTTTGGCAAGTTTTAAGTTGTTAAGTTTGTGCTTGACTAGGCTATTAAATACTAGATGGCGCCACAGGTACTTTCATTTATAATTTAGTACAAATAAATTGTAAGCTCGTATTTCTTGCGGTTTGAGAGATGCATTCAGCATTTTATTCAAGAACATTTTATTCATGACAACTGTGATTAATGCGAGTTAACAATTTCTACTTTTAATAAGCCTCAAAATCGTTATTTTTCAGAATATTTAACAATACACAGGGTGTTCTATTTCGGTTGTTTCCTGAAAAGTATGAGAGAGTTTGATACGTGGATTTGGTAGAAAATGTGTTCCTATACCATACTTTCGAATAGAAGCGTTCTAAAGTAAATAACAAGATAGCTAGCTGTAAGCTGGTGCCGAATGTGTTAGTTGTTGGACGTTGCTATCGTTTTCTTGAAATTTTTGCTTAATGTGTAGTTCTGATAAACTTGATTTTTATTTAATATTTTAAGTAAATTAATTAATAACTTCAACGGATATTTATTTTAATCTTATACGTATTTATTGAGTATAAATAAAATACTTTTTGCTTCTACAATATTTATTTATTTTAACCTTATATAAGTATTTCGACATGTTTACATGCAATTGTTATATTGCAAAGTAAACAGTTAGTCCATATAATGTGGGATCGAAGTAAATTTAATTGTATCGGATCGGATGAAGTTGGGATATTCGGAAAAATTTTTTGAATGGCTAATTTGTAATCTTTTTCTTTAATTAATGTATCAACAAGTTTAGTATTTATTATAACTATTACTATACATATATGCAATATATTTAATAATTGAAATGTCTCTTATTATAATGAATTTCATCTAAAGGGACTGTTAAAACGCTATGTATCATGGACCTGTATGCTGCTAATTTATGTGCTTTATGATGACACGCATCGTGTGGTATTGTAACGTCTATTAATGGACTTATTTTGTTTGATTTCTACTGTAAATTTTATGTTTAGGTGTAAGCTGTTAATAAAAATTAAAAATTCATTACATACTTCAACTGAACTATCAAACCATGCTAAAATGTTATAATAACATAACGAAACCAAAATATAACTTTCTCAGACTGATTTGATTCGAATATTTGATCTTCTGGATTTTCCATAAATATATTAGCTAAAACACTTCCAATTTCCAATTTCACCTCTTTTAGATGATTTGAGAAAATCGGGCATTTACACATTAAATTGTTCGAATTGTAATCCGGTTTATACAGGCCAGACAATTAGAAATTTTGATATTAGGTATAAAGAACAGGTATGTTGTTACAAATACAAACACCCACATACATCCAAATACGCTAAACACTTGCTAGACCACAATCATTCAATGACATCTAATAACGCTATAAATTGTTTACGCTTTTGTGACGATAAACGTAAATTAAATATACTAGAATCTTTTGAAATTCACAAACATTTAAAATCTGCGCTGTTAATAAAGGAGTAAATTGATTTCTTAAATTCACCTTTATTAGACATTTTGGAATAAGAAATCAAGTGATCTGCAGACGATTACCAAGATCAAGTCACCAAGTTCTATTGTTGCTATATCAACACTAACTGTTTACTTTTTAATACAACCTTTGATAATAGCATGCAACCATGTCGAAATACGTATAAGGTTGAAATAAATAAATATTGTTGAAGTAATAAAGTATTTTATATACCTAGAATCAATAAATATGGACTTCAACGATGTAAAGCTAGAATTTATAAATAAAGAACTACACTGCGATGCAACAAGTTTTCGTTAATTTTAACCAGATTATTTTTCAATTCATTCTTGGTATGACTGTTAAGAAAGCAGACATTTTTACAACTCGCACATCTGTTTAAAATACTGACACATACCATTTTTGTAGCAAGCAATCCGTTTTACTAATATGTTAAAGGAAAAGTATCCTTTCTCCTGTTAGCAATTAATATGCCAATACAACACAAATTTGATTATTGCCGTTTTTTTACCATTGCATTTTTTGTTATCAATAAATAGCCAGTTTTGAAAAGAAAATTTAGTTACTAGGTATTTTGAAAGAACATATTTGAGCAGTCTGCGAAGATATATAAAAGCCTATGATCAGATGAACAATTTTGATATATTTTTTAATGGCTAATTCTTTCACTTTAATTAACTTATAATAAAGTTGAATATTATAACAATTATTGAACGCAATTTTTCTATTATAACTAGTTTTATCTAAATAAACCGTTAAAGCCCTGTATATCATAAACCTGTATGCTGCTAGTTTATGTGATTTATGATGACAAGAATCGTGTGGTATTGTAATGTCTGTTTGTGCAGGTTTTCTATAAATACAAACAAACAAACAATATTTTAGATTTTTTATTTAATTTAGAGTATCCCTTTGGAATTATTAGTAATTTTTCTAACTTCTAACGTACTTATTTGAAAATATGTACTCGCCAGTTGCTGGCAGACTAACACGCACAAATAAACCATAAAATACTACATTTTTAATAGGTATTTTGATGACTTTATTGTTCCTAATCTGTAACTATTGTTTTCACTTTCCTCGCTGTACGAAGTATAGCTATAGAGGAGGAAGGTATTGTGATCGTCAGGTGGATTTGAAGCAAATGTGTTCATGTGGTCCAAAAGAAAGGTATTTTTATGGCAAACATTGTTAATATAAACATTTTGATTACTAAGCAGGTTTTAGGGCCTTGGGAGACCGATAAAGCGGACCCTGCAGAGGTGTCTGTGTGCGTGTCTGTATACACTTTACAGTCCAGACAACTTAACGCAAAAAAACCACATTTGGTTCAAAGATTGCTAATTGTAGTAAGATGACACCAAAAACAAATGAGGTTGGTCCGTCAAGAAAATAGGGCGGGGAGGGGTGCTCTATGTCAAAATAGACGCGCTCGGAAACGAACTTTAGATTATTATTCCACACATATCGAATGGTCGATCTGCGCAAACGCGTTATCCTATAACTACTCACTACTCTTCACCATCGATGTTTTGTTTTTCAAAATTTACAAATTTCTGCTTCGAAATTGGTATGAACATGTTAAACGACAATAGGGACAACTTCCCATTGGGAACACCACTGGGAGGTTTCCTTTTGGTCGTTTACCTGAACAGATTAATCCAGTAGTCGCAAAAAAAACACAAGATATCATAAAACTACTTGATTGCTTTTGAACATGGGGTGGAACTGAGGGGGGGGGGGTGCTATTTCAAAACAGATGCGCAAGCCCAATCTTCTTACCAGATCTAGTGTCCCCCGACGAATTTTCGATATTAAAAAAAAAAGAAACTTCGGCATCAAAATGCCAAAAGGAACAATCTTCCATTGAGAAAGCACCTTTGAGAGGTCGTTTACTTGAACAGTTTAATTGGATAATTTCAACGAATAAATATTGTTTACAGTTAACAAATACTAAAACAAATTCCATATTTTGAAAAAAATTTCATAAACAAATTGTTTTAAAATTTTCAAAATTTTACGAAATCTTTGAAATTTTAGATTATTTCAAAATTTTTAAAATAATCAAAATATATAAAATTTTCAAAAATTTTCACTTGTCAAGAAGGTTTTAATTTTCAAAAAATTTCAAGACTTTCTAAAATTTTCAAAATTTTATAATTTTAAATTATTTTTATATATTCTTCACAAATTTGCAAACCTTATTTAAAAAACTTTCAAAGTTTTAAAAAATTTCAAACATTTTCAACTAAAATTTTTAAGAGTTTTTACTGTTTTCCCGAATTTTCAAAAAGTTTTCAAAATTTTTAACATTTTTTACAAATTTACCGCTTTTAAAAATTTCAGCTAGGTATTCGAAATTTCAAGTTTTTAAAATTTCCAAATTAATATTTTCAAAAATTTAACTTTTCGTAATTTTCGAAATTTTCAAAAAAAGTAAAATTTTTGATACTACAATATGTTGAAATTTTCAAAACTCAAAATATTTTATATTTTCAAACATTTTCATAATTTCCCAACTTTTCAATTTTAACTGTTCTTATTCCACAGTTTTTAGTTCTGTTGGTTTAATTTTATTTTCGTGATTTTTTTCCAAATCATTCTGCTCTCTCATCCCAGATTTTTCAGTGTGCTTCACTTGACCATCCACACATAATATGATAAATTGACAGTCGTTTTGTATTGTTAGAATGAATAACAATCAGTGGTCGAGGAACAATGTTGTTATTGTCATCTTTTGATTACCTTATTTTAATCGGGTGCATCATGCATGTTAAAATAACATGCGAGTCATAAACACGAGAGAAAACACGGCCGAGTTGGGAGAAACTTACTTTTACCTATTAGGTAGTAGGTACTTACATATTATATGCATGCGTATATACATCTGAATCAAAAATAACAGTTAAAGAATTGCAAGAAAAAAAATTGAGCTTGTAACTTAAACTTTCCCTTTGGATTCGTGATTTTGGAAAGTAATTTAAAAAAAAATTGTTTTCATTAAGCAAAAATTCAGTTATGTAAATATAAAATGTAAAATAAAACAAAGGTCATGTATAAATATGGTAAATTAATATAATTGATGTCAATGATGTCTAATTTACTTTATTCACAAACAGTTATAATAATAATAATGGTAATTGTAATTTTATAGCTCGAAATTGCATGTATTTAATAATCTCTATTATACAAAAGTAGCTAGTGTCGCTGGTCCTGTGGTACGCACTTTATGTTTAGGCTGAGGAAATGTGGAGGTCCTGAAATGCATTTGATAATGTGCCTTCTATAGGACAAAATTTCAATAGAATTTCTAGGTGTAGCCATGAGTTGTCCAATCTCTTGCGTCGCGTCGGTGATAAGCCTTAGCAGCATAAATAGGCCGCCGGTAAATAAATACAGGGTGAGTCGACACGGCTACGCTACGGGGCGATAGAGTATTGTTTATTAATAGAATACTCTGTACATGTTTGAGTATTTTTTACATTGTTTAAAATTGCTTTTTGTATCAAAATTCTGTTGCGGTGTTGCCAACTTATTTAACTTTTTTTTTAAATTTGACATTTGCCGTCTGCTAATCTAAAATCTGCAAGAGTCGTATTTTCATAGATTAAACAAACCTTTTTTATTAAATTTTACCATGTGCTATGGATAATAAAAAATAATCGCCAAAATAAGGACCAAATAATGAAATCGATTTTAGATTTCAACGAATAATATTGTTTTCAATTAATCAATACTAAAAACAAAAAAAATATCAAAACAAAAATTTAAAAAATTTTATGAAATTAAAAAAATAATAAACAAAGTATTAACTCAAAATCTTTTTAAAAATTTTCATCTTTTTCCAACCGTTTTAAAATTTTTGTTTTTCAAAATTTTTTACTTTTTGAAGGTTTCAATAATTTTTAAGTTTATTTTTTTTTAATTTTTAACATTTTACAATATGTCTAAAAAGTTGGTGATGCTGACAAATCGGCAATCTTACTGATTTTAAGTGAAGACTTTGCAAATAACCAAATCATCGAAAGATTCTTTAGAGGCGTTTGCAGACTAAAACCAACCAAACCAAAGTAAGACAAAACTTGGGATACTGCACTAGTACTGGTCTTCATTACTAAGTTATACCCTTTACAATCATTAAATTTTAAACAATTACCTGAAAAACTAGTAATTTTACTAGCAGTGATTACCGCACATGGGGTACAAACATTATCCTTAATAAGCATTGATAACAATATTACTTCAGTACCTTCAGGCATAGAAATCAGAATATCGGATTTAATAAAGACTTCAGCACCAGGAAAGTTTCAATCATTTTTTCTCCTTCTTTATACCTAAATTATGTGCAGTAAAAACATTACAATTGTGTTTTACTTGCAGGCAGTTCTTTGTAAGGTCGTTAATCGGAACCGGGATTAGACCTGCTTTTTTGGTATAGATTTTTTCTAAACACTTTTTGAACTTTTAAACACATAGCGTTGTAGTGCATCTAAAGACAAATTAAATGCTTTTTTACCAAATGCTGTATCTTCAAAATAAAGGTCGCTGGGAATTTTGGAAAGTTTAAACTTTAATGCTCGATTACTCAAAAACAAAATATCCAATCAATACAAATTATTATATTATTTGATAGCCCTTAATAAGTGTAATTGAGTGATTGAAAAACATTTTTGGAAATTCTAAATATACTAGCGGCTCAAAATTTCCGGCAGTTACGTGATTTTAACTACGCTTATCAATTAGCTCTAATAAAAAAATATTTTTCTTTTTTGCATATTTTTGATAACTCTATAAATAAAGTTGTCATCACCATTTTCGCGAGCGCATTAATTATCTTAGCGCTGGTTACGTAGTAGGAGTAAGCGCCGCCCGTGTCTACGTAACCAACGCCTTGAGTCTGCAGCGGGCTTATACCGGCTCGATTAGATGTAAATTTCCATCACTTCTTGACGCGAGAATATTTAAAACGTAAAATGTATGGAAAAGTACCAGCGACCCGTTTCGCCCATTTTTGTTTTTTTATCAGATGTCGCACGCTTTTCAGCGCCTGATTTGTGTTTGTTCTTTGATTTGTTCTTAAAAGCATATTGTAATTAGACAAATAAAACGATAAATTAAATATTTTTACCATACATCAGAAACCGGAAAACTTTGAGCTTAAACTTTTAGGTAATTATTGCACTGGCACTCATACAATATTATACGTATAATACACCAATACAGAGATGTTACTTCTTTGAGAAAAAAACTGAAATGATTCCAGTCAATAAATATAAATATTTAAATATTTTTTACTACCACTCTAATAATAATTCTCAGATTTCGTTTTGTTTATTGAATACTTTGACTTTGTGGCGGATCGGCAGAGAGGGTCAAGAGTACACGTGCGTGGGTCCGTTCCAGTTCCAGGAACCGAGTTTATTAATATTAAAGTTTAAATAATAATATGAACGCTTTGCACTTTGCTAATCAAGTCGGCTATATTACATTCCCATGTAAGGGTATTATTTTACATTATTTGGAGATAAATATTTAAACTTAAAATAATACTTTTTAGTATTTCAGTCTTGCTTAGAAATAAATATTTTTTATATGGATAAAGATTTTGTTTCCTAATACACGGCCACAGGGGCCCGCCAGCCCTGGGGCCCGTCGGTGCAACGCACCGATTGAACCGACGTTAAATGCGCCCCTGGTATACAGACAGACAGACAGACACACAAACACCTTTGCAGCGTCCGCTTTATCGGTCTTCCAAGGCCCTAAATCATGCTTGTTAGTCAAAATGTTTAGGTTAAAAATGTTTGCCATAAATGTACGTTTCTTTTAGGCATAACTCGTATATCGGCCAGTGAACTAAAAGCGAAAAAAAAATCGCTAAACGGGCGCATTAGCTCATAATCCAACCTGACGCTTACAATACCTTCCTCTACAGCTATACTTCGTTTAGCGAAGAAGGTAAAAACGAAACATATTTAGAACAGCAATTAAAAGACGAATAAGAATATTCAAAAATACACAGGATGTTCTATTAAAAAAACATAAGCTTAGTATGCCACTATGCAACCCCTGTATAATTCAAATAATTTTAAAATGTACTTTTCTTGGATTCTTAACACATTTATTTAAAAAAAAGCTTCTGTATTTTAGTAGTAAAAGAGATATCGACCACCGCGGACTTTTTGACTCACCCTATATACCGAATATAGAATACAGGGTTAGTCCCATGTAAGGAAACAGCACGATTTTGACGTAAATATTAATTTTACAATAAAAAAAACCTTTAGCAGAGTTAATTTATTAAATTTAAGCGTATCCTTATTATACGCTATTAAAAAAAAATTATGCAATGCTTCTTAATTAGTGACGTCACTAAATTTTTTTTCAAATTTTAGTTTGTTTTAAATTTTAATTTTCCGACATTTCTTAAAATTCACACAATTCAAACTACATCAATCTAAAATATCGTTCGGACAATAATCATATCGAAACAGAAATTAAAAGTAAGTTGGCAGCATTGATTGGGCCGTGATTGATGACAAAATGTAACCCACCCATGATGGTAACTGTTTGATGTATTAATATTTAACAAGAACTAATTGCTGTATAATCGCTGTTTGTCGGGTATAATACCCGTGAAATGTTTGAGGATCCTCAAAAACTGTTTAGTCATATTCTAATAATTTATCAGGAAGGTAATAAAGGCCCGTAATAACCTCCGTGCAACCACAAAATTGTTTCCATACCAAATAAAATTTCCCCAAACGCATTTACGAGAAACGTACCTATAACGTTTATTGTTAATTATATTCTCTCTGGATTCCCAAAATTTGACGTTATTGATTTTCTTGTAAATTTAATTAAATTTAATTTTCGTATACCTACAGGGTGTCTAAGATAAGGAGTGCATGCATGGGGATCTCGTAAACGGTAAGAGATAGACATTCGGTTAAATGAGAAGAATTGTTCAGCATCTCAAGCACTACTACACTGTAACCTGAAAAGGTTGATAACTCTACCTTTAAAGGCATTACCTATATCCAACCTTAAGGTATAATATAAATACCTTGTAGTAAGGTATAATGCAGTCATTTTACCTTAACCGATATTATTGTACCTTAGTTAAAGGTATAAAATTCTACCTCAAAAGGTATATCGTTCTACCTGGAGGTCAAATTGGTGTTTAATGCGGAGGTATAAGAAAAAACCATGGGGTACATTTTTTAACCTCAACCGACTTTAATTTATCTCACGTTGAGGTAGATAATTCCACGTCTAGGTATAAATTTATACCTCAACGCCTAAACCGTTACTAATCCAGAGGTAGAAGAAAAAACCTTGGATCATTTTTTTAAACCTCTAGCGATTTTAATATACCTCATTATAAGGAATAAAATTTTACCTCCTTAGTATAACATTATTCGTTAAGCCAAATATAGTGCAAAAATAAATTTAATTTTTAATTGAATTTTAATCTTACAAACCTTTTAAAATCCTTACTTTTTCTACTGTATTTTAATTTTTATTAGCTGTGTAAAGATCTTCCAACACATTAAATTATTTTCGCTTCAGAAAGACAATGAAATAAATCAGATGTAAAAGTGAATACATAATTATATTTATTGATTTAGTTTAGTCGAAATATAATACTTAACATATTAAAAATAATATTAAACAAAAACAAAACGATATACAAAAATAATTAAACATTTTATTAAGGACCAACGCAATCTGTGCCTTGTATTGACGTAGCGGCTCTTCCAGCTCACAAACATTGGCCGACAAAAAACTTTAAGGTTTTGCTGTACTTTTTGGGTACTGCATGTTTAATAAAAAAATAATGGCTACAGTAGCTTTTAGTGCCTCTCTGGACTTCACCTCGTATACTTTTGTATGATCCGCACACACATAGGATGTGGAATTATTTGGGCCGAACCACGATGCTTCCTCTGCCGCTACCGGCACAATTAGAAGATAGTATTCCAGGCTCCTGCAATTGAAAGAAAATGTGCATTTAGAATAAACTCCTTTTTTGCATAATATTTTTATAAACTGACTTTTTTAATTAGTTGGAGAGGATTTTCCTTGAATAAGAGTGGCAATAGTATTAGAAATGATTCCCCTTCGGTATCTGAAAGTACACACAATAATAATTAGTTCAACACCTGTACTGTCGATATTTCGTATGCTTGCCAGATAAATTTAAATTGCAGACTTTGTCGATGGTCTTAATTTTCATCATAGTTCGGGTGTTTTAATAAACTTAAGATTTTTGTTCTTTTTGCCTCGTTGAAAAACAATTCCATTCTATTGGAAATACTCTCTTTGAAAAACAGCTGGCAATTGTTATTTGAACATTAAAATTTGTTTTATAAACTCCTTTGCAAAGTTGTAGTTCATTTCATCTCCAACAATCTGATCAGCATTATCGAAACTATCAATATTTGCATGTGAAGGATACTCATTGATACTTAAATTTTATATTTATAATACAGTCATGTTTTCGGTAGCATTTAATAACATACTTGTGGTCCTTCTTACAATGGACAATATAAGAAGATACACGCTGGTATGCTTTTAAACAGCCATCAATGTAACATACTATAGTGCATTGCGTTAAATAATAATGGGCAAACTTCGTATGTTGCAACATCAATTGCAAATGAAAAAAGTTTTACCACCGATATAACAATCGTACATATTTAGTTTGTAAAATAATATAAATAAGAAATTTAACTTACCACTGCAGGAAACAACGTCCATTTAAGTTTAACACTTTTAACGTTCTAAACACTTTGACTCGGCTCGTCAACTTTGATGCCAGTCCATAGATATAAATACAACCCGAAGTGCAATTGTTACCTACCCTCGAGCTATTTTACCGTACTTCCACTACCTTGATACAATGGCAGGTAAACCCAACATTCCAAAGAACAACTTATCTATGCGTCATGCTTTCGTCATAGCTATAGCGCAGTGGCGAAGGTCCAGTTGCCAAACAAAAAGCCTTTAAAAAACGATGGCAACTTTTACTGTTAAGATAGAATAATTAATAAATAAATATTCTTACTCGACATATAAAAAATAAAATTCTGATTAGATATGTTTGGTATGTTTTTTTTAATACCCGATTGTTTTCAGCATAGCGAAAAAAAGTTCAAATAATAGCCGCTACGTCAATATACAAGGCACAGATTGCGTTAGTCCTTAATAAAATGTTGTAATCATTTTATTTAATGTTTATTTATAAAAAATTTCTGCTTAAAAGGTATTTTTTTATTCCACAAAGGTAGAAAGTAATAAGTATCGGTTAAGGTATTTTATTATCGTTGAAGACGTTTATTTTTCTACGTTTATTTCGATATTTGAGGTAGAATAAAACACCTTAAGTTGCAAGGTTTAAATAAATCTCTTGGGGTATTTCTTTCATCCTTTAATTCCGTACTATACCTTTAAAGGTAGATACAAATACCTCAATGTTTGAATTATACCTTTTTTCAACCTTAAAAAATAACAGTGTATGATCCACATTCAAATCTTAGAATTTTTTCTTAATTTTCAGTACAGACTGAAAAAACCTTTCAGTTTTCATTTTTTGTGTATAATTTGGTTATTATCAAAGATAGCGCAAAGCGGTTTTAACATTATTAAGACACTTTTTATGCACAGAATTCGAATCTCAAATTATAATTTTTATAGGACGTTCAATTTTTAACATATTAACATTAACTTCGCTTTTTTAAACATACGTCAAAGGCGACCATGTCATCATTGAATGGAGCTCTTTTTTTCCTTTTCTTTGATATAAGGTTTGATTGGTTTATTTTTACAAATAACGGAGTTATAAGCAAGAAACCTTTTTTTAAATAGTAGGCTGTGAAAAACTGCTTGCGCTATCTTTGATAATAATCAAATTATATACAAAAACGAAAACTAAATATTTTAATGAGTATCTGTATATAAAATACTTAATTACTTTAACAATATCTATTTATTTTAACCTTATACGTATTTCGGCATGTTTACATGCCATTGTCAAAGGTTATATGAAAGTAAACAGTTAGTGTTGTTATAGCAATAGAACTTTGTTACTTATCTTGGTAATTGTCTGCAGATGACTTGATTTCTTATTCCACAATGTCCAATAGAGGAGAATTTAAGAGATCAATTTGCTCATTGATTAACGGTACAGTTTTTAAATGATTGTACATTTCAAAAGCTTCTAGTATATCTAATTTACGTTTATCATCACAAAAGTGTAAACATTTTATAGTGTTATTAGATGTCATTGTGTTCTATTAAGTGTTTGGCGTAATTGGATTTATGTGGGTGTTTGTATTTGTAACAACGTACGTGTTCTTTATACCTAATATCAAAATTTCTTATTGGCTGGCCTATATAAACCGAATTACAATGCGAACAATTTAATTTGTAAATGCCTGATTTTAGCAAATCGTCTGTTTTTGATTTTGCATTAAACAAAGTGTTTAAGATGTTCCTAGTTGTTTTAAAGCTTACTTTATATTTATTTGTTTTGTTTATAATTTTAGCAATTTTTTCTGATTTGTCACCAAAATATGGGATCGAAGCATATTTAATTGTATCGAACGAAGTTAGGATATTCGCATAAATTTTTTGAATGGCTAATTTATAATCTTTTTCTTTAATTAATGTATCAATAAGTTTAGTATTATAACCATTACTGTATGCAATTTGTTTAATAAGTGAAATTTCTCTATTATAATTAATTTCATCTAAAGGGACCGTCAAAGCGCTATGTATCAGGGACCTGTATGCTGCTAATTTATGTGTTTTATGATGACAAGAATCGTGTGGTATTGTAATGTCTGTTTGTGTAGGTTTTCTATAAACTGAGTACTCAAATTTATTAGTTGAATTAATTTCTATGTTTAAATCTAAAAAGTTAATGGACTTATTTTGTTCAGTTTCTAGTGTAAATTTTATATTTGGGTGCAAGCTGTTAATAAAAATTAAAAGTTCATTAATTAAATCAAATAAACTATTAAAACATGCTAAAATGTCATCAACATAACGAAACCAAAATATAACGTTCTCAGATTGATTTGATTCGAATATTTGATCTTCTAGATTTTCCATAAATATGTTAGCTAAAAGAGGTGAAATTGGACTTACCATGGGTAAACCATCTTTTTGGAAATAAATTTTATTATTAAAAGTAAAATAATTTTGATTGGTGCAAAGTTCAAATAATTAAATCAACTCAGTCCGTTTTATTAACTCAACATTTTTGTTAATAAGAATATCATTTAACAAAGGAATACACTCTTGAGGAGGTATTTGGGAAAACATATTAGTAACATCAAAACTAACTAGCTTGCTTTGTGGTGGTAAATGTAAGTTAGACAACTTTTTGATTAATTCGGAAGAATTTTTAACTGAATATTTTGGTTTATAATCAAAACTGGTAACTATATTATTTAGTATTTTTGCTAGCATATGGTTGGGTGCATTTATGTATGATACTACTGGTCTAATGGGCATGTTGGGTTTGTGTATTTTTAATAAACCGTATAGTTTTGGTGGTTGTGGATTTGGATTTATTATTTGTCTTTTTTGATAATCTGTTAAACAAATCTGGCAATTTTCTAATGTTTGCTTTAATTCTTTTTGATAATTTTTGGTAGGATTACTAGTTAAAGTTTTTAAGTTTGAATTGGTTATGAAATCATTAATTTTTTGTAAGTAAATGTCATTGGGTAATATAACTAACGTGCTTCCTTTATCTGCCTTAACAGAAACCAGATTATTTATTGACATTTTTTCTTTAATCGATTTAAGTAATAAATTATTTTGATTATTTATTTTATTTTTTGATTTATTGGTATTGACTGACATCTCTTTTAATAAATTAGCAATTTGAAATTTTGCATATAGGAAATGTCTTTCTATAAGAATCAATTCAGAATTGACGGCTAAAATGTCTTTAATATTATTGGTAAATTTTGGAAAAGGGGCAAACTTAAAACCCTTATTTAGGAATTTTATCTGTTGGTCATTGAAATCTGTGTTTGATAAATTTAGAAAACGAGGATGAAAATTTATTGTTGTGTCAGGTTTTGTGTGTGGTTGAAGTGCACGTGTGTGTTGTTCTAATCTCGAAAGTTTATTTTTCTGTATTGTGTATTTTTTTAAATATTTTAGTTTTTTCAGTACTGAAAATTAAGCAAAAGTTATAGGATTTGAATGTGGATCAAAGTAGTACTTGAGATGCTGAACGATTCTTGTCATTCAACCGAATCTCTATCTCTTACCGTTTACGAGATCCCCATGCATGAACTCCTTATCTTGGACACCCTGTATTGTCGTTTATTTACATGTGAGAAAACTATAAGAAGTGTACCCTTAATTTATCATGAAATACAGGGTGATTCATAATTAAGATGCAAATTTTACTTGTGTGTAGAACATCGAAGGTTTTGCGTTTTTCTTTATGCGTCAATTTGTAAGGTAGCTGTGAGATGCCAACAAAGAGTGGGGTAGAGTGGGGGTGTAGTAAATTTCGTTTAGTAATGATATACCTAAAACCGTTGATCCAGAATTATTTAAATTTAGCACAGAGCCTCAGAAAATATATTATTGAAATATTGCTGTTTAGGTATTGCTACTGTGGTGTCTAAAGAGAGCTGATGATAGCACTCACTGTCTTTGTTTTTGCTTATAAGTATTATATTTTGTTCGTTTATTTCTTGTAATTTTTGATCTTAGATCTTACACCACAAAGATCAAACAGTTTCTTCGGTGGTTTTACAATTTTCCAAAAAATTGTATGAAGTACCGTTCAACAAATGCATATCTTCAAGTTTTTAAAATGTAACGCCCTCTTCCACGACAAAATTTACAAAAAAACGATTGAAAGAAAACTCGAAACTCAGAAGACACAGTGAACAACGACAAAGGTACAAGACGAGTGCGATTATCAGTTTCGCACACAAGCAAAATTTCCAGAAAACATGTTCAAAACATCTATTTCAGTTTTTTAAGCAAATTGTTGGTGCAAATTAATCTGTCTGTCTGTGCGTTTGTCTGTATGTATGTCTACAGTCGAGACGCCTTAACGCAGAAAAACCAAATCTGGCTCAAAGATTGATAATTGCAATAGGATGACACCGCAGGAAAATGAGGTTGGTCCGCCAAATAAAAGGTATTAACGCGCTCGAAAAAGAACCCTAAAAACAAAATTTGGGTCAAAGATTGATAATTGCAATAGGATGACACCGCAAGAAAATGAGGTTGGTACGTTAAAAAAATATAAACGAGCTTAAAAAAAAACCTTAAATTCGTATTCTACGCATGTCGAATAGCCGATCTGCGCAAACGCAATCATCCTATCAACCCCGCTGCCCGCCGCCATCGATTTTTTGTATTTTTAACTGTAATTTACAAATTTCGGCTTCAAAATCGGTATGAGCATTAGCAAATGACAATACGAACAACTTTCCATTGAGAAAAAATTACCGAAAGGTTTTTTTTTGTCATTTACCTGTTTAATTGAGTAATCTCCAAAGATCTATAGGACGTGAAAAATCGACTTTGAGATTTTAATGGATAAACGTTGGTTGCAACTAGAAAACGCAAAATATCTTAAAAGTGGACGACTGCATTTAAAATGGGGGGTGCTTTACTTCAATCTAGACGCGCTCGGAAAAGAACTTTAGATTAGTATTCTACACATGTCGAAATTCCACAATATCAAAATATTTCAAACCTTTTTAATTTTCAAAAATTATCAATAGAAAAAAATTCTTAACTTTTCACAGAACTTTTAAAATTTCCGAGTAATTTCCAAATTTCCAAAAAAACTTTTATATATTTTAAAATTTTCAATACTTTCAAAATTTTCAAAACCCAAAATATTTTACATTTACAAAAAATTTTCAAAAACTGCAATTCTAAAATTTAACGAAAAATTTGATAGTAATCAAAATTGTAGTAGGTGCATTTAAATTCAGAAAATTTATCTAACATTGTTACCTACTCTTTTATACAATTGTATTAGAACACATGAAGGAGGGGTACAAACATTTTTTATTTACAAAAATTGACTGTATTATGGTAGAATAAAATTCCGTTGCTTTTTGCGAAATAGCTTTGTATTCATCGTGAAAACCCTTCTCCTTTCCCTGCTTCTTCTTTTTTAAACGGACCGATCTCATTTTCCATACAGCCACTACCATATACTGCATATCAGACAAAGCAGAGCATCACTTAATTTAATCTACTTTTGATAGACATATTCCTTAATATGTACTAGCGAAATTCGTGGGCTACGCTCCCTACTTTATTGTTTATTTTGTTGGTACGCAGTGAGCTGCGAATCGGAGTCCTAGTCTATATTCCATATTAAATCCGGATACTTCTTCCTTCGGATACTTTCAGTGAGCGCGCATTCAGTAACATGCCTTAGATCTCGACACAGGTTATGTAATTATATATCTGGCAATAAATTTGCTACCATTGCGTGTAAGAGAATAGCGTGGGGCGTAGTCCGTAGGTTCGGGTACTTTTATATATTAATTTGCGATGGCTTTAATTCTGGTAACCGTAAATGCGAGCGTTTGTTATTTTAACTGGAACTCTCAATATTTGGGTCAATGAAATATAGCATTTGCTAACGTGATCGTCCATTCTTGCAGCTGCTAGACATGTTTACAACATTCTAAGCAAAATATGTTTAAGTTGTTTTGTATACTGTAAGAACCCGCTTGGTTTTAGTATTGGAAACGAACAGACAGACTCATAATATGTCATAAGAAAAATTAAAATTCGTTTCCCGTTATAAGCGCTAAAATTTGTTGTTGCTGGTTTGATTGTCTATTTATATTGTACGCATGAGTAATCCATTTGTCCAACTATTGTCTTTACTTGCCATAGTTGTATGCTCCCAACTTGCGATAAACAAATGCTGTTTCTAATAAAATTGTAATAATGTTCTGTGTGCAATGCTTTTATTATAATAATTGTCTGTTATTGAATGAAACTATATCAACTGTGCTGTGCAAGATTAACAAACCACCATAATGGAATTAAGCCATAAATAATCAAATTATAGCAACAGTAGTGACAGCAACATAAACATTCCTCGAAAACAGATATAAAGGTTCGTCATCTTGTTATAGTGATAAATTTTGTTGAGATGCAAGAGCCCGTCGTCGTGTTATTGTGGGACGGTTAGAGATTTAATATATAAAATATTGTCAGCTTTCTGAGTGTTCGCACCTAACTAAGGGTTGTATTTCTCACTATAAAGATGTCTAGCCAGTTATAAAATCGGCATCAGTAATTACTAATCAATATTCTATGAATCTTATAGTACCTACTGGAGCTACAGTTATAAAATATAATTTTAATAGATGTAATATAAAGTACCTATGCATTTTTGAAGTACGTAAATGTCCAGAAAGAAGCGGAAAACGAAAAAGGGAGACACTCTTAATTCGTGTTCTTTTTTTGCTGTACGTGCAACAGGGTGGCTACTTATTACCCAACCCCACTAATTCCTCCCAACATTATAAATTTCTATCTTATTTTCCCGATAAAAAAATTTACATATCTTAAATCACACCGGTCCGGGGCCGCTATCTTCATCTGCACCTTCGTATACGTATCGTCAAACACATGCTAAAGTATATCAGCGATAAGCTACGCTTACAAGCAGATTTAAGTAGGTAGTAAAATTTTGCCCCTTCTTTGTCTTATCCTTTGAGGAAAGTTCTGGCTCCTTGTCCACCTGAGACTGCTCCGGCGCCACTTAAACACACCTCTACCTTTACAGCACCGGCACATCAAGTAACCCGCGGCTGCCGTCAACTCCTCTTAAAGGTTCCCGTAAAACTTGTTAGAGGCGTCCAAATAGCGGTTTTCTAAGTTTCGTTGTATATCGATATACAATGTAATAGTACAATGTATGGAAAAAAAATGCCGAGCAGAAGTTTAGGGTTTAAAAGCTGTGATGGTCGTTTGATTGAAGGAAGAAACGTCGCGAGGGAAATACCCACCTTGACTGGATTATATGATCAATGTAGAAATTTGCGACGGATGTTATGATTAATATTTTCAAGATTTATAAATCCAAGATTAATGTCATAATTTTTTTGAAAAAATCGAAACGCATGAAGTGGAAAATTTTAGAAATTAGAATTACGAACTTGTAAAGACCAAGAAAACTAGAAATTTAATTATTTAGAGCTTTATCGCAGTAAGATGTGTCTTTCAGAATAGATGCAGAATCTGAAAATAACAAAAAAAATTCCGGGCCCGGAAACGCTTCGTTTCGGAGTTACAGTCTTATAGAGGCTGTAACACTGTTGGGAAGTGTTTCCGGACCTATGTTTATAAACTATTTTAATGATTTGATGTATAGAGTTTACTCTCAAAGTTTTTAGAATTTATTTTAGCCCCTAAACGCTTAGATCTTCATGGCAACTCGATTTTACAAAAACATTGAATTATTTCGAACGCTGCGCTGTTAGATTTAGAGTACTGTTTTGTCTGTTTTTATGGAGAAAAAAAATTTCCTAACCATAACTTCAAAACCTAGAATATTACGTAACCCAAACATCCACGGAAAAATATTTTCAACGTAAAAAGTCTAGAAGAAATTACCACTAGTTTAAAAATTATTGTGTCTTCATTTGTTGAGTATCTTTTATAAATACTACTATATTATACTATCTATAAAATATCCAAGTAAAAATATAAGCAGGAATAATATTTACGTAAAATATATTTAAAAACATATCCAAGTAAAAAATATCCGCAGGAATAATTTTCGCGAAAAATACTCAGGGAAGGAATATCGCGGAAAAAATATTTAAGGAAAAACTATTCAAGTAAAAAATAATAATTTCTGTACATAGTAACATTGTGTTCTCTACAGTTACAATACAAAATTTCTTTCCGATCTGCTTATTCGCTTTTGGGTAAGAAAACGTCAAAATTTTCAAATAACGTAGGCTAATTAAAAAATGTGTAAGGGAAAATATCAGCAGAAATAATTTTCACGGGAAAGGTATGCCCTCAAAGAATATTGTAGATAAAATATCCAATGAAAAATATTCGTATGTATAATATTAAGGGAAAAAATCTACGGAAAAAATATCCTAGAAAAAATGTTACAGGAAAAATATCCGCAAGAATAATTTTAGCTGAAGAAATATTCATCGAAAGAATATTGTAGAAAAAATGTCTAAGGAAAAAATATCCGCGTATATAATATTCAGGGAAAAAATCCAAGGAAAGAATACTCTAGAAATAATATCCAAGAAAAAATATCCACAGCTATAATTTTCACGAAAAAAATATCCTAAGAAACGTATCTATGGAAAGAATATTCTTCAAAAAAAATCCATGAAAAAATATCAGCAGGAATAATTCTCGCGGAAAAAGTATTCACCGAAGTAATATGATACAAAAAATATTCAAGGAAAAATATTCACACTAAAAATGTTAATAACAATATCATAGAAAACAATATCCACGGAAAAACTATACTAGAAGAAATTAGCAAAAGTTTTAAAATTGTTTTGTCTACAGATTTTGAGCAATTTTTCGTTATAGTTAGTATATTGAAAATTTTGTCGCTTCCTAGTTTTTATGGTATAAAAATTATATTTCAAATCAACGTAGCTGCAATTAAAAAATATCCCAGAAAGTATATTTACGGAAAGATTAATCTAACCAAAAATGTCCAAGAAAAAATTGGGATGAATATTCACGTAAAAAACATCGGCAGGAATAATTTTCACGGAAAGAATATCGTAGAAACATATTCAAGGAAAAATTATTAACGAAAAAATATCTGAGGAAAAAACACGCAGAAAAATATTCACGAAAAAAATATTTTGGAATAACATGGAAAAAATATCTCAAAAAAAATATTCACGGAAATATAACCTAAAAAATATATCCACGGAAAGAACATCGTAGAAAAAATATTCAAAGAAAAATATCCGCAGATGTAATATTCATCCGCTGCAAAAACATCACCAGTCTAAGAAAAAAATCCAAGAAAAAAATATCTACAAGAAAAAACACCGTACGAACGAACACAGCTCAAAATTGAAGCTTTTCATAAAATTAGTACTAAAGACTCCAAAAGATTAGAAGTATGGGATAGACGAAATAAAACAGTTAATCCTCTGCTATTTTTCCAAAATTACTCATAATTAGGTTTTCCAAATAAATTTAATAACAATATTTAATTCAATAACTTAAAATTAGGCAACGCTAATTAGAAGCTGGTAATTTCTCGAAAATAATCATTCTCAAAACTTATACGAGTTGATTTCCGTATTAAAAAAAAAAGTTTCCTAGAAATCTCTCGAGTGAATAACGATTTTAACAACCACCGTCAATCGGATTTTGACGGCGCAGAGGTCTTTATTGCTGTATCTCATTTAGTTCAAAAGCTGGCGTCATATCTATTATATTAATAGAGTGCAAAGTAGCTACTGGGCTTGAATTGCAAAGTCATCTTAGGATAGTAAATCATTAAAGAGAATGACTCGAAGATGTTCTCTCCACTGTCACCCCGACACCTTTTCTACCTGTCGACACCGTACAGCTTCATCATCCATCGCATCGTCTCGCGATTCCTACCGGTTGTCGCTGCCAATAGAACTAGTTGCACATTAAAGCGAATATTATATTATTTGGCAACTGGAGATAAGTAATGGAGATTAGATAAAAGGTGTAGCAAGGTGCCGAGGAGTTGATTTTTAATTGTGTGAGAACCGCTTTTGATGATACCATGTCCAATAACTGGACGTAAAAGGTGGCAATAATTATCAGGGGCGCCACTAGGAATTTGTCGGAAGCATTAAAAAAAGTGTTCTTAAAAATGTTGTATGGGAAATGGAAACGACTGTGAAAACGCTAAGAATGTCATCAAGCCACATGGGCATTACATAGTTTCTGTATGAAAAATATAGAGGGTGTTTGGAAATTCATGTTCCCTAGCAATGAAATGTATTGTACGTTTAAAAA
This sequence comes from Ctenicera cuprea, assembly GCA_958336395.1. Lineage (NCBI taxonomy): Eukaryota > Metazoa > Arthropoda > Insecta > Coleoptera > Elateridae > Ctenicera > Ctenicera cuprea. Next base: position 83,899,325 of record OY284486.1, on the reverse strand, counting down.
TAAACCGAAAAGATTTTATAATCATTTTTCTGAAATGGAAGGTCGAGGAAAAATTCCAACTTGCAGCTTTTGTTGAATAACTGTTGTTCGCTTTGAGCTAAGTACTTCAAATTTGGTATGAAGTCATCCTTAACAAGTTGCCACATATTGTGTAACTTTTATTATAATCGGTTTTGTGGTACCGCTGCTATTTCAATGTCACGTGACAATGTTATAATAAAATTTTGTTATAATCGGTTCCAAGGCACCGATTATGATAAAAATTACACAGTATGTAGCAACTTATTAAACATGATTGAATATCAAATTTGAAGCACTTAGCTTAAAGCGATCAACAGTTATTCAAGAAAAGCTCCATCTTGGAGGTCATCTTCCAGCGTCTGTTAAGTCATTACGAAAGCATTTTTGGAAAACTGGCATATATACTTTTCTCTACATATTATACATGTAAAATATGTAGAATATGTAAAACATGTTCGATAGATTCTATAAAAACGCGCATGTCTGCATGGTATGGTGGGCGAGGGGAGACGTGCGTCTATCCAATGGTACGAACGCGCTGTCGTTCCTATTTTCTATTCAAACGTACCGCACTGCAAACAATTTTAATTGTCTGCAACTATCAAACGACGAACCAGTCGGCTCTATAAAAAAATTATACAACAAAATTGCGCCTTTTAAACTTAAATTAAAATCGTTAGGTCTGGGGCGAAAGCCCCTTTCGCCTCACCTTAATTTCAGCACTGGTCGCAGTTATTTTTAGTTTTTGTTTTTTACCATATTGAGATATCAAATTTTATTTTAATAGTGAGAAGCTTCAGCTATTAGAAGCCACATATTTACGCGTCTATTATATAAGGCACATATTTGTTGGGTCAGTGGGCCACTACAGTTTTCAATGCGGATAAGAAAATGTAGGTTCACAGAAGATGTTCGGCTTATTGAGAGCCTGGTGCGTATTTATTAGTTTCAAAAACATTTTGAAAATGTTTGTTAAGGCACTCACCTAAAAAACAGGTAAAGTTGCGTTTAATTTGATTAAGTTTTATCCCGCTTTTGTTTTTCATAAAAGTTTTCTGAGAATGTTACAGGAATTGTTTTGGAGGATTGTTTTCTGGGACTTCTCGTTCTTAGTATTTTTGTTCCGGGGTTTTATTCAGCTTTTTTATGGGCTTTCCTTCCCGGGATGTTTTTTGCTCTTTTTGTTCTAAATTTACAGATTCACAAGGTTCTTACAACATTTAAGTAAGTGCTTACGCCTTCGGCAACCAATCTATCTGTACAGGGTCGTTATTATGTATGGGACCAAAGCTCCCCTGGTCAAACGGTTTGAGTATATGTTAATTTGAGGTTATTTTGCGTATTCTGAAGGAAAAAAAAATTTTTGCATATAGTTTTTAAGCGCGGCCGCCATCTTGAAGTTTTTTTAATAACAACCTAGACTGTGTGATACATCAATAGAAAGCTTATTTTTTTCTCTTTTTAGAAATATTAAACATGTATAGGGTTACATAAGAAAATAACGCAGCAAAATAAAAAAAACATTTCAGGCATGCTTAATTTGTCGCTGCACGTTTAATGAAATCTAGTAACCATTGCATTAACAAAACGTCATAAATAAGCAAAGCACAAGCGGCAATTAAAATTAATAGGATAACAAACAACATTTCTTAAACAAAAATATGAAACGCATATCTCAAACCGTTTGACCAGGGGAGCTTTGGTCCCATACATAATAGCGACCCTGTATATTAAATCCGAATCCCTTTACCCTGTCTCACAAGGAGGTGGTGAGGAGGGACTATGCTCTTATATTTTGTCACAGGCTATTTATTATTATGTTTGCTGGTACCGACATTTATGTAACACTCACGTAGGGCGGTGCAGCACTTGATTTCAAAAGTTTGCGTATTTTACAAGAAGTCATTAATAGAAAATACGTAAATAAGAAAACAATTATATTTTACTTAGGTGTGTGTGTGTGTGGGGGGGGGGGGGGCGCACTTGTTTAATTGTATACTTGTTCATTTACGTTTAAACAGTCGGATTTTGCATCTATATTTATTCTACATGCAAAATAAGCAGACAAAGAGCTTAATTTATACAAATTTGTTCTAAAATACTTGCAATGAAATGTTTCTAAATCGGTATAGTTTTTTTAATTCCAAGTTTTGCGCTTTTGCTATTTTTTAGGCCACATTAAAAAAATTACATAAAGTTTTAAATCTTCTTTCCAGTACTTAAACATGTTGCAGTGCATGTGCATGGAATTGAGCATATCTGAATTTTGCGTATAGCACATAATAGAAATAAGGTTTATTCGCAAATATCAAATAAATATCCAGCTGTTGGTTTATAAAGTGATAGAATATTACATTATAATTTATTTAAACCAGCGTACAATTTTGTCGTTTATCGTAAAATTATGAGAAAGTCTTAATGCAACTTTCAAATAAATACCTATGATTACAAATTTTTTAAATATGTTAATAATTTTTGCAGTTTTTCTTGTACCCCTTCACTTCTTAACTGAACTTTTGTTTCATCATGAGAAAGTACTTTAATTTTCTCTTAATTTATTAAGAACGCTATACATATAAAACTATGTTTTACTCATAATAAACACCTTGTGCTGTTAAATTAATTAACACAAATTAATTATTTAAACTATATTTTTTTTAACCAGCGGCGTACAAGTAATTGTTTTTTTTTGAAAACGGTTAAAATGCAAACGCATTAACAGCGTTTATTTATATACATCGAAATTCAGTTACAAGAAAAAACATCCCCTGTGACAACAAGCAAGGAGAATATTTACACATTCCTTAAAAATAATGCTAATAATACCGTACGTGCAATTAAATTGGACATAGATGAAGATTATTAGGGAGTCCTGTGCCCTAGAGCAGCGCACCTCTGCTCTTCGTGGTTTCCTTTCAAGTTCTTCCGATGGGGGTTAAGGGACCTCGGTTGAGGGGTGGCGTGTTGAGGTCGCGTGACGGGTCTGGCGCACGCCCGTGGCGCCAGGGGGCCCGCGGATACAGACGTAAAATGCGGCGCACATAGCGATGCATTCAGTCATTGTCCAGGAAGTTCTACGTTCGTCCTTTTGATGACGAAGATAATGGATTTTTGGTTTCTCCACAAATTTTATTTACAATATCTTATAAGTGACCTTGCATCAATGGCACGATTAAGAAAAGGAAGAGACGGAACTAGAATTTTTTCGAGATCAAGAAGAAGTTGATTAAATTTGCCTGTATTAATTACTTAAATATATTTAAAGTAACCGACGTTGTTAAGAAATAAGCACGCCACTGTTTTACATGAATTTGAGTTTTGTGAGCACAAACTTGGAGCAAAGACATCTTACATAAGCTGGTAAAAAAAAGTATTTTTATCAAACATAATTAGAAAGCTAAGAAAAATTGAAGAGCGTGGGCGAACAAAAATATTATATAGGGAGTAGAAACAAAAATATTTAGAGGACTAGGAAGGAACATAGCAACATACAGGCAGTGAAAATAACAATGTAAAGAAAGGGAAGCAAAAGATATGTCGAGAGGTTACAAAACAGAAGCAAGAGAAGAAAAAATTAATAGAAATTGGAAACAAAACAAAATAGAATAAAATATATATAAGAGGGGCTGATAACATACAAAGCAATGAAAATGATCAGAGAACCAAAATATTTACGAAGCGGAAATCAACAAACAGAACAAAAGAAAACAAAACGTAAAGAGAGAAAATCACAAATGTAGAAAGGGTGGGAACAAAAATATTCTAGAAAAATATACAAGAAGAAAACATTCGAAGGAAAATTATCCACGGAAAAAATGTTCTAGAAAATATATATAAGGAAAAATATTCGCAGGAATTATATTCACGGAAAAAAATATACTAGAAAAAATAACCCGAGGAAAAAACACTCTCAGGAAGAATTTCAACGGAAAAAGTATCCAACAAAAAAATAAATACAGGAAAAATATCCACGGAAAAAATTAACATCAGTTTAAAAATTATCGAAACACCACTTCAAACATGTGAAGAAATCGTAGCAGCAAGGAAAAGATATTCACAGAAAAAATATCCACGGAAAAAATATTCTCTAGAAAAATCATCCAAGCAGGAAACATCCACAGGAAAACTATTTCCAGTAATAATATTCCAGAAAAAACACCCAAGCAGGAAACATCAGCAGGAAAAATTTCCAAAAAAATATCATAAAAAAATATTCACCGAAAGAATATTCAATAAAATATATTCTAGCAAAAATATTCCCAGGGTCAATATCCACGAAGAAACATATTTTAATTCGGAAAAACAGTTTTTTCGAAAACAGTAGATTTTCAATAATAGTTATTTGTGTACCAAGGCCAAAAAGTGGATCTTTTTCGGCCGTGTCTGAGTTTAATGGCCGAGGCGAAGCCGAGGCCAGAAAGCAGACGAGGACGAAATAAGACTTTTTGGCGGTGGTGCACACAATATTTTTTAGGCGACCTTCATTATAAAATTTAGAAATTTGTTAGATTTTTATTTATGATTTATTGATATAATTATGTATAACAACTGAACAATTGTACATATTTGTGACTCCTTCAGAAACGTTTATATTTTTCTACAAATTTGTTAGATTTTTACTTAAAATAATCAAGATAAAATTACTGCTGCAGCAACATCAAAAAGCACACAAATTGTTCATACGAATAATGAAATAATAATAATAATTTGTGACTCCTTCAGAAACGTTTATATTTTATTACAAATTTGTTAGACTTTTATTTATGATTTATTGATATAATTTATAGACAATAATTATTACAAAATTTGACTACCAACACGTACTTATTACAGTTTACAGTAAGATTGACAGCTTGTTTACTCTGTTTTATTTACAGAAATTATGACATTGTCGATAATGTCGGTATCATGATGTAAGGTGGAAAATTATCGACAGATGGCGCCACCCATAAACGGATAATAATGAAAGCGGCCAAAAAACGTTTACTTTTTGGCCGCATTTGAGTACTAAAAATTCAATTTTTTGTTAAGGTCGACTAAAAATTGTCTTTATTAAGAAATATTCTTTCTGGAAACTGCGACGAGACTATGACGTTCTATTTACAAAAATCTAGGTTTGTTTTCCAAAAAAAACTTTTTTTACAAAATTTAAACCATTTTACATCTCAGCCGGTACAGTTAAAACTTCGATAATCCGTTTTAAAACAATACTTCACTCCATAGCAACCAGTTTAGGCAGGTTATGGAAAAAAATATTTTTGCTGCCAAATATTTTATGGGCACCAAAAGTTTTGTTAAAGAACACAATCGTGTGCAAAATTTTTTCCCGAATTCAAAACTGTAAAAATATACAGGGTGTTCTATTATAAATAAAAAAGTTCGTGACACTTTCGGCAAAACCGGAAGTTCCGGAAATTTGTAATCTACCTCAAATCATAGGGTCCTATGCTCATATACTAAATCTCAATTATTTTAATAAATAACGAAAAAAAAGAGGTAAATCTGTTCTCTTTTACGCCCATAGAAAGGAAAAATAAAAAAAGTTATTTTTTAGACATTTTGTAGTATTAAAAATTTGAAAATTCTTTAAAATTTGGAAAATTTTGTATTCAAAATTTTTTTGAAAATTTAAAAAATTTTAAAATTTTGAAAATTTGAAAAGAACAGTAAAAATTTTAAAAATTTGAGTTGCAAATGGGAACTTCTGGAAAATTTAATAATTAAAAAAGTTTTTAAATGTTTAAAAAAAAAATTATTTTAATTATTGCATATAGCAATTTTTGAGCCAAATTTAGTTTTTCTGCATTAAGGCATTTGGACAATAAAATGTATACGGACATACAGACACACACGCACACAGACACTTATGCAGGGCCCACTTTATCGGTCTCCCAAGTCCCCAAAACCTACTTATTAGTCAAAATGTTTAATTTAAAAATGTTTGGCATAAAAGTACCTTTCTTTTACGCCCAACTCGTATATCGGCCAGTAAACTCAAAGCAAAACAAACTTCACTGAATGAACGCATTTGCTCCAAATCCAACCTGACGATCACAATACCTTCCTTTATAGCTATACTTCGTATTAGCGAAGAAGGTAATAAGAAGCTTTCTTAAAAATTATTGCATCTCAAAATAAAATGTGAATGAGCAGTTTTACCCCAAGGCGATTTTTTTGTCTTTTTTCATTTCTTTTTCCATTGAATAGAAAGACGTTAAATTTCAATTTCGAAGAAATCGTAGGGAAATTACACAAAATAAAAAAGAAACGTAATTATAGCCCATTATTGGCATTATCCATACATATATAAAAGCTCAATCAAAGGGTTTTCTTCTCCGGTTCCTCCAGCGGCTACCGCTTCACCAATTTGGACCATTGTTTTTTCAGTAAAAGGTCCCTATCCTCAGATGGAACATAAAACATTTTTATATTTTTATTCTACGTCGATTTTTTAATAATAATTATTTTAATTTATAATATATATGAAAGTCTGCTAGACGCGCTTCACTTGAGGCGACATGTACACTATCCCCGCGTCTCATTATTGGAACTAATGCATCACGTGACTTAGCATTTCGCCGGTTCTGTCAACGCTCAGTCTGTCAGTGCATTGTGCGCTGGGGTAACACTAGTTAAACTTTATTAGTTTACTGATCTTTAGAAAAATACCAGTTTTTGAGACACATTCGTCCTCCTAACGCTATTAAAAGGTTCGATTGAATTTTATATTAATTAATCTACCAAATTCATTTCGAGTAAGCTAGCGTTGATGTATAAAATTTAAAAAAAATCGTTTTCACTACCATTTCCATGCTATCTAGTTCGGAGGAAAATCATTAATGTCAACAAATTAAATAGTAAACATGTATGTTGATGTTCCTTGATGAATATTTGATACCCATACCATGACATTTCAAGTTTCATCAAAATTGGACTAGCCGTTTTGGAGATATGATGAATCGAACGAAGAAACGCAGTCAGTATAAAAAAAAATAATGTAGAAATCGAGGTTTTCGTATGATTTAAAATTTAATTTAGGCGAAGTATGGAAAGGTAATAATGATTTCGGATTTTTATAACTCCAGAAAGTATTTTATTTACAAGTCCTGCTGCGGAATCGGCATTTCCTTATAATTTTCTCTGAAAACATTTCTAATTGGTAATTAAACAAACTAAAATTTTTTCTAACAACATACACAAGCAGTTATTGTAAAAATATTTAGCAAACATCCTATACACCTTTCAATCGTCTAATATTTCCGGTAAAAGTCGCATATTCGGCACTGCAAATGAGAGGCCAAAGTGTTTTCTAAACTTTTACTTTTCCTGGCAGGTGTCAGTCAGTGCGGCCATACTTTGTTTTTAATAGTTAGTTAATAAAGGGATGCAAGGTGCCCACAACATCCTGGCAGAAACAAACCCAAACCGTTTCATCTTTTAGTTTCTTACAATTTTTTAAAGCAAGAACACGGAATTATGACAAAAGATACAAAAATATCCATTATTAGTTTTGTTTCTGGATATGGGTACCTGGACCACACAACTCACCTAGACGGATTTCGCCCCAAGTCAAGGTCGTTGGCGTCAAAAGGGATCATCCCTAGAAGTATGTATTTTCAGTTAAATGCAGTTATTAGTGAAAGAAGTGTACGCAATTTTGGGTTTTTGGTGCGTATGCCAGTTTTCTTTTGTGTTCAGTGATTATGAGTGGATCCGTAGGGTTTCGTCACGCAAGAAATTGGCGCATATTAAGGATACTGTGGGTGGTCATTAGCTTTAACGTTTTTTTTTTTAATTTATAAGAGATTTTATAAATAAAAGTATCGAGCTGCTAATGGAAACAATCATTTTTAAAGTTGAAGCAGGAGAAAGTAAAAATTAAAAACAGCCAGAAATAGTTTGAAATTTATCAACTTTATTGACAAAATTTGTATTATTTCTGTAATATTTTTTAAATTCTGCGCCCCACGCGTTTATTGATGACTTCTTTTAAAATGCGCACACTTTTGAAATTAAATGCTGCGCCCAATATTCCTGACTGTTACAGAAACATCGGTACCATAACATAATAATAAAGAAGCGGTGACGAGATGTAAGAGGATAGTCTGTTGTCACCAAAAGTTGAGACAGGGAAAGGGATTCGGATTTAATATATAGATAGATTGGTTGTCTAAGGCGCAAATGCTTACTTAAATGTTGTAACGACTTTGTATATCTGGAAATCTAAAAACAAAACGAGCATACAAATTGGCGGAAAGAAAATCACGTAGAAAACCCGAATAAAACCCCGGGAAAAACAGCACCGGAAGAAAAATTTTAAGAGAACCTCTAGGAAAAAATTTTCTAAAATAATTCCTATAACATTTCCAGAAAAATATCTTTGAAAAAAAGAAAGCGAAACATAGCACTTTTCCCTATTTCTAGGAGAGTGCCTTAACAGAGATTTTATAAATGTTTTTGGAACTAATAAATACGCCGTAAAGAATCAGGCTTTCAATAAGCCAGACATATTCTACGAACCTGAATGTAACGGTCCTATGCACAAACGAAAATGCGCGTTATACAATGGACGCGTAAATAGTGGCTTCTAATAGCGGAGGTCTCTCGCCACTAAATGGTGAGACATTTGGATTAATATACAGACTATTAAAATAAAATTTAATATCTCAGAGTATCTCGGTTACAGTTTTTGGTTACGGTTCAAAAAAATTTCAATTTCGGTTTTCGTTTCGATTATGGTTCGGATAATTTTCCGTTTTTTCCGGTTTTCGGTTTTCGTTTCGGTTACGGTGCACGTCCCTGGAAAAGACAAGCAAGTGCTTTGATAATGTTTGCAGTTCTTTGACACTTGAATGATGAATATAAATTTTTCAGAGTTAACAATTGTTCTTTGGGGCACTTTCTTATGAATTATGTAATATTATTTATCTACGGTCGAGTGGCGGTAGCTCAGAGGTTGGGCACTCAGCCTCTAACGCTAAAGGTCTAGGGTTCGATTCACCGCCGAAGCCATGCAGCAATAAAAATCTATGCCGCAACCCGCAACCCGCAACCCGCCACTCACATTCCCCAGTCCGGTGTAGGCAGCCGTGTCTTAATGCCTGAAACCTTCTCTGGTATTTAGTCGTTCGGATTCGACGTTAAACTGTAGGGCCCCCGTACTCCACCTTAGCGCTAAGGAGAGTGCGTGGCAGAGAAGAGGGCCGGTGCCCAGCAGTGGGACGTAAAGGCTGATTACGATTACGATTTATCCACGGCTGCTTGGATATGAACTTATTATGTTATTCATTTCCGTGAGTTAATGAAGTTCATTACGTGACATAATGGATTCATTACTTAACTCATTTTATTTATACAAACAAAAGTGAAGGTTTGTTTATAAGAAAACTGGCTGGTTGCGATAGTATTGAACGAATCAAATCTATCTCGTTCCTTTGATTTTAAAACAAAAGTATTGTAAAACTGACTGCAAATAAATTAATGCAAAAAGTTAAATGTCATTTCAAGCAAAAAAAAAATCGTTTTTTAACAAATTTTGAACAGTCGTCGATAAAATTTTGCATGTCACACGTGTGATAATGCATTATTATGGCACTAGTTTGATTACACGTCTTCGTGCAACTTCAAACTCGTGTCATATGGCCTTTTCCTAAAGGACTTTCGGTTGCTAATTTTTTTAAATTTTAGCCCACGTAATCATAATAATTTTAATTATTATTTGAAACGTTTTACTTCAATTAGAACTTAGTAGTACTCGTAAATCTTTATGCAAGACCTTGATCGCAAGCACACTTACGTGAACTTCTAAATTAATGCATGCATCAAAACGGAAGCTCTACCAAGAACCAATTATCTTATTTTTTCTGGATGATCTCAATACGTAGGTAACTATAGAAGATGATTCGACAAGTATAAAAATATATCTAGAGTATTAATCAATGTGATTTCTTGTCTGAATACTACTTGGACCGAATAAGGACTCATTAGAGTTGTGCCCGTAATTACACACACACACACAGACACACACTCATTCTTACTAATTCTTGCTTTCTTTTGGACCTCTTTAAAAGTCAAAGAAAGGCAAGCGAAAATCGCATTTTTAATTATGTTTACCTTTTAGAGTAGAAGCATAAAATGCTCACATTTATGGCTCATCTTTTTCACAATCAACTTAATTACTAATAGCTTTACTGGTGCTAGAAGAAAACTCATTTGCAGCCTTTTAAAAGCTACGTTCTCTAACGTTGTCATTATGTTCCAAAGAGGTTATAAAAAGGAACGCTCACATTAAATACCGGTAGCTTTGAAATGATACTAACGCATTTGATAAATTAACTTTTTAAATGTTTGCACAGAAAATTAACCTGAACTAACTTGAGCGAGCCGAAAGAATTATATTTATGTAGAACAACATATCGTTAACGCCTTTTCTACCTGAGCGTCTCAACTTAAAATTGGATGACCGAAACGTTGCGCGATGCTGGCGAAGGTGTAGGTTATCGATGAAATGTAATAATGAAACGGAATGGACATAAACGTCTACGAAAATGTAGAAAAGTTCTAATTTCTGTCTGTTAAACACCGACAAAAGTCGTTTTTTACACTTTTACACTGCAGCCGATATAATCGGTTTTAAAAGTTTTAAATTGTTGTAAGACAGTTGTGAGTGATTTTGGAATTTTGAGATATGGAAATGTTGGGAATTTTTAATAAGATTTTGGTATTTCTAATAGTTTCTTCAGTCGTATTAAGTCGTGTTAGGAGAAAATTTTGGTGTTATAAACCCTAAGACTTATTAAAAAAATATGCTATACTAAACTACCTCTCGAGCCAGTGCGCGAGATTTTCCCTGCAAACACTCTATTTTGTCCCTAACACTTACCTTTAAGATTCAGCTATAGAAGTTCTGCCACACTTGCTTTTTTTTGACGGACCAACCTCATTTCTTTGCGGTTTCATCTGATGTCAATAGTACGGCTATTATTTACATTCAAACACATGGGCTGTAAAGTGTATATGAACAGAAATACGAATGTACAGAAAGAAAACACCCACACACATACGTACACATACAGAAACCATAACAAGAAATCGTTTTTTTTTTAAATTATTCTGTAACCCTAAAATGTTGTCAATTGTCAAAACCGCAAGGCGATGTTTTTGGCAAATACAATACCTTCCACTTAGCTATACGTTATACTAGTGAGAACTGTGGAAAATTTAATTCAAGTTCTGTTTAGAGACAGTATAATTTAGATTACGGGCGTTTTAAACTTCTTATGTCTTTTCTGAAGAGTGGTGGTAACTCAGTGGTTAGGCGCTTAGCCTCTAACGCTGAAGGTCTAGGGTTCGATTCCCCGCCGAAGCCATGCAGTAATAAAAATCTATGCCGCAACGCAACCCGCCACTCACATTCCCCAATTCGGTCTAGGCAGCCGTGCGGCCTTAATGCCCGAAACCTTCTCTGGTATTTAGTCGTTCGGATTTGACGTTAAACTGCAGGTCCTCCATACTCCACCTTAGCGCTAAGGAGAGTACGTGGCAGAGAAGAGTGCCGGTGCCCAGCAGTGGGACGTAAAGGCTGATTGCGATATCTTTTCTAGTTAATATGCAGTCTGAGTTTGAATTTTAAGTAGGTAGTACCGCTGCAAACTTGTTAGCATTAGTTTATTTAATGGTAAACAAAGCGGACGGTGCAGGAGAAAAACAATTTGCTCCCGCGCGACGAGCCGAACTGAAGCAGCATGACGTCATGGTTGCCATGACAACGGCGCCTCTGACTGCAGAAGGCTGGTTCACGCCAAGTGGACCCTTCTGTCCGGCTCAAAATACTGCAATTCTTACCACAATAAATAAATACGCCCGCTTCATAAACTGCATTATCACGTATTGATTGTATTCGGTTTTATTAGTGAAATGTGCGTTTGGGCGTATTATAAAACTAAATTATATTATTTATATTATGAATCGAATTTAATTCATAATAGGTGAAGAGCAACTTCACCTAAGAAAGGTTTTTCTTGAGAAGCAGTGTTTGAACTTCCTGAGGTTCTGTGTTCGCCTTAAACAGTAGGTCTCCTATGTCTGTGTGACTCACAAAGAAACCTTTTCGCCACACAAGCATAGGACAAAAAGTTGCCACGTTTTTTTGAGAGCAGAGGAGCCGAGAAGAAGAACAGGAATTCTTAAATGTTACGATTTTCTTATATATCGATGAAAAATTGGATATTGAACACGTGAAATTTTGTATTTTTAGGATATGTTTGCATATTTTTAGTTGTGGAGTTTTGAGACAATGGGATTTTGTAGTTTTGCGCCTTGTGGATGTGTTTTCACAGGCGGAATTTTAAGTTATTGAGATTTTCTTGTAATACTACAAAATTTCGTTACAAACATGGCAAATGATGAAAGTTTTTATGAATTACTAAGTTTTGCACTCGTGGGATTTTGAGTTATAGGCTAATTTGACGTGCAAACACAACAGTTTCCACTGCACTCATTTGTTTTTCGTGGTCATTTCGGCACAGGGTCGTATTTGAAAATTTTAATATTACTCTAAAAATTATAAATAATAAACAGAATATGAAAATATAAAGAAATATCAATATTTAGAATAAACTGTGTTAATGTTGATAAAAACAAGTGATACAAGTGAAAAGTAAAATTTTGCAAGTATAAGAAAGCCCAGGCACAATCCAAGCGAAGTGCTTTGCTCGTTTTTTTAGTTTGGTTTTTGTATTACACTAAAGTGTACTAAATTACTATATAAATAAACTATGAAGCGTTTTGTTTTATATGATATGGGCTGCAACCTCATGTCCACAAAGTTCATTAAAATATATTAACGTTGAAGTAAACATTAGGAAAACATTTGCAGAATGACCATGGGGAATGGGGATGGTTGGCTTACATTAAAATTATAAAACAAAACGATTAAAAAAATTTTATTAAAGAAATTATTGGCCAATGTAACCGTTCTACAACCTATAGGTTCGCAAAAGTTTACAAGCATGTCAAAAAAATGTATATGGAAAAAGTGGGCCAACTAGCCGCGCTCTCCCCTATGTTAGTGTAAATGTACATAAAAATATTATGAGCCTGTTAATCCCGTCATGCGGCTGATTGGCGCATTGCGGAATGTCAAAGAAAAAGTGCATAGCTTGACACAGTAATAATTTAAAACAAAGTCTATTTGGAAAAGTTAATACCTAACATATCGGTCTATAGCCTAAACGTCCGCCCAAGTTTACAAAATTGCAAAAGAACTAAATGTTGAAAGTGCTCCAGCCAACTACGATTCCTTGTACTTAGGAAATTTGAAAAACTTTTAATTTATGGTACTATTTTACTTTACTTTTTGTTTTGGAATTTTGAACATTTGCAATTTTGAACTTTTGAGATTTTTTTGAATTATTGTTAGCCACAGCGTCAGGTTGATCGAAGGAAAAATAATATAGATGCTGGTTGACTTAACTTGTCACAAGACCAAATCAAATACATAAACCAAAGTTGCAAGTATGAATTTTTGACTCACTTTGTATAATAAATTTCCATACTAATGAAATTTCAATCTCGATTGCAAAAAAGAAAACAAATGATTAAGCCATCTCATTAATTAAATTGAACACTTATGAAAATAACACCCTGTGCATAATCAGCAGTAAATTAATGTTAAAAGAGAAGCTTTTATGGTAGTTAAAAATTTTAATACTTATATTCGAGCACATTAGCAGATTCATTCATTATTGCATCTCAGCCTTTTTATGGGGTAAACTTTTCTGTTGACTGTACAATCCCTCAAGAAAGGCGTTGATGCTTTAAAAGATATCCTGTTAAAAATGTATTATTTTTTTCTTTTAAAAAAGCCGACTGGCGCCGTCAAAAGAACTAATTTATTAATTATCTTCTCTGCAAACAGACTACGATGACGCTGGCTCTTGTTATTTCCTTTGCACTTTTTCGTTGTTTTAACGCTTAATTGCTTAAGCAGAAGTAAGTAGATCAAATTTAAATAATAGATAAAATTATTGTTTTTCTGTCTGTCTTTAATAACGCACTTTAATTAATTTAATTGCAGTTGTTTGGCTTTAATGAGAAATAATTGCAGGTTTAGGTATTGTTTTGTAGGTACGTGCTTTAGTTTCAGTAAGTAAAGTAGTGCAAATTTAATTTTCATTAATTAATCAGAGAAGAGCAAAAAAACTACGAAAACTCTAAGATAAATTTTGGAGAATATACAGAGTATTTCCTTAAATAATCAACATGATGATCTGTTGCTTTGATGTAACAATTTTCATAGAAGTAGAATTATCAATTACGTTTAAAATTTTGGCGGGAAATTCAAATTTCCAAATATTTTTTTGGGTTTAGACCAGATGAATCTTTTTTAAATAAATGTTATTTTAATACAAACAAGCTTAAAAATAACATTAAAGGAACAAACAAAATAGGAAAGATTAATTTTTAGAAGAGCTTAGTTGGTGGGTATATTAGTATCAGATGTTGCGGCTTGTTTACAGGTTTTCCGTCCAGTAGGGTCGTTTAACGCAGCAGGGGGGCATGTCCTTGTTATACTTACCTGCACTCGGACGTTCTGCACACAGGCAGTCTTTAATTTACATTAGCCGATTAGTGCAATTCTCTTCTTTGTCCTTTTACCGACAGCGCTTTTATGGAAAACAAGGATTGTAGATAAATCAATAAGTAGCTTACAGTAGCGATGTTTATATGACTCCAGGCTTCAAATATTATGGCTTGTAATATCGAAATTTGCAATTGAAATTTTTTGATGAAAATTGTAAAGAAGCGTTGATTGCTTTTGAAATAAGTAAACCGATTTTGTTTTTTCCTCGTAACTGTATAAATATACTAACTTTTTTATACGTTTAATTTTATAAATTTTGACCATGGAATATTTTTTTGATGCTACATTCAAAAAGTATTAAGAAAACCAGGAAAAAATCATACAGATGATATCCACGGAAATTTTCTGCAGTGCTTATTGTTCAGGACTTTACCTTAATAAGAGCAACCATTTTTTGGAACATGCAAACCATTATCAAAGCCTAATTAATAGTACCCGCTACATTATAGAGAAATATTGGTCAAGGAACACCCTGTAAGGGAGAGTGGGGGAATGGTGCGCACTTAAGCCAAAATAGCTCTTGTAGTAAGTAGATTACATCTAGCGTCAGTATAAAAACGTTAAAGTTAGCGTTAGTCATTCTACTTTAAATATGTAGAACAATATTTAAAGAAAATGCAAGTGTAAAACCACAATGTTGCAAAATGCACAAAAGTGCATTTGCGCACGATTCCCCAACCTAGCGGGTAATCATGCGCATGCGGTTGGGTAATGGTGCGCGTTAAAACTAATGTAAAGAAATCAATTCTTAATTTCAAACAAATATTTATTGCAAACGCCAAAATACAAAATAACCATTATTGATAATATTTAAACTTCTCGCTGCTTCCCTTTGCTTTCTACCTTCATTTCTAACTGCGTTTATTGCATTTTCAAGATCTTCACGCGTGTAGGCAAGGATAGCAGTTTTATGTGTGTAATTTCTCGGCATCTGAAAAAAAGAACACAAAATATTACTACTTAGCATTTAATTGTATGTGGGGTAATCATGCGCACAAATGCGCACCATTCCCCCTTTACGGTTGACATTTTAACCTTCACTATAGAAAAAAAACTAATGAGTTAACTAGAAGAATATTTGCACCAAAATATGCAAAAAACAATACGTTTTCAGAAAATAATTAATTCAAAGCAATTAGATAAGAATTGTGGACTCACCGTGTTATCTTCTGTTGGTGAAAAATTACAAAAATTGCCACAAATTTCTATAAACACCGGCCAACACTTTCACATGTAAACAATTTATATGAACACTGGCGTAAGCAGTTTTGAATTCACGTAAGTGATAGCAGCAGTAGTTGGACTAGCAGAATCAACCGCGAAATATGAAATGCGTTGATGCGCACGATTACCCGATGCGCACCATTCCCCCACTCTCCCTTATATGACAGGGTGTTCATTTGGAAAGTTTCTGATCGTTATATTAACAGAATTAGCAGAAATACTGAGAAATCCCAACAAAAATATAACCGGAAAAAAGTTACGGAAAAAAAACCTCGGAAAAAGTCACCCCGGAAAAAGTCACCCGGAAAAACAGTCATCGGAAAAAAAGACCCCGGAAAAAAGACTTCTGGAAAAAAGACTTCTGGAAAAAAGTAACCGGGGGTGACTTTTCCGGTGACTTTTCCGGTGACTTTTCCGGTGACTTTTTTCCGGCGTCTTTTCTTTCGGTTTTTTTCCGTGACTTTTTTTCGGTGACTGTTTTTCTGCTTCCCAATATTGAGATGCGTTTTGTGGTAACGTTTTAGGTGTCAAGAGGGACACATTTTTCAGGTATCGATATTGGTCGTCATTTTCCCAAAAATTATACTCTAATTTGATTGTGCTTGCTGTTATTAGGAAATTCGCTCGTGCGACGCACTCAGTGGGGTATGTTGTTGACTTATTGGCCGAACATTTTACAAAACATTATTGCCTAATTTGATTGTGCTTGTAGTTATATCAGAAAATTCGCTCGTGCTACGCACTCGGGACATTTCATTGCAGTCTGCAGTTAGGATTTAGGTGGTCAAAATTTCAAAATAGTTAGGTATAGATTACAATCCTGTGGGATATACAGGGTGTTAATGAATGGTAGAGACAAGCTTCTAGTGCAAGCCCTAGAAGCAACAAAGCAAACAACTTTCGTTAATAAATGTGTGGTCAAAAGTGTTTCTTTTCAGGGATAGAGCTTCTCAAAGATTCTTTAAGAAGCGCCTAAATGTAGGCAACTCAATTTACTACCTACTATTTGTTTCCATAACGACGGAAATTAATACAGGATAAATAAAGCCCTCTTTTCCACTTTTCAAATTCAAATTAAATTTAAAATAAATTAATTAACAAAATGTTTCAAAACTAAGCAATAGAAAATACTAAAATTACAAAGCAAACATAAACTATTTGAAAATATTACAATAACTAATTCAAAAATTAACAAAATTACAGTAAATGTTCAAAATGTCACCACCAGCTTCTACACACGAAGCACATCTACACTAAAGACCTTGTGCGATGGATGATTCCTATTCGGAAAATGTTCTTGGAACAGGCGAGCAGCTTCGCGTGCCTTGCCCCACGCAGCTCCATACATGAACATCATGTCATGCTGTTCGGCAAAAGTATAACTCGCCATAACATAAAAATACGAAACACAGAACGAAAATAACGAAGAAAATAATTAACAAAAAAATCACAGAACGAAGAAAACGAATTATAAAAGGCACAGAAAGAAACGAATGCAAGAAAAGTCAAAAAATATCACAAAAATATCGAATTGTGTCAAAATTGACGTTATCTGAATGCGTGTATGTCTAGATCGTTTTTTTCAAAATTCCGTGTGACCTGTGCAAAATAATTGAAAATGCAATTTGGGTTGCCTATTTTCAGGTACTTCTTAAAGAATGTTTAAGAGGGTCTATTTTCTAAAGGAAACACTTTTGACCACACATTTATTAACAAAAGTTGTTTGCTTTGTTGTGTTTTGCAAGCCCTAGAAGTTTGTCCCTACAATTCATTAACACCCTGTATATAATGGTGAATTTGCCGAACTACCTTTCCCCAAAAAGTACCGAAAATTTTTGACGATGAAAAAATTATTGCCTATAATTTAAACGTGTATGATTGAAATAAAACAAAATGCATCTCTCGCATTGGCTGAAAATTAGTCAGGTAAATTCTCGGAGTAAGTTTTACTTAATTGGAGAAAAGCTTTAGAAGTGGAGCGCTGTCGTTGGTCTAATGTCACTATAAACACAAGTTTCTGCCGTTATTTTATTTTATATTTTCACAGTTGTTTTTATTTGTTGTATGTATAATGAATGTAAATGTAAATGAAGTATTTTGGGCATACAAAAGAAAATGGCTTCCGGTTTAAGCGGAAGCAACTATATCTTTATTTTTTTTTAATGGAACACTTTATTTTTTCTAGCCCAATTTAATTGTATGGTAAATTCTGTTTAAAAAACTATAAAATAACTGTGGGCCTAAAAAGCTAATAATAAGCGTCATATTTTGATTTAAATCAACGTAATGTAACCAATGGCAATGATTCTAAATCAAGTGATCTTACGAGGTTTAGTAAGAAAATAAGAAAACCAGTAAACAAACATTTAATTCATATTAATTAGACAGTTATTTATTATATTTTAAGAATTTCCAAATTAAAAATTCATAGGAGTTAGGTCGGGTGATCTAGATTGACAGCTAAATGCGCCTTGATTAGAAAATTAAAAAAAAATTTATCCACAAACTTTATTGTGACAGAATATGTTATACGTTGTTTATTGCTTTTATTCTTAACAACAGCTTCTTACGATCAATTGTATGGTATTTTTAATGATTTTCCATATTAGCTACATACGTTGCTGTAAATCAAAATATCTCTTTTGTTATTATCTTTATGCCTACAGTTGTATTGTAGTTTCTTAAATACAATTGATCATACAATTACCCTAAATAGCGTAAAAATACAGGATGTTTTGTTTAAAAAATAAAGATATAGTCGCTTCCGCTTAAACCGCACATCAGCCATTTTGTTTTGTTTGTCTAAAATACTGTTCGTTTGAAAAACAACGCACCAGCTTATAGTTCTTAAGTTATTAATTGTAAAGAAAATTCTTTTTAGAAGTATGATTTAGTCCAATATTTCCTACAAATCCACCTATCAAACGCCATCTCAGTACTCAGGAAATAATCGGAAGTGGCATCAACTTTGATTTTTAAAACAGAACATTTTTTGTATTGGTAAACATTCTGAAAGAGCTTTTCATTACGAAAAGAACGAATTTTTGGAAAATTTTCTGCCATGAAAAATAACGATTGTGGAAGTTTGTTGCTCTTATTCTATCTTTTGTTAAGAACAATTCTTTAGAGCAGAGTTTAGTAATTTTTTTTAAGAAATTCTATATGCTGCAGTTTTTGACTGCTTTAGAAAAAAAAAAAATGATTTTCTTTAGAATCGCTTTCCTAGCTGTTGGTTTTCCCCATCGCGACCACCCAAGTCGTTGATAGTAGGTTTTTTTGAAATGTTTGTTTTTGTTTTATGCGACAGTTTTTAATGCTTTTTGAAAAAATTTACAAATGCTATTTTTTGATGGAAATTCTTATATTATTTTATTTTTAAAGCAACTTTCACCAGTACACAAAATATGCATTGGTTGTTGTTTAAAGCATCTTTAAAAAGTATAATTTACCATTGACTATACTCTTATAATCAAAGAATTTACTTAAAGTATAAAACCCTAAAGTGGTTTTGAAATCAAATCTGCAGTTTGCTCATATTTTATTTGAAAAATAAAACCGAATTTTTTTCTATAGTTCTGATATTGACCGAATTTACTTATTCTAATTTCTTGTTAATAATTAACCTATTACAGAAAATATGTAGTCATTGCAAAACCTACGTGAAAGAACTATCAACAATTTTTTATGGCTACATATCTGAGCCCTATCTATATAAAGAATATTTTTTATATCGGAAACTATAAAATAACACGAATAACTTACATACATTTCAATACCTAAACCACCACTGAATTAAAATTCCAAAAATTAGAGCTCGGATTATTATGCACTAAAATTTCAAAATTTTGAGTTCAAATTGGTTACAAGCACTAAATAAAAGAAGAAAATCGTTTAATAAAAAAATTAGTAATTACTTGTCACAGTAAAATTCTTAGGTAGCCGAAACCGGACGAAACCGTCGCGTCGCCAACTTTACTAGAGGATTTATTGTCTTGAATTTATACTCTTGTTTACTTTTGAATTAATATTTCCATTTTTGGTTTTGGAAGAATTAGTTTAACGTTAATAGTTTCGTGATTTAAACAGAAATCAAATGATTTTTTACCTACTCTGGCTAAAAAACGATTTGAAACCTATTACTTGGAGAATAAGAGGAGTAAGCAATAAAAACTTGTAAAAATGTAAAAATTTAATTTCAAACTTCTTATCGAAAATATACATTAAAATTTGCATAGTTATTGACAAAATAGGCTTTTACTTTACTATTACTATTAAGTACATTTATTAGGTGGTAGTTTTGGCGCGAATTTAAATATGAACAGAGCAACACTGTAAATAGCTCACAAAAATCGTTATTTTCCATTCCATACACATAATAATAGTTGCTTTTATTTTTTCCCATACATTTGAATTTTATCACATTAACCGATTAACCATAAAAGTATCACTAATGCATGAAAAGATCAATATAATTTGCATCATGCGTCGGTCAAGCTTTGATACAATCATAAACCAATACATTTAAATAATAAAGCTTCACTTAAAATGATAAACACGAACTATAAAATGCAATAGTACATTACATTATGTCAATAAACACTATGATATCAGAGCAACACCTTAACCTAACCTAAAAATGAAGCGCCGCAAAGTCTGGAAGGGCGTGCAGTGGCGACGGCCCGCGTGAGTCCCCACTTTGCAAGCACCGCCCAGAACGGTTTCGAAGCCGATAAGTAACTGGTTTTAGTTCCTCCCGTTTGCAGCACCACGCCAGTCAGGAGCGGGGTAGGCGTGGTTTAAGTTGTAGTGCGCTGAAGACTAGCGAAATCTATCGGTGTCGTGGTGCAACTAAACCCCAAGCCGACTATTATATGATTATGCTTCATTATAGTCCCTACACTCGTAGGAAGTAGATGGGTGATCTTGAGAGGCAATTTTCGTCGTAAAAAAACGACATATGTACTCAATTTCGTGTAATTTTGTTTCGGGTTAATCTCTGAATGGTTTTTACGCAATTACAGTGTGAATTACACATATTATCGAAGTTGAATGCGGCAAATTACTCCGAGTGGTTTGATTAATGCGGTCATTAACTATTCGTTCCAATTTTAAACGTTTCGGCGCCGAATTTATTTTTAATTTTTGATTTTTTGAATCGCGCGCGCGGACTTGTGCGTTTTTCGAACTTTATTCGTGTGAACGTTTCGAATTTTTTTACAATTTGTTTAATCAATTGTGCATACTTGTTTATTGGTTTTTCTTTCAACCGTCGGTGTCATGTTCAGTTGAGTGCTTGATAAATGATACAAGTGTTTGACGATGTTCCAAGGGAAAAGGTTGACACATCCATTCTTATTGTCGACTACCATCTTCGATCGGGAACTTTTGTTTGTTACAATTCAAAGTGGTGAAGATATCCTATAAAATTTTGAACAGTTTAAAATTTGTAAAAATCCAGTGCTAATCTAATTTTAAATAAATTTGTGCGTTTGAAAGAAAATAATTATAGTATGACAACCTACCAGAAGTCATCATCAACCAAAAATTTTTAAACTGGGACCAACATCTTTCAAAACGTCTCCTTACTTCATCAAAGTGGATCACAAACCCTTCACGACGCTGAATTTCACTGATCTGGGTTCCCCGTTTGGGGGCCCCAACGAAGATCCTCCGGGAACTCCCGCGATGTCAGGAGAGGCCCATCTTGGTCCTCCGACGCCCCAAGACAGTAGTAATTCGACGCCGGTATCCAAAAGCGCTTTTATCGAGCTCCAACAGCACGGCTATGGGCCGTTAAGAACGTCATACCAGCACCCTTTCAATCATTCTCCGGCGGGAAATGCGCACACGGGACCGACGGGACACCATGACGGGGGGTTTCCCAGTCCCAGAGGGGCTCTTGGTGCTTATCCGTTCCCTCCTATGCATCAAAATACGTATAGTGGTTATCATTTAGGGTCCTATGCTGCTAATTGTCCGCCTTCACCCAAAGAAGATGGTAAGTCGATTTGATGATTTTGTGGGACAATAGTGGACCGGTTGAAAAATTTTGGGAATAAATTGTACATTTTTTTACAAGTGGTTTGGTATGGAGTACCTACCAGTGTATGTTAATAGTTTACGTACTGACCAAAATTGCGCCAAAATTGATCACGGATGTTGGACAAAAAATGGTGTTTTTTTCGAACATTCTTTAAGAGAAAAATTGGGATCAGATGTGAAAATTGGAATATTGCTTATATTTGAAAATAATATTATCTGGTGCTACACCAACTGTAACAAGTTCTTCTTAAAGGGTTTTAAGTCAATTTTGTGGCTTGAAGGGTGTTTAATCGTTAACGGAGAATGAATGTGTTGCCATGGTTTGGTATTTCCGACATCGAAGTGTTAAGCTGCGTTTGTAGCATTTATTGGATGATTTTCGTATAAAACTACTATAAGTAGTTTCATAAAAGTCATGTCTGTAACTTTACGAAAAATTAATGTGAAATTCAAAAAATTACATAAGGGTTTTGGGGTACGGAAGGCGTATTTTGACGAATTGAAGTATCAAATCTATGTTTCAGAAAAATAAATATTAAAGCGAGAAAACGCTGAAAAATGAAGTACTTTGAGCAAAATAAAATCATAAAAATTGTTTTTGAAAACAATTTTGTTTCCGGCTTCAAAACATTTTTAAGAATGCTGTGTCTGTGCGAAAATTAGAACCGTTTGGTCGCCCAGAAATAAATTTAGTAGTTTCTGAAATATGTTTTGCTAAAAGTGAAAAACTCTGCCCTAAAGATTTTTTTCTTAAGCCAAAAATTCTAGTTTTCTTTTTTTGAATTGTCTAATTTGAACTAAGAAAGCTTTTTCAGAATTTTTTTGACAATTATTGGGTTTCTGACTTATTTTGGTAGCTGAAAGTAACAACCAAATTTCTCTCCGAAGGAAATTAAACTGATCTCTAGAAAATAATACTTAAGTAAGGAAATTAGAAGCGATTTTGTAAAAATAATATATTTTTTGTAAACGTAAAGGCGAAAACAGTTCTAATAAGAATTTAACCCTAAAGCACAAAAAACTTACAGAAATCGAGTAGAGTAGATAGAAAATTACAAGCAGAACGGTGTTTTTTGAAACAAAACAGCATCGACATCTTCGTAACGTTTTTGTTTAATTTTAGAAACAAAAGCGTCATTTCAAATGTTTTCGGTACTGTAAATTATTTATTAGAGAACGCCAATGGCACTGTCAAAACATTCAAAACATGTTCGTTCATAGAATATTAAAAAAAGGGTCAAGTCGGCTTTGGATGTCACTGTTTTGCTGATCCTATACCCAGTATGGCATATATGCGGCGCGAAATTTCCAATGGGGACGGGGCTTGGATATAGTACTTTTTATTTTTGTGAATTTCAACAGACAAACGTTTGTTATTTAAAACTAAAAATATTTTCAATGAACGTCGTATTTTTGTAATTTTTTGCTACAAATTTAATCCTTTTGTACTAACTGAGGTATTTTTCACGCAGTTTTTTTTTCCGTATTAGCTTTTAAAATTGGCACCATTACTATCTGATCGAGGTGGTTTTTTAGGGGGCTCCAACCTCTGATCCCCCCCGTACTCGGCGCCTATGTGACGATAAAAATTGCAATTTTGAAACAGTGGGTTAGTTCATAATTTTTCAAAAATCGAAAATTCGTAATTTTAAGAAACATTGCACACTAACGAAAAATTTATTAAAATTTAAAAACATACAGGGTGGAAATATTTATTGGCTCACTATTAGTTATAATACGAGTTAAAGAGAAATTTGGGCTTTGTATAATATGTTCGCCATTTGGTCTGAAATTTCAATTTCTTCTCCCTAATAATTCAGATATTTGTCATTCTAACGAGTTTTTATTTTATATTTGTATGTAGAAAATTTGTTGTAGATTTTTGCTCGACTTAGGTCATATCCGAAATTAACTTGATTTTCTGTTCCTGTAATGTTATTTCTATTTTTCACGGGCAATTCTTTAAATAAGTAGCATCTATTACACAATATATTCTTAATCAGAAAAGAAAAGCTAAAATTGTGATGTAAGAATTTAATACGGTTAGGTTTACTATTAAAAAAAATAAATAGGGTTTAAGCTGTATTTATATTTGATTTTGTTTGACAATTCATGGCAAATTGCACTGAAGCAGATTTCGCCAAAACATTTACAAGAATTGCAAAACAACTGTTTTTTAAATTTTTGTGTTATTTTATAATTGTAGCGCGAAAATTTAAAATTTAGTACCAATTTAACGAATCGACAAAGTTGGGGGCGAAAACTAATGTTTGGTAGCAATTTGGCGAATCGACGACGAATTGAATTCGCCAAATGGCAATAAAATTCGCTATTTAGCGATTTGACAATCGGTACCTTAAACTTCGCCGATGAAATTTCCAGAAATCAAAAAACTACAATAAATTTAACCACACTTTCTCGGTTTCTAAGTCTTCTTTACCTTATCATTTAAAATATAAACTCGATGCAGCAACAAATAAGTAGGTAAACTATATTAGAAAAACACAGAAAATTAAAAATTTCATTTTTCGAAACAAGTGAAGAACGATTAGACACATAGCTCAAATTTGTTTTAATTATTAAAATTTGCATACATTACTGCATTAATTTTGGTAATAAAATCAATCTATTTGATTTCCTTTAACAATTTGGCGAATTGAATTTTAACAGAATTAATTTACCAAATCAATTATATGAATGGCAAAACACGTTGTTTTTCGTTTTATTTAATTGCAGCCCCAAAATTTTAAATTTGACTTTTGCATTTTAGTGAATTGACGATGAGAAATTGAGATGAAAATTGAAAGTTTGGTTGTTGTGCTTAGTAGCAATTTGGCGAATTGACGACGATCAGGATTCGTCAAAATGGCAATAAAATTCGCTATTTGGTGATGTGACGATCGGTGGTACCTTAAATCGTGTTGTAGCTCCGTAAAAATCAAGATGCTAAAACAATTATTATAAGAATTGAACAGGAAACAGTTTTTTAATGTTTGTTATTTTATAAGTGTGGCGCGAAAATTCAATATTTGATTGTAAAATTAGTACCAATTTAGCGAATCGACGATGATAAAGTAGTGGCGAAAATTTAAATTTGGGTATTATGCTCAGAGTAACAATTTGGCGAATAGAATTCGCCAAATGGCAGTAAAATACGCTATTTGGCGATTTGGCAATAAGTAGGTTTTCGTAAAACAAAATACTGCAACAAATGCACTTGTAATGCATTTCTACGCCCTTTTAACAGTAAAATATAAAATATCAACTCGATACAGCTACAAATAAGTAAAAGACAAAAAATGGAAGTGTCAATTGTTTCGAAACAAATGACCAACGAATTTTTTCGAAACAAATGACGAATGATTAAATACAGAGCCCAAATTTCCGTAAACTTCCGCGTTACTTTGGTAATTTAACCAACTCTCTTAGATATAACCGAGCTACAGCAAGGGCGGGCCATTAATTATTTTCACCCTGTATACTACGTTAATGCCGCAAATAAGGGTAGCAGTATTATTTCGTATAAACAACTTTAGCACAAGACAAGATTATTTTTAGTAGACAAAATGAGCTGAAAAATGTATGATTTTGGCAGGTACTGGATAGGTAACACTTTTACCATCATCTGCGCTGATCTACAGGGTGTGGCACATGATTGGTATCTTAAAAACTAGAAGAGCTAGAGAGTCTGTTAAATTGACAAACAATTTGAGGATGTAACAAAAAAATGTTTCTGTTTACTTAATTAACATAATAACTCACTAGACAGAGGCGAAAATGTCAAATTAGCATTTGCATTTCGATTAATAATGCAATTAGGGAAAATTGTAACCAATTTTTTAGCTCTTCTAATTTTTAAGATACCAACGCAACGGCTGCATCTCCCGAGGCACACCCTGTATATACACACACACTACACACAGATCAACGCAGATGTCGAGATTTACAAAAATTTAGAAAAATGTAATCTTTTGACGCAAAGAAAATTAAAATCGGTTGATTAGTTTTTAAGTTATTCATTAAAAAGTATTTTTATTGTCTAAAAAATGGGAGCCAATTATTTAAACAAACGCACCTCGCTACCATAGAGTTCAACTAATTTTATTTTAGTTTGACAACAAAATTTTTGTAATTGTCTGTCGGTTACTTCAGTATTTTAGATGAAAGAGTAGAATTAATTTTCATTTACGGAGTAGAGAATCAATGGGTCCGGAGAACAGCGGCTGACTTCAACCAAAGGCACCCAGATAGAAATGTCTCGCACACATACGTTTTGAAACTTCTGAGAAATTATGTGGAGAGTGGGTCTGTTGGAAATAAGAAACGTGCAGAACCTAAAGTGTTGAAGGAAGGAGCGCAAATTGAGGTTTTGGGACAGTTTGCAGCAAATCCCATTAGCTCATTACGCCAAGTTTGTGCCCTGACTTGGAATAATTAAATTTAAAAATAAATTATCCCTCTAAAACGCATCTCTGCCAAGAAATACATGAAGATGATTGATCGGAGGAGCAGTTTTGGGAGGAAATCAATAAAATAGCGAATAATGATCCAAATTTCTTAAAAAATATTTGCTTTTCTGATAAGTGCACAGTTTTTTTGAATGGTTTGGTTAATAAACAAAACTGCCGCCACTGGAAATCTAAAACCTCGTATTTTTAGAGAGGTACAGACGCAGTAACCAGAAACAAATAGATGTGTGCACAAGTATCTTTTGGGGGCCACTGCGTTATCGGTTCTTTATTCATAGAAGGAAATTTAAATGGGGAAAATTTACTTGAATATGCTGCAAGATACTCTCGATTCTCAATCACAGAAGTTCTAAAAAACCAACATGACGAACGTGAAAACTTACAACTGGATGAAGACGTTTTTCACTATCAGCAAGATAGAGCCCCTGGTTATTACTTATTACTCGTCCGGCACTAGTTAAATGACATTTCCTAATAAGCTGATTCGCAGAAAAGAAGCAATCGATTGGCCAGCTAGATCTTCAGATCTAACGCCACTAGATTTTGTTTTGTAAGGACATTTAAATTCTGTTGTTTACAAAACGTACCCATTGGATATTCAGGATTTACGAGATATAATAACAAGGGAGTGTAGGGCTATCCGGAGAGAGTTAGAGTTGAATTTGAAAACAGACTTTATCATTGTTTAACAAGTACGGCGAACATTTTGTAACGGGGTGCATTAGTTTAAATCTGTGGCTTTCTTTACACAATAAAAATACTTGTTAATTAATAACTCGAGAACGAATCAACCGATTTTAATTTTCTTTGCGCCAAAATACTTCATGTCATACAGTTGTAATTAAAGAAATTAAATCGTAAATCGACGCTAGATTAATATAGCCGCTATCCCACCACTTTAGATTCAAGTTCTACGTTAGGCGAAGTGGAGGTCAAAACATAAAAAAATTACTGCTAAATCAAAAACGTGGTATCTAGAAAAGCCTACAATAGCATTTTAGGTTATTGTAAAATTCTATTGTGACTTCTTAATAATTCCCGTTTTAGTCTTTTCTCATATTTTTGGTGTTTGTTTTCTGGTTATAATATTTAATTTATTGATATATTAAGTAAAGAAAAATATTATAAATTACTTTTTCAAAAAATGCATTTAATAGATCATACGATACAATTAAATACGATTCAATTCCATATATTGGCGGCAAATCGAAAAAATTATAAACAAAACAAATAAATGTAAAGTAATTTTTCAAACAACTAAAAAAGTTTTTAAATACTTTGTCAAATGTTAAAGAAAAAACAGATAATTTACTAATAACGGTGATAGATGTCCCTAGAGATATCTATATAAATGTGCGGCGGGCGAGGTATGAAGTAGCAAAGCTACAAGCAGCTAAGCCGGTATCAAATCGCCAGGTGGCCTCTGAGTACAAAAATACGAACTACTTCATATCTCGACCGCCGTACATTTATATAGATGTCTCTAGGGACATCAATCGCCGTTACTGTTATTGTTGGCACGACTTAAGTACTTTTAATGCTTGCATTTACAAATAAGAACTATACTTGACTGAGGAGTTCAAATAAAGAAGAAACGCGTCTTAGGTTGTTCCTATTTGTGAATGTTATCATCTCTTCGCTTTTTTTTCAAAATTTACTAAATAAAATCAGATCTTTACAACTTAAATTGTAATTCGGTTTATATAGGCCAGAAATTTTGATACTATGTACGCGCTACCTTGGTACAAATACAAACACCCACATAAATCCAATTACGCTAAGCACGTTCCACGAAATACCTTTGAAGTTCATATATTTCCTAATTGCCATAGCAACCAAATAACAAACTTGTCAACAATTTAACATCAACAAAGTATGCGCTGTGACTTAACAATCAAAGCTATTTTTTTCATAGAGTCAATATTTACGATGCGTTACTTTTGACTCAACCTGTATATTTTAGTGCCCATTTAATTTGTCCATTAAACGAAACAAAATATTAATAATTTATCAGCACTAAATTAATGAAGCAAATTCAATACCACAGATTATTAACTTAAATCATGTTTCATGTCAGTATTACTCGTTTGAACTTGCTAAATATACTTGCAAGAACGACAAACTTATATAAAAGGAAATATCCAGTAAACATCTGTTTATTTATAAAGTAGATGTGCGTTTAATTAATTAATGGAGCGACAGTAACATTTACATATTGCGGTTTAAGTATGCAATTTCTTAACGCCATTATGGTATACAACAATTTAACTTATTTATCTTTGTAACAACCAACAATAGTACCTCATTTATTTATTTATTTATTGGTACCACCATACCAGCTAGAAATAAAATATATCTTGCGGATGTAAATCGATGCCCGGCAACGGCAATGTCACTTGAGAAACAAAATGTTCTAATATTATCTGAGAATAAAAACTCACAGAAACTATTATTTAGTGAAAAATCTGTAATTAATTTTGACCGGTGTCAACCACAGCCGCATTTAACTCTTGTGGCTGTAACTCAGCGCCCGTCAGCGGTATTAGTATTAAAATAAAAATACAGCATCCATTTCCTGCATTCATACAATACCTGAGGCAACAAAAGTGCTGACGAATATGTTTCAATTATTATTTTTTATTATTACTGTGGAATTTGATCTTTACAATCAAAGGGTCTTGTAACTCAATGACCGTCAACGGTAGCAAAACGGCGACGAAGTTGCCTTGTCCTTAATCACACTAAGTAATAACAACCAAGAAATGTTTTAAAAAAAATTGTCAACAACTGCTAAATTATTTTTAAATTAACCGCTGACTTACATGTACGCAATTTGGATGTGTCTCAATATCCGTATCTGGACGCAAGCTTAAAACCAGTTTTGCTGTTACATTTAAAACTTAGAATTAAGCGAATTGTGCAAGGTTTCACATATTTTAGGCGATTCTATATACTTTCACATACAGGTCTGGTGGTATTATCTTTGGTTTTAGGGCGATTTCGATTAATTTTATAGGGTTAAGGAAATTTCAGTTAATTCATTGCTCGACATGAGAAGTCTTAACTTATAACAACGTTTTTAATTTTTTTTTGAACGCAGGATAAGAGAAACGACTTTATTAAAAATTGAACAAAATTCTGGATTTTTTCCACCAAACCAGCTAGAAATATCTCTTGTGGATGTAAATCGATGCCCGGCTACGGCAATGTGACCTTAGAAACAAATTGTTCTAAATATTATCTACGAATGAAAACTAACAGAAATTATTTCTTGGAAAATCTGTTATTAATTTTGATTGGTTTTAACTACAGTCACAATAAAACCTTGTGGATGTAACTCAACGCCCGTCTACGATAATAATATTAACATAAAAATACAACAGCCATTTTCTGCATTCATGCAATATGAGAGGAAGCAAACGTTTTTAAGAATATTTTTCGAATATTGTTGTCGAATTTGATCTTTAGCAACTTACACTGAATGGGTTTTGCAACTCAATGACCGTCAACGGTAGCAAAACGGCGCGAAATTTCCTTATCGTCATCGCAACAAATAATAACTTCCAAGAACTGTTTTGAAAAATTTTCATTAACTTCTAAATTATTTGCAAGGTTTTGTGAATGATTATTTTTTAAGCTTTTATAAACTATAAGTAGGCCTAATACAACTTTGGCCCCTTCACAAGGAACAACACGGTTTAAACCGAAAGAGTCTCTGTGTATCTTTCAGATAACAATGCGGTCTAAGATTGTAGAACAATGAACAGCGTAAGCCTGAAACAAAACATTATCGTTGATGTTTATTCAAAATTCTTTCAAATAATTTCAAATGGTTCAAATGTCTTCTTTTATTTCCTTAGATTTCATATTTTTATTTATTTAAAATAATGGAAATGCGGTTATTTAGTTAAAGTCGTAAAAATACCGCAAGTGTGCATAATTATCTAACTTAAAGCTATATATATACATTGTAAATTATCGCATCAACGTTATGCGCAGCAATTTTAAGCGTGTTTTTGCAATTCTAATTCGTTTGCTTTTTTATTGTTCTTATTTGTTGCCAAAAATCATCTAGATAACCGTTAAGAGATCAATTTAGCGTTTACTTAATAATTCTTTTGAGTTTTAAAAATGTGTTCACAAATCTTTCCCTCTCTTCACATGTTTCTGTCAGAAAAAAAATAGCAAAAAAGGCTATAAGCTTGTGTTCCAGGTTACGGATATCGAGACACATCCATATTACGTATATGTAACTTAGCGATTAAAAACATATTTAAATATGATGTTTTTGAATCGAAAATATTTGGAAATATTTCTTTTGTGAAAAATTCGCTTATGGCAACTTTTTTTGCCGTTGACGGACATTTAGTTACATCTGCAAAGCTCGTTCAGTGTGAGATGCTAAAGAACAAATATCTTGAAAAATGGCTTTAAACATTTCTGTATTTTCTCATATTGCATGAATGTACAAAATGGCTGCTGTATTTTTATGCTAATGTTGATATCGCAGACGAGCGAGTCACATCCACAAGAAGTTATTGTGGTTATGGCTGAAATCAGTCAAAATTAGTTAAAGATTTTCAATGAAGTTAATTCGGTTGGTTTTGTTGCCGGGCATTGAATTACACATACAAGAAACAGTTATTCAGAGTATGATTTTTAATAAATGTTTCATGAAACTACGGTTTTTTTTCTCACGAATAATTTAATACGTTTCCTTCGCCGGCTATTGAGTTACATCGGCAAGAAATATTTATAAAGGGTATGGTAGTAAGATTTATAAATTGATGATAGAATTACCACAAGAAGTTGTTTCTCTTGGCCCTGATTTACACGACAATTTTAAAAGATTGCTTTACGCGTTATGTTTCTCGTTGCCGGGCATTGAGTTACTTTCGAAAACATCTTTATTGAAAATGTTTCTGTTAGTGTAACAACTTCATCGTCGTTAGGGTATGGTCGAAAAAAAAGCCAAAAAGAATTACAGATTTTTTAAAACTATTTCACGAAGCTGTTTGTTTCTGTTGGATTTTATTCACGGAAAAAATTAAAGAATTTTTTTTAAAATTGAGATACCCGTTGCCGGGCATTGAATTACTTCCAAAAACATATTCATTGAAGCTATAGTTGTAAATATCATAGGGTTACATTCACTAGAAATAGTTAATAAGATTATGTGATGGAAAGAAATGCCAATTGGGTATAGATTTTTGGAAATATTCCACCAAGCTGTTTAGTTTTTCTTCAGGAGAAATGTACCATTGTTTTAAAACCACTTCCGATGCCGGGCATTGAGTTACATCCACAAGAAATATTTAGTGAGGGTATGGTAGAAAGAAATGCAAAGTAGTTACAGACTTTTATTGTATTGGAACATTTGCGTTTCATACTTAAGCTAACTTTGCTTATTCTCATCTAACCTAACTTTTGTGTTTCTCATTTAAACCAACTTTTTCTTAACTTTTTTTTTTATGATTTTTGTGTATCCAACATTAAATTCATTTCTAAAATTATATAATACGATATTATAGGAAAAACCTCTGATGAATTATTGCTCACTTCTTGTAAACTTAAAAAAAACATCAAAAATTCAGTTTGTGCTTTATTTTTAGCCATAAAAACTCTGAAACGTTGTAAGTAAAAGTTTGAAATTGTGGTCATTAATTTATTTACGATTAACTGACGTTACCCGGAACTCGGAAAATACGCATAAATATATAAAATTTAAGTTATAAACTGTAAACAAGTCGATTTATATTCCTGACGGCAATGGGCGAGACCAACATGGCACGACTAATTTGTTGTACGTAGAAGTAAGTCCATACGGTGCGGATATATTTTATTTATAAATGTCTAGTCGTAGGCAAGCAATGGACAAGCCTTTAAAATTCATGTTTCTCTCACGCTAGTTGTACAAGTTTATTAGCTACACTTTAGAAATAGAGAAAACTTATACAGATATACGATATTAGAAATATTTGCTGTATTAATTGATACAACGCGTATTAAATTAATTGATTTTCTTTTAATTAATCAATTAGTCAGCTGCAATTATGGCGCTTTTAACAAGACTTAATTAGAGCAATAGGAATGAAAACCTAACGGTGTATTAGAAAAGGACAACACCTTTTGGAATGTGTTTTGGTGGTGCCACAGAAAAAGCGGAAAATAGGATCAAAACTAGCCCATTATCTGTAGCAATTTAATTAATTAAAAGTAACCATAACGCACGGATCATTACTTTATTTAGTTTGGATAATTGTCTCCCATCTGATAGCGATCTATCAACACCTTACGCTAAATACCCTTAATATGCCCATTCAATTCGTTATGAATAGATCTTATCAATGTTTTATACAATTCAGTGAATAATAAAACATAATCCAATTTATTTTAGATTCGTGGTCGTTTGGCCGAGTCGTAATTTCCAGTCTAATGTCAGTTTAATTTCGACCTTATAACGTTTTCTATTGGCAGCGTTCAGTTCGGGTTAACTAATTTCTTTCGGAAAAACTGCGCTTTTTTAGGTCATGTAAAAAATACCTAATGGTTACATACAACATCAAATTATGTAAGCGTCTGGATAGAAGATTGAGAACATTAAGTTTTTAGACTTAATTACAAATGTTTTTGTTTGGATGTAGATAAACATCCGTCTACGGTAGCAAATTGACGGAAATTTAACTTGCAGCTGCTAGATTAGTTCAATAATTGTACACAAATAACATAAAACAAAGAAACACTTTTGATTTGCAAATTTCAAACTCGTACGGATGTTAGTTTTGGATGTAACTCAACGTCCGGCTACGGTAATAAAACAAACAAATTTTAACTTACTAACATTGTTTTACACGTTTCCCGGTGACTAAAACTAATATTTTGAATCATTTTGTGTAAATGTATAAATCACTTGTATTTTTTTACCATACCCTCAATAAATACTTCTTGTGAATGTAACTCAATGCCCGGCACCGGACATGCCAACTTAAAAACGTTCTAAAGTTTTCATAAGGAACAATTTAACAAATGCAGTTTTGTTGATTGGAATTTTTTCAACTGTTGTTTCCATAAACATGTTTTTTGGCAGTAATTCGGTGCCCAGCAACGGGATTCTAAACTTGCAAACAATATTTAAAATTTTTCCCTCGCATAAAAGACAACAGAAACAGTTTCGTGCAATATTTATTAATTAAGAATATCAATAGTTAGGTTGGATGTGAAAACAACAATTAGATGAGATAAGAAAAACTAATAGGTTGTATTAAACATCAAAACAGAAACAGTTTCGTGCAATATTTCTTAATTAAGAATACCAGCAGTTAGGTTAGATGTGAAAACAACAATTATGTGAGATAAGAAAAACTAATAGATTGTATTAAACAGCAAAAGCTACATTGGGAACACTGAAGTTTGGTGGGATAAGAAAAAGTATTGGATAAATGAAAACTAGATGAGATAAGAAAGTTAGATTACACTGAAATAACAAAAATTGTATTGGAAAAAAATAAAATTTACATTACATTGAAAACATTAAAATTTGACTAAGTAAGCACTAAGGAAAACAAAACTTGGGTTAGATGAGAAAAATAAATGTTACACTATTATGTTGGCTTGGTAATATAAAAATTATTTTCATAAAGAATAGCAAATATTGGGTTATTTGAGAAAACGAAAGTTAGTTTAGATAACAAAACAATTGTTACATTACGTTGGAATAATACAAATTTGACTGAGCAAGAAAAACAAAAGTTGTATTACGTTGGAAAAATAAAAATTTGGTTATGTAAGAAAAACAAAAGTAATAGTAGATTAGGAAAACAAGGTTATGTAAAACATTACATTAAAAAACTACTTTTTCTTTACTGATTTAGAAAACCAAAAATTGGGTAGATTAGCAAACCAGCAATTAGGTTAGATAAGAAAAGCAAATAGGTTGCATTAAAAAGCAAAAAAGCTAAAATTAGGTTAGATAAGGAAACCTATTGTTAATCTAAGTAAGAAAGAAAAAACTCGAATATTAATTTGTATTGTATAAACGAAAACTAGATCAGATACCCAAAATAAAATAATGCTCTTAAATAAGAAATAAGAAAAAAAATGAAAAACAAAACGGGTTGGGAATATGAAAATTTAGGTAAGTAAGAATACCAAAAGTTGCGTAGATTAAAAATAACAATAGTTAGGTTAGATAAGAAAAGCATAAGTCACACATTAAGTTCGAAAAATACACAAATTGGTCTATGTAAGTAAACTAAAATTGGGTTGAATGAGAAAAGAAAATTACAAAACATTGTACTGAGTAAGAAAAATAAAAGTTGGCGTAGATGAGAAAAATAACAGTTCGGTTACATAACGTACCAAAAGCAATAATTTTGCTCATGTACGCAAAGCAAAATTGGGTTAAATGAGAAAAAAATTACATTAAGTTGGGAATGCAAAAATTTGACTGAGTAAGGAAAAGAAAAGTTTGCGCAAATGAGGTAAATAACTCTTAGGTTAGATAAGAAAAACAAAAATCTTACATAACGTACCAAAAATAATAAATTTTCATATGTAAGAAAACCAAAATTGGGTTAGACGAGAAAAAATTTACATTACTTTAGGAATACAAACATTTGGCTAAGAAATACAAAAATCTTCATAACGAACCAAAAATAACAAATTTGTTCATGTACAAAAAACAAAATTAGGTTAGATGAGAATAAACAAATTACATTACGTTGGGAATACACACATTTGACTAAGTAAGAAAAACAAAAAGTGGCTTAGATGAGAAAAATACCGGTTTGGTTAGATAAGAAAAACAAATAGGCTGCGTTGAAGATATATTGGGAAAGCTAAAGTTAGTTTATATAAGAAAAAGTACTATTAGGTTAAGTACGAAAAACGAATGTTGGTTTGTATTGGATAACTGAAAATTATATAAGAAAATATATAAAATATATAAGAAAAATACAAGATAGGTTACATTGATATCATAAGAATCATGTTATATAAAAAATAATAGTTATATTATATTGGTAAAATAAAATTAGTCTAAGTAAAAAAAAACAAAATAAAATAAGAAAAATAAAGCTTGATTTAGACAATAAAAACGAATTCAATTTGAACAAAGCAGTAAATCTTGTAAAGACAAGTTAAAGCAATAGAACAAACTCTTATGATTATAATTGAGTTAATTGAGTAAAAATAAAACATAAAAATGATGTTAAAATAACACAAAGAAAGCAATAATTTGCACTAGAAAAGCGGAAATAAATTAAAACTATAAAGTAAAGGTTTATTCTCACAACAGTGAGATAAAATTAGAAGAATTAACCTAGACAGAACAAGAAAAATGTAAAAAAGTTTCCTTAAAATCAATTTTTTTTTTAATTTTTTTTTACCTTCGCCCATAAATAAATTTAGTTTGTATTTGTTTTCTACCAATTTCTAATTCAACTTTGTTTTAATTTTTTTAGCATTTAATTTTTTGAATTTTCTTTCTTTCTTTCGTTTGTTTTTTAATCTAGCAAGTTTGTTTTTGTGACATCATAATGTTCAGTGGACAAAATAATTTGCCTTGATGTCATTTTGCACGGTACGAAATTATACCGATACCCCTTCAAGCCTCCAAATGACGTCAAACTTGACTATGGTTGAGTTTATACGACCGAATAATTACATGAGTCGCGGTATTCAATTGAAAAAGCAAATGATCTAATTTGGGGGAGTGAGTGCAGACCTCAATTCATACATTGTCATAAACGAAACTAAGTTCACCGTGGGCTTTTTGCAGCTAATCTTGTTGATTCAATCACACTCACATATATGTAATGCAAAGTTTTTTTTGTTGAGTTCAATATTGGTGTTGTTATCAATTACAATGTAAATTTTTACATTTTTCGTTAAAATTGGGCCAGAAATCTGTTTAAAGCGAAAAAAATGTAATTTAGCGTTATTAGAAAAAAATTGTGGTCTAAACAGATATCCAACAGCTAGGTTATATAAGAAAAATTATTTATAACGCAAACAAAAATTAGGTTAGATAAGAAAAACAAAAGTTAGCTTGGATAAGAAAAGCAGCATTTAGAAATAGGAAATAAAATTGGATTATGTAAGAAGACAAAACTATAATATATAAACGTGTAGTGGTCAAACAAAAATTAGGTTAACGAGAAAAACAGAAGTTAGATGAGATAAGAAAAGCAAAGGTTTGGTTAATTAGGAAAAAACAAAATTACATTGACTAAGAAAGAAAACTAAAATTATGCATATTGGGAAAACAAAAATTAGCTTACATTAAAAAAAAAATAAAAATTGCAACACTTTAAAAAGCTTAAAATTAGGCTAAATAGGAAAAACAAAAGTTAGGTTAGATCAGAAAAACCAAAGTTATGTTATGTTATGAATGAGAAAACCGGCATTTAGGTCAGGTGTATAAAACAAAATAGGATTATATAAGAAAACAAAACTATAATTATATTGGGAAAACAAAAATAAGGTTAAACGAGAACAAGAAACTTGGATTAGATGAAATAAACAAAGGTTAGGTTAGATAGGAAAAAACAAATTAAATTAACTAAGAAAAAGTAGCTGAAGGTTGGGATAATAAACATTAGCTTAAATGAGAAAAACAAAATTTACATTACTTCAAGAAGATTTTAATTAGGCTAAATAGAAAAATAAAAGTTAGGTTAGATAAGAAATATAACAGTTGGGTTAGATAAAGCTAATTACATTGGGAAAACAGAAATTAAGTTAAAAGAGACAAATAAGTATTACATTACACTAAAAAAATAATTAAAACTGGCTTGAGCAGGAAAACACAAAAGATAGGTTAGTTGAGAAAACAACGATTAGGTCAGACAATAAAAGAAAAATTGTATTATGTAAGAAAACAAAGCCAAAGTTATATTGAGAAAACAAAAATTAGGTTAGATAAAAAAACCTCACCGAGAAAACTAAAATTAGGTTACGCAAAAAAAACAAAAGTTAGATAAAAAAAACAAAATTAAATGAACTAAGAAAACGCTGAAATAACTAAATTAGGTTAGATAAGAAAAGAAAAAACTAGATCAAAAATTGAAAAAATAGCAGAAGTAATGCGTTATGTTATGTAGTCAAGAAAAAAATAAAAGTTACATTATACTGAGGAGAGGGGAGAGGCTGCGTCAATGGACAAAGCCTCACATGTCATGAATACTAAATGTCACATAATTTGCTGAATGACCACTTAGGTCAGCTTGCAAATGAACATATATGTTCAAAAGAAAACATTATACCCAAGAAATTATAGTTGGGCTAAAAAAAAGTTAGGTTAGATAAGATAAAAAGAAAGGCTGGACGAGAAAAGCAATTGTTAAGTCAGATAGATAATTGAAAATAGAATTGGATTATTTAAGCAATCAAAGTTAAAGTTATATTGGAAGCAGAAATTAGGTTAGATAAAACAAGTAAAAGTTACATTTCAGTGGGACAACTATAATTAGACTAGACAAGAAAAACAATAGTTAGATTAGGTTGGACGAGAAAACCCAATGTTAAATCAGATAATTGAAAACAGAATTGGATTATTTGAGAAATCAAAGTTAAAGTTATATTGGGAACACAGAAATTAGGTTAAATAAGAAAAATTAAAGTTACATTATTACACTGTGACAATTAAAATTAGGCTAGGTAAGGATAACAATAGTTGGGTTGGATGAGAAAAGTAATTGTTCATTCAGATAATTTAAAATAAATTGGATTATTTATGAAAACACAGCTAACATTATAATTGGGAAACAGAAATTAGGTCAGATAAAAAAATAACAGTTAGATTCTAGTGGGACAAATAAAAATAGGCTAGGGAAGAAAAACAAAAGTTAGGTTGGATAAGAAAAGTAAATGTTAAGTCAGATAATTGAAAATAAAATTGGATTATTTAAGAAAGCAAAGCTAAAGTTATATTGGGATGAGAGAAATTGGGTTAGATAAGAAAAATAAAATTGCACTACGCAGAGAAAATTAAAATTAGGCCAGCTAAGATACTAACGTTATATTGGGAAAACAAAAATTAGGTCAGATAAGAAAAATAAAAATTTCATTTCAGTGGGACAATTAAAATTAGAACAGATGAGAAAAAAGTTAGGTGGGATGAGAAACCCAATTGCTAAGTCAGATAATTAAAAATAAAATTGGATTATTTAAAAAAGCAAAGCCAAATTTATATTGGGATAACAAAAATTAGGTTAGATAAGAAAAACAAAACTTACATTACACTGGGAGAATTAAAGTTAGACTAGGTAATAAAAACAAAACTTATGTACGTAATAAGATTTAAAATTAAAAAATCGAAGATGCACAATTTAAACATCTAGTAGAAAATTGTTTTGAAAAATATTATACAAAAACAAAAGTGTGGTGTGGTACCGATAGAAAAGTTGGTTATAACCGTAAATATTTGTTCTAACCAGGATTCGCATTGTGACCGCACCGCGTCGACTTTTTAAATAATTTTTTTAACAAATTTTCTTCTTTTCGATTCCCTTAAACTCCACTATTTGGGCATATTTTTATTTTAAATAATTGAAATTGTTGCGGAGTTACAGCAACTTAAAATGTACTAAAATTGATGTTTTTTACCCTAAACACATTTTATGTTGTTGCAGACAAATGTTTGTCACTGGATCGGCCGACGGGTGGCAGCAAAGGCAAGAAAATGCGAAAACCACGAACGATATATTCCAGTCTTCAGCTCCAACAGCTAAACAGACGGTTTCAGAGGACGCAGTATTTAGCGCTTCCCGAAAGAGCGGAATTGGCAGCTAGTTTAGGTCTTACACAAACACAGGTCAGTAAAACTTCCACATTTTTGTTTTCCACTTTTGCATCAGCAAACGTTTTGCGCACTTTTCCTAATATTTGCAGTAAAGTCATGACCAATTTATTTAATTAAAGGCTTTGTACTTGAGAAAGTTAAAGAAAACAAGGGTCACGCTATAAGTTCCGAAACGTTGAACATTTTTTTGCATGAAACTTGTCGATACTAGCAGAAAAAGTTCAAAGAGTTTCAGCACGAAAATCCTTTGGAATTTTATATTTTATTTACATGGCGTGTATGGAGAATTGCGCACATGTACTTTGGAACTTTATTTTGGTACACGCAGGAATTAATATTAAATGTAAAAGTTTTACCCACTTCACTTTCAAGTATGGAGTATACAAGTGGGTGGTCACAGTTTGGTTAAAACTTTGTGTGTAGGCAAATATATATACAATGACACTTTATCGTTATAATTTACCTTTCTGAAGTTCAAATTGACTAGAATGGAATTAGATTTATTAATTATTTACGTGCCATTAGTTATAGTTCCGAAATTTCTTGTAATGATCTTGTTTTATAATTTAAATGGGAAATATCAGTTTGTTTGATTATTCAAAATTTACATGAAAATTATTCAATTTTATTAGGATTGGTAGGTGAATTATTTAACGTCCAATGTGCGGTAACACCATCATGTTGATACATCAAATTTATTTGAGGATAACGATAACGAATTAAATATAACAATAATCAGCTGTAGCATCTGAATAATAGGTGCAAGAGCTCCCTGTTGTTGAGAAAATATTTGCTTAAGAGTGTAGTAGCACCGTGTTGTTTGTACCATGTTTATCAGTGTAGTTGTAGGAATTACAGCAATGACTTTCCTAAGGTTTAAATTTTACTGGCATCCTATAACTAAATGGTATAGCATTCAATGTGTTTAGCCATGAAATCGATGCAATAATGTAACGAATTTTATAACATAAACATAATCTATAGCTTCTGAATAATATGTGCAACAATTCCATCTTGTTGATACAATATTGTTGTTGTTAGTACCAATTTATCTGCGAAGTTGTAGGAAGTACAGTACTGACTTTCCGAAAGTTTAAAATGTTTATACCGATACCTATAAGCAAACGCTGTAGCATTCAACGTGCAGTAACACCTTCATGTTGATACAATAAATTTGTTTAGCTATAAGATTGATGAGGTAATAAACTAACGAATTAAATAAAATATTTAATAATTTATAGTTTTTGAATGAATAATATGTGCGAGAGCTGGGTTTTGTTGATACAATATTTGTTTAAGTGTGTAGTAGTACCGTCTTCTTGATACCATACTGTAGTTATCAGTCAATGGAGTCGTACAGTAACGACTCTTTTAAAATTTAGTTTTATTGTCACCTATAAGCAAATGGCATAATATTCAACGTGCAGTAGCACCTTCATGTTGATACAATAAATTTGTTTATCGAAAAAAATTGTTGAGATAAACCAATCAAATACATATAGTAAGTTAATAACCTATATCTTTTGAACAATACGTACAAGAGCTCCATCTTGTTGATATTATAGCTGTATAAGTGTGTAGTAGCACCGTCATGTTGATACCATGTTTATCATGTATATATGTCGAGAAGCACAGCAGAAATGAATTTTGTGCAGTAACTTCTAGTGTTTAAGTAACATTTGCAGGAGCTCCATCTTGCTGAAATAATGTTGTCTGTACGATTTCAAGTGTGATAGCGCCGTTTTGTAGGTATAATGTTTATTGTGGCTGTATGTAGGTATGCTGAGAAGTACTGTAATGAATTTCTTTCTAGCAAGACCTCCGTCTTGCTGAAATAATGTTGTCTGTACGATTTCATGTGTGATAGCGCCGTTTTGTAGGTATAATGTTTATTGTGTCTGTATGTAGGTATGCTGAGAAGTACTGTAATGAATTTCTTTCTAGCAAATTTTATCGTCTAAAGTATATTTGTTTAAATCCGTAGCAGAACTCCCCTATTGGTACCATATTCAATATGTATGTATGCCAGGAAGTACAGTAATGAATTTCTCGCAGCAATTTTTTGCAACTGCAGCTCTGTGTCGTTGATACAATGTTTGTATAAATGTGTAATAGCACCGTCATGTTGGTACCAGGTTTATCATGTACATATGTCGAAAATTCAGCAGTAATGAATATCCTGCAGCAACTTCTAGTATCTCAGTGACATTTGCAGCAGATCCGTCTTGCTGAAATAATGTTTGTCTGTATGATTTCAAGTGTAGTAGCACCGTCTTGTAGGTATAATGTTTATAGTGTCTGTCTGTATGTATGTATGTATGAAGTATGTTGAGAAGTACTGTAATGATTTTCTTGTAACAAATTCTAGCGTCTGAGTGACATTTGCAAGGATCCAAATATTAATAACTATATTTGTTTAAATCTGTAATAGAACTCTCTTATTGGTACCATGTTCATCATGTACGTATGTATGGTTTGTATGTATACCAGGAAGTAAGTAAACAATTTCTTCCAGCATTTTTTTTGCATCTGCAGCTCCGTATCGTTGATATAATGCTTGTTTGAATGTGTAGTAGCACTATCATTTTGGTACCATGTTTATCATGTATATATGTCAAAGAGTACAGAAATAATGAATTTCCTGCAGCAACTTTAAGTGTCTAAGTGGCATTTGCAAGAGCGCCGTCTTGTTGAAATAATGTTTGTCTGTATGACGTCAAGTTTGGTAGCACCGTCTTGTAGGTATAATGTTTATTGTGTCTGTGTGTATGTTTAGAAATAACACGATGAATTTCTTGCAGCAAATTCTAGCGTCTGAGTGATATTTGCAAGAGACCTTCAAATTGTTGATAGATTTGTTCAAATCGGCAGTGTTAATTTAAGTTTTTTTTACTACCGTATTTCTTTGTTTGCTTAGTTTATATTTTTATATTTATATATGTAATATGTACACATGCGTATATGTATTTTGATGTTATGTACGTATGTATAATTGAGTTATCAAAAGGCAGATAAATAAATACCTACTTACTTACTTACTCTCGTATTGATACCACGTTTATCATGTTTATATGCATGTATGTAAGGAAGTAAGAGTAATGAGCAACTTTTTACATCTGTAGCTCTGTCTGGTTGATATAATGTGTGTTAAAATGTGTAATAGCACTCCCCTGTTGGTAGCATGCGTTTGTGTTTGCCTGTCTGTTATTAAGCACAGTAATGCATTAACGTGACATTTGCAAGAACTCCGTCTTGTTGATATAATGTTTGTTTGAATGCATAATTTTACTATGTGTGTATGTATCCATCTATGTATGGTGAGAAGTACAGTAATGCATTTCCTGCAGTAACTTCTACCTTTTAAAAGAAATTTGTAGGAGCTGCGACTTGTTAACATAATATTTGTTTAAATGTGTAGTAACACCCTCTTGTTGGTACCATGTTTATGATGTATATATGCGTGTCAGGAAGTAAAGCAATTTATTGCCTGTGTCAACTTTATAGCGTCTGAATGATGTTTGCGAAACAATAAGACGGAGGCCTTGTTGATACATTTTTTTTAAAGTATGAACTAGCACCAAGTTGGTACCTAGTTTATCGTATAGGACGCTCCGTTTTGTTGGTACTAAATTGTTAAATGTGTGGTAGCATTTTTACGAGTATGTTGGTACCATGTTTATCAGTAATGTTATATCAAGTACATTATTGAATTTTCTACAGTAATTTCTAGAGCCTTGAGTAGCATGTGCAAGAGCTCCATTTTGTTGATAACGTGTTTTATGTAATTAGTATTTGTTTGTATTCGTATGATTATGAACCAACAACGATGCAAGTTATTTTCAGCTTCCTTCTACCTTTTTGCAATTACATAAGCAAAGTTGTCAACAGTGAGTTACTAATACATTGTTTATTTCCACTTGAAAAGATAAAGGCCAACCTTGTACCCACATATACTAACTAACATTATAAAATTTCCCTGTTTACCGGTGATAATAATGCGATTTCATTATAACGCACAATTCATTCTCTTACTGTGAGAATTTACTTAGACTTTGTTAATATTTACTTACTATACGAACCCTTTTGCATATTCCATAAATATATAATAACCTGCTGGTATATCGTAACAAAAGTAAACCGGAGGATGTTACGGGCGATAGTCTAAAACCGTCAATCATAATTCCTGGATTTACATAGTCGGTTGCACCGTGAAAAATGCCAACCTTTCGCATATTAATAGCAAAATTTCTTACAACTTCCGACGGACACTATTTCATTCGCATCTAGGTTGCTTCCTTTTGCATTTGCACTTTTAAGAAACGCGTGCAGAACAAATTTAAATATATGTAAATCCGCTGCAGCTTTCCGTTTTCGCCGTAACTTTCCCGCATTTTTCATTTTCGCGTATCAAAGTTATAATGTTTAAACCTTTGGTTAATTTCAGTGGCGATGCTAGTTTATTATTGAATATAATTTTTTTAAAACAGTTTCCCTACCTTTTTTGCCTCAAATTAATTTAGTTTAGCCAGTGGCGGCAGTATTTTACTGTTTTAACCGAAGCTATATGCAAGTTTTAAAATAGACTCTAATTTTTTTTCTGATAAGCCTCTGCCTCTCTTTGAAACTAAATTTAAATATTATTAATATAATTAGTTGTTTTTTAAATCCGATCGAAATAAGATTTGAATCCGATCGAAATAGATTTGAATCCGTTCGAAATGGGATATGAATCCGATCGAAATAAAATCTGAATCTGATCAAAAGTAAATTTAAACAGGATTTGAGTAATAAAACTCGAATTTGTATTTATATGGAGGGTTATCATTAAATAGAATTTGAAGATTTGTTCATAGCAATAGTTTTATGTGATGCAGTTGCGATCAACATTTTAGTCCAAATTCACGTACAGTAATTCATATAGAAAATTGAATTCAAATTCAGCATTACATTGTATTGGTTTAAAGACTAATTTAAATCTGCTGCGGTTTTCTAAAAAAATTATCTGTTGCATCGTAAGAGGAAGCTATCAAAAAAGTCTCTATTCGCTGTTAATCCGATCGAAATAGGATTTAAATTTCCTCGAAATAAATTTAAATTTAGAATTAAATTTAAATGAGTTAAAAAGAAATTTTACTTTGTTAGTGTTACTAAAGTTATTTTAACGAATATTCAAAACATATCCCCATCCGCATTTTCATTTACGAACGCCATTGGTTTTTACTAAAATGCGACCATATAACCTCTTACTTATCGTAATAATATGAACATGTTTTTAATGGATAGCCCGGAAACTG
This sequence comes from Ctenicera cuprea, assembly GCA_958336395.1. Taxonomy (NCBI): domain Eukaryota; kingdom Metazoa; phylum Arthropoda; class Insecta; order Coleoptera; family Elateridae; genus Ctenicera; species Ctenicera cuprea. Next base: position 83,854,829 of record OY284486.1, on the reverse strand, counting down.
TTCTATTTTCCTGTAAATTTGTTTTGAGGACTATTACCATTTTTAATCTAAGAAATCTCGTTTTGCACGTTCGACAGCGTTATTTCTTCGTTATCGGTATATGACGAGGAAGTCAACAGCAACTAGTTTACGTTGTTCACGCGGGAATGTTTTTCTTTTTTTTAATGCAAAAGCAATGTCCATCAAATAAAATTGAAAACGAATGAAGTTTCAAGATTCCATCGCCAGTTCTTTTATTATCTCAGCTACTGTTCTTACATTCATTAATTCAGGTGGCAGTACATTGCGAAACAGGAACAGCTCAAAGCAGTATTCGTCTTCGCAATTAAACGGGATTCAAGAAAACCTGAGCAGGACATGCGTGGTCGATTGTATTCAAAGCAATTTTGAATTTCATGCCTGCAATTATGAATTCGATACATAATATTACTCTGCGATTATTTTTTATGACTTACGTGAAAAAAAAATTAAGCAAAAAAGGGAATTTTTAGAGATTTCCGCCTTTCATAAATCTGCAACGTCCTTTAGCTTGGAGTTATTGTAAACTTTGGTGTTGGAAATAACATTAGATTTTAATTTTAAATTAATGACAGTGAAATATGGTCTCATAATGAGTTTGAAAATTCCATTTTACAATAAAATCATAAAATATCGCACCTGCAACCTCGTTCTCATTTAAAATCAATAAAAAGACGAGGAATTTGTAATATGCACGTAAATGGTAATAAAATGTCAGGGGACTTTCTCGAACTCGTAATGTAAGATTACATGCGAAGCATTTCCAAATCAAACGAGGACGACACCTCGTTTTCCAAACGCAAATTAATCACGCCATAGCCGACATTTCCTTTTTAAAAATTTCCTTAGAAGTGGTTGACAAGTTTTTCGCCAGCTCGAACGCACATTTATCTATTTTTTTATGAAACGCGTGAGCCTCAAGAAAGTTTTCCCTTTTCGTGAGTAAAAATGGAAGTTATGCGCTTGTGGTATTGTTAAATGTTAAAACAAACTGAACGAAGTGAAATTGGTTTAGGGACACAAGTATGAAACTGGATCCAGGATGGATTAAACAATTTTTCAGCAGTTTACTGCAAATCGTTATTAATTAACATGATTATGAATCTGTTATTTGTTCTTTATTAAACTAGAGTTTAAATACAGAAAATTAATAAATGATTAGTTGAGAATAAACATATTGGTTGGTTATTGGTTGGTGTTTATAGCAGCTTGTTCTAAATACCAACCGATGTTTTGAAAGTTAAAATTTAAAATCAAACGTACATCGGTTTGGGGTTAAAACGGAATTTTAATTCGATTAAAATACAATTTGAATCCGCTTGAAATACTATTTGAATCCGATCGAAATATGATCTGAGCTAAACTAAATTTAAACAAGATTTTGAACTTGAATGGTTGTTATTGAATGGAATGTAAAGTTTGTTAATAGCAATAACTTTATGTGCAATTTGGATTTGAATAATTCAGATGAGACACTGAATTAAAATGCATTGATTTCAGGATTAACCTGAATTACATTTGAATCTAACTCTGGCAAAATTATCTACCGGTCTAAAGTTTTATAGCTTTAAGATCGACAGAAATATAGGATTTATTAACGTATTGGACTTTAATGAATTTGAACCAAAAAGTAAATTAGGAATGAAATGTAACAGTTTTAAGTTGCCACCGAACTGATTTTGGATTTAGATCGGATTTAGTTGCGTCATTCGGTTTTATAATGGATTGAAACTGTATGTAATTCAGGTTTATTTTTATACATAAGCTATTGTTTAAGTGTTAGGTAAGTTCGGATTTAAATTTGATTCTGATTCCAATTCGGATCGACTGCACAGTACAGAATCCAGTACAGTGTAAGTTATCAGGAAACTTGTACGTGTGTATTAAAAGTAGGGTTGTAACTTAACACGTAAAATGTCTTTGTCTACATTACACGTTGAAAAGTGCGTAGAATATGTAGAAAATGTATGTTAAATAAAACTGGTATATCTACCTTTTTCAACATATTCTACATGTAAAGTATGTAGAATATGTAAAAAATATGTACCGATAGATTCTAGAAAAACTTCTGCATAAAATTATTGTGTTTACTGTATTATGTAGATGAACGCGTGTGTGAATAGTAGAGGTGAGGATAAGACATGTGACTATTCAACGATACGAACGCGCCGACTTTTCTCCATTCAAACGTACCGCGCTGCAAAGTGTTTTTTTTTTGTTAGCAGTTATTAAACGACATATATGTTGGCTCTATAAAAAACTATACAATAAAAATGCGCTCTTTATATCGTTACGGATAGGGTAAAAGTACCACTCGCTACCTTCCTTACCAGTGGTGTATTGTATTGCACCGGTTGCAATTCTTCTTCTTACAGTGCCATACCCTATTCAGGGCGTTGGCTACTTCTCTCCCATGTCTGTGTTTGGTGCTCGGAGATAGATATTTTGCACATACAGACATAGGGAACCCACAGTTTAACGTGGACTCCGAGCCACAGGAAGTGCATGCACTTCTTCTCCAGCGAGGTTTTCATCGGAAAAAAATTCACCTTGCTGGTTTCCCGTTGCTTTGCGAGGGCCTCCTTTCTTACTATTGGTGCATTGTATTGCACCGGTCGCAATTATTTTACGATTTTATTTTTTTACTACTTTGAGGTGATTTAAAATTTAATTTAACAATAATAATTATTTTGCTTAGGTGTGGGGGGAGCTACTTGTTAAGTTGTTTACGTGTTCAATTACGTTTAAAACCAAGAAAGGTGGCTCCGCGGCAAGCGCGTCTACCTTCCATTCAGGAGGTCTGGATTCCATTCCCTGGCCCGGCCGGCTGTTCTGGCTCAGGTTTTTACGTGGTTTTCCTGGCTCACTAGGTAAATACTGATACAGTACTATCCATGGAAGTCCTCCCGTATCTAAATTATTTGTTCTAACTCATCCTTACCATCTTTACTCTATTGAAGAGGGACTCTGATGCGAAGTCCGAAAGAAGAGCTTAATATTTTATATGCAAAACAAACCATGTCTAATATGTATATTTTACATGTAAAATTCTACATGCACAACCCTGATTAAAAGATACAACTGTCGCTCGCTACTAGCACAGAAAGTTCAGTTTTGTTCGCGAAAGTTAATGACTAGTTAGTGGAATATAAACAGATACAGTTAATTGAAAAATTGTCGTAGAAATTTACCGTATCAGTAAAAGGCATTTATATTAATTTTTATCAAGGCACGCAAAAATTAACTTTTGTAACATGGAAAACTGTTCTAATTATATATATAAAATTACACGTTTAAATAACATTACTCAACGCGAGATAACAACAAAAAAGAAAAAAACAATTATGAGCGCCGGAGGGGAGAGGTAAGGGGGTAATCCCTCTTATGGAACGCCGTTTAACTCTGTATTGACCACGATTTTTGTAAAATGACAGCAAAAATATACATGAAATTAAAAATATCTTACAGATATTTGTATTTAATTAAAAATATCTTAGATATTTACAATTATTACAAACTATATTCAATATTCCTAAGTATTTTCAATATTTAATTAATTTAAAATTGTGTTAAAATACCCTCGTGTTATAATTTAACTTCGCTCACTTTTTGGTAACATATAAAAATAATACCCATCGCGCGCCGCTTCATTTACATAATCACGGCTGCAGCGGTATTCCTCTCAAGTTGAGACAGGTCGAAGGGATGGATTTAATATATAGAAAACATTAGAGCAATCGCTGTAAAATTCATAAAACATAAACAAAAATATTATGGGGCATAGCCTGTGGGCTCCGCTATTAAGGTATTAATTAGCTACGTAATGAAAACAGTACAATTATTATATTTTAAAACAACGAAACGAGGTGTTGGAGAACACATCGAGCTTCTACATCAACATCAACACTTCGTTCGAGCAACCTAATAATAATAATAATAATGATATAAAACTAATTTGTTGGAATTCATTATATTTTAATTAATAACTTCTTCTATTTAATACGGATTAATTTTTACAGGTGCTAATGGCATCCTAAGTTCGTTTTTCAACCGCTCGTTGTCTAGATATAATTTATTTCTGCAATTACTGTAATTAACTCGGATTATTGCGCTTGATGAGATCGAAAACGCTAAAAATCGTGTCAGGAATTCGTACAATATTCCCGATAGAAAGGTAGTATTGATATATAATACAAATTTTCTGTTATATTTTGGCTTGTTTTTCGTTTTTTGGTAACTCCCAACATTTTTACTAGTAAGAAACGTTAAATTATTTGCTTTTTCTTCTATACTCAATTAAACCGATCAAATTAACAGTTCTTTAATTATAAACCATTAATTTCCTGGAATCCTTCAACCGAATAAGATTTAATAACATCCTGAAAATGTAGAAACCTTTTTATAACCAAAGCTCTAAAAGTGCGTGCAAGCAAATCAGAAGAATTTTATCTAAATAATTGTCCGGCATTATTAATTAACATCATAGCTAATTATACCTATCTCCCTTTTTACAAATTTTGTCCGCATAAATAATAATGAAGCTTATCTTAATTTCGGATGGTCATAAAATTATCATTTACAAGTTGCCGCTACCGCGCGCTCTTTGAAATAGATAAGTCGAATTTTTTTGCGTTTTAACGTTGACCAATTCGATTTTATTAACTCCATAAACTAATAAAACTATTTGATTTTTAAAGAATGTTTTTTCGATAACGACCGTTGTGGCATTTACAATAAAAAGCTCCATTCCATGCATGACAGTATTAGCACGAAAAAACGTCAAAAAATAATTTGAACTGCACAATGGGAAAAACACCTTCAAAGTATTTAAATTCAATTGCACAGTGGAGAAAAGCCTTTTGCACAATGGGGAAAGCCTTAAAAATTGATTCATATTGTACTGTGAAAAAGTCTGAAAAGAGATTTAAGTTACGTAAAAGCAATAAAACTGCAGTTTTCTTACGATTTCCCTGCGTTTCGCAATGGTGTGAACACAAACTAATGAAAATATGTGATTTTTAAAGTTTTTTCGATAACAACCGTTGTGCTATTTACAATAAACAGTTCCATTCCATGCATGACAGTATTAGCAGGAAAAAATGTTTTTGAACTGTGCAATGGGGAAAAATCTTCTTAATATTTAAATTGAATTGCACAGTGGGGAAAAGCCGTTTGCACAATGTGGAACGCATTAAAAATATATTGAAATTGTACCGTAAAAGGGATTTAAGTCGGGTAAAAGCAATTAAAATGTGGTTTTCTTACGATTCTCTCGCGATGGTGTGAACACAGCCTAACAATAAAATTTAAAATTATTATAATTTAATAGGACAGTCTTTTTGAAATGTTGCGAATATTAATTAAACGGAAATTATATTTATGAGCAATATAATTTAAGTGGCGACTATTCATACATATTATTGTTGATTAAAAACTAGTTTGCATACCAGAAACTTAAACGCACAACTCCTGCGCTCTGCGTTTCATTTGCTACTTTTAGTGCTGCAACAATCAGTGTAATTAAATTATTGTTTCCTGACTTCCTTCATGTCCAATTAACACGAAAGGGTTACTGATCTTTCTTACAGCTGCCGATCTTTTCGCCATTAATCGTTAGACTTGTCTCTTTTGCAACAATGTTGCGAATAAAAACCGCGACAGGAAACGTTTGTCGTGCTGCAAATATTTTTATTAGATTTAGTTTTTTTTGAACCTAAACGTTTGTATTTTAAAATAACTGCAATTTTTTATGCAACTCCCAATAATTTAAAACATTTTTAGGTCTTAATAATTAATTACTATTTTACTTGATATATTTTTCTGATAACAAAAATGTTCTGGTTGCTGTTGTAATTAGTCGATTCTATGTCTGAAGCAACAACGGACTATATCTAACAAAGAAAAGGGCGTTAATTTTATCATTTTTCACTCTACATAATTTATATTTGAGGGTCAGAACGTCGAACGTCGTTTCGTATCGATTTGATATAATTTATGAAGTACTGGGGAACGAGTACATGTTTCCTCTCAATAAATATAAAATTGAAATAAATGCGTAAAGAGGGAGGGACCAAATATATCATGCGTCTCCGGAGTATTAATTATTAATTAATTATGACTTTATATGGTACACTTATCATTATTTGTATAGGGTGCCGGTGAAAGCATTAGCTGGATTAAAAATATCAGACTCGCGTATAAGAAAATGTGTTTACATTACTGTTGTTTGTGTTTTACTTTATGAACCGATGATCATACACCTGGGAAATTTCATTTCGAAATTCTATTCGAAACAGACGTTCGTTCGGAAAATTATTAGAAATATGCGAATTGAAACAGATCTGGTGGATATTTCTTGGTAATATCACATACCTAGCCATAGCTACGGCATAATTACGTTTTTTTTGAAATTAACTATAATTCGTACACACCTATAAATTAAATCCGGAACTGTCTCAATTTAACGTAACGACAGGTCCCCACTACTAGAAGCCAGATTCCCACAGGTTCAGCTAGTTTGATATAATTTAGTAGTGTATAAACTCTAGGAGCATATTCCTGAAGTAATGTTAAGTAAAAAATGTTTAATAAACTTAGGTCCCGAAATATTTCCTTACGGAGTTATGGCCTCCCGAAGATGAAACTGTCTAACTCGTGGACTACTACGCCTGCGTTTTCGTTGGCAACTTAAAAATAAACTGATAGAGAAGCTGTCTTAGTAGATTTGCCGCATTTATTCGAATTGTTTTCTACTACCACTAATTCGAAATTTTTTATTCGATAGTTTCCATCAGTAAGCTATCCGGAAGTTCGTAAAACTAAAACTGAAATTTCTGCTATTTGATTATTTCTAATTTTATACATTTTATGTAGGTCAGACATCGCCAACATGCGCTGTCATCATTCTTCAGTATTATATGCTCTATGCATGAAATTTGTGTTAAATGTGTTAGATTATACTTACACTATTGTCCATGGTACTCATTTAATTAGGGTTATACATTAATATTAGGTAAATATTATTATTTTTGTTACTAAATATTAGTCGTGTTACCTGTACAACGTAATCCAAGATTTCGCAAGTTACAATATAGAACTCTGTGCCGCGACGGCTTGTTTGTTTTTGCACCTGACAATTTGAGGTATGAGCGATATCCTCCCAATAACGCAAACATCTATTGTAAACTTAAATTTGCTTATATGTATCCAAAACTGTAGTGGTCTGTTGTACAAAAGATTATGTGGCTTATGTAATGGACCCGTAAATGTGTGGGGTTTAGTAGCGGACTTACAGTAAATTGTTCGACAACAATTCTTCCAAAACTGTTTTTTAACGAAGTAACTGCCGCGTTGAAAACCTGTTTTTGACAATTGCGGTTGAAACACTACTGATGAACAAATGTTTTTGAGAAATTGTTTTTGGAACAATTGCTGTATCGAAAACCTGTTTTTAGACAACTGCTGCCGAACAAATGTTTTTCGAAAAACAATTGCTTTGGCGAAAATCTGTCTTTTGACAATTGCTGTCCAAAAATTGCGGCTGAACAAACTTTTTTCGAAAAGTAGTTGTTTCGAAATATTGCGTGAAAACCTGTTTTTCGACAATTGCGGTCAATAATTACCGTTGAACAAATGCTTTTCGGAAAATTGTTACGTCGAAAACATGTTTTTCAAAAATTGCTGACGAAAAATTGCTGTTGAACAAATGTTTTGCCAAAAATTGTCGTTTAGAAGAATTGCTGCGTCGAAAATCTGTTTTTCGAACAATCGCTGTCGAAAATTAAAGTTGAACAAATGTTTTTCAAAAAACTGCCGTTCGAACAACTGCTGCGTCGAAAACCAGTTTGTTGATAATTGCCGTTGAACAATGTTTTGCGAAAAATTGGCGTTTCGAACAATAATTGCATTGAAAAACTGTTTCTCAAACAATTGCTGAAAAATGCCTTTTGTTCCTGTCGAACAATTTACCGGCCACCCTAGTAGTGGGGGCCCCGGACCCGTAAAAGTTGAAACAGGCGGAAAGGATCTGAATTAGTTATATGAGTAGACCAGTAGATTAGTGCGTTATTCAACCCCAACTTCTGCGTATTTTCTGAAAGTTATTATATTAGTTGCGTTTATATAGCGTAATTAATTATCGCCTAATTACGCATTGTACATTTGCAAAATTTAAACATACTTGACGTAATTACTTAGTTATTACTTATGAGTTATTACTGACTTCTACAAGCATACTTTTTTTTTATAAAGTGTACTTGTACCTTCTTGTGTATAATTTCTATTTATGTTGTGTAATTAGAACTAGCGCAATAAATTTACTTAAGATTAACTTTATTGTGCCATTTTTGGAGCTTGACAAATATTCGGATAAGCCAAACATTTTTCGAGTCAGTCGAATATTCGGCACTAAATGAAAGCAATGCTACACTGCAAATTTTTCTTAAAATTGACCGAATATTCGCCGAATAGTTGGACGAATAATCGGTACTTGGCCGAATAATAGACCGAATTATTGGCCGAATATTCTGTATTAGAATTTTGAATCATTTTAATGACGCGGATATTTCTTCTGATTCCTCTTGCATATTTCTATTGTAAATTTTTTATTTATTCTTTTTGTAGTTTTGTTAAATATTTTTTCTAGTTTTTTTTCTTTTAAAGTATGTAAATAAAATAATCAATAGTTTGATGTATAGTATGCGGGTTAATAAATGCATATCTCTAAATGTTATAAAGCAGGCACAATTATCCATTTATCAAGCAAGTTCACTGTCACTTCCTGTGTAATGGTAGCTAATTTTCAGTTACAATTAAGGAAAATCGATGTACTTGTAAAGTTATTTCTGTCGCAGGGTGTTATTCATAAAGAACCGCGATTAACGCGATACTAATTGACTATTACACTAACTGGGTCTTCATGGTTCATAAATCGTGCTCCTAATTAGTATACACAACCACATCCACAGAAGTCGCCGCGACTTGCTGGTTTCCAATAAAAATTACCACTTCTATATCTACAAATAATTAATCAGTGCGGCAATTACGGCAATTCCGACTCCATTTAACTCTCGGTGCTAATTTAATATTAAATTTACCGGTTTACTGTTGTTTATTATCAACTGAGCAGGCTTGAGAGATAAATTGTGATTAAAAAATGTACCCTCTGCAGAAAAAAAAAATAAAAAGTGAAGGATTAAGTTGTTATAATTAAAGGAGGTTGTAAATGCAAACATTTGGTTGTAAATTTTTTAATGTTTGTATAATTTTTGATAAGAAAATTTAGAATTTGTAATGCAAAGGGTATTTAAAATTTGTGTTTATAAAGTTCGCTTAGAGAGGTCGATGATGTGACAGAACTAAATCAAAACTATTTAACTTAAAAGTTTTGTTTTTCCTCAAAATATTTGTATACGGTCCTGTCTCTAATTAATTAGGCTGTTTAAGGTCAAAACTAAACGACTTATTACACGTGGTTATTTTTGTTTCTAAATTTAAAATTTTCACGCGATGTTGCTTGACTATAAAATGGCTATAATAAAAAAATGATTTATCCCCGAATTTGGAAATTTGAATAACTCCGAAGAGATTATAAAATTTTATCTCGACACACATAGAAAAGGATCAGAATTCGTTTGCATCTAAATCTTGATTAACAAACACTTACTTAGGGAGTAATAAAAGTTCGCATGTATGTGGAGCGTAAAAATTGCAAATTCAAAACTCCCTCTCGTTTTCGTGCCTCTGTATGTAAATACAGAAACGTATTTTAGTTTTTTTGCCGTCAACGCGTAGGCGTTTTTGTGCACTTACCGTTATTAAACATTTTATTTCACATTAAGGAATTTCGAAGTTATTTCTTCCTGGTAATCGTTTTTTGTCTCTGTAGTTTTATTTGATAATTAGTATTTTAAAGTAGGGGGCTGGCGTGAAACAATGTCGAACGTAATAAATTATAAAACTGTGGGGGTTGGTACATTCGGGGGTAGAATTTAGTTCAATAGCGCCACTCGTGGCACCGCGTCGAACTAATTATAGGGAAGTGGAAACCTTTGACATTCGACCTGATCCACTAACGAGGCCTTCGACGAGCGTTTTGTTACTCGCATGGTTAACAACATCCCCTGTTTTGCGTTCTGAGGGAAAATATGATTCATGTTACATTTTCTTCGACAGTAGCGAGATATTTCGTAATAATTATTTTTAGGAAAATGGTCGAAACTTCTGATAAAAGATGAAATCTTTGTGCTTTGTTAATATCATTTTTAACTTCCCCCCTTTTCTCAAACATTTTCTTTAATAAACTTTCGTGTATAATTTAGTCGTGTTTTGCCTAAAATTGAAAGTCCACTGTTAAAATTACTTTTGGTGGATATTTCTGTAAAGTGTACATGTTTGGTCATAATTTATGCATCATACTGAAGTCCGGAAGTTCAGGCTCTAAAAATTCTAAAAATAGGTAAACGTTTAGGCATTTAATGAATCATTACATTTTTCCAGATACATAAATTTGTGTTTTCACTGCTTAATTAACCATAATTCGTATATATTTTACGAAATTAGTACAAAATTAATTTTGGCGCATATATGGCGTCACTATTTTTTTAACTATTGCCGTTCATACGCGCAGCGAGGACAGTTGCAGAGTAACAAACCGGTATAAGTTGAATGGAACTTACTAAGCAGGTAACAACAATCAACAACGAAAAGGTTATGCTGAAATACAAATAAAAATGGGAGATTTAGTTACAGTTTTGGCTAGGATAGACCGCGACGTGATTCGTTGCTAGTAGAACTAGCGGCCACATCCCTAACCATAATCGAAACCAAAAGACAGCTATATGTCAGAAAGAATAAAACCAAAGGGACTTACAGCGCCATCTATGCGCAGCGAAAAAAGTTGCAAAGCAAAAAACTGGTATATAAGTACAAAGGGAACTTACTATGCAGGTATAAACAATCACCACTGACACCAGTACACACTCACGAAAAGCTCGTGTCGCACTACCAATACAAAGAATAAAAATGGAAGATTTGGTTTTAACTATGGCTAAGATAGAACGAGACGAGTTTCGTTCGTTATAGTACTCTTCAGGCGGTCATAGTTGTAACCAAATCTCTCATTTTTATTTAAATTAAGCACGACTTTTTTGTTGTTGATTGTTATTACCTGTTTCCTTTCAACTTACACCAGTTTGTTGAGTTGCAACTTTCTTCGCTGCGCATAGAAGCGTTGTAAGTCCCTCTTGATGGTTTTATTCTTTTTGACATATTAATGCTGTCTCTTGGTTTCGATTCGCTTGTTCTAAAACCAACGAATCGCGTCGCGGTTTATCCTAGCCATATCCAAATCTTCCATTTTTAGCACGACTGTTTTGTTGTTGATTGTTGTTACCTGCTTAGTAAGTTCCATTCAACTTACACCAGTTTGTTGATTTGAAACTTTTTTCGCTGCACATAGATGGCGTTGCTGGTATTGTAAGATTTTTAATTTATCTACACCAACTGCACAGATCGTATAAGCCTCCATTATAACATGCTCTAGACGACAAAAACAAGATTTCTGTGCATTTGAAATAGAAATACTTATGATGTATATTTAATGAGAATGGACGTATCTGACATAGTTTAGTTAGTTGTGATCAAGGGGTTTCTTTAAATTTGCCATTTAGAATAATTAAAGCAAACTAGCTGAACGTATGGACTACGGCCCACGTTTTTTTTTTGGTAAATGAACTGTCGAGATGTAAAATATGCACTACTTAATGCGTTCTCAGTGTCGAAGCTACGTTAATGCAGTTATAATTGAAAAGGCTCTCAAATTCAAAGTATTTTTTAAGATATTACCGACAAATGTAATGAAAATAGGCCTAAATATTCAATAGTTAATTTCAGATGATATTGAGGAACGTATTGTTTGCTATAGCAACAATTATTATTAATTTATTAAAGACTGTTGGCACTACGGTCATCCCGTTATTACTATATTCTTTTAGTAGCTTGTCGATTTCCTTATAAGTAGCAAATGCTTCTTTTGGTTGTTTAATATACCTATTAATTATGTCTAAAATATAATTTTGGTTGCGAAAATGTATATTTTCAACTTTTTTTAAGCCTCCCTATTTTACTAATTATAGTTGCTAAAAACTCCAGTGCTAGTTATAAATGCTGTTTCTAATGAAACTTTAATAATGTTCTCTGTACGATGTTTTTTTAGTGTTATATTAATTCTCTGTTATTAAACAAAATTATATCAAATTGTATTATATTTTATACTTGCTTCATGAGTACTTTGAAAAAAAAATTAAAACAAATAAATAAAATGGATTTGGGAAAGGGCTTTAATTTGTGCTTGAATTACGGCGTATTTTTCTGAAGTTACGCTACTGTGTGATATTCTCAAATACGCAAAGCGTCAAGAAGCCGCGAGCGGTCTAGGAATGTCTTATTTTTCAGTGATATTATATGACATGCTGTAACACATTTTTATAAGTGTGTATTGCACGCGCAAGTGTTTTAGAGTGTTTAGTCACCGAGTTCCGCAAACCTGTTTAATATGCGTTCGCTGCGGAGTTTTGATTGCTACTTACCGCTCCCTCTACCTGCGCTATACTATCCAACCATATTGTGTAAATTTACTTTTCTTATTTGCATCGAAAATTGCACTGGTTTAATACGCCGCAGCACATACGAATATGCGCCTTATAGAATGGACTTACAAAGCTGGGGCTCGTCGTAACGAATATGCGAGGCGGCGGTGGAAAGCACCCGTATTTAATACATACATTACTCCTTTCCAAAATTTCTATAAATCGTTGATTTTGTTGCGTAATTACACCGTCGTTCTTGACATAATTATTTTACAGATAAGCTAGTCTTGTTGCATTTTTTAAAATTTATTTCGTGTATTTGATACAGTTTTTTAACCTCCCACTATTTGTTCTGTTTAATTAAATTATTGTTTATTTAACGTCGGTCCTATTTTTGCTGCTAAGGCTTACCACCGATGCCAGATTGTACAATTGGAAATTCTATTTCTAAAATTTCCGTTATTAGTTCATATTTGTTGAAAATTAACATACATTTAAAATTATTGTCACCATAGTCAGTGTTGCCAAATACGTTTTTCTTATTGTAGCAGGAAAAACACATATGGTAACATTTGCTAGTGCATATAAATCCGACCTCTAATGATAAACGTAAACTAAAGGTGGGTGGGTGGGTGAAAAAAATGAAGATATTAATCTTGCTGGACATATTACCTACTTACTTTTAATATAAAGACAAAAATTACTTGGAAATGTCATGTTTTACTTAAGAAAATTAAAAATGTTTTTCGGGGAATCCCCAAAATTATCACGTATGGTTTCGTACATTTCCATCAAATTAAGTAACGTAATTATTAAAATAGTTAAAACTATTTCCTAAGTTCGAATTGCAATAGATGCAGCATAGAGCCAAGTCGAATGGGTTTTCGTTTCTAAAAATGAACAGAAAGTAATTTTCTACATAAACCAAAAACAAAAATCGTTAGATCATGACTTATTTCGTACCGCCCAGCAGCCCCACCCGCTCCTTTCCACGTTAAAGTCTAACGAACTTTGCCTTCTCTTTAATACACACAAGAAACTTCCTGAAAAAGAGGTGGACATAAGCAAAAGCAAAGCAGGCGAGTCTGTAAGTTTTTGTGTTGGTTATACATAAGTATCCATGCATTCTAATTATTTGTTTTCAGAAAATTAGTAATTAGCTGCGTTTTACTTTCACGTTTGAAGGATCGAGGCATAAATCAAATGTAGGTGTTATCTTTCAAACACACAGGAAAAGGATATGAATTCCAGTGGAATTCTTGTTTGTTACGAGATTGCATGATAGAATAATTCGGTTTATTACTCTGCACTTGCTTCGGATTCGAAGAATTTATGCTTTTTTAATTACAATAAAACATGTTCTGGGCCGTCCAATTCTTTTTTGAATGTTTTTACGAAAGTACGAGCAGTGTTTCGCTTGGACGGCCGCTCCTTAAATCTGATATATCCAAGAACAAAATTATACGTTGCCCGAGAAAATATTATAATAAATTCCGATAATTATCATTATTACATGCTGGATATAGGTTTTATTATATTTGTTCATAATTTTTCACCTGCAAAATATGCAATTTTCCGGTAGTCGGTACTGTCGTAAGGTATTAATCAGTGTTGAACGCTTTTCTTAACGTTACATAACTATTTTAATATTTCTGTTACATACAAAAACATACCTAAATGAGAAGTGTGTTAAATATGCCACTAAAACCTTAGACAACTACACAGATATTGACTTGAATTACACACTAATTTCGCGTAATTATGCACGGGGGAGGAATCTATTTATATGCCAATTATGAGCCTACATGAATTTGAAAATTTTATTTGTAGGAAACAAATGCCAAGAAAATTAAATCCATCCATACATCCATACATATATAAAAGCTCAAAGGTTTTTTTTTCTCCGGTTCCTCCAGCGGCTACCGCTTCACCAATTTGGACCATTTTTTTTTCAATGAAAGGTCTCTATCCTCAGATGGAACATGAAACATTTTTGTATTTTTATTCTACGTCGATTTTTGTAATAATAATTATTTTAATTTATAATATATATGAAAGTCTGCTAGACGCGCTTCACTTGAGGCGACATCTACACTAACGCCGCGTCTCATTATTGGAACTAACGCATTACGTGACTTAGTATTTAGCCTCCTCAGTCAACGCTCAGTCTGTCAGTGCATTGTGCGCTGGGGTAACACTAGTTATAAATAATTACTCATCAATTATGCCAAAATCGGGGTTGTAACTTTACACGTAGAAAACTATTTCCTACATTACGCGTAGAAAAGTGCGTAGAATACGTAGAATATGTGGAATAATATGTAGAATATGTATGTTAAATAAAATTGGTATATCTACTTTTTTCTACATACTGTATATGTAAAATATGTAGAATATGTACGATAAATTCTAGAAAAACACGCATGTGTGTATGGTATGGGAGGGGCGAGGGAGAAGACGTGCTACTATCCAACGGTACGAACGCGCTCCTTTCCTATTTTCTATTCAAACGTACCGCACTGCAAAAATTTTTCGATTGTCTGCAACTAGTGATGCCGCCGAGACGAGATAATTCTCGATCTCGTCTCGTCTCGTCTCGAAATTCGAGATCGAGATTTACATTTTTTGATCTCGAATATTCGAGACGAGATTAACCAATATCTCGAAAATTCTCGAAAATTTTTTCGAGATTCTCGATTTCTCGATCTCGAAAGGGTTTCAATAGTATTTTTAAAACCCGCATAAAAACGAAGCAGAACAGGTGTATTATAATACTTTATTTCTTCTTCTTCTTCGGTTTTTTACCCCATAGGGTTTGCCGTTTTCTGTTTCCATAGCCGTCTGTCTTCCCAGTCTGCTTCTTGTAGATCTCTGTCCTCCATAGCCATTTTTATATACGTTTCCCACATTAGAGCCGGTCTACCTCTTTTTCTCTTTGCCCCCGGAAACCACTGCGTCACTTTCTTTGGCCATCTGTCTTCTGGCATTCGTCTGACGTGTCCATACCATTGGAGGGCTCTATTTTCTAGTGTTTTCGTTATTGAGCAGGTAATATTCATCCTTCTCCAAATTTCTTCCGTTCTTATTCTGTCTCGTCTTGTAACTTGTAAGCACCTTCTCATGAAGTCCATTTCTACTGTCCTAATTTTGTTTCTTATTTTCTTTGTAAGTGGCCACATCTCTCCTCCATATAGTACTATGTTTTCCACCACACTATGAAATAGTCTTTTTTTTGTATCTTGACTGACATTTTTGTTCCATAATAGTCCATGTAGTGCTTTTGTTGCTTGTTTTCCCATAATTATTCTTGTGTTGATATCTCTTTCGCATGTACCTGTTGAGCTTAGGAGTGACCCTAAATATTTGAACGTTGTACAAGTTTTGATATCTACATCCTCTATTCTGATATTTTGTGCCTCTCTACCTACACACATATATTTTGTTTTTTGATAGTTAATTTTTAGACCCCACTTCTCATATTCTTCATATAATTTCCTAAGCATATATTCCATGTCTTCTTCATCTTGCGAGAACACGATCTGATCGTCGGCAAATAATAGAGAATGTAGGGTCGAATTATTCATTTTAATTCCCATCCCTGCGCATATTCTATGCCATGTCTCCAGTGCTTGTTCGACATATATGTTAAAAAGTAGTGGCGCTAGACCGCATCCTTGCTTGAGGCCTTTTGTTATGTTTATTGTAGGGGTTATTTTATTGCCTATTTTTATGTGCCCTTCTGTCTTGTAATACATCTTTTGAACTATCTGTATCCACTTTCCGCGTATATTCATTCTTCTCATAGCTTTCCATAATTCACATCTGGGTACGCTGTCATATGCCTTTTCCAGATCTATAAAGGTCATATGTGTGTCTGTTTGTTTGTCCCTATTTTTTTCTATTAGTTGTCTGACGCAGCAGTGTATGTTGTCTAAACAAGATCTTCTCCTTCTAAAACCACTTTGCTCTTCACTTAGACTGGAAAATAGTCTCGCCATTGATGGAATAACACTTATTCCCCTATAATTGGAGCAGGACTTCTTGTCTCCCTTTTTATAAATTGAACTTATATAACATTCTCTCCATTCCTGGGGGATATCTTCACCTTCTTCTATTTTATTAAATATCTTCTGTATATATTTTGTAACTTTCTCTCCGCCGTACTTAGTTAATTCCATCCTTAAGTTTCCTATTCCTGGTGCTCTGTTTTTTTGGCTTTTCGAAGTGCTTTACGAATATCTTCTTCCGTTATTTCATAAGTGAATTTATATTTTCTACTATCTCTTCTTCTTTTAGATATAATTTTAATTGTATAAAATCCGGTTACAAAGGTTATTTACAAGGTCAAACTTTGTAAAATATAAGAAATATTATAATAAATGTCATTCGGGAACAATACAATACAATAATACAAGATTTTTAAAAACCTCAAGATTTTTAATTATTACCTATTTTAAATGTTTTTTTAATAAATTCGCACGATTGCCAAGCATTTAAACAGAGCAATGCCCTGGCAGACTCACTGTCAAGTCTGTTGCGATGTTTTCGAATAATCAAGCCAGCCTTTGAAAATAGCCGTTCTGCTGGTACACTTGTTGCTTGTATAGCAAAATAGTCTCTAGCCATTTTGGCAAGATTTCGATATAAAACTTGGTGATTGCTCCACCAAATTAAAACGTCTATGTCTTCGTTGGCTCGTGGCATTGTTATGTACCTAGTCATCGATGCGAGTTTACTTTGTTTGTGAATCGATTTTCGTTTACTTACTTTCTAAGCAACTGTTGTTACGTTAAGACGTGAACAGTTTTTTATACTTTGATTATTAAAACTCTTACAGGTGTTTTATTTACATCACACCCCATTAACACTGCTAATAGTCGCAACTGCCTCAATGCCAATTCGGTGCACTCGTACTTAAAATTCGAGAATCGAGATTCTCGAGTTCGAGATCGAGAATCAACTTTCGAGAATTTTCGAGATCGAGATCGAGACTGGGTAAAATCTCGTCTCGTCTCGTCTCGTGGCAACACTATCTGCAACTATCAAACGACAACGAAGTTGGCTCTATAAAAAATTATACAATAACATTGCACCTTTTAATACGTTACGTCTGGGGCAGAGGCCCCTGCCGGCCCGCCCTAATTCCGGCACTGGTTGCAATTATTTTTGATTTTTATGTTTTAGTTTTTGACTATTCTGAGATATATCAAATTTTAATTAAATAATTTAAATTAAATCCGGATCCCTTCTACCTGTCTCAAAATTTAGTGGTGAGGGACCTCCGCTACTAAAAGCCACATATTTACGTGTCCATTATATAAGGTGTAGATTCGTTTGTACAGTGGACCGTTACAATTTACAATTTTTTAATGCAGATAAGCAAATAAATTCAGATTCACGGAAGATGTTCAGCTTATTGGGAGCTTGATTTTTTAGTAGGATTTATTGGTTCCAAAAACATTTTAAAACTCTCTGTTAAGGTACTCTTCTGAAAAAGGATTGCGTCCTGCAGTTTTTTACGAGAATTTAATCTAGGAATTCTTTTAGTCAATATTTTACTAGCTAGACAGATTCACAACATTTCCCTACAACATTTAAGTACGCACTTGCGTCTTAGGCAACCATTCTATACATTAAATCGGAATTCCTTTACCCTGTCTCAACACAGACACAGTTTATTTATTATTATGTTTGCTGGTATCGATGTTTATTTAACAGTCGCATAGGGCATTTTATTTTAAAAGTTTGCGTATTTTAAAAGGAGTCATCAATAAAAGCGTGGAGCGTAGCTCATGGGTTTGCTAGTATTATTTATTAGGTTTAGGGGGGGGGGGCACTTGTTTAGTTGTATACGTGTTCATTTATGAGTTATGTTTAAACTGTCTGATTTTGCATTGGTTTTATTCTACATGCAGAATATGCAGAAAAAGAGCTTAATATTCTATATGCAGAATAACCACGTAGAATAAGTATATTTTACATGTAATTTCTGCAATGCCCCAACCCTGTGCCAAATACATGCAAAAATGGTACAAATGTGATTCAATAAGAGAAATATTATTAAATTATGATGTAAATAAATTAATTGTACTGAAAATACAGAAAAAATCTTTTGGAAAAAATGTACACAATGAAGCGTTTAACTATGAATTAATTAAGCTAATTATAGTGTAATTACGCACTAGTTACGTCAACTGTATACAGTTTTTACACAGAAACGAATTAATTATAGAAATTTTTACTTTTTTTGGGAAAAGTATTGATTTCATGAACATATTCGAATTCGGATTCGTCGAAAACACGTTTTGTACTTCCTGGAACCCAAACAAGTTATTAAAAAAAATATGTCTGTTTGTAGGTGGGTGGCTATGTCGGTATGTATGTATGTGGTGCATCATAACTACCGAACGGATGGTCCGATTTTGATGAACTTTGGAATGCGTGAGTATAAGTCACCGTCAAAAAAGGCACCGTCAAAACAAGGTTTTTAAAAAATCCGAAACCAGAAGCGGAAGTTAAACATGTTTTTTGGTAGCTTTTTTTTCCAAAAAAAATTTATAAATTTAAAAACGGAGAGCAATAGAAAATTTTTGGGCTAATTCCCGTTCCATCCAGTTTTTTGTGGACGAATTTGTACTTCCGTTTCTGGGTTTCTTTAGTTCGCGTTACAATTACCGTTACTGAAAATACACAAATAATTAAGAAACTGTTAAGTTACTAAGAAAGTAACTAGTTACCAGTAACGAGTTATTTTTACCCAGTTACTACCCAAAACTCGAGAGGTTAAATAAATTGTCAAGAACAATCCCATTAGCAAAAGATGCAAATATTTTAGATAAAAAACAGTGTTGCCACTTTTCCTGCTATAATACGAAAAATATATTTGGCAACACTGTTAGTGCCTTTAATAAAAGATGCATTTAGTTGGAATAACAGTGTTTCCACTGCTACAACCGAAAAAAATATCTCAGTGTTACTGCATATAAATCCACCGTGCACTAACACTTGCCACATATGTTTTCCCTGCTACATTAAAATAACATATTTGCCAACACCGTCAGTGTCTTTAATAAACACAGGATGTAGTTAGAATAACAGTGTTGCTATATATATTTTTTTGTTACATTAAGAAAAACATATTTGACAGCACTGGCTAGTGTTTTGATTAGGCGCACTAACACTGTTGCCACATACGTTTCCCTGCTACATTAGGAAAAAATATTTGGCACTACTGTTAAGGTCTTTACTGGGGACCGGACTTAGTTGCACTAACAGTGTTGCCACGTATGTTGTTTGCTGCAATAGGAAAAATGTATCTGACAACAATGTTAGCGCCTTTTAATAAAGGCCACTAACACTGTTGCCACATATGTTTTCCCTGCCACATTAGAAAAAAAATATTTGGCAACACTGTTAGAGCCTTTACTAGAGACCGGATTTAGTTGCACTAACAATGTTGCCACATATGTTTTCTATGCTATAGTAGGAAAAATTCTTGGCACCACTGTTAGTGCCTTTGATCAAGGCTGGATTGATATGCGTCATGTATGTTTTCACTGTTAAAGTAGAAAAGCATATCTGACAACACTGTTATTACGTAGTGCATAATTTTACTCTTTTTGGAACAAAGGCTTTTCTATGCATACATTTTCCAGTTCTAATATTTGTAATTTAAGAGCTCATCTACGTACAACCCAAGTCCGCGATAAAATCGCTTGCATACATAATAATTACATGATTGATGAGAATATTTAAATGGTAACTTTATTACATCACTGAATGACGACATTGAAGCTTCGGTGAAGCCTTTTTTATTTGCCTTAATAGTGAGGGGTTTGTTA
This sequence comes from Ctenicera cuprea, assembly GCA_958336395.1. Classification (NCBI taxonomy): domain Eukaryota; kingdom Metazoa; phylum Arthropoda; class Insecta; order Coleoptera; family Elateridae; genus Ctenicera; species Ctenicera cuprea. The sequence continues at coordinate 83,834,383 of OY284486.1, read as the reverse complement.
TCCAAATGTAAATTATCAAAGCCAATGGTAAGCGATTATACAAACAAGTATGTGTCTACTGTCTTAGGGCAAACAACCCTTCTTAATAAATTTTGTGTCGTAACTTGACAGTGGAATTAAATATTAAAGACAGGAAATGGTTTTCTATTCCGTTTTCAGTCAAAGGATGATTTATTGTCTTATCATAAAGCTGTACGTCCACATGTTTATTTTTATGTCTGTCCAAGGGAATCGAACCTGAGTTTTAGAGCGGTACGAATTGGAACTTTAAGCTTTTAGTACAGACAGTAATTAATGAAATTTTTGCACCTCCATGTTTTGGGGTTGTCCCAGGTTTGCATTTATTTGCAATTGTACGGATTGCCAGTACTTAGTACAGACAAAACAAATTTTTTCTGTAAGGATTTTACGTATTTTCTTTGAATAATTTTAGTGATATTAATAAAAGTATTTGTTTTATATGGAATTTAAAACTCCACCTGCATAGAGCGCCAAATGTAAAGTGAAAATGTGCTGTGCATTTCGCGATATTTACGGCAAAAGGTCCCAATATTTAATATATATACACGCATTTAGTTAAATGTTTTTTATTTCAATATATCTTTGTAGATTTAAGAAAAATCTTTAAACATTTAATTTAAATATCTCAACATTTAATAAAGCAATAGATATTTAAATAAATCTTAAAACATTTATTTTAAATTTTCAAATAAGTAGTAAATCTTTAGGTATTTAGATAAATCTGCACATATTTGTTTGAAATCTTTCAATATTTAATAAATCTTCATGGATTTAAATAAATCTTTACAGATTTATAAAAAATCTTTACAGATTTAAAAAAAATCTTTACAGATTTAAATAAGTCTTTATAGATTTAAATAAATGTTTCAACATTTAATTTTAAGCCAAGGGGATCGAACTCGAGGTATAGAACGGTGCGTATTAAAACAAAAACTAGCAGTTAAGTTAATGTTCATGTATTTTGGTGGATGTACAAATGGCATAGAAACGTTATATTTTTCTGTAAAAATTTCAAGTATTTTTTTTAAAATTTTGTTTTGGACTGGCCTTAGCATTTTTATTTATGAAACCATTTGATTTATTTTTGCGTACACTGAAACTTTAATTTTTTTACTCTAAATTAATAGAAAAATATTATAGCCGTGTTTTTACAGAAACATTCAGCCAAATATGCCGAAAACTTCCAATAAAAATTATTTTTGTAGTTTCTTTTCCAGAATTAAGAAATTAATTGTTATTTGTCAGTGCATCATTAGAGGTGCAGACGAAAAAAAATTTGGCCAATAAAAAAAACTTCCGCTTTGTATTTTGCAGAATTTTTTGTAGGGCTAATGATTGTATTTTTTTAAATTTTTATACTCACTTTTAATTTTACAACTTCCTCTTTAGCCATAAGTTCGTTAACTAGGAACATTGAAAATTTTATTGTTTTATTTGACAGCAGGTGTATAGACCATTTTAGTTTTATTTCAGGCTAGAGACGACTTTATAGACCTACTTTTTGCTATAAAATTCATCCGTTCTCGGCTTTTATGTGCACTTTGAGTTCCGTTTTAATAAATACGTGAAATGACGATCGCAGAGGTGCAACAACGATAATACATTTTCGAGCGTGGAAAAATCCTAGCGGTATCGATGGGTACGTTAACTTAAAATTAATGATGCAATATTATGTGTATAAAAACATTAGGAGAGTTTGTCCGCCTGCTAGTTAGTCACGTTACCAACTTTGTAATTTTCCCACCATCGATTGAAATATCCCTAGCCTAAATGAGCGGCCCGGTTTAATTACTTGCGTACATGCATCGTTTATTGGAGCTAAACTAGTTTTAAAATTATCATCAAAAAAAATTAAACCGCTAAACTCGGTGTAATTTATAATTAGTACCGACCTTTCGGCGCGTTTTAAGTGCTACGTTTTCCTCTAAAAAAAAAACTTGTCGGGGAATAAAGACATTATTAGGTGGCAGTAATTTATATTGACAAATCAGGTGTCACTGTTGCCACTACAAATGTCGAATACAAATGTTCCTAGGGGTTCATTTGCAATTCGTATGACCATACGTAGGACGCCGACGATCTAGACCAGTTTTTGTCCTGGAAAGGTAGTCGTAATTTTTAACAGGTCGTTCTCTCTCACAAAAACTGAAAGATTCGGTTATTTATTGTGGCGTTGTTGGCCTCTTTGCGGGCCGGTTCTACGGATATGTTATATTGAAAAGTTGCCCGCTACGAAAACTACGTAGGCCCCTCGTTCATTATTTAATTAGTACGCATTAGCGTCTTCATCTGGTAGTTTATATTTATCTCTTGCTTGCAACATTTATTCTCGCGTCTATGCAAAAACGAACACGCATGTTATCGATTGATTTAATTTGTTACAAATTATAAATGCTAATATGATTTATTACGTTCGTTTTTCAAGGCTTCAGAAAAAGCACTTAGGTGTCTAAAGTGGTATTACCATTTGTGTTGTTCATACAGCTACCAGCTTTGATATATTTTTGGTATGTATTAAGTTTAAGCTTATTAGAAATTTCTATACGGGGTTCATTTGAAAAGTTTTCATCCGCCATATTAAGAGAATCAAAAGTGAGGGGGTCAAGGGGGGCACATTTTTCAGGTACAGCCTACTCAATCTTGAAATCTTAAATAGCACCCTGCCCCTTATGTCACATTTAATAAAAAACCTAGAAAAATGTAGTCTTTTGGCGCAAAGAAAAGTAATATCCGTTGATTCGTTTTCGAATTATTAAACAAAACTTTTATGGTACTTTTATGGTGCAACAAAGGAAACCAAATATTTAAACAAACGCACCCCGTTACAGTTGATTTTATAAATTACTTTCGTAACAACGCAAAGCATCTTCTTCAATGCTACAGTAAATTTTTGCCGTTATTTGTTGAACCATGGTAAGGTTTGTTGCTCTACCCTTTTGCAATGTTTCTCGACGGATAGCCCTACATTCCCTTGTTGTTCTGTTTTTTAAATCTTGAATATCCACTTGCCATTTTGTAAACTGCAGATTTTAAGTGTCCCCGCAACAAAAATCTAGTCGCATAAGATCTGGAGATCTAGCTGGCCACTCGCTTGCTGCTTTTCTGCCAATCCACTTATTAAGAAGTCTGTTATTTAAGCATGCCGGGCGGATAATACGTAATGAATAGGGGCTACAAAAATTACAAAACAAATATATTTGAGATGTAAAATTTTATTTAATTGGCGTAGATACTTAGACTCACTCTAATACCAAATATGTAAGAATATACAGAGTGTTCCATTAAAAATAAGATATTTCGCCAGTACAACCGGAAATAAAAATTGTTACATTTGTAGCTCATACTACGAGCTTTTACGGTCTATAAAACATGTTAAAATTTCCTCTTGCTGATCCAAATAAATACAAAACATTTTTTCAAAATTGTGCACCGAATGCAAAGATTTAAATTCAATAATAACGTTTTGCTCTTGTATAATATTGTTTCGGGATGAGTTGAACTAGAACCGTTATTTCATAAATTTCGACAAGAAGTCGAAGCTGCGTAGGAAGTATTTTAAATACAATGAGATAAATACAAGAAGCGATTAGCATAAAAGTTGCTGAAGACGATTTTTGCAGAGATACGTCTATTTAATACCTACAGCTGGTTGATGAAAAAAGCTATCTTGTGGATGATGAAACTTTCATGTCATGTCTGTTACTTACCTGAAAATAATGAAAATTTTAATTAACTGGGAATCACAGCGAAAACTACTTAAAAATAAATTTTGTTTAAATACAAGAACTGTTGATTAAAAAAATGTAAAACCGACAATGTTGATGGAAATTGTAAAAACCAACTAAAAATACAGAAGACACAGACAATTTTGCAGATATGTCAAAAAATTTAAAATAATTAACGAAAATAAGGTGATACAACAATGTAAAATGTTTTTTTGACTTGCTGCACAAATTCAAATGTTGTGTCTAAGTATCTATATATTAAATCCGGAACTGTCCCAGCCATGTGTCTCAACTTTACGCAACGACAGGGCTTGACTACTATAGAAGCCAGAGCTTTACGCGTTGCTACATCTCATTAGCAAACTACACTTTCAGGCTGCAGGTAGGGCGTATCCCACGGGTTCAGCTAGTCTTACATTAATTATTTAGTACTTCATATATTTACTGAATCAACTTTTCCTTTCTTCGTTGTTTCTTACTTTTAAGTATTTTTAACAGGGTGCTACATGACTTCCTGTACAAACTAAGAAGCACATTTCTGAGGCCATTTTAAGTAGAAATCGTTTAATAAACGTCTTTACAGAGTTACAGCTTCCCTAAGCTCCAATCACGTTTTAATTAATATCTTCGTCATTAATTGAGATATTGGATTCAAATTTTGTATGAATACTGTACTAATGGTGATTGAAATTTTTGCTTGTTTTCGTTTAAATCCTTTAAACAGGGGCGTGCATGGGGGGACGCGACGTATTTTGTAACGTAGTTTGAGCCCCATCCTACGCCGCTGGTGAATAAGTTCCAACAAAAATGAAATTTAAATCATTAATTGTAAAATAGTCATGTAGAGTGTAGATAATAAATTATTTAATATTTTTAACGGTTGTTGATGAAGAAATTAATATTTCAGAAATTAAAGTCACAGAAATTTTCTTAAAATTTATAAAATGTTTATTAAATGTTTGAAATATTCTTGGATATTTGACATACGTTTTTCTCCACATCTGAATGTTTCCGAATGTTCTTACTTTTTTTATAGTTTTGTGGAAATCTTATTTTAAAATTTGGTATCACACTGTGTAAACAATTTTATTTTAATTTTTACTAATGACGTTAAAATTAAGCAAGTCCGATCCAACAGACTTTGAAGATTTTACGGTGGTCTGACATTAATGGCTATTTTTTTTGCGTTTAGATTAAAATAGTTTATACAGGGTAATAGAAAATTCAAAAACAAAATTGTTTTGATTCCTGCTTTTTTGCTACAATTTGAGATTTTCCAAAAAATTTAAAAAAACTGCCGAGTGGTATTTACTTACACCTTTCACAGTTTTGATCACATTTTTGAAACCATAGCACAATTTCTAAAGAACAAAAACAATCTTGTTTTAAAATTTGCTCTCACACTGTATAAAAAATTTTATTCTAATAACTAAGGGGTTCAGTGATGTAAATACTAAGCAAGGTTGATCAAATCAACTTTGATGATTTTGTGATAGTCTGACATTAATGGCTATTTTTTTTTCATTTAGATTAAAATAGCTTATACAGGGTGATGAAAAATTTTAAAACAAAATTGTTTGGATTTTTGTGTTTTTTTGCTACAAGTTAAGGGTTTCGAGTAAATTTGTTAAAACCGTGCAAAACTGCACGATAGTGTTTACTTACACCATTTGTAGTTTTTCCTAATTTTCTCAAAAAGCGTAGTTCGCAGCCGAAAATCGAAAAGAGTGGTCTTTAAATTTCCCTTCCTTCACACTACCTAATCGATTATTCTTTTGTTCCCACTACAATTATATTAGAACCGTCTTTGTAACAAATATTGCTAATTTCGTCTAATTCTATATAATTTGATCCTTGTTATATTTACAAACATTTAAGAAACATCCTATATATAAAGTGGCAAAGCACTATTTCCATTGTACCTACACTTTGCTGTGGTGCATATCTTGGAGTTTAAATATTAATAGTGGACAGGAATCGTTTTCCATGGAATTGAATTGCAAAAAAGTTTTTATTAAATTATGAGTGAAAAATGTAAAGAGGAGGGGATATCCCGTTGACAGTGAGGGCTACCAACTAGTTGTGAGTTTCGCGTTCGATATATAACCTACTTACTGGTTGTATATTTAATCAGATACGATATCACCTTATAAATGTAAAGCAGGTAAGACACGTAAACATAAATTAACCGGAGTATACCGTGGAATTTTTACTTTGAATGTACTGTACCGCCCATATTGCTTGCATAACCTCACGAGTTGGAAGAGAAAAGAATAATTCAGGAACGCCCATTGGACATGTATACCTTACTTCGATTTACAACAAGCAAAAATACACTTTAAAATAGGTATAACTTGCGGTCAGATTTGATTGTGAGTATTTTACACGCACCACGATGGTTTACGTTTATATTTTGAGGTTTTAAAATTGCTTTTGGGCAAACTCAACCTACAGTCTGGAATTGAAGATGTTTTAGGTTCTTGGTTGAATTTTTAACTTCAAAACGTACACACGATCTTTGCTCCGACGATTATTACATTACACGAAAATTGATTTTTCGGTTAATTTTTTTTTCTTCTTCGGACTCGCTCGCCTGGATATGTAATTATAAAACCAAACAGTTTTTGAAAGTGCCGGTAGGTTGCAAAAAATGCACGAAGTGAAGGGCATTGTGATCTATATATAAATTGAGAATGCAGATAAAAAAATTTGGCTGCAAATTGTAATAAAAATCGTCAATTGTTTACGAGTCCAGAGCAGTGGCGAAGCGTCGCGTCGTCGGAGTAAACAAGCTGGAAATAATCTAAAAATTAGACAAAAATTCACTTTTATATAATTTAAAAACGGTGAAATTTTATGCAATTCTACCCTAGCAGCAAGAAATACAATTTAAAATTGGTTTGAGTTAGTTGCGCGAATGTATACGAATATTGACGAAGTCCGACTAATCGTGGTGGATTTATTGGAGATTTTTTCGTACTAGAGACATACTCGATTTTGTCTGCTGAAGAAACCCAAACAGACTCTCTTTATATACATATAAACAGATAAATACACCCTATTTGTCGGTTTATCATAAATAATACAACGAGTGATTGCTATTTTATCAATGAAAAATCGTATCACAAGTCGTATTCGTCTTGACTCACTCACATTAATTTTGACGCGTTTTTGGTAACACTAAACTAGTCGGAAATGTTCGGGTGTTTTCGGGAATGGGTGCTCTTAACATGGTATTGTTGTTAGTTTTCAAATGTTTTGCAGTGGCGTCCTTCTGCAAATTTTTTTTATTGTGACGTTCTTATTTACTGTTGCTGTAAAGTGTCGTAAAAATGCACCGTTTTGGAGAAATATCGTTAAGTGGCATTTCATAAAATTTTTGAGGGCATCTTCATTATTTTGGTCTAAAATTGTGGTTCATATAACCTGTCAAACAAGATACAATTTTAATATAATTTGAACTATGATTTGTACACTCGCGATTCAAGTTGGTTGACATTAACATTGTCGGCCACCGTTGACATTTCTCGTGTTTTGGTTTTTGTTTGTTTTTAATTCATAAATTATGTTATAATTAAATATGATATTTCTGGCCCAAGCAATAAAAAACTATATTAAAATAATAATAAATATACCCAAAAGTTTTAAACGCATGAATTAAGGACTGAAGAGCGATTACACGAAGCTACTGTGGGTTTAATCACTTATTTAAAAAGGACCATGCAGTTTATTCAGTATAAAACAAACGTGATTCGTTCGTTTTCTGGAAGGGTAAATTTGTGATTGGTGCAATAAAATGTCAGTGGTATAGTCTATAAAGTTTTTGAGAAAAATGGGAAAAGAACTGTGACTTGTGCATACAAAAATATTGTGCTGCATTTTTGCACAGTTTTTTCAAATTTTCTCAAAAACTTTAACTGTTACCAAAAAACTACAAGAATTATAAAAATCTTATTTTTAAATTTTCTACCACCCTGTATAAACTATTTTACTCTTAACCGAAACACAATTAATTCAACAATTAATGTTGGCCTATCATAAACTCAGTTCTTCCTCTGTTACTGATTTGATTTAAACTGAAAGCCCTTAGTTAAATAAAACGTAAAATTGTTTATACAGTGTGATACCAAGTTTTAAAAGAAGATGTTCCAGATTGTTTAAATTTTGTGCTACATGCTATGGTTTCTTAAGTAAAATAGGGTAAAAACTGTGAATTGTGTAATAAAAATATTGTGCAGTTTTGTACAGTTTTTAACTTTAACTTGACTGGCAGCAAAAATTACAAAAGTTATGTTATTATTGCTTTTTAATTTTCTATCACTCTGTATAAACTATTTTACCCAAAACAAACAAAAATTCAACATTTAATGTTCTACTACCATAAAATCAGATTTTTTGCTGTTACGATTTTACTCCATCGTAACATTATTAAAGCCCCTAGTTAAATAATTTGGTGAAATTGTTTATACAGCGTGATAGCAAATTTAAAAACAATTGTTGTTTATTTTATTAATCTTGTGCTACAAGCTACGGTTTTTGAGAAAAATGTGAAAAACTGTGAATGATGTAAATAGTTTTGCATTTTTGCGCAGTTTTGTCAAAATTTCTCGAAAACCTTGATTTCTAGCAAAAAATGATAGGAGTCAAAATAATCGTATTTTTAATTTCTGTATGACCCTGTATAAATTATTTTACTTTTAATGGAATAACAAAAAATATGTAACCATTAATTGTGCACTACCATAAATTCGCGTTCTTTGCTGTTACTGATTTTACATCATTAAAGCGCTTAGTTTAATTAAAGAAAAAAAATGCTTATACAGTGCGTTAACAAATTTTAAACTATTTTTTGTATTTTTGATTTTTTGCTACGATTTTTGAGAACCGAGAAAAATGACAAAAAAATATAAAGCAGTTTTTTCATGTTTTTTAGAAAACTTTGACTTGTATCAGAAAATTACAACAATCAAAACGATGTTGTTTTCAAATTTTCTATCACCCTGTATAAAGCGTTTTAATCTTATTCGATACACAACAAAATTATTCAAACATTAATGTTCGAGTATTATAAAACCACTTTACTAATTTCACTTAAATTAAAAATAAAAATTGTTTATACAGTGTGATAGCAAGTTTTAATTTTTTATAATAAATTTTGTTTTTGTGCTGCAAACTATGGTTTTTGAGAGAAAAAATAGGATCAAAAATGGTGAATGGTGTAAATAAGTAATATGCTGCAATTTTTTCTCAATTTTCTAAAAACCTTAATTGGTAGCAAAAAATTACAATCGTAATAAAAATTTTGTTTTTAAATTCTCTATCGCCTTGTATAATTGCGTTTAGTTTTAATCGGAACACAATAAAAAGTAGTCATTAATGCTAGACTGACGTAAAATTACTTATGTTGCTGTTACTGATTTTACCCAAACATTGCAGCCCTTAGTTTATTTATAAATAAAATTGTTTATACAGGGTGATAAAAAATTTGGGAACAATATTTTGTAATTTTTTAAGTTTTGTACTAAAAGCAACGGTTTTTGAGAAAAAAGCGAGAAAACTGTAAATGGTGTAAATAGAAACTATGCTGTATATTGTGAACGAAATAGACATTGTATTAGAACTAAAATAAGCACCAAAACTTTATCGAAATCTAATTTGTAAATTTGTGTTCTGAGATTGGGAAATAGACACAGTTAACAGAATCAGATTCAACAAAGAGGCCGAACGAATCTAAATCAAGCCTCATAACAGTTTTTTCAGGTTTTAAGGATGATGTATATCCCATTTCACGCCCCTTATTTTAGCAGTGATACTACTGAACCAAATAAAGACTTGGTGTTGTTGCGTTGCGGCAATGATGATTTCATTTTTAAAATTTTTTACAATTTAAAAAAAATGGCGTTTTATAAGAAAAGTGTTTATGGGTGGGTTTGATCTGATTTAAGGACTTGAATGAAATCCGTCAAGAGCTAATTTGCGGACTTAATTAATTACAGAACTACACGTACACATGTTTTGCATATTTCAGATGTGTTTGTTTGATTTGCGAGCTGTAATTAATTATTTATATCTACCTATATGGAAATAATTGACGTGTTGTGACTGATTAGATATAGTTTTTAATTTTTCTAACTTTGGTAGCAATAAATAACTTGATATCTCTATCTACGGCTTTCATATTGTTTTAGAAATGTGAAATTTTAGCTAATAACAAGTTAAGATCATAACTGCCCGACAACACGCGGAAAGTGACGATAACTTCCCATAAAATTCGTTGGAATTGGAAATAATTAAAATGGCAATTAATTGTGTGTGCTATAATAAGTAGCCAACACCTTGTAACAGGTAAAGCACTATCATAAGAAGAAGATACTTCCGCTTCTAATAAACTCGCGCTAGTTAATTTAAGATAATTCCATTCGCGTTTTGCACTCGTAGAAATCGTCTTAAATATCACTTGTTAACAATCAACCAAAATTTTCGAAAAAACCAAGATCACTGGTTATATTACTTGTGAAAAATTCAAAAAAAAAGTAAAGTAAAATTATTGTTTCTAATTTTTTCCACAACACATTTTTCATTAAAATTAAGCAAGATCTTTCATGTAAGTTAATTTTTGCAATTAGAAACCTTGCAATTTATTAACGTTGAATGTTGTGGATCGTTCGGTCATTATGTCAATTATTTTGATATTGTGTTGAATTGCACTTGACAGCTACGACGAGAAGCTTTAGTTATGTCAGTTTTCCTTCGTGATTCATAAAAGATTCCAATTTATTTCGAATTTATTAATATCGATATTGTGTATTCTACTATGCTCGACATAGGGCTGAATATAAATAATTAATAATTTATTAGATGTAGGTATGCGTTTTCAATAAAAATCTTTTGATTTATTACTTAAATGTAAAATGTTTTCGCTTTTTAAAAATTAAAACGGAATTTAATAAACTGTTTGTTACATTTATTATTCCAACCAATACTTTGTTTTAAATTGATTTAAGTTTGGAATTTAATCTGGAAATAAACTTGGTTTACATTCAATAATTGATTGTGACAATTAAACTGCATTATTGATTTTATGAAATCACTAATTTAGAAATGTGTGGTTTCAGCACGTTATATAACAAAATGCAACAGTAGATGAAGCTGGTCAAAATTTCATGTTAACACGTTAATTATATTGCTACCTTTTTCACATTTCATGGGTTTATTCCTAATTGTTTCTATTGGTATCAGTAATTAAGCAAGAAGGTGTGTTGCACCAATATCATAACATCGCAGAAATGTAGAAAGCTTGGAAGATGTTTTAGTGCCGGATTAAGGGAAATTGGGGCTCTAGACAAAGCTCTCAATTTTGGAACTGTCCGTTAAAAAATAACATTTTTCGGTCAAAATATGTTTTTTATTACAACATATATTGCTAACAATGTAAGAAATAATAATATTAAAAATCTTACAATTATTAAAACGTAAAAATAAAATAAAATGTATCTAGTCACATAATATACTGATACAGTTACATTACATACAATCACGCACGTATGTGCATTCTAATTTAGGTGGAACATGGCAGATTAACATGCCAAAACGGAAATAGCTGCATTTTATGTCCTTAGAAGAATTTTGGCCGGGCGATTGGCGCATAGGTTAACACCGCTGCTGCTACGCTTTCGAACACGAGTTCGAAACCGGGAGTGGGTGACGAAATTTTTCTAACATTCTGGTGGAGAATCTGTTAGGATTTGGAAAATAATATCAGAATTGTATTACTTGCAGTCGCTGTAAATAAAACAGGTTGCGACCGCTGCTGCCACCGTCTCCGACACTGGTTTGAAACCGGAGGGAGGGGGGGGGGGGGGGGGGCGGTGACAGTTTTTAGGATTTGGGGTTGAGGTAAGGGGTAGATCTGTAATAACCATTATGTGTTGATTCGGAGTAAGTAGGGTGGGGAAAGACCATAGAGTTGCTCGATATAGCTCTATGACCTTTCATTCAAAAAAAGGTTAAAAAAAGAAAGAGTTTTACTACTTGCAGTCGCCGTAAATAAAATACAAAATTTTTTGCATTGATATATTCGGTTGTCAAATGTTTCTGTGGCGCCTGGTAGAGAATCTGCTTAGTAAGATTGATGTTATGAGTTCAAACTTTGATGAGATCTTATTTTTTTTGTTTTTTTTTTAATTACAAAAAAAGACAATCGGGTTCATACTATTTTAATTGAAACGATTAGTACTTTTTAATGTTACATAACAAGTAGAGCATTTTAACAAAATTAATGACTTTTATTAAATAATATATTTGGACCATCACTTGTCTTACTTAAAAAAAATATTTTTTTGTCGATTTGTAGTTTGTAGAAAAATACGGGCATCATGGAAATTGCCTACTTTGCCTAGGTCAAAGTATGAGCCTAAGAGCGCTAAGTGGTTATAATATCAAATTAAACAGAGATAATAAAATAATAAAGAGCTCTCCATATTTACACCTCAAAAATTTACCAAAAAGGCACTTTCTGTTACTCGCCAGACCCTAGTTGTGTTGATTTTGGGCTATAGGGATAGTTCCTTTAAATGTCACTGTAAGTACTCAGTAGTTAATGCTTTCTGTTGTTGGAGAAAACTGTAAATTTTCAGTCGTGAATGTAATTTTAAAAAAATTAGACGTGGTACAATTTGCATTTAAATTAATTAACAAATTAGATTCGACATAAAATCGGTACTAAAACTATAATCAGTAAAGTTTCATGCAAAAATCGTTTGTAGTCCGTTTGATATGTTTCAGTTGTATATTGGGTTTAGATCAGGCGACCGTGCCGGCCATTCGACAATGCCGTAATCATTATTCAACAAACGCCTAGTACAGTTACTGTAATAAGTAAATATCATACCAAGTTTCTCAAGAAAACTAAAAAACAAGCTAATCTATTTAAAAAAATGAACCTGAAGATGGTTTCGTCAAAGTTTGAAACGTTGCGCCTCTATATTTAGTTGCTGCACAATATTCGGCTTAAGGTTCAGTTGTTCAAAAAATAGATTTCCAGAACTTCAATGTTTTTATGCAAGTTGTTAGGCCTAAAATGTTGCAACTTTGCCTTAATTTAACCAAACCCTTATAATGGGGATTGAATTTAAAAGGGTCTATACTATATAAATGGTAATAATCCATTTTCGTTTTATTTTTTAATTATTGTTATTAATAAAGAATTCAATACAGTTTAACTTATTTTTAAGAAACCTTATATTTAATACAAAAAAAATCAAACCACAAAGCACTGAATATCTGAATAAACGTATTCATTCGACTATCAGATAGAGAAATGACAGAAATTCCACCTGGACTTACTATGAAAGGTGTTTAGAAAACTGACAAGTATCGGCTATCAAAAATTTGCCAATTAAAATAAATGACTTCATTAAACGAACTGAAGTGACTGCTACCACTAAGCTCGCATTTAAATGCAGACAGAAAATATAGAAACCGTGCCAAGAGTGACATATTATTAAACCAATTAATCCTAGCTGTCTACATTAATAAATATTATTTTCTTAATGAGATTTGTTTTTTATTTATACACAGAACTGGATTCCAGGAAACGCTTTAAGATCATGATATCGATTAGTAATTCAAATGTCTGCGTAATTCTATCGGTGCTGCGGTAGGTTTCCGTTTGTATTCAATAGAATTTTTTATGCTATTTGCGGTGAACACATGCACGTTGAGACATACCTAAAAAATAAAAGAGAGCAGTGATAGGAATAAGGAGCAAAAAAATGTAGGTGACAAAATAGAAAACGTTAAAAAACAAATTTGTCTTAAAATTGGATTTCAAAACCAATGGAGGGAGTTTGATTCAAATAAAACTGATTCGGCCTGTGCCGATGGTCCAGTAGTATAAAAGTTTGCTTTTTGGCTGAGGCGATCTGTAAGAATTCATTTGCATTCCAAATTTAGTTGTACTCCGTTTGATAGTGTGTGGGTTAGGATCAGGCGATCGTGGGGGCCATTCGACAATGTTTACTTTGGAGAAGCTAAAGTCTAAAGATTGAGCTTTAGTCACAGAAATAATAATAATCATTAATAAATTACTTGCAAGACTTTGAGTGTATCATGTTTGATAGACTACTCGATTTAGGTCACGCAATCGAGCTGGCCATTCGACAATGTTTACTTTGGAGAGGCTAAAGTCTAAAGATTAACCTTATGGCTTGAGTCGCAGAAATAATAATAATCATTAATAAATTACTTGCAAGACTTTGAGTGTATTATGTTTGATAGGCTACTCGATTTAGGTCAGGCAATCGGGCTGGCCATTCGACAATGCCTAATATGTAGGGGGTAAAAGTTTTACCATCGGACGTCGGTGATAAACTTTAGCCGCATAAATAATAGTTATTTACAAGATATCTGTAAAACTTTATTTGTATCGCAGACTACTAGGCTTAGGCCAGGTGATAGTGCCAACCATTCAGCAAGGCCTTTTAGGCGGAGGATAAAATTTAGAGACATTTTTAAATGTAATGATCTACCGTCTGGCGTCGGTGATAAGCGTTAGTCGCAGAAATAATACGTATATAAATGTTATCTGTAGGAATTTAGTTGGATTTCGTTTGATAGACTACTGGCTTTAGATCAGGCGATCGTGCTGGCTATTTGACAATGCCCACTATGTAGAGGTCAAAAACTTAGAAAGATTTTTAGATGTACTGTCGTATTGATCTACCATTGGACGTTAATGATAAGCTTTAGTCGCAAAAATAATAGTATATATAAGTTATCTGCAAAAATTTATTTGTATTACGTTTCATAGACTGCTAGGCGATCGTGCGGGCCATTCAGCAATGCCCATTAGGTGGAGGGTAAAATTTTAGAAACATTTTTAGATGTAATGATCTACCGTATTTCGGCGGTGATAAGCTTTAGTCGCAGAAATAATGCGTATATAAAATGTTATCTGTAGGAATTTAGTTGGATTTCGTTTGATAGACTATTGGATTTAGGTTAGGCGATTGTGCTGGCCATTCAGCAATGCTCACTATGTAGATGGTGCAATTGAATATTTTCAGATGTACTGATCTACCGTCTGGCGTCGGTGATGAGCCTTATTATCAGCAATGGGCCAATGCAAAATAATTACATTAAAGATTGTCTGCAAAAATTGATTTGTATTCCGTTTTATAGTCTACTGGGCTTAGATCAGTAAACGTGTAGAAAAAATGTCAGATTGTGCTATCTTTCTAGCGTTGGTTGGTGATAAGCCTTAGCGGCAGAAATAGGCCGATAACAAGTAATTGTTTAAAGGTAGCCAGCCTGTAAGAATTTATGTTTATTTTGTTTGATAGTCCAGCCGGCTTAGATAAATAAGTGTATGAGATAAAAGTGGTCTGTAAGAAGGTATTTTGTATTCCGTTTTACAACCTTCTGTGCTTAGATCAGGCAAGCGTGCTAGCCATTTGATAATGCCTGTTCTGTAGAGGCTGAAAAGTTAGCAACATTTTCTGTAGGCTGAGATCAGGTGATGGTGCTTGCCAGCTCACAATGCCTAATCTGTAAAGGGTAACAAACGAGCAAAATTTCCAGTGGTCTTAGATCAGAGGATCGTGCCGGCCAGTTGACAATGTCTACTCTGTGAACCTTAAAAGTTTAGCAAAATTTTCAAATGTAGTGGTGGTAAGCCGTAGCAACAGAATAAATCACTGATTTAAAGGTTGTCTGTAAGAATTAATTTTCGCATTCCGTTTGAGAGTGTTATGGGTTTAGATCACGCAAGCGCCCCAGCCATCCAAGAATACCTATTCTGTAAAAGTTTGCCAAAACTTTCAGTGGGAATCGATCAGGCGACCGTGCTGGCCAGTCGATAATGCCTACTTTGTACACGGTAAAATTTCTAGGTGATCTAACTTCTGGCATCGGTGGTAAGCCTTAGTAGCAGAACTATGCCGACGACAAAAAATTTTAAAAAACTGCCCAAATGAAAAATTTTCAAGAAAATTCTTTGTTTAGGCAATTTTGTATAGGAAAAAAACCTATTTTTGTCTCTTTCGTTCTACCACATTGTTTTTTTAGTTTTTATTTTTTAGTTAGTGTAGTTACTTTACTTTTTGATATCGTCGATGTTTGAATATAATTGTATTACTTTTGTGTATTATTATACAATAGAATTTGCTAGTCGTAAAAATTATAGGTCCAGGAAAGGGTGACTTGTCAAAAATACAAAATTATCAGCGTATATTAATAATTCGAATTTAATATTTATTAAACTAACAAAATGTCCCTGAAATTGGCAACCTTGGCAAAAGCATATAAATCACAAAAACGATTTATTTACGTACATCATACATCATAAAGTTAGATGTCATCATTTCCTACATTTTTAAAATTTTAACTTATTGTTATATCACTCGGCTTTGAAAAGAATGAAATGATTTGTAATTTTTTTACAATTGAACGTCACGCTTTGGCGAGCACAGCATAGGAAATACATTTTAATAGTAGTGTTTATTATACAAAAACATGGATTTCGCATTGAAATGAAGTTTTCAACTGAACTGTGTCACCGTAGCGTTCATGCATAAAAAAACATATTTTTTTGCTCGTTTTCTTAATGATCTGTGTTAATTTATTCAATTAGAAGAATTCTGTTTTACATTTTTTTCAACTCATTAACTGCAATTAAAAATAATGATTATTAACATATTTATATCTATCATAAATTTAATTACGTTTGTAATTTATTTTATCGGTCAAGAATAATTTTTTTAAAGTTAACGAAACAGTTGTGAAAATCTGACAAAATTCAAGTAAACATTCAATTTTTTCTGTTGATGCAAAAAAATTGTTATTTATTACGCACATGAATCATAGGGGTCAGCTCAGGGTTTTCTGCGAACACGACGCCATTTAGCATGTGATTGAGTTCTTCCCTGGCAATTCTAATGCATCATGTATGTGAAATACGTCAACCCATCGCGTGAATCGCGAACAACATTGTCGTGTCAATAAAGCGGAGAATTTATTGAACCAATTGTATATAATTTCGTTGCATTGGGTTTGTCGTCTTAATAGCGATCCCAACCGTGGTGCAATGTCAAAAATTCTAAAAGATTTTAGACATTTTCTCTCCTCCTCAGGCTTGATTTATTAGTGTTGGGCTTTATTTTATTAGAACTTTGGGCCTTTGGGTACCTAAGTTGGTGTCTCAAACTTTGGTTTCATTGTAATTCCACCATTGCTCCGCCTGTTTGAAGATAGGTTTTAATTTTGTTTGATTCAAACAACATCAAAAAAGAAAGAATAATGTAATGTAAATAATACAGCAGCGAATTTGCTGCACAGATTACGAACAATTTCAATAATTGTTACGAACTGTGGTGGAATTTGAATAATTACTAGAGCTTGTAGAAATTGTCTTTTTTCTATGCTATGATTTTTGAGTTTTGGGTATTACATTATGGATACTTTGCCTTCCCCACCTTTTTTTAGTTAATTTTGACTGATTATAGTTGTAATTTTGCTGTCTTGGTAACAATTTAAACCGCGGTGGAATTTTAATAATTCAAAAAATTGTTAGAATTTACCTCTTTTAAATGTATAATTTTTGGGTATGTATTTTGTAGGTACTTTGGTTCAATTTAACCCCAAATTTTGTTTTCGTTGCAATTCCACCACGCTTCCACTGTTTGGTGGTAAATTTTAAATTTATTCCATACAAACAACATCAAAGAACAATGAGCCGCATACAAAATCCAGGAAAGTCAATTAATCTTAAAAATATTCAAACCGCAAATGGTTGTCGTTTCGTTTTATTCAATTTTTATTGCTGTTTGTGTTCGACTTGTAACCGATAACCGATTACGTGGTCTTTAGGAATTTTTTTGTATCATTAACCCTTGAAAGGGAGGATAAAGCTGCAATAAAGTCGTTAATTATCTAGTCTAAACCAAGATAATTTGTATTGAAAGTATAAATTTCTTGTTTTATGTGGTTTGAATAAAAATGTTCTTAGGAATATTGATAGAATTTCTATCATATAAACAATTTAAGTTTGATGTAAAAATTTTATTTATTTTTTTATTATAACTAAAATTGATAAAATATGTATTTCTTGTTTCTCTAATTCCATGCTTTTGTTGTTTTTAAGTAACCTAATTTTTGTTTTTCTTATTTAACCTAATCTTATCTAACCTAAATATTGTCCTACCTTACGCAAAAATGCCAATATTTGTGTTTTCTAAACCTTGCTAATTGTTCAATTGTTTGTCATTCTCAATTGACCTAAATTTTGCTCAACTTTTCTTATTTACCTAATTTTTCCAATCTAACCGACTACTTATTTAAGAATTGTAGTTCTTGTCTGAGCTAATTTTCGCCTAAAGTTAATGCTATTCTTATCTAACATAATTAGTGTTGAATCAAACGTTTGTAATATTAATATAACTTAGTTTTGGTCAAACGTTTGTTGTTTCTATCGAACTCATTTTTTAAATGGGTAAATAGGTGAACTCGTTCTTAAAAAAATAATTTTTGGTTTCGCCAATTCGATGCAATTTTGTTATTTTGAAATAACCTAATATTTGTTTTTTCTTATCTGACCTAATCTTTGCTTTTGTTATCTAACCCAATCTTTATTTTTCTTTTCTGATTTAAACACTGTCCAATCTTATTGATCCCAATATTTTTATTTTAACTTTGCTCTTTGTTCCAATTTTTGTTATTCCCAGATAACCTAATCTAATCCAACTGACCGCTTATTTAACATCTGTATTTCTTGTCTAATTTAATTCTCGTCCAAAGTTTTTGCTATTCTTATCGCACCTATTTTTTGTTGTAATTTTTGTTATTTTCATCTAACCTAATTAGTGCCTAATCTAACTTTATATTAATCTAACTTTTGTAATGTTTTTAATTTCATATCACTATTGGACCAACGTTTGTTGTCTCTATCAAACCTATTTTTCATGTTCAGTATGTGTATGTATGTATGTTTCTTTGAGAATATTGAAAATATGACAGAAGTCAGGGAGCATTTATTAATTTTTGGCATAAAAGAGATTAAAATTAGATCTGAAATCTCATGCAACTTTTGTGTTGTTTTAATAAACTATTTTTTGTCTGTATCATCTAACCTGAAACTTGTTTTTCGTAACTAATCCAATCTGTATTTTTATTATCTAACCTAATTTATGTTTTTCTTATCTGACCTAAATATTGTCTAACTCAATGTTTTATTTTTCTAAACTTTGGTGTTTGTCTAAATTTTTGATATTTTCGGTTAACCTCAATTGCACTTTATTTTTCTTTTTTGACCTAATTTTTTTTCCAATCCAGCTAAATGTTTACCTAACATTTTTAGTTCTTGTTTTTCTTATATCACTTGGTTTATGTTTTTTTTACCTAACTTAATCTTGGTGTTTCTTATCTAACCTAATCTTTGTTTTTCTTATTTACTTATTTTTACAATTGTTGTAATTCTTATTTAACGTAATATTTGATTTTTATATCAATAATTATTGTTTTTATTATCTAACAGAATGTTTGGTTTTCTTATCACACCTAGTCGTTGTGTTTGTTATTTAACATAATCTTAAATTTTCTAATCTAGCGTCAATATTATCCAATCTTATTTGACCCATTATTTTTCTAAATTTTAATTTATGTTTAAATTTGTGTTATTCTCACTTAACCTAAATTTTGTAAACTATTTTTCTGAATCTACCTTAATGCTTATCTAACATTTGCAGCTCTTGTTTAAGCTAATTTTTGTTTAAAGTTTGTTACTCTCACCTAATCTATTTAATTTTACAATTTGTGTTATTCCTATCTAACCTAATATTTGTTTTTCCTATCTATAATCTCTGTTTTTCTTATCAAACCTAATCTTTGTTGTTCTTATCAAACCTAGTCGTTGTTTTTCTTATCTAATCTAATCTTTGTTTTTCTTATGTAAAGTCAATACTGTTCAATCTTTAATCTTATTTAACCCAATGTTTCTTCTATCAAAACTTTGACTATGTTCAAATTTTTGTTGTTCTCGCTTGACCTAATTTTTGCTTTTCTATTACAAAGTAATTTTTTTCCAATCTAACATTTATAGGTATTGTGTAACCTAATTTTGGTGAAACGTTTGTTCCTATTGAACCCACTTTTATTATTCTTATGTAATCCAACTATTGTCGAATCTAATTTAATATTTATCCAAATTTTTTAATGTTTATCTCATATAATTGTGATGTTTATCTTTTCTATAGACCTCATTTTTCGTCTAACATTTCTTATTCTCATATAACCCAATTATTGTTGAATCCAATTTGATATTTGTACAACTTTTGTCATGTTTATTTAGCTTAATTTTGGTCGAACGTTTGTTGTTCCTATTCAACCTATTTTTCCTCATTGTTCAACTTTTCTTGTTCTTATCGAACCTAATTATTTCCCAATCCAATTAGATTTTAATCTAATATTTGTAATGCAAACCATTGGTCAAACGTATGCTGTTGCCATTTAACCCAATTTTGATCAGTACCTATTTTGATATTCTTATCTGACCCAATTTTTTTCAACTTTGGGTATTCTCATCCAATCTAATTTCGGTTTTTAACGTAAACTTTGTTGTCCCTTATGCGTGATGAAAATAATTATGAACAAATTAAAACTTTGCACTTCTTTTTCATCTCTAAATATAATTATCGCGTGTTTGTAAAAGCGAGACCGCTTTTATTTTATAATCAAAAAGATTCACAGCTGATAACCTTTTATGAAAAAAAAATAAATAAATGAAGGTAATTAAAAAATCATCATTTATTTAAGGTTAATGATGTGGGATACACGGCGAACAAAACATATGTAACTGTAGAAATGCACTTAATATATTGCCAAGTCAGAAATTTCCTGTTTCTGTCATAAAACATCAATTCACGCTGCATGGGCTTTAAAGCGGAACCAGCCGGTACTACATTTCAGAACACACATCCTTTAGTACATCTGGATTTTCCGTATTTTTTTTTATAAATCATTTTGTTTATTCATTATTTAAAATTCAGAAATTTTCCCATCAGATTTTAAATACTCTAATTTAAACCAAGAGCGAACAGAATGCATTTTTACACGTTGCACGAATGCAACGAAGTGTAATATTGCTAGAATTTAAAGCAACCGTTGTTAGGTCACCTTTTTACCCACTACACACCTGTTGTGTCCGTATGTGATGCGAGTTTTTCCAAAAAACAACAAATTTCAAATCTTTATGAATAAGTTCGAGCTTGGCTGCGTTGAAGTTAATATTTTCTCGTTCTTCGGTACGTTATGGTCTAATAATCCCATCTAATAATGGATTTGAAGAATTCATTAATTTATGGCTGATTAATGAAGTTGTCTTGCCAACTGTTGCGGAAAATTCGCAGAAGTACACACAGATCTGATCTCATGAGGGTTGTGTTCTCATCTGCAATGCCATAAATAATTAAAAAACACATCTAAGGAATCCATCTTGTTTTATGGGATGTGAATTCTTTGAGCTCGTAAAATGAGGATGTAAATGTTATTATTAGATTGAATCGGAGGTTTTCAGGCGATTTGCTTTTGTTGGCAATAAAATTCAGGAAAAATCAGCTGATTTGCATTTGGAGTTGTTTCTTGATTTTTAATTTATTGCTGAAATGGCAAAGTGTTTGGCTTTGCAAATATTCCATAAGTGGTTTTCTAAACCATTCAACTTTTGATGAGTTAGATCAACACCATGGCAAAATGGGTGTTGCATGGTGGTGAATTTATGGTTGCTTAATTGTGAATTTTTTTTTTCTCTGTAACAGTAATGCATTTTGGTCATATTTAGTTTTTGATCTGTTCTATGCAAAAAAATCTAATGATTATTGGTTTTCGATATCTTTGTAAGTTTTTCCTCATATTATAGTTAAATCTCTTTATGTGATAGTCATTGGGTTTTATTTTTGTGGTACTCAAACGTTTTTCTGTGGTAGCAACTATTTTCAACCATTTTGATGATATTTTCCCAATTAACTCAATACTATGGAAAATGAGACTTCGTTAACTAAACTCAAAATTTTTTAATAGTTGTTAATAATTTCGCTAACGCTATTTTTCTTAAATGTTCTGTCAGGCCCGGTCCCAGGCGAGTGCGAGGGTGTGTTGACTTAAGACAAACAAATTTAGCAATCATTATATATATATAGGGGTTTTTAGGAAAGTTTAGGAAAGAACTCGATGCAAGATGCATGAGAAATTATATTTTCTACTATATTATTGTTATTAGCTGTTATTGGTGCCGTTGAGTCAAAAATAATAATTTTTACATTAAAATTAAACGAAAATGTAAATAAATTTTTAATAAATTCAACACGTATCTTTTTAATCTGATAGTAACAACAATTCTGTTTAATGTCTTGGTAGCGACGCGGCTGGGGATGCTGGCTTGTAATTAGAAGTTCTGGGTTCTAATCCTAGATAGGACAAACTTTTGTTTTTAATTCTTGTTTGTTATTTATTAAATTTTTACAACAGTTCTACAACCAAATAGGAAAAATAACACAATTTGTACAGTAAATAGTAATTTTACTATACGTCAGGCAATAAAATAATTAAATTGATAACTATTTTAATATTATAACATAATTACACATTTAAATTTCATTTATGAGAAGATGAAACAACCCAAAAAATAATAAATAACTAAAAAAATTAAAAAAAAAAGTTTGTTTGATTCTGAATTAGAACCCGAGACTGTTAATTATAAACCAGCAACCTTAGCCGCGTCGATACCAAAAGAATTAGAAAGTATTGTTGTTACTTTGAGATTAAAAAAAAACTTCTTGAAATTAATAATATTTATTTAGATTTTTGCTTAATTTTAAATGTAAAAATTATTATTTTGTGGCTAAAAGGCACTAATAACAGTTAATATTAATAATACAGTTTAAATTCTAGCAAAAGTATCCCCGTATAATATTCTTATTTAAAAATTTGCAGTAGGTTTGCTGATATGTGTTGATATTAGATTTTTATTATTATTATTACTCTATATAGTACCATCTATAACTCTCATTTGGTATCACGCGTAGAACAGTTTAGCAGTGTATTCAGCTGCACTCTCAGTTGGAAAGCGAGGCATTAATGTGACATGCGGGAGAACTACTAACTTTTTTGTAGTTTATTATAATAGTAATTAAAATTTATAAATCAATAAAAATGATCTTTTTTTTGTTTTTATTTTATTGATCATTAAAGTGATACACCCACAATGTTAATTGAGGGGAGGGTACTTTAATTAGTGTTAGAAATTTTTTTTAAATTTTACTTTACTTATATTAAAATTAAATTCTAATTTTTTTTTAATATTATGATTTGTCTTGAGTTGGAGTTTTGAGTGCGCCACTGGATGTTACCAAAAACGGGACATTTTGTGGTCGGAGAAACGAAAGAAATTTTGCGTTGGTTGGCAACACCACGGCTAGTCAGTGGTATGGGAGGGGGTGGGGGGGAAGATTATGTTTTTTTTCTTATTAAGCACCACTAGTGAAATTTTTACCCATAAACTTATTTGATTGGTTGTTGATACGGAAATTGAATACTTTGATTGGCTAAACAGGATGTGTGTGCCATATGCAATAAATAAATTCGTCGTTTTCTTGAGAAACGGTTGCTAAGTAATTTCTTGAGTGTTCTGATATTTAATTTGCTTTGAGTAACCTTAAAATTCCAAAGTGAGCGGGTTTGGTCTTTATTCACTGTACCTTGCAGGGATGGGCGAACAAAGAAACCTTCTGCGGGATCAGCGTTGTAACGGTCACTCTGGTGACTTGGTACGTCCATTTCTCTTTGGGGATGTTCAAGGTTTGCCTTAATTGGCCAATTGGGACCATGAAAAACTGGGGTGTCACGAGGGGAGGTGTTGCCAGCCTTCACTATGGGTACCTAACACCTTAGCGGCAGCGGGTTTTCTGAAATGGGATCCCCGCTCTCTGGCCGTGATTATAAATTTGCCTGCGTCCTAGTCGAGGTGACCCCTACGGGTTATAAATTTGCCTAGGCGATACACTGGGTGGTTGGAGGCCGACTGATTTAGGTAGGTGAAGGTAAGGGTTAGGAACGATTGGCGCGGCTGCTGGCATTAGGAACGTAGGCCCTAGGGGTGAGGTGCACTTTGCCTGCTCACGTCCACTATCAAAGTATCGATCCAGAGGGTTTGTGCTTAGATATACCCGACGCTGTTAAGGTACTGTTCACTATCAGACCGGCTAACGGCTAATCTGGGCGGTGCGTAGTCGACCAGTACTAAGGACTGCGAGTAGCCTAAACTGGTAATGGTAGCACTGCTTCGGCAGGTGCATGCTCCGAAAAGTCCAACCAGCTACTTCTTTGAGTGGTACCACGGGGACCAAGTCCGAGCACGCGGGCGACTAGTAGACTCTATCTTGGTCACGGTGTGGGGCTCGTGGTGGCAGTGGTAAGCCTATGCAGGCTAGTGTCGTTTTGGTGCGGTTTGATGAGTGAGCTGCCTTTTTAGGTTGGGCACTGATCTGCAGAATCAGTAGAGAATTGGGTAATCTTCCCCGATTAGTGGGGACTTAGAGCACGCAGCTTGATATGTTAAGACTGGTAACTTGTTGTCGTTGAACCGTTGTTAACTTGAGCAGGCACTAATTGAGCGTAACTCAATCCGGCCCGAAGAGGGACGTGGGGGATGAGGCTCACGCTAGGTGCCGCCACGTTAAACTAAAGAGGTAAGCTATAATAGCCACTTCACATTGGATCTGTATCTTGCGGGGTATTTGTAAGGCTTTTTCGTACAAATAAGGCTTGTAAGATTGGCACCGTCGTCATAAGCAACCACAAAAATGTTGGTCGAAGTTACATAATGTACCATTTAGTAGTGATTATGCAATGATTAAAAACTAGGGAAAAACTTGACAATCATGGTCAAACTTCAATTTTAAACATATTGACATTTTGATAAGAAACATTTTCAAATAACTACTTTCTCCCATTTCACAAATAGGGGATTTTTGTTATATTAATCCTTAAATATTTGTCAATAAAAGGTACACAACATGCATATCGAAACTCAAAAGAAATAGTGTTTTGGGCAAGCAATACGGTTATGAATAAGTATTTTTTCCATACAATTAGAAATAAAACGTTTTTTCTTGTATTGAACCTTATTCATGGATACGCTGTTTATATTATATTGACACATGGAAGAATGTGTACCTAACCTATGTACATACAATTTAGACCATATAAAATATCCATAAATTTGTTGAGTCTTCTAAATTAATACTGTTGCTATTTTTAAATAATTTGCATTCATAAATCCAAACATTCCTGTTGATAAATGAGAAGCATAAAGTGTAATATGCATTAATAAGTGTTAATTATACAAATAAAGCCAGAGCCGCCGACTTCTGTAGCAGCAGGCAATGCGACACAAACAACATACGCATCACACAGAATTGCAGTAAAACAGATTGGTCATGTTAATACAGAAAATAAGTAGCAGCTTTCTTTCCGATTTTATAGTTTGAAAGAAAGTCTTTCGAACATCTGCATATAAATGTGCGTTTTTTCCCAAATAAAATTAGATTGTTTTTTCCTGAAAATAACCGTTACGTAAAGCAGATCAACATTCACAAGCGTGTATTATATAGTCTTCGATTCTCCCTAATTAAAGCGAACCTATGCAGTAATAATTGTGCAATCTGTCGTTATTTCCGCTTTATTAAACAGGATATAGGCGGCAGCAGGCTTTTCCGGCCTATCTACCCGTATACATATAAATATACATACGTAGTACACGAACTTATTGCGTTTCGTTGAGAGGTGCGGGCTTCTCGAATCTCTAAATGGAAGTATATCATTTTAATTTGACAATCACATTTTTCTCCATATTTATTATACAGGGTGTTGCGTAATTTTCTTTATGAACTTACGAAGCACATTTATGAGCTCATTTTAAGTAGAAAAAGTTACAGTCTTAATCGCGATTTAATTAATATCTCCACCATAAATTGAGATACTTGATTGAAATTTTGCATGTATATTGTACTCATGATTAGTTATATTTTTGGTCGTTTTCGTTTAAATCCATTAACCAGTAGCGTAGATGTAGGGGGTGCTACAAATACGTTAAGAGATACATCGTCTGATACCCTCTCACATATACGCCCCTGGTTATTGGATTTAAACGGAAACAAGCAAAAATATTACTAATCATGAGTACAATATCCAGGCAAAATTTTAATCAAATGTCTCAATTTGCGGTGGAGATATATTAATTAAAGCGTGATTCGACTGTTCCATATTCGAGGGACTGTAACTCCGTAACGAAGCGTTTCCGAGGCAGGCTTTCTTTGCTGAAAAGGATTTCAGAAATGTGCTTTTTAAGCTTGCACAGAAAGTCACGCAACACCCTGTATATTAAGATAGGAAAGTATGCATTTAGTGGTTTTTTGAGAATTGTATTTTTTTGAACTTCAAGAGTTTTTCCTAAGTAAAGTAATTAACTAAAATCCAATTAGTATTTATCGTATTAAACTATTTTTTTTGTTCAAAATATTTTTCGTTACCGCAAGGGCAGGTGGTGTAGTAGTATTGCACACAGTATCTACATTAGCTTTCAGGCAGTCCGTGGGGTTAAGTTCTATCTCCATCTCGGTCGGAAAAATTCGAAAAATTGCTACTCTGTAAAAGGCAGCAGTTTTGCTAATTTTTCACCCTTTAGCGTTGGTGATAAGCCTTAACAATAGAAATAGGCTGACGATAAATGAATAAAAATGCTATGCTTTTATCAATGTTTCGTTTCTCGAGCAATTCACCATTTTTTTTGGTTGATTTAGCTAATTTTTGCATTTTATCCTATTTTCATTTCACTAATAAATTTTGTGTTTCTTGGTAGTGCTTACCTATAACTCTTTATTTTTATTTAACCTTATTTCTGTGTTCCAGTGGTAACTTTTTCTATTTTTCTGCGTACTGGTTGAAAAATAAATTTTAAAACCTATATTTTATGGTTTTTCTGAATTGTTTTCCCCGATTTTTACAGAAAAACAATATTTTTTTTTGACTTTCAGTGAATTTTATATTTTTATTAGAACAAAAAAGTTTTTAGAATACTTAGCAAATAAAATTATAATTATCTGTAAGCCATTTTATCCAAAAATGTTAATAATTTTTTTTGTTTTTTTCAGGTGAGTCCAAGTAACCCTTGCTGAGCCTTTTTAAAATATTGGTAAGTTAGTTGGCATTTTAAATTCATGAGAATTTTTTTCAAAAAATATTAAACTTTTGAAGATTAAAGTAAGCGTTAAATGAAAGATTCCGAGGAAAAAAACGTTTAAAGTCCATATAATATGGAAATTTTGAATTTAAAGTAAATACTACAAGAGTGGGTAGAATAAAATTTTTGGAATTGTTTAAGTTTGGAATCTTGAACATAAGAAGAATTTGGTATTTTACTATAAAGAAAAATATCAATTATAAACAGAATTTTTAAGTAGAGGAAAGTATTTAAAAAATACCAAATTTGAATGAATGATGGGTTCATAATCTGAAAATTTGTTTGCCCATCCTGTATATTCACGAATTAAGCTTGGAGGAACGCACAACTCGAGATTTATAAAAAAATCTATATACGAAATGCAATTTAAAGCTTGGAGCCGCTCATAGCTTTTAATTGAAAATATTGTCTTGGTTCAGGTGTCCACAATCTGGTCATTTAAGAGCTAATGTTTTTTGCTAACCCTGTATGTATACGAAATTTCAATTTAGGGCTTAAATTAGCAAGTAATTCTGCGTTTATGAGGAAAACTCTTGACTTTAAACAGAAATTTGTACGAATGATGGGCTTATAATCTGCATATTTGTTTGCCCACCCTGTATATCTACGAAACTCTATATATTTTAACTTGGAGAAAAACGCAACTCGAAATTTATAAAGAAAGCTATATACGAAATGCAATTTAAAGCTTAGAGCTGCGCATAGCCTCTAATTTTGTCTTGTCGATAATCTGGTAATTTAAGAGCTAACATTTTGTTACTCGCCCTGTATGTATATCAAATATTAATTTAATCCATAAATCAACACAAGCGAAACTCTGCGCTTTAGAAGAAAACTTTTGACTTTGAACAGAAATGTTAGAATTGAAAAATATACATATAATATGTGCAAAATTAAGGCCTAATATTTTTTACTCACCCTGTATATATACTGCTATGATATTTGGAGGTGTATGTTTTGACTGGGGTATTGTGGTTCCTGGAAGGCAATCTTTGGGATGCTTGCTGCAATTCATTTTGCGATTGGAGGTTTGTGAGAACTTTAAGATTTTGATATTCTAACTTTTAAACTCAGGGTTGCGAATTTTTGCTATAATTTCTTGTTATAAATTCTAATAATTTATATTTTTCATATTTGTGAGGTTTGTTGGTACTGAAAGAAAAGAAAAACACAATCAGATTGATACGTTTTTATTTATGTTAATTTTAATTATAATTTAGTTCAGAATTGTTCAAAAGGTTTAATTTATAAGAAAGTTTTAGACTTACTTGTGTGTGCATCGATTAATGTCATTATGGATGTCAGTGTCAATGTCACAAACGTATAAAAGAATACTCATGGTCATGAGATTTATTTGTTTGTTCAAAAAATGGGAATGAAAGAAAGAAGACAAAAGAAATAAGAATTTGTTTAGTTAGTTACGACTCGTCTTTGTAAATAAAGATAGAGAATTTTATACCCTCTGGAAAATAAAGATGAAAAACGAGTTTAAAAAGTAATATAAAAGTGATTACGAATATAAAAGAAGAAAATACAACGAATTATCAACGAATTGTAAAAAAATCCAGAAGAATAACAAGTATAAAGCGATCCAGGAAGTTTCTCCCGTTGTGGTGGTGTTAAAACCAAGTCCAAAATAACATAAAAGCAGTCCAGAGCAGGATTCAAATTAAAGGCGAGTGTTTGTGGTTACTTGAGGAACCAGCAGACTAGTGAAGTAAAAGTTTCGACATTCATCGTTTGCTCGAGTGAAGAATATCCCAGTAAGGAGACATTAAGATAAGTGATCTCTATTAGAAAGACGATAGTATTTAGTAAAATTTATTTGATTTTCGAAAACTTCATTCAAAAATTGTTTTATTAAATAAAACCTTTCTTTGTAACGTTGATATTGTTTTGTGTTTATTCTCTTTCTTATTTATTTATTAATTACTTTTCATACAAGCTATATAACGACCCTGAGAAAGTTAATAAGAGTCTCATACGAAATATAATTTACGATTGCGTGAATTGCGGGCATTTAGGGAATTGTTTTCTAGTAAGTACATGCACACGCATATCATTGCAATACTAATTAAAGTAACGTTTAAATCAACACGTAACTCTGCATTTAAGAAAAAAATACTTTACTTTGAACAGAAATTTTAGGATTCAAGGTTATGTATAATATGCAAATTTAAGATTAACATTTTTTTGACCATCCTGTATATAAACGAAATTGAATTTAAAACTTAGAACGACCCATAGCTCTGGCTGACGGAAGTAAATTTTTAATTTGAAACAGAAAATATTAACATTCAAGGGTATAAAACATGCAAGTTTTAGAAATAACATTTTTCTGCCCATCCTGTATATTCAACACCTACTTATTCCGCTATTCAGCTCAATATTTCAACTTATATTAAGGAGGTCTAAAATTTTCAAATGCTTTGAAAGCAACCGTTAACCAGTTGGCAGAAGAACGAAAAAAAAAGAAATAATTAAGCACAGGTTTTGTTTTCGGACAGTAGGTGAGAGCAGGCAATCCCTCACACTTTACAGGTAAAAATCACCTGATGGTCTTCGTTTAGGCTTAATTACGACCAAAAGATACACAGTTAAAATTACGGTTTTATGCTCTTAATTTTTAAGCCTAGTTTTGACTCGGACCGTGGGTAACCTCAGGTCCGATCATGAATTTATGATGAGCTACTGAAGTAGACAATGTAAACAAAAAAATGAGATCATAAATCATGCAATGGAAATCTTGGTAATGGGAAAACAACAATTCGTCATGTTTCCATGTACAATATGTTACATTACACACAGGACTCGTGTTTGACTTTTGAAACATTATTTCAATGCCGTGACTGTACCACCGCCCAAGGCGGCTTGATCATAATTTTTAATTAACAACCGACTTTTTTCTAAACGCTCTTTTCGCCGCACTTTTTCTCGGAATTATCTTTTTCTGGGAATCGGTTTATTGTTTTAATCAATATTATGTGTGTCTGTTGTTTTATTTTGTGGGAGTTTCGAGCTTTATTCGCTTCTTATCTTCTCTCGTCGACAAAAATCGTGTTTTCGAGTTCGTTAAGTTAATTCATTCCTAGCGCGGAATTTGTTCAAATTCAGCATCGAAGGCTCCGTACTTGTTTTACGGTAACACTTTCTTGTAATTAAAAATTCATCAACGCGTGTGTATAACTTTTACGTACGGATCAAGATATATGTATAAATAAAATGATGGATAATTAAAATTTTATGAAGCGTATAAAACGCTGAAGGTCGTTTTCGAAGATGGATGGTAACGATGGGAAGGTTATGTAACAGAATGAACTACTTGCGTAACTATTTTTGTTCATTATCGTTTCGAATCATTCACCGAGCAGACATTTAAATTTTGCACGTGATTTAATTTTGGGTTAAATTGTAAAAATTAATTAAATTAAGTTCGAAAAACCTCCATCCACGTAAAAATGAATTTTGGTCGTAAACAAAAGGGGAATCCATTTGGAAAACAGGCAACCGGATGCGCTACTGTAGTTAAAAATTCGTCGAGCGTTCATTTTTAGGAAAACACATTTTCAAGAAGATATGTTTTATTAATATTGGAATTCCCCTGAAACCGTAAGTGTGTAGAGAATTTTAGAAAAACCTGGAAGGTGATCGGCGTATTTTTGTTTTGTTATTGCTTGTATGTAAAGCAATGTTTATTTCTATAATGATTAATTATAAACATGTTTATACAAACACAAGTTTGATGAGAATTTTTTTATTACTGTTAATTTGCACGTAATTTAATTACAATGTGAAATTTTTTGTACAATGAAAAACTTTTAAATTTATTTTTGTACCTATGAAGTTGGAAGCATGTTTTAGGTTTACAAAAACATGCTTTGTATTGTTACAAATTTTTAAAATTCAATAATTTTAACTGTTTTTTTATGTACCACTAGCTGCTTCTTTATAACGCAAAAAAACAAGAAAAATCTGGAAAACGCATTGCATCATCATTATATGGTCGAAACTGAAATGTCGATGACTAGGCAAGGAACTATGAACTAATATTACAACACTACTACTACTGTTTCTCTAAGATACATCCAGTGGTCATTCAATGTTTTTAAATTACTTTCATTAGTTTAATACAGAGTGTAACAGATCACCAACGCACTATCTTGTACGGTTAAACTATTGAATCTACATGAATGAAATAAAAAATTTGTCACATAAATCGTACGCGAGGTATTCAGTAAAAATATTTAGAAATTTTTTGGAGCTCCGGAAAGGGTAGTTTTGAGGGGTGCTATGGGGGGTTTCTCGAAATTTTCAAACACGAAGGTGGGTCAAGTCGCACCTCATTTGAAAGGTATTTATAAACCCAACCACTTAAAAAAAGAAAATATCAATAGCTCAAACTATTTACAAATGGCGACCAATTATATCAAAAACTCGCACTGGTCGTTAAAGTTCATTAAATTAGGTTTCCAACGATGTACCACATCAGGACAAAAAATAAATGTTACTACTCCCTATTTTTTTCTCAAAAGAGCAGCAACATTCATAAGATATTATCATACATACATTTTAAATAAGACGAGTGGACAAGTGATACCTCATTTTAAAGGGTTGATTAAACTGAACATTTTTTGTATTTAAAGTTTTTCGATATCTCCTACCGTTACAAAATGGCGGCCCAATTTATAAAAATTTACTTCTTATTATTGGATGAATCGCGCTCTCTAGCTACCGTATCTAAGGCAGTGAAACAGATATTGTTTTGCTGGATTACAGTTTATTCCCATAACATTTAAATCCACGTGAAAGTTGGAGTTGGACAACTCAACATCGCACTCGCACTAAACCTTTATTACAGCCGGTGGGAAACTGTTAATGCGTGTGTTTGTGTTTTTGGCGAATAGGATGTGCACCGTGTCGTGATTGTTTTAAATGTAATTAATTGTAACTAAGTTTCCCACCGGATATAATAAAGGTCTCAATAATTGTCTCTGTCGTTCACAAGCAATAAGCAAAATACGAGAAACGTGGTACCCCATGATAACGATGTCATCCAACATGAATCGCGGGTGTTTAAATCATAGTTCAAATCATGATTGATCCAAATTTTAGTGTGCATCTATAATAATATAATAATAACATGCTAATATGGTTGTTTTTCTCTATTTTTTTCTTCTTTTTCTTCACCTCTCGTTTTTCGTTTATCTTCTTTTCGTCCTCGTTCTCCTGTTGTTCTTTTTCCTTCTCCTCTTGTTCTTCTTTTCTCTCATCTTTTTCTTTTTTTTTACTGTTCTGTTTCCTTCTCTTTCTCATCATCTATTATTTTTCTTGTTCTTTTTCTTATTCCTCTTTTTATTCTTTCTTCTTCTTCTATTATGCTTCTTTCTTATCCTTTCTTTCTTGTTCTTCTTTTACATCCTCTTTTGCGTCTTCTGTTTTCTTCTTCTTATGTTTCTTCTTTTTTTATTCTAACGTTTTTACTTCGTCATCCTCATCTCGTTGTTCCTTACTCCTCTTCTTGTTGTTCTTCTCCTCACTTTTCTTATTTTTCTTGTTTTTTTGTCGCTTTTCCTTATTTTACCTTTTTTTGTTTTCTATTGTCTCTCTTCTACTCTTGTTCTTCTTCTTTCTTCGCTTTTTTGTTTTGCCTATGTCTCTTCTTCTTCTTCATTTCTCTTTCCTCTGGTTATTCTTCCTCTTTTTCATTTTGTTTTTCTTCTCCCACCTCTTCTTCTGTTTTTTTTTTATATTTTTCTGTTCTTTACTTCTCTGTAATTATATGATCTTCTTGCAGTTTAGCCTTTTCATTTTCTTGTTCTGTTATATTGTTTAAATGTTCTTCTTTTGCTGTTTTTTCCTCTTCAATTTTCTAATATTCAAATTTATTCTGCTGGCTGTAATTTTATATTTTATTTCCATTTTCTCTATTTTTTTCTTGTTTGTTTTTTCATGACTCTGATTCTTCTTTGTTTTATCTCCTGAATTGTTATAATCAAGAAAGGGCAGTTCCCAAAATATATCAACAAACTGTTTGTTGTCCTTATGTAAATTTGTATAATTTAGTAAATAATAAAATAAATTCCAATGAAAAATAAAAACGTAATAAATATAACTAAAGTTCTGACAAATTAACTATAAAGACATCAAATTTAACGTTAATTTTATGATCAAAATTCTTTAATCTTGCATTATTTAATTAAATATAGACATAATTAAAAAACATCGAAAAAAAATTATTTACAACTTCAACAGTGTAGCAACACAGCGTGACAAGAAGTTACGAAAGAAATATTTACATGTCTATAAAACTCCAAGAATTATTACATAATGAATATATAAAAAAAAGTACAGGGAAATTCGCGCTTCTTCCAAGTTATTTAACAACCCGTCAAATGTTAAATATCAAAACCTTTAAGCGGTCTTCATTAATAGCTAAAACAACACTTTCAATCTCCACATTCCCAACAAGCATTGTGTTAGACCTGCAATAAATTTAACTAATTTATGCGAAATATGGTCACAACACGTGTAAATTATTGTCGAAACGTTTAGTAAAAATGGGAAAAAATTTTTTTGAGATAACCCTAAGGCGTGAAATTACAGCTAAGTGCACCAGTAGTTTTCAACAAAACGGAAAATTTCAAGGCTCTTAATGATCTTTTTCGCTCAAAATTAATGTTCAGAATCAAAGAGTGTGACCAAGGCTGGCAACCGGAAGTCCCTACACATCTATCTTCAGATGTCACTCGTCTGAGAAATGATAAAAACATAATAAAATATTCTCTTACCTCACGTTCCCCGCTGGTAATTACCGCGAGTGTAGGTAATACATTATGCAACTTATGACATTTTGCCCCTGATGTGCAAAAATAGAAATTCAAGATAATTACATTTTATAATAAATTCAGAGGTGGGAGAAAAAAATCGAAAAAAACAGTTGGGTTTACTAATAGCGCTTCGTACTCATTTATATAATAATATAAACCTTTTATTAACCCATCTACACCTCTGTTTAATAGCCTGAATATGAATAGGCCGTTGTAATCTTGTAATTCAACATTTAACTACCAATTTAAACCTCGTTTAGAAGTAAACTCGATTAGTTTAGAACTCTTGATTAACTGTGAAATATTACACCTCACATTTTTTAAATTAACGAAAAATTCCGTCTTAATTATTATCCTAGTCTGGTAATTTAAGTTTGAGGTTGTTCAGTGGAAAAAATATCTTAACTTGTATCAGAAAAAAAACTAAGAATTGGCAGAAACATGTACGGTGTAATTTTGGTAAGAGGGACCAATTTATGTAATGTAATTATGAGCAAGGGGACATACATATGTCAAATTATCTAAAGAAAGATTAATTTTTTTTGAGAATACACATGAAACAAAGAGAAAATAATACTGGCAAGGGAGGAGAAAATTTTTATTAAACAGGGGGCCCGAGTTGTGAATAAAAGCCATTTGGAAGCTTTTTAAACATACCAATATTTTACGTCGTACAAGTTATTGAACACATTTCTGAAAATGTGGAATAATGTACAATATATACGCAAAAGTAGTGAATTTTCAACAAGGGTGACAAAAATGGCCAAAAACCTTAAAGTTTTTTTTTTAATTTGTCGTAAAAACTAATTTCGGATTACAAATTCATAAGCCTAAACAATTGGGGTGGGAGAAAGGGGAGTAGTTTTCACAAATATTACTGCTTTTGAAAAAAGGCTTTAAAATATTGTTTTATCCTCTATCACAATTATTTTATTACCCCATAAAAACACAGAACTTCGCTTGCAGTGTCCTTTACTTTAGAAACTTCTAGTTTTCGTATATTTAAAAGTATTCATCTATAACGTTGTAACAACACCAGCAGTAGTAGTGGTATGTAGGCGCGGTTACTCGGCAAAGGGCAAACGCAACTGGTCATACAAATGTATCCTACTTGTTGATGTGCTAATAAAGGAGGGAACGTGCAACAAACAGAACAAAATACGATGTGCAGTCAAAACGAGTAGCGTCAGGTACACTTGAAAACGAAGTTGTAAATCTTATTCTACTATCACTCTTGAACAATTTAGCTTAAAGAGATACCTTTTGCGTCCTCCGAAGCAGAAATTTTTTAAAAAATTCATAGAAGCGTCACATAAAAATTAGCCGAATGAAATTGCAGCTAATCTCTAGCTCTGAACTCACAAACTAAGAAAAAAAGTGTTGTCACCTTTTGAGCACGTTTTTTAAATTGCAACATTGTGCTCCTTTAAAGCTATAACAATACCAAATTTCTTCCTGATTTGTCTGCTCGGTTTTGAGTAATACAGCGTTAAAAAGAATTTTTTCAAAAAATTTTAATTTCGTGCAGGCCGATCAGTGCATCAAACATTCAGCATTCATAATATCGCTGGTATTAACATAAAATGCAAGCCACAATATATTACTACGCTAGCAAGACATCATCAAAATATGTTACACACAAAAGAGGTATTTTCTCTTGTGGAAATCCCACGTAGACCCAGTAATTAACTTGTGGCGTAAGAGAAGAAAATGTCGCTTATGACAAGAGTTACCGTTTAACCGATTCTTAACGCGATCGGTGAAAATTATATCCATCTTAAATTCGTTATTCGTCCCTCCCGAAAGACGAGACACATAGACGTAAAGGAATAGGCATCCCGGGCCACCCCAAGATATAAGATCTCGGATCAGTTAAAAACACTCTGTCAGTTAACGCCAGGCTTGTGGCACTTTTTTTACTGGCAGTATTTGACATGATGGGCGCTAGTTTCTTATGTAAACTTTGCTACCGCTCCTTTTTTTAAGCAATTCAACGCATGTCACTGTCATCCAATAAAAAACCTCTTAATTTTAATGTTTTGCATCAATTAAAAGTCATTTTAAAACTAGAAGTTTCTGGAAAAACCTGTTGGATTTGTCTTAAGGTTCTATCATTTTCTGATTAGTTATAGTTATCAAATTAACTTTCTCACAAAAAATGCTACCAAAACTCTCTCCAGTATCGAATTGTTTTCGAAAGCTTAGTCTGTCGGTTTATTTTTGATATCCTTTTCCTCCCCGTTTCAAAGCTCAGCAAAGTTAGACCATTCGTTCGGAAGTTATGAGCCACCATTTACATACTCACCCACCTATTTTTATAAAACACTTTTTTGGGTTCCCGGAGCTCCGAATCATGTATTTCCGTCAAAATCTTATTTTCCAAAATTTTGAAGGAAATATGCAAATCATAGCTTGTTTCTATTTCTTATCTGGCAAAATTATGGAATAATTCTGAAAAAAAAAATATTTTTTGAAAAATATTCAACCAAAAATTCTTAATTTTGAAATTTTCTACAATATCGAGTTTAGGCATATATTTTAAAAATGTCTTCTAAGTTTTAATATACCCAGAGACGGCGAAAGCATTTTTATTAAGGGGCGTCAAAATAGATGCGAAAAATCGAATTGTTTGAAGGATTGAAAATATGCTTGTGGTTCGTTTTTGAAAAAATAATTGTTTAAAATTTTAAAAAATTTTGACTTTTTTTGGAGTGTTGCCTTTGCACAGTTATGAAACCTTTTTATAAAAAAAAATTTAATATTTTCGATATATGAATCTACTTGAAAAAGTTTTGGTATGTAATATATTAATAATTATTTTTTTAAGTTGAAAATATGGGCTTGCATACAATTACATATTTAAATAAGATGTATTTAGGATTTTTCTAACAATTTGTTTTTGAACCACCCTGTATATATAATATTAATAATTTTGAATAAATCTGATTATTGTTACTTTAAGTATCGTCAAAATTTAATTTCATTTTTAAAAATACTTTCACAGTAAAAGAAAAAAAAACAATTTATTATATACAGAATGCTCAAAAATATACAGCATATTACTATCGATAATCTGTTGGCAAGTTGTTTAAAAAAACTCCTAATTATAATGCTTTCTTTGGAGACCTGCGCAGGCTAGCAATGCGGATAGGTTTGGGGTTCGAATCCCCGCGAGGGCCTTGGGTATTTGTGTCGTTTTGTGCATAATATAAAAATATTTTGACAATTTAAAATCAGCTTTCTAATCTTAAAATTGTGTTTTTCACAACTATTTCCTTAAAATTTAAATTACACTTACCAATACTTACTTTTTTGAACCACCCTATATATGTTGTCTAATTAAGTTTCAGTAAAACCTGATATTGATGTATCAACAATATTATATTATATTATTATGTTATATTAGGTTTTGAAGAATACTATTTTTTTGTATATACAGGGTGTGGTTAAATATAACACCATTATTCATAACTTTCTCCTAATTAAAGCTACAAATTGTTTAAAACAATTCCAATGCCTTTTAAGAAAAAAATATACATCGACAGTCGTAATTTCAGAACTAACTTTGCTTGCTTACGCACAATTAAGGAAATTGAGTAATTATTTAAACCAGTCTAGGGGTTATTTTACGCTGCGCTATAAATATTTAATTCGCTTTTATTTTCACATATGATAGAACACCCTTGACCTTTCCTTAAAGAGCCTTTCATTTTTCATTTTTAGTACAAATTTCATGCATTTCACATCTAACTTACACTTCGCACAGCGAGTAGGTATGTACAAATTCGTTGCGAAATTCAAATTAAACGGTTACAAACGCTTCATTAATCTCTTATTCCTGTTCGTTGATTCATAAATCATCAAGCGTACACTAATAAATTATCACATTGAAAGTAGCAAGCGAAGTGAAATGGTTAAGTACATAGTTAATCGATTGTTATTGACGGGGCCAAGTAGAATTGTGTATGTGCGGGGGCACGTGTTGCGCCACGAATTCCCTTTTTCAATGGGTGGTATTAGCTCAGTGTGACGTCACTCGAAGCCCGATGTTTACCCTTCGGTCGCAGACCCGCTGAGAAAATTGCCTTATTATAATCTAGACCGCTATTATACATCACCCCTGCATGACTGCTAACTATCCTTATTCAATCAGTCGCGCATTGTTTACGCTATTGTCACTTTTCAATTCACTTTACTCCTACAACCTTTTTAATTTCTTTTTTTTGTTCTAACTTGTGGTGACATGCCTGTTGGCGAGAATAAACGAGGTAACTTGAGAAGAGCAATAGCTTTATTTATTCGTTTTTTAAAATGTATTTATAATGAAAATTGTCAAATTGCTTATAACAGTTTTGGGGACCTTGACTGATGATATGATCTTTGACCGAAACGTACTACATTTAAAATTTAAGTTGTTGAAAAAAATAGGTTAGGTTTCTTTGTTATGCTTAAAGGATGAATTTACATGCAGTAACAGCGTTGCCAGATATCTTTTTCGTATCATAGTAGGGAAAATATATTTGGCAACACTGTCAGCACCAGCCGGATTTATATGCACTAGCAGTTTTGCCAGGTATGATATTCCTAACAACATATCTGGCTGCACTGTTTTGTCTCCTTTCCCTTCGAATTTTGCTATCTGGTCTCAAAATTTATGTTCATCTGAATCTTAAAAAATTTCTACAAGTTTTACCAAATAACAATCTTAATTCATATTTTTAATGTAGGATGGTAAAATTCGATTTACTTTAGCAATAAATAAAAATATAATGGGCGCATCACGGAGACTTAACTACATCAAAAATTCAGCATTCAGAATATCACTGGTATTAACACAAAAAGGAAGCAGATATACATGGTGTAACAAAAAAGGTAGGCTTCTAGACTGGGGGCTGGGTCATTTTTTTTTATTATTTTTGTAATCTTTGATTTTTTGTCAATTTGAGTCAGTAATATGATTATACCTTAAAAAATGCATACAATTGGTAGTTTTCTTGTACGAATAGCCACTTCCCAGAAAAAATTGAAAACGTTTTCTTTTTCAGAACGAAATCAAACACTCAAATTGGTAAAAAAATCGAAGATTATAAAAATAATAAATAAAAATAACACAGCCGCCCCAGTTGGGGACTCCTCTGGCTTAAATAATTTTATTTGAATGGTGTTAGATAATTGCACTTGCTAGTAGTAAACCGCTTGCCAAATTTTATTACTTTATATTAAAGGGTGTCGCAGATATTTAAAAAACTTAAATTTCATTCGTTTCTTTCAGGGGGCCCTAACTGCCTTCAGAAGCATTTTAGGACACATTATTACATGAACTTTTTTGATCATTTCAGTTAGTACAATACGTTTATCTATAGCCAGGCCACCATTTCTGTTACACCCTGTATATTAATTACTCTGCTTGCAAGGTATGGTCATAATATAGAGGATTTATCTCTCTTTATAAAAATCATATGTACTTACACTAACAGTGTTGCCAAATATGGTTTTCTTATTGCATCAGGGAAAACATATGTGGTAGTGGATATAAATGCGGCCAGTACTGACAGTGTTGCCACGGATGTTTTCTCTGCTAAGATATGAATAGCATATTTGGCAACAATGTTAATGCCGGCTGGATTAATATGCACTAACAGTATCGCCAGCTATATATGGTCCTAGAACTTGGGGAGTTCGGGATGTCTATTCTCTCAAATCTATGTGGTTCATGTTTATTGGCGGGGGGAATACCGAATGGTGAGCACACGTGCAATTTTCACTGATCGGGTGAACAACCGGTTAACCAGTATCTAGCCTCACAGGTGTTAGTGCACTGAAAATAATGTTGTAACACATTCAAAGAATTAACTACTGGAAACTACGTGGGATTTCCGCGGGGAGAAATACTTCCCCCGTAAGTAATATATTTTGATTATGTCTGTCCTATAATTCTCGACAAATTGGACACTTCCATTTTTTGTAAAAGTAAGTCGAGTTTGACTAGGAAAATATTATTAGATCATCGTCCTCCATTCTAACATGTTTTGTTAAAATTAAAATTTTTTTGTGACTGTTATATTAATAGATATCAATTTCGTGGCCACATCGGTTAATTGTAAAAGTAAATTTTTAGTAAAAATATTCCTCGATCGGGATTTGAACCTGAGACTTGCAGGTATCTAGGCTATGGCTTTACCACTGAGCTATCGAGAACGGTACGAACAGCGGTAGAATGTCGCGTTTTCAAATCTCGAACGATTGGAAATTTTTAACTTAATATATGGAGAAATTTTCTTAATATATACTGGTATCGTTCTCGATATCTCAGTGGTAGAGCACTAGGTCGTATACTTGGAAGTCTCAGGTTATGCGATATTTATTCAATAAAATCACTAGATTGAATATAATGAAATTTATGTGTTCAACATAATAAAAATTAATTCGCCTATGTAAAATCATCTACACTAATTAGTAATTTCGTTTCTTTTAATACGGAACTCGTCCAAAAACGAAATTTCAAAGGTGGTAATAAATGAAGGTCGGACCTATACAAAATAGAAAAGATCAAGAGTGTTATTAAACGAGGTGCTAAAATTATTACGGTTTTTTTTTCTATTTTAAATTGTATAGATTAATAACTCATGCAATACACGTACTAATTTTTATTTGAAAAGTTTTCTGCACTTAATCTCACACTTGTTATGGTGTCGAAGCGAGCTACAAAATAAGTCGTTACACATAAAATTAAAAATTGGACTTCTACTTTGAAGCAATTATCCAGAACATGATAATATGTGGAACATGTTGATAAAAACATTACCCATATTATTTTTACGGTAAAACTAGTTCCCTGACGTATAGTTTTCTTTCCGCGAATTCAAAGATCGTTACGAATCTGCAGTTGCACGTCGAAGTACTGCAGTACTGACTGATCTCAATGTTGCATTTCAACCGACGACATCCTCTTTTTAAAAAGCGACTTCTACTAGTAGAACATTTCCAACATTTTGTTGCACTTTTTGCTTTCTGTTGCGCTAATTCGCTCGGGGCGCTTTTCTCGTATTGTTGAGTTAATTGTTTTTATTAGGTTCCATATCTGCCAACTGCAGGTGTATGGCAGTGACCTGATCTCTTACAAATCATTATTAAAAGTCCATACTTGCCTTTTACTTTGTCTGTTGATAATTAGTTAAATTAGTCATGACTTTTTTACGTTTTGCAGTTGTGCTGTTGCTGCTGCCGTTCGTATTATTTCTACTCTATTAATTACAAATAATTGTAATATTGGTTGGGTTTGAATGGGTTCGCCTTAATTTGGCTCAGAGATATGCTTTTTTTTTTAATTAATGCAGATTTAATTGTACGAGATAGTGAGAAGAAACTTTATCTGAACAAAACAATTTATGATGATAATTTTTTAGGTTCGATTTGCATTTTTTCTGAGCTTTATATTGACTAATTGATTATCTACGAATTATTTTGTTTAATTTTTAAGCTAATTTAATGTTACGCTATATAGCGTACGCTAACTTAATAAATAAATAAGAATCTTCAGAAATTATTGACGAAAACATTATAGGTTCTCTGCTACCACCCTTAGAAATCCCAGTGTTTGTTTTGTTTACCTTCTCTTGGCTTTTAATTTCGGAATTATCCGAAAATTGCAGTTCTATCAAATCTTTCAGGAATTTTTGACAAAAACATTACAGGCCCTTTGCTACAACCCTAATGAACCCCACTATGGACGTTTTGTATCATTTTTTAGTGTTAACTAAGGGGTTCATTTTATGTTACTTTAATCTCCGAATTCTCACAAAATTGCACATCCACGTTAGCATTTTGATTTAAAACCCGAATTCGGTCTTTGCGAGCTCAAGTTCAAAATTTTAGGGCTAAAATTAAAAATTCGAATATTAATATAAGCCACATAATTGCAATTTTAAGCTAAAAACTACAATTTTAACTACAAAAATATTTATGACTTGTTTGTTCCAGTAATTTTGCATTGGCATGCGTTGAAGTTTTATTGGTTTCAAAATAACCATTTGACATTTTAAATAGAAATTTCAAGGTCACTACTAATTTGTTTTTCAATCACCTGAAGTTTTTTTTTGTCGCTTGTAAACCATCATACTATGAAAATGTAAAGGTGTTACGCTGGTGGTGTAGTACTACGCTTATTTGTTTTTGGATCTATTTTTGGATTCATTTGACATTTATCCGGATTAAAATAAAATCCGATATATGGATCTGAATATTAAATCCGTATATCAAATTAACAGAAAATCCGAATAAATCCCAATACCGGATTTTTGTATCATTTTTTGTTGTAATCCGCAAATCTCTTTTCTGGATTTATCCAACGTTTATTCGGATTGAATTCAATTCTGACACCTGGATGCGAATATTTAAATCCTTATTTCAAATTAACAGAAAATCCGAATAAATCCCTATACCGGATTTTAAATCATTTTTCGTCGTAATCCGTAAATCTTTTTTCTGAATTCATCCGATTTATTCGGATTGAAATCAAGTCTGACATCTGGATGCTAATATTTAAATCCGTATTTTAATTTAGCAGAAAATCGAATAAACCTCAATACCGAATTTTTGTTGTAATCTGCAAATCTATTTTCTGGATTCATCCAATATTTATTCGGATTGAAATCAAATCTGACACCTGGATGCGTATATTTAAATCCGTTATTCAAATTAACAGAAAATCCGAATAAATCCCTATACCGGATTTTAAATCATTTTTTGTTGTAATCCGCAAATCTATTTTCTGGATTTATCCAACGTTTATTCGGATTGAAATCAAGTCTGACACCTGAATGCGAATGTTTAAATCTGGGTTTCAAACTAACAGAAAATCTGATTAAATTCCAATACCGGATTTTTGTATCATTTGTTGTTGTAATCCGCAAATCTATTTTCTGGATTTATCCAATGTTTATTTGGATTGAATTCAATTCTGACACCTGGATGCGAATATTTAAATCCTTATTTCAAATTAACAGAAAATCCGAATAAATCCCTATAACGGATTTTGTATCATTTTTTGTCGTAATCCATAAATCTTATTTCTGAATTCATCCGACATTTATTCGGATTGAAATCAAGTCTTACATCTGGATGCTAATATTTAAATCCGTATTTTAATTTAGCAGAAAATCGAATAAACCTCAATACCGAATTTTTGTTGTAATCTGCAAATCTATTTTCTGGATTCATCCAATATTTATTCGGATTGAAATCAAATCTGACACCTGGATGCGTATATTTAAATCCGTTATTCAAATTAACAGAAAATCCGAATAAATCCCTATACCGGATTTTAAATCATTTTTTGTTGTAATCCGCAAATTTATTTTCTGGATTTATCCAACGTTTATTCGGATTGAAATCAAGTCTGACATCTGAATGCGAATGTTTAAATCTGGGTTTCAAACTAACAGAAAATCTGATTAAATTCCAATACCGGATTTTTGTATCATTTGTTGTTGTAATCCGCAAATCTATTTTCTGGATTTATCCAATGTTTATTTGGATTGAATTCAATTCTGACACCTGGATGCGAATATTTAAATCCTTATTTCAAATTAACAGAAAATCCGAATAAATCCCTATAACGGATTTTGTATCATTTTTTGTCGTAATCCATAAATCTTATTTCTGAATTCATCCGACATTTATTCGGATTGAAATCAAGTCTTACATCTGGATGCTAATATTTAAATCCGTATTTTAATTTAGCAGAAAATCGAATAAACCTCAATACCGAATTTTTGTTGTAATCTGCAAATCTATTTTCTGGAATCATCCAATATTTATTCGGATTGAAATCAAGTTTGACATCTGGATGCTAAGATTTAAATCCGTATTTCAAAATAATAGAAAATTCCGAATAAATCCCAATACCGGATTTTTGTATCATTTTTTGTTGTAATCCGTAAATCTATTTTCTGGATTCATCCAATATTTATTCGGATTGAAATCAAGTTTAACATCCGAATGCGAATATTTAAATCCGCATTTCAAAATAATAGAAAATTCCGATTAAATCCCAATGCCGGTTTTTTGTATCATTTTTTGTTGTAATCCTTAAATCTATTTTCTGGATTCATCCAATATTTATTCGGATTGAAATCAAGTTTGACATCTGGATGCTAAGATTTAAATCCGTATTTCAAAATAATAGAAAATTCCGAATAAATCCCAATACCGGATTTTTGTATCATTTTTTGTTGTAATCCTTAAATCTATTTTCTGGATTCATCCAATATTTATTCGGATTGAAATCAAGTTTAACATCCGAATGCGAATATTTAAATCCGCATTTCAAAATAATAGAAAATTCCGATTAAATCCCAATGCCGGTTTTTTGTATCATTTTTTGTTGTAATCCACATATTTTCGTTGACATTTATTCGGAATGAAATGAAATCCGGAATCCGAATCCAGTCTTAAAATCCAGGTGCTAAATTAGCAGAAAATCCGGATAAATCTCGGATTTCTTGCTCCATTATCGTATATTTGTCTAATAGGTACTAGAAGTCCGGTTATTTGAAAATTTGAATCCGGTTACCGGTCTTAAATTTTTTTAATGCAATTCCCGTAGGAATTATACATTTTTGAATTTATACGTTTTTGATGTTATTCAAATGGTTCTGAATTTTGAA
This sequence comes from Ctenicera cuprea, assembly GCA_958336395.1. Classification (NCBI taxonomy): domain Eukaryota; kingdom Metazoa; phylum Arthropoda; class Insecta; order Coleoptera; family Elateridae; genus Ctenicera; species Ctenicera cuprea. The sequence continues at coordinate 83,789,856 of OY284486.1, read as the reverse complement.
CATTAATTTTTGCCACTATTAACTTGAATCCATAAGTGTTGAATCTGAATTTGAAGTTTAGATTTGTATCTTTAAATAATTTTAATCATTAAATTTGATCTTTACCGTAAAAAATTAAAAACGGTTGTTTTAAGTTTTTTGGGCATTTCTAAATTACAATTTTAGAAGCTAACCAAAAACACTCATTTCAGTACGTCAAATACCCACACATATTTTGGATTGATGACAATAATTCCGTTAGTTAATATTAAAACACCGAGCGAGAGCTTAAGTAGGAAGTTTACTCAAATGGTTTCAGAAATCAGGCCTCAAGGTCGTTTAATACGATCATTAAGCACAAAAAAAAGAATATATCTATTAAGAGGTATATTGTGCTCGGCGTACAGATTGCTTGAACGGTAAAAAATAATTCCGTTACATCACAGCTGCGTTTTTATTTTCATATATTGCAACATTAGAAATATATTGTTATTTTGACCTGATATAAGTTATTTTCCCCTCTTTACAACGTACACGCTGTTTCAAATGAAAATATGACCAGCGGACCCTGTATGAGAACAAAAAACAATACTCTCGCGCTAGAACAAAACGAAACATACATCTAAATGAATCATGTCATCATTTGTAAAACAATTGAATTAATTTTCAACATGGGTAAGCTTAACTTCCATCGACCGTTTAAGTACGTTTTAAAACCATCAAAGTCAACCGTTCTGCTTGAAAACGTAACATATTTACGACCCAATTTAATAATTTATTTGGGTAAAACGAACTTTATATATATTTTATTGAATACAAAATGGTTTCCTAGTATTTAATTTTATTGTGTTATAACAGTTGTATATAGTGCGGTTCCGTTTGGCATGGAGCGGCTTCAATGCGCGGTTACATAATCGGGTAATAAAGTGTGGGAGTTTCGAACCGCTCGACACGAACAGGACGCGAAGTAGCATATGTAACGTGTGTGCTGCCATGTGTAAAACGGAAACGGAATGAAGCCTAAGGCGTAGTTGTACACTCAACTGAAAATTGTTTTTTCTTCGTATTTTGTATATTTTTATGACTAGATAATAAAACTGTGCAACTTGCTGCCTGTAGCTATAGAAATCGCCATGGAAATAATATTATAATAACGCAACTTTCGAAAACGTAGTACGAAGGAGGAGTAATGGGCGATTTCAAACCTATAAACAAACAAAACTGCAAGTTTGTATTAAATTCCGTTCAAATGCGTTTCCTTTAAAACATTTCTCAAAATCTGCTAGCAGATGTAATTTTTGTTGAAGTTACGTATAATTTTATGTCGAAATTGTGGAGACTTCAACGATCGGTTAGAACGCAAACCTCCAGGAAAATTCGTTTTGAAAATGTTTATGATTGAATTTATTATGGAAACAAGCCAACGCTATAAATCTGCATAAACCAATGTTAAAAATTTAATCATACGCTTAAAGGGGCAAAGCATTTTTATTTATAAATTGTGAAAAATTGAGTTTTTTAATAAAAAAAAATAAAAAATAAAAGTTTATGGCTGTAAAATTCTTTTGAACGTCTCCACAGTATTCTGCTGTAAAACATGCGAAGACTAAGTTCTTTAAGCTTATTACAGTCGTAGCCGGTTATAACGCACTTCTGCGGGGCTTGAAATTAAGTTCGTTATAATCGAAGTATGTCATAACAGTTACTTATGTAGAATAGATTTTTGTAAGAGTATTGTAGATTGTGTACGTTATACCCGAATGTACACTATATCAGTGTTTGTTATAAACGGGTTACATTAAATGTTGTAAAATCTAAAAAGAGTGTTGATTTAAATAACTGAAGCCTTTTAAACCCATATTTTACAGTAATTTATATTTATGTTTATTACTAATAATAATAATTATATTTCATGGTTAAGCGATAATTTACCGTAATTTTTAATAAATAATACGGTAATAATTTTGGCAAATTTCTATTTTCATAACTGGTTATGTGTAAATAGGCCATTCTCCGATTCGCTGAATACCTGAGAGAAAATTAATAAAATACCGCCGGTAATTCACCGGTAATTTATTTCGTAATTTATGGTAATATAAAAACGCTCGTGTACCGTAATTTATCATATAAAATACGGTAATTAATTCAGTGAATTCAAAATTACCATTTAATTTTTTGGTTAATTTATCATCACCTCATAATTTACAGTAATTTATATTTACTAAGTATATTTATTACTAATAGTAATTATTATATTTAATGGTTAAGCGGTAATTTACCCTAATTTATAATATAAAAACCGGTAATAATTTTGGCAAATTACTATTTTACATGTCTGGTTTTGTGTAAATCGGAAATACTCCGATTCGCGAAATAACAAAGTAATAAATTACCGCAGGTAATTTATCTCGTAATCTACGGTAATAAAAAAAAGGTTATGTACCGCAGCTTACCATATAAAATACGGTAATTAATTCAGTAATTGTAAAATTACCATTAAATTTTTTGGTAAATTACCCGAATATTTACCAACCAAATTTGTAATTAACGAAGGACGGTAATTTAAAATCTATGGTAAATTACCAGTTAATTTACCATAACCCCATAATTTACAGTAGTTTATATTTGTATTTATTAGTAGTATAATTATTATATTCAATGGATAAACGGTAATTTACCATAGTTTATCATATGAAACACGGTAATAAATTCGATAAATTACCATTTTACATCCCTGGTTTTGCCGAATTCTCCGATTTGCTGAATATCTGGAAAAATCTATAAATTACCGCGGGTAATTTGGCTCGTAACTTACGGTAATAAAAATTACGTCCCTGATTATAGAGATTATTAATTTAGTTTAGAATTTAGGCTGAGATCTGTAGGCTGTGCACGTTACACCCGTTATATCAGTGTTGTTACAAACGAGTTACATTGAATGTGAACTGTGTTCTGTAACCACTTAGCTGTTTTTTCGTCGGTTTTTCTCGGTTTTAGTCAGTTTCTTTTTAACACGTTACATGTTTTTCCGATGTTCGGCATAAAATTCCCGGAGGTAAAGTACCGGCAGTAAAGTTCCAGAGGTAAAGTTCTAATAAATACGGCTAATAAATAAGTAAACTGTTTTCTGTAACCGCGTAACAACTTTCACTTTCACTTTTAGTTGTGTTAAACTCCACTAAACTATTTTTTCAAGTAATTGAATTGTATTATAACAAACTATTAATGTAGCACAAAATTTGGGCAGGAATTCGTAGGCTGTGTGTTATAGCCGTAAGTATGCTATATCAATGTTTGTTATAAACGGGTTACATTGTACGAAGTAAAACTTAAAAAAATTTTAATAACCCAAAATAACAAGAATTTAGACTGGCATTCGTCGGTTTTGCTCGTTATACCCGAATTTACACTTTATCAGTGTTTGTAATAAACGGGTTGCATGCGGTATGAGATAAAACCTAAAAAATATAGCTATTTAAAAAACCGTAGTCTATAATAACAATTATAGCGTTTAGGCTAGATTTGTAGGTTGTGCACGTTATGGCCCAATTTACACAATGTCAGTGGTTGTTATAAACGGCTTACACTGTTTGTGGTAAAATCTAACAAACTTAATTTTTTTAATTAACCATATTGTGATCATAATCTAGTATATTTATTTCATTTTTTTTTGGTTTCATATTTATTTAAAATTTTCATTTCTGTAAGTTATTTCTGTAACTAATGTCATTTTTTTGCTACGTCACTGTACAATAAACAGCTGCGATTAAACAAGGAAAAAGTATAGAGCAGTGTTGCACTTTTCTCAATTTTAAAAATTTATGTTAACTAGAAAAAAATCGATACTCTTTTTAATATTAGTCATATTATTACACATTGTTTAATATTTTAATGTTTGTCATTTTTTTATTACGTCACAAAATTGGAAATAGTTAATGTCAACGATCATGTAATACACGAACCCGTACAACAAAATTAATCTACTAAGAAATAACATACTAAAACCTCTGAAAAATTTAATTAAAATGTTTAGCTTATCTAAGCAAGATAAAAGCAAGAAAGTTATTTTTATATTGTCTCTTGTATGCTTTTATATGCCAATTAAATATGGAACAAAAAAGAAATATTTCTGGTTGAGTAAGTATTCCATCTCGTTTGTTCACGTGTATGTACGAACAGGCTTGACTAAAATTAAACATATACTGAACAAATTCGCAGAAATACAATTTTATATGCACCAACGCATTCATCTAACAATGTAGCTAAATTTCAACGAAACTTTTTTTTTGAGTTTAAAACCAAAATCAATGATCCAAAAAATTTTAGCCAAACAAATTGAAATGTAAAAACATACACTCTCGTAAATGTATAGAAAGTCATTCCGAGTTGAAATTCTAAACCATTAAAATGTTTGTTTTATTACCTTAGCATAGTGCTTTAAATAAGAAAACGAAGGAAGCTGTATAAAAGTTACGATCAGTAGTTTACACAACCGAAAAATGTTAAAAATCCAATTTAATCACCATCGATCTTTAGATCTTAATAATAAAAATCAGTCATTAATTGATTATAAAGGAAACACCTAACTGTTTGCTAAAAATTCCGTTACATTAGAAATTCAACAGTTGCGTTGTCTTTCGTAGCATGAAATGACATTTTGCTATTCAAACACCCTGTATATTTTTATTACAATTTTTAACCTTACACCAACACTACCAGCCCCTCCATGTGATACGCACAAAACAACTTAAACACTCACGGCCCTGGCGGGGATTTGAACCTCAAACTTCAGCGCGATTAATTAATAGAAAAATTAAAGTGAAACTTTTAAGGTCAAAACTGTATGTAAATGTGTGGCGTTTAAACACGAATAATATCCTCCACTGCGTTGTCCAGGTTTTCTGGTTGATTGAAAACTATTGATCGTCGATTAACATTAATCAGCTGTTACACAGGTGTAGAAGAAGCACAGACGCTAGCTGTCACTAGCACTTAATTGATTCACTACAAAAAATGCAGCATCACTCTGGGTGGCCAACTGTTAACACATTTTAATTTTTGTTAATACATATTTTTTATACCTATACGAGATTTGAACTCGAAAACAGTTGCGAGGTTAATTTCTCTTCAAATTAAGAATTTATTATGTAATTACTTATGGTTATCAGTGTTAAATTTTCATTAATATGTTAAAAGCTCAAACGTGCCGCTTTTTGTTTATTAATAGTACATCAACAACAATGCTAATTACACCCATAGTAAATTATGTTAATTGCTGTGGTTATTACAACATATACACATATTATTTATATTGTATACTGTTTGTTAATACTGTGGTTTTAAATTCTGTATCACATTCTCGGTATTGTTACAGATAATCATCTTTATGAGAGAAGTTTATTCGATTTGTTTGGAATTTTTTAATAATTCTTTCTTCGTGGTGAATATTATGAATTTTTCCGTCTGGAAACGTGTTCAATTAAATAAATTTGTTTCTGCAGTGATTATAAATGATCTATTAAAAATTTTCCTTCGTTACGTCTTAGAAATTGCTTGCTCATCTTGAAATTTCCAATATTTTCCTAAAAAATAAAGGATTCCCCCTTTGAAAATTTTTTACATTTCAAATTATTTCTAGATTTTAAAAATATTCCCTAATTTTTCAAAAAAATTTATAAAATTGCAAGAGTTCAAATATTAAAAAAATAAACAAATTTCAATTCAAAATTTTTTTAATTTTATGAATCTTCATTTCCCAAAATTTTTCTTAATTATTACTTATTAATTTTTCAAAATTTCGAAAAACCTTTAAAACTTTTTTCCATCTTCAAATTTCTAATAAATAAAAAAAAATTAAGAATTACCAGCTTGAAAACTTTTCACAATTTAATATTATTTTAAAATTTTCAAAAATTTAAAAAATAAACTAATTTTATTTCAATTTTTTTGTTAATTTTAGGAATGTTCAACATTCTAAAACCTAAAAAAAACTTTTTCGCAGTTTAATATTTCTAATAACCGTTCGTTTAAAAATAAGGATTCCTGAAAGCTTTTCAAAAATTAACAAAAAATAAACACATTTTAACTCATAAATTTTTAAATTTTCAAAGTTTTTCCGCATTTTTGCTCTTTTAATTTTTCAAACTTTCATAAAACCCAAGGTTTTTTTAATTTACAATAATTTTTAAAAATGTTTCAATTTTTTTCTGAAAATTTTCTAATTTTTCAAACATTATTTAAAATTTTTTTAAATAATTAAATGAAATTATCTACTTTTTTATTTTTATTTAAGAAATTTTGAAAATTCCAACTGTTATAAAAAATTTAAAAAATTCAGCAATTATTAAATTTAAAAAAAAATTTATAGGTAGTAATCAAAATTTTCCAAAAAATTTTGAAAAAAAGCAAACAAAACTGTTAAAAAAACGTTTGGTGTAAAATATATTCCAAATTTGTTTGAGAATTTTTTAATATTTTAAATTTCCATAAAATTGTCAAAATTTTTAAAATATACTAAAAAGTTTTAAAAACTTTTATTAATGCCAGGAAAGTCAGGGGGCGGTTCCCGGACAGTTTTTAGTAATATTAACGGCGGGTGGCGCTATTTCTTTCCTTCCCCGTCATTTTTGGCTTTTTACTTCGATGTAGTTTCAGTTTTGATCCATAAACATTTTCAATTTTAAGATTTTGAAGGAAATTCATGTTTTTGACCTCTAGGAACGCTTCATAACTTTCGAATGGATGGTCTAAATTCAATGAGCTTTGGAAAATAAGCTTCTGAAAAGATTTTTTTTTAATTTTATAGTCTTATAGTTACGTCAGGTCGGTTTTAACCGAGCTGAAAAAATCTGTATTTCTTGATTCTACCGTATGTTCAAATAAAAAATACATAAGGGTTGGCCATGGAAAATAAACTTTCTGTCTTGCATGCTTTAGAACTTATCTGCAGTCACTCTGTCAGTGTCACTACAAATAACAAATTACAAGCTTAACTTAAAAATTTTAAGTGACATGTTTTGTTTGTTTAAATTCTAAAGCATGCAATGACAGAAGTTTTATTTTCCATGGCCAACTCTTATGTATTTTTTATTTGAACATACAGTATATAACGACATAAGCAAAAATGTGATGGGGTTTGTGGGGTAAATTATTGAAAATAGTTTTTCTAAATATACGTAAGTTTAAGGGTTGCCCTAAATAGCTAACTGCTAACGTATATTGAAATCCTGCTTGAATTCAGAATGCAATTTTCTTATGTCGCTGCGACTCAACAAAAGAAAGGTGACACGTTGTCAACTGTTTGCGCTTATATTTCAGTTGTTGAGTATGTTATGCTCATAACAGATAAGACCGATAAGAATAGGGATAGCGGTGATTATTAATTTGTGAAATTCTGAATATTTGTGTGATTCTTGATTGTTTTTACGTGTATTTCATTATTTACATTATAAAGCTTCTAAAACGCGTTTTAATTGACACCACTTTGAAATACAAATTGGGAATAACCCCCCTCCCCATTATCAAATTTTGAAACCTTTCAATTTTAAGGCAACGTGGTATATGAGGGGTAATTTTCCTGCTCTCGCCTAATTATAAGCTGACAAATTCTCTTCGGTCGCTGGTTTTTTCCCAAACCCAAATACTTTATTTACAAAAATAAAAACATCGCTGCTTTACAAAAAAATTCGGTTATCTACAGTACGGTATGCAGCTGACCGTGCCTTCGCCAAAGTGGTAGATGTGATATGAGCTTACTATGGCCACTGTTGGCGAGTAAAACGTTGATTTAAAAATAATTTTGAAATTATGATAAGTAACAATTTCTACAGTTTACGAATCCCAGGCGAAGTGCTTATAGCTTATTTTTAAATTCTTTAATTCAGTAATACCATAACATAAATCGTGTAGTATTCACCATTTGATATTGTTAATCATTACGTACATTGTACACAAGTCGCAATAAAAAGGAAAAGACACCGCAAGGGTATAAAAACACTTGAGAATGTTTCAACATTTCTGTACCTGCAGAATCTGCAACAAATATTTCTGCAATTCTTCCCGCTTTTTTTGAGCTCTTTTATTTTTACATTTAATAATTGATACAGAATTCTTATAACTTTGTTTTAAGGATTGTACAATTAAATCGAAACTTCATGTAAAATTTTTGAGTTTGGATAAAAATTCAAGCGTAACTAAAAACTGGATTCAATTCAAATTTGCGTGTATTTAATTCGAGTTATCCTTGATCCTTGAAGTTATGAACGATCACCTGTTGGGCAAGGAATTCATACATTTATTATTCCCTCGTTAGTTTAGTTTTAAGATTATTGCCAATTACTAAAAATAATGATCGTAGATCTTGTAGGTATTATATTTGATGCATGTCTTCATAGCAGAGAGTCCATATCAAATATTCAATTAAGAAAACAATTACTGTAAAGGATATGTAATAATTTTTACGACGGGGCGCGTTCCATTTGTTATTATTATTTAATTTTGTTTTAGAAATTAATTCAATTGGCTCAATTAAGCGAGATAGAACGTAGGATAAAGAGTAAATCCGAAGGAATGCAGCTTTTTTAGTTTGAATAAAATTTTTTTGTGTCTCAACAGATGGCGCCGAAATCATTTTTAAAAACTTTATTACGTTACGTTCGTTTCGACCCTGAAGATGTTTTTTTTTTTAAATTGTCATTAAATGATTGATTCCATCTTTAATTATTACAGAAATTCTTGTTGGAGGAAGTTCTGTTTAGTTAAAAGTGTAGATTTTGTACTTGACGCGAGATCCGGTCATTAAAAGCAATCGACCATTGATATAAATAATAGGAGAAATTACAGGATACTGTAATCTATCCAATAAAAAATGAACTTGATATTATCACCGAGGAAATGATCCAAGAATAGTAGGTTTATTATTTTTCCTTAGATCAGTAGCGTTTTTACAGCATTTAACGAGTTTTCAAAATTCTTTTGAAAAATGATTATAATTATTCCAATCATTTTAAAATTACCTCAGGAGCTTAATATTATAATAGCAATAAGTGGTGATGTCTAAATTAAACACAACTTCTAAGAATAATACAATTTGGTTAATAAAAAAATATGGTTACATAAATCAAATTACTCTTACATGAATACAGATAGATTATGTACAACAAACCCAATCACAAAATGTGAACCCAAAAGCGCTTTAACAAGTAATGATACAAAGTGGGAGCTGCTGAGTACTGCCTGTTAATTAATTTTTGTAGACCGACTAGAAATATTTTAGGAAATGCTTTACATCCCCCCAAGGGTGTTTATTGAAACATGATCTTTAAATTACACGTCATCGCAGCTGCATTGATTGGCAGACATCCAAACTTGGTTATATTTACTTATAACTTTTGAGATGAATAACAAGTTATATTGTGAAATTTAGTTACTTTGTATAAAACATGGGAAATTATTTTGTTTAACGAATCTGCACATCGCATCGTGACAATATCTGCTCGTTGTATGTTTGTAAATATATTTCTGTATTTGCGTGGTAAAATCGTCATCGTTATGGGCGTAAAACTGTCACTATTATTAGTAGAACTGTTATTCCAGAATAAAGACGATTTTACTAAAAAACCTTCACTCTTGTAAGGTAGGATCATCAGTGCTCTGATTCTGGGGTAAAAGCGCCACTGTTCTAGGGTAAACTCGTTCCTTTCCCAAGATAAAATTATCACTGTTGTGAGGTAGATCCGTAACTGGTATAACCTTGTGGGATAAAAGCGTCGCTTTTCCGATAGTAAAATTACTACTACCATTTTGAAGTCAAATAGTCACCGTTATGGGGTAAAGTTGTCGTTTTTGATGAACAAAGTTATAATTATTATGGAATTGTTACCATTATGAGATAAAATCTTTACTTTCTGTTAACATAGCCAGTTTTTAAGGATATAATTGCTAGCGTTTATCGATTGTGAAATAAAAACGTTGCTGTAGTGAGGCAATTGTTCTGAGGCGGATAAAATCGTCACCGTTGTGGGTAAAATAGTTACCCTTTTGGGGTGAAATTGTCGCTGGTTTGGTGTAAAACAGAATAAAATTGTCACTTTGTAACATTGCCATTTTTAAAGGATAAAATCGCTAGCGTTTATCGTTTGTGGGGCAAAGTAGTTGCTGTAGTGAGACAAAATTGTTCTAAGGCGCGGTAAAAATCTTCATCGTTGTGGGGTAAAATTGTCAATGATGTGGGGTAAAATAGTTACTTTTTTAGGGCAAAATTGTTGCTGGTTTGGAGTCAGATGGAATAAAATCGTCACTTTCTGATAACATAACCATTTTTAAGGGTAAAATCGCTAGCGTTTATAGTTTTGTTGGAGTAAAGTTGTTGCTAGAGTAAAGAGAAATTGCTCTGAGGCGGGATACAATCGTCACCGTTGTAGGGTAAAATCATCACTGGTGTGGAGTTAAATATTTACTCTTTTGGGGTAAAATTGTCGCTGGTTCGTGGGGTAAATTAGTTAGAAAAATTGCTCTGAGGCGGGATAAAATCGTCACCGTTGTCACGTAAAATCGTCACTGGTGTGGGGTAAAATAGTTACACTTTTGGGATAAAACTGTCGCTTGGCTGAAGTAAAATAGCCACAGCTGTGAAGATAAAGTCGTATTTTTTGCTGATAAAATTTTCATAGTTATCAGGTTGAATTTTTACTATTGTGGAGGAAAATTACCGCCTGAAATTCTCACCGCTGTGAGGTAAAATAACTGTTGGTGTCGCTGAGTCGATAGACAATTTCTACCTTTGTGAAGTCAAATTGTTACCGTTCCACAGTGAAGTCGTCGATTTTACGGAGTAAAATTGTCATTCTTATGGGAATACAATTATCACTTTCTACGATAATATGGCTATGGTTTTGGAGCAAAATCCTTAATGTTTATTTGTACACCTGCAAACTTCTATTCTGGCAGCAGACATTTACGTATTAACACCCCAATATTGTCGATTTCGCGTCGGAAAATTTTGAACCCACAACAAAGAAAACTTTATTCAACAATGACTAACTTTGACAAATTTACCCCAACACTGAGAAATTTAACCCATTCCACTGATAAATAATTGTACTTCAGAATAACAACCATTTTGTCGCACACTGATGACGATTTTACTTCACAAAAGTGACGATTTTACACCACAACAATGACAATTATTAAAATTGCAACAATTTATTTTGCAAAGTTGCCTATATTCCACCACTACAACGATTAACATTGCAATTTTCACCCCACAGTAGTGAGTTCAACACACACCGCTACTCATTTTACCTTACACCAGTGACAATATTATCCCAGGATAATGCCGGTTGTACCTCGCACAACTAACGATTTTATTTCCATCACTTGACGATGTTGCTATAAAATAGTAACAATATTACTGCACAACAATGAATGCTCACAGTTTTACCCCAAGTTAGTAATGGTTTTACCCCATAACTATTTTATCTTGCAAAAGTGTTGATTTTTTCACCACAACAAAGACAATCAACAACAATTAACATTGCTAATTTCATCCCACAACAGAAGTGATTTTACCTCACAACACTGACAATATTACTCCACGATGGTGACGATTTTACCCCCAACAGCGACTATTTTACCTCACACTAGTGGCGATGTATCTCTACAAGGAATAAAGAATAAAAAGATATTACCTCGACACATTTTATGTTTGCCCCACAACCGCGGACAACAATTTGTTTTTTCGTTAGATTAAGTGGTATATTTTCAATATATTTGTGGTACCACTGTGATTTGATGTGCAACCTCAATTTGCGTTCGATATTTTACAAAAGCCTGGAAATAGCAATAAATTGCAATATAATAAAAAAGTTTTATATTTTGTAGACAATTGCTTTCTAAAATTTCTATTCTAATGAAAGTGTTGGAAGATGAAATAACCCTAAATGCGAAAATATGCATTTTGCAACGAATGTAAAATCCAATTAAAGCATATAAATTAATACATCGCGCACCTGAAAAAAGGTACAATAAAAGCATCCATATGAAAATATACGCTACTGTATAATCGTTCTCGTTTTATCTGCAAGCCGTCTAGAGACGGGTTGAAACTAATAACACATTTCCTCGGCGAACGCAGTAAATATCTAATCAAAATTCAAGTTAACTTATTCATAAACCTTGTTGCAATAAAACCGGAGCCTGCAGCAGCGACCCGTCAGTTACATGAAGTCTTCAACTTCATGACGTTCATTTTTACTCATTATAAATAATAATTAAAAAGCAGCGGACTAAAGAGAGAGACAGCGGTTACAAAACGCAACAACAATCTCCGTGATATCTAGAAGGCCTTGTAACATTTCCTTTGCTTCAACCTTTGAATTGCCCCAGGGTCTCGGTACACTCACGAAGTATATAAAATACTTAAAACATAAAAACATAATCAACAACTTCCCATTTGTACAGTTTTTCATATATATTGTTAGTAAGAATTTTTGTTGCAAAACCTGCAGACACTACTACTAAATAGGTGTCCGTTCACCTCCACTTTTAAATATCAGTTAAACGTGTATTAATCTTGATAACGTTTTATGCTACCTAAAGTGTTGTTATTAAATTTTAAAGATGGGAAAACATTCAAATTAGAAGATTTATTAATGCCATGAAATTCAAGTTCAGTGCTACTACGCGAGAGAGGAAGCATATAAATTAAGGACGAAGTTAACATCAACTTTTTAAAATGACGAATCTAAAAGGTGTTCGTATATCTCGTTTTATGGCCACTATCGCAAGTAGCGAATTTAGGTGCAATTTAAAATGCAAGCAATAAAAGTGAAAACGCATAAAATTAAAGGTTTTGCATGTAAATGAAAAACGGACAGAAAAAAATCTACTAAGATTAATTATCAGATCGTAATATTAGCATGTTGTAGAGATATGACCATGTTTCTTGCATGATAAACATGTGACAGGTAATATCCGTCATTTATGGGTCAAAGTTTCTAAACAACAGGAAATTCTACTTTTCTCTACTTTTTAGTTGCAATAACATTATCTACATAGTAAGAACAATTATAATTCATAAAAAAGACAAAAAATTACAATTATTCTACTTGATATCTAAAAGACAAAAGAGGTATTAACAAAGTAAAACACACTAGAGCTAAAAGTAAAACAAAGTTACAGCAATAAATATTAAACCACTAAACCATAGCTTGCGGCAATTTTAAGAAATACATTATTTTATGAGAAAAAGGCCGTACAGTAGTTGCAGAGTATAATTGCTAACCATAATAAGTTTTTCTAAACAAAATACCCCAGAACAGTGACAATTTAACTGAACATTAATGATGAATTAACCAGATAACGATGAAGGTTTTATTCAGCAAAAATGACGATTTCATCCTCATACGATTTTACCCCAAAACAGTGAAAATCTAGTGGAAATATTATCTCACAACGGTGACGAGCTCATCCCCACAACAGTAGTAATTGTACTTTGCATTTATGACGATTTTACCGAGCAAAAAGTGAAGCTTATATCTCATAGCAGTTGCGATTTTACCCTACAACTGTGATAATTTTACCCCACCTCAGTCATCAATGTGCAACAAAATCGTCGCTGTTGTGAGGCAAAATCGTCACTAGTGTGCTGTGGGTTAAAATCGCCACTGTTTTGGTGTAGAATCGCTAAAGTGGTCTTTGTTGCGGATGTAAAATCCACATTTTTGCCACTCGAATTGGCCATCATTGTAGGGTAAATTAATCATGCTGCAAGGTCTAAACGGACGCGGGGTAAAATAACCACTGCAGTGTAGTAAAATCGTGAATTTCCATCGCTGTTGGTTAAAATTGTCGCTCTGGCACAGAAATAATCATAAATTTTGTTAGGTAAAACCATCAACTTTGAAAGTAATATGGTCACTGTTAGGAAGTCAATTCACCACTGCGCTGGTTAAAAACGTTGCCACTGTTATGGTAAACGAATTTAATTGGAGGTCAAACTGTCAAAATTGTGGGATAAATTGTCGCAGTTGTGGGTAAAATTATTCCTGTCGTGAGGTAACATAACCAAAATTTTGTGGTAAAATCGTCTAAGTTCGTCGTTGTTAATTATAATTGTCTTTGTTGTGATTGGCAGTTTTGCAACGCGAAATCGTTATCAATGTGTCGCGAATTGCGCCACTGCTGCAAGATAAAATCTTCGCCGGTGTGGGATAAAATTACCATTATCACTGTTGGTTGAAATTGTCATTGTTGTAGGAGAAAAATTGTCAAGTAAACGCGTCACAATTGTAGAGTAAAATTACCACTGGTGTGTGTTAAAATCACTGCTGTCGTGGGGTGACAATGTTAATTAATGGTGGTGAAAATTGTCACTGTTATGGTGGAAAAACCGCCATGTTTTCGAGGTATAACCGTTATATTTGTGGAGTAAAATTGCTGCTGTTGTGAGATAAAATCGTCTTTGTAGTGAGTGGCAGTTTTGCAACGCGAAATCGTTATCAATGTGTCGCGAATTGCGCCACTGCTGCAAGATAAAATCTTCGCCGGTGTGGGATAAAATTACCATTATCACTGTTGGTTGAAATTGTCATTGTTGTAGGAGAAAAATTGTCAAGTAAACGCGTCACAATTGTAGAGTAAAATTACCACTGGTGTGTGTTAAAATCACTGCTGTCGTGGGGTGACAATGTTAATTAATGGTGGTGAAAATTGTCACTGTTATGGTGGAAAAACCGCCATGTTTTCGAGGTATAACCGTTATATTTGTGGAGTAAAATTGCTGCTGTTGTGAGATAAAATCGTCTTTGTAGTGAGTGGCAGTTTTGCAACGCGAAATCGTTATCAATGTGTCGCGAATTGCGCCACTGCTGCAAGATAAAATCTTTGCCGGTGTGGGATAAAATTACCATTATCACTGTTGGTTGAAATTGTCATTGTTGTAGGAGAAAAATTGTCAAGTAAACGCGTCACAATTGTAGAGTAAAATTACCACTGGTGTGAGTTAAAATCACTGCTGTCGTGGGGTGACAATGTTAATTAATGGTGGTGAAAATTGTCCCTGTTATGGTGGAAAAACCGCCATGTTTTCGAGGTATAACCGTTATATTTGCGGAGTACAATTGTCGCTGTTGTGAGATAAAATCGTCTTTGTAGTGAGTGGCAGTTGTGCAACGCGAAATCGTTATCAATGTGTCGCGAATTGCGCCACTGCTGCAAGATAAAATCTTCGCCGGTGTGCGATATAATTACCATTATCACTGTTGGCTGAAATTGTCGTTGTTGTAGGAGAAAAATTGTCAAGTAAACGCGTCACAATTGTGGATTAAAATTACCACTGGTGTGAGTTAAAATCACTGCTGTCGTGGGGTGACAATGTAAATTAATGGTGGTGAAAATTGTCACTGTTATGGTGGAAAAACCGCCATGTTTTCGAGGTATAACCGTTATATTTGTGGAGTAAAATTGTCGCTGTTGTGAGATAAAATCGTCTTTGTAGTGAGTGGCAGTTTTGCAACGCGAAATCGTTATCAATGTGTCGCGAATTGTGCCACTGCTGCAAGATAAAATCTTCGCCGGTGTGGGATAAAATTACCATTATCACTGTTGGTTGAAATTGTCATTGTTGTAGGAGAAAAATTGTCAAGTAAACGCGTCACAATTGTAGAGTAAAATTACCACTGGTGTGTGTTAAAATCACTGCTGTCGTGGGGTGACAATGTAAATTAATGGTGGTGAAAATTGTCACTGCTATGGTGGAAAAACCGCCATGTTTTCGAGGTATAACCGTTATATTTGTGGAGTAAAATTGCTGCTGTTGTGAGATAAAATCGTCTTTGTAGTGAGTGGTAGTTTTGCAACGCGAAATCGTCACCATTGAATGGTAAATTTCGCCACTGCTGCAAGATAAAATCTTTGCTGGTGTAGGATAAAATTGCCACTGCTGTGAAGTAAAATCGCAAATTTTTATCACTGTTGGTTGGAACTGCCACTGTTATGGGGAAAAAGTCGTCAGTTTTTCAAGATCAGCATTCTTAAGTAATATTGTCACTGTTGTGAGGTAAAATCATCACTAGTGTGGGTTAAAATCATTACTGTTGTGGGATGACATTGTTAATTAATGGTGGTGGAAATTGTCAGTTTTATGGTGGAAACATTCGCACGTTTTCGAGGTAAAGCGGGCATAATTGCCACTGTTGTGAGGTAAAATCGGTAAAGTTATAATTTTCTTTGTTATGAGTGACTCTTTTGCCACGCGAAAGCGTCATCAATGTGTGGTAAATTTCGCCACTCCCCAAAAGAAATTCTTAGTGGATGTGCGACAAAATCACCACTGCTTAGAAGTACATTCGCGAATGTTTATCACTGATTGATAATGTTGTCACTGTTGTGGGGATAGAATTGTCAGATTTGTAAGACAAAATTGTCAGCATCGTGGAGTAATACTGCCGCTGTTCTGAGGGACAATTATCACTGGTGTGGTTTAAAATTACCACTGTTGTAGAAGGAAATTGTCAATGTAAATGGTTTGCAGTAGACATTACGACTGCTATGATATACAAATCGGCTCACTTTTTCGAGGTAAAACCCTAATAGTTGTGTAGTAAAATCATCGATGTTGTGAGGTACATTAATCGCTGTTGTTGGGTAATATCACCACTTTATTTATGTGAAATTGTCAAAACTTTTTGTTGGTAAAAATTGTCTTTGTAGTGGGTGTATAGTTTTTACTTCTGCGACGCGAAATTGCCATCATTGTGGGGCAAATTACTGACCTTTACAAAGAAAAATTATTAATTTTTATTACTGTTCTGGGGGAAAATCGTCAGTTTTTCATGTGAAAATCGACACTATCGTGGAGTAATATTGTCACTTCTTTGAGATAAAATCATCACTTCTGTGGGGTAAATGTGTCAATGTTAATCATTGTTAGTAAAAATTGTTACTGTTGTGCGAAAAATTGTCATAATTGTGTAGTACAATCTAAGGCAAATTGTCGCAGTTGTGAGGTAAAATCATGCCCGTTGTCTAGCAACATTACCACTTTATTGAGGTAAAATTGTCGTCGCTGGTCACAATTGCCTTTGTGATGGATGTTAAATCTCTGCTATTGCGAGGCGAAATCGCTATTATTGTGAGGTAAAATGCTAAATGCTTATCAGTTATCACTGTTGATTACAATTGTCAGTGTTGTAGTGGAAAAATTGTCAAATCTGCGCCACCCCTAATAGAGTAGCCTCATCACTGCATCTGTTTTTAACAATAGACAATAATTGTGTGGGTAAAAACTTAATATTGCACTTTGCTTAAATTGTATGTATGTGTTTCTTTAATGCACAGCGACATTCCTTTCAGCGATCTCAATGCTAAAAATCATTGGGGCAATCTCGTCATGCATGGGTTATGTCAAATTTCCCTTATATCGATTTTAATTCGAAACCGTAGTTCACAAATTTATAATAGCGACATGTGTTGTAAACTTCAGGTTTTTTCGCGTGTAACAGATGATAATTTGGGGTAAAAACGCATACTAGATAAACACTATCAACGTTAACCTTGTAGTAAAGGATTGCAAATTATGGTGAATTTAAAATTATTTAATGGTTTTAAAGTACCTTACTCGAGGTGTGCTATTTTAACCCATAAGCTGGTTTTACCCCACTGTGCAATTTTATTCCACTTTTACCTAAAAATACTTTTCTTATTCTCATCACACACCTGTTTGCTGTATTAATTGTGAAAATGTGATAGAAATCTAAATAAAATGCAAAATCGGTTAATAGATTTTATTTTATAATAATTCAAAATTGAAACTCTTACAACAGATGTTAATAACAAAATGCATGCACCACTCGAGTACCCTAAATATGACTCATAAGACTCATAATTTAACAACTCGTACAACCTGTTCGCTTCCGGAAAAGCAAAATGTAGTTTGATGTTTGATTAAATTGGCCAGACTGTTGCAGAAAAAAATGTTCACACGAATTGAGTTCTATGTTAATACAAATTTGTGCTTTCTCTCGTTGTTTATTAATTTATAAACCAACAGAGTAAGAGTTTCAAAGAGAAATTTGCTACTCAATAGATCATTATTAGGATTTTATTGCATCCAGTGGCGTACTCAAAAAGGAGACAAAATGTGCCTTGCGTTTGAGTTAAAAATTTGTGTACAAAAATGCGACAGAAATGGGGTATTTCTGTACACAGCAGAATATAAATTCACGGTCAAGCTTTTCATGCTGAATGACAAGGAAATTATTACGAGGTTGCTGGTTTGCTAGATAGATTATTTATTTCCATTTTAATTTACTTGTGCGGATGATGCATGCACGGTAGTAGAGGATAACATATTATGGATGACGCACTTATACGCAATCCATAGGTAAAAATTGCGTTGTACTCGAACTTCCTGGAATTACCTTGCGTTAATGTCTGTTACATAAGTATGGCTATAATTATAACTGTATTAAAGTAGCTCACGGGATTTTTTTCTTTCCGACGATCACACGAAAGGACAAACGTGAATTGTTGAATATTGAACGCTGCAGGAAGGATTACTTTTATTATTTTGTCATTTTATATTGTTCAATGGCGTAGATATTAATAATGAATCAATAAGTAAGGTGTAAATCCTACTTATTTGTAAAAAAATGTAAATTTTTTTAAACTCATGGGTGGGTGGGTGAATTTACCCCACCAATTTGACTTTGGCGGAATTATCCCATTTTTTTTTGTTTTTCAAAAATATTTCTTTATTTGTATTAATTTTTCTGGATGAAACTTCAAAAAAAGCAATTTTTTTACATTTAATTTGTTATAAATTTTTTTTATGAAGAGTGATAGAAAATAATAGGTTGTGAGGGCTCAACACCTTGGGACACCACTGATAAATAAATTAACGTCATTAATTAACGTTTCGACAACAGTTTTAAATAACAAACACTTGGCTGTTGGGTAAAGTTATAAATAACTTGGACTGTGCTCTGGGTACTGCTTACCAATAATTTTATGCGATCGTTAAATGTGTTTTAGCAATACGACATTAATATTTCAATTAATAATTTTTGTAGCAGTTGCCATCTTGAGCTAAAAGAAAAAGTTGTTTTTATTACTGTTTGAGGGTTAAGTTTAGCTTAATTGTGCCTTGAATTAATAAAAGTTTTATTTGTTCTTAGTTTCTAACCGACTATTATATTACTATCGTCTTAATTAAACGAACGTAGTAATTTTGTTGTCAATAAAGATGTATCCTGAACGGAGTTTTTTTTTGGGTGGCCGGTATGAGGTCACTATTCTATATTTAATACGGCACAAATATGTCGGAGTTCCAGTTTTAAAATAAAAAAAAACAGAATACAACAAAGCATAATACGTATAAAGAATCTAAGCATGGGCGTAGCAATGGAGAGAACGGGGGCTTTAATAAACAAAAATTTTAATGGAATTGACATTAACGATATTTTGTTTGTTGCAGGTTAAAATATGGTTCCAAAACAGAAGAAGTAAATACAAAAAAATGATGAAAGCTGCTCAAGTGACAGGAGGTACCAATAATAATGGTAATCCTGGAGCGGCACATTCTGGAATCTTGGGAACTGGTGCCAACCTTCCGTCGGCCAGTCCTGGACCTCAGGGACAAAATATGATGCCAGGTAAAGCTCTATGTAGGTATTTTATATATCCACCAACATAAAACGTTTTTGACGTTTTGAGTATATTTTTATACGTATATACAGTGTGGAGAAAAAATAAAAAATTACAATTTTGGGCATTAAAAAACCTCAAGTAGAAATATCTAACCATTTTTTTCTGTATTTGTCTCTTGTTCTTTGTCATTCATTTATTCATTTTTTTCCATTACCTCCAATCTTCTTCAAAATGTTCCTTTATGCTGACTTTTTGGCTTTTGTTTCTGCTTCCAGATTTTCTTGTTTTGAAAGCTTTATTTGTTTTATCTACTTTGGCTTTCGGACTAGAACCGCGTCATGGGGTTATGATTAGCCGACGTAACGTTTCGTGCTCAGTTACATGAAACTTCATCCAGGCTGCTGCCGGAACGAACCTTCTGCAGCAGTGCTGTGCTCAGTTCCAAAACACTTCGTCAACGCTGCTGCTGGAACAGAACTTCTCCAGTTGGTCTTCAGATTCAACGTTACGTGCTCAGTTGCATGAGACTTTATCCCGGCTGCTGCTGATATGGAACTTCTCCAATTGTGTCCCAACAGAAATGACATCTTTCCCGGTTGAAAGCACTGTACTGTTTTTAGGTACATGGAACTTCATCAGATCTGTTAATAGACCAAAAGTTTCCAGGCTGGAGCTGCGTCATCGAGCTATGACTTTTGAAACTTTTCGTGCTCAATTACGTGACACATCAGGACTGACAGCAAAATAGACATTTTGGTTTCCAGGCTGAAACCACGCAATTAGGACATGATTCGTTTTCAGTTGTACAAGATTTCATCAGAGCTGCTACCGAAAAAAAATTCTTTAATTGTATTCCAGCAGAAATGCTATTTTGGTTACCAGGCTGGAACCGCGTTATCAGGTCATGATTCGCCAACGTTTCGTGCTCACTTTACATAAGACTTCATCAGGGCTGCGGCTTCAACAGAACTTTTCCAGTGGTGCTCTAGCAGAAATGACTTGTTAGTTTCCAGGCTAAAATCGCGCCATCAAGCATATGACTTAAACTTTCGAGTTTGGTTAGATGAGACTTCCATCAGAGCTGCTGTTGGAACAGACCTTCTCCAATTACGTCGCAGAAAAAATGCATCTTGGATGCCAAGCTGAAACCGCGTTGACGAGTCATGGCTTGCCGAAGTTTTCTGCTAAGTTACACGAGACTTCATCAGATCTGCCGCTAAAATACGTTTTTAGTAGTGTTCCAGTAAAAATGTCGTCAAAGTTTCCAAACTGGAAGCGCGTCATCGGGTCATGACTCGCCAACGCTTTGTGCTCAGTTACGTGAGACTTCATCAGGGTACCCAGCAAAAGTGACACCGTGGTTTCCAGATTAAAACCACGTTTTGCAGGCGTTTTGTTTTCAGGTAAATGAGACTTCATCAACTCTGCTGCTACAATACTTCTTTAATAGTGTTTCTACAAAAACGGCATTTTAGTTGCCAGAATGAAACTATGTCATTAGAACATGATTCGCCAGCCTTTCGTGCTCAGTTTTACGAGATTTTATCAGCAGAAATGTCATCTTGTTTACCAGGCTGGAACCGCGTCAGTAGTTTATGATTCGCCAACGTCTCGTGCTTAATTTACATGAGACTTCATCAGGGCTGCTGCCACAATAGAACTCCATTTGTGTTCTAGCTATAACAACTTCTTAGTTTCCAGGCTAGAGCTCGCCTACGTTTTGTGCTCTGTTATATGTAACTTTACCGGGAATGCTTCCGATGCAGAACTTTTTTTCATCTTTGTTGCCAGGCTGGAACAGCGTCATAGCTTGCCAACGTTTCGTGCTCAGTTACATGTTACTTCATTAGGGCTGCTGCTGGAAAAGAGCAGACCAGACCATGACTCGCCAACGTTTCGTGCTCGCTTCCGTAATACTTCTTCGGGGCTGCTGCCGGAACAGAACTTCTATAGTTGTGTTCCAGCAGAAATTGTATTTAGGTTACTGGGCTGGAACGTTTCATGCTCAGTTACATGCAACTTTAACATTATTGCTGAAGGAACATAATTTCCCTGGTTGTGTCCCAGCAGAACTGGTATCTTGGTTTCGTGGTCGGAATCATGTTATTGGGCACGGTTCGTGCTCGTTTCCATAAGACGTCATCAAGGCTGCTGCCGATATAGAACTTTTACAGTTTTGTTCCAGAAAATTGTATCTTGGTTGCCTGGCTGAAACCGCGTTATCACGTCATGATTTGAGAACGTTTCATGCTCAGAAATTCTCCAGTTCTGTCAGTAGAAATGGTTCCCATGCTGGAACTGCGTTATCAGGCTATGCATAGTTGATATTTTCTCGTCAGAGTTGCTGTTGGAAAACAGTCACAACAACTATACGAATAACCGCGGAAGACTTCGGCCATAATCTGTTATTTTATTCTTTTTTTCTATTTTGGCTGATCTTTATCCATTGTTCTCAATCTTCCAATGTTTCGTTTTTTTTTAATTTTGATTTTTTTTAAGGTACTCTTCAACTTTCCTTTCCTCTGAAGGTTTGCTTACTTGATTGATTACTTATCGATTTTCTTGTATGTGCTCTTGGTTTTTTCACTTTTGTTTCTCTTTTGCTGTTCTGATTGCTTCTAAATTCTTGCGCGTTATTTTATATTTTTCTCACAATTTTTAATAGTTGTTTATTTTTAATGCTTTAGTTTCCATTATTCGTTTAGTGTTGTTATTCTCACCACCCTCTTCCCTCCTTCCCCCCATTGAGCTATAACCTTGTTCTGTTGTGTTTTCTGGTTCTATTGTAGTTTTCGGCTATTCTGTTTTTTATTCGTCTATGTTTATTACCATTAGGTAATTTTTAGTAGTTTCTGATCACTAAAATATTGTTGTTCCGTTTATGACTTCTTTCTCTATTTGTCGTTTTTCACTTTGCATGAATTTATCCATTGCTACAAAAAACATTTTTATTATTCTTCGTTTTGTGTTTTACCTGCTTCCTCCTATTTTTATTTCTTCTACTGTAGTATCTTCCTCCATCTGTTGTTAAAATTGCGAAAAACCTAAAATTAAGTAGCAAAATGTTGTTATTTTTCGTGTATTATAGATTTTTTTCCCATTCTCACTTCTTCTAATGTGTTTCCTCCCAACTGCAGATTTAGGATGTTCAATGGGATCGGTTATAATGGTTGGGATTACTCCCTTATTGACCCAGGGTGGCTCAGAAACACTATGGGAAATGCACTTTAAATTTGAACAGTAAATAAAAATTTTGAGGATTGTTACAGTTTTTTCCACTTTGTTTTACATTTCACAGTAAAACGTATATTTTCTCTAACGCGAGATGTTTTGCAATACGACTGTCAAACGTGGTTTCAGCACGTCGCAAGTGCGTCGACCGCGTTTTCTGTGAATATTTGATTTCATTAACAAATAATCAACAAGGGGAATGTGCAACTAACTTCAGTTTACTAAACGAGCCCATTGCGAATATTTGAAATTTCGTTTCAAAACTAAAACTTTTCTTTCGACTAAACGTATCGAGCTTAAATTTTAGGGCATGTAGTGGTGTTAAAAATCTTAGTACAGTACAGTATTAAAATTCACAGCAGCTAACCCGTACTTAGTAACTTATACAAGGTTTATTGTTATTTTTATGGTACTAGCACATAATTTGCAAAGAAGCTCGTTCTTCGTGTGGTTCATTGTGCCGGTTCGTTTCTTTATTCTTATTGTGGTGCAGTTAATGTCTTTCTTGTACGGTTTGCTCGAAGTGAGTCGTGGCCGTCTGGACTGCCCATAATATGGAAATGTAGCTTTACATTATCTAATTCAAACACACACACACACTCACAGAGAGTGGGAAAAAGAGAGTTTTATTAACGATTCCTTTGTGTATTTGCAGGGGGCGGTTCGTCGAGCGGTTCACCGGCGACGGGTTATATCCAGCACTCTTCCCCGACACCGAGCTCGACCCCTGGCTCGGACATGTCGGGTCAACCAGCTGCGAGTCCAAGCTGGGATGTCAAACCCCAACAGCCGATTCACCCTCCGCCTCACCCAGCACCACACCCTCACCCACCGCATAACTACCTCCCTCAGTACTCGTGGTACCCCACCGATAACCCCGGCCTTCTTACGTAAGTATACAGTATGTTTATTTTATTTTTCTACATTTATGGTTTGCAGTGGCGTAGCAAGAAACAAATGTCGGATAGAATTTACAAAGTTAATTTTGATGTTGCACCACTATGTTTTGTATTGTTAACATTACTATATCTTGATTTTATCTTTTTCCATTAGTACAATTACACAAGTGGCTTAATATTACAAGTAACGGTTGTGTTTGAGCTCAACGTATTAATTTTTTCGCATACTGTAAAATTTGTATTTTTCTACGAATTAACGAGATATTTTTACAATTACTAGAATTTTTGATACAATACTAAATGTAAATTTCGACTTTTGGCAATAGTCACTATAGAGTTCAGTAGCGCAACATACGATGACGTATTAGGGTCTCAAATAAAAAAATATTGTCGTCGGTCCTTTCTGTCAGTGTACTTTTTTTTTATCAATTGACATATTTTATGTTAGTTTACATATTTTCTGCTAATTGGCTAATTTTTTGTCAGTTCACAAGTTTTTCTGCCAATTGACACATGTGCTGGTAACTGATTCATTTTTTGTCAGTTAACAGTTTTTTTTTGTCAATTGACACATTTCCTGTCAGTTGACAAATTTTTATTGCACTTGAAACATTTTCTGTTAATTGACTGATTTATTGTGACTTGACACTTTTTTTAGCAGTTGACACATTTTTTGTTAATTATTGACTGATTTTTTGTCACTTGACATTTTTTTCTGTAAATTGGCACATTTTCTATCAATTGGCACATTTTCTGTTAATTGACTAATTTTTGTCAGTTGACACATTTTTATGTCATTTGGCACATTTTTGTCAATTGACACATTTTCTGTCTATCGACACATTTTCTGTCATTTGACACATTTTTTGTCGATTAACACATTTTCTGTCAGCTGACAATTTTTTCTGTCAATTTACATAATTCCTGTTAGTTGCCACACTTTTCCGTCAATTGACACATTTTCTGTTAGTCACACTCTTTCTGTGAATTGACTAATTTTTTATCAGTTGACACTTTTTTCTGTCATTTGACATATTTTTTTGAATTTATACATTTTCCGCCAGTTGACACATTTGCTGGCAATTGATTCACTTTTTGTCAGTTTACGCAGTTTTTTTCTGTCAATTGACAAATTTCCTGTCAGTTGACGCGTTTTCTGTTAATTCACTGATTTATTGTCACTTTACACTTGTTGTTCTCAGTTGACACATTTATTGTTAATTCCCTGATTTTTTTACACGCGGCTTTTTGTTTCTGTCAACTGGCCCCATTTCTGTCAATTTGCAGATTTTCGTTAATTGACTGATTTTCGTCACTTGACACTTTTTTTGTCAATTAAAACATTTTCTGTCACTTGCCCTTTTTCTGTCAATTGACACATTTTCTCTGTCAGTAAACTAGATAAACAGTAGGTACTCCATAATAAACAATAAATATAGCTTGGTTCGTTATTATTTTTCCAAAATCAGTGAATTGATAGAATAATATGTAAAGAGACCATATCTTAATATTTTTTATTTGTGACTCTAGTATGCTATCGTACGTTGCGCCACTGCTTATTCTTGGTAAATCTACAGGGTGTTCTAAAATTTCGCCGGTAAACTTTGGAAGGCGATTTCTTAGGTCATTTTAAGAGAAAAAGTTCGCTTAAACGTACCTATGTCGTGTCCTTATTTTTTATTATTATTTCTCGAATTGTATTTATAATTATTGTAATTGTGGAAAGATCTCGTTAGTTGGGAGAAAAATGCAAATTTTACAAGATGCGCAACAAATGTTTATAACGAAGTTATTTATAGCTGCCAAAAAATCAAGCACATTTGTCTAATGTGATAATATTCACGCACTTTTAGTTTTAAATTGGGAAACATTTAATTACCGAACATTTTCTAGAAAATTAATACTTATCGTCATAATTGTCGTAATTGATTGTTTACGAATTTTTTAGCGCCGCATTAGGTTAATGGTAAAGTCGTTGACCCAGTAACCTTTGGGCCTCTGTTTTAATACTCGCAATAACCAGCAATTTAAAATTGCGAGGCTCGGAGAAAAAATTGGACGTTCTTTTGAACCAACGCAATATAACCTTAGATGTTGAGTCGTATACCGATTGTCACTGTAAACATAGGCAACTAAAATGAGTGCTATAGGGGTGTGGGGGTTAGACAACTAACGAGTGAGACAAAGAAAGAGAATAATGGACGGTCCAAGTAGAGATTAACGCATTCATGGATTATTTTCAAACTAATTAAAAAATTCAATCAATTTATTTTCCAGAAAAATGAATAAATGTTGTCAATTGTTAAAAGAACGTAATATTTGTTAAAAATATTAGGATTATGATTATTTTTAAGGGACATTAGGATTAGGATTATTTTAAGCATTTCCTAGTTGCCACGGCAACCAAATAACGAAACTTATAGAAATTAAACATCAACAAACTATGCGCCTAAAGATTAAAACTCAGCTTTTATTTAAGCTATTTTTTATAGAATCAATACTTATGAACCTACACACATCATCTGTTGATTTTTACTCACCCTGTATAATATTTTTATCAAATGAAAGTTCACGACTTTGTGCTGGCAAATTTATGCGAGTCTATTAATTCCATTGAAACCGGTAAAACGGCGACATCTAACAGCTGCACTGTGAACTACATGAGAATCTAGTAGTAATTTATTAAGTAGGCGAGAAGGAAAGGGTAACAACAAACAAAGTGCCTTATTTACGATATTTAAGAAAAGTATTACAAAAGTATTTTTTTTAAACATTGAAAAAACGTTTATTTGGTGGAAAGCCACATGGAAAAAATTATTATAAAAGAAAAACTAAGAGAAATATTTTTTTCCTCAATGGGCGTACTGGCCCACAGAAGGTGGCCCCTAAAAATAGTTTTTTGTGAATACTTAGGAGACCCTTGACCGATTTGAATGAAATTCGGTATGCACACTAACTACGTTAATTTACGTGTATGTCAGACGATAATTTTGTAAAGTTCGTTAGAGGGCGCCAGTTACTGGTAGATGCCCTTAGTTTTTCCACAGCAACGTTTTTGTGTAAAATTTTTTTGAAAGTTTTTATGCAGAATCAGATACCGGATTTTATTCTCTAGAAACCAGTTACTTTTGTAGTTTTTTCGTACGGCACACCATTTACGAAATATTTCATCTTTTATGAAAATCGAGTTGCCATGGAAATTTCGTAAAGTACTTCATACTTTGTGGGTTAACATCTCAGGTTGGATTCAACACAGTAAAAAAAATTATATGAATATGTGGCCGTAAACGTGTCCTCTTACAGAGTTACAGCTTCTTTTTTGAGATATTGATCATTTAATACAGTGGCGGACGCTAATAGCCTATAACTTTTTTTAAGGTAAATCTTTTTTTTGCCTTAAGATAATTCAAAATATGTATAAATACATTAGAGCAGTTATTCGAACTGTAAACCTCTGTATATTTTAGACACCGCCGAATGAAAGTCTTAACCGTAGCAACAAAAGTTGAAATGTTTCGTAAGCGGCGCGCGGCACGAAAAAAATACAACAATAACTTTTTTTAGGAAATCATTCTGCACCTGATTTTGCCATATTTGGAAACAATTTACACACGTAAGTTACTAGAAAAACTAAGGGCATCTAGCAGTAACAACACTAAAAACTATATTAAGGGGTCTCCTTTTGGTAGCCAAGATTAAAAATCAAAATTAGAAAAAACAGAAAACTACCGGTTTCTTTATTTTCGGTGCGGAACGTACCCTTAAAGATACCAACATTAAAATTGGAACACCCTGTATAAAGTCGCATCTCAACTCTGTAGTGCGCAGCTCTATTGACCAATATTTAAACAAAATTACGCAGCAATAAATTGGCAATACCAGCAATAACAATATAATTTCGGCAATACTCGTGCAGTTTTTAAGATTAGGGGACACCCTTCGATTGGGACCCTTTTTTACAAAACTTTCTTTAGTAGCTGGTTATTTGAAATATTTTACTGAAAGATTTCCGGAATATTTTAAATGAAACATTTTCATTTTTCCTAATTATTTTTTACATTTCCTCTTAGACAGTTTTAATGTGTTTTTTTTCGGTGATTTGTACTTCATGAAACAACTCTTGTTAAATCGTAAACGGTGTCCCGAACGAAAAAAACACAAGAATAACTTTTTTTATAAAATCAAATTCTGTATCTGATTCTGCCATGAAATATTTGAAAACAATTTACACAAAAAAGTTACTGTAAAAAAACTAATGGCATCTACCAGTAATTTCGTGGCAATACTGGTACCATTTTTTTAGACTAGGTGATACGCTTCGGTTTGGCCCCATGTTTTTACACAACATTTTTTAGTAGCTGGTTATTTGGAATATTTTACTGAAGGATTTTCGGAAAATTTTATGTGAAACATTTCCATTTTTCCAAATTTTTTACATTTCCTCTTACAAAGTTTTAATGTGGTTTTTTTCGGTGAATTATCCTTCGTGAAACAACTTTTCTAGTTTAGTATTATTGATTTTAATTTAATTTTTTGTAATTTTATTCTAGCCTTCATGTTTTACATTTTACACAAGCCACCTATACATTTCAGAATTTTTAGTAAACGCGCGCGTAATCGCGTAAGTATAAGTATTCATTTTAATGACATTCTAACGGTACTATTTTTTATTATTAATTATGAGCTGGAATCTATTAATATAAATACGATAATCTGCACTCTTTAATATTTTCTTGCATAAAATCGCCTGACGCAAGAGTGGAGTCTAATAATTATGAAAAGGTAAACTAGAGTATGTCACAGAGTCGAAAACATGTATAGTAACGGTAAAACGCGCTTTTTAATAGCATATTACCGTGGTGCAATTAAAAGTGCTAATGACACATGTCTGTGTACAATCATTTAGAAACGCAATTAATCAAATCTGCATCTAAAATTAGTGTGTCATAAACAAATTAAGTAAAAATTGTTGTCTGATTAGATATATAATTATTAACATCCATAACCTTTTTTTACTCCAAATGTGCTAATTCATAATTTATATTAATTACAGTTTGTGTGTATTCTGCACGTCTGTACGTCTGTGTGTGTATGTGTGTGAAAATGCCAAATACTTGAACAGACACGATTGATTAATTTACGTTTTGGCAAAAGCAATTTCGTGAAGAGTTTGTGTTGCTCTGAAGGAAATTTTATGGTTCGCGTTCTAAATAAACGAAAACGATGTCAATCTCGTTCCCACACATTAAAATTGAAACGGAGACAAACATTATTAGAAACAGAGGATGTCGCTTAAACTTAAACTTGAGAAACTTCACATTATGTTGCTCACAACCATTGTCATTAAAGATATTTTTTTGATAGAACCTTCTTTAAAGGTTGTCGCCTGAAATTCTGGTTGAAAATGAATGGTTTTGTGTGACAATAGTGTGCCGTGTGTGATTCTTATTCATTAAAAATCATTTTAAGAACGTGACTGTTCATAAAATGCAGAAAGTTGGAGTGATGAGGAATTGGTTTAAAAGATTTAAAAAAAATAGATGTTATACATGTGAAAAATTAGGAACAAAAAAATTATAGTACAATTTTTGCTATAAAATAAAGTATTGTTGATAAAGCAATAGTTTTAGGAACCCCAAGGTTTAGAAAAAAAAAGCTGTCGGGCAAAACCGTCACGGGACCTTCCTCGAATTTATGCACATTTTTGAAACTTATTAATGTATTTCAAAACTTTTGTCAATTTTATGGAAATTTCGAACACTATTAAAATTCTCACAAAAATTTCAAATATGTTTTTCAAAACTATGAGTTTTTTATGTAATTTATAATTTTGAAATTTTAAGAAATAATGAACAATTTTAAAAACCTGTAATTGAAAAAACTGTTGCTTGTCTTGTAACAGAATTAAGTCATGGTTGCAAAGACCAAAGAAGAATCTTGTTATTGAATAAAACCGAAAAATCTAAATAAAATCTGAAAAATCAGTAGCAGAGAAAATATCAGAATAAAAAAATATCAAAACTCTTTAAAAATTTCGAAAATGAGACCTTTGTACACCTAAATAAATAAAATCTAAATTTTTGATTTTTCTGAAAAAGGTTTCTTAGAATTATAGAAAACTAAAAACAGAAGGACAAATTTATCCGCCAAAATATTGGTGGGAGGGATAATATTAATCCCGCACCTAAAAATTATGTTGTGAATCTCATTCTACTACCAATCATGAGCAATTCAACTTAAACAAAAGTTTTTAACGTCTCCCATTTATAAATAAAAATGTATGAAACTTCGATTATTAAAAATTCATAGAAGGTGTGAAATCGGCGGACTGGGATACAAACATTGTAGCTATTATTAAAGTTTAAAACTAATCCTTAGGTCAGTTTGTTTGAAAGTGTCAAAAGGTTGATGTTTTCACTTCACAGTTTTAATAGTTCTAAGAGTGCTCGTGGCTTGCAACATTGCATATTTCCAGGTCATTTTTAATAATAAATTTTATCCCAATTCGATAACTAATTATTAAGTAAATAGAATGTAATTTAAAAATTAATATTATAAACATTTTAATTTTAAGTATATGTAATAGGAAAATAATAGGAAAAATTAAAGGTCCTTTCTCTCAGCAAAATGTTTAATTAACGGGAACCGGTTTTCGGGCACTTAAATCTTGCCCATCATCAGCCTTACGAAATTAAATCTAAAATTACAACAGTCAAGTATATGTATTGCGAGTTTTGACAAAAAGTCACTCACACTAAGATGTCTTGGGTTCTTTGGATGTATTCGTAGATACACGTTTTCCTACTTGGCCCGTCCGTTATCTCGCTTTCTTATCGCGTTAATTAGGTTTCTGTGTTTCCAGTAAAATCGTGACAATCATTATGTGTTTATGTTTTGACGTTGTCAGGTGCATATAAATCCGAACTTGCCTGCTACCTATAACAATTATTTATCAAAAATTTTTTTTTAAACGACGGGCTTGTGTGAGATTTTCAAATCCATGATTACTTGTAAATTTAATTTAAAAATTAATATTTAAACATTTTAAATTTAAACAAAGTACATGTCAAATTAAAAGTGTATGTCTTGGGGCCTTTGGTGAGAAGTCACTTACATTGCGATGTCTTGGGTTCTTTGGATGTATCCGTGGATACAGGTTTCCCTACTTAGCACTTTCGTTATCTAGCTTTATTATCGCACAAATTAGTTGCCTGTGTTTTCAGTAAAATCGTGACAATCGTTATGTGTGCATATTGTGGCGTTGTCAGGTGCATATAAATCCGAACTTTACTACTACCTAAAACAAATCTCAACAGAAATAATTATAAAATTGACTAATGTTGAGTTGATGGGAAGGCGTTTAAAAGCTGACCATGTGAAATTCACGTATCCACGCATACTTTTTAATTTAATTTAAAAATTCGTATTTTGTTTAATTTAAACGCATTTATTTGTTTATGGATACGTGTATTCCTACTTGGCCTAACTCTTTTCTCGTTTCTTTGTCGCACAAATTAGTTGCGTATGTTTATGCATGTGTGCTTATTATTATAAAAAAAACATTTTGCTTCTCTGTATAAGCATTAACTAACAATATTTTCTCTTTTGTTGCAGAGTATGGCCAGCAGTTTAATATTGGAAAAAGTGATTAGTTACTAATTAATATCAATTTAAAAAGAATGCTAAGAACAACAAAGTGACCAACAATGACCAGTGAAGTGTATTATATACGACGTGTAATAAAGTAATTAACTGTTTCTGCTCTGCATTTCGCTTTACGTTGTACAAGGTTTGAAAAAGAAATCATTTTGAACATTCCATTTGTTGAATTTCTCCAATCTAAATTTATTGTAGCATGCTAGATCTCAATTTCAAATGGTAGCTTTACTAATTTCACATAGATAGATGAAACGAACAGAATTATCATTATTTCTAACTATTTTTCATCAGTTAAAATTTTGAAATAGTTTGGAATTTTTTAAAAATTGTATTTGTGGATACAAGGCATGATCTTCCAGGATTACTTAATTTACCTTTATTTAAATTTGTACAAAAACTTTATATTTTAGAATCGCACATTTCACATGGTTCTTCCAATATTTTTTACATGAATTTGTTTCTGAACAAAAAAGCTAATTTGTCTATCTATGGTAAGTTAGTATTATTTTGTTAATTAAAATCATCAGATTTGGTGCAATAAAATAAGTTTTTTTCAGTTTTAACAATATTGTGAAGAAAAAATAACGTGAACATAGCTAGTGATTCGTACTAACGTTAAATATGTTTTTTAGTTGAACTTACATTTTATTATTTATAAATGTTAGTACGGTTTTGTTTATAATTATGTAAAATACGTAGATTGAAAAGAGTGTTTGGGTATACTGAAAAATCTTAGTTTTGTGTAAGTGTACGAGAGAAAGAGACAAAAAAAATGTTTTTTGTTTATTCAAAAAAAAATCGAGATTTTTCAGTTATTTCTGTATCATATCCTATAGTTATTATTGATGAAATGATGATGATGATGATGAATGTCGGTATGTCAGAAAGAAGTTGTACCTAATTATGTAAAGTAGTGTTAAACGCGTCTTTTATTTAGAAAGAATTATAATTATTACAAGAAAAAAATATTTCTAAATGTTTAAAATATATAGAAAATGATAAGAAATTCTGAGTGTTTATTTAACTGTAACCATTATTTCTCTAATCCCAACACATTCTTTTTATACATAGCCATCTAATGAGTGCGACAAGGAAGGGAAATAACGAACAGGACAAGTGAGGATTCACGTATCCATGGATGATTTGAAATTTTTTGAAATTTAATTTCACGTGATTCATGAATACGTGAATCCCCACTTGGCCCGCGCATAATGTCCCCTCTTTTTCCACTCATTAATTGCCCATCCATTTCCTATCCACTCATTAGTTGCCCATGTTTTCAACAAAATAGTGATAATCTGTATATACTTTTATTTCAGCTCTTTAAAAACATTTTCTTAAATTGTTTTAATTTAGTAAATTTCATGAAGAACAATAGCGCTGTTTTGTTTAGGTAAGTAAATTTTTTTCTATGTTGTTAAGTTCTGTCCTGAATTTTTTCTTTAAGTAATGTATTTGGCGTTCTTTCACTTGTTAGATAAATTTATGATTACATTTTATAGCTCGCATAGCTTAAGATGCCAGTGGCATAGCTATAAAACAATATATAACTTAAAAATAGCTGGTTCAGTTAAAAAATATATAAGTACAGTAATACCAAAATTTGCAATAAACAAATCCTTGGTTAGAAACGCAATTAATAACAACATTTAAATGGGCCGATACATAACAGTACATACGAATATCCGCCTTAAATAATAGACTTGTAAATCTCTGGTCTCATGGGGGGGGGGGGCTCGTAGTCGCGAAAAAATCTGGATTTAATATACTATAGATGTCACAAAAATATAAAATAATTAAAACACATTTAATGGGAATTGAACTTAGGATTCTTGCGTTGGTAAGCTAGTGCTCTACCTCGAAACCACTTCTACTATACACATGATTTGATCCTATTTCATTTGTTAATACAACCAAGTAATGTGATTAAATTTCGTAGACAACCTGCTTTGATTTTAACTATGTTACTAACTGCCTAAAATGCCATGGCCCGTACTCCCTGTATAATTTAAATTTAGCCTCAGGATTATGATATTGCATGTAAAGAGGAGGAAAAACTTGCCATTGGAACATATTCTGACGCTTTTCGATTGTTTAATCAAATCGCATTTTAAACGTTTTCAGGTGTGACGGGTTTACCCCTTGGCGTCGGGGTTAAGCCAAATGAGCAGAAATAAGCTAACACCGCTGAATAAGTATAATACTAACATGGATGACTGATTTGACTTCCAATCTTATTTAATATTTTGTAACGGATTTTTAAAAGTTTTTAAATGTCAATTTTTGGTTATTTTTTAATATTTTTTACCACTTCAGAGGACGTTTAACATTTCGGCTAGCACTTTTTAATAATTTTCTCATAGCGACCATATACAGGGTGATTTATAACATGCGGAACACACTTTTAGGATGAATTAAGGTTCTGAATTCTATTAAGAATGTTTTGATGAACATGGGTCGGGAAACGTGACTTTTGCGGAGTTACAACCTCTTAAAGTCTACTAACATTTTTGTCGATAACATTTGCGGTAGTTGTACTAAAATTTTTAAATTTTGTGTCTTAGCGTTACCTATTAAGCTTAGTATTTGTATTACTTTTTGTTTGAATACAGATTGCACCAGAGGTGCTCAGTATTTTTTTCATAAACATTTTAGATCAATGCAATATTTAAATTTTATGGTTTAAAAATCTCGTTTTTTATACAAAAATATACAAAACAGTTACTGTAATTCTAACAGTTTTTAAGATAATTCAATTTTAGTAAAAAAATCAAGTTGCCATGAAGGTCTGAGAGTTTTCTGAAGATGCGAAAATAGGTCGTACAAATTTTGAAGATAAGTTTTGCACATTAAATAAATAAAAATTGTTATAATACACACGGGTCTAGAAACGCTTCGTTATGGTCTTACAGCATGTGGTTGCTGAAATTGTTGCCACTTCCGGAAGATGTAGTTTCGTAACGAAGCGTTTTCGTGGGCGAATTTCTAAAAACGTTTTCATTGTTTTGTAGAACATATCGGGCACCTCTTCGTGAATTCAAACAAAAATTAGTAGAAATATAAAGCGAAATGAGTAATGCTTAGTTATAAAATTTACAAACTGTTTAACAGATGGTTCTTTTGTCAGGAAGCTGTAACTCAGTAAAAGATTGTTTTTATTATTTTCAACTTTTGAACCCATCCTGAACATGTGTCTCATATATTATCTTATAAATCACCCTGCATTGTAATAAACAAATCTTATTTTATAATATGTAACGAACAATTTATTTAATACAACAATTACATTCACATACTTCAAAGCTGCAATTTGTCAATGGGTTTGCACATAATATGTAATAAAATTGTACATTTTACTTCAAAGCCAGTTCGGCAAAAGTATACCATGACCATCCAAATCCTATTATTGTCATCAGCAGGGATATCTGATACAAAATTTTATCCAAAACACCACCTTTCAAGTACACTGGAACACCATCATCTTTTTGAAATTTCAGCTGGTTCTTCTTTAACCGCTTAAAGAAACTTGATGGACGTTCGTCTTTTCTAAGGACCGCTGTTTGATTGAAATTTCTTATACATATTTGTTGTATAAGAGGTAAAGTTTTTCTAGTTCTGAGTATTGTGTTCATTTTGACATATAAAATTCGAAAACAATTTGTATTGGCAGTGCACGCTATTTATTTCTATTAATTGTTTAAGTAACGATCTTTGATTTTGAAAACCGTAAGCCTATATTTGCAATTTAATGCTGCAGTGGACGTTTTTTTTAAAGAATTTTTACAGCACGTTGTTACTGGAAATTACACGCTGACTGTGTAAGGTAACGTGATACTGTCATGCTACTTAAAGTAGCAACACTTTGGCTGGTATCGAGCATTGGTACCAGTTTCAAAAAGCATCGAAAGTATTCAAAATATCAAAAATATTCAAGTATCGGAAGTATCAAACTATCGAAAGTATCATAAGTTTAGAAAGTGTCGAAGTGTCAAAAATATCAAACTTATTAAAAGTATAAAAAATATTTTATAAAGTTGAATATTGATGGTATCAAACTATTCAAAATATTAAAAGTTTAAGAAGTATCGAAGTATCAAAGTATCGAATTTATCTAAGTATCAAAAGTTTAGAAAGTGTCAAAGTATCAACAGTATGAAAACAGATCGAATGTATGAGAAATAACAAAAATTATTGGAGTTTGAAAGTATTAAAAGTTTAGAAAGTATCGAAGTATTAAAGTATTGAATGCATAAAAAATATCAAAAAAATGAAGTATTGACAGTATCAAACTATCAAAAGATTAGAAAGTATCGAAGTATCAAAGTATCGAATTTATCTAAGTATCGAAAGTTTAGAAATTGTCAAAGTATCAAAAGTATGAAACAGATCGAATACATAAAAAATAGCAAAAATTATTGGAGTTTGAAAGTATCAAACTATCAAAAGTTTAGAAAGTATCGAAGTATCAAAGTATCGAATTTATCTAAGTATCGAAAGTTTAGAAATTGTCAAAGTATCAAAAGTATGAAACAGATCGAATACATAAAAAATAGCAAAAATTATTGGAGTTTGAAAGTATCAAACTATCAAAAGTTTAGAAAGTATCGAAGTATCAAAGTATCGAATTTATCTAAGTATCGAAAGTTTAGAAAGTGTCAATGTATCAAAAGTATGAAACAGATCGAATACATAAAAAATAGCAAAAATTATTGGAGTTTGAAAGTATCAAACTATCAAAAGTATTAAAAGTTTAGAAAGTATCGAAGTGTCAAACTATCGAATGTATAAAAAATATCGAAAAAATGAAGTATTGAAAGTATTAATCTATCAAAAGTTTAGAAAGTATCGAAGTATCGAATATATCGAAGGTATCGACAGTTTAGCATTAAAGTGTCGAAAGTATCAAAATTTTAGAAAGTATTGAAGTATCAAAAATATTTAAAATATCAACAGTTTAAAATGTATCGAATTTCTCGAAGTTCGAAATTCAAGTGGAGGAAAATGCTAAAAATATGTGATTTTGGGAAAATAATAAATAGGAAAATGTTCTATTAGAAGAATATCTGCACGTATTTCAATAACACCCTATATTATTACTAGCAAGTGCTAAGTTCTGTTGCAATTTTATGTCTTAAACATCACCTGCGTGTGAAATATCTCCGATGATTACGGAAAGGAAATTAACTTTTTTTTAAAATTTTATAGTTGGGTAATTAATTGATCTACAAGTAGTTGCGAAATACCTGATCAATTTACAAGTAGGTATTTTTAAACCATTATACATTAAAATTTTATTTTTACATTATTTTGTCATTCTTAAGGAGATTCAATTAAAAGAATTGTACGGTTCTGAAAAAAGGCTGTCAGGCAACTGCCACGGGATCTTCCCCGCATATATGGGATATTTTTTAATATATTTTGAAAATTTTGACGTATTTATGGAAACTTAAAATATTTATAAAGTTCTGGAAACAATTTTGAATATATTTTATACACGGCGGTTTTTTATTCAAAATTTTTGAATGTCTTTGGGTATTACAAATTTTTTTTTAAATCTTTAAATTTAGAATATTGAATATTTTTTAATATTTCTATAATTTTGAAATTTTGATAATTTTTAGAAACTGAAATTTTTTGAAAATGTAATATATTTTGGTTTATAAAAATTTTGAAAATTTTTATATTGCTGAAAATTAAAACTAAAAATATTTGGAAATGTTAAAAAAAACTGAATTTTTAAAAACTTTTGAAATTACAAAAATTCCGGGAAGTTTTCAAAGCTGTAAACATTTTTAAAATTTTTGAAAATTTTGTAATAGCGAAAAATTTTAAAAACTTGAAAAATGCGGAAAATTGTTAACATTTTTAAAAATTAGAGTTAAAAATGTTTTAACATTTTGAAAATTGCGGAATAAAATAATGTTTTTGCAATTCTAGACCGCTTTTGTTAAAATTTAATAATTTAAAAAAGTTTTCAAACAATGTTTGAAAACGTAGAAAACTTTCTAAAAATTTATTGAAAAAAAAAATAAATTTTTATGAAACTTTTTATGAAAACTGAAAATTTTGGAATATGTTGAATATTTCTAAAAAAAAATTTAAGTTGAAATATGTTCTTTATTTTGATAATTTTTGAAAAATTTGAAAATTGTTTTAAATTTTTTAAACAATTTGTTATATTAAAATTTTCTGCAATTTGGATATTTTAAATTAAAAAAAATATTTTTAGAAAAAATTTAACTTTTGGTTTGTTTTTGTTAATTTTAAACAATATTGTTGAAATCTAAAATTTCATATTTGGATTTATTTTGCCAATTATTCAATTAAACGGTTTAGGTAAACGACCAAAAGGAAATCTCCCGGAGATGCTTTCTCAATGGAAATTTTTAAAATATCCTAAAATCGTTGGGAGGTGGTGGTAAGATCGGGGTTGCGCAGATTGGCTATTTGACAGGTGCAGAATACGAATCTAAGGTTCTGTTCCGAGCGCATCTATTTTAAATTAGCACTCCCCCTTCCCTATTTTTTAAAGCAGTCGAGTGGTTTTATGATATTTTGTGTTTCTACTTGTAGCTAATGTTTTGAAATAGAGCACCCCTCCCCTCCCTTTCTGTTTTTGGCGGACCAACCTTATTTTCTTGCGGTGTCAATCTATTGCAACTAGCAGTCTTTAAGCCAAATTTGGGTGTAAAGTGTATACAGACAGACAGACACACAAACAGACACCACTGCAGCGTCCGCTTTATCGGTCTCCCAAGGCCCTAAAACCTGCTTATTAGTCAAAATGTTTAGGTTAAAAAGCTTGGCATAAAAGTATCTTTCTTTTAAGCATAACTCGTTTATCGGCCAGTAAGCCCAAAACGAAAAAAACTTCGCTGAATGAACGCATTCGCTCCAAATCCTATATGACGATAACAATACCTTCCTCTATAATTATACTTCATATAGCGAGGAAGGTAAATATTAAGAATTTATATTGTTTTTTCTCCTACTACGCAAAGAAAATTTTGTTATTTATTAAAACTTTAAATTGATTTTAATAAGGGTGGATAATATTAAAACGCCTCGGGATATAGGTATGCTGCAGAACACCTGTGCTGTGTCGTTTACCAAGTCATGTAAGTTCTTATCTGTTGTTGCTTAGCAACGTTATATGACGTAGTAACTTAAAACTCGATGTTTTTGATTAACACATGCTCAGAACAGTCGAAGTTTATTATTTGCTGTGAAATGTGATAACGTTTTGAATTGAATTACGAACCAAAATGATAAACTGTAAAATTTAACGTACTGTTTCGCTGTGAAGTGTTAGCGTGTTATGTGATTTTTGCATAGGAAAATAACTGAAGGTAAGGGTCTCTAATAAATAGTAATTCCTAATAGCACATAAGCTTTGAATTTATCGGTTAATTGCCGATAATTTGTTGCAGATCGACGAAATGAGTGCAAATTTGACTAACAATAAAAACATATTTTTAACTTGCAAATTTGCACGATTTAAGTCGTTCTGCAGGAACTTTGAGTTATATAACCGGAAAAAATTCAAAAACTTAACTCGTATTCGACATGATTATTTTATAATTACAAAATTTAACCAATGGCGGACTTTGTTGATCGTTGTTTTTTTAATAAAAATTTTTGATGTTCGACAGTCTTTGTTTTTGTATTCAACAAAAAACATTTTAAATTCCATGTAAGTATGTACTTATACAATGAAAAATACTGAAGTGAGGTTATATTTAGTAATAACACAACACCCACACTTTTTGGTACTGACCCAGACACTTAACTTCAGAACATCTTAATTAGACACGGCTTAAATATACCGTCTGTCTATAAAGTAACTCCCCCCCCCCCCCCTTAACTAACTTTTGAACGACTTTATATTTTACCACAATATTTGGTGTGCTTCAATGGGAAATTAAATACTATTTTTAGCCAAAAATTAAATTTTTTATCATCAAAATGGCGTCTGGGCGCCATTTTCAATTTTTTTTTAAATAGAAACGGGGGTCGAGTGACACCTTATTTGAAATGTCTTTTAATTTTGCGTCTGATCCTAAAGTTTCAAAGAAAAATATTTAGCCATAACAAAATGACGGATTTCAAACAAATGGACTTACTCAATTCAAAATTGTTTTGATCTTTATCCAGGATTGAGTGACACCTCATTTGAAAAGTCTTTTAGTTCTGCGTCTGATCCTAGAGTTTCAAAAAAAATATTAAGCCATAACAAAATGGCGGATTTTAAACAAATGGACTAGCTCAATTCAAAATTGTTTTGATTTTTTTATCCAGGGTCGAGTGACACCTCATTTTAAAAGTCTTTTAGTTCTGCATCTGATCCTAGAGTTTCAAAGAAAAATATTTAGCCATAACAAAATGGCGGATTTTAAACAAATGAACTCGCTCAATTCAAAATTGGTTTGATATTTTTATCCAGGGTCGAGTGACACCTCATTTGAAAAGTTTTTTAGTTCTGCATCTGATCCTAGAGTTTCAAAGAAAAATATTAAGCCAGAACCAAATGGCGGATTTTAAACAAATGGACTCGCTCAATTCAAAATTACTTTGTTTTTTTTAACCAGGGTCGAGTGACACCTCATTTTAAAAGTCTTTTAGTTCTGCATCTGATCCTAGAGTTTCAAAGAAAAATATTTAGCCATAACAAAATGGCGGATTTTAAACAAATGAACTCGCTCAATTCAAAATTGGTTTGATATTTTTATCCAGGGTCGAGTGACACCTCATTTGAAAAGACTTTTAGTTCTGCGTCTGATCCTAGAGTTCCAAAAAAAATATATTAAGCCATAACAAAATTTCGGATTTTAAACAAATGGACTCACTCAATTCAAAATTGTTTTGATTTTTGTATCCAGGGTCGAGTGACAACTCATTTGAAAAATCTTTTAGTTCTGCGTCTGATCCTAGAGTTCCAAAAAAAAAATTGAGCCATAATAAAATGGCGGATTTTAAACAAATGGACTCGCTCAATTCAAAATTGTTTTGATTTTTTTATTCAGTAGTCCACTTTTTCATTTGCAGTACAAAAGTTTCTCAGAAATATCTTAGGTGGCTGGAATTAATATTGAAAACGTTATGTTCGAACAAGACGGTGCGCCGCCTCATTATTATAGGCCTGTTTCTGACTGTCTCAACGGACATTTTCCTAGAAGATGGATTGGTAGGCTGGGGCCTGTAAAATAGATTTAACCCCCTTAGATTTTTTCTATGAGGATATCTGAAATCGAAAGCCTACAGAATCCGTCCAGAAACAATTGAAGAACTGGAGCAACGCATTACAGAAGTTTGCAGAATATCACTCCAGAAACTTATGAAAATACAAGGCAGGAATTTCATAACCTACTTTTTATGTGCCAAGAAGTGAAACATTGTCATTTTGTTATGGCTCAATAATTTTCTTTAAAAGTTTAGGATCAGACGCAGAACTAAAAAACCTTTCCAATGAGGTGTCACTCGACCCCCCTTTCCATTAAAAAAAAAATCTAAATAGCGCCCAGTCGCCATTTTGGATGATACAAAATTTTAATATGGTCAGAAAGATAGTATTTAATTTCCCATTACAGCACACCAATTTGTGTGGTAAAATATCAAGTCGTTCAAAAATTAGTTGGAGGGGGAGGGAGTTACTTTATGGACACAGTGTATTTATTTTCATTTACTAGACTGCAAATAATATTTTTTCTATTGAAGAAATTGTTCTTATTATCAATTACCTTATTATTAAAGTTTTTTTAAGGATGGGGTCACGGCCCTTCAGGTATCTTGCCCCCGGGCCCAAAATCTGAAGTTACGCCACTGAGTAAATCCAAATTGTCGTATTTTGCGTATTTTACAACCTGATTTAAATTCTTGCTTTTATTGGTATTAAAATAAAGCTTCTAATATATTTATTTGGGTCTGTACCTGTAGAAGAGTATGAAATATAAATAAACATGAATTTTCTATAATAAAAAGCTGTCAGGCAACCGCCACGGGACCTTTCTCGCGTTTATAGAAATTTTTAAATATTTTTAATATATTACCAAAATTCTCGAAAACATTTCAAATGCATTTTATAGCGGATGTGTTTAAAAATTTGAATTTTTTTTAAATTTTCGAATTTTATGAAAACATTTAAAAATGTAAAATATTTTGCTATTCTGAAAATTTTTCAAAATATTTAGACATATTGAAAATTTAATATTTATTGAGTTTTTGAAAATTTCGAAAACTTTTAAAAATGTTGAAAAATCTTAAATTTTCGTAAATTGGGGAAAATTTTAAAAATTAATTGTAAATTTTGTTTTGGAAAAAATAAGTTTTGGAAGTTTTTTTTTTAATACTTGAAATTTTGTAAAAAATTGTTCAAAAAAGATTTAAAATTTAAAAGAAAATTTCGCTCTATTAAATTTTGAAAATGTTGAAATGTTAAAAACGTTTTTAAAAACTTGAAAAATTTTCGTTTACATTTACGAACATGTATAAAAAAAATTTTGAAAATTTTGGTAAATGTTGAAACTTTCTAAAAATGTAATTCCTTTGAGTTGAATTTTTTTTTATTAATAATTAATGAAAATTTGATAATTTTGAAATTTTGAAATAATTTGAAATTTTGGAAATTTTGGGTTCTAGCTTTACTTCGTTATAGTCTATATTTATTGAGTATAATTAAAATACTTTTTACTTCAACAATATTAATCTATTTTAACCTTATACGTATTTCAAAA
Source organism: Ctenicera cuprea (assembly GCA_958336395.1). Classification (NCBI taxonomy): domain Eukaryota; kingdom Metazoa; phylum Arthropoda; class Insecta; order Coleoptera; family Elateridae; genus Ctenicera; species Ctenicera cuprea. Next base: position 83,747,711 of record OY284486.1, on the reverse strand, counting down.
TGTTTACATGCTATTGTCGGACGTTATATTAGAAAGTAAACAGTTAGTGTTGTTATAGCAACAATAGAACTCGGTGACTTGATCTCGGTAATCGTCTGCAGATGACTTGAATTCTTATTCCAAAATCTTCAATAGAGGTGAATTTAAGAGATTTATTTGCTCGTTTATTAAGGGTGCAGTTTTTAAATATCTGTGAATTTCAAAAGCTTCCAATATATTTAGACTAATTTACGTTTATCATCACAAAAGTGTAAACATTTTATAGTGTTATTAGATGTCATTGAATGATTGTGTTCTAGTAAGTGTTTAGCGTAATTGCATTTATGTGAGTGTTTGTATTTGTAACAGTGTACGTGTTTTTTATACCTAATATCAAAATTTCTAACTGTCTGGCCTATATAAACCGAATTACAATGCGAACAATTTAATTTGTAAATGCTTGATTTTAGCAAATCGTCTGTTTTTGATTTTGCATTAAACAAAGTGTTCAGAAGGTTTTTAGTTGTTTTAAAACTTACCTTACATTTATTTGTCTTGTTTATAATTTTAATATTTTTGTGATTTACCACTAAAATATGGCATCAAAGCATATTTAATTGTATCGGATGAAGTTTAAGTATTTGGATACAATTTTTGAACGGCTAATTGATAATATTTTTTTGTAATTAATGTATCAATAAGTTCAGTATTATAATCATTATTGTATGCAATTTGTTTAATAATTGAAATTTCTTTACTATAATTAATTTCATCTAAAGGGACCGTCTAAGCCCTATGTATCATGGACCGGTATGCTGCTAATTTATGTGTTTTATGATGACAAGAATCGTGTGGTATTGTAATGTCTGTTTGTGTAGGTTTTCTTTAAGCAGAGTATTCAAGTTTATTAGTTGAATTAATTTTTATGTTTAATTCTAAAACGCTAATGGACTCATTTTGTTCAGTTTCTAGTGTAAATTTTATGTTTGGATGAAAGCTGTTAATAAAAATTAAAAATTTATTAATTAATTCAAATGAACTATCAAAACATGCCTAAAATGTCATCAACATAACGAAACCAAAATATAGCTTTCTCAGATTGATTGATTTGGTTCGAAAATTTTTTATAAATATATTAGCTAAAAGAGGGGAAATTGGATTTCACATGGTTTTTTTGGAAATAAATTTTATTATTAAAATTCAAATAATTGTTTTAATTATTTTCCTTGTTCAGAAAGAGTTTTTTAATTTGCTTTGAGAACTATTAAGCTATCAATTGAAATAAAACTACCCTGTAATTTTAAAAATGAACTACGTGAAGTAAGTTTTCTGGATAATGTGATTTTGTAGTGTTTGATTTTTTGAGTTATTTAAATTTTTTACCCATTTAAAAATTTTTTAGTCTGGATTTTAGTTTGTAAAATATCTAGCTGCAATAAATAAGCTTATTGCAAGAGTTTTTGTGCTTGTTTTTCATCTCTTTATGCTCTAAAAGCAACTCTTTATTGATGTCATAATCAGAAACAATGTTTCAGATAAGCAAATCTACCGGAAATATCATGCATTTTAGTTCTTTGGCATTTCCTATTAGAATTCCATTTTTCATTAACATATAAACGATGCAGTATTTAGTTATTTACAAACCAGACCGACAAAAGTAAAATTAATACCTTACAAATGCAAATCGGGTAATCTTTGCTTGAGAATTATGTTATGTAAACATGGCATAAACTTCAAGTCTTACGAGAAATTGAAAAGTGAAAGGATAATGTAAACATTTTTCCGGTTAGCTGGATATATCAGTTGAAATATGTGTATGTGTGTATGTACGTTCATGAATGCTAATACATTAATTATTAATCTCGGTACGATCTTGTTTTGAAATTTATGCTTCATAGCTAAGTCATATACATATTAATTAATATTACTTACTGTGTTTAATTTGCTAATATGACAAGCTTACTGACTCACAACCTGTATTTCAAGATCGTAATTTTCTTTTGGATTTTATTGCGGGATTTTTTTTATGTTTTATGTCATACACTCTTGACGTAAGTTAAAATATCATTACTAAAGAGCTAAAAATATTAATTTATTCATAAGTTCTAGTTTTACTTCGTTGAAGTCCGTATTTATTGAGTATAAATAAAATATTTGTTACTTGAACAATGTTTATTTATTTTAAACCTTATACGTGATTCGGCATGTTTACAAATTATAAACAAGACAAATAAGTATAAAATAAGTTTCAAAACAACTAAAATCATTTTAAATACTTTGTTTAATGCAAAGTCAGAAACAGATAATTTGTTAAAATCAGGCATTTACAAATTAAATTGTTCGCATTGTAAATCGGTTTATATAGGCCAGACAATTAGAAATTTTGATTTTAAGTATAAAGAACACGTACGTTGTTACAAATACAAACACCCACATAAATTCAATTACGCTAAACACTTACTAGAACACAATCATTCAGTGACTTCTAATAACACTATAAAATGTTTACACTTTTGTGATGATAAACGTAAATTAGATATGCTACAAACTTTTGAAATTCACAAACATTTAAAAACTGTACCGTTAGTGAACCAGCAAATTGATCTCTTAAATTTACCTCTATTGGACATTTTGGAATAAGAAATCAAGTCATCAGAATATTACCGAGATCAAGTAGCCAAGTTCTAGTGTTGCTATAACAACACTAACTGTTTACTTTCTAATATAACCTTTGATAATGGCATGTCTTTTTCTTATAGTGCCATACCCTATTCAGGGCGTTGGCTACCTCTCTCCTATGTCTTGGTGCGCGGCTAACCTACAGTTTTACGTGGGTTCCGAACCACAGGAATTGTATGCACTTCTTCTCCAGAGAGGTTTTCCTGGGGAAAAATCCACCTCGCTGGTTTCCCGTTGCCTTGCGAGGGAGAACGACCGGGCCGGGGATCGAACCCGGATCCGCTGCATTGGTAGACCGCGCGCTTACCACTGAGCTACGGCCGCTCAATGGCATGGAAACATGTCGAAATACGCATGAGTTTAAAATAAATAAATAAATGTTGTCGAAGTAATAAAGTATTTTATGTTTACTCAATAAAAATTCTAAGTTTATTGTTGCTAACTGCAACATTGATTTTAAAATATTCTTTCAGATTTTCATCATGTTTTTTTTTCAATCTTACGTTATGAACTTTTAATATACTTGAACAAATGCAAATTTAGATTTATTAACACGGTAAATGCCTTAATGAGTCACGTAAGCTTGCGTTTATAAAAAAAAAGCTTTTGTTCTAAAGGTGTCGAGCACCTTTAACATAATAATATGCATTATTGTGCAATTATAATATTACATTACCTTAGGAAACTAATTATTGGACGGGGACGGTTTGGGTCAAAAGCTCGTATTAATTTAATAGAATCATGAGTAATGTACGCATAATGAAGCAGCGTTAAGCTAATAGAAACCATTTCGTTTTTAATTTTGTCGAAACAACCCGAATAGTTATCACTTATCACAAATTAAGTATTCTATTAGTTAATTTTGCTCTACGGAACTACAACTGGGATAATTTTTTGTTAAAAGAGAAGAATTTTCTAGGTCGAAAGTTAAAAATTCTGCAATTAGGTCAAACAAGGTCGCCAGTATTTGGTTTTGTGTACTACATTTGTCAAATTTGTTATACTCTTACTTCTTTCACGTTTTTGCCCAAGATTTTATTTAATCTTTTGAATATGATTTGTGGAAGACTCAGAGTATACTCGTGAAGCAAAGCATTTATATGTATTAAAAGTCTTGAGAACGGTGTCCATGGCAAATCGTATTGCTGGTGGTTTGGAAGGCCAGCTGTGGTGCATTCCGGGCAGTTCTTAACATACTCCAGAGTGTATTTCTTTATGCCCGTCCATAAGTAGCGGTTGTAGAATTGGAGGAGCTGTCGGCAGGGTCTTTAGGTTTTGGAATGCTTCGTCTTGTGTTGGACCGTAAGTCCAAACGGCATCCTTTTTTTTTGTAAAGGCCTACAGCGCGGCAGCTTTGAAATGGTTGCAAAATGTAGTACAAATTTGCGGAATCAAGAGCACGTCTGTAAGAAAGATTTAGTGCCACAGTGTTCTTGGGGGAGGGGGTGCTTATAACTTATGACCACATTATCTTTGTTAGTGAGAGGTAACTCGGCGCGTGGGGACTACGTGCGTTTGGACCGGTGCGGCTACTTGCGTGGCGATAAGCGGAGTGGTCGTCTAACAATGAGTTTTTGGCGTCAAAACCAATTATAAACACTAAATATTATTTATTGCAATTAAAACAACATTTTTTGACGTACGAAAATTATTCATTGCCATCAAAATAAATCCCCCTCCCCACACAAGTGAGTAATTCTGACGTATAAAAACTCAAAACCTTAGTGCAACTACTGCAAAAGTTACTGTGATTAGATCGTTGCACCGTTGGGAGGCTTTAACTCCGTAACGAAGCGTTTCCGGATGCATATTTATAGGAACTTTTTTCATTATTATTAGATTCTGAATCTATCCTGAAAGTGCGTCCTAGATGTTTTAAATCGCCCTGTATAGCTCTGAAAAACTTTGTTTTTAGGAATACGCAACCCATACTCGTAAAGCCAAGTATGTATTTTCGACTATTGCAGCAAGAAAGCGCAATTGTAAATGCATTCTAAACTTTACAAAAGCTGTAATCTATAACTAATATCTAAATTACTTCCGCGTGATCAGACAGAAAGATATATTAATAAATTACCAGGAGTATTACCTACCACGAAATTTTAACCAAAATGAAAAAAAAATCGGTAAGTTAGATATAAAAATCAAGACCAGTAATTTCACTTAAGAAATACTTTCGAAAATACGAGATCGACTTTGTGTGTAGATTTACATCCATTTAACGTGTATCTAGCGCCGTAAGCGTCTCCATAGCAACTGCAGGCGATGAGTTCGTCATTTGTCTCTCATTGTAACTTCTCGCTACCAACTTCACCGTTTCGTAATGGATCAACTTCAAACGAGGAGTCTGTAACGTAAACAAAATAATTCTTTCATTTCATTTTAACTAATTTCTTAAGATATAAAAGCAATTAATTTAAGGATGTAGGATTAAGGTACTGCTACTTTGATGGCCTAATACTAATTCTTCTACGTGTGCTTTTTACTGATTTTTAAATTTATTTGCTTTAAACTGCTTAACTTACTTCTAAACGTTTTAAGTGGGTTCAGAAATGTGAATATGCAAGATAGGCAAAATGGTACGTGCATGAGATTTGCTTGTAACGTAAAACGAGTGCTCGTGTGAACGTTCTAGATAACGGAAAGTGGAGACGTCGGTTCGAAACGACGACGCGAGCGACGCCAAATTATAGGGCGGCCGATTTTTGAATTAGGATGAGGAGTCCCGATTCATTCATGTGGAACGACGTGAAGCTGTGAGCTGAATCACAAAATTCTTCATATTCCCTTTTTTAACAACCACAAAGTGCTAGAATTTTTTACGAAATACTATTTACATGCACTTAAATTTTATGTACTTACCACTAGCGTGTATGGTGTTAATGTTATTATTAATAAAATTTTTGTTGGGAATATTTATAGCGGTTTTAGCTTTTGTTCAATGTTAGAAATTAGGGGAATATCGTATTAATGGAAATGTATAGGAAAACTATGGGGTTTAAACCTTAATAAGCATTTTCTTGCCAAACTTTCGTTTCTCGCTGAAATTTGCTAAAAAGTTAGATTACGACAACAAATTCATACAGGATGTTTCGAAAATGATGGTAACTACTTTAAAGTCGGCAGATCTAAAACGTTTATATACACATGGGTCCGGAAACGCTTCCTTACAGAGTTGAACGCCCTCGTAAAGGGTGCTCGGCGTTTCTCTCAACGCATTGTTTACGCGCTTGACATTTTGTACCTTTTGACTTGGTAATCTTATTCTTCATACAAAAATACACCAGAAAGGTACTTTTGTTGAAACTCGCTAAATCCAAAGGTTTTCAAGATAAGTCAATGGTTTGTAAAAAAACAGTTGCCACGAAATTCTTAAGTGTTTCCTGAAGATGCACAAAACTATTGGTTCAGGCTTTAACAGTAAGTTCTATTCTTCATATGCAAATTGGGTAATATGGCCGTGTTTGTGTCGGATCGACAAAACAAGACCAGGTTTTGTAGAAATGCCAATTAGGGTTTGACCGGGTGACTCGGCCGGATTCACGTCGGGTACTGATCAGGCATGGGTCATGTGCAGGAAATAAGACCTGGTTTCGTATTGCTGGCATATAGGTACAGGTTAGAGTTGAAAACCCAGCCGGGTCTAGGTGTAGTAAAAGCCGGGTCCGCAAAACAAGTCGCGGTTTCGTAGAGATGTAAATCGGGCACGGGATTTAACGGGTAACCCGGCCGGCTCTAGGTCGGCTTTTAAAATAAGTTGCGGGTTTGATCAGGTAACCCGACTGGTATCGAGTCGGTACCCGTCGCGTTTGGGTCTGCGGAAAAAACAAGACCCGGATTTGTAGAGATGTCACACAGGGACAGATGTGACCGGTTAACCCGGCCAGGTCCGGGTCGGATATGGGTTAGATCCGGGTCGGATGCAGAAACCAAGACCCGCTTTTATAGAAATGTCAATTGGATGCAACGTTGTCCGAGTACCCCAGCCAAGATACTATTGGAACGGATCAAGTCCAGGTCGGGTGTAAAGAGCCAGATACGGTTTCATATAGAAGTCAATCAGGTACAAGTTAGACTGGATAATACGGCTGTATTTGGGTCAGATACGCATTGGGTCTGCGTCTGGTACAACAAACAAGGCGGTTTTGTAAAGATGTCAAACATAGTTTGACCAAGTAAACCGGCAAAGACCTAGTCCGGACGAGTTGGGTCCAGATCGAATACGAGTTTGACTGGGCAACCCCACCGTGTCAGGTTTAGTACAGGACGGGTGTAGAAAAGTAGACCTGGTTTCGTTAATGTCAATTAGGTACAGGTTGGAACGGAAAACCCGATCGAGTAGGTGGGTACGGGTCGGGTTCGTGTAGGGTCCACAAAACCAAATCCGGTTTCGTAAGGGTGTTAATCGGGTACGGGATGTAACGGATAACCCGGTCCGGTTGTGAACGGTTGCCAAAGCAATAACAGATATCGTAGAGATATCAATCGGGTATGAATTTGATCAGGTAACGCGGCTGGTTACGGGTCGAAATACCGTCGGGTCTGGGTCTCAAAAACAAGATCTGAATTTGCAGAGCAGTCACCCAGAAACGGGTAAAACCGGCTAATCCAGCCAGGTCCGGGTCGAGTAACGGTTAGGTCGGCTGCAGAAAACAAAAAACAGATTTATACTTTGACAATCAGGTAAGGGTTAAACCGAGAAACCCGGCTGGGTCTGGGTCGGGTTCGAGTTGGGTCTACAAATTAAGATCCGTTTTCGTACAATTGTCAATCTGGTACGGTATTTTAACAAGTAACCCAGTCGGTTCTGAGACAGGTGCCAAAGCGAAACTCGATTTCCTACTTACATCAATCGGGTACGCGTTTGTTCGGGTAACCCGGCAGATTTCGGAGTGGGTCTGGGTCAGGTGCTGAAAATGCAAGACGTGTTTGTAGGGATATCAAGAAGGGATAGGAGTTTGACTGGATAATTCCAGGTCCAAATGTGGTACGGGTCGGGTGCAGAAAACAAGACTCCTTAAGTAAAATTAAGAGAAACGTAAGCCTAAGCGAAAACAATCAACATGTGTTTTGGTGTATGAGAACAAACTCGATTTTTAAGAGCCCGCGTTTGACGCAAGATCTGTGCTCAATACTGGGTCCGGTTTTGAAACTGGGCCCTTGCTCGGGACAGCTTCCGGGTCTGAAGGGAAACCCGGGTTCGGAACAGGGTCGGGTTTGGCTCGGGTTTTGTGTTGACGGGTCGGGGTCGAGATAGTACAAAAATCTAGACTTATTGACATCTCTATTCTCGACATTAAAACAATATAAAAAGGTGGGTCTGTAAACGCGTTTTTACGGAGTTACGACCTTCTTCGGAACGTAATCAGCCTTCAGGTCCTACTGCTGAGCTCCGGCACACAGTGATGCCAACGGATATGCTCGTTCATGGTGTCAATAATATTGAGGAAAGGGTGGTTTGTTTCTGCAAGATTTTAATTGGAGAAATTTTCCACATTATTCTGACTTTAGTTAAAATAAATATTCCAGTGTTATGGGAACATTGGAGAAGCATATTTTTGTTTTATAAATTCGTTACTTAGTAAAAAAATAATCGCCGTTTTACACTGACTTTATTTATGTATTCCAATTTCATGCTACTTTTCTATGACAATCTAGATCGAGAACTTTAGAAGAGCAAAAAAAAATATTAGAATTACTATTAACGTAATACGGAAGTCCCTTTAAGTCGAGCATAACAAACAACAATCAAAATTCGTCCTTAACATTTGCAGTAAGTAAGATTAATAATTTTCCTGATTGTCTACTAGCGCAATGCACATAATATATGTACATACATACGTACATACATACATATCCTCTGTTAGCCTTATCTGCAAGTGTCTTTTATTTAACTGATTGACATTGTTTGATACCACGACGTGCACACACTTTAAACAACGTTATCATTTAAACAAAGATTAAACATTATAAATGATATGACCTCTGCAACAATTAGACTGACCTGCTAAGTCATATTAAACCTTCACTCACCGTTTTATTGAATACAATTACATTGTCTGGGCTCCACTCTGAAATGGCTCTTAAGGCTCTTTCTCTTAAACGCTATTTACACTTTTAGACGGCCTGTGTATCTGCAAGTAAGTGCTCTAAATACTACGACGCTCCGTCTTTCTAATTGGAAACGTGAACGGGTCGGAGGAAAATAACCGTTTTTGACGTAGACGAAAAAAATAGACGAAAATATTATGATGATGACATTTAAATACTGAGATCAACAGGTCAATTTTAATAATCAAGTTAACGGCAGTGATTTAATTAACACTCGCTATCTGGTTATGCAGATTTTATTAGTATCACTAATTCATTTCAAATTATCCAGTTAAATTACTATAATTGCACGGACTGATCTAAATTTGTTACTTACGTTACTTGTATCTCGTTTTGGCACTACATATTTGATGTGAATAGGCTGAAAAATTTAGCCTTGCAAAATTTAAACTGTAGGTTTGTTGTAACATGCCTAATGCGCTTCAAGTCCATTGCGCTGGCCTGCCAGATCACCAGACTTGACTCTTTAGGAATTTTTCTAGGAATATCTTAAACAAAAACTGTACACACTTAATTTTGACATTAAATTAGAAAATTTGAAACCAAAAATTGGGACAGTTTCAGAACAGGCAAAACATTTGCAAGAATGATATTTTGGAAAAAATTAGAAATTAAACAATTCTTTCTAATGTACACTGTAGTACTTACTTATTACATATATTACGAAAATACTATTACTGTTTAGGTTTTCTTCCTTGAGTGTAATAAACAAGATGAGTATCATGAAAATTGGTGAGGTTTGTTCTAGTCTGGTCTTTGCTGTTCACGTTTCACCTGAATTTACTTTGAAAACTTTGTAACGGTATAACCTCAACAGTTACCTCAAGCTCAGAATATTCTTATAATGCTGAACTAGTAGGTTGATCGTGACTGTTCGTAACATACGCTTAGACTCAGAATGCTTTGAAGAATAGAAGTGTAGCTAAAAATTGAATATAAAAAAAAATCGATTTTTAAAGTATTTAATTACAAATTTTAAAAAATACATAGAGGGTGTCACGTACAGATGTCTTGAGAAAAATTAAATCATAGTCTGCACGTCCTCAGCTCTGTAAGGTGGAAAAATTAAAAGAGGCGTGTGTCAAGTTGGAAATAAAAAATAATTTTTAAAAATTTTAGTATTGTTTACAGTTTCTGCGACTTAAAAAATGTACATAAAGTGTTGATTTCCGCGTTGACGCAAATGCTTTGAAGGAAAATTAAATTGTAGTCTCTCCCAAGTTTTCTATAAGGTGGAAAAAAGACAAAATAATTTTCGAAAATTTTTCTGCTGGTTTAGATTTTTTTTATCCAAGGTGTCCACTTTCGAATTTCAACCATTTATAGAGGATGTCTCACATAGATTAGGTCTTTCGAAAATAATCAAATCATTGCCCAAGCCCACCTCTATCATCTGATAAATTACGAAAATCTGAGGCCAGTGGTTGACAAAAAAAACAATTTTTGAACGTATAAAAAATTTGTTTTCGTAGTTTCTGCAGCTTTTGAGAAAAAAATGTATCTAAAGTGTTCACTTTCACTTTAAAAAATTTATAGAGAGTGTTGCATACAATTTTTTTTTAAACTAAATTATAGTTTGCACGCAGCTCCACCAGCTGGCGAAATGATAATAAAGGTCTTACTAGTTGAAAAAAGTAAGTATTTTTAATTTTCGCAGTTTCTGTGGCTTTTGAAAAATGTTTTATTACTTTAAAATTTAAACAATCATAGAAGGCGTCACACACAGATGCCGCGAAGAAAAATCAAATCATAGCTTTTCTCACACTCATTTTTTGAAAATGCCAAAAAAAATTTATTTTTACAACTTCTGAAGCATTTGAAATGTTTTTTGTTGAATGTGTTTACTTCCAAATTTGAAAATTTTATAGAAAACAGATGCGTCGAGAAAGTTTCAGATAACTGTTAAAAAAATTTAAAAAAATTTGCAGCCAGTTATTGAAAATCAATTTTTGAAAATTGAAAAATCTTTAATTTTTACTTCTGTTGCGTTTAAAATTTTTTTGTCAACGGTTTTCACTTCCGATTTTGAAAAATTTATAAAAGACAAATTTCTTAGAAAAATTTCAATTATTTAAAGTAGCAATTTAAAAAAATCGTGCAGCCAGTAGCCAGAAAACTAATTTTTAAAATTTTAATTGTTACGACTTCTGCTGCTTTTGAAACTTGTTTTTGTCGACGGTGTTCACTTCCGAATTAAAAAAATTATAGAAAACAGATGCGTCGAGAAAGTTTCAGCTAACTTAAAAAATTAAAATAAATGTGTAGCCAGTTATAGCAAATTAATTTTTGAAAATTGACAAGTTTTAATTTTTACAACTTTTGCTGCTTTTGAAATTTTTTTGTCAACGGTATTTATTTCCGATTTTGAAAAATTTATAAAAGACAAAATTCTTGGAAAAGTTTCAATTATTTAAAGAAACAATTAAACAAAATCGTTCACACCAGCAACCAGAAAATCTAATTTTTAAAATTTTAATTGTTACGACTTCTGCTACTTTTGAAACTTTTTTTTGTCGACGGTGTTCACAGATGCCTTGAGAAAGCTTCAGTTATCAGTTAAAAAAATAAGAAAAACTATGTAGCCCAGTTATTGAAAATCAATTTTTGAAAATAGAAAAATCTTTATTTTTTACAACTTCTGCTGCGTTTATTTTTTTTTTCGCCAAATGTATTCAATTCCGCAATTTGAAAAATTTATAAAAAACTTAAATTATTCAAATTATTTAGAAAAACAATTTAAAAAAATCGTGTAACAAGTTGTGGAATAATAATTCTTAATATTTTAATTTTCACAACTTCTGCTCCTTTTAACAATTTTTTGGTCAAAGGTGTTCGCATCTGTATTTAAAAAATTTCTAGAACACAGATGCCCTAAGAAAAAGATATTTGTCAAAAAAATTTAAAAAATCTTGTAGCTATCTGTTGAAAAGGTAATTGATAAAAATTTTAAAAAATTTTAATTTTTTCAGCTTTTGCTTTTTTTTGTTGAATTTGAAAAATTGATAGAAAACATACGGTTCAAGAACGCTTTAATTATCTGCTTAAAAATTAAAAAAAATCGTGCGGACAATGTTGTTAAAAATAATTTTTGAATTTTTATTTTTACAACTTTTGCTGTTTTTAACAAATTTTTTGTCAACAATATTTACTTTTGAATTTCAAAAATTCATAGAGAGCGTCGAATACATCTTATCCCGTTCCACGCTCGATGAACTGGATAAATTAAAAAAAAATCGTGTGGTCAGTTAATGAGTTGTGTTTTCATTTTTAATGTTTCTGACAATTGTATAAAAACAATTACATAATGAGTTTAAACTCAAATTTCGAAAATTCAGGACTTCCCACACACACAGACGTGCTGGAAAAATTTTAATCATAGCCTGTCTCCAGTATTGAGTCAGCCGGAAAATAATATTTTAATTTAATTTTCACAGTTTCAACGGATATTGAATATAAATATTCTTGTTCATATCACATTAATTTCATTTCATTTGTTTGGCACTACAGAGCCTTCGTTAATTACTGATACCCACGTGACCTTTGGTCCGCAGTGACTTAGGGAGTTTTAGATTTAGATGTTGAAATCAGTTCAGGATTGGTACTAGTGGTAACTAAAAATTCCCTGTAAGTGTCACTGTCAACACTCAAAGTGAGGTTATGTATGTAAACAAGCAAGCCTCGATAAGTTAACAAACGGCTTGCGAATTTTTGGATAAAAGGCTACCAACAGTGTAAGTTGGGTTGCCTATATTTTGTGGTCACGTGGGTATGGTAATTAATGAATCTTTACATATTTTACCTATTTACGAACTAGTTGTTGAATGGGCGGAAAATTTCAAAAAAATCGGTGCGATCGAATTTGGACACTATTGTTCGGAAATTCAATTTTTCTCGAAGCTTTTCATTATTATTTTTTTATTTATTTTAGCGAAATTCTAATAGTTGATAGAATGAGACAGAAATTTTTCAAAAACCAATAAAATGTGAATTTCCACAAAATCTCAAAATTCATCGAAATAAAAACATTTAAACGCTACAATTAATTCTTTTAGAATTTTCAAATATCCTTGCAGTTACTCAAATTTTAATATTTCGATTTGCATGATTCTGTTGACATATAAGATTTCTTGATAAGATAATTCCACAAATTCGTAAAATTGATACCACATTAGCCACGCTATGCCAGCATCAATAATATCCATAACCGATCAAGATTCACGAAATAGAGATATAAATTCATATCAATTACGTTGATAAATAAGAGCACTTTATTAAAGTGTTACGAAATTATCCCTGAATTGAACAGCACCTCCCCATTTATTCGGTGTATTAGTCAAAAATAAACGCCAATAATGTTACATAATCAATAAATAACGAGGTATTCTTTACATTAGCTTATCGCAGTAATCTCCCTGCATTGTGATGGGAAACCACCCTTAGCCCTTTCATCGACGTGTTCTCTTTGCAGTGTCAATCTGGGGACATTCAGGATTCAGGGTCACGTGTGCCCCCATGCTAGGTGGTACCCCCGACAAGACCACGTGCCTATCATTACTTCTATTCACTAACACTGCAGTCGTATGGAAATTAAAACGTATTAAAGACATATTGAAACTATTCAAATTATTGTAAGGACGCAGTTGTGTGTTGGGTTTCACTTGGTAACATATTTTTTGCTACCATGGTTGGCAATCGATTGAAAATATAAGAAACATTCTGTGTTTCTGGAATGTCCAACTGTAGTCGCTTTAATTATGTCTTTACTTCAATAATTTTCTGTTGTTTTTTTTTATAATAAACTCTTGGCTTTTACTGCGATGCGGAATCAATGGCTGGCCTTTTTTGATAAAATCAGAAAAATAAAAAATATCCTGAACCGGAAGTGAGACATGTTTAATGTTTTTTTAGCAATTTTCTTCAAAATCGCAGTTTTATGCGTAGGGCGACCTAGGATCTGGTACGCCCCCCTATTATTTCTTTATTTCTTTACCAACTTCCATGAATTTTTTGAGAATTATACAGGATGTTGCATGATTTTTAAGTAGGTACAAATTGAAGAAGCGCAGCTTTGAGGTCATTTTAAGTCGTAGAACATGTCTAATGAACATAAGTCCAGAAACGCTGCTTTACGGAGTTACAGACTCCGGAAGTAGCGGCCGTAGCTCAGTGGTAAGCGCGCGGGCTACCAATGCAGCGGACCCGGGTTCGATCCCCGGCCCGGTCGTTCTCCCTCGCAAGGCAACGGGAAACCAGCGAGGTGGATTTTTCCCCAGGTAAACCTCTCTGGAGAAGAAGTGCATGCACTTCCTGTGGTTCGGAGCCCACGTTAAACTGTAGGTCCCCTATGTCTGTCTGTGCAAAATATCTATCGCCGGGCACCAAACACAGACATAGGAGAGAGTTAGCCAACGCCCTGAATAGGGTATGGCACTATAAGAAGAAGACTCCGGAAAATGAAATATACTAATCACGCGTTAATTAATATCTCCGCCACAAATTGAGCTATTTAAGTTATATTTTGTATGGATATTGTAACAATGGTGGTTTGTATTTTTGCTTATTTTCATTTAAATCTCATAATCAGGGCATGGGATACACGACGTATCTCTTAACGTTTTTTGAAGACCCGCTACATCTCCGTCCATGGTACATGGATTGTAACGAAAATAAGTGTAAATGTAACAAATCGAAAATTAAGTATTTACTTAAAATATAAATATAGTATCTCAATTTTTGGCAGAGATATTAATTAAAGCGTGATTAGACAAATCTTTATTTGGGAGGCCGTAACTCCGTAAGGAATCATTTCGAAACCAACGTTTATTAGACATGTTTTACTTAACATGACCTCACCAATGTGCTCTTTAAGTTTGTCCATGAAATCGTGCAACACACTATACAAAGGTATGAAAGCACGAGTTTCGCCAGTTTGTCTATATTTTATTAACTTTCGGTGACAACAGAAATAACTCCTTATATATTTCTGCATTCTTTTACTAAAGATTTGTTTTTGGATATAATGGTACGAAAATACTCTTTTTTTAAGTTTCATTAGTAATGTGGGCCAGCTAGGTCGCCTAACCTAACTCCTTTTAAAGTTAAAATATGAACATGTGGTAAAAACGGTTTGTTATGTTTAACAAAAACGTCCAATACGTCGTCCCTCAGAACAATAAATTGAAAAAATATTGAACCAAATCAAAATGCCGCCATTTAGATCCCCTGATCCAACCCCTTAAATTTAAAATGAAAACAATATAATAAAAAGGTACTGTTTCGTTATTTAAAAGATACACCCAGATAGTATTTAACTTCACAACAAACAACACGCACACAGATTTTCAGTGTATGTTTCTCAAATAAAGAGGATGTCTAAGCCGTGAAGTTGATCGCCCTTCAGATGTATTTTAAACGTTACCTAAATAAAACGAATTATTTTATCCTATAAAAATGTGGACCGGCTACTAACTTATCCCCTTTTGGAATTAAAATTTGAAAATAAAATCAAAATAGCGTAAAACATTATATGGCATTTAACGTAAACCGTTAAACAATAAAACTGATTTGACCTCATAGAAATCTGAGCCAGCTAGGTAACCTGACGGAACTCATTTTGAAATTTGAAAATATCATAACAACGGTATGGTGTATTTAAGAAAAATTCATAAAAGGCGCCTAGGAATTTTTGAAAAATTTGATATTCATTCTTTTTTTTTAATTAAAAAACGCAAATGCCAATCGTTATTAACTTTAAACAGTTTGACGATCTATTCGAACTGGTTTGTTATTATTAGCAAAAAGTTTCAATCATATGAAAAATTAGGGAGAAAAACCAGTTTTTAGTTTCAACAACGCGTTTTCCGGAAGTTACGTGATTTTCCCTACGCCTAGTTCTAATAAAAAAAAATATTTTTTATTTTCTGCGTATTTTTTGATAACTCCATAAATAAAGTTGTTGTAACCATTTGTGATCCGAGGACGTGAGCGCATTAACTATCTTAGCGCATTTACGTAGCCGGAGCGCTCGGCGTACGTAATCAGCGCTTTGGATATGAAGCGGACGGGATGTACCGGCTGGAGATGACTAGATGTAAATTTCAATTACTTCTTGACGCGAGAATATTTAAAACGTAAAAAGTATGGGAAAGTACCAGCGACCTGTTTCGCCCATTTTGTAAAACCTATTTTGCCGATGAATTGTGAACCACCGCATCCTACCCACCCACAGACAGATATTTTTTTTTTAAATGTTTTTTTTGAGTTTTTAGAGTTTTAAAATAAGTATTTCCGTCAAAATCTGGAATTTGAAAATTTTCATGATATTAATATTTTCCTATACTGAAAATATTGAAAAGTAAAAGTATCTAAATTGATGGGTAAAATATTTTAGAGCGCCATGGCATTTTGTGATCAATAGTATATTACACAACGAGTATAGAAAGTGACACTTAACAGACGAGTGAGAAAGTTGCCGCAAGAGGCCGCAGGCCGAGTGCGGAAATTACACGAGTGTATTTGTCACTTTCCAGCGAGTTATGTACAATATTATTTCCACAGCCCAAAAAAAACAATTTCGTAGCTTTGCTGCTACTTTTTGGGTAATAGATCTAACGAAATGTTTGTTGCTGCTTCGACACAGATACCTCTACGCTCTACGGCATATCGTAAGCAACTTGCCAGATACCTCTACAGCACTCCAGCCAATCGCGATGCTTTATAGTGCTCTACCTTTTATTTTATAACGCATAGGTATGAAACCTTTAATTTTCATACCTACTACATTAAATGAATATGGACGCTTTCTTGGGGTCGTGGGAAATTATTATTTTGTAATAAAAATGTTTCCTTATCAAAAATGCGATTTTCTCGACACTGAGTTTAGTACCACTTTAAAATATATACAAATGTGCAAAATGTTCTATCTGAAATAAAAAGTTTAAATTTAGTCAAAAATCATTTGCCAAACCGTCATATATTTCGATACTTTTTATGTTTTTATTCACCTTGTATATAAACGTGTCGCTATTTTATGATTATTCGTTACCTTTACGGATAAATCGATCTTTTGATTAAATATCTAACATCTAAGATTACCTTTTGCCTTTTCTACGACTGTTGATTGATTTGATGTGTAATTCTGGATTAGGTAGTCTGATCTAGATCTCAGCAATGGGAAGTGAGCGGTGTTCGGAATATAAAGAAAGAGCCCCGTAACCAGCATGCATACAATCCTACATACTTCATTCCTTTTGGTAAAAACTTCCTCGCACATGTACGCATGCACTTCTGGTATTTGCCGCTTGTATTTTTTTGTCGCCAAGTCCAGATCGATATGTAACTGGAGCGGTTTTTTATAATTCCGCGAACCCTTTGAAGTGCCGCGTTAAAAATTGCGCGAAATTCCAAATATTACTCGCTTGTTAGTTTGTCGCGATTGTCTTTACCAATGTACCAGAGAGCAGAGAGAGAGTAGCGAGTACAGAAGAAAGACAATTCGCATTTTTATGCGGCAACGTGCACGCACGGCGAAAAAAGATCGAATGACGAATCGGCCGACATGCGATTTTAATTAATCATATTTTTAATTATGCCCAAGTATTTCGCAAAACGCTAAATTGACCTCAGAGATGTTATTGCATCGATGTGTTTAATTAAAAAGTGCGGACAACCTAATTAATTTACTAAGCAAATTTATTTTCAACACCAGCTATATCGTTTGGGTTATTCCGTGAATTTCAAATATCTTGTTCTTTTAAATTTTAACCAGAGTTTAATTAATTTAAATGAGAACTTCAGCAATACCAATTTGTTGTCGATTAGTAGATTATGGAACCACATTTTTTCTCCTCATACTTTTTACTTTTATTTCGTTTATTTTTGAATTTTATAGCTTTGAACTTCAAACTAAGATTTGTTAGCATGCACAAGTCCAACAATTGCAGTAGGGAGTATCAATGCATATTATGAAAAATAATTTGAAAGTAGCTTAACTTAAACGTAAAAAATTGCAATTATGACGATAAAAAATTTTTTTAACTCCAAAATAATATTTCATCATAAACTGCCATAACCGCTCTGAAATTTTTCCCAGTTATGTTAGATATTTTTAATTTTCTATGATTTCAGTATTAGGGAAATACTGATTTCTTGAACATTTTAAAATTTGAGATTTTGACAGAAATATTTTTAACCGACACAATATCATCGACAAAATAAGATTTAAAAAAATCCAAACCGGAAGCAGAAGTTGAGACATATTTTTTGGTCGATTTGTCTACATAAAACGAATTTGGTGTTATCTAAAAACGGAATCTAATAGAAGAACGCAAGACAAAGAAGTCCTAATTTTCTAGCTTCAAAATGGCGGCAATTGGGATATTCTGAAAATTTATAATTTTTAATTTAACACTTTATTACTATAGAAAATTAGCAGACAGATCAGGAACAATTTTTGATCGGAATAGCCCTTGAAACAAACTGTTACTATGTACAAATATTTGCGAAAATACGAAAACTATACATTAAAAAATATTTTCAAAATTTTGAAAAAATAAAATTGGTCAAAAACTGAGCTTGGTTTTGGTTCGGGTCCCAGCTTGGTAATTTCTGTGTGAAGTCTTCTGTAAAGGTTTAAAGATTTTGGTTTTATTTCCTATTTATTACTCAAGCTTGTGTTCAGATTGAGAGTTTGGTATTTTGAAAAATTTATTCGGTTTCAGGTTTCAGTTTGAATGTATTGCCATTTTTCATCACACCAAAATAAGTATAAATCCGTCAAATTGCATTCTCCTTTGCTTAATAAACGGGAGCGACACAGCATTTGTTTAAGCTATTTTGCTTGTGAGTGATAGTAGAATAAGATTCACAACTTAATTTTTAAGTACAGCAATATTTATGAGAATTAATTTTGCCCCTCACATGAAATTATTGACAGGTAAATTTTTTTTTTAACTTTTGGTTAGTTCAATCCCAAAAATTCAAAAAATATATATGTTTAGAAAAAAATTTCACTACAGCCAGGTATATTAAAAATTTATTAATAAACTAAGACACAATGTTGAAGCCGGAAGCGGAAGTTAGGTGTCGTTTTTGGTAGCATTTTTTTTAAACTGAATTTTTCAAATCTTATAGAGAACATTAATGCGTTTTTCTAAATAATCCAGCTTTAAAAAGACGATTGTTTTTTTAAATTTTGACTTTAAAAGCTCGTTATTTAAAAACAAGCGACAAGCATTTTGGGTCCCCGCAAAGGTACGGCGATGTTAATATAAACGATAATTTTGAAAACCATAAAAGCTATTCAGTGAAATATTTTATATAATATTTGAAAATTTCCAATAAAATTTCTTATTATTATTTATTATGCATTTTTTATAAGCTTTCTAGGCTGATAGAACTGAATTTGTCTTAGCGTCCTCTGTCCCGTCCACATTTCAAATTTCACTAAAATCTGACTTTTGGTTTCGGAGGTAGTCTGAAACTAACTCTGCGAAGTGTGTGAATAATTCTATTTCTAAATACTAACCTTTAATTTACATTTATGTTTATTTTTAACAGTTTTTTGCCAACATCTGCGAAGTTTTTGTTGCAAAAACTTAATCTGAAAAAAATAATAATTGACCAATTAATAATGTGGGCCGACTTGGTCCTCTGACCTAATCCCCCTTAAGAATTTAAAGTTTGAAAATAAGATGAAATGGTATGGGATTTAAAAAAAATTTTTGTTGGCGACTTCAATTGAAACAATTCAATTTAACCACATCGAAACGTGGTCTTCTGACCTAATCAATTGGATTTAAAATTAGAAAATGTCATTAAAATGGTAGATATTGTTATGGCGTAGACGCGCCGTTATTTGAGACATACAGCCAGAGCTTCTTCGGTTTAGTTTGTTCACAAAATCTGTCTGTCTTTACTCTAAAAATGCAAGGAGCAATGTCTACTAAATAAACGACAAATAGGCCTCCTAAGCCAAGTTCGACGTTATTTAATCTCATAACAAACCACACAGAACAATTCGAGTAAGTCTGAGTATATTTCTTAAATAATGACGCAATGTCTAAGCCGACCTGACCTTGGATCAGGGACGTGCACCGTAACGAAACCCGAAAAACGGAAAATACCCTAAAATTTTCCAAACCGTAACTTAAACGAAAACCAAAATTGAAAATTTCTTGAACCGTAACTAAAAGCCGCCAGCGTAGTAATTATTTTAAGAATATATCGATATTTTTTCGTTCCGACATTGGTAGATATTATTTAATCTTTGAATTCCTCATGTTCAGTCCTTTTGGTTGACCCTTAGGGTTGTAGCCAAAACAATGTTTTGAGTGTTATTAATGTTTTTCAAACGCGAATGCAGTTTTTGCCGGTTTGACGTCATTCGTATAACATGATATAAATACTTTACCACTAGGATACATTTTTCCTTTTTAAGCCGACAGTGCTCACATTGCTGCGCCTGCGGCTCTGCCACTATCGCTAATAATTACAGGGAGCATAAACAGTAGCATGTCACCATGTATACAACAACAGAAAATATTGATAACCTATTTTTATTTCAAATTTTCACATGTAACCCGCACGGAATTCGAACTCTCGACCGATCTGTGCCTCACAACGATATACATGAATTCTACCACTGAGGCACGGCGTGTATTGATAGTAGATGCTGGAATATAGAACACATACGCCAGCTAAATTTAAATTGCCGGTAAACTACGCTGCATGTTATTCCATGACGATATACTGTATACCGGCAAAATGTTGCCAGCCGGCACCGGCCGGATGATTACCGTAGTATATCGTAGAAAGATAGTGTTTTTAAGTATATCATAAAAAGCCCACGCATGGTCGCAGTCATATAGAATGATTTACTTTTCATGACTTTTTTTAAACAATGTTGTCATGTTTCCAGGATTAGCGTGTTTCTAGGTTATTGTCAAAATAGTGTTTTTTTAATAATTCGAAAAAATTATCTGGGTGTTTCGTGAAAAGGGGAATCCAACAGACTACGACGTACAGGGCGAGCAAAAAAGGTGAAGAACCACGTGACCATTGACTAATTTCAATGTAATGAATTTTATTTTCCAATGTTGCCTGCCGTGCTGATTTCCTTCTGCAATGTCATTGTGTTTCATTGGCGTTCGTGCACTCATTTTGAGCAGCTATTGTAATTTATAAATCAAATATGTTTTTCTACAATAATATTTTGAAATAAATCCTATCTTTCACTTTTTGCTTTATTAAATGTTTTTACAGATTTGTTAAATTGTGTGACGTGCCAAATTCATTTTTTTATGAAAATATGTATTCTGTGCCCTAATTTGTACGTGCAACGTCAATGGTAATTGCCACAACTGTCAGATTTAGTTTCCTGAAACAGGGCGGCCACTTCTGTAGAATGGGTTGCCTATGTTACGTGATCACGTGGTGCTTCACTTTTTTTGCTCGCTCTGTACATTCTGTTCTTTGAAAAGACCCCATCAAGACCTCTACTTTATATTTTTGATTTAGCCCTCCCATACTGCAGCAGGTTTTTTAACAATTTGACAAAAACGAAAATTTTTTTAATGCTGCCAATTTTTCATAACTTCTACATTTTTTTTTAATTAGCTACCATACTTGTTTCCTTATAATTTTGCTGAGAATTTTCTTTGTTTCTCATTGAGAAAAACCAAAAAATACCGGTAATTGTAAGCTAAATTTTTAGTAGCAGTAAACCGTAACCGAAAACGGAAACATTTTTTTTTTCGGTTCGCGTCCATGCTGAAGATGAATGCTGCAATATCTTCCGAAACGTTAATTAAACGAAAAAATTATCAAATCAAAGTGCCATCTAGTACGTCGTTGCAATCTCACGTAAAAATAATATTTATAAAATTTAGCAGTATGGACCCTCGGCCAGTTTAAGTAAGCCAGGCTTCTTCTTAAATAAAATTTTAAACGAATGCATTATTTTTGTTGAAAAAAAAACGCCTATATATAAGTTATGTAAAATTTCCACAAAAAGTAGTTATTAACATAAACAAGGGTGCCTTGGTGCTCGTATTCGAATTCTTTTCTCTTGAAGCTGTTTTAGCTAAAGCTCTTAACGGTACGCGCATTCTTTTATATTGCGTATTTTTTTGTAATCTTTTTATATCAATAGATGTAAAGAATATTTTTAACACATGCTTCTTTTTTTTGATTAATCAAAAAAAATCGGACAATGGAATGCTAATAATTAGGATCTGTATAGCAAGTACCGCCATTGTCTAGTGAGTACATCAAGAGCAGAATGAAATGATCTAGCGGCTTGTTTCAGCTCAGCAGGACTTCATTCAACCGGTGTAAACTAATAAAGAAATTAGTTATGGACTTTGTAATACGGTAGCTGAATTATAATGCATTTTGTTGTTGATTTTCGTTTCTGTATAGCTAATTCATCTCAGTCTATCTTAAAGGAATCCCTGTCCTTTCCTCCGTTCATTTCGTACGGCGAAGAAAGCCACGTTATTCATTTATATATAAGTTCTCATAGTTGGTTGAACTTATTACTTATTATAAGGTAGCAGCTTTCTGGTGGTATGTTAATTTTAACTGAAACGAATTAATACGATTTTTTGCTCTCCTAAATACGTCAAAACGCGGACGCGCTCTCAACTCGAGCTTTAATTAATCCCATGTGTTTGTGTGTGTGTGTGTGCGTGTACGTTCTTGTTTTGCTCGTTACGCTTCAAAAGAATTTTATTGCAAACCAGTCAGATTTCTTCGCGATGTAAAAATCAGAAAAAAGCGGATGCCCGGCACGATTAGTTTTCGGCAGACTTCACGCTCGAACATAAAGCTCGGAGGCTCCATTCATATTAGCTTCTAATCCCCCTGTCTCGAATAAAGGGATGTAGCATTTACTCTCAGATAATCCTACTGTAGCACATGTGCCGGGGAAAAAGAGCGTCCCCTTTGAATGTCCTTGTTTTCGGGATAGATGCAGAACGGTAGGCAGACATTTGTAAATAATGTTATTCCGGTACACTGGACAACATTGGTTGTTTGTGAACTTTTGTGAAACGGGAACGTAAGGAGGAAAACACGACCATGAATAGAATTTTAAAACTGTATTATGGTAAAGTTTGAGGTCTGCGAAAAGAATTAATATTATAGTTTATAAATTAAATTTAAGTAATTTAAGCTAAAACTACCAGAGCTCGTGGGATACGCTCCCCGATGCTTTGTGGCTAACTTCCGCTAAGTCGGTGGCCGTGAAAAAATAACGAAAAACCTTTAAAAAACCATAAAGAAGCTAGGAGAACGGTACCAAAAAAAAATTAAAAGGAAACTCTCCCCTCCCCGTAAAATCTTCAAGAAAACCATACTCAAAAAACCGTACCGTATTCGCAGAAAGATTCCTTAGAAAAAGCGGGAATAAATTAAATACGCCCTTATTCATAGATGTAATAATATAATTGATACATTAACCCGCAAACATAATAAACATCTAAGCTGTTTCGAGATGTAGGACACGTACTAAATTTGCAGTAGACACTTTTTAATACTAAGCGGAACCAAGTGGAGCTTTCAATATTTAGTCAATAATCTGGTATGTACTTGTTGCTGTCAGCGCGATAAATACACGTTTCCGACCCGTTAGAATTAAAGTAAGCCATAAATAGCTCAATTATACCAACAGAAGTGACAGTAACATAAAATTTTGCTGAAAACAATCGACAAACTGTGCCGGCATGCAAGGGTTCGCCGTTGCGTTATAGCTGTAAATTTTTCCGAAATGCAAGATTTAGTTGTCTTGTTATTGTGAGACAGTTACGGATTTAATATATAGATTAACTGTATCAAAATGGAACCCTTCTATTGAACATGTGTTTGAATTATTCTGGTATCAAATAAAATGAATAAAACTCTTCGCCTGCACGCTCTCATGTTTTAAAGGTGTTTTATATCAATGTTTTAGCCCCAACAGTTATAAAATAGATGCGAATACTATCAACAGCAGTTCCTCAATAAGCACAACTCAGCATATTCGGCGGCGCAGTTAAATAATTTTTTCCCTCCTTCGAATAAAGGCAAAAACTCGATTTTTGATGCGTTTTGGCAGAAAACAGGGTTTTTCGGAATTAAAGTATATTAACAATCAGGAAACAAAATTCGGGTTGCCAAAAACCACGAAGGGGAGAGGGATTAGCTCCCTAAAACATTACTACTCTATAGTAGTTAAAAATTCAGCAGTGTTAAGTCGGGTGATCATGCCGTCCATTTTCATTTTCCTTATTTTAGGGATATTTATTCGAAATTAACAAACATTTAAAAACTGTACCTTTAATGAATTATCAAATTGAGTCCTGATTGAAATTCGCTCTTATTTAAGTTCTTGGATAGAAATCAAGTCAGCTGCAGACATAGATAACCAAGATCAAGTAATATTTAAATTGTTTTGAATTTCGTAAACACAGAATTGGCGCAGTCGGTAGGATTGTCGAAAGCAACAAAAATCGCTTTCGCTGTTTGTGTTTCAACACTCAATCGACAATTCAACAACACCAGCTGTTTAATTTTAATCCTGTCTCTGATAATGACATGTAAGCACTTCGAAATACGTATAAGACTAAAATAAGTACTTGAAGTTATTAATTATTTTATCTATCATATATATTGAGAAATTGTTACACAACCAATTTTATTACCTGACAATATTAGAAAAAAATTCCTATGTCAGTATTCGAAAAACAATTTTATAGCATTTAATTTGTATAAGACCCTATAGTTGTCAGAAATTAAGCAGTGTAAAACATATCTGCTACATATAACGTTTCAACATCTATATAATAAAAGCCTACGTAAGCCGCCGACCTTTTCATCACGAATTCCCTTCTGCCTGCGCTCACGCTGAGTCTAAACTTGGTCGCCATCTCAGGCTTGCGTGCAGCTGTGAGATGGAAGGAATCAATTTCAGTTTGTTTATCATTAACATAACTTGTCCCAAAGAGCTTGAGTAACAACTACTGCGTGTACATCATACTACCTTAGTTTTAAGATGAACTAGCTGAATCCCAAAACTTGTTTTACTTTCCCATAATTATTGTAGTATTTAAAATATGAAAATTTACAAAATTTTTAAGTATTAAATATTTAAAAAATTTTTAAACTTTAAATAATTTAAAATCGATTTCATTATTTGGTTATTGTTTTTATTTTGGTTATTATCTAAGTAAACTGTAAACAAACAAAAGGAAACCTCTTACAGTTGCTTTTTCAATGGAAGATAGTTCCTTTTGTCATTTACCGTGTTTATACCGATTTTGAAGCCGATATTCGTACAGTTTTTAATATCGAAAATTTGTTGAAGGGGGATACTAGGGAGAGCGCGCTTGAGCAGATCAGCTATTCAACATACGTAAAATAATTATTTATGGTTCTTTTTGAAGCTTCCCTAATTTGACATAAAGCACCCTACCTCTCCCCCCTTTTTTGGCGAACCAACCTCATTTTATCGCCCTGTCATCCTACTGCAATTAGCAATCGTTGGTTCAAATTTGGTTCTGCTGCGTTAAGGCGTCTAGACTGTAAATTGTATCAGACACACAGACATACAGAGACCTCTGCAGCGTCCGCTGTCTCCCAACCTGCTTATTAGTCAAAATTTTTAGGTAAAAAATGTTCGCCATTAAAGTACCTTTTTTGGGCATAACTTATATATCTTCCAGTGAGCCCATTTGCTCCAAATCCAACCTGACGATCACAATACCTTCCTCTATAGCTATACTTCGTATAGCGAGGAAGGTAACAACAAACATAGATTAATCCCTTCCCACTAGGTATAATAGTCATTTTTAGTGCGATGTTGAGTGGTTATGCTCTAGCTCGCACGTGGTTAAAGCCCCCTGGGCGCCTCAATTTTATTACTGTTTACTTACTGTCCCAGAAATAGTACATTATTAGATAAAATACAATTTCAATTTATTGTTATTTTCTCTAAACTACCACATAATTTGCTGTTGATTAGATTTTAATTAGAATGCAATTAAATAAAATGTCATTGTGTCTTATAAAATTTGCAATATTTAGCAGCAAACAAAAATTGAAAAATGCAGCACCCAAAAGTAACTAAATACCAGATATGTATTTCGACAGTAAAGCTATCATCATCAGTGGTAAACTGACACAAAAAACAAAATTCTTGTACCACAAAAGGTATAATATTATTGTGGTAGTTATAATTTATAAAAAAAGAAATTTGTGTCAAGTTTTGTTATAAGTTTACAGAAAATTATAGGTTTCGTGTTTTGGGTCACCTTTATTTGATAAACAATGCGATGTAGTTCTAGTTGTAAATGCTTGTTTTCTTCTTGTATAATTATCGTTGCCTACAAAAATATTTCTCAAGCCTTAACCTTCACATATTGTATAAGATGCAATTGTTCTTTTTATTTGTATAAATATGTAATGCTTTGTTGTGTGTGTGTTACCAGCGATAATGTTGTAACTTGTAAGCAATGAATTATTTTACTTTCTTCTAATGTAAATAAATATGCAAACAATGGCAACTATTTTAAATTTTGATCAAAAGTAAGTTTGTGGATTTATCATAAAAATACATACCAGTATAATTAGCTTGTGGGAAGTTGACAAAAAATATAACACATTTCCGTTCAACAAGCTGCCTGTTCCTGTTTATGACAGTTCCATATAAACCAATATATGAGTTTTAAAATTACCCTCTTAGTGTCACAATTTTTTAAATAGTTTTAATTTAGAAATACGATCTGCGGGTAATTAGGCCGCCACTTTTACAGCAGAACCAGAAAATATAAGACACAAACTGAATAAATTTACATTAATTATTTTTAATTCCCTGTTCGATCTGCATTTTACGTTATTTGCAGGTAAGTATATCAAATTGTTTCGTCCAATGATAGCAAAATTAATTGAATTCAAGATGTAAGATTAGATTTATTTGGATTACTTCTATTACTCATAGTGTCTTAAAGTCATTCTCACGCACGTCTTCGTTATTTTGTCATTCTTAACGTAATCCAGTCATTAAAGAGTTTTGTAACATTGATTTATGTGGTACGTCTTGAAAAATACATGTGGATGTCATTGAATTTATAAAAATTATGCAGTTTAATTTATTGTAGGAAGTTTTGTAATATAATTAACAATCGATGTAGAATTTTTTTTTTAATTTCAAATTTTATAAAGAAAACAATTAAATTTCGTAAATGAACATACAAAAAAATTAGCACAAGTAGGTGTATCAAAATTAAATATGCAGGATAATATCAAAACTTTGAGTTAAAAAATCGGTAGAAAAAAAAAGCAAAACAGGTCGCTGGTACTTTCCCATACTTTTTTTTACATTTTAAATAGTTGCGCATCAAGAAGTGATTGAAATTTACATCTAGTATACTCCAGCCGGTACAAGCCGCTCGCTCCAAACACAAGGCGTTGTTTACAAACGGCGCGCGCGCCGACTACTCGAAATGGTTATAAGAACTTTATTTATAGAGTTACAAACAAACAAAAACTTGCAACAAATAAAAAATATTTTTTTATTAGAGCTAATTGATAGGCAAAGTTAAAAAATCACATAATTGTCGAAAACAGCGTTGTTGATGTTAAAACATATAAAATTTTGTTTTAATTCCTGGAGGACGTCAGCGTAAAATTTAGGAGATTAGTAAACAACAAATTTGTAGTTGATTGCAAGCTTTATTGGCTCAGAAAAAATTGTCTTGGCAGTTTTTGAAGAGTAATTTTATTAAAATGTCCAAAATTTTGAGAAGCATATATTTCACATTTCCAAAAATATTTTTATATTACATAAAAACATTTTGGATTTTATCGCTCTGAATGTGTTTGTTTTTGGAGAACCATAGTTCAACGTACGTCACAGGATGTTACTAGCAACTAGCGCATACTTGTACTTTTGGAAACGCTAATTTTATAGTAAGTTTATTGAAAGCCATATAATTCTGCACGTGAAAGACGGGTGTTGTATTGTTAAAACGCTGTTTAATTTTTCAAGGACTTCTTCAGCAATAGCATCTAGCGCATTTTAGAGAGTTTTGTTTGCGTTTTCCGTTTATTTTCAATTCTTTCCGAGTGCACGTTATCTGTTCAGAGGTTTCATTGGCTGTACAATTATTGAAGAGTTGTAAAACTGTGGATCTCATATAATGTGCGATGTCATTGCAAGTTGTAGATCCCTACTCTGCAGAAGATAGGTGTTATTTTCTGGCTTCGATGTTAAGCCTTAGCAGCAGAAATAGGCCGTCGTTAAATAAATTATTGCAAATAAACTTAAAATTTATAGACGTTTACCTGCTAATCAGAGTGAGGTCTTAGAAAAATTTAAGAGCCGCATGTTGAGGTTGAGCAGAATACAGAATAAATTCGTAAAATTTGAAAATGTCTGTATAAAATAGTGATAAGCATAATCGAATGATTTTCATAATCGATTCATTCATTCGCATAAAATTGCATCGGATGTTTCTATGTGGTAAACAATAGTAAAAACGCTCTCTACTAGCTGTTTGAATCCTCCTATTACGAAATTTTCGTTTTCAACATCGTTCCTCGAGCCGCTCGGCAAAAGACCGTAAATCTTTGGCTTTGAATAGTATTTGTATTAATTTCACCACATTTCATCGGTACTTCCTACATGTTCTTTGAGTAATATTTTTATAAACCGCGAAAGTAGATACATTTTTCTGTTGATTAAATTCCATTCTTTAAATGAGATCAGGGACAACGCAGTATCCGATTATTAACAGTTATATAAATAATCAATTCTTATTTTTTTAACAAGTGTATCACTTGTTTTTATCAACAGTAATACAGTGTTTCTTTATATTTTTATTGTTTATACTTTTGAAAGCAATATTAAAATTTTTAAATGCGACCCTGCGCTAAAATTAGCACTAGAAATAAAGCAGTGGTGGAAACTGCCGTATTTGCTTTTCCTAATCTCAGTAATATCTAATGCTCATATCTCTGCGCTTGCGCGGCGAAGCAAGCCACCGAGGCCGTATTTATGAATTCGCATTCCGGATATTCTGTCTCCATTAGTATGTTCGCATCATAATACCACGACTGGTGGTGTTTTCGTATCATGTATTTTCATCAGGCAGTTTCAGTTGGCTACTGCAAGGGGTATTGCTTTCAACACCCACTTCCGAAATGTACAGCACAGAAAAATTTTAAAATTGTAAAATCTTTCGAATGATTTTCTGTAACCTCGCGAGATATCTTGAGATATGTCAATAAACGATAAATTCCTTTATTTTTATTCGGAATATTTTATCACTAGCATAAAACTACGAGACAACGAGAAAAATGCATAAATATATGCAGTAAAATATGCATTTGTTGTGATGTAAACACGTATCGTATAAATATGCATTCATATGCTAAATAATTTAAGTTTATACTGATTTGAAAAATATAAACACAAAAAATAAAAGGTGATAATTACTGTACACTGAAAAAAACACTGTGTATAATATAGTTCTAATGCATGATATAGATCTACAAAAGTCATGCAACTTTTATCTGATTTTTTTTCTTTTTATAGTATCGGATTATATAAATATGCTCAGATAATTGGTGCACCCTGTACCTTGCTACTATTGCCCCCTGATTGTAAAAATACATTTTTGAATAATAACTTGATTGATTTTTTTCATGCTTAAGTAAGCATTTCCGTTAACTGATATAAGAATATATACATATAGTCGCATAGAGAATAAAGTTACATTGACTGAAAAAAAAATATGTATGTTGCTGTTAAAACTTTTGAAGATAACGTCATATAAAAAAAAATCGAAAGCAATCTACAAATAACGATATTGTACGGAAGTGGGGCGTAAGATCATATTACACATTCATAATTATCTTTTTTTAATTTTCTCATGAATATTACGAATTTCTATACTTTTGCCGGACCCTGTATGAAAGAAATGTTTTGCGGACATACTAATAGGTTTTTTGAACTTCCACAACAAAAGGTGCAGAAATTCAACTGAAACTGGGTCAGATCGGATTTCAGTTTAGGTGAGGTCGACTGCATAAAGCATGTCTATAGAAATGCATCTGAATGCAGCAACATCATCGGCTGGTTATTCTTCTTATAATACTTTTACTTATAAAAAATAAATTTTGAAATTGCAGATTTTATCTTATTTGAAATTTAGGCTATTTTCCAATTTGAGGCCGTAGTTTTCGTCTTTGAACTTATTAAAAGTATTATTTTTGTTTAACATTTGAGGTTTACAATTTAAGTGTTATACTTCAAGCTTCACTCTCTAGCATTTTCAAAATTTCAATATTTTTCGATCTTTATTATGATTTTTAGCAAAATTGAACTTGCTCTAGTTTTTTTCTTAAATATTTTAACCACCGCTACCACCACTACTAACCGGCAATGCAGCAAAAACAAAATTGACACAAACTATAATTGTATAAGCCAATAGTGAGAAAATAAAAATAAGTAAATATATATAGGGTGTTCCATTGAATAAAATTCTTTTTATGATGCTACAAACAGATATCTAAGTATAACTTTTGTCTAAAACGTTTTAATTTAAAATCGATATTAAGGCTATAAAAATAATACGTATCAAATGGGCACCCTGTATACAGGTTTTAACAATTTTCGAAGCAATAATAATTTCAAGGTTTATAAAATTAAGCAAAAACTGGTCATTATTACTTTCCCATACTTTCAGTATTGAGATTTTGACGGAAATACGTGTTTTGGACCTCCAGCAACCTAAACAAGTGGTTAAAAAAAATGGTATGTGGGTGCGTGAATAGGTGGTACGTGTGGTGCATCATAACTCCCGAGCGGATGGTCCAGTTTTGATGAGTTTTGGTATGGAAGTTAAACATGTTTTTTTGGTACCGTTTCTTCCGGAAAACGACTTCTTTTAATATTACAAGGGAATCTGATAGAAGACCTTAGGGAAAATCCAACGCTTTTTTGTCGAATTTTCCAGCTTCAAACTGGCGGGTGCTGTGATTTAAAAAAATTATTTTAATGCCTTATTATTCAAAAACGAGTTAACAGATAGAAAATTTCGTAACGTAGTAGCTTTAGTAAAACGCAATGTTACCATATATATATGAATTTTTGTACAATTGAAAACTGATATGTTAAAATAATTTTTAATTTTTGAAAATTTCAAATATTATTCAAAAAATGACAATAGGATTTTTGTAAATTTCATAAGTTTGTAGACTAAAGATAACCTACAATTTGATTCGTCTCCCAGTCAGCTAATATCTCTGCGGCCGCTGCTAGGAATTATACGCAGAAGCAGAAAACTATAGTTTTCTTGGGAAATGCGGAAAACGTCATTGGTTTCTGTCTAGTCAATTGTGACGTTTACGGATTATTAAAAGCAGTAACTGAACATAGTACCCTTGTAAAGTAGAAATAATGCCCCGGTGAGGCATTTTCCGAAGAATAAACCATTTAAAAAACGCAGCAAATGCTAAAAATTGCAAAAATTTTTAAACGACCATGATGTTTACTGCTAACGCGATTAATTTGGCAGGATTTTATTGACGTTAAATTAAATGTATGTTTGAAAAAATATAACATTTCACAGTTTATAACCTAACGTACAACTACAAAAACGGCATTTTCCTTGTTTTACATTAAAATCTGACTGCAATCGTGCTACGGCCGGTTTTTCGTAAATTTCCTTTATATTTTCTCCAGTTGGAGTTTATGTAGGACATTTTGTAAGTTTGTGACATTTTTTTAACGTACGTATTCAACCGCTTGGGTAAGTGTTTCAAGTTTTTTGTTCTACTAAAACCAATAGTTTTCTCCGCTTTTCCACATACGAAAAC
This sequence comes from Ctenicera cuprea, assembly GCA_958336395.1. Lineage (NCBI taxonomy): Eukaryota > Metazoa > Arthropoda > Insecta > Coleoptera > Elateridae > Ctenicera > Ctenicera cuprea. The sequence goes on along the minus strand of OY284486.1, from coordinate 83,716,085 downwards.
ATGAAGATCTAATCGAATTACACAACTTTAATAACAATTTCACACAAAAAACTTTAGTTATGACGAAAAATATGAATATTAACGTTCTGCGGCTTCAGCAAATAATTCCCATAATGTTCCAAAAAGTTTTTTTTCCAAATATTTTGGTCTATGCCGCTTTATGTTTCGAATCAGAATTTACAATTTTGGCCAGCTTTAACTTTGATCATCATTAATTTTAATTACTACACTTCTTTTCACCCCAACGTACGTCCCAACGTAAACCTCTCAACATTAGAAGCTAATACAAGTATTATTACCCATATTTTCATCTTTCCCATAGAATACAAAACTTTGTTTGTGTATTTCCAGCCGTATTCAGAAAGGCATGACAATATTTGGTTGACATTTTGGGCGGATTGACCAGACACAATGCGGATGTCAGCAGACGTTCAAAGCTACTTTTACACGCCGCCTGCTCTCAAAAGGATACCCTTTTTTCCCGAACGTGAATTAGGTACATTTGTAGTACCTACGAGTCTATAAAAGTGAACAGTTGCCAATGTTCGAAATTTCTATAGGAAGAGGTTTTCGAGCTTGCAACGCCATATTTGGAAATATCACAGTTGAATACTTTCGAGTGACTAATCCGTGTAATATTATACGACATTAGAATGATATTAATCGGAGACATTTGTTTATGTCACTCATAATGAGCTTTAATGACAGAGATTGCCAAAAATTATTATTTATGCAATATAAACGTCATGAAAAAAAATTGTTCGAATATTCACCAGGTTTGATGATTCTTATTTATTGGAATCTGCTGGAAGTAACCAACTAAATGAAAGAAACAAAGAAATGTTTCAGGTTTAATCATTAAATATTTTGAAATTTAACGTTCAAAATAATTTAGGTGAAAACTTAGATTGTTGCAATTTTTTTATTGCCGGATAGAAAAAACAAACATGATCAAATAAAATGTGAGAGATTTTAAAGCCGAAATTTTCAGTATTCGATAGCTTTTATAATAAATTATTATTTCTAGGTCGTGAAATTGAATATCAACTCCAATCGAGTCGTCGCGTCGTTAGTACCTATGTAAGTAAAATAAGTATAATTTGATATTTAAAAATAACATTCCCGAAATTTGTTCTAGAATTTGTGTACCTTAAAATTTCATGTAAGCGTAGTTCCAACTGTGCGTTCCCGTTATAACAATATAATTATAGGCACAAAACTGTCATTTTTTTATAATCACCGGCGGTTACTCAAAATCATAAGCGGTTTTCGGTAATATAAGGTTCGGTCGGTTTTTGTAACCTAATGATTATGACCGGCTATCAGTTATTGGTTATGACCGCTTGTCGGTTCTGACGGTTTATCAGTTTTGACCTGTTATCGTTCATTACCAGTTATAGGTTATGACCAGTGTTAGGTTAAAACCGGATGGGTAAAATCAATTTCAAACTGCGACCAGTTGAATATAAATAGTTATCGAATTATGCGCAGCTGCTGCATGACTTTTCTGATAACTGTTACGGAATTTGGGCTTTGAAGTTGGACTATCACCTCAGTAATCAAGCCAAATGATCTAATGGACAGATTCAATTAGTTATAAGTATATAGAATAAAACATAGTTTAAGTTACTCTAAAGCCATTACATATTTTGTAAGATAAAGGAAAGTCTTCATTGGAAGCAATTCCTGCAAGTCATTGTAGTACATTTAATACTATTCTAGCTATACAAATTACTTATTGTCCAAAAATTGGACAGATTGTAAACAAAGAGGAGTAATAATAAAAAAAAAACCTCAGTAATCTAAATATGGATACATTTTTTCAGTATATTGTTGCAATTACTTTCTTAATGTTGTTATAATTAGGAAATGTCATTATTCTTATTTATCCAAAAAGTTAAAAAAAAATATTTCAATTTAAATGATTTCGATGAATATGAACAGAACATTAGTTATCCGTTCATCATTACCGATTGCGACTAATAATTGATCAAGACTGATAAATCATAATAATTACCGATCTATGACAGTAGGTGACGACGGTCCATCGGCCACTAAGGGCAATCAGTATCGACGGGCAATCTGTTACGACCGGTAACCGATAATCGGTTATAACTTATGACCGGTAATCGGTAATGACCAATAACCGGTCGAACTGGTAAAACCTGCGTTGTTCAATAACCGGTCATTACCCACAATCTGTCATGACCAATTGGCCGATTTTTGACACATAGAAAAATAATATTTTATTAGCACTCATAACCCGTTAGTCGATATTCGCTGACAGGGCAATCGGCCATAACGGCTATCAATGATGTCGGGCAATCGGTCACGACGGATAATCGATTATGACTTCAGTCAGAAAACACAGCCAACCGATGACCAATAACCGGTCGAGCTGGTAAAATCCACGGTTTTTGTCAAATTGAATACCACAGTTTTCACCAGCGCACATAACCGGTTAACCGATAATCTCTGACAGAGCAATCGTTAAACGAGCAATTGGTCACTATGGGTCATCGACCATCACGGGCAAATCGCTCACACAAGCAGTCGGTTACGATCTATAGCCGATAATAGGTATGTGTTATAAACCGTAATCGGTCATGAATAATAAGCGCTCGATCTTTAAAAACCTGCTGATTTTAATAACCGGTCATGACTGATAATCAGTGATGACTGATTGACCGATTTTCACCACGGGTCATGACAGGTAATCGACCATGACTGGCAATCGGTCATCACGGGAAATTGGTCATGACAGCCAGTAGTCATCATGACTAATAATCGCTCAAGCGTTAAAAACCTGCTGATTTTAATAAGCGGCCATGACTGATAATCAGTGATGACTGATTGACCGATTTACACCACGGGTCATGACAGGTAATCGACCATGACTGGCAATCGGTCATCACGGGAAATTGGTCATGACAGCCAGTAATCATCATGACTAATAATCGCTCAAGCGTTAATAACCTGCTGATTTTAATAAGCGGCCATGACTGATAATCAGTGAAGACTGATTGATCGATTTTCACCACGGGTCATCGGTCATGACAGGTAATCGATCATGACTGGTAATCGGTCAGTAAGGGTCATCGGTCATGACAGGCAATCGATTATGATGGTCAATCGGTCACTACGGGCATCGGCCATGACGGTCAATTGGTCATGACGGGCAAATGATCGGCAATCGCTCACAACGGCCAAGCGGTTACGACCGATAGCCAATAATAGTTATGTGTTACGACCGGTAATCGGTCATGACTAATAAGCGCCCGAGCTATTAAAACCTGCGGATTTCAATAACCGGTATGACTGATAATAATCAGTCTAGACTGATTGACCAGTTTTTGATAAATTGAGAACTTTCACCAGTGCTCATAACCGGTAAGCCGATTAACCGATAACTCAGTTAAATTATGATTCATACAGGGTGCTAATAAAGTATGAATGGAAAATTATTGCACTTCTGCAACCGCCACATTTGATATTTATTTTTTTGAACGTATTTTCTCTATTTTAATATACTTTCCCATTTTTGAATTTTATTTGACGTTCGGCATACATGAGGAAACGAATGTATGTACACACAGTCAGATATTTATCAAAAAAAAATTTTTCTTGATACTACGTGCTTTAAAACGTGTTATTGCGTTAAAGTTGAAATTGGAAAATTTTCATGAATAAATACCTTCCTATACTTCAATAGCAGAAAGCGAAAACGAATAGAAACCAAAAATACACAGCTTCGTATATGAAAAAATCGCTTATATTGGCAAATTATTAATGCCGGCGAAAGCAACAGCGCAGCGCTCATAATCGAGAAAGCTCACCTTCACACAAAACGTACCCACCACCGAGCATATGTCCTGCACTCTTTAACAAAACTAGCTTAGGTAAGCAGAGTGCAAGCAACCCCGTCCATACAACTTTATCCGGAAGCTCCTGGGAACACCCACTCTGTTAACAAAACAGGACTAAAAAATCGCACACACAATTCCACGAGAATGTCATCTGATACTCGAGCAAGAAGTGTATTCATTCCCATTCAGGAGCGGGATTTGCCCGCCTTCTCCTCTTTACAAAACGCTTTTTTGTGCACTAAAAACCGTTATGTTACCTTTAACATACGTCCAAGCCGATTGTACTTAACGTGTAATTTTTACTGATTGCTATAATTTTGCGATTTGTACCAAGATATTTTAATTTTTGGCGCGTGCCAAACGTATTAAAACCGATGTGTGTCTGTCGACTGACGCCGACTTTTAAATTTTACCTATAATTTTGAACCTTTTGTCTGCTTACGTGCAGTTTTCGCAAAAATTGCAATGCCAAATGCAGGTAAATTGACGTTTGCTTTCTTAGGATATTTATTTTAATTATAACGTTGTAATTAAAATTACCGTAAACCGGAAATTGGCTTTTAAAACATGTCCTGTTATAAGTATAACTCAAAAATAACGTTTGCAATTGCATATGAGATGCACAGTTAATTTATTCAATATACCTATAATTATTTTATTACAATGTATAAGTTTCTCTGAAATAAATTGTTGCTTTAAGTAGGTATCGATTTTCAAAGTTATATATTTTGGCATTTGTAATTTTTTAACATCACTTAAAAAGTTTTACAAATATAGAAATTCACTGTTATCGATTACCAAAGCACGGATTTCTATGCATTTACATATTTTTTTGCTTGCTTATTGTAGGTGATTTTTGCATTTTGCAGGATTTTACATAAACTAGTATCACTTACATCTTGCATACGAATGCATATTTGAACAATATGTACATATTTCAGAATAAATCATCACTTTTGTGATGATAAACGTAAATTAGATATACTAAAAGATTTTGAAATTCACAAACATTTAAAAACTGTACCGTCACCAAGTTCTATTGTTGCTATAACAATACTAAATGTTCTCATTTTAATATAACCTTTGATAATGGCATGTAAACATGTTGCAATACGTATAGGTTAAAATAAGTAAATACTGTTGAAGTAAAGAATATTTTATTTATACTCAATTACTGATTTTAAGTTTATTTACAATAATTGTACACGCAATCCTAGCTTTGAACAAAGAAGCGTTTACTCGGAAAGAATCAGGAAGCAATAGAAATCTCCCTAAATTGTTCTAGATGCTATTGCTAAAAAAATCCGTGGCGGGTTTTTCCTGTGATAAGCAAACTAAACAAAGTTGTATATCGACTAACTGTAAAATTAGCGTAGAAGAGCATCCGAAGCATAAGTACTCGCAAGTAACATTCTACGACATTGAACGATGCAAATACAAACACATTTTGATCAACACACGGCCAAATTCTGCACCAGCTAATCGAGAAAAATATTATTTCAATTTTCATTAGCAATATCAAATGCAAACATTCAAATACTACCTACTGAGTATAATCTAATTTAATTTATGGCGTATCTCAACTACGTAATTCTCTTTTTATGAAATTTATAAATGAAGTATTTTGCTATTTGAGTCCCATATTCAGTGCATATTTTGACTTTTTACGTGCATACTTTTCTTGCATTTTTGAGCTCTTTTAGTGCATATAAATCCGGCCCTTAGTGATGTGCAATTTGACTATTTTCACTCTTTTACTGGAAACTTAGGCAACTAATCAGTGCGAGAAGGAAAAAATAGACAACTATATTGTTGCTGTAATTCTATTTGTTAAATTCGGATCCCTTCGACATACCTTAACTAGAGGGGAATATGGCTGCAGCTGAGATAATACCACTTAGATCACGCGCGACGGGTACTATTTTTTTAAGTTGATCAAAAAGAAGCGTGGGGCATGCCCTATATTGTGTTCGGGTAGTTCTTCTTAATAACGAGCTGGTACTATGAAAGCAGCAGTTTGTTATTGTAATTTAAGCTCTTTATTGGGGCCAAGTTGTGTTTCTGATATTAATTCTTAGCTTATCTATTGTTAAACAAAAGCGTAACATCGTCTACACTCGGTAAACAAAATCAAATCTGTTCATTCCGTTTCATAGCTGCACGTAAACCTGAGATGGGCGTATTTATTTTACAAATTTATGAGCAAAGATGGCTTGTGATGCAATTTTTCAATATTTATTGTCCAATTATTGCTTTTACTTTTACCTATTTTAAGGAATGTTTTATATTATAGTTAAATTTTACATAAGTGTGTATTGGAAGTGTCTATGTTATCGACTGTTTATTTACTTTCACTGGCTTACGTCGACCGCTTTGTTCGAATTGCGGGAGAAGTGCTATGCTTCTTCTCACCTCCAAGTCCGGCTTGTAAATGACGGCTAGTTGGTCTGCGTTCAAACTTCCACTAATCCAAATAAACAGCGGAAGGCAAATTTTTTTCTTTGCATCGAAAACTGCACTGGTTCGCCGTACAAAGAAGTATGCGCCTTATATAATGGACGCGCAAAGATGTGGTTTGTAGTAGCGGGGGCCCCTCACCACTAACAGTTGAGGCAGTGTACAGTGTACAGATGCTTTCAATAAAAGTATTATTTTCAGAATAGTGACCAGTTTTCGAGAACAATTTTATTTTTAATTTTTAAAATTTATACAGGGTGGCAGAGAGACAGTAGAGAAAAATCCAAAATATAGCCAGCTTAAGTTTTATTAGTTAAAAAGTTTTGTAAAAAAAATTCATTGATATAATACGAATATTCTACACTTCCAGAGCTTTCTATTTATCTGAAGTTGCTGTGTAAATTTACTATAGATTTAGGAAAAACTAAAAAAGTGATACCTTTTACAATAAAAAATACGAAAGTTTTCGACAACGTTCACAATTTTTCACCTAATAAAAGAATTTTTTTGCTACGAATCTCATTCAGAATTGATAAATTCTTTTGAAGCTTTTCAAGAAATCCGAAAAACCCCCACAGCGATTCAAGCTGAGCTTATTGAATTTGAGCGAATTAACAGTTATTTGCCCCCCTGGTCGGAGACGAGATAGACATTCTCATCCTGATCTTCCGATCGTTGGAGTACCGATCATTCATAAGATGCGCGGCCGTCATCATGCAAGGTGTGAAGTGTGATATAATTACCTGCATTGTCTGATGATTAATGACACCGCCCAAGGAATCTGACGGCTTCTGTTTGATTGCCTCCGTTGAATAACTATCAAATAATCAACTGTGACTATATCGCATTCTATGGAAATGCTTTTGTTACTCCTCTCTTCCTTATATAACATTTTGTTCGCCTACAGTTCGTTCTGATTACTTTCTTACTAATTGTGAAATGTTTTTGTTAACGTTTTTCTTGTAAGAAATTGAAGCTGAGAAAAAGAAATATTGAGAAATGAGCTGATTTATTAATTCATTCGTCACACAACTGGTTAGTATGAGTCTGTGAAACTAGATTCTTTTAGAAATGAAACGGAAACGCTTCGTTCAATTTTACCATATTTTGTATGGATATTTTATACCGTAAAGTTCTAACCCCACCACTATTATGTTACTACGTTCGGCATACTTTTAACATGCTCAATTATATAGCTTTGTCTGGTAATGACTCATCGTACACACCTTGCATTACTTTCAAATCAAACTGTAACGCAAATTTTTGATGAAAAAAACATTACTACCCTAATTTCAAAAATTTCTAGAGGGCGTTTCAGAGAAATTAGTGGATTAACGAAAAACCAAACAATGGCTGATTTCTAGCCCTGCACAAACACTTAGCTTATTCCTAGTTCTGTTAATTTACTAATTTTGAAATACCATCGTGTAGCAATTTTTTTAAAATCAAAGCTTCTTTTTAGCTCTGATAGCTTCTAAAATTGTAGTTAGTTTATATGGCTATAGATCTGTAAATATATTCTCTTACAATTTTCAAAAATTCAAAGAGGGCGTTACAGATGAGTTATAGCTAATGAAAGACAAACGAAATAATAGCTTATTTCTAGATCTTTATAAAATTTGAATAACATCATGAGGCTAGTTTCTGAGAAATATGCTTTTGAAAACTTCAAAAATTCATAGAATGCGTCATAGAGGAATTCAAAAATTAGGAAAACACAAAATCATTGATTATTTCTAGGTATGTTGACGTACAAAATTTGAATAACATCATGCGACCAGTTTTTGAGAAATATGCTTTGGAAAACTTGAAAAATTTATAGAAGGCGTCACAGAAAAATTCAAAAGTTTGAAACGACCACAATAATTTACAAAATTTTGATAAAATTATGTTGCTAGTTTTTGGGAAATGTGATCATGGAAATTTTCAAAATTTATAGAAAGCGGCACAAGCAATTAAAGCGATGGGAACGAATAAAATTTGCCTTTTTCTTAGCTCTTTCAGCCTACAAAATTTTAGTACTAACCAACCAAAAAATAGTGTACACCTACCTCTTTCAGCTTACACAATTTTAGTAAAATCATGCGGTTAGTTTTTTAAGGAACATGCTCTTCAAATCTTCAAAAATTTATAGAAGGCGTTACAGAAAAATTAGAGAATTGAAAACTCACAAAATAGAAGTTAATTTTTAGCTGTTTTAGGTTGCGGAACTTGAATCAAAGCATATGTTATGGAGAATTATATTCTTGTAGAGTTCAAAAATTCATGGAGGGCGTAACAGTGTTTAAAGAATTGGGAACAAACTAAATGATAGATTATTCTTAGTACTGTTAGACTACAAAACTTTAATAAAATCGTATGGCTAGTTCTTGCGGAATATGCTATTGCGAATTTCGAAAATCCTTAGGGGGCCTCACAGAATAATCACAGGTTTCAGAAAAAAACAAATGATAGCGCATCTATTAATCCTGATACTTTTAAGAAAATCATACGTCTAGTTTTTGCAAATGGATGATTTCTAGCTCAGTTAGTTTACAAAATTTAAACATAACCGTGCGGTTGTTTCTTGAGAAATATGCGTTTGAAAAACTTCATAGAAAGCGTCGTCACAGAGAAGTTATAGCGAATTGGAGACAAGTAAAATAGTCGCCTATTTTTAGTTCTATTAGCTTACAGAATATAAATAAAGTTTTTGAGAAATATGATTAAAGAAATTTCAAAACCTCTTAGAGATAAATTACAAGAATAAGATTACGTCATTATCAAAAATAAATTAAAAGTAAACGATCGGTGTAGCTGTAAGAACAACAGAACGTGATGACTTAATCTTTGTTGTCTACGTTTGCACACGACTTTCTATCGCAAAACTTCAATAATGTCAAAATTTAACATGTGCATCGCTGCCAAAATATCAATTTCGACATTTTTAACGGCCACAATACTGAAAGTATGAATAATGTGCAATAAAGCATGAATAAATGCAACCCTTCAACAAAAATGTTAAAGAACAACAAATCTACTATTTTTAAACAAATATCCTGTTTTGATACAAATCGGATTAGTAGATTTAAAGTTGCGCAACCACAAAGCGTTAACAATTTGTTTTCCTAATAATTATTCAACATTTCTTATTTTCAAAATCGTTACAAATACAATAGCTAAAAATATGCAAAATGTCTCTTATCTCCCACTTTCTAGATAAGTATCCTTGATAAACGTCGGGTTTAAATCGTAAAAATAAACGTGGTATCGCGAGCTTCCTACACGCGACTCATCCACAGCAGTAGGACATAAAGCAATCAGCTGACTGAAGATTAGCCCTGATTGCTCCTAATTTGAGCTTCCGGCCGGTGAATGTGGACCGTGGACCACGACTACGAGAGAGCCAACGCCAGCTCGTCGCATCCTGAATATAAATGTCTATTCTTTTTGATCATTTTATTGCACTTGCAAGATATTTTGATTTATTAATAGAATTTTTGAATAAACGTTTCGGAAATAGTGCAAGCTTTGAGATGGGTTATTGGATCGGATTAGGTACGTTTGTGAAATTGTTCCTGCACGTGTTTTTATTTAAATACAATACCTTCCTCTTAAGTATAACGTCGAGGAAGGCGAAAAAGGGATTACGCGAGTAAACTAATTCCTGAATGAATTTTAAATTAAATACAATACCTTGCTCGTAAGTATAACATCGAGACAGGTAAAAAGGATTACGTTTTTGAAATGATTCCCCAACGAATTTAATTTTAAACACAATACCTTCCTTTTTAATATAACGTCCCGAAAGGTGAAAAGTCTTTGAAATGATTCCCAAACGAATTAAATTTAAATACAATACCTACCTCGTCAGTATTACGTCGAGAAAGGTAAAAAGGAATGACGTCTTTGAAATGACTCCCAAAAGGAATTAAATTTAAACAAATACCTTTTTTTAAGTATAACGTTCAGAAAGGTAAAACGGGATTATTTCTTTGAAACGATTCTCTAACGAATTAAAATTTAAATACAATACCTTCCTCTTAAGTATAACGTCGAGAAAGTTAAAAAGAGATTAGGTCTTTAAAATGATCCCCAAACGAATTTAAATTTAAATACAATACCTTCGTCTTAAGTATAACGCCGAGAAAGGGAAAATGGGGGGAGGGGGGATTGTTTTTGAAATGATTCACAAACGTACTAAAATTTAAATACAATACCTCCTTTTTAAGTACAACGTCGAGAAGGGAAAAAGGGATCAAGTCTTTGAAATGGTTCCCAAACGAATTTAATTTTAAACACAATACCTTCGTTTTAAATATAACGTCGAGAAAGGTTAAAAGTGATTACATCTTTGAAATGATTCCCAAACGAATTAAAATTTAAATACAATACCTTCCTCTTAAGTATAACGTCGAGAAAGGTAAAAAGGGATAACGTCTTTGAAATGACTCCCAAAAGGAATTAAATTTAAACAAATACCTTTTTTTTAAGTATAAAGTTCAGAAAGGTAAAACGGGATTATTTCTTTGAAACGATTCTCGAACGAATTAAAATTTAAATACAATACCTTCCTCTTAAGTATAACGCCGAGAAAGTTAAAAAAAGATTACGTCTTTAAAATGACTCCCAAAGAATTTAAATTTAAATACAATACCTTCGTCTTAAGTATAACGCCGAGAAAGGGAAATGGGGGGAGGGAGATTATGTTTTTGAAATGTTCCCAAACGAACTAAAATTTAAATACAATACCCCCTTCTTAAGTATAACGTCGAGAAGGTAAAAAGGGATCAAGTCTTTGAAATGGTTCCCAAACGAATTTACATTTAAATACAATACCTTCCTCTTAAGTATAACGCCGAGAAAGTTAAAAAAAGATTACGTCTTTAAAATGACTCCCAAAGAATTTAAATTTAAATACAATACCTTCGTCTTAAGTATAACGCCGAGAAAGGGAAATGGTGGGAGGGGGATTATGTTTTTGAAATGTTCCCAAACGAACTAAAATTTAAATACAATACCTCCTTCTTAAGTATAACGTCGAGAAGGTAAAAAGGGATCAAGTCTTTGAAATGGTTCCCAAACGAATTTACATTTAAATACAATACCTTCGTCTTAAGTATAACTCCGAGAAAGAAAAAAATAGGGGAAGTGGGATTATGTCTTTGAAATCATTCCCGAACGAATTTAAATTTACATTGAAAGAGGTAAAAAAGGGATTACGTCTTTGGAATGATTTTTTGAATGAATTTAAATTTAAAAAAGATTAGAAAAATTTGTTCGGGAATTATTTCAAAGATCTCCCTCAACGCTATACTTACGAGAAAGGTATTGTATTTAAATTTAAATTCGTTTGGGAATCATTTCATAAACGTAATCCCTTTTTACCTTTCTCGACGTTATATTTAAAAGGAAGGTATTGTATTTAAATTTAAATTCGTTTGGGAACCATTTCCCTTTTTACTTTCTCGACGTTGTACTTAAGAGGGAGGTATTGTATTTAAATTTTTAGTTCGTTCGAGAATAATTTCAAAGACGTAATCTCTTTTGCCTATCTCGACGTTATACTTAAGAGGAAGGTATTGTATTTACATTTAAATTCGTTCGAGAATCGTTTCAAAGACGCAATGCATATTTTACCTTCTTAATAACTAACATGAGTTATTTTTTTACCTATACATCTTAGCGTCAACAATAATTTAATATTATATAAACATTAGAAAAATATTAATACGCAAATCGGAAACTATATTTTTGGCAATAAACAACAAACTTAATTTATGCAATGATTCATGTTAGTTTGATCCTTGAATTTAAAATACTAGAATCGCCAATTTAGGAAACGCAGCTTGCATTTCACTTAATAGTAACCATTTAATGCCCGTTTATAGCATTTCGATTTTTAAGGACACCTTCCGTAATTTACTAGACGCCAAAGAGACAGTCATCAAAAAAAGATTTGTTTAAAAAATCAGTTTAAGACATTTCCTGCATAATTTATCGCTGCTTTGACCGTTATTTGTTGTTCTCTGTCTTAGATTTATGCAAATTGGTCAAATTATGTGTTATTTACTTTTCATTCCGCCGGAGCCTTTGTCATTACTTGTAAGAAAATATTTTAGTGTGGATATTCCCGAATGCTCAATTGTAACGATGTCACCTACGCAACCTGCAATTATGTATTTAAGTATGTCCAAAAAGGATGAAATAAGGCATTTAGTGCGTCTATATTGAGAAAGACTAGACTATACTATTAGCGATTTTTTTGACATAGTAGAAAAGCATTAATTTAATTTAAAGGACGGTTTCACAAAGACTGAAATAAATTGTGCAGAAAAGAGGTGATGTATAAAAAAATTGGATTAGAAAAAGATTTCATAAACTTGATCTAGTTCAACCTTTTTATAATTGATGCTTATTTTTATAAACATTTACTTTTTGCCACTTATTTCAACTTATTAGTATCAGAAATCGTAATTTATATATAAATAATAAAGATTTGAATATTTAAATTGATGCAACAGATAATATCTTTTGTATTATTTGAATTTTAAAAAACCAAGTCAATGCAGCACAAAATATTTTGCCGAGTTACTGACTTAAAATGCAATACACAGCTCAAAGTTTAAGTTTTAAATAGGACTGAAATCAATTACATTTGAAAAAAGATAAATAACTAAATTAATGCAACGGAAACAATTTTTTGTTTGTCTTTTTTTATCGTTTTACAGTTTAGTTTTAAAGTTCAAACTTTAAGTTTTTAATCAAACTGCAATTTATTAAATTTTAGTCGCAATCAGCCTTTACGTCCCATTGCTGGGCACCGGCACTCTTCTCTGCCACGTACTCTCCTTAGCGCTAAGGTGGAGTACGGGGGACCTACAGTTTAACGTCGAATCCGAACGACTAAATACCAGAAAAGGTTTCATACATTCAGACTCTACGGCTGCTTACACCGGATTGGGGAATGTCAGTGGCGGGTTGCGGCATAGATTTTTATTGCTGCATGGCTTCGGCGGGGAATCGAACCCTAGACCTTTATCGTTAGAGACTAAGCGCCTAACCTCTGAGCTACCACCACTCATAAATTTTAATACGGGTGTGAAAATGTAAACCGATGCAGAAGAAAAAACATTTACCATGTTTGCATTTATTGACTTGCAATCTATTTATATGTTAAATCCGTATCCCTTCCACCTGACTCAACTTTTAGTGGTGAGGCGCCCCTGCTACTAGAACCCACATATTTACGCGTCTATTATATGAACAGCAGACCGCTGTAGTTTTCGCTTCGTAGTCTATTATTTCTTGTATTATTGTAACATAATCAGCTGATATTGATAGCGTCATTACGAAAACATACTCCAAGAACATTAGATCGCGGCCGTTAGCCGCGGGAACTTAAGCTCCTTAATCTCGGGTCCCAATGCAACTCCATTACGAATTTGCGTTGCATTTTATTAAATTGTACTGCGAAGGACGCTAAGCTATGTATTAAATCCAGAAGTATGTACAAACAAAAGCAGTAATTGGACAAACAGATAGTGAACAATAACATTACAAGCGATTTTTGCTTTTACATTTGTAAAGTAAATACAGCCACCTCAGTTATTCTACTCGTCGTGTGCGGACGAGGCTAGAAACTCGAGTTATACTAACAAACTGCGGCGTTTACACTACCACCTCGCATTTAGGGATGAACTAACTGTGCCTGTGGCCGTAGCGTTTTTTTTTGTAAGCTAAAAAAAATTCTAAACCAAAACAAAATTTTCTGAATCTGAAGATGAGATCTGATAGAATACCATAGGGCAAATCTATTGAATTTTTTCTAAACTTTGTAGCTTTAAAATTGCACGCGCAACGTTTTTTGAAAGTTTTGACATTAAGTCTTAATTATTACTCAAAAACGAGTTATTAGATCGAGATCAATTTCTTTATTGTAATATTCCTAGAGAGATACTCTGTTAAAGTGCACAAAAATTTTCAAAATAATAAAAATTTTTAAAAAACTATTGCTCAAAAACCGTCATTACGATTTGTTTTAAATGTTGTAAGCTAATAGAGCTATGGATCAGTTACAATTTGGTTTGTGTCTCAGTCTGCTAATTGCTCTGTGACACCTGCTATAAATTTTTTTAAATTGAAAAATTCTACTTCTTTATTTATAGGGGGCGATTAAATATTCTGATTAGGTTAAATTGCTCATGTGTGATAGTAGAATAAAGATTTTAACTTAATTTTTAGATACAGCAATATTTGGGGGCTCAATTTTCACCCTTCCCACCACAACTACCTATCGAAGAAAGTCAACCTTTGCTTTGCTAAAAGTCAACCTTTGCTTTGCTACTGTTTCTCTTTGTTGCTACAACATCCTTTACTAGGTACCGCCGTCATCAATGATATAAATTGACTTGCAATTATTATAATAAAAATTGGTAGAAATACCAAAATTACTGCGGAAGGGTATAACTCCGTGACGAACCGTTTTTTTATAGATACGTTGAGTTAAATAAATACAATTTTGCTTAAAAAATATGTGGATAAATTTATGACAGACTCTTTAGGAACACCATGTTTAGCTTTACTCCACATAACGGCGCTAACAAGTAGAAATTTCTAGTTTTAAAATAGATATTTCTACAACTTACTTTCGGCTTAGACCGCGTCGTCATTTGGGGATTACGCCCAGAATAATTAGGTTAGAACCGACCTGTAGCTTGTCTGCCATTACAAGCATTTGCTCTAAAAGTGTGAGCGATAGTTGTTCGTGGTTCCTGCTTGCCTTAACAGAACCGTGTGCTTAACCTTGGGCGGACAAGGATGTGATCTTAATGAATTTTGTTTGCCAGGACAACAATACCTAATGGGCTTATGCCTGTTAGCTGTTTGTGAACTCATGCAAACTAACGTTTCGCAATAAATTGCAGCTTGCATCTTCAGAGTGGTTATATTACGGCAGTGCTTATGGGATTTGTTGTTGTCTTTTTCCTGAGAAGGTGCACATTTATCTTTGTCTTAAAACCCATAATTTTGAATCACCTTTCACATGCTTTAACCTTAGCTGTTGAGTCGTCTATAAATCCTTAATTGCAATTTAATTTTAATTTATTTATTTTCATAACGCAGCTAATTCTACCTCGAAAGCGAGTTATTGCAATAGCGAATGACATGCCTAATCTTCGAGTTAGTGTGAACATATTTTAGTTTAATAAATTTAAATGTAAAATACTTCAATGTGGTTCCGCTGATATCAGATTAATTCATAATTGCCTAATTATAGATATGTAACCTGTTTTTAATTCGTATACCTATAAACAAATTTTTTTTACGTTGTGGATTATCCATAACAAGGTAAACGTGGCAATAAATATTTTTAAATAATATAAATAAATATCCTTGATTAGAGATTGTTTGACATAAAGACGTATATTTCTTCAATATTGTTTGCACATTAAAAACTGATCTTTTATTTCCGATTGTTAATACATCTTTCATTCGCAGTAGTTAATGATAGAAAATTTGCTAAATTTGTTATCGAGTTTGCTTTTATAATTACGAAAATGGTTATTTCTCTTATAAAATACTTTCTGGCTAAAAACATTTTCACAAAAATATTTTTCACACAAAATTACGGTTTGCGTATGATACCAATAGAGGGCGCTACTATGATCCAATCGTCGAAAATTGAAACATACCTTATCCACGCTACTTGCAGGTTTGCCAGATATTAATTCACAAGATGGCAACATTGAGTATATTATTTATTATATCACATGTTTAAGCGCTTGCCAATAACAGATGCGGTGGCGTAATGGATGAAAATGTGTGTACAGCGTAGGTGGTCAATTCCTCGAACTACTTTTATTTTACCTTAATTTTTTGCGTTTTATGGTGTACATGATGTCTTCCGCCTTCTTCTATTGCATGCATTGTCAGTGTTTTAAGCATCGGCCGGAACGTAGTAGCGCCATCTCTTTGTGTCATAGGCAAACCGTGATTCTGAGAAAATTTTTTAGTACCAAGAGCAATATTTTTATGAGAAACAATTTTCAAGAAAAATTTTTTTTGATAAAAGCCATATAATTATATACAAAAAAAGAATTCATTGTTAATAGACAATTTTTTGAAGTCAAAATTGATTTATTGACGTATTTAGCGACATTAAGTGTTAAATTATTTTTAATAGGGCCCTTATTGATGCTGGGCCCCTAGGCTGTAGCCTAGTAAGCCCAGTGGATATAATATGGCACTGTTTCTGATAAAACTTTAAACATAATTGTCGTAAATTGTATTTAAAACCGTGAAACAATGTAAAAAATTCTTAAATCGTTATCAGAACGAAGAACAAAGAGCTAAAAGAACGAAAGGAAATTGGATTAAGTTCAATCTGTTAAACGCGGAAGAGAAGGCCAGCTTCATGATGACATACGACCCGCATTGCTCCTCTCAAGAATGTTTTAATTTTAAGTTTACATTGGATTTGTTAACTGAATAACCCAACAATTTTTTACATGGGTTGCTGTGTTAAATGTGTTGTTTAACAAAACGGTTAGTTAACAGAATCACTGTAGGTTTACGTTATCAAGAAAAAAATTGTTAACATTTTGGGTAGTTTCAGAAAACGTGAGAAAAACTAAGTTTTTTTTTGTGAACGATGATAAAATTGTGTTTTTTACTGCAATAATAATTAGTGTTTGAGACAACGTAAAAATTGTAATTACGAATTGAAAAACAAATTGCAAGTTGTTTCTTGATTTTTTTTAAATAATAAAAGTTAATGGAATTATGAACTTTTTCTTCGTAATTCTTTTAAAGCTTTAACTTAGCGTTCTGGTTATTTATATCAAGGATCAAGGTAACTTTATTAATAGCATAACGTACCTGTTTGTTAGGCAACCCATTTGTCAAGCATCATTGTTTCGATGTTTGCAACGATCTTAAAAGCAAACAAGTTGGTCATAGAAAACAATAATAATTTTTCAGTGATTTTACACATCAATTTTTTAAAGTTGTTTATTTTTGTATGTGCGTAACTTATTTTCAAGAGCATTCGTAGTAAATATACGTTCGTTTAATTTATGTTGTTTTAAAAGCATTGTTTATAATGTTTTTAAGCAATTAACCTCTAAACAATTATTATACTACGGTGACAATAGAATTGTTTGTGGACATTATTCGGTGTATCATCATCACTATTGTGTAATTACCAACAATTAAAAATAGTTTATTTGAAATTTAACTTAATTACAGTTAATTATCATTTTTGGATTTATTTTTATTCTGTGGATTCTTACCAATAATTACCGATATAAACTTACATATTTTGTTTATATTATTTAGGATTTTCATTAGAATAGCGACGACAGTTATGCCTACGTACAAAAGTAATTCTAAATTTCTTAGGTCTCCAAAACATAAAGAAAATTATATAGCCGGTATTAACCAAGAAACGTTTTAAATATTTTCCAGACGTTGCATTGTAGAGAAGCTATTTTCATTTAAATTAAGTTATGCACTTTTAATATTCATTGATGCATGCGTTTAAACCAGATTCTTGACCCGTCAAATTTTGAAAATGAGAAATTTGGGGTTTGCGTGTGAAGCATGCAGAATATGCAAATTTTTTTAAATTTCAAAGTCTATAGACATTGATGTATAGTGACGTACTGTCTGGATGTAAAATGTACCTAACTACCACCTAAAACAAAAAAAATCTAACTAAAAATGTTCCAATTTAAATATAGTATATTAATAAATCGCGAGAAAAAATACATTACGGGTGGCAAATTATTAAAAATCTGTTAAAAATTAACAAATGTGTATTGTATAGGACCTTGCAAACCCTGGGTATAACAAGGTATGTGTATAATAACAATAATATTTCCTAAAGATGCAATAATTGTCGACTCGCTTCAATAATCTTTTTGAAAATAAATGCAGCTACAGTCTACTTACACTTATCTAGCTTCGATATTTATTGTACAGTCGTAGAGATAAGGAAAAGTGCAGAAAACCCAGCCAGAGTAGAGCGCTTAGTGTTCTCAAATCTAGTGGAAAAATTGCAATCTTCAACCATCATAATTCTTTATTTATGTTAAATTACAAAACTCGTAAACTGGGTCGTC
Organism: Ctenicera cuprea; assembly: GCA_958336395.1. Taxonomy (NCBI): domain Eukaryota; kingdom Metazoa; phylum Arthropoda; class Insecta; order Coleoptera; family Elateridae; genus Ctenicera; species Ctenicera cuprea. Next base: position 83,697,658 of record OY284486.1, on the reverse strand, counting down.
CGGAGCTTATAGCACAATTGAGTACCAACAGCTGGGCTGCCCCGAGCGCAGAGTAAAAAAATGGTGATGGAACTGTGGCTGAGGCAGCTGGATTGACCCGAGCGTATACAACAATTGACTACAGGCGGTTGGGTTGCCTCAAGCGTATAGTAAAGTAAGGGGGACGGAAAACTTGCTGAGGTAGTGAGACTGTCTCGACACTATACACAAGTAAATACCGGCGGTTAGGTTGCCCCGAGCTAGAGTAAAGGAAAGGGGACGACAAATTTGCTGAGGCAGCTGTATTGCCTCGAGCTCTTAAAAGTGTATAGCGGCCGTTGGGTGGCCTCTAGCGCAAAGTAAAGAAAATAAAACAGAAATCCTGTTGAGGCAGTTGGATTGTCTTGAGCGCTTACACAAGTAAACATCGGTGATTGGGTTGCCTCGGCGCAAAGTATAGGGAAGAGGTCGGGAAATCCTGCTGAGGCAACTGGGTTGACCCGAACGCATACAACAAGTGAATACCGGCGGTTAGGTTGCCCGAGCGCAGAGTAAAGAAAAGGGAACGGTAAATTTGCTGAGGCTGCTGGACTGTCTCGACACCATACACGTGAATACCGGCGGTTAGGTTGCCCCGAGTGCAGAGTAAAAGAAAGAGGACGGAACGTGACTACAGGCGGTTGGGTTGCCTTAAGCGTACAGTAAAGTAAAGGGGACGGAAAACCTGCTGAGGCAGCTGGACTGTCTCGACCATACACAAGTAAATACCGGCGGTTAGGCTGACCCGAGCGCAGAGTAAAGGAAAGGGGGCAGCAAATTTGCTGAGGCAGCTGTATTGCCGAGCTCTTAAAAGAGAATAGCGGCCGTTGAGTGACCTCTAGCGCAAAGTAAAGAAAATAAAACAGAAATCCTGTTGAGGCAGGTGGATTGCCTCGAGCGCTTGCACAAGTAAACATCGGCGATTGGGTTGCCTCGGCGCAAAGTAAAGGGAAGGAGTCGGAAATCCTGCTAAGGCAACTGGGTTGACCCGAGCGCATACAAGAACCGGCGGTTAGGTTGCCCCGAGCGCAGAGTAAAGAAAAGGGAACGGCAAATTTGCTGAGGCAGATGGACTGTCTCGACACCATACACAAGTGAATACCGGCGGTTAGGTTACCCCGAGCGCAGAGTAATAGAAAGAGGACGGAACTCTTGCTGAGGCAGCTGGATTGACCCGAGCGCATACAACAATTGACTACAGGCGGTTGGGTTGTTTCAAGCATACAGTAAAGTAAGGGGGACGGAAAACTTGCTGAGGCAGCTGGACTGTCTCGACACTATACACAAGTGAATACCGGCGGTTAGGTTGCCCCGAGCGCAGAGTAAAAGAAAGAGGACAGCACTCTTGCTGAGGCAGCTGATTTGCTCCGAGCGCTTACAAGTAAATACCGGCCGTTGGGTAGCCTCTAGCGCAAAGGAAAGGAAAGTGAACGGAAATCTTGTTGAGGCAGCTGGATTGCCTCGAGCGTTTACACAAGTGAACATCGGCGATTGGGTTGCCTCGGCGCAAAGTAAAGGGAAGGGTTCGGATATCTTGCTGAAGCAACTGGATTGACCCGAGCGCATACAATAAGTGACTACCGGTGGTTGAGTGCCTTGAGCATAAAGTAAAAGAAAAGGGGAAAAAATTTGCTGAAACAGCTGGATTGACCTGACAGCTGACGCAACTGAATACCGGCGCCCCGAGCGCAGGGGTCGGAAATACTGCTGAAACAGTTGGATTGACCCGAGCGCAAACAACAATTGACTACCGGCGGCTGAGTTGCCACGAGCGCAGAATAATGGAAAAGAGACGCAAATCTTGCTAAGGCAGCTGGATAGCCCCGAACGCTCACAGAAGTGCATACTAGCGGTTGGGTTGCCCCGAGCGCAGAGTAAAGAAACGGGGACGGAAAACTTACTGAGGCAGCTGGACTGTCTCGACACCATACACAAGTGAATACCGGCGGTTAGATTGCCCCGAGCGCAGAGTAAAGGAAAGGGGACGGAAAACTCGCTGAGGCAGCTGATTTGCCCCGAGCGCTTACAAGTAAATACCGGCCGTTGGATGGCCTCTAGCGCAAAGTAAAGCAAATGGAACAGAAATCTAGTTGAGGCAGCTGGATTGCCTCGAGCGCTTACACAAGTGAACATCGGCGATTGGGTTGCCTCGGCACAAAGTAAAGGGAAGGGGTCGGAAATCTTGCTGAGGCAACTGTATTGACCCGAGCGCATACAACAAGTGACTACCGGTGGTTGGGTTTCCTTAAGCATGAAGTAAAGGAAAAGGGGAAAAAATTTGCTGAGCAGCTGGATTGCCCTGCGAGTTTACACAATTGAATACCGGCGCAAAGTAAAGAGAAGGGGTTGCCCCGAGCGCAAAATAAAGAAAAAGAGACGCAAATCTTGCTGAGGCAGCTGGATAGCTCCGAACGCTAATAGAAGTGTATACCGGCGGTTGGGTTGCCCCGAACGCAGAGTAAAGGAAAGGGGTCGGAAATCTCATTGAGGCAGCTGAATTGCCCCGAGAGTATACACAAGTGAATACCAAAGGTTGGGTTGCCCCAAGCGCAAAGTAAAGAAAAGGGGACGGAAATCTTGCTGAGACAGCTAGATTGCCTCGAGAGCACAATAAAGGTATGGGGGGAAGAAGTCTTACTGAGGCAGCTGGGTCGCTCCGAGCACATAGCATCATTTTGCAAATAATATTAATTCGGCCCTGATCTCTAAACATATACCTACAATATAGAGTATGCGCCGCTAAACCTGAGAAAAAGGCGAACTTCGCGCAGTAGTTTAGAGAGGGATGTATTAAACGGTACATTCCAAAAGTTAAAAATTTTTATCTAGAGGATACTCTATTGCAGAACTACGAATTAAAGAACGACATGAAGCGTAGATTTGGCGGCGCGTACTGTACATATTTTACAAGACGAAACTGTCGAAACACGACTAGTTCGCGTTAAAAAAATCGTAAAGTTCGCATTAAAAAAATCGTAATTGGGGGCAGCCATAATTTTGTTAAAGCCCCTTCTAGTGGTTAAACGAACAATTTTTTGGCTTGTAAAGGACCTTAGACTGGGCTCAGCGCACTCTACATACTAAAACACAAGATTACGAAAAAAGAGAACCTTTATTTAATTATTGTACAGGGTGCATTAAAAGTCGTGGACTATCTTCAATTCCAGAATGAAAGCTACCTGTATTGTTATTTGCATCTTTTATACTTTTGTTTCTCTTATCTTACCACATATTCAGTTGCCTAATATTCGCAATAGCTGTAATAGTATTCTAGAAAATTATTCGTAATTTGCAAACTTTTAATAATATTTAGCATATTAAGAGGGTATAATAGCCAATTCGAGCGCCTGCCGTGTCTCAGCTGACTGCTTTACGAACCGACGGGACTTTACCGCCGTGATTTAAGTGTTGGTACTTTTCAGGTCTATAATAGGTATAAACGGGTCTGGAACAAGGTCTGTAACAGGTAAAAAATAGGTAAAAACGAGGTCAAAATAGATCTTGTTTTTTACCTGCTCTAAAACCTCTTTTAGCTTTTTTTTACCAATAACAAACCCGTGTATACCTTCTCCAGGCTTGAAATGTACCAACAATAAAAACCCGGCGGTAAAGTTCTGTCGGTCGGTAAAGTAGGTACCAGAGACACGATAGGCACTCGAATAGGCCATTATACCCTACTCGCGCTTAAAATATTATTTAAGAGCGATGCAAAGAAAACATTATAGCAGGCCTTGACCAACGCACGTCACGTCTTCTAGAGATATTCAGTAAACTAAAAATCACATTGACTACATTGACATTTGTAATTGTTTTCTGAATAAAGCTAAAATGTGTCGTCGCCTGGTCAAAGCCTGCTCGAATGTATTTTTTCAATAGATAATTCAACCAATAGTTATCGACCAGAAAATGTTTAAATCATAATCGTAAATTTATTTACCAGTAACGATGAAATTATATAATTATGTACAATTACAACCGAACAAATGTAATGAGGTTGATGTGAAAAATTAATTGCGCTAGTTTTATTTATATCCAGTTTGTAGTTTTATTATAATTCACTTCAGAACTTCCGCTAAGGTATTATTAGAAAGGTATTGTTACGCTTTCAGCGAAACAAAACGCATAATTGAGGCGAGGTGTTGATTTGATTTTATTTATTGTTATTATTTTTTATTCAAACATTCCATTTTTAAATCCTAGTAATTTTAGTACTTTTACAATTTTGTTTGTTTTTTTAAACGTTCAGTATAGGTAAGTATTGATTTCTTGAAACTACTCAATTTCCATATTTTTCGTTCGTTTTTATTTTTGGAATGGATAGTCCGATTTTTATGAACTTTGGCATGTAAAGGTATATCAAAAATTCACCGTAGCACCATTAAACATTTGTTGAAAGGTAGAGAAACATGAGCCTCGGGTTGGAGTTTCAGAAGGTATTGGACCACGCTTGAATCTCTTGGTGATGGTGTTTGCAGGGTGGTGTTGGGGGATTTGCAGAGACCTGGGGGTGTGTGGATGCTGTCTTACCTCGGAGATCTAAAACGAGCTGGGGGCTGGTTCACTCTTAAAGGAAGCTGGGAAGATGGTTGGCTTTGAACTGAGACTAGTGTTCGATCGAAATGCAAGACTCTAGGTGGAGCTTGCGAGGATGGTACCCGAGGCTAGTGTTCGATATAGATGTTGGTTGATGATCGGAAGGCTTTTGCTAGATCTCGAAACCCAACAGGCGGTGTTGTCAGATTTAAATTTCCCGAATTTTGGTTAATTTTTTTTTAACAGTCAAGCATTTTTGATATTATAAAAATTCCCTACTTTTTTTGTAAATTTTCACTTTTTCCCAACATTGATCTATATTTCCCGAAAAAAGGGGAATTTTCCCATCATCTGGCAACACTGCGCTTCTTTTGTATAAATGCGCTCCTTGTAGAAGATTGTGTTACTAAGTAACGGCAGTACAATACAAATGTCTGACGTTTTGTAAACGTCCAGGTGAATTTTCTTATTTCATTATGACGCAAATATTAAAATATTGTGAGAAAGAGTGAGGTAAAGAAGGAGAGAGGCCTACCTAGTCATCAAGTCTAATTCGTAGCCGTGCAACACCACGCTTTCCTAAATGATGATTGACTGTGAGCAGGAGCAGTGGGCTGGAGTCTTACATTATTTTGTAGACTTCGTAGCGTGCGGAACTGAACCTATTGTAGTGGCGGGCCGCTGGTACTAAAACCTGTGAATTATGGCAATCTACAAATTTTTTTTTTAAATCCGTACCCGGAAGCGACAGAAACCTTACATCAAATCCAACATATTTTTTACAAACTTCGTAATTTATTGCGGCGGCTTTAATTTTTGAAAATTTTGACGTTAATGTCTTATTACCCAAAAGTCACAACAAATTCCCAGATCGTCATAAACTTGAAATTTTATAAGAGCCATAGGAGAACCCAATATTTTTTTAATGAATAAAAATTGTGAAATTTGGAAATTTTTAAAATTTTTAAAACATTGCTTATAAGTGATAGTAGAATAAGAGTTACAGTTAAATTTTAGGTGCAGCTCTAATTTTGTTCGCACCCAAGTGTTGGCTGAAAAAATGTTTTTTAATCTCTCGTTTTCTCTAATTCCAAGAAACCTTAAAACAAAATGGAAAAAAAACGATTTTTTTATCTGAAAATAGTGTTATCTGTCTATAGTGTTTCCTATGCGCAATTTCCGATGACATCTTAGCGCGCAACTAGTTTATATAACATCTCTTTCTAAAGGTAGAAAAAGATATATAGCAGACCGAAGCATACAGTCTAACAGCGCGGCGCTTGACTGAACTACGCAAATCAAACTGCTGTTTAGAAAAAAATGTCTCTTCTAGTTCAGCTCTCGCTTGGTTCATAGACAGGAATTAAAACAATTGAAAAATTTTCAAAAGATTTACACAGAGGGTTTGACTGACCCGGCCCCAGCTAATATTTCGATTATTTTTGCAGACCAAAATTAGCTTCAAAAACAAGGTTGTAGAAAATTTCTTCGCCGATTTATCCAATAAACCAGAAAAGGAACTGAATATTAAATGGAAACGTTGGAAGCATAATTTGTTTTTGTTTTTTAATGTAACACCATGTATAATGTGTTAGACATTAAAATTTTTTTCTATAGTTTTTATACGATTTTTAGTGTTATACAGGGTGTTTTTATAACATGACTGCTACGTTTTCACTACTATAGTAAGAGTACTGCAATCTCATCAGTCACTGTTGGCGCGTAAAACGTTGATACAAAAATTTTTAAAATATGACGGGAGCAATATATAAAGTTTAGGAAAGTCCAGGCGAAGTTCTTTTCTCATTTGTACTAAATATAATTTCCTTTCTTTGTAAACAATAATTTTTCACTAAAGAAATTTTAATTTAAAACTTATTGTCCACTTATCATTATCCATATAGTAACATCATTTTTTACTTCTTAGAAATTACAAATGATGAACAATGTTGCATTGCAAAAATGCATTATGAGCCGCTGCACAAGAGGAACATTAGCTTATCAGGAAATCAACTCACAATGGACTATAATAATAATTAGATCCGCACAACGCAAATCTGTTTTAATGAATAATTTATAGAGCAATAAATAAAAAAAATGCCATCAAGACAAGCTGTTGAAGTGCGCTAATTTAAGTGAGAATTAGAAGGAAAGCTATGCATTTCCCAACTCATTTACTTCTTATTACAAGGAAGTGCATGCGCTCTAGAAATGTCCAATATGACAAAGTATTTGCATTAACGATTAATCTTATAAATAAATACTTCAGAAGAAATAATTGTGTATTGTTTAGCGTAAACATGAAATATTTTCCCATATTAGTTTGTAAAAATTATGACTTGCATTTGCGCATGTTAGTAATCGCTGATCAAGTTAACAGTTTGGCTTGAAGTGATATTTTTGCATAAATACGAGTACGCTTATCGGGATTTTAATTAATGCGCATTCAACATGCGTTGCATAGAAATATTAAGCTTGTGGTGCCTTACATTGTATTAGGGTTATAATTTAATATATAAAATCATATACAGGGTGGTCCAAAGTACATTAAGCCATTGAAGTGTATAATCAAGGAATAAGCTTATAGTTTGATGTACAGAATAATTCATATATGTATATAAGTGTTGCATATTAAACTTATGGTCTGATGTAGAGAGTAACATACAGGGTGGTTCAAAATGTGGTTGTAGTTTGATGTATGGATTAATGTACAGAGTGTTACCTAACATATTTAGCTAGTGGTCTAATGTATAGTGTAATATACAGAATATGCTCAAATTTATTAACTTGTCATGTATAGAATGATATACAGGAGGTGTCAAAATATATTTAGTATGTGACTTGATGTATTGACTAACATATCTCCGTCCTTCAACATGTAAGCAAGGACCCTCTCAGTATTACTTTCTCAAACAGACAGACAAAATTGTTACGCAACAAATGGCTTCTAGTTTATTTATGAACATTAAATTCATACTTCAAAAACATTAATTGAATAATTCATTGTTTGAATAAGACATGCTCTCGTAAATAAAATCCGCGAAAAAAATTGAAAAGAAGCCCGGAAAAACTGCATTGAAAAAAATCCTGTCATAGCCCCGGAAAATTCCTTAAAAAGAATCGGGAAAGCAATTACTTAACTTTATCACTTGTCCTCATTTCCAGGTAACGGAGATTTTTAAAATGTTTTTGGAACTAATAAATACACACTAAAAAATGTTGTTAGCCATTTGCATATAATTCTAAAATTAAATTCGCTTTTAATCATATAAATCGTAGATGTAATGATACCGTTAATATACATTTCCACGATATCGGCGAGTTTCATAGCTCAATCACTCTACGTGATTTTAACGAAAATAACAAAATACGCATGCATAATAAATATCTAAGCTGCCTTAACATGATAAATCATGGGTCTTCAGTAAAAGCGTAGTTCCTACAAACACATGTCAAATTTGTAGTAAATAGTATTGTAGTAAATACTTTGTAATAATAAGAGAAGCCTAACCGAGATTCCAATTTGTAGCCGATAAATGGTGGAATTCTTCCGTTACACATTTGTTTTTTGTCAGCGCGATAAATATACATATTTCCAATTCGCTAAATTAAAATAACCATAAATAACTAAATTATAGCAACAGAAGTGGCAACCATGTAAACTTATATTAAAAACAATCAATAAATCGATTTAACATGTATGCGCCCGCCGGCGTGTTATAGTAATAAATCTTTCCGAAATGCAAGATTTTTAGTCGTGTTGTTATGGTGAGACAGTTACGGATATAATATATTTTTAAATGTGATACTTAGTTCATTATTTCCAATTTCATCATTGTACAACAATAATGTTTCGTGTATTTTTCTTTGTAATTTCTTAATATTCACAATATAAACCACGAAATGTTATCGTTTTATCAAACATGCTTTGAAAGAAGATCGCTTGGACTCGAACAATCCCCAATTCATAACAATAAAACAATGTGAAATTATCAGCATCGACCCTCAAACTCCCAACAAAAAAAACAATAAAACAATTTACCTCGTTCTTTTATCAGATTTAAATCTAGCCAAGAACATTAGCGCAGGGTACGTGCAATTGACTACAAGAAATAATAGATCCGATTGTGTTTAAGGGGACTGTTGTACGCACGTTCAAGGGACCCACATCACAAAGCAATAAAGGGCGCCTCTTAAATTGCAAAGCGAATGTGTAGTGTAACAGTTGGTGTGTATTCTTGTAATCTCAAGTGAACTCGAGAAATGCACTTGCTGCACCTTTTGTGCAAATTTTTAGAATCTTTGATGTGGGTTGCATTCTGTTTAGATTTTATTTGTGTTTTTTAAATTAAATTAGTTAATGTGTTGTAATATGAAGAGAAAGGGCTTTTTTATAAGGAACATATTTTTAATATACAGGTTATTTTGGAAAAACTTAAGAAATACACAAAAAATTCACAAATAGGTCCGCCATTTTGTTCTTAAATAATACAGTGTATAACACCCACGCACTATTTTTTACGGATAAACTATTGAACCTACTTGGATCAGATGAAAAATTAAAATCAAGTAATACCCCATTTCAAAGGTTCCGATAAACTGAACAACTTTTGTGTTCAAAGTTTTTCGATATATTTTACCGTTACAAAATGGCGGCTCAATTTATAAAAAATTACTTTCTATTATCAGATGAATCGCTTTCTTTACCGCATCTAAGGCAATAAAACAGAATTGTTTTTGCTGATTTATAAAGTCTATTCACATAGGCTAACATTTAAATCCACGTGCGAGTTGGAGTTGTACAGCTCAACATCGCACTCGCACTCAAGCTTTATTACATTAGTAAATAACTATTAATGCGTGTGTTGGTGTTTTTGGCGAGTAGGATGTGCACCGTGTCGTGATTGTTTTAAAAGTAAGATGGGGAGGCGGGTGATCGTAGTGTCACAACTTGTTAGTCGGAAGGGAAAAATAAGAGTGCGTGGTCGAGACAGGACTGCGATGTTGAGTTGCCCAACTCCAACTTGCACGCACGCCTCTGGTGATATTTTAAAAATTGAATTGTAGCCGAAATGCGCAACTTGGCAAGCTATGAAAGCATATCAAATTTTGAGTTTTTTGAAGTATTCAGGATAAAACTGTTTTTAGGAGCAACCATTCGAGGCCGGCACTTGCCTTAAAAATCGAATTTTGGAAAACAAAAATATTCGAGTAAACTAATTTTCGGTAAGGAACATACGTTGAAATTTTACCGAACCTTTTAGAAACATGTTTGTTATATTTATGTTATGTGCTTACGATCTCATGTATTTTATTTTTTATAAATTACAAATTTATAAAGTAAGACAATATCTAATTTTGTAAGTAAATTTGTCCGTGTATTTTATTCAAGTTTAGACGTGATTTGGCAAACAACTTATTTTGATATTCAGTTTTTCTCAATTCCTTTTTTTTATTTACGAGCAAGGCACGGATTTTATGCAAACGCATATTTGATTGTTTTGATATGCCAATAAACTGCTGCTGTTTTTATCTATATGTAATAAAATGCAATTAAATCACACCAATTTTAACTTACATATTTAGCATTATTTGAGGTTTTAGAGCATATGTTTAGAATAAATGCATATTTTGATATATTTATTTATATTCGCACAAAACCCCTAAATTTTACATTACAAAAGGGGAGAAAATGAGAAGTACATTAGGGTTTTCAATAAGTGCGTGCTGTTACTAGGTATTCTTGAGCGAATGTCCGAGATTACACCAGGTTAAATGTCATTTCCAAGTTGTGAAATTTTTACAATTATTTCTAAGAATTATGCAATTGCAGTACTTATTGAAAGTAGCAGGCAGATATTAGTTTCATTCTGTTTTTCGTGTCTACCACTTCGTAAGAAATAGCAAAATAGTTGTTCGCTCTGTTTGTTTCTGTTTATACAAAAAAAAAATGCTAAAAGACAACAGCTTGCTTTTATTCTGGTTAAAAGGTTATCCGGAACCGGTGCTACAGAAAAAGAGAATATTTTCCAAAGTCTGCAGCAAGACGGCGAGCAATCTTTGGGTTTTTAGAATGTTTTTTTAATATGCATGTAGGCCCGAAGTAACAAAGAATCTTAATCGTTCTAGATTTCACGCGATATAAAACTCTAAGCGAATCAACATATTAAAAGTGCTTTACATCAAGGCAAATTTCAAGAATCTCGAAACCTGCAAATGCCGATTCGCGACTCCATTTCTGGAATCCATACATATATAAAAGCTCAAAGGGTTTTTTCTGCGGTTCCTCCAGCGGCTACCGTTTCACCAATTTGGACCATTTTTTTTAAATGAAAGGTCTCTATCCACAGATGAACCATGAAACATTTTTATATTTTTATTCTACGTCGATTTTTCAATAATAATTATTTTAATTTATAATATATATGAAAGTCTGCTAGACGTGCGTCACTTGGGGCGCCATCTACAATAACGCCGCGTCCTATTATTGGAACTAATGCATCACGTGACTGAGTCTGCCGTCGAATTTCGGCGGAGAAACACTAGTTTATGAATAAAACGAAAAAGATGAATTCAATTTTAATTTGTGCAATGCCTTAGTGAGTGGTAATATGGCACTAACAAAATTTAATAATAATAATTTTAAGTCATTCTTAGAGAAATATATTAGTAAACATGTATCAGATGAAAGCACTCTTAGCAAAAATTATATCAACGAAATTTATATAACAACAACACGTAAAATTCGCGAAGGTAATGAAATTTTAAATATTAACTTTAAGTGTAATATTATGTTGCAAGGTAACATGCGCTTTTTTTCATAAAATAACTTAAAAATCTTTTGTTTACTGATTTTACTTGCAAGTTTTGCATATTGTGCATAAAATAATGCATACTTTACATGCATGTTTTGTATACACTGTGTCTATAAAGTAACCCCCCCCCCCCCCCCCCAACTAATTTTGAACTATTTAATATTTTACTACAAAATTTGGCGTGCTGTAATGGGAAATTAAATACTATTTTTAGCCCATATTTAAATTTTGTATCATTCAAAATGGCGGCTAGCCGCCATTTTAAATTTTTTTTAAATAGAAAGGGGGGTCGAGTGACACCTCATTTGAAAGGTCTTTTAGTTCTGCGCCTGATCCTAGACTTTCAAAGAAAAATATTCAACCATAACAAAATGACAAATGTTTGAAGATAAAGAAGTCCATTTAAAAAAACTAAGAATTAAAGCAAAAAGAAATTTAATTGAGTGTTCGAAATGTTTACCATTCACTTCTTGGCACATAAAGAGTCGGTTATAAAAATCCTGCCTTACATTTTCATAAGTTTCTGGAGTGATATTTCTGCAAACTTCTGTAATGCGTTGCTCCAGTTCTTCAATTGTTTCTGTAGACTTTAAATTTCAGAAAAAAATCTAAGAGGGTTAACTCTGGGGAGCAAGTCGGCTATTCTACAGACTCCCGCCTACCAATCCATCTTCCAAGAAAATGTCCCATGGGAACGTCAGAAACAGGCCTATAAAATAATAATGAAGCGGCTCATCGTCTTGTTAGAACATAACGTTTTCAATATTTTTTCCAGCCACCTGAGATATTTCTGGTAAAATTTTGTCCTGCAAATGAAAAAGTGGACTACCGGATAAAAAAAATCAAAACAATTTTGAATTGAGTGAGTCCATTTGTTTAAAAACCGGTATTTTGTTATGGTTGAATATTTTTATTTGAAACTCTAGGATCAGACGCAGAACTAAAAGACCTTTCAAATAATGTGTCACTCGACTCCCCTTTCTATTTAAAAAAGAATTCAAAATGGCGCCCAGTCGCCATTTTGAATGACACAAAATTTAATTATTAGTTAAAAAATAGTATTTAATTTCCCATTAAAGCACACCAAATGTTGTGGTAAAATATCAAGTCGTTCAAAAGTTAGTTATGGGGAGGGGGGTGGTTACTTTATAGACAGACCCGGTATATTTTTGTGCATATAAATCCGTGCCCTGCTTATGAGTCATGTAGTGACATGTTCATGTATATGTTTTTATTTAATACGCATTTAACGTTGCGATTAAATAATATATTTTATAAGTACCACCAATATTTTACAAATCATCTCAAACATTTCGTGCGCATTCGTAACAGATTAAATTCCATTTTTATTAATTTAAATAATTTATTTCAATGCGCATTAATTAAAACAACAAATATTTTTAAATAACTTTGTAATGTAAAAAATATGGTATGTTTTAAGGTCTGAAGTCTGCAAAACTAGAAACGACGTTCTTTCCTACCTAATAGCGATTACATAAAGCATTGACACGAAATGTCGAGAGCTCGGCATGCAAGGAACAAAGAAAAAACCGCATCTTACGACAATCTGTCACTTAATGACAGCCTTCCGCTGACGCAACCGTAAAAATTAAAAAATATTTTGTCCGTGAAGGTCTACACATTGAAACCTTCCTGCACGAATATCTGTATGACTACACTATTGTTGCTAAAGCAATTGTCATTTAGACGTTCTTGAAACTTTGTTTGTCAACGTGGCCATCAATTTCTAAAAACATAAAACCTCTACATATATCAATGCTGGATTAGGTAACCGTTTTCGCAATACTTAATAATAATAATTTGGTCCTCGAAGTTGGAAAAAAGTAAACCTCGGGTAGGAAGCGGTAAGGTTCACGATATTTTGGAAAGAATTATTGGAAGGAAAATATGTACAAAAGTACACCACATTATACAGAATTAAAATACTTAAAGCTTGATTTTAATTCGCTTTATTTTATGATCACTGATCAGTGTTGATTTTGTTGATCTAATTTACAATGCTTTTTTTGCGGAAAAAAATATAACTTCGGATTGAAGCGCAACATTCGGTTAACAATAATAGCGCGCGTTAATGTAATTTTAACAGCTTAAAATGTACACTTTTAGTTATGAAGCGATTACCTACATTGTAGCTTTGGTTTAAAGTGATATGTATGTATATGTTCAAGTAAATTAAGTATACTTACTGTTGAAGTTTAGTACGTGTCAGTAATTGTACGTCTTAAACCGCACCTAAAGGCAAATAACGTAATCAAAACGTTCTGGACTCTTTGTTTGGTGAATTGCAATGTATTTAAACAATTTTAAAAATGCATTGCTGTTTCCTGTATGCTTTCACCATCTACCAATTTTTTGTCTTTGGTAAAATTACAAATTTACTGTTTTTCCTCACGTGCTTCCAGTACAATTACCTTCTAACAAAATTCATAATTAGAAGCGATTTAAAAAGTGGAATTTTGTAGATTTAATAGCAACGTATGATAGATGACATCGAAGCAAACAGAGCGCATTTTTCTCGAACTGTATAGCTTTGAAATATAGTACCACCTAATATTACTTTTTGAAAATTTTAACTGTGGAACCTTTTACTCAAAAATAACTTGTCAGGTCGATTTAAAGTTTGGTATCGCAAAAGTATACTTACTATGTTATTATATAAAAGTATCTTCTAAACCATCAAAATCGTCAAAATTAAATATTTTCAAAATTTTAGAAATTAGAAATAAATGTCTCTCCTTCTTTCCTACATTTTTTGGTCGGTGCATTTTGTGTTCTTGTCTGTCTTAATCATATGCTACTGCTTTGTGTAAACATAGGAAAAATCGAAAATTCGGATTCAATCATACGAGCAGCGGTGCATCAGAACCTATGAAACGTGATTATTTAAGTATGAGAAAGTTTGGGTAAATATTTTCTTCCATTTTTCAAAACTGAGGTTAGAAAACTAAGAAATTGGTAAAACTGGAAAGTAAAATGCTCTACATTTGAATGTACAAAATACGAATAAAAATTTTGTTGGTTTTTTTTGCAATTCGTACCTACTGTATATTTATAAAATTTATATGTTTATTCTTTACGAAGCAATCCTACTGTAATTTTTAATTTGATTCTTACTGCAGTCTTGTTCTTGTTTTACATTTTCTAAAAATTATGCAAAAACATGGTCCTTCGAGCCGGATACATAGTATATATATATTGAAAAGGTATATATTAATTTTTGAAGCAGTAATCTTTCCATGAATTCTAGTTTGATTTGTATTTATGTGACAAACCTAGTTTTTCGAGCTGGACTTATACTTTTTATACCTTCGACAAGCCGGATTCGTGCTGTATATTTTGTAAAATTATGTCTTAACCCGTTGATTGGGCCTAATTTATAAAGTTATTTTTATTTACTAATTATCGATAAATAACTAAATTTCTTTTGCAATAATTTACAAGAATTGTAATATAATTTTTGATACACATTAAATAAATTCTAGTTTGATTTCTAGTTTAGTCCTGCTCTGCAATTTCCAATAATTATGCCAAAAATGTGGTCCTTCGAGCCGGATACATAGTATATATATATTGAAAAGGTATATATTAATTTTTGAAGCAGTAATCTTTCCATGAATTCTAGTTTGATTTGTATTTATGTGACAAACCTAGTTTTTCGAGCTGGACTTATACTTTTTATACCTTCGACAAGCCGGATTCGTGCTGTATATTTTGTAAAATTATGTCTTAACCCGTTGATTGGGCCTAATTTATAAAGTTATTTTTATTTACTAATTATCGATAAATAACTAAATTTCTTTTGCAATAATTTACAAGAATTGTAATATAATTTTTGATACACATTAAATAAATTCTAGTTTGATTTCTAGTTTAGTCCTGCTCTGCAATTTCCAATAATTATGCCAAAAATGTGGTCCTTTGAGCCGGATACATGGTATATATATATATATTGAAAAGGTATATTTTAATTTTTGAAGCAGTAATCTTTCCATGAATTCTAGTTTGATTTGTATTTATGTGACAAACCTAGTTTTTCGAGCTGGACTTATACTTTTTATACCTTCGACAAGCCGGATTCGTGCTGTATATTTTGTAAAATTATGTCTTAACCCGTTGACTGGGCCCAATTTATAAAGTTATTTTTATTTACTAATTATCAATAAATAACTGAATTTCTTTTGCAATAATTTACAAGAATTGTAATATAATTTTTGATACACATTAAATAAATTCTAGTTTGATTTCTAGTTTAGTCCTGCTCTGCAATTTCCAATAATTATGCCAAAAATGTGGTCCTTTGAGTCGGATTTTTAAGCCTTTGGCAAGCTATGTTTGTCTTGTATATTTTATGAAAATCGTATCTTAATTTGCGACACAGAAATCTTGCTACACATTATAGTATGATTTCTACTTCAGTCTTGTTCTGCGGTTTTCAATAATTATGCATAAACGCGGTCCTTCGAGCTTTGGTTTCGTTTTTTCTGCAGTCTTACTCTGCATTTTCCAACCATTATGCAAAAAACGTGGTCCTTCGAGCCGGATATTTAAGATTTCGACATGCTGTATATTTTGTAGAAATTATAGCATAATTTTTGGCAAAGAAATCTATATTTCTTAGTATGATTTCTACCTCAGTATTGCTCTGCATTTTCTGATAATTATGCAAAAGACGCGGTTCTTCGAGCCAGATTTTAATGCCTCCGACAAGCCGGACACGCTGTATATTTTGTAAAAATTAGTTCCTAATTTTTGACACATAAAGTTTGCTAGAAATTCTAGTTTGCTTTCCACTGCAGTGTTGTTTTACATTTTCGAATAATTAGGTATGCAAAAAAACGTGGTCCTTCGAGCCACAGTTCTACTTTTTAGGCCTTCGACAAGACGGATTTTGAATTTTTCTTAATGGAAAGGGGGGTCGAGTGACACCTCATTGGAAAGGTCTTTTAGTTCTGCGTCTGATCCCAGAGTTTCAAAGAAAAATATGCAGCCATAACAAAATGACAATGTTTGAAGGTAAAGAAGTCTATTTAAAAAACTAAGAATTAAAGCAAAAAGCAATGAAATTAAGTGTTCGAAATGTTCACCATTCATTTCTTGGCACATACAAAGTCGGTTATGAAATTCCTGCCTTACATTTTCATAAGTTTCTGGAGTGATATTTCTGGAAACTTCTGTAATGCGTTGCTCCAGTTCTTCAATTGTTTCTGGACGGGTTCTGTACACTTTCGCTTTCAGATATTACCACAGAAAAAAATGTAAGGAAGTTAAATCTGGGGAGCGAGCCGGTTATTCTACAGACCCCCGCCTACCAATCCACCTTCCAAGAAAATGTCCGTTGAGAAAGTCAGAAACAGGTCTATAATAATGAGGCGGCGCACCGTCTTGTTAGAACATAACGATTTCAGTATTATTTCTAGCCACCTACGATATTTCTGGTAAAATTTTGTCCTGCAAATGAAAAAGTGTACTACTGGATAAAAAATCAAAACAATTTTGAATTGAGTCTATTTGTTTAAAATCCGCCATTTTGTTATGGTTAAATATTTTTCTTTGAAACTCTAGGATCAGATGCAGAACTAAAAGACCTTTCAAATAAGGTGTCACTCGCTCCCCTTTTTCTTTAAAAAAAAACTTCAAAATGGCGCCCAGTCGCCATTTTGAATGATACAAAATTTAATTTTTGGCTAAAAAATAGTATTTAATTTCCCATTAAAGCACACCAAATGTTGTGATAAAATATCAAGTCGTTCAAAAGTTAGTTGGGGGGGGGGGGGGGGGGACTACGTTACAGACAGACAGGTATATCTGAATCTCTAACAAAGAAACTGTTATTCACATTATGTTCTAAATTTTTGTATAAATTTTAGTTTGATTCCTACTACAGTCTTGCTTTAATTATGCCAAAATGCCTGGTGCTTTGATCCGAATTTTGGGTCATCGACAATCTGGATGCTGATAGTGAATATAATCAATATAGGCGCGTGTATTTTTATTTCTCTTCATAATGTTCCCATTATTACTTACCATCAATCAATGCGATATTTATCGTGTATATTTCGAAGTAGTTAATTGAAGTCACTTTGCGTTATCAAAAATGTGGATCCATTTTATTATTTATTGTTTTTTTTAAATCACTATAAACGCTTGTTATTATAGTACGATTTATCAGCAGTAAGAAAAAAGTAGTAACTGGTAATAATTCCCACAAATCGTTTTAAAGAGGGCGTTTAAAATCTTCCAATAATTTTTGTTTGAATTTTAACCAAATTTGAAAACAAATTTTAGAAACATTATTTATGCTTTAAATTGTTTTAAAATTCATTTTTTTAATAATAGTGTCCGTTCTGCTAAAATTACGTATTTCAAAAAATGTTTTTATTTTACTTTGTATTAATTTGATAAAATAACAATAAAAATAAGTACTTTGAGAAATTGTTCCGGAGAGAACAAAATACAAACTTAAATTATAATCGATTGATTTAATAATCGAATGATGGTATAAATAATCAATTTTTATTTCTTTTGTAAAGTGTACCATTTGTTTGTATTAATTGTGTTACAGTATTATTTTAAATATTAGTAAATTTCTATGTATTTTCATATTTTTTTTATTTATACATTTTTGAGCAATATTAAATTTTTCAAATACGACCCTGCTTTGAAATGACCTAAAAACTGGTGTGTTGGCTGTTCCTTAATAAATGGTGATCTTCAAGTCAAAACAAACGTGGAGGTCGTGTTTACGTAATCACAGTTCAGAAATTCTGTCTCCATTTCTGTATTCGCATCATAATACCACGACTGGTGGTATTATCGCGTCATGTATCTGCAATGGGCGTTTGCAGTTGCTTACTGTAAGGGGGTATTCGCTTCTGAAAGGGACAAACCTGAAAATTTTAAAATCGTATAATCATTTGAATGGTTCGATTATTTTCATTCGAAAAATTTCATCATTACTTAAAAGGCACGTAAGTAAAAAGTAACGTATAGTGTCTATAATTTCGTAAATGTAAATTTTATGAAAAAATAGCAAAGTTGTTTGTAAAACTTTAGGGCATACTTTGTGTATGTTCAATTTTTATACTTTTAGTTATTTGGTTGCTATGGCAACACTTTTTTTTCACATTTTTGGAATCAGCAATTGTTTCTATGTTTTTCACAGAATCACACTTCAAAATTTCGAATGAAGTATCTTCCAAGTTCAGTAATTTCCTAGAGCCAATAATAATCAAATAGCAAGACATTTAAAAATTGAGCATTAACAAAACAGCAGCTGATATTTAACTTTATTAAGGCTGTTTGTCATATAAACAATATTTTAGAAATTACAGACATTATGCCTTATTTTTAACTCGTTCTGTATTAAAAAACAGTTGTAATTCAGCTCTAGTTATGTTATCATATACAAAGTTTATGTATTGTACCTATTTAATACTATAAAGGTATCGTCTCAACATTGATCCGGCTCGAAGGACCAATGTTGGCTAGACTGATTTGAAGCTTTATACGCACGCGTGTGTTTTAATCAATTATATATTTTTCTAGTTGCAGCAGTGCAAAGGTTCACTCAGATATTTTAACTTTTGTTTCTCTTAACGAAATTATTCTAATAGTCTGCAAAAGTATCTCTAAATACCATACAAATATATTTTCACCAGTATCACACTGTAAAGTTGTCAACTCGTGTTGTTCTATTCGTCAATCTGTTTGGAGTCGGTTACAATCCGGCTACGCACTTTACAAACCTTTAATTGCGAATTCTAATCTAAAACTAAATCACATAATTCACCATTGAAAATTTATTTTGCTAAACTGCAGATTTAAAGCCGCTTCAAGAACTCTCTGCAAATCGTATAACAGGCCTCTCCAGTGACGAGAAGATAATCGATTTCGTCTCGACAAAAACGACCAAATATTGTGAAGAGACAAGATTGGTGGTTAGGCGATTACGACAATATTTGGGAAAACTGCTTGAAAAATCTTGCTATTATTGTAGGTATTTTTAAATCTTTCTAAAATCTTAATTTTTATTATGTTTAAAAATTGTTTTACTCTTGCAATGATACCTTCAAACCTTTTGCACTTTATCTAAACTCTTAAAAATTTTTTTTTAAATATGTCGACCTTTTTCTTAAAACTGTCCACTTTGTAAGTTCGAATGTTAGCCCTGTCGGTCCCTAGCTGTTTTTAGTTTTCCTGAAGTATACAGATTGTTACTATTTTACTAGACACATTAACAATGTGACAAGCCCGACAAGGTAAAATAATGGGTGGGCCAACTGGGGATTCACGTACCTATGGATATTTTTAAACTTCATTAAAATAATTTACTTATTCACTTTAAATTTAAAAGCATCCATTGATACGCGAATCTTTCTTTCTTGTCATACTCATTAGTAGCCTATGTTTCCAGTATTACCAAAACAATTTGAAAAATGTAAAATAACAAAAATATATTGACGAGCTCACAAAGCTTTGAATATCAACATGTATAAAACGCCGTTTTACTTTTTAGTGGACTCGATTTCTAACCAAATAAAATTATGTATTGACATGTTTTAAAAATATTTGAGACATATTATTAATTTATTATAAATATCGTAAAGAAATATAGGTACTATAAATACATTTAAATTAAAAATGGCAAAAATATTCTTAATTATTTAAAAATATCTATAAGATATTTTTATTTATCAGTTCAGAAATATGCTATAGAATTTTAAAACATCTAAACGCAATTTAAATTTAAAATACCTTAGATATTTTAAATTAAATTTATTTTCTCAATATTTTAGATACTTAAAAAATATTCTATTTTTATTTTTATATCTTAGATACTGGGAGTAATAGCATTAGAGAATAGACTAATGGTATACGTTTTGTGACTGCAACCACAATTTACAACGATCTTGTTTGCAGGTTATGCTAAAATTAAACAAACATTCTATTTACATCAGCGCGCAGCGACCGCGTTCAAGTCTGCAGCTGCACTGTTGCCAGATATAAGATTGAAACTTAGCGAACGTACAAACTCTTAGATTGCGGCAATTTCCAAATATCTTAGATATATTT
Source organism: Ctenicera cuprea (assembly GCA_958336395.1). NCBI lineage: Eukaryota > Metazoa > Arthropoda > Insecta > Coleoptera > Elateridae > Ctenicera > Ctenicera cuprea. The sequence continues at coordinate 83,677,199 of OY284486.1, read as the reverse complement.
AACAATTATTTCTTTATGTTTTAAAACATCTAAATTATCACTTTTTTTAAATATCTAAGAAATTTTCAATTTAAATTGTTGTAAAATACCCGCAATACATTTAAATATATAACTATATGAAATATCTATAAAATAAATAAAATTGTTTAAAAGTGTCTTTGAGATAGTCCCAAATACGTAAATTCGAAATACCCCAAACACATCTTTAATTATTAAATAATGTCTTTAGACACATAAAACATAAAAAATTAAGAGGTTTTTAAAAGTAAAATAATAATATCTAAGATATTTGTAATATAATCGACAGGAATAAATTAGTTGTAAACGTTTAAGACATTTTCAACGACATATGACTGATTTTATTACCAACGTGACATTTCAAGAATATTTTTGATTAATTAATTTAAAAATATCTTGTAGGTATTATTTTTTTATTAAGAATAAATAAAATATATGTAAGATATTGCTGATATGTGTATCGGCAAAATTCCGAATAAAAGCTTTAAACAAAAAATATCTTAGGGATATTTTAAATTTATGTACTGTGGTAACACACGTCGACTATTAAATTATAACAGGGGAGTTTTAAAATGATTTTAAATTATCTCTAAGATATTCAAATAGTCGACTTAAAAATATTTTTAAACATTTATGAATATCGAAGATAGTTTGGAAGAATTACAAATATCTATGCTATTTTTATTTAAATGAAAATATCTATGTGATATTTTTAAATTATGTAAAATTGCGCTTTTATTTTGCAAATATCACTGTTGACAAAAAGTAAAGCAACAATCCATAAACAACTTTGCGTTGTTAAGAGAAATCTAGTATGGTCAGCCTTTTATTATAAATTGGTTCTGCTAACGTTATGCGCATTTTCTGTTTATCAAAAAGTACCGAAATTTTAAAATCCGACAAGGTCTATCTTCTGGCGTGTCGGTGATAAGCCTTAGCAGCAAAGATAAAACCGTCGTTAAATAAACATATCAATAAATATTGCTTTCAACGCCTTTGCTTTTCCGTATTAAGCGCAATTATGTTGCAATACACGAATTTTGCTAATAATAAACGGCAACATTAAATAACATTAACCTAAGGTGTGGTATAGGCCATAAGTTCGTTTAAAGTTACACAACTTATCAATCATCCTGCCACAAATGCACGCGAAAATCAAATTACCCCCATACAAGTTGTAATTCGCTCTTTAAAATTTACAGTCTAATAGCAAACGCTTGTACTATTATTTATTATATTTATTTATTTATAAATAAATCAAAAATAACGCATGCCCTTTTCTTCAAATAAATTCCAAAACCTTTTCGAATTAAAGTACTAAAAGCGCTTAGTTAGAGGAAAAATAGCAACAAGAGGCGAAATAAAAGTGCGCCGTCGAGGAACTTCCATTTTAACGGAAGCACTAAGGTCTAAAAGCTCACTGTACTTCCGGCCCGAGCTTTTTTACCCCTCGACGTCTTTATGCCATTGGGGCAGCTCGCGCATGCCTCTCGTCAGCGCGTATCGTTTTTGGAATGGGGTGTAGCTCCCCTCTTTTGATCCTTCGTCCCCCTTGGGGAAGGAGAACCCTTAATCAATAATTTAATTCATGCGCCTTCATTTGTTCCGGGAGAAATTGTACGTCGAGTTGAGTTTGTTTACGAAATTAAACTCAAAACCATAATTTTGTTGATTTAAGTGTTTTTTTTTTAAATTGAATGTTGATTAATTTGAAATTGATGTAGTTATTTTATTTTCTGGGTATGTGTTGGAAATTTAATTTTTTTTTATAAAATTTTGTTATTAGTTTATGGAGTTTAGGAGGAATCGAAGGTTATTGGGAATATTAATAATTCATGTTTCAATTTTTCTTTTATGCGTCTAATGTGTAATTTAGGAACAGCTTTCATAAATTCGAATTTGGAAGCTATAATTGTTTTTTTGTAGAATTTTTTTGTTGTTCGGTTTGACCTTAATAGATTGATGTAGAATTTTATTAAGAAACTTGTAGGAAGTTAATAACTTAAAACAATTCATTTTAATAATAGCGTATAGGCTGCTTTAGGATAACATCTTTTTTTGATGTTTACTAAGTTAAAAGCATACTCAAAGCAATAGTATAAGAAATTTAAAAAATATAAATTTTATTATGTAAATGAAACAAACATAGGTTAAGAAATACAGTATGCTTACGAAATGTGGGCCATAAAGTTGTAAATAAGCGCAAATAAATGATAAAAACAAATTAATAAAAAACAGATATTTGCTGTATTGTAGCAGGGAAAACGTATCTGGCAATACTGCTAGTGCCTGGTGGATTTATATGCGCTAACAGTGTTGCCAAATGTTTTTGGTATTAAAGCAAGGAAAAAACACGTGGCAAAAACTGTTAGTGCATATAATTTTTGCTTTTAATTATTATCACAATGGAACAACGAATTAGATTATAAGCACTAACGGTGTTGCCAGATATTTTTTTCTATTGTAGCAAAGTAAACATATCTGGCAACACTGTTAGTGCATGGTGGATTTATATGCACTAACAGTGTTGCTAGATGTTTTTCGTATTACAGCAGGAAAAAAACATCTGGCAACACTGTTCATATTGACAATATTTCCTGAAACATTAGGAAATACGAGGTAATTTTAAAATTCTTTTTTTGAATATTTTGAAAGTCTTTTTCGATTTTTCTTTCCAAGATGAGTTGTAGCTGGTGATATTCGCTGTGTCTCATTAAATGTCCAAAATGTTTTGCTTTTCTCTTTATTACTATTTATACTAGTTGTGCCATCAAGAGATGTAAAATTGCGAGGTCTGTACTATGTGGGAGACCAACAATTGTACTACGAGTGAATTCAAAAAACAACCAGATCAAAAATTACCAAAACTTGTTGGGTGACGAGTGTTAATTTTGCTTGAACATTCTTCTCAGCGCGATGGATCCCAGAATAATTTTTCTAAGCATAATCGACACAAGTTACTATGCAGAAAGTTTGAGTAATTTCTCCGGTTATTTTTTAATTTACGAGTGGTAAGTGATGGGGCCAGTTAAAGAACTGTCAAATAACGTTATTATTAAAACTAACAACTAAAATAAACTTCATAAACTTATTGACGATAATATTTTGTACGTCAAATACATTTTCTTAAGCAAACACGATTAGCTATACAGGAAGTTTGACTACCTTACACCGATTGATTTCTCAGATTCGCGAGTGGTATATGAATAGAATATTTCTTGCCTAATATATCAAACTGCCAAATTAACTGTATTTTTAGAACTAGTAAATAAAACAAATGAGTAGATTTTATTTAAATATATTCGCGATAAAATTTTGTTCGCCAAAAATATCTAGGTAGTGATTGGTGGATATATTATGAGAGTATCACGATCTTGTCGATTACAGTGTGATATGTAGGACAAAACTGATCCAAAAATCGTGGCCATTCAATATGATTATTGCATTCACATGTCGTCAGACCAATCGCTCGACTTTACAGCTTTTTACCAATCACATCAAAATTACAGCGATAATTTGCACTCGTGCAATTTGTCTGAAAGTTCTTTGCGATAATACACAAGATATTTTTTTGCATACAATTTTTCAAGATAATTTTGACTACGTTCACCTTTAATGCTTGTTGCTCATAGAACAGTGTGTTGTGTTTTTCCGATAATTTTAACTATGTTCAGCGCGAATACGTATTGCTCAAAGCACAAGCGCACACATGCGCGAGTGCTGAACGTTCTCAAAATTATGTAGAAACATTGTAAGAAGGACGCATATTTTCTGGATTATAGCGATAAACTTTTAGGCATTCTACATTTTATGTTCAGAATTGTGACAGCCAGCGCAAGCAATTACCATGACAACGTAATCCGTAACAAATTACAGCTTATTGCAATAACCAATGGCAGCTGCTTATTTTCAGATTCTTAGCCAATCACGCCTAGGATGATTGTGATCATACTTTTTAGGAAGCTGCGGTGTTATCTGAGTTGTAACCATAGCAACAACGGCAACAAAATGTTTTAATTTTTGCTTTTAATAAGTGCGTTAGTATGTAACACAAAAATAAGTGTCTTAATTCTTTTGTTTGTCGAATAATTTAAAAATCGCACTCTTGAATTGCGACTTTGTGTAATTATGTCGTTCATTGACTAACACAATCGTGTTGCTATGAGGCAACACAGTCTCGATTGTCAATAAAGCGACAAAATGGCCGAAAATTTTTAATTATGATGTGGGCTTGCTGTTTATAATTTGCGCTGGTGTGATTGTCATTTAAACGAAGGGAACGTTGTGATTGAAATTTAATTTTTATTGTTTTGTTAAATCTGATGTTATGATGAAAACATTTTTAACTTTATTGTTGTGGTTAATTAACGCTTTGACAAGATTCCTTTTACGATACCTTACTCGCCGATGTATGAACTACTTTTGTCTGAGGAAAGTATTGTAAATAGAGAAATTTTCTTGACTTAATTGATAAATAATTTTTCTTGGCGTTGTGAAATTGAGAATAATACCTTTCTCGATCGGGATTCGAACCCGTGACTGCCAGCGATCTAGGCTTGATGCTTTACTAACTGCCGTACCACGGAACGCTGGTAGACGGAATTTAAAAACAGAGCCATTCTGCGTCTACCTTTATTCGATAGCTCAGTTGGAATAACATCAAGCCCAAGATAACTGGACGTCTCCGGTTCGAATCCCGATCGAGGAAGATATTTTTGTTAGCCTGAAAAAATAACTTAGAAAAAAAAAATTTAAAGTCAAGGCCTAACCAGTCCAGTCCGACAATACCGATTTTTTTTAATCATGCTTTGGTTTCCTTTTTAACCTTTTATTTGCTTCCATACTATTTTATATGTATGCTTCCTTTCTACATTATTTTACTTCTGATAAAAAGTTAAAGCAATTTTATGGAAATTTTTTTCAGAATCTATTTTAATAAACCTACCCATTAGTTTAACTCTACCTAAGTTATTTAGATATAAAGCTGAACTTTAGTATTTTAATATTTAACGAAACAATCTTTTTTACATGCAAACGTATAACATAAGTAATTCAGTTGATTGTGTACAAAGAACGAGTATATTCAGGAATTTCAGTGGAATTGTATGTATGATATTAAGTTGTAGGTACAAAATTCACTGATAGTATCAGAAAAAAAAGTTCTTGATATTGATGTTTACACGTTGACGTTTAGCTACGCATCGAATTTGAATATTAAAGATCTACACATTTTCCCCTTTCGTTTTCATGCACGTGAAAAGTAGCAAATATTACAGAAAAAACAATGTTGATTTATAAAAGAGTTTTTAAAATAAACGTCTTAATTTTCACCAATAAATGATCAACTCAGATACAACTGCTTAAATAAAGAACAATTCATTATCTACTTCAAAGAAATGAAAACATTAAACTAATCGTTTGTTATGTAAACAATGCACCCCAAATAATGACATCGAAAGAGATACACAATTATGTTAAAAAATTAAAAAACTTCAGACTTATTTAAACTACGTCAATTACGACTTCAACTCGACTTTTACGATGAGAAAATTGGCTAATTTATTATTTATAAATTTCATAAATAGTACTTATAGATTTCGATTGTTTTGTGTAGAAACATTTAAGGTAATCTGTTTACATTTAGTTCAATATTGCTGCCTTTAGAATTTCCAATGTCTGAACATGCAGGCAGGATATCTATAAATTTTCCTACTTCTAAGTAAGTGAAATGAAGCTTGGGAATTTCTTGACGAAAATTTACAAAACACTTATAGTGTGTTAAGCCGGCATTATTTGTTTACATTTTTAAATGATTCTTGAAATTATACAACTACACATAAATTAGTAGTAGTGATATACAGTGCTTTAACGATACCTCTAAATAAAATTAGTTATAATAGAGAAATTTTAATTATTAAACGATGGTTATAATGCCCAACTTATTGACATTGATAATTATATTAAATCCCCAACTGTCTCGCCATAACACATTACAAGTTGAGTGAATGCAAATATGATTATAATTGAAATTATATGACAAGTAAAGACAATAATTGAACAAATAATTACTCATGCGGACAAAATAAATAGACAAACAAATAAGCAACAAAATAACAATTAAACCAACGAATTTTGAACACGTGGAAACAGAATATTAATTTTTTTTCTTATGAAATAGAGTTTGTCTGTCTGTTTCTAATACTAAAACTAAGCGGGTTCTTACACTATACAAAACAACTTAAACATATTTTGCTTAAAACATTGTAAACATATTTGGCAGCTGCAAGAGTGAACGATCATATTTACAAATTGAACAATTCATTGACCCAAATATTGGGAGCTCCAGTTAAAATTACAAACGCTAACATTTACGATTACAAAATTTAAGCAATCTTCCACTTGTATTAATTAAAGAGAAAGATTATAATTAGCTATTAAAAATATTTATCTAAAAACTTTATCGCATGCAATTAAATACGCTTCTGTTCCACATTTTGACGATAAATACGAAAAAAATGCTAAAATTATAAACAAAACAAATAAATGCAAAGTAAATTATAGTCAACTAAACCCATTTTAAACACTTTGTCTAATGTTCAAGAAAAAACAGGTAATATACTAAAATCAGGCATTTAGAAATTAAAATGCTCCCACTGTAGTTCTGTTTATATAGGACAAACAATTAGAAATTATGATATTTGGTACAAGGAACACGTACGTTGGTACAAATATAAACATCCACATAAATCCAATTACGTTGAACACTTATTACAACACAATCATTCAATGACATTTGATTACAGTAAAAAATGTTTACGCTTTTGTGGTGATAAACGTGAATTAGATATTTTGGAAGCTTTTAAAATTCACAAACATTTACAAACTGTACCTTCACTGAACGAGCAAATTGCTCTTGTAAAGTCGCTACTATTAGAAGTTTTGGAATAAGAAATCAGGTTGTTTGCAGACATAGATAACCAAGATCAAGTCGTCAAGTTCTATTGTTTCTATAGAACACCAACTGTTTTACTACTAGTCTTGTCTTTGATAATGACTTTTAAACACGTTAAAATACCTATAAGGCTAAAATAAATACCTGCTGGGTTTATTAAATTTTTTAATAACAGGATATTATTAATAAAATTATGTAAGGCCGCAAATATATCAAAATGAGGAAACAAATTTTTAAAATGAGACAATTAATAATGAAGGCGGTTCGATAAGTGATACAAAATGCAAAATATAGAGAAACTCTAAATCAAACTCAAAATTTGAATTTAGAAGACTTTTGTATGGTGTAAAATAGTCTTCATTGCAAATTGTTTACATCGTTAAAAATAACATTAATAATTTATCATGTAAAATAGCCATTAGTATTTCCTGTATAAAAAACATTTTCGTTTAAATTGAAGTCGAAATTAGTATGCATTTCGAAATCGATGTCAGCTTTTTAGAAAATGTACAAAGAAAATTGTGTGGTGTAAAATAACCATTATTTTTTGTGACAGTTTCGAAACTGGTTTAAAATACGAATATAAAAAATAATACCTATGTGAAAAGTAGAACTGTAGGACTGACTGTAAGGTAAAATGAAAATTTGATTACTAGAAATGATGTTTGATAATTTGTGTGTAAAATAGCCTTTATCAGTCGAATATTTGTTTTAATTTGTTTTTGCATGTGACTTGTATTGTGTAAAACGGTATTTATTGCACCCGACAACGAAAACATTCACAAAAATAAAGAAAATATTTCAAATATTTTCTTACCAACACCAAAACTAAAACAAAAGATGAATTGGAATAGAGTCTGATACTTCTGCCTACTTGTGCCGTGTAGTATAACATTTATTGACTGTATTTTGGTTTGGTTTCAGAGGTCTCTGTGCAAAGCAATATCAATCACGAGCGGCCCTCAGGGATGTAAAAATGGTAAGTACCCTTCCTCCCTGTCAGTAACATGTAATAATAAACACCGATTTATTTTGAACAGAAAATAAAAACTTTTATAAAATATATTTGACAGATTTGCTAAAACGAAAGGAACAAAATTTGGTTTTATAATTCAGATGCGGGGGTGGTTCGTAACATGTGAGACGCACTTTTATATGGATTTGAATTTGCAATCTAAAACTCATGAAAAAGGTTCCTATAAACATGGGTACTGGATGCTTTGTTACGGAGTTACAGCCTCCTCCAAATGACCAGTCTAATCACTATTTTGTCGATAACATCCGCAGCAGTTGTATTTTAAATTTTTCAAAATTTATTTCATTTCCACTAATATTTGTAGAAATAATTCCACCAGTGATGTCTCATGGTGGGGGGGGGATAACTTTATAATATAAAACAATATCATTTTTGAATGATTAAACAACAAAAACCAATTCTAGCAACAATAATAAGTAAATAAAATTAAAACATCCAAAAATAGCTTGAAAATTGATCAGAATATTGATGTCGTCATATTTGATTGTCTAAAATTAATATTATGTTTTTGTCATTCAATTGAAATTAAAGTGAAAATCTCAAATATTGCCATGAAGTCACAAAAAACCAGACGATACTGCAGGTCAAATATATTTAAGTATTAACCTTGTATAGTGTAAAACAGTCTTTATTGGCAGTAAATAAAATTATTAGGCAACATAAATCAATTCTGGCAACAATGATACAACTAAAACACAAAACAAAACTTGAGAGTTGATGACATGTCATATTTGATTGTGTAAAACATACATTATGTTATTGTCATTTTTGAAGTCTTCGAGATTTTCAAACTTTTATTGAAATTGACATAAAAATCTGAAATATCGTGACGAAGACACAAAAACAAAAGACACCGGACACTGTAGGTCAAATATATTAAAATATTAACCTTGTATCATGTAAAACAGTCTTTATTGGCAGTAAATAAAATTATTAAACAACAAAAACCAATTCTGGCAAAAAATTAGTAGATGAAATTAAAACATAAAAAAAACTCGTAGTTTGTTGTTGACCTCTGCATATTTGATTGTGTACAATAGCCTTTAATTTCCAATAGAGTAAGTAAACAAGATAGAAGCTTTGAATGGTATTCAGTTTTTATGGTAATTAACGTTACGATAAGTTAAATTTTTGTGTAATTTTGTTAACAATGTTAACAAAAAAAATTGAAAAAAGCTCCTACATCGGCTTTAACATTTACCCGAAATTTTTGTCAGGGTACAACACATATTGCCTAAAATACCTAACCAATTTATTGGTGAATTGCAATATAATTATTTAAAAGCAAGGCACAAATTGAAAACGTTACAAAATTCAGCCATAATTAGACGGGCATTGTCGAAACATTTGATCGTGTAAAATAACCTTTATTTAAAGTAAATTTAAAAACTTTTTTTGGATCGGTATTATTTCTAAACCTAATTTAATTTTAAATAAATCGATCTGAAAGGCTTTATTGGATGGAAATGATGTCAAATGTCGAGTATAGTGTAAAAGAACCTTAACTACATTGGAAATTTTAAAATAACAAAAATCAAAAAATTTGTTTTATTACCCACACAGTTTATACACGACATTACTCAATTAAATTTTTCATAAATTTAATTATCATAAATAATACGAGTGATAGCGATTTTTCGATAAAATTGTGGTGTAAGTTCACGAGTGTTAGTTAAGATCGTAATTCCACGAGCGCGTAGCGCGAGTGTAATTACCTAAATATTAACTAGCATGAGTTAACTAACAAAACAATTTTATCAAAGAAAAATCTATCACGAGTCGTATTGGTCTTGTGACTATACCACACATTATTTTGGAGAAATTTTGGTATAGTTGAATTATTCGTAGATGCTCGGGCGTTTTCGGTAATTGGCGCTCTTAACATGGTATTGGTTGCTTGTTTTCAAATGTTTTGTAGTGGCGTTCGCTTGCAAATTTGTGTTTTTATTTTGACGTTCTTATTTACTGGTGCTGTAAAGTGTTGTAGTAAAAACGGATCGTTTTGGATAAAAATCGTTAAGTGGTATTTCATACAATTTTTGAGGTTATGTACAATATTTTGGTTTAAAATTTTAGTTCATATATTCTGTCAAACAAGATACAAATTTAATGTAAATATATATTTATGTGTTCAATGCATATTAGCATGTTATTATTATATTTACATTTATATAGTGGTACGCTAAAATTTGGGTCGGTCATGATTTCAACGCTCGCGATTCATGTTGGTTGATATTGCTATCATCGGCTACAGTCGGCGTTTCTCGTATTTTGCTTTTTACTTGTGGACGACAGAGACAATTATTGTTTTTAATTCATAAATTATGTTATAATTAAATATGATACTTACTTCTGGCCGAAGCAATAACAAACTATATTAAAATAATAATTAATATACTCAAAAGTCAGTGCACATCAGTTTTAAACACGTTAATTTAAGACTTAAGGGCGATTATCCGAAGCTACTGTGTGTTTATTCACTTATTTAAACAGACCATGCAGTTTGATCAGTATATAACAAACGCGATTGATTCATTTTATAAAAAGGGAAAATTTGTGATTAGGTCAATGAAATGTGGATGGTATAGTTAGTACAAAACAAATTAAGTAAAAATTTACATCTCTCCACGTCCTATCTACATTTGTACTACTTTTCACAGCGTATAATTACTTACCAATTAATTATTTAATTCGATTCTAACATAAAATTGAAACCTGAAATAAAACTGGGTATTTCCTATTCCTTCGGCAGCTTAAAACTTTAATGAATTTTTAAAATTCACAATACCAGTAGAAAATTATCTTTAATTGTCGTGTCGGTCAACATTTCTTCCCTAAAAATTAAGCGGTCCTACATAATAAATGAGCGTACGCAAGAGCCCCAAGCTGGTAGAGAAAGTAAAATAAAATTGTAGCCATGAAATTATTTATTTTCTTCCATTCGGTGGTTCCTTCCAGGCACTCATCAGAATAAGCTCCTTGACGAGGAGTACATAAATGGCGCCGAAGGCGGGCGTCTGCCGAACTTAGGACACATAATTATAATGATTTGTCGAACGCAGGGACTGCAACAGTGATACTCGAATAGTTTTTTATACTTTTTCTAATGACACTACCTTCGCCGACAAAATATAGATTATTAGGGGGCTCCTTTTCCATTCTTTTGAAGTGTGTGTGTTCAAAATTACACGTACAATCATTTAAAACCAATTTGCTACACGTAGGACAAGGCCCTTGTCGTCCTTATTATTGCGCACATCCTACCGGTGTTTATTTTTTCCTTTTGCCTTATGTAATTTAAATACAAAAGGTGGTAGTTTGTGATTTTTTTGCTTCGAATTCGTGACTATTTTTGTGTTTAAAATCTGCTGTTACGCTTAACAATAACATTTTTCTAAAGGACGCTTTCTTACACAATTTTGTTCTAACTGTAAAAATTTTAGTTCTCTTCGATTAAAAGCGATGGTGACACGAAAAAGGGTTTCATTTTGTTAAACGTTGTGTTGCAGTGTTGAAGTATAATAATATAATCGATATGTAAGTGAATTTAGTTTGGGTGTTCCTACATAATTTCGAACTACTATATTAGGTATGTTTTCCTCATTGTATTGAAATTCTTTGTATAAAATTAATAATGTATAAATAAAAAATAACAATACGCAAAAGTTTTAGCAAAGTCAGTATTCATAAATGTATAAAGAAATTGACACGAACAGAGTTTTTTTACGTTATTTGATTTACTGTTTGAAATTTGGGTCTTATAGCAATTTTAAATCGATTGTCTATTTGGAAATATTGCATGGCATAAGGTATCTAATATTATGATGAAATCTATACGTTAATTGGAAAATACTGAATGCAGAATGCTTTTACACCATTCAAAACATTTTTAAAATGCAGTTTAATTTTAGAAATATGTTTAAATTAGAAATAATAATTCGAACGTAATACGACGCCTAGTAAACTAATGGTAATTATAAAGGCTTTTTTACATGAACTAAAATCTCTGTATTACAATTTAATTTTGAATTTTTCTCAATTTTTTTTAATCTGCTTGTAGTTGAATTAAGGAAAGGTATTTACAAGTTCGAGCTTTACTTCGTTGATGTTCATTTTAATTTATTGTAAATAAAACAATTCTTAACTTCAACAAGTTTTGTATTTTAGCATTGCCACAATTATAAACAAAAGAAATAAATGTAAAATAACTTTTAAAACAACAAAAAATATATTAAACACTTTGTTTATTGCTAAAGAAAAAACAGACAATTTACTAAAATCAGGCATCTACAAATTAAATTGCTCGCACTGTAATTCGGTTTATATAGGACAAACAATTAGAAATTTTGATAGTTATAAGTTGCAATGATATGCGTGGTCTTGTACTTACCAGGAAACAATCCCTAAATGCCTTTCATATACGCAACTGCAATTATATTTCGTATGAGACTCTTATTAATTCTCTCAGGGTCGTTATTTAGTTATTTAGTTTTTTTTTTTTAATAAATAAATAAGAAAAGGATAAAACACAAAACAAAAATCAACGTTACAAAACAAGAAACAGGTTTTATTTAAAACAATTTCTAAATGTGGTTTCCGAAAAATCAAAAAGAGTTTTACTAACTACTATCGTCTTTTTTAAAAACAGAACACTTATCTTAGTGTGACCTTCTTAGGATATTCTTCGCTCGGGTACAACGCTGAGCATCCAATCTCTATTACGCTCCGCTGGCTTCTCAAATAACCACAGGAATAACAGTACAAAAATCCAAGTGTTGGTCCACCTATATTTAGGCTAAGTTTTGATCGTGGTACATCATCTGCATTCACTCTGGTTTTTCAACAATTCGTTGCCAATCACTTGTATCCTCTTCTTTTATATTCAAAATTACTTTTATATAGCTTTTAAACTCGTTCTTTCTCTTTAGATTTCCAGAGGATCAAAATTCTCTGTATCTATTTACCAAGACGAGCCGTTACTAACCCAAACAAATTCTTTTATTCTTTCCCTTCCTTCTTTGATTTTCATTTTATCACAAACAAGTAAATCTCATGTCCATGAGTATATCATTCTTTGATACGTTTATGAAACTTGACACTGACATCCAAACTGACATATATCAACGCACAAAATCAAGTAACTCTAAAACTTTTTATAAACTAAACCTTTTTAACAATTCTAAATTAAATTCTAATTACAATTAACATAAATACAAATCGTATCAATCTGATTGTGTTTTTCTTTTCTTTCAGTACCATACGAAAAATAACAATTATTAGAAATTATAACAGGAATTCTAGCAAAAATACGCGACCCTGAGTTTTAAAAGTCAGAACATTAAAATCTTACAAGTCTTCATAAATCTCCAAATGCAAATTGAACTGCAACAAACAATCCAAAAATTGCCTTCCAGCAACCACAATACCCCAGTCAAATCAAACACCTCTAAATATCATAGCAAAGTATAAACACCCCCATAAATCCAATTACGCTAAACCCTTACTAGAACACAATCATTCAGTGACATCTAATAACACTATAAAATTTTTATACTTTTGTGATGACAACCGTAAGTTGGATATACTAGAAGCATTGGAAATTCATAAACATTTAAAATATGTACCTTTACTGAATGAACAAATTGATCTCTGAAATTCACCGTTACTAGACGTTTTGGAATGAGAAATCAAGTCATCTTTACTTTAACTATCTTTAATCTATCTTTTGATAATGACGTGTAAACACGTTGAAACACGTATAAAGCTAAAATACAAAACGTGCAAAAGTTAAGAATTGTTTTATTTGCAATAAATTAAGGAAAGGTACTTTGTATTTATTAATAACTTATAGATTTGCTTCGTTGAAGTTCATATTGAGAGTAAATAAATTACTATTATAACTTCAACATAATTATTTGTCTTACTTTTATACGTATTTTGACATGTTTCTCATTATCAGTATTTCAAACATTGATCGACAGCTAGGAATCTAATGATACAGATAAAGGCTATTTTACATGAACCAAAATCTGTGTATTACAATTCATTTTTGAATTTCATTCATTCATTAAACATGAATCTGAGAAAATGTGTACCACTAAAATAATAAACAGGATATAATTCGTAAACTTATTTAGAGACATTGACAATGTAAGACAGCATTTAGATGAAGATCCAACAATATCCGTGAGAAACTTGCTCAGGTGGAGTTATCTTTTAGTACTAAGAGTACAAAATGTTTGATCTCTACAAAATGCAGATTTAACACAAATTATTAGCACCAAAACGGCCGTAGCTCAGTGGTAAGAGCGCGGGCTACCAATGCAGCCGGTCCGAGTTCGATTCCCGGCCCGGTCGTTCTCCCTCGCAAGGCAACGGGAAACCAGCGAGGTGGATTTTTACCCAGGAACACCTCTCTGGAGAAGAAGTGGATGCACTTCCTGTGGTTCGGAGTCCACGGTAAACTGTAGGTCCCCTATGTCTGTCTGTGCAAATTATCTATCGCCGCGCACCAAACACAGACATAGGAGAGAGGTCGCCAGCGCCCTGAATAGGGTATGGAACTATAAGTAGAAGATTAGCACCACAATGACTCGATTTTAGATTTTATTCAGATTAAGCTTGGTTTCATTTCACTATAAGTGTAGAGTTCTGAAAAAATAAGAATGTGGAGACCTGACAATCTTCACATATTTCACGAAGCCCACCGGTTTAAAATTGCTGTTTCTAGATGATTGCTCTAATATTTCTTTGTATTTAAAAAGTAAAATATCAAAAACTCGAGTTATATTATTCAAGAATTAAAAGATAGCCTTACGAAATAGTTTGAGCAACACAAAGTAAACCTCCTAATAAAGAATAATTAGAATTGGAAGATCACCCAATTATTGTGCCAATATTACCCCTCTCTTATTAAAGGATTTTTCTTATAAAATAAAAGACGTGTAAAATTGTGTTTTCAAGATTATGGAGCTCATGCCCAGCTGTTGTGGTGTGGTGTGTGGTTTCCTGTAATGTCACGTGACTGAGCAGTGAG
Organism: Ctenicera cuprea; assembly: GCA_958336395.1. Taxonomy (NCBI): domain Eukaryota; kingdom Metazoa; phylum Arthropoda; class Insecta; order Coleoptera; family Elateridae; genus Ctenicera; species Ctenicera cuprea. The sequence goes on along the minus strand of OY284486.1, from coordinate 83,662,157 downwards.
GTCATTGATAACTTTCTTAAATGGCATTGTAAATTTGGTTAAGCAGTTAGATAGAGACTTTTTTCTCGTTACAATGATATAAAATTTTTATACTATTTCATTACAACAGTTTCGAAAACAATCTAAGAAAGAAAACTGTTTCAATTATTTAGTTTAGGTCTACAAAGTTCTATCGGTCAAGATCTTATTGTCAAAATGAGTAATAATTGTGTTCGTAGAAATGTATTAGTTGATATTGGTGAAGCAGAATGGGTTATTATTATTTAACAAATTGTTATTTTTTTTTGTTTATTGTTTGATTGTAAATAAAAGTGGAATCGTACAGTTTTAAATGTTTTTGCTTAAATACATGGCCTGCTTACTATTTTATATTGGTATCGAAATTTTTGTTACGTAAAAGTATAAAAGTTTTATATAATTAAAACGAGGAAAATAATCTCTATCTGATTCCATAAGAAAATATTTATAACGACATTGAAGAAAATTATCCATGACCCCACTGCTCAGTCACATGGCATTACGGAAAATATTAAAATGTTTTGTACAGTAGCGCATTGAGCTCAGAACAATTTTGATTAAGAAAAAAAATTAATATTCTCAATAGTTTAGAAAATAGCATGAGGTGGCGCTGAAATAAATCGCCCTGTATTAATCACTCCAAATTATGATTTTAAAAATAATAAAATAATAAAAATACTCGGTATATTTATTTGACTTAAAAGTATTAAATACCAAACGTTTAGCTTGACCTAGTTGACATTTGCAATTAAAATATTTACAAGCAATTTTATCTACCGTTTTGTCTGCAGAATGTATCACGTTTTGGAAATAATTTTTTATTTATATTTGTTATTATTATTATTAGTCACAACAGCTGTCTATATTAGTGAAAAGATGTTTGTTTTGTGCATGATTCTTTAAAAAGTATTTTATTCTTACACTAACCATGTGTCTCCGCAAAAAAATCGCCATCTGCTTGTATAGTAAGTAAGGATTTTTATTCATTATTTATAAAAACTGGTAAGAATAAGAAGCAAATTTGTAACTATCATGTACCACCACCTTTTTCTGAACACATGGCGTCCGTGGACGGACGCCAGTTGCAAAAATATGTATAATATCGTACAAATAATCCGCTACTTTAATTCACCGTGTCGATACTACAATAAAATAATAAAATAGCTTTCTAAATTTTTAAAAAGGTAAACGCGGCAGAATTAATAAGAGTTTAACAAGTAATTGCATAGACGGATGAGTAACTTCATTTAATTTTAAGTTGCAGATGACGTCCGTCGTGGAAAAGGTTTTATTTTATTTTTCGTCGGTTTCCTACGTTTCCCCATTATACAAATGTTGTAATGATGCTAATTTACGTGGATCTTGCAGTTACAATGCGAGGGTCCCTAACAATTTTCTTTTCCTTCATGGTTTATAGATTATTGGTTCTGGGAATGCATATTCGGGATTAAATTGCACTTTTTATAATTGATATCCTTTTCTTAGAAATTATACATTCTTCACTTCTTACAGAAATTACTCGTCTGTATATTCACTCCCTCTCCACGTTTCACTAGTGATTATGTTATTTGAGGTAGATTTCACCATTTCTAGTATGCGTTTACAGATATACAGTAAAGGGTCTTTTCAAATTGTAGATGACTAAATGTGAAAAAAAATTAACTTTTGTTTTTGTAAATATGCCAAAAAATCTATACTGCCGGCGTGGATTAATAATATTACAAAAATGTATACGTTCTATCTGATTTTCAAAAAAGATATATAATTATTGCAAAACTTATTTCTTCTATCTTGTGATTTGACCAGATACAGTAAATATTTTGTAACAAGTTTTTATTCTATCGTATCAATACGCACGTGGTATAAGTGTAGTAAATATTCTTCCAAATTGTATACTAAGTACACAGATTTAATTAACAAACCAAATAGAAAAGCTACACACATTACTTGTGTTTTTTTTTAATGTAGCACCCTGTATATTTTTTCCATTTGTAAGAGGTATTGAAATTCTCCTTATTTCATATTTACAAACACCCTGTATACGCAAATACCCAAGGAGTCAGCGATTATAAAGTAATACTGAACTTAATACGAATAACTCATAATTAATTATGTTAATATTTATTATTTTGAAATAACATCTCGAACCATCGACAGCGACATCAAATAATCATTAAAATGATTGTACCCACTTTTCCTTTAAATTGGCCCAATCGTTAGTGTTTCCAATTTTAATTTTCAAATTTGAAACTTTTCTAACTGCTACGTCTATGTTAGAATTTCGGCTCTAGTAAATAAATTCCTATTTTCGTAAACGTCTGACCTTGTGCTTTATTAATAGTGATTGCGGATGCTAGGTTCGTTGAAGTTAGATTAGTCTTATCTGAAATTGGTTTCTTTCAATTGTAAATGGTAACCCACCAAGGGTGATAATATAATTGTAGATAAGAAAACATCTCCAGATATCTGCCCTCTTGAAATTTCAGCTGCAATGAAATTAGTAAATCTTCTAACGCGCGACCAAAAAATAGCGTGAAGTGGTCTTTAAATGTCATTGTTTTGCCAATCCTACCCAGTATACCATATGCTATGCTGGGTAGGATCGGCAAATCAATGACAGCCGAAGCACATTTGACGCTATTTTTATTTGATCGCTTGTTATTACTGTAGCTGCGTTTCACAGAAGGTTATATTTGGGTTGTTTAGTGGCACTGACGTGGCGTCTGCAAGAGGCCGGCACCTTCGAAGCGCGAGAAGACATTTGACCGAACAGCTAACGGAGATAGTACTACAGTAAATTTTTGTTAATAAGGTTGATGTTCTTGCATTACGTCTTAATTATTGCTTTTGTTTGGTGAATATGGTTATTACTTAAAACTTGCAGCGCGCAGCTGGGTATCTTTAATAACAGCTCTTCGCAAGCTGTTGAAATGAAGTGCTATGCTAGCCTTTGACAGCCAGCAGCTGGGCCTGCATGCTTCATCCTCAGTGCTTTTGTTCGAAATCACAGCAGTAGATTCTATCCCAATAATAGAAACAATACGATATACATCCAATTTATACATTTCACTATGTTTGGAAAATTTTGGAAGTTCAATGTAAAATTTATGTATAATTCAACATTTTTAACTATCCGATGATTTACTTTCAATATAATTTTATAAAGTACTAAATTTGTAAAAAGTAATTTCTTGTACCACACTGTACACTGTTCGTGAATTATTAAATTCATTTTTTTAAACATTTCCAATAATTTTTATTTGTGTACATTCAATGTTTAAAAATAAAAAGTTTTACGGAAAAATACTTTAAAATAACTGGAACGTTTCATTAATGTAATGTCAAAAAATACTATATTTCTTAGAAAATTACTTGCTATTTTTGTTTTAAAAACTATGTCTTTATTTTTTTACAATCTCGTTCCACCCTCAGGAAACACACAATTTTTGTTTCATAAAATAAGATTTGTACAGGGTGGTACAACAGTGCGAAATTCTTCCATATCTACCTTGTTTGTTAAAATAAACGCATCATTTATACCTGTTTGTATACGGCCGATTACTTGATGCAGTTTGCTAAATTATTATCAATTGTAGGTTTATTTAAAAATATATTATAACAATATATTTTTTAAATGCAATGTATTTTTGGTCTCCAAATTGCAAATTGTGCATTTTAAGTGTGATTTATAACTTATAAGACACAGTTGTGGAATTGATTTAGAATCTGAAAATAATGAAAACAGTTTCGATAAACATACGTCCCGAAACGCTTCGTTACGGAGTTATAGCCTCTAGAATATCTAGAAGGTCTAATCACTTCTTTGTCTCTAACTTTCACAGTATTTGCGCTAAAATTTTGAAATTTTGTTTGTGCGCATTACTCACTTAACATAGTATTTATAGTAATTTTTGAAATAATTCATGCATCGTTAGCAAGCTGTCTTTTTGTACGAAACCTTTTTCAGAGTTATGTTTATACGAATTTTTTTCATTACTCAGAACAAACCAAATGTAAATACAGTTTCTACAATTTGGATGCGATGTTGCCAAGTTATGAATATTTATTATGAAGTTTGGCGTTCGCAAGCGTATCCAAAAGATCGTGTTGGGTTTAGCAATAAAAAAAATAAACATGCAATAGTTGAAACAAAAGTATTGTTAATGTTGTAAATTGTGGATTTCATGTTATCGTACATACATGGTGGTTATTTTAATCAATTTGACCAGCTTAAAATATTATTTATTTAATTTTTGTTTTTTGAATTGATCGCTAACTTTTTTTATGTAATTTTGTTAATTTTTAAAATTTCTTCAATTTTTATTAAGGTTTACCTATTACCTAATATTGCTATTTTTGCGACACTCGACGATTTCTAAATAGAGAGCTTAGTTAACTTAGGTTATCGTATTTTATAAGAAGGCATTGCAAATAACACGGATTTATATGCAATAAACGAGCTCAAATATGCAAGCGAAATATGGAATTAAAAAGTCAAACCTAAAGTAGAATGTTTACATTTGATTGCTAATATAAAGTTGCAAACGGAAAATTTTTCTAAATTATCTGGGGTAAAATTATGCCTTCTTTCAATCAGAATGTGTTTGTATTTGGAGAAATATCATTTAATGTCGTAGGATGTTAGTAACGTATACTTTGGCTAGTCTTCTAAGCTAATTTTACAGTTAGTTGATTCAATTTGCAGAAAACTTTGTTTATTTTACTTATCACAACAAAACGAGTGTTTTAAGCTCCGTATAATTATTGTAAATAAACTTAAAATTTATGGACGTTTACGTGCAAATCAAAATGAGTTCTAAAATATGTAAAAGTCCTATATTGAGCCAACAATCCGTATTAAACTCGTAAAATTTGACAATATTTATATAAATATGCAGTAAACTATGTATTTATTATGAAATATGCGCTTATTGTTAAAAATTGCGCTAGAATTCCGTGAAAAGAAAAAAAATGCAAAAAGATCTCGCAGTTATCCAACAAAATAATATGCAAATGCATATAAAGCCGGCTTTTACTTGTTAATTAAAAATGTTATTTTTTAGAGTACCTACAAAACATTCCCTAAGAAGTCCAGCGTAGAAGTTTTAAATTAAGAAATAAAACAATAAAAGTTTTGCAAAGCCATCAATTACCTTTTGTTATTACAGACATGGAAGCTTTCGGGTACCCTGTAATTTTTCCAAACTTCTAATAAACTTTCACTTTACATACCTTCATGCGGTGTGTTTTTTTTTATTAATGTCCTAAAAAGGAATTGTGTATTAATGATGTATCCTCGAGCTTATGGCCACATTTTTCCTTGAAGAAACATTTATTTGAATTATAAATAAGTAAATTTGTACCTAAAGTAAAACCAAAAATATCTTATATTATTGAATTGATTCAAGGCATAATGCACATGCATTAATTTTGATATGGAAGCCTTTTCAACATCGACCTGAACGCGATATTACAATCATTTTGCTTTAAAACTTACGTAAAACCGAACTTTCAATATATTCGTGATCCTTTTAAGAACTTAACCGGCAATTGTGTAAAACACATGCTTTAAATCGTCTGTTAATACAATATTTATGAACTGGCAATGCACGAATTGCACTAATGTTTTACGTTTAATCATTCAACATGAGCATGTGCATACGTACACGAACTTGAAGTTCATTCAAAATGTTACCGGAACGTTGTTTGGTGAACATACAATTATTTTTCTAAGAACACCATTTTGCTTATAACAAAATTAACTAAATTTTTTTACAGTATGGGACAAATTTGATATATTCATAAATAATATTTTTGTGTATTTTAAACCTTTTTTTTAAATAGTTATTTTTGCGTCAACCTCAACGACATTTTGTTTAAGTGGAAAAATGGGTACATGATTATCTTATTAGACCCTGCAAAAATTTCATACCCTTACATCAAAACATTTTAGAAAAAAATAATAAAGATGTTTGCGTCGCAGTGGGCGGCTTTACACCAGTTGTACCTGTAAGCGAAGTAAACCAGTGGTTACCAAACCGAAGCACGCGTATCCTAGGGGATAAACAATTCAGGAATAAATCGTCGGAAAATTTTGTTCAACGCACGCAAGGCGAAATTTAATTGCTACAACGTATATTTTTTACCAATTTCTTTTCGTCGACTTAATAAAATTATAATAATTCGCACCACACTCAACGCAAAATGGGAAAAACAACAATTGGAAATTTTTTTGATTACTACACAAAGATTAGACCGGTATTGAGTTATACAGGGTGTTTCCAAAGTGATGCTAAATGTTTTGAAGACGGATAGGAGATCAGGTCTGTTGTCGCGTCAAATTTAGACAGTTCTGGATTTAATATATTAGGTATCTGAATCGATTACTTACCAGTACTCACTCCACTAATGCGTTGTTATAACAAGTTGCCATACCGATGCGCAATTGTACCCGTAGCGCACTGGTGAAGAATTTATACGAGAGGTTATGAGTTCAAACTTTGGTGAAATGATGTTCGTTATTTATTTACCGTTGAAAGTCAATCGAATTTATTGGTATTATTTTTTTTAACGTGGATAAATTTTAATTTATTAATGCTACATAACTCCAGTTCGTGTATTTGTAAAATTTGGTTGGTTTTCAAAAGTATTTAGAATTGAAATCATTTTGATGTTAGATTCGACTTAAATGTTTATTTTAAGTTACGTGTTATTTATTCTGTAAAACAGCAATGTAATTTATGGGTTTCAATTACCTATTGCAAGAAAATATTTTAACACTCTTGAGGATGTTTAAACGCCTGCGCCTATGGCCAGACCCATGCTTATTACAACTTTTTTGACTACTTTGGTGTAGAATTTACCCTCAAAGTTATTGGAAATTATTTCCACATTTTGAAGATACCGCTGGGCTTTTAACATTAGATTTTTAACACGGGTACTCCTTTTGCATAGTATAGCAAATAATATTCTCAAGTGAAATGTTAGAAAATCTTAAGTGTGTAAAAAATACGTTAAAAGATATGTCAAGCACTCCACACATCTACGCCCCTGGTCGATAATTTTGAACGAAATCCATAAATGAAAACTGGTAAAATATCCACAGAAAACCTGAATTAAATGTCTCAATTTATGGCAAAAATAACAATTAAAATGTGATTAAATTGTTCTATCTTCGAGAGGATGTAACACCGTAAGGAAGCAGCTCAGGACATAAGTTCATGAAACTTTTTGTTTTTAAATGACCGAAGAAATTACCCCCGAAGTTTGTATAATTTTCCTGCACCTTGTATATAAGTATTAGTTAAGAAATGTAGAATGAAAGCTGAGAAACACGGATTTTTATGTGAAATAATGCAGGAATAGAACTGTACGATACCTCTTAATTACGAAATTTTTGTTCGGTGAGACCAGTGGCGGCTCCTGGTTTATTTGAAAGGGAAGCACTCGTAAAATTAATACAGGCTTGATTTTTAGTTATAATTTTAAGTTAAGTCAAGTAGTTGCTTTATATCAAGTCGGTTCGATCCTGCTCGATCACCTACTTAAATTAAATCTCGAATGGCAAGGAATTATAATATTGTTATTAACAAAAGCTAAAGAAATACTAATAAAATAAAAACATAAAGAAAAACGATTTTACACGATAAGTGATCACTTCTGTGATTCCGTTTACGAGTCTGATAAACACATTTTTAATTGTTTAAAAATAAAATATTAACAAATTTAAAAGCGTATTGTTAAAGAGAGCATGATAATTAAAATTGCTATTTTTTTACCTACTTACAAGAATCTTAAAAGACCTTTCTGCTTTCTTCGCTCACTTTTTTGAACAACAAACGTTTCTTTTTGCTGCAGGTACTTAAATATTAAATTAAAAAAACGGTTAAATTCTTCAGTTTAAAATAACGTTTCGTAATATATTCTTTGAACTGAGAGCAAAATCAGGTAAATTTTATAAGAGCAGTATGATTGTAAGAACACCATTTTGCTCATACAAATTTTTTATGCGATTCAAGAAAAAACATAATTATTTATTCACCTTTTATTATACGGTAGCAGCATATCTGGACAACAATAATACAATCTTCAACAATTCGTAATAAACCGCATTCTGTGTATAATTCTTAATTTAAAACTGGAGCCCCTACAGGACGTTGGGTCCAAAAATCGTCATAAATAAAATAACAGCAATTATGTACGTCGAAACACACAGAAGACGACGGCGACAACAGAAAGGGAGAGAGAGAAAGAGAGTGTTTCGGCTTTTGTTTTGTAAAAAATTAATAAATATCTTTAGTCTTTACATTACATCCTATATTTAAAAAATAAAGGAATCGAAAATGTATGCATAAAAAATCAGGTGCCACTCCTCTTTTGTGTAGAACCAATGAGAACATTGGATAAAGGTACAGATTATCAAGCAGGCTCAGACGAGGGTTATTATAGGTTAGGATCGGTTTATAAATATGTATGATCCGTAAAGAACACGCTATAACACACATACGTGTGCTGGTTAATAATTCTTAGCTCACCGACAGAGGTGGATCTTTTCCGGTCGTGGTTTTCTGCCTGTTATTGCTATTTCTGCGCCGTTGTCATATTTTTTTCTACTTATAGTGTGCGCCACTTAATTATCAATCGTTTGTATAATTAATCCGTAATTAATAGCTGCAGTTGCTCATAGCAAAACTAATTAAGTGCACGAATAAATTCTGTTGATTACATTTCGCTTATTAAATTTAATGAGAAGCGTATAGAAGAGACCCAGGAAACATGATTCCGTATTTTAAATTATATTAAACGTTAAAAAATTTACAACGTTTTCACATAATTAAAAAAAAAACAGAAATATGTCAAAATATTTTGAGAAAATCAGATTGTATTTAAATGAGCATGCACTGCTTCAAATGCTATGTTTATAGGCGATACTGAGATTCGAACCCAGAACCGCTTGGCCGCTAAATGGATAGTTGCTAGTTTTAATATATAAAAGGTTTAGGAAAGCAAAACAATGTAACTAAATTTATTTTGTTGATAGAATTAAATTAAAATTTACTGTTAACGGTTAGAGAAACCGGGAAATCCTCAAACTGTTGGACCTCCGGGCACCCCAAACAGTGTTTTTTTAAAAATGTCTGCCTGTGAATGGGTGTGTGGGTGTGGTGCTTCATAACTATCAAACGGATGGTCGCATTTCGATCCTTTTTTGATTCTTCTGATTTTCTGTATTCGTTTCTTTGAGTTTCTCGCTCTTTTTATTTCTCCATTTGCATCTCTCTACCAATATCTTTTTTACCTTCACTTTCTGATCACTATCTGTTTATAGACCGCTCTTTTGCATTTTGCTTTATCGCCTCTCTATTTCTCTCTATTATTTTCGATTTGCTGTCCCTTCTAAACTTATTTTCTTTATCTCTCTTTTTCTGTACATTTGAATTTTTGTCATTACTTTAATCCGTAACGGTTTATCTGTTTAGCTCTCTTTATTTATTGTTTGCCCATTTTGTCGCTTTCTGTTTCTTTTTTGTTCGATTCATCTTGCTAATGTTCTATGTTTCGGTTTTTCTATATTCTTTTATATCAATCTCTCTCTGTTTATGTTTCTCTATCTCTCTAACCCCTCTTTTCCTTACTATTTCTTTCTGTAATCCTTGTTCTTTGTTTCGCTCTTTTGTTCTAGTTTTCTTTATCTTTCTTTATATTTCTCAATCATTTTCGTTCTGTCTTCTCTCTTTGACGTTATTTCCTTTATTTCCTTCTTTCTTCCTGTATTTAACTTTCTTGCATTGCTCCAATCTTGTTATCTATTTTGTTTAACGGTTTCTCTGAATGTCTCTGTTTAACCCATTGTGTACTTTTTAAGGTTTATTTACTTTTCTCTTATTCTACGTTTCGTTTTTACCGTTCATATCTTTTTATTTTTTTCTGCATATTTCATCTTCTATCATTTTTCTCTATTTTTCTGTCTCTCCTTCTGACTACGTTCAACATTTTCATTTGTACTTTTTTCGGTTTGTTCTCTTTTCTTGTTATATTTTCGATTTTTGATTTTTTTGCTTTCTCTTTTTTTGTATTTTCTATGCTGTTTTCATATTCGTTTTCTTTGTGTTTCCTTTTTTTCTTTTTTGAGCGTTATTATTTTCTTACTGCCTTTACCTTTTCGTTTTGTTTTTATTATTTTTTTCTTATTATATTTTTTGTTTTTGCTATCTTTCGTTTTTTCTTTTGTTGTATTTTGTAATGTTTTTCTCATAGCGTTTCGTGCCTTTCTTTCTCTTATTAATTTTTTCTTTTTTTTCCTCTGTCTCCCATTCTGTCTATTTCGAGCTATCTAATTTTTTGCTTTTTGTACCATTTTCGGGTTATTAATTTTTTTCTGGCTTTATTTATTGTTTTTTCTATCTGTCGCTTTTTTATATTTTTGTGTTCTTTACTTGTTGTGTTTTTATTTTTCATTGTCTTTGTCCGTGTTGTTTCTAGCTCTCCACTGTCTATTCTGATCTTTCTCACTTTCTTGCTTCCTCTGCCATTACCGGTTTACTTATTTTAGCCTATTTTGTCTTTTGCGTGTTCTATCTTTCTCTTTTCCTATATTCCTGTTTTGGTGTTTCTCTTTTTAAATATTTTTATCTTTTATTTCTCTCTGCATTTTCTGTTTTCTTTTCGAGCTTCTTATTTTTTTACTTTCTGTACCTTTCCGATATATACATTTTTTCTTATTGTATTTTTTGTTCTTCTGTTTAGTTTTTTTTTTGATTTTGCTTCTATATATTTGTTTCTTTTGTTATTTCTATCTTTTTCTCTATCTATTCTTCTGACTATTTTGAAATTTTTGATTTTTATTTTTTTTTTGTTTATTCTATTTCTTATTCTATTTTTGTTTTTTTTTCTTCTTCCGTATTTTCTATGCTATTTACATATTTCTTCTTCTTATTATTTTATTTTGTTATTTTTTTATTCATTTTTTTAATTATATTTTTCGCATTTTCTATATTTGTGTTTTTTATGTTTCTTTTTCATATTTTCTTATGCCTTTCTTTCGGTTATTAACTTCTGTTTTTTCTCTGGCTCTACTGTGTGCATTTTGAACTTTCTTATTTTCTAGCTTTCTCTGTTGCGATTTATTTGTTTTTTCTCAATTTTTTTAAGTTTTCTTCTTTTTGTCTAATATTATATTTCTATTTTGATGTTTCTCTTATTTAATACGTATATCTCTTATTATTTATTTCTGTATTTTTTTGTTTATTTTTAATTTATGATTTTCTTACTGCCTCTACCTTTCTGGCTTATCCATTTTCTGAATATTATATTTTTCTTTTTTGCCATTTTTCATTGTTTCTTTTGCTTTTTCTATATTTGTATTTTGTCATGTTTCTTTTTCATATTTTCTTGCGCATTTTTTCCTGTTATTAACTTTTCTGTTTTCCTGTCTTTTCTTCTGTCTGTTTCGAGTTATCTCACTTTTTTGCTTTTTGTACCTGTTTCGGCTTATTCTTTTTTTCTTATTTTATTCATCGTTTATTCTATCTGTCTCCTTTTCTTTCTTTCTTTTCTATATTTTAGTTTTTTATATTTCTTTTTTCTCTACTTTAATTCCACCTTTCTTTCTAGTATTACCTCTTTCTGATTTTTCTCTGACTCTCCTTCTGCCTACTTCGAGCTTTCCCATTTTCTTGCTTTCTCTATCTTTTTGGTTTATTTATTTTCTTTCTTATTTTCTGTTTTTCTCTTTTCTATGATTTTTTATCTAATCTCTCTATGTTTAATCTCCTTTTTAGTTTTTTTTATTGTATTATTTATTTTTATATATCTCACGTTTTTGTTTTTGTCTTCTTCCACCATTTCTGATTTGTTTATTTTCCTAAGTTAATTTATTTTTTTCATCTTTTGTAGTAATAAAATTGAAAAGTTTCGAGTTTTCCCATTCTTCCGCTATGTCTATATTTCTATCGATCTGTATATCTTTCTCTTTTTCCATATTTGTCTTTTGGTATCTTTTTACTTTCTTATATTTCTCTCTTTTTGTAATTGTCTTCTTCCTTTCTCCTTAATTTTTTGTTCTATTTCCATCTGTCTGAAGCAAATTGGCATTTAAAAAAAGCATATGTAAGGAAATAGCTGAAATTGTTTTCGTAGAATACTTACTCGGTAGTGGTTTTTGTTTCACTTAACCATTTTCCATGCATTTGTATCATTAGATAAAGTCAGTATTTATTATAAATAGTAACTGCAAATTGAAATGCATCCGTAAATACCATACTTATCTAGAAGAAAATTGATTTGGCTATAATATCTCTAGTTATGTTGTTAATCCTCAAATAGCTCCTCAAATATTTATATAAACGCCTGAACTTGTGATAATCTGTATAATTTTGCAATTTAGTGTAATCTTTTATAGTATGTGAGCGCATTACTAAAGAAAAATACATTTTCGTCATACTTAAATGTATTGAGTTTGATTTAAAGTTTGGATTTTCACAATTTTGCAATAATTTTTTTTACAGACCACTTAGTTGGTTTTGTTAAATTTAAACCTCGTTTTTCAGTTTTTTTTAAAATAATTTTCTTAAATTAAAATAACATTTGTTAGTACTTTCTCGGTTAATCTCTTAATCGAGCTTGATGGCTAAAAATTAGTATGTTGGAAAACACAAAATTCAGGTGAAAATACCTACACGCAAGAAATAAATGTAATTTTCCATAAACAAACATTATTACAGCATGAACGAACTCTAAGTTGTACTTAAATATGCAGAATAAATAGAGGCTATTTAATAAATCGCTCTGTAATAGCATGGAAAATAGCGTTTGCAACTGCGTTTCCCACATTATGTGCCTTAAATTATTTTCATGATCTTTGGACTAGTTATTATAGTCCAGTGTATATTGCTACATAAGCATTGATATTTGTTTTAGTAACCACACGTATACATATAGTCTCGTTAGAATTTAACTTTGAAAAATTTCAAGACTAAAACTCGGATTTTATGCAAAAAAAAATATTCTGTAATAATAACACGGCTTTGCTTTTCCGTCAAATGAATTGTGACGTTTGTATTGGTGAAAGAGAGTTTTACTTTGAACACTGTTTCTGATTTTTCCAGCGTGCTTGACTAATTTTTAAACTTCTTAACTTTAGAAAAGTTTCGGATATTTATCAGTGAGCTTGAGGTTCAATCGCTTCTGTAATAAAATAAATATTTTTAAGTACAAAATGCTACAGAATCAGGCTCTGAAATAACGAAAATTAAGAAGCCTGGCTGGGATCGCTCCCGCCGTGAACCAAAATGTACTGGGGATAGCTCCCGTCGCCAAACGAAGATAATATTCCGGAAAATGAATGGTGTAAGTACAGCTGGGAATTTCTACCGTCGCTAAACAAAACTAAAATACAGGAAATATTTGGTTTTAAATAGAACCTCAACGTGAATTCGGATTTCTATTTAGAATTTTTCAAGAAGAAGTATATGCGTCTCTGATCTGTTCTGGTGAGGATTCCTTATTTATACTGGACAAAATTGCTGGAAAGATAACTTAACTGCTTGTTTACAGAGTTACAGTCTTCCGATATGGAACAATGTTATAACGTTATATTAATAAATCCGCTATAAATTGGAATATTTGATTGATATTTTGTGTGGATATTCTTGTAGTGAAAGTTTACAATTTCATTTATTTACGTTTAAATACATGAACCAGGAGCCTAGATGTGGAGGGTTCTTGGCGTATTTTTAGATATTTTGTACACGTTGTAATTATTTCTTGTTTATACAAAATAATAAATTAATTGTAACTTCTTATTGACCAATTGGATAGATAAAAGTTGTTTATACGGAAAGTTTTAGATTTTCACAGCGTGCTTGATTAATTTTTAAATAATCTTTGAACGACTTTTCAGGTATTTATCGGTGAGCGCTTGGTTTAATCGCCTCTGGGATAAAATAAACATTTTTAAGTCGGTACTGCGGTATAGTAAACAACAAAATTGCTACGAAATCAGGCTCTCTGTAATTACAAAAATTAATAAACTGGGAATCGCTCCCGTCGTTAAACCAAAGTATTCTAAAATTTCAGGAAAACAAACCGTTTACGTACAACTGAGAATTTGAGAATTTCTCCCGTCGCGGATTGAAAATAAAATAAAATTCTGGAAAATAAACGGTATAGGTATAGCTAGGGATTTCTACCGTCGTTAACCAGATTAAAATAAAATTCAGGAAAATAAACAGTTTAAGTGCAGCTGGGAATTTTTACCGTCGCTGTTTTGTTCTTAAATTTGTTCGTTTTTTTATTCAAATAGGACCGTATACCTTTAAACATACTGTTGAAAAAAGAGTTAGTCTTACAAATGATTTAGGATGTACAATTTTCACATGCCTACCTATCAAATTTTGCGAAAAAAATCAACTTTTCTGGTCGGAATTCGTTTTCGTAATGACAGCTCTTTCAGCAGATTATGTTACAATAACCCAAACATCTAGTGTGAACCGGAATTTACTTATCTGCATTGAAAACTATAGCGGGCCGATGTACAAGCGAATATGCGCCTTATAGTATAATGGACGCGTAAATATGTGGTTTCTAGTAGTGGAGCAGCCGTTGCGACAAAAACTTGAGACAGGTAGGAGTCCGGATTTAATACATAGATTAAGGCAATGTTTATGTACTTCAAAAATTAAAAGGTATTATTTATGAATGAAGACATGTTAAGTGACCATAGAAATAATACGGCAACTAACACAAACACGATATTTTTTAAATTAAAATTTGTGCGTTTATTTTGATCATAATTATTATAAAAAAAAGTGAGCCAATAAATCCGCGGTGGTCAATAGCATTTAACCATTTTCGTTAGAAGAAACTTTGATGTATTTAAATCGTTTTGTTTTTAGCTTTCTACGAAAACTTTTTTTCATTTGTTCACATTTTGAACTTTCTCATGTCTTTAATATAAAATCAATAAAACCACGTTTATTTCGTGAAATATTTCAATTAACCTGCAGCTACTGACAGGTTCCTTCGCACTTCAGAACGACTGGGTCTAGACAATGACGACAAATTAATTAGTTCGAAACAATTCAATGGCGCCAGCGTTGAACATCATTATTATTAAAATATTCAAAAAGTGGCAAACAAAACATTTTCTAAACACATTCGACTAAACTTTGCTTCATGTTTATTAAAATTCAGTCCCTTTGAGCCTTCAAGTCTAGTCATTTGCATTCATTATCATATTTTTGATGTTATTTTAGGTAAAGTGTGGTTTCTCTATAATTAAGAGCGCTTCTGAATTTCGAATTTCCGATGGAATTTTGTTTTGCTCCTCTTTTAGGGTTGCTAAGGCACTAATTATTGTTGCCTTATCGACAGCATCGGGAATTTTTATTTCAAGTAAATACAAATTTTATTTTATGGTACAACTTTTACCTTGTTGGAATTATTATAAATCGGTGTCTTGTAATTTTGGTCTGATGACTGCGCATTGTAAATATACGGCAATTTGCATTACTTATTTGACCTTTTCCCAGTCACCTGTTGTTTATTTTTTAGTAGGAAATTTTTATGAAAAAGGTTTTGAATGTAAAATATAGCCCTTACATTAGTGCAAAGAGAAATATTCAAAAATTCGAAGGCGCTTTCGATTTAAATCTATAGACAAAGCATACGAGAGACCTACTAAAAGTTTTGACTCAATGGTGTTTACTTCTCTGTGCTTTCGGAACAGAAAAGTAGTCGTAGCGTAAAAATTTTAAAATTCGAGATTTTGACGAAAATATATATTTTAAACCTCCAGGAACTAAAAAGATGTGTTGGCAAACGCGTCAGAATTTTTTTAACAACATTTTAACTGAAATGTTAAGAGGATATTAGGTTGATGATAGAGTGAGTTGCGACACTGTCAAGGCTATGTTTTAAACTCAAAATTACAATTAATTTTGCAACATTTTCTGAAGAGAGTAACGTCAAGATGAATTGACAGGAGAATGCATATTTTGTGGTCAACCAAGTCTCCAGACTTTACTCTGCTAGATTTTGTTAAACAGGGTCACCTAAAAAGAACTAGTTAAAACTGTAATATAATTTAAAGCAAAATTAAGAGCAGATAAAGTTAGAGCAGAATTTTGTTTTCTACGCAATTGATATTACAATAAATTTTAAATTATGATGTCGTGAAAATAATTTTTTGCTAATATTATGATTGTTTCTAAAATAGTTTAGAATCGAGACATTTTGTAAACGAAATAAGATTAAGATGGATTGGATGGAGAAGACATAATGATTGGCCAGCTAGATCTCCGGGCCTCAGTCCTGTAGATTTCTGTTTGTAAGATTATCTAAAAAATAGCATTTAGCATCTCAAAATTCTGTTAAGATATATGAATAAAATTCAGGGCCGCATTGTCTCTAAATCAGACTAAAAGCAGGTTTTATCTACATCGATCAGCCATTCCGGAGATACAAAAGAAAAAAAAAGAAAGTAATAGAATTATCAGTAATAATATACACTACGACTATAAAGTAACCCCCCCCCTCCCCCAACTAACTTTTAAACGACATGATATTTTACCACAAAATTTGATGTGCTTTAATGGGAAATTAAATACTATTTTTTAACCAATAATTAATTTTTGTATCATTTAAAATGGCGGCAGGGCGCCATTCTGAATTTTTTTTAATGGAAAGAGGGGTCGAGTGGCACCTCATTGGAAAGGTCTTTTAGTTCTGCGTCTGATCCTAGAATTTCAAAGAAAGATATTCGGCCATAACAAAATGACAAATGTTTGAAGATAAAGAAGTCTAAAAAAAAACTAAGAAATAAAGCTAAAAGAAATTAAATGAAGTGTTCAAAATGTTCACCATTTACTTGTTGGCACATAAAAAGTCGGTTATGAAACTCCTGCCTTACATTTTTATAAGTTTCTGGAGTGATATTTCTGCAAACTTCTGTAATGCGTTGCTCCAGTTCTTCAATTGTTTCTGGACGGGTTCTGTACACTTTCGATTTCAGATATTCCCATAGAAAAAAATCTAAGGAAGATAAATCTGGGGAGCGAGCCGGCTATTCTACAGGCCCCCGTCTACCAATCCATCTTCCAGGAAAATGTCCGCTGAGAACGTCAGAAACAGGCCTATAATAATGAGGCGGCGCACCGTACCGTCTTGTTGGAACATAACGTTTTCAATATTATTTCCAGCCACCTAAGATATTTCTAAGAAAATTTTGTCCTGCAAATGAAGAAGTGGACTACTGGATAAAAAAGTCAAAACAATTTGGAATTGAGTCAGTCCATTTGTTTAAAATCCGCCATTTTGTTATGGCTAAATATGTTGCTTTGAAACTCTAGGATCAGACGCAGAACTAAAAGACCTTACAATTGAGGTGCCACTCGACTCCTCTTTCTATTTAAAACAAAATTCAAAATGGCGCCCAGTCGCCATTTTGAACGATACAAAATTTAATTTTTGTCTAAAAAATATTATTTCATTTCATATTAAAGCACACCAAATGTTGTGGTAAAATATCAAGTCGTTCAAAAGTTAGTAGGGGGGGGGGGGTTACTTTATAGACAGACGGTATATGCTGGTAATTCAAACCCGTTTTCATATTGTCTAAATTTAGTTATTTAAAAGTTTGGGTAAGTATCATTATTTTATTTTAAAACTGACTTTTCTCTTAAAGGATTTTTTCTAGATTTTAAAACTAAAAAAAACATTGTTTACTTCTGTAAATTTCCTAACATCTTATAATTCTATGCTTTTTATTTAGAAAAACTATTGGACGTGTTTACGAAAAGCAAAACTTAAGTTACAATTTGGTTAGGTTGAATTTTTCCTTTCTAATTTTGCTTTTCTCGAAATTATTCTTCTAGATCTCCGCTTTATTCTACTCATATATTCTGAGCACAATTTTTATACTTCTCAGAATTTACACTTCATACACTACCAGTCATGTCAACAAGACATTCATGCATGCGGCAAAAAAAGTAAACGGTTTTCGTGAAAATAAACGGAACAAAAATGTTATATATAAAAACCGTTGCGAACTAATAATTTATTGTAAACGAAACGCATATATGCATATCCAAAGTAGTAGAGATAAACGCATTGAAATCGGTGTTACAGTTGTTAGTTTTGTAAAACGGCGTGACTAAATCTGTGGTCAGTTATCGCAATTGAGTCGAACAATGAAGCGCTTAATGCTTAATTTACTCGAATTTATAACACCTGAATCACTGTAATTTAAATATTAGCACTACACCACACTATAAAAAGAAACTTCGTTATTGAACTTGTTTTTAACACTAATTGTGCAATAGAAAATTAAAAAATAATTTTTCTTCAAGTGCAGTTTTTTAATTAAGTTTACATCATCGACCTTGATCATAGAAATTAAGCTACCAAAATATACAAGATGACTTAAATTTATTTTTGCATACGCGACGTTTTTAAAATAAAGTAAGAAATTAATACACAAAAAACCTGAAGAGTTAACTTCGAGTAAATTTTTCCAAATATAAATAATATAAAATATAAAATTCTCATACGCCCCCCCCCTCCCCCACCCACAGATAGGCATTGTGAAAACCATCTTTTTGGGTTCCTTGAGCCCCAAAACGGGTATTTGCGTTAAAATCTCGATTTCGAAAAGTTTCATGAAATCAGTACTTTCCTATACCGAAGGTATGAGAAAGTAAAAATGTATTAGTTAATAAGTGTAATTCCATTAGTGCTAAACCTAGAAATCTATCCATTTTCATCAAAACCTACATAGAAAGTTTTCAAATAGATGGATTGAAGAGAAAGGGCGTAATAAGCAGCCAGTCAGGTCTCCAGACCTTGCCCCACTATTTATTTTATAGAGTAACCTAAAATCGTGGATTAGAATTAAATGCGTAGATGTTCGTTAGTATCTATTCGAATAGGGATAAGAGGCCAGCTACATCCTCAGACTTTGCCCCATGGTTTTTATGGAGTTATCTAAAAGATTTCCTTCGCAAAGTGTCACTACTTATAGAGTAAAGACATGGGTGTTAGATAAAACAATGGAAAAAGAATTAAATGCCTTAGAAATTGACTCTTTGAGAAGGATCTGCCCCGTTTCAAGATTAGAAAGAATAAGAAATTGAGAGATTAGACAAAGGATGGACGTACAATTCACACTAGTAGACAGTGTTTATACTAAACAATTGCTGAAGAAGGATGAAAAAACAAAGATGGCTCCAACGGATATATAAATGTACCCACCAACAAGGCGAGGAAGAAGAAGACCAGGAGTTAAATGGAAAGAAAAATAGAAGGAATCCCAAGTTATTTTGTGGGTCGACCTTGAAGATATTTACCTAAAGAGACCAGTTGGCAGAGAAGATATCAACATTCGGTAAAATCATAGAATGAAATTAATGTACATGTTGGTCTGTATCTAGAGGATGCGTTTCCAAATAAAAATGACTGGCCAGCTAAGTCGCCAGATTCTACTTGTACTCGCAACAGTAGACACCCTTATCAAAATCTCTATCTCTAAAGAATCCATTAATCAGTTTTAAAAGTTGTACAACTTCTTGCTTACATCGGTTATTATTATTATCAAGCATACATAGATTTGTATATTTATTATTATTTTTTTAACGTACTTAACCGATTACTTACATCGTGTGATATGTGTATAATGTGGTCTACTCGGTTCGTCGCCTACCCCTTATTATATAAATGTAATGTAAAACATAATTAGTAGATGGATCGCAAGGAGACTGTAATATTGAGTGGCCAGCTAGATCCCAGACCGTAACCCTCTTGAAAATCTCAAACTTCAATTCAAACACGCAGGGTAGTTTGGACAATTACTCCGAACTTTGTAATTTAGTGTTTTATTTTTACCCTTTTACTTTAATTTACTTTTAATTCAGTAGATACCAATCAATTTTGTGATGTCTGGTAGTTTTTAAATGTGCTTAAAAATTTCGTATAGAAAAGTGTCCAAAAATTCGATACTACTAAAATTATTCAATAAATACCTAAAATACTTGGGAACAATGTGGGTGGTTAGTGAAATTTGGTAAAATAAAATTTTAAACTGATTTGAGTCGGAATGTAGCCTGATTTACACCCAACAACTTTTATTAAAAATATTTTATAAAAAAAAGTTCCACATTTTTGTCTTCGTCATATTTCCGTATCAAAGGTCATTATTCTATTTCTTTATCGACGTAAAACTTTTTTTGATGTTCTAACATTGTTCAATATTCTTATCATTAATTTATAAGCAGTTATTTCGATTTCTACACAACTGACAGATTTAAGTGTTCTCTTCAAAAAATTTCCCTGGTCTATCTTTAATTTTTCCACTCGGGCAATACAACCATTTTTACATTTTCTGTGCATTTCAATTATTAACGTGTGAAAATAGGCGCTGCCTCGAAACTTTTTCGTTCTTGAAGAAATAATCCAATGAATAATTAATTTGTGAAACGCTCTGCTTGATGCTTTCGATTGGTTACAAAAATTGATTTTTCGCTTATTAATAAAATTAAATGTGCAAATACCATGTGTATAAAGTAAGATATTAAATAAATTTTGAAATTAAAAGTAAGATATCAAAGTTTGCAATTGTTTAAATTAAGGAAGGAAGCATTTAGCAATGAAAATTTAATTGTGGCAGCCCTGACCCGCGTGGTTGGCCAATTTAGTATCCCGCGCGTATTGCGGATTAAATATTAAGTGCACTTACTGCTGCTCTCTTAAATAACCTACCGTCACAATTATTAGATTTTTGTGGTAATTTAAAAAATGCAATATTTTAGTAATTCAATTTTAATATAATGAAGCTTTACGATTACTAAAAATGCAAACGAGAAATTCGTCTGCCACCCCCACAAACCAAAATATAATAACTGGGTGAAGTCTGGAGACCTAAAAGGCCAATTATGTGGTCAAACGCGAGCAATTCTATAACCAGAAAAGCAATTTTTTAAATAGTCTAAAATTTTACTTTCAACTTGAATTCACTTTGCAGCTCCTTTATGAATACCGTTTGTTATTACTCTGACTTGATCGTGTCTTTGCTTTAAGCTCTGGAATGCAGTAACCAAAATGCGAACGAGCAATTCGCTTCGTGTATTTACCTTAATTTCGTACCTTTTCTTTTAGACGCTCTTACAAATCAAAATCTAACTGCGTGAAGGCTGAAGACCTAGGTGGCCAATTATGTGATCTACCGAAACCGATCTACCAATTAGAGAAGCGATGTTGCACCACAGCACGTGCTTAAAGTTTGAGGAGCTCCGTCATGCTGAACGTACATACGCGATTGTGCGGCCAATTTATTGTGCAGAAATGTTAGGTAAGTTTGTCCTATAAGTCGTAATGTAGGGATATAAAATTCTCGCAAGGTAATATAAACCGGGACAGAACTTGCTTTATATTACCCTTACTCAAATGTTAATACGTCCTTACATTCTTTGTAGCTAAAATAACTATTATACAAAAAATTCATATAACTCTAAAAAAGCATTGCACAGAGAAAATTATAAAAATTTCATTAGGAACCAAAATTTATAACTTACTTAGTATTTGAATAAGAATAGTTAAAGTTGATTTTCAGTAACAAAATAATAAGTTTTCATACTTAAAGTCCTTCGAGATGATTGACCGGTAGATAAGAAATCGTACTGTTCATGTTACTATAACGATTCGAAGTGCGCACGCGCTTTCGTATTCATTGATGTACATTCGTAACACAGACTTACAATGAGTCAACATGCAGTTTAGCACGTTGCTTTTTTGTTTTTCAAAAATTGTTTACATGTTGGCCGAACAAATCGGCATTATTTTCAAATTACGGAGCTGAAAATCATTGCGCTCGAAGAACAGCTGCTGTTTTTAATGAAAGGCATGTCGATAAACACATCTTATGAGTATGTAATCAAATTGGTTGCAAAATTTAGAGAATCTAGATTTGTAGCCAATAAAAAGCGTTAACAGACCAGAGTATTAAATAAAGCCCCAGAAATTGAAGTTTTTGGTGAAGTAGTATTGACTCCACTGCAGTCTGCCGCCAACTTTTAGCTGCTACTGGCATTTTTTAAAGATCCATTCACAAACTGTTGAAAATACACAAATTTTATCCATATAAAATTCGATGCCATAAAAACTTAAATGAAGACGATTTAATTATTGGTTCTTTATTCCTCCAAGAAAATCTAAACGGGCATGTTGGAAAATGCAACTGATCCTGTAATAACTAATATAATTTAAAGTGATTGGTTGAAGAAAAAAATTTACATTTAGATGAAGAACAATGACATTTTGAACAAGACGGTGTTTCTCCACATGGTGTGATGCCCATGAGGCAATTTTCAAGAAAGAAAGATTTCCTTGTCAAGGGAACGGTGGTAAAAGAGAACCAATAAAATGGCCATCATGATCCCCGGACTTGATATCTTTTCATTTATTTGGTGGGGTCATTCAAAATCTGTTGTGCAGGAAATCGAGATTTTGACGGAAATACGCGTTTTGGCTCCCAAGCGACCTGAAAAGGTGGTTTTTAAAAGTTGTTTGTCTGTAGGTGAGTGGGTATGTATGTGGGTATGTGTGTGGTGCATCATAACTATCGAACGGATGGCAGATTTTGTTGAGACTTGAAATCTGGGGTATATCAAAAATTCACCGACAAAAAGAAGGCTTTTAAAAAAATCTGAAACAGGAAACGGAAGTAAACATATATTTTTGGCAGTATTTGTTACTGGAACCAAATTTTATAAATTTATAAACGGAGTCTAATACAAGACAAATCCATTTTTTCCAAGCTTTTTAGCTTTAAAATATAATATATGTCGGGTTTACTAATATGGTATCTTAATGGTTCTATAAAGACACAATGTTACTCAACACAAAAATTAACAAAAAGTAAAAGCAATGAAGTTAAAAAATTTCCAAAGCTTTAAAAATTTTCAAAAAAATATTACTCAAAAACTGGGCACACGATGTTTCTTTAATTTTGTAAAATTACAGAGCTACAAAAGGGCTACAATTTGGTTTGTGTCCTAGATTGTAAATTTTTTCTAACGCCTTCTATGAATTTTTGAAAATTTGAGTTTCACTGCTTATTTACTCAAAACGAGTTAGGTATCAGATCGGGATAAAACTTGATAGTGGAAATGCTTTTAAAGTACACAATGTTGTAAGTTACCAGAACGTTTGGAACTACTAAAACTGTAAAGTAAAAAAAATATTAAAAATATGACTTTTTCAAAAACATGCTGCTAAGAAATGGTCACACGATTTTTTGTAATTTTGTAGATTTATACAGCAATTTGGTTTGCGTCTCAATCCGTCAACTTTTTTGTGACAGCTTTTGCGAATTTTTGAAAACGACAATTCCTACCTACTTATTTAATAAACGGGGGCCGATAAAAATTTCGGTTTAGGGTAAATTGCTCATGAGTGATAGTAGAATAAAGTTCTAAACATAATTCTTACATAACAGCAAAATTTGGAGAAGAGGCGTTAATTTTTTGCTTTCCAGCCAATTTTTGGTGGACGAATTCGTCCTTCTGTTTTTAGGTGTCTTTAATGGAGTACTTTTTCCAAAAAGTTGATTTATGTTACAAAAAACCGAAGTTTATTAAATATTTATTTTCCTATCTGTTCTATTATTTGCATCTCGTAGCATTGATATTCACTCGCTGAAAGTTTCTTCTTTACAACTACTTCAGTACTAATTGAACCTAATACCTAGTTATTACACAGCTTAATAACTATTTAAGATACAACATGCAATTAGATATTTCCAACGTTATCAAAAAATAAAATTTTATATCAATAAACTAGCGTACACGTCACGGCTTATCCATTTTGCGTGGATTTAAAGACGTAGTTCATGCGGTATTATTAGCATTTTTATAGTAACTTAAAACACATGCTGTTTTCTGTAATGAGTCTCTTAAATGCAGTTTACTTCGTAATTATTTTACATTTATATTGGCCGTCTTTATTCCGCAGGCGATAGAGATTCCGCACACGGGGAAAAGGTAAATAAGGAAAGTAGAGATGTAGAAACGCTTTCGTTTAGTGGTGCACTGTAAATAATTTAATGTTTATTTGACACGAAACCATTAAAATTTAAATAAAATTTGTTTGGACTTGTGTGATTAGCTTTTCAGGGTGGGTGGAAGAAAAAAATCGTTTGTTTCGTTATGTAGTCGACGCTTGTTTGTTCTTAATTACCGTTTTATTTATTCATTTGCATATGAAATATCTACGGCAATATTATTGAAAATAGAAAGAATAAAAACGAACTCTTGGATTCAAGTAAGAAATTTAAATTGGAAAAATTAAGTTAAAATCTGTTGCTAAAATCATCGTACAGGATTCATGTAAGTCGTTTAAGTGTGTCACCAATTTTTTTCTAATAAAAGTTGTTTGGGGGCCACACGCCAAAATTTTAAATAAACTTCTAACTCCAACAGTTCCTACATAAAAAAAGACATATACGCCTGGCATGGTCGGCTACTTTAGCTTTCAGTAGTCAGACCTTCGGTTACGCTCGGGGCACAGCCACAAGACAATATCAAGTCAAGAGTAATACTATTTTCTCAGATTATTATGTAGACTTGCACATATCTTATGGAATTGCTTATTCGCAAGTAATATTGTATAATATTTTGCAACTCATTTCTGTTGTATTGGAAGCGCATGTGATCTCACACCAAACTTTTAGATAACGAATTTAGATGACTGGCTCGTTGAAAACGTTCTCAGAAATTGTTATTATGTGTTACATTATTTAAATTAGATCATTTTAAAACTTCTTTGTTCTGGATGTTAACCGACGTCGAATTAGCGTCACCAAATAAGAAATTTTGATTATTTGAAGGTTGGAATTGCAATTTGTTTTCCCACGGTTTTAATTAAAAAGGCAGTAGCAGTTTTTAGAGAAAAACACTCTCAAACTATCCCTCAGGGATCACTAACCATCCTACATTGTTCCTGTGGGGCCACGTCTTGATGTATCTTAGCTGCAGCAACAGAATTACAACAATAGCACAATAGATTCCATAGAACTTCCATTGAATATCTCACCCGGACATTGTGGATGTCCAGCGGGCATTCAAAGTTAACACAATGGACGTCCACTGAACATCCGGTGGATGTTCGATTGCAACCAGTTTGAATACATAAATAGGCTGTCTATAATATGTCCTGTAGCATGATACTACTGAACAGTTAATAGACATTTCGCGAATATATTATATATTAAAATTCTAGAGAGCCATTTTACCCAAACTAATGCTCAAAATTAGCTACAAACCAATTATTCGTCATTTTATTTCAGCTAGTCTAGTTTTTTTTCTTACTAACTAATTAAAATAGTTGCAATCTGTTAAACACGTTGGTATTGCACAAAATATGATAAGAAACCTCAATAATGTATAGGCCAATCCCTAAATATTTTTCTTTTTTTTGTCGCTACGGTTTTTCGCTCTACGCAACAATTTCTTGACAGCTTCCTCATAATCTTTCTACGTTGGTTCGGAAATTACTATTACACGGAAGTCTGTAATGAGAAAATTTGTGTCAAAGTTATATATTGGAAATACTATACATTTCTAAAGAGCGTTCAGAAAAATTGAACCTAATTAAGAGGGGCAGTGAAAACAAAGCGCATGTTTCAGATTGATGCACAATTTGCATTATTTGTCATTAATTTCATTAGTCAATTAAAAACACTCAGTTGTTTTTTCTTGATTACGTTTTTCTTGATCACTCTGTGTACAAATATATGTAGAAAAATCATACGCGTTTCTATGTTTATGTGTCGCTATTTATTACATGTGTTGCAAATAATTGTGGATAAAGACGTATTAATTTACATTGCGCAACTACGGCAAAGCTCACAACCTATAACCACTAAATATTAAATATACCCCAAAAAGAAAAACATACAAAACACGACCAAACTAACAACTTTATCGATTAGCTCACCAAAATAAAACCACACCACAGAAAACTTTAGTATTGCCAACCTTATGTATATAATTTATCGTAGGCGCATGTGTTAAATTAGCCTACTTCCTTTCAAATTATCGGGCACATAATATTTGTATATCAAACCAAATAGTTGGTTACGACTGCAAGGAATTATTGTTTGGCCGATAAACAAGTGTAAATGCTGTGAGGTCTAGGCTTGTGACTAATTTCGTCAGAAAAATGTGATAACAAAATGACCGGCTTACCTATGCAACTTTACTGCATTTTGCACCCCAAAACGTTTATAATGTGGCAGTGGTGTGCCAAAACAGGGTTACCAACTGCAGAGATATTATTTCGGAAAAACTAAACGCGCATACTTATCACACTAAAATCTAGGAATTTTGTAATTAAACTAAGTAGTTGTTTTTTTTGTTGAAAAAAAATTATTTATTGTATATTTTAACATGTCGGACAAGTAATTGTACTAAGCTATAATTATTATATATTTCTGTGCGATAATGAAAACTCTATCGTACATCGTACAAATCAATCAAGTATCATCTGTGTACGATAACTATCGTGTACTATTGGCAACACTGCAAATTTTGCCAATGCCACCGAATGCCTCGACCGTTAATTTAAACGTACCGTACCCATGCCGCTTATGCTGTTGTTGCCACAGCGTAGCTATTATCTCTAAAAACGTCCTATGGAGCATAAACAGTAGCACATTAAAAAAAATTAATGTAAAACCATGTAAATGCAAAAGAATTATTAAAAAAGCGCTTAACCCAAGGGGGTCCAACGCAAGACCACTCACGCTGGATTCGCATTTTATCAATTGCGCCACCGCATCCGTCATCAGCAGAGACTTGAATATTTGATATAGTTTACTCAACTTTGCAGTCTTAGAAATTAGTATCTGGCAACACTGCAAATCGCAGTCGTCAAAGTCCAAGCAAGGGAGTTGTGGGTGTTTTGGCGGTAATAGGCCGAGAAGCTACTTTTAAAACATTATTGTAGGACTTAGAAAGACATGTAAAGAATGAATATTTATTGGATGTCAAAATTGAATGTCTGTTTGATGTTCATAGATGGATATCTGTTGGAAATCCACAACATATCCATACATGCATGTCCATGGACATACGGACATAAAATGTACTAAAAATGTACATCCTATGGATATCCTGTGCCCAAGCGCCTTTAGGTATTTCGGCTGTTCAAGGGCTCTCACCTGTTGGCTTCTGTCTCGAGGTAAATCGGTTGCATAGCAAGAGTCTCTTTCCTTGCCTCCGTTCGATCTCCCTTTCGGGGAGTTGTCAATTTTCATAAAAGATAAAATATTATTGTATTGGTAGCGAGGGTTTCCTTTATTTTGAATATCGCGAGAACATCAAGCATACTATCCCACCTAGGTTTTCTGCAGTTTTCGAAAAAATTGAATAACTTGGCAGTGCCACAACGGAGTCTTAAAAACTTAATATTTTTAGAAAGGCAATTAAAGTTCCAGTAAGAATATGCATAAATATACAGGGTGTTGAATTGCAGATAAAGCAAATTTGGTAAGCCCCTCTTGTATGGTACCTCCTACAATTTTTATTGGAAAAAATTTGTTTATTTTAAAAAGTAAAAAGTATATTGACCACCGTGGTCTTGTTGATTTACCCTGTATATTTGATGTCACATTACTAAATTCCAAATTTGAGCCCTAACATATTATTCTCGGTTAACAAAAACAAATCAGTCACAAAACACAAAACAAATTTTTAATTCTTTCTATGAAGGAAAGACCTTTTCGTTATTTTTGCAAATTAATATTATAAATTGGCTAGATTACCTTTATTATAAGGTCGTGGCAAAATTTTCTTATTTTTAGGACGCAAAATGTTACAAAACACCACCATTATATAAAAATACTTGTAAGAAAAAACTATAAACAGCATAATACCATACCCCATCATTGTTGCTTGATACCTAAACACACGTTTTATATTAATAGCGTAGTCGCTATCACGGATTATACTTCTGTAATCGATTTCAGTTAAATTATGGTAATTTTGAGAATAATCGTGGCCATTTTGAATTTTTACGTTAAAGATAACGAGGGGCGTTATTTCACACGAGCGGGTTTTTGATAAAATTCCTGCTAGTAAAATGGAGAATTTGCTCGCAGCCGCTTTATGTTAATAAAAAAATTATATTCCATAAAATTTGCAAAATTAAATGATACTTTAGAAAATTATAAACCTTTAAAAGTTATAGGACAAAACATATAATTATGAGTGCATTGTTGTAGGTTGTGTAAAAGCAATTTTCTAATGCAAGTTTTGGGGGTGTGTTTTGTAGTTTGACTAGACGATTAATTTTAAAGATAAGCTAAACATGCCCAATTATGCAATTTTAATTTTTTTGGAAAGGCAATCTCGGTAAAAAAATGACTGTATATATTTCATACATTTATATATTAGAACCAATCATAATGCAGTATAGACCAACCTACATGGCATTTCTCCAGCAATGTTTCATATAGCACCTATAAACAAGTGTTGGTTTGGCAATAAACAACCAAATTATACAGTTATTAGTTATCAGTAATTTAACCTTTTTCCGTTTTAAATTAAATGAAAAACTTTGCATTTTTAGTTGTATTTTGTAATTACAAAAAATCTAGTCAAATACCATTTGAACGTGGGATTATTGTGGTTATATTACTAACACCTCCTGTACAATAGCAAATGGTGTCAAGTTTGACAGAAAAACCCTCACACTTCGCGTTCGGTGTTGTTTTGCCGTCAAACTTGCTAATAGTATTTGTAACCGCCGATTCCAAAACTCTTATGACATTACTACAGATATTACTGAAAATATAGAAACAGCTTATCTTTTTTTTGCTGTATCTAAAATATTTAAAATTTTTAAAGTTTCACAAATGTTATAGGAAGCGACATTCAGGTAGACCAGATAGACTGAATACCTGCTTCATTACCCCTCATAAAAAATATCGAAACAGATTGGTACTACTTTCTCCTAAAAACATTATCATCTTTTATTTGTTTTACTTTTTATCACTTTGTTACTTCCTCAACCACCAAAAGAATTTTCTTTCCTCCCCTTTTCTAATAAAAAATTGAAAGCAGTTTGTTCTATTTCCACCCCAATGAAAATAATTCTGCCATTGATCCCTTCTCAATGAGCAAATCTTTAAAGCAATTTTACACTATCCCCACCCCTATAATTCCTGTTTTTTTTTTACAAAAATAGCTCCTAATGAGGGTAAGTAAACAGGCTGGATCTAGTCGCAACCTCCACTAGGAACAAACCCTACAGTGTATTTGACTCAATTCAGTGGCCTTAACCTCCACGTTGATTCTAGCTAATTTGTACTTTGGTCAAAACGCCCACATTACCACTCTTGTCCCTTAATTCCTTCCTTGGTAACAACCGTGGCATATTGGTCATAACGCCCAATATTATCGTTTTGTAGACAATGGCTATCTTAATAATAGCGCTCACTTTTCGTTTGGGTCACAACTCCCATTTTTTTTATTGTCACAATTTCCAAGTACCATCTTAGTCACAGCTGGGGTTGCAATAATGAATAATTGATAATCGACAAGATACTGACCACAACAATAATTGGACTTATGATAGAGATTGTGGCCAAAATAATAGTTTTTGTGACTAAGAAGGCAATTAGAAATGAATGAAAGGAAAAGTTGAGGTTATGACCAACGTGGCCGTAGTGTCAAAAGCGATAACTGGGCGGTTGTGACCAAGGAAGTAATTGCTGAACAAAGTGGGTGTTGTGACCAATGAAATAATTAATTCTTGTGACCAAGGTGGGGGTTTTGACCGAGGAAGTAGTTAGAGATTGTGACCAAAATATAAGTTAGATATTATCACCAACATGCAGGTTTGAATAATGCGCTGTGCAAGTGTCACCAGTGGGCGTTGTGACCTAGACCTTAATGTGACACCACTTTCACCGCCCAAACTGAGGGTCTTTGTGCACTTCCATCGCAACAAAAAATAATGAAAGTACTTTGCTACATTCCCACCCCAAAAATGAGCCTTTCATTTTCCCTATAATTAAATACCGGGTGTCCCAGAAGTTACTGACCCATTTTAATTGCAAATATCTCCGAACTTAGAGGCGATAGAGGGATGCGGTTTTCACTGAACAATTTCTTTAAAAAAAAAGTTTTTATCGGTATAAATGTTTATTCAGTAAAGTCTTATATAAGGTGTTTTAAAAAAAGCTCTTTTTCAATTGCAAATATCGTCGATTTTTTTAATGGAACACCCTGTATATTTTGATACTATCTGAAAGGTGAACTCTTCCTCTTTCCGAAAATGTATAATTTGATACAGTTGAATTGAAAAATGGATGACTTATTTGGTTTTTAAGAATGGTCGTTCATTAGGTACAGATTTCTGATCCATGTTGATCCTTAATAAGTTTTGGCATTAGAAATCCGATAACCACCTATTTGTAGAAAATAACAAGACAAAATTGAAAGAATAATACCTAATTTAAATAAAAATTAACATTCTAAATTAGCCACATTAATAAAAATCTTTAAGATGTTCCAAGTGTTGTCCATTTTGGTCTATACATTTTTGCAACCTGAACAAGAAATTGTCAAAAGATTTTCGCAACATTTCCGGGGTAATTTCTTGAAATGTTCGGACAATGTTACATCGCAGTTGTTTCAGAGTCTCTGGGATAGGATTATAACATCTATCTTTGATTAAAAAAAAAAACATATAAAAAAAGTCTGGAATCGTCAGATCTGGTGAGTGGACAGGCCACTCAATTGGTCGGGCTCTCCCAATCCACCTATCTCCAAATGTTTCTGCAACAGAATTTCTAGCCACAAGTGAATAGTGTGGCGGCGCACCATCCTGCTGAAAGTAAACAGAGTTTATGACGGCATCTTGTTCCAGTTGTGGGTATAAGTAATTTTCTAACATGTCTGTGTAGACATTACCAGTAATTCTCAGTTCTTGGAAGAAGTACGGTTTTTTGAAGGTGGATTTTTTCTAAATACCGCACGAAATCTTCTTTTAGTATCAACAATCGATTCATACATAGCATACAATAACACAGTTTTTGATTTTTCAATTAAAGTAAATCGGACCATTATTGAAAAAAAAAATTAACAACAGCCGTTTAAGAATTATTGAAATCAGAATTAATTACTTTGACAGTTCGTTGTGTCAGTTCACTGACATTATAAAAATTTCAAAGCTTGCTTTAACATTAACACCCGTAAATGCCTATCGTTAAAAACCAAATAACTCACTCATTTTTCAATTCAACTGCAACAAATTGTACATTTTCGGAAAGAGGAAGAGTTCACCTTTCAGATAGTATCAAAATATACAGGGCGTTCCATTAAAAAAATCGACGATATTTGCAATTGAAAAAGACCGTTTTTTTTAAACACCCTATATAAGACTTTACTGAATAAACATTTATACCGAAAAAAACTTTGTTTAAAAAGAAATTGTTCAGTGAAAACCGCATATCTCTATCGCCTCTTAGTTCGGAGATATTTGCAGTTAAAATGGGTCAGTAACTTCTGGGACACCCGGTATTTAAAGAAGTGATTTGCCGTTTTGAATAAAAAAAATATTTGTCATTATCCTCACCTCCAAAAATGAGCTCCTTTGTGTTACAATATTACAAAAACGTAAATTCCTTTACCCCAAGAAAATGAACCATTCATTACTCTCTTCCGAAAATAATTTAAAGTAATTTGGCACTTCCTCCACCCCTAAAATAAAAATTACTCCCCCCATATGCATTACATTCATTATAAAATTGACAGCAGTTTGTAACATCCCCATCTTAAGTTTTGTTTTGCTTTCTCAATGAAAACTTAAAAAACTGTATTGCCTCCCACCCCTCGAACAATGAGCTTTGTTGTCTTCCACTTCAACTAGAAAATTGAATATAGTTTTCGGTAACTCGTCCCAATAAAATAAACCACAATTATTTCTTTACCAAAAAGACAATATTAAGTAATTTCTCAGTATCCCCACCTTCAAAAAATGCCCTCCTTTGTGGGCATTTTTAGTAAAATTTCTACAAAAGATTGTTAGAAGTTTGCTGTATTCGTATCCCCAACAATTGTCCCCATTTTTTGCTTCATGCTTTAAAAAACAATCAAAAGAAATTGTGACGATCCCCACTTTCATAAAATAAACCTTTTTAAAGTCCCCCTCTAGTAAAAAACAGGTTGTTAAATATCCACCCCCATAAACTGACCTGTTTTATTGCTGCTTTCTTTTAAAAATTTAAATGAAATTGTGACGATCCCGTCCCGTAAAATTAATCCCTTTGTACTCGTCCTACCTTTGCACTACTTTTATAATAAAACATTGAATGTCCTTTTCTGTACCTCACCTCAAAAAAGAAACAAATCTTTTACCCGTCCCAATAATAAAATTCGAAAGTATTTGCCCCCCCCCCTTTTTAAAAAATCCTTCATTTATCCTCCCAATTTAATAAAATTTTTTTAAATAATTTGTTGTATCTGCACCCTAGAAACTAACACATCTTTGTGCTCCTTACAAAATTAAATTAAATGGTGGCGACCCTCACTTCCAGACAATGAACCTTTTTCAAGTCTTTTTTTTAATAAGAAAATAAAAGGTAATTTATTAAATCCTTACTTTCAGAAACTGACTCATCTTTTCGTTTTTTTATTTTAAAATATTTAAGTGAAATTGTAACGACCCCCTCCTATAAAATTAACCCCTTTGTGCTCGTCAGCTTATGAAAAAAATTGATTGTAGTTTGTTGTATCTCCACCTTAAGAAAATGAACCCGTTTTTTGTTTTTTCTGAATATAAACTAAAAGCCGTTTACTTCTACTCTATCTCTAAATTTGTTTGCGCTAGTTTCATATAAAAACTTTGAGTGTAATTTTCTGTACCCCGCCTCAAAAAACATCTTTACTCCCGTCCCCGTACAGTTTGTTGTATCTGCACTCACGAAACGAACCCACTTTTTGAGACCCTAAAACAATTAAAGGATATTGTGACGATCCCCAGTTCCAAAAAATGAACCTTTTAAAGGTTCGGTTCCAATGAGAAAAAGAAAGTAGTTTGTTTAATCCCTACCACCAGAATCTGACCATTTCTCTTCTCCTTTCTTTTAAAAAAACTTAATGTAGTTGTGACGATTCCTTCCTATAAAATTAACTCCTCTGTGCTCGTCTTATTATGAAAAATTGAATGCAGTTTTCACTGTAATATTAAATTAAAAGTAGTTTACATCTACCGTATCCCCAAATCCCTTTGCATTAGTTTTCTAATAAAGTATTGAATGCAGTTTTCTGTACCCCACCTAAAAAACAAATTTTTTACTCGTCTCAATAATAATATACAGAGTATTTGTCACTATCCCCAATTTAAAAAAAGACCCCCTCTTTGCTCCCACTTTATTAAATATTGAAAACAGTTGGTTGTATCTGACCCCAGAAACGAACCAAATTTTTTGCCGTTAAAAAAAATTAAAGGAAATTGTGACGTCCCCCCCCTACTAGAAATTGAATCTATTTGTATTCTAGTTTTAATAAGAAACTGAAGTTTCTTCTTCCTTCCTATAATAGCAAATTAAATGTAGTTTACTTTTACCCCTTTGCGCTCTCTTTCTAAAACAAATGGAATGTAGTTTTGTGTAACCTACCTTAAAAAATAAATCTTCTTCTCTTTTTCCAATAAAATTTGAAGTAACTTGCCGCTACCTCTGCCCCACGAAAAAAATCGATCACTTAGTAGGTATATGTGCTCCCATTTTAATAAAATTTGAAAGCCTCCCCCTCCCCCCCGAAAAGGATCCTATTTTCTATTCATAAAAACGAGCCCCTGCCCCAAACTTCCCCCTTATTTATTTTTGTATTTATAATTTTCTCAAAGGTGGCCTGACAATATCGGTTCGAAGGGGGGGGGGGGGCACAAATTGTAGTTACGCCACTGATCATTTCTACTGTTAACTCTACTAGAATACAAAATAAAAAAATGTTATTTCCACTCTCCTCTTTCAGTTGACAAGTCGCTTATAACAAACGCTATTAAAGAATTAATTTGCCACCACTCCCCCTATAAAAATTGTCTCTTCTCTTTCCATTTTTGTAACTAATTAAATTTTTTTACAAATTTGGCAGTGTTTTATGCTCTAAAAAAATAATTGGTTTTTGTTCCTTATATAAATTTAGTTCTAATTTCTAAGTTTTTTTTTCAACAACCCAGAGTCGGTACTCAGTATAATTTTCTACAATCCAAGGGGGCATTTCTTTTATACAGCATACATTTGTTTTATTTAAATTTTTATTTAAATACCTAAATGGAAATTATTATTATTAAATTTTCTTTAACTAATGTGGTACAATTTTCCCTTCAAACTTCTTTCGTATCTACAGCACTGGAGAAAGAATTTGGTATCATTTCTATAATTTCACTACCATTACTTCCACAAATTAAAATTAACCAAAATTAAACAATCACGCCGAAAGTGATCTAAATGGTGTGTTTATAAATTATCGCCATTACACCAGACATTTTCGGTGTATAAAATCTATTTCATCGACAACCAATCAACAAGCTCAAATAAATTGAGTACATAAAACAGCCAGTCATATATAAACGTGGTGTTATCAATTTATGCCGGGGCAATAACAATCGACCGCGTAAATGGTTTTAATCGGATACTTTACCGGGTGTCTGCATCAACTTTTCAGTATTTTACAGGACGCTTGCTACACCGTACTGCCATATAATTTTCCTATGCAAGCACACCCACTAAACTTCATACCTTGTCTATTTCACGCATAGTACGAGCCAGATGTTAGCACTTTTCACTATGGTATACACCCTGAATGAAAGATGGCCTCCAATACAATACACACACAAAAATAATAAACGTTTTTGGTGTGATTTGTAAGTAATATTTTGATATTTACACTAGTACAATTAAATAGGGAGAAATTTTAAAGGGCTTTTCCCCAGTGTGACTAAATTGTTCAGGTTTATACCATCCCTTGATTTTTGGTATTTTTATTTTGTAGTTCTAAAAATAATTAAGAAGACGGTAATTAAAATCTAAATTATATAAAATGAACCAAAATATTTAGACGTCTTAAAATTGTACAGCATTTTTTTAAATGTTTTTCGCCTTGAAATTGTTTAAGATTTGTTTAAATCTGTTTGGAAAGTTATTTGTTTTTAAATAAGGTAAAACCACTGGAATTTTTTTCGATATCTGAAAACATGAAAACGTAGCATAAAATCGAGAGAGATCAAACAAACTTTTCTAAACAGTTTCGACATCAGTGAACGATTCATCATCAGGTTCTTTTTAACTATCTAGAATGAAAAAATGTCCTAATTTATTAACTGAAAGTCCTTGAAATTATGTAAAATAGTCATAAAATAACTAAACATGTATTCAGTACTTTTGAATTTGTATAGAAATAAAAAACCATTCTGAAAATCTTTCAAAATTTTTTTAATTGGCTGTAAATTTTCTCGTACTACTTGAACTCGACTAAAACTTGAAATCGTTTGCACTTGAAACTAAAATCATTTTGTAACCGAAATCGTCTGAAATTGTATGAATTTGTGTGCAGTCGGTTTAGGAATATACAGGGTGTCTAGTAACAGAATGTCTAAAGATCAGTGCAGGGACGTACACCGTAACCGAAAAGTAAAACGGAAAAAACAGCAAAACTTTCCGAACCGTAACCGAAACGAAAACCGAAACTACAAATTTCTTAAACCGTAACCGAAAACCGTAACTTATTTTAGGAATATACAGGTATTGTTTCGTTCCGACAATTGTAGAACCGACATTCGTATTTACCCTTAGGTTGTAGCCAAAACGATGATTAAAGTTATTAATGTATTTTCATATTTTATTCCTAAACACCAATGCAAAGCTTTGCCGGTATAACGTTATCGTATAAGACGATACGAATACTTTACCAGCAGGATAAATTGTGCCTTTTACACCAAAGTGTTTAATTTCCGTGTTATTGGCAGTCAGTAAGCTTACAGTGTGCATATTGCTGCGCCTGTGGTACCACTATCACTAAAATTACAGGGAACATGAACAGTAGCGTGACATCTTGTACACAACAATGAAACATATTGATAATAATAATAATCTACGTACCCTATTTGAACCAACCTATGACTCACAACGCTGTACTCGCATTCTAGCACCAAGGCACATCCGCCGCTAAAATTAAATTGCCGGTAAGCTACGCTCCATGTTGTATACTGTATACCGGCAAAATGTTGCCAACCGGCACAGGCCAGCTAGTCATCGTAGGGAGAAACCCAGGTATGGCCGCAGTCACATAAAGTAACTTACTTTTCATAATTATTTTAACGTCATATTTTCAGGATTTGTGTGTTTGTGGGTAATTGTCGAATGAGCTTTTGTTTTTGATAATTCCAAAAAGTTATCTAGGCATTTCGTAAAAAGACGGATTTGACCAAAAGACTACGTTGTACATTCTGTTCTTTAAAAGAGCCGACGACAGTAGCTAGTTTATTTTTTATTTAACCCTCAGCAGCATGTTTTTCCACAATTTGACACAAACGATAATTTTTTATTGTCGCTTATTATTCGTGATAATTTTAACATTTTTTTTTAAATTGCATGGCATCATTTTTTCCACTTACTCTTGTCAAGGATTTTTTTGCTTTTTATCAAAAGAAAATCAAAAACTTCCGGTAACAATAACCGAAACCGAAATCTTTAGTAGCAGTAAACCGTAAGCGAAAACCGAAACGTTATTTTTTTTCGGTTCACGTCCCTGGATCAGTGACGTGTTTGGGGTTGAATTCGATTCGAAAAGGTCCAATAAGCAAACGTTTAAAGTCAATCGTAACGAATTCATCGATTAAATAATTTTATAAAATTTAACTTCAATAATTAACAATACAATTTAATGAAGTGATTATTGTTGCTTATGTTAATTGCTGGCGACAACGATCATGATTATCTACGCAAACTTTAGCTTTCGGTATAAAATTGAAACAACCTACCTTATAAGAGAACCTTATAAGAAAATGACTGCCGTATCTTATGTGAGCGGAAGCATCGATTACGCGATTCAACAGCTTAGGCCTTGTATCAACCTCACTGCATACATCACGGTCATCATATCTCTCAAAAGATAATAATCACAAGGTGTTAGGTCCGGTGACCTCGCCGGCCAAACAACCGGACTTGTCGCCCAATTTCAATCGACGTCGATATACTTTGAGTGCTGCTTGCAGATTACATTGGGAATTGCCATAAAGGTTGTGGATATCGGCCTATTCTTCATTACAAATAGTGGTCATTGTTACTGCATGCCGCCTTAATTCGAGCACACCCAAAATTATCTGTCAACTTGAACACCTGTAGCCCAAAACTATCAGGCAGCTTCGTTCTTAAAATGTTTACATCTTTTAAACTTTTGGACTGGAACTCAAACACACGTCTTTGATTTGTAGATATCTTATTGCGAAACACTTTGTATAAGTATACAAAATTTATAAATTTTAATTTGAAATTAGTTAAAACAATTTGAGCAGAACATATTTAAAATCTCACTCGCAGTGTCATAGGTTTTAATGGTACTTTTTCATGTTCTAAACTTTCTTAAATATTTACTATGTTTAGTTTACTGCTTTTTTTAATATTTCTAGTTTCTGGAGTTTTATTAATTTGAGGTAACTGGTACTTTTTAAATTTTTAAACATACTTTGTATCGTAAAGATGGGAATATTCGTTACAAATGCATATAATTTTGCAGGCAGATTGGGACCTATCGCAGAATCCGGCGTTAAACCTCGACACGCCTATAAGAATACAACTGTAGTTAGAGCTTGAAAATTCCGAAAAGAAAAAAGGTGAGTTTCATATTCAATATTTGTATTTTACTTTTTATACTGGTTGATTCTAAAATGTCTTCCATAAATCAGAATGTGGATATTCCTGGGATAACAACAACAAATAAAGTATTTATAAACATAGTCCGAAAATGCAGTCTTTTCGAGGTATAGCTCTTTAAAGAGAGCTTCGTAATCAGCCTTTACGTCCCACTGCTGGGCACCGGCACTCTTCTCTGCCACGTACTCTCCTTAGCGCTAAGGTGGAGTACGGGGGACCTACAGTTTAACGTCGGATCCGAGCGACTAAATACCAGAGAAGGTTTTAGGCATTGAGGCTGCCCAAAAATTACATTTTTAAAATTATTTTTCACCACAGTGTGCTGTGAGAATTTCTTTCTTGTTTCTTTACTGGAAAATGATCAAGAAGTGAAGGGCTACTATTTCATAAATTATTATTGATTTATAGGAGAAACTAGAAACAAAGTAATCAAAGAAACGGGATTTAAAAATAAAGATGAACAAGGAGAAAAGATAGAGTAAGAAGAAATAACATAAACTAGCAAACCCCGTGGGCTATGCCCCACGATGTGTGTTTCTGTTTTTTAATAATAAGTGGGCTAATTAGGCAGGTAGAATTTAAAAGGCGTAACAGAGAAATAAGCGAACTGGGACACAAATCAAATTGTAGCCTATCCCTATCTGTCGAAGCCTGGAGAAATTTAAAAGAAATGGTGGTTAGTTTTAGAGCAATCGTAATCCCACTGCTGGGCACCGGCACTCTTCTCTGCCACGTACTCTCCTTAGCGCTAAGGTGGAGTACGGGGGACCTACAGTTTAACGTCGAATCCGAGCGACTAAATACCAGAGAAGGTTTCCGGCATTAAGACCCCACGGCTGCTTACACCGGATTGTGGAATGTGAGTGGCGGGTTGCGGCATAGAATTTTATTGCTGCATGGCTTCGGCGGAAAATCGAACCCTAGACCTTCAACGTTAGAGACTGAGCGCCCAACCTCTGAGCTACCGCCACTTCAAAGAGAGCTTAGTCATAGTAAAATATTAATCTAAATTTGAATTCAATATCGCAATTTACGTCGGAGATATTAATTAAAATGTGCTTTGACTTTTTTCAATTTTGAATGTTTTTCGTTTGAATACATTAACCAGGAACATACAGGTGGGGTTGTATTTGACATATCTTTTAATGTCTTTTTAGATACTCACGATTTTCTAAAATTTGAGCTAACAAACGTACTCGTTAAGAGGCGCCAAATTTAACGTTTGTTGAGGCAATTCATTTTTTGTGGAAAATCGAGTTGTCATGAAGATCTGACTAGTTACTTAAGATGCGGGAATAGTTTTAAATAAATTAAGAGCAAGTACTACACACGAAAGTAATAACAAAGGTTTCAATAGGCATGCATCTAAAAATCTTTTAATTTGTTGCGGTGCGATTCATTTGAATACTGTAAAATCTGCGCGTTCGGACCGTTGAATAGTCGCCAGTTTCATACCCTTCAATGTATATGCGCAGACCTAAGTTCGCGACTGTGTTTCTCTCCCAATCGTATCATACATTTCTTCCAGTTTCCTGTACTTTCACACCACCCTCAAATAAATAAAGTGTGTTGCCACGGACAATAAGGTTTATACAATACAGTGTTGACAATTGTGATTTATCTAAATATATTTGTAATTCTTTGCAATTATTAAATATCTCACTATAAAGTTTTGGATAATAAATATATCACTAATTTATTACGATATTTTAGAGGGGGGGGGGGGAAGGTACAATTATTATGTTTGTCCTGGGTGCCAAAATACCTAAGTTCATACAAAATCTTCGTGTTGATTTGATATGTAGAAGTAACTCCTAAACTTTATACGAAATATTTTTGAATTGTAAGAAATCGTTCAGGCTTTCATGGCAACTCAATTTTTCACAAAAACTGGTTTATCTTGAAACTCGTTGGCCGTAGCGACTTTTAACAAGAGAATCTACTTTTGTGCTGTATTTTTATATAAAAAATAAGATGTTTACGTCAAAAGTTTTATTATTATTAATTTTAAGTGTGTTTAAATACGTTAAGCATCGCACCGCCACATCTACGCCTCTGCTTAATAAATTAAATCGAATACCAGTAAATATGTAAATAATTAATAGTGAACTATTCGTACAAAATTTGAATTGAAAAATCCTAATTGACAGCGGAGTTATTAAACGTGTTTTGAAAGACATTTTGCATTCAGTTTCTAGAATGTTTTGGGCCTGGGCCTCTGCAACATTACTCCTAATTTTTGTAGTAATTTTTAATTTCTAAATTATAGAACTACCTGAAAGTAAGGAATTTGAATAAGGGTTTGGTTGTCAAATTTACATAAATTTGAAACATTGGGGAATTTAGACAAAAAACGCTTACAAAATACAAAAAATTTTACCGTTTGAGAAACGATTTTTAAAATTAACAATACGAGTGAATTGAAAAATATGCGGGCAAAAACTTACGAAAACTTGTTGGGTACATACCAGTATGAGTTTTGTTGGAAATTCTTCTCCGGACAATAGAGCCTAGAGTAATTTTTTTAACAAAAACAGAAACACAAGTTGCTACGCAGCAAGTGTGAGTAATTTACCTCGATTGCTTTTTCAGATTCCCAAGTTTAATATGAGTGAATTACTTCTAGCAAAATCTATCGAATTTTCAAATTAATTTTATTTTTGAAGTTACCAAATAAAACAAATTGAGTGGTTGCTAAAATGCATTTGGGATAAAGTTCTGTACTTCATAATATCTGAAGTTATACTATTCTGTTGGCTGCTGAAACGTCACCTCCGCCGTAAGGATAGGTCGATACTTATATTATAAGTGAAATAATCTAAAAATATTTGAATATTTTTCTTTGCAATGTAATGAATATTTCAAACTTTGAGCTAATATGCTTCGCTCCCGTTTATAACTTGCTTTTTCAAAGATACTTTCTGTATAATTCAACAATGTAATCAAATTACTTTAACAACATACAAAAAAATGTTTTATAAGACTTTTATTATTTAGATTCGTTCAATTGTACATTCTGTACACGTGTACAAAAAAAATAATTACATTATAAGTACCTATCTCGTTACGTATTTGTTTTGGTGTAGAAACAAACCAACAATAATAGGTAAAGCATAAAACTAGTAATGTGTTAACAAAAAGTAGTTGCGTGGGTTTATGTGTATTTTATGAACATTTTTAGACACTTACATGGTTAAATTGCTTGAAATCGGGCTCTAGCACAAACTCAGTATCACAAAGCAAGTGTGTCGGGAATTTTTTAAAACGGCACACTCGAGCTGTTCGAGTACTTGATTTGCCGGTTGCACATTTAAGTCGTTAAATTGTTGGTAAAATGTGAACATAGTGCAGTCATAGTACAGTAGAAGGCTCCTACAAATTTTTTGTACGTCAATTAATTTCGCGAACTGTTATATCAGATATGTTTTGTAATTTGTTACGTAACTTTGTGTAATTTTTTGTTTTTTCATACAAGAGTGAATGTAAACATCAAGTTATGCTCTACGTACTTTATCTGCACTGGTGTAAGGAAAATTATGATACAGATCTACTTAGTCAAACTAGATTGCCTAAAATTACTTACTGTCTGCGGCGATAATTATTTTATAGCTTCTGGGTGCTATGCACTTTAGACAGTATTCGTTAAAACATTACTTTTTTAGATACTTAGAAGTGTCTTACCTAAAATTATCTTTAGAAGTAGAAATTTATAAGGAATCAAGTTGCAGCATAATAGAAAAAAAATAATTTTGTTGAAAGTTTCAAGAAAGTTGGTTGGTCACTTGAAGCACTTGCACTAAAAATAATATTGTTGGGTAGTGCACTTTACGACTTCTTAAAATAAGTTGTCTACGCTATGGCAAATTATAACCCATCGTCGGTTAGGCTTGAAACGTCTATAAGAATACACGTGCCGAAAACTTAAAACTGAAATACTGAATATTGTCCAAAACGATATTTTCGAATTACCGAACAGCAGAAACAAGATTTGTCACTCTATTAAATAAGTTGTGCAAGCAATATGGGCCTTGTTTATTGAATACAAAAGTAATTTACAACATTTGAAAACTTAGTTCCGAAAAAGGTATTCAGTATCTGCCTTCGTATTTACAAAATTTTGTATGTAGAAAGTGATACCAAAAAACATACGTAACTTGAATTTTAGTTACCCAATCGTATTAAAAATGATGCATTTCACATTTATTTGTCTCAAAATTTTATTAAAATCGGTTCAGTAGTTCCGAGAATTTCGATAAATCTCTCTCCGTCACATAAATGCGCGCTCGACCACAGATGTGCAAACGCGCTCGCGCCTTCTACTACAGAAATAACGAGAGAGAGAAATAGACATACAGACGGAGAGAAATATAGAGGTACAGACAGGCAAAGAAGGAGAAATAGAAACATACAGAGAAACAGACAGAAAAACGAAGTGAGACAGACAGACATACGAAGACATACAGAGAGACGGAAAGAGCCATACAGACAAAGAAAGAAAGACAGGTAGACAGACAAAAAAAAGAAAAAGACACCTAAACACACAGACAGAAACAGACATATTGGTATAAATCCAAACAGAGAGAGACAGACAGACGAAGAGAGGCATACAAACAGATAAACAGTCAGAAAAATGGAAAAAGGCCGACAGGCTGAAAATAAGAGAAAAAGAGAGGACCTAAACAGACAGGCAGACAATGAGAAAGTCAAACAAACAGAGAGAGTACGACAGATAAAGAAAGACAGATACACAGACACAGAAGAAGAGATGGAGAGGCAGGATAACTGAAAAACACATTCAAGCAGACTGAGAAAACTAGATTGAGGTAGGCAAACACACAGTTACAGCAGATAGCGAGAAAGAGATACAGACAGAGAGAGGGATCGCTGAAAAGAGACAGACGAACATACGGGAAGACGAACATAAACAGACAAAAAAAAATTAAGAAAAGTAGACACCAAGAAAGGGAGGCAGACACCAAGAAAGGAAGGTAGCCAGAAAGACGAAAAAAAGAAAGACACAAACATACAGACAGGTTCAGACTGATAGAAAAACAAACAGACGGAGAAAGACAGCCAGACTAAGAGAGACAAAGAGACAAATATCTAGACAAAATTAAAGAATCAACAAGACGGAGAGAGGCAGACAAAGATAGAAAAGGGTAGACAGAAAGAAAGAGACGTAAACAGACAGACATATACAGACAAACTGGACAGGCATACTGGGATAAAGACAAACAGACAGACAGAGGCGGACAAACGAAGATAAACAGACCGAGTAATATTCGAAAATGAATAGCCGAAGAGACAAAGAGAGGTAAACAAACATAGAAAGAAAGCCAGACAAAAAGAGAGAGACCTAAACGGACAGACATTTACAGACACACTGGGAGAGAGACAAATAGGCGGTGAGAGATAACCAAACTAGCAGAAAAAGATATATAAAAATAAACAGACAGAAACACGGAGAGATGCATACGGACAGACGGACGTACGGTCAAAGACCAAGAGACCTAAACACTTAGACATATACAAATTGATTGAATGAGAAACAAAAAGAATGAAAAAGACAGAAAAACGAAGACAGACATAATAAACAGACAGATAAACGGAAAAATGTAGAGAGACATAATAAGAGAGGTAAAAAAAGCAAAACAGAGCCCTAAGCAGACATACCGATACAGATAGACTGGAGAAAGACAAATAGACGGAGAGAGGCAGACAGGCGAAAAGAGACTGACATACAGAACAAGATAAACAGACCAAAAAAAGAGAGAGGCAAACAAATAGAAAAAAGACAGATTGATAAAAAGAAAGACCTAAACAGTCAGACAGATGCAGACAGCAATAAAAGTATAAAGCGAGAGACAGACAGAATACAGATCGAGAG
This sequence comes from Ctenicera cuprea, assembly GCA_958336395.1. NCBI lineage: Eukaryota > Metazoa > Arthropoda > Insecta > Coleoptera > Elateridae > Ctenicera > Ctenicera cuprea. The sequence goes on along the minus strand of OY284486.1, from coordinate 83,618,322 downwards.
AGGCAGGATTATCGAGAAACGGAGATATAAATACAGACATATGTAGAAAAAGAGAGAGAGCTAGGCAAACAGACTGATCTAGTTAGGCAGAGAGACACAAAAAGACGGAGACAGACGGAGTGACATACATACAGATAAAGAGAAAAAGACAGAAACGGAGAGCGACACACAGGTAGAGAAAGGACGAGAAACAGGCAAGGGGAGATAAAGAGAAAAAATATTTCACGATAAAAAGGTTTAAAAATGTTTTACACATTTCAAAATTGAAATTTTTCCAAAACATTTCCATAAACCTTTAAAACATTAAATATTTGCAATAATTCTTAGTTTCTGAAAACCACAAAAAGTGAAAAATTTTCTGAAATATTTAACAACTTCTGCAGATTTTCAAATTCCAAAAAAATTGAACTAATGTTATAAGTACCAAATAGGGTATAAAATTCTTCAACACAGTTAAAAAATGCCATTCTTAAATTTTTAACAATTTAAAAAAATTCAGCTTTAAAAAAAATTGCCTTGTAGGTCTTCTTTTAAGAAACCAACAAATCAAAATAGCTACAATTTCTAGCCTTCACAAAATGATTCCTAATAGCTAAGAAAATCTTATGTTTTACAAGAACTAAATGTAAATTTCGGCTGATAAACAGCCTTCTTTAGCAGAAAAAAGAAATAACACAAGCAGGAAAAAACTCAAAACTGAAACTGTGTGTTTCAAGGTTTCTTCCGGCTATTTTTCGTTTCCTACTGAAGAGGGCTGCTTACCAGCTGAAATGTAATTCGGTACAAAATAACAATGACGATGATTTTTTTTATTCTGTTTCTTTTTTGCAGTAAGCTCGTTTCAGTTATAGGCGTTATAGGCTTATATCAAAATCATGGTGACAAAAAAATAGACAACAAAAGTAAGCAAGTTTTTATTTATGACTTGTTATAACTTCTAAGTATTCTTTATTGAATCTTCTTCTTAGTAAATGTCTGTTGAGCAATAGATTTCGACACCAATAAAAGTCCATGTGGTGTCAGGTAGATATAGTTACCTAATTAACCTGTGGAGCAATTTGGACGCTTTTTCTTCTAATATAAATCTAGCTTCTCTGCGTGGCGCCGTTTGGCGGTCGACCTCCTGCAGTGAACTACTGTTTAAATACAGGTTTTTATTTAGCCCAACTTTGATTTGTAAAAGAAATGCCGCTCCGTAATAATTAATTAGGTGAAGTGTTGAAATTTATTGTGAATACAAATTTATGCACCTAAAGTTCAATATTTTAATTAAAAATGAAAATGTTTTGAGGAAGAGATCTTCAAGACTGTTTAAGAAAAAAAAACGACAATTTTATGATTAATTTTTGTTTAAAATTTTATTAAAATTTAATTACCTTTAAATAAAAGAAGAAGAAGAAACTAAAATTTGCATAATTTTTTGTAAAAAAAATCATAATAAGAATGTCGTTGAAAACGATTACAGTTGTAAAATGGAATTGTAGAAGTCGAATGAATGACTCTCAATATTACGAGGCACTTAAAGCATTCAGATGTTGGAGTGGTTTAAATTCGACAATAGAACAATTGGTGCAGCGAAGCGTGTGTGACATGTGAAGTTGCAACGTTCAAAAATCTCTGTTAACTGTTTTAAACGTGTAGGGTTGTACAGAGATGAGAACAGCGCTTATTTTTTTTGTAGTGGTGTATCGTAATAATTTGGTTGTATTTCCTCATACGATAAATGTAATTGCACCCATTATTTAAAGCCGAAAGGCTTTTTGACAGGATTTTTTAATTTTTATTTTTTTTATTTAATTGCTGCAAATATTTCGCTTGTTGGGTAAAGCTGAGTTGACACGTCATTTGGCCGTAAGCCAAAGGTTGCTAATACTTATTTAATTACTTTTAAAATTTTAGAGATGAATTTATTCGGATTAATGTATAATTTCGGTCAGATTTAATCAGCAGAAAGCTTTATATTTAGGAAAATTGTACTTTTTATTTTCTTTTTCTTTCCCTCTCTTACAGAATAGGAAGGCAGTAGAGAAGGACTCATACCCAGTGTTGCATGTTTCATGACAATAAACAACCCTGTTGAAGTTTTCACGACTACTATGGTATTTTTTAACAAAATTCCCTTATAAAACCTAAGTAATTCAATTTGAGTTTGTTGGCCTCGTTTGAATGAATTATGAAATGTAATTATTTTTTAAGGCGTCATAGACATAACAGTTTTTTTTCCACGGCATCAAAATTGTGACAAAAGTAAAGCATTTACTCTCTAGGGACGAAATAAGACAACAATTTCCCTAGGGGAGTTTTTATTTCATTTCATATTTATTTTTGTAAACAAATGTCTGTTGTCATTGTACGTTGCATGGAAACATCCCTCAATATTGTAATTTCGCTCCGATTTATTGTAATTCTTTATTTATGAAATTAAGTGTTTCTACTCCCGATCGTGGAAAAAATAGTATATACACCTCGGGAGAGACCGCCATTTTTCCCTCGATGTATTTGTAGCCCTCGGGCTTCAAATTAGACCTGAGGAAAAATAAGACGTTTCTCTCCCTTAGTGTATAATGTACTCTTAAACATAGTCAAGAATGATTAATTTTTGTTTGTTTTATTAGGATATCGGACCAGCCTCTATTCTGACAGTAGATAGAGCCTCGAAATAGTTGTAAACGAAATTTAAAAACAAACTTAATATCAAATTAAAATTGTACTTCAATTTCTAACCATTCAATAGCTTTCTAAGCTCTGCATAATACTCCCACAGTCGGGTTACTAACCGCTTTACTAAAACTACGACAATTGGGAAAGTGTGGACTTTGTTGCACCTACGTCTGCCATTATCGCTAAAGTATCCCAAGAAGCATAAGCAGTAGCATTCTACCATGTATAAGAAAATAATTAATAATTAATTTAATTTTACAAAATTTGACTACTGCTGCGTTGAATCTGGCAGCAACCACGCGTTTTCCAACTGAGCTACCGGGTTGCTTATAGCAAACGCTGCAACATGGAACATACACACGACTTGCGTAGCTTTAACAAGGCGGCTCGTTACTCGACTGTCTGGGTTAGTATCCACTGTTAACCTTTTATTGGAAAATTATTATGAAAATAAAATATGAACATCGTCTTTTTATGGCAAAGTTTAAGACGACCCACGAATCACTTTTATTGATTTCTATTTACTTATTTTTCCAAAATAATGTTTTCCGTAGATAGTTACATACGTATTCATAAAAACATCGTCTAGAATTATGCTGTATCGGAATTGAAAATTTCCGAATTCAATATTTTGACGGAAATACATGTGTCGGAGTTCCAGGAACGCAAAAAAATGGTTTTATAAAAATGACAGTCTGTAGGTGGTGGGTCGGTGCGCCTCATACCTCCCGAACAGATGGTACGTACGGTTTCGATGGGTCTGCATGTGGGGATATTTTAAACATTTATTGGGAAAACACGCTTTAAAAAAGCGAAACCGGAAGTTAAATTGAATTTTTTTAATCTGAAAACGGAATTTGATGGAAAGCCTTAGAGCAAAACCAAGAGTTTCTTCCCAACTTTTATGCTGTAAAACGGCTGCGGTAAATAGTAATTGTATTAATATACAAATAAATATAAAACATTTAAAATACAGTTTCGGATCAGAAAAATACCACAAAATATAAAAACACAAAATAAGAACTCAAATAATAAACGCGTTACGTAATTTGTAAATAAATAAATTTAGATCATTTTAAATAGATTTCTTTCTACAGTTGCCTGAGCCATTAATATTCTTAAAAACATTTAATTCTATTGACAGAACGCTTAATTTATTGTTATTTTTGTTTTAAAAAAACACAATCAAATTAAAACATTTTTTTTTATAGAGCAGGGCCTTATTAGTTTGATTTATAATACAGGGGTTTTCCGAATATGTAATTGTTTTAAATTTTAATAAAATTTGAATGTACAGAACCGTAATAAGTTAATTATTAATTTTGCTTTTCTTTGAAAAAACTAAATTATCAATCATTTACATATAAAATTAATTATGTTCGCATTATATTAGCCTAATTTTGTGTCAGATTTACATATTTTTTATCGCGTTAGCTGCAGGAATATCTCAGAAACACCTCGTTTGCTACCACTAATAGTGATTATTTCAAAAACATTATTCAAATTTTTAAAAGTGTTTTTATACACTGTTGACAATCTAAGTTCTTAAAAATTATAATATTCAAAAATTCGGAACCAATTTCTACACCGTTCTACAAAAATTCCAAAACGCACGCACAACCAATACAAACATCACATACTCGCACAATCACAGTACAATCTATATATTATATCCGGATCCCTGCCAGTTGTCTCAACTTTTAGTGGTAAAGAATTCCCGCTATAGGAAGATACATCTTTGTGCGTTCATTATACAAGCCGCATATTCCTTTGTACAGCAGACCGCTAGAGTTTTCAATACAGATAAGTAAATTTGGATAGTATACACTTTATTTGTATTATTGGAACATAATCAACCGACAACTGTATTTCGACACAGCTTATTGATTATTTTTTTTAAGAAGTTACCAAAAAAGCGTGGGGTTGGACCACGTGCTCTGCTAGTTTAAATTAATTTCCTTGCGTAATTACTTAAACTGCGTTAAATATTTTCCTTAAAATTTTCTACTAAATTTAATTGCGTTTAACACGGTTGTTCGATTTATACAGGGTGAATGTAAAAGGTATGTACTAATTTTGCGCCCAAGTTCAACACATAAAAACACGAAAAAAATTTGATATTAACATGGAGTTTGGATACGCTTCTTTACGGAGTTACAGCCTTCGGGAGAGAAATACAGTCCAGACCCCCTTGTTTCGGAGGTTGTAACTTTGGGATATCCAAACTAATTGCGCATTTTAAAGAATTGGCCTTTCATAGCAACTTTATTTTTCATTGAAATGGAATTATCTCAAAAACTGTTGGATTGAGTGACATTTAACACGAATATCTCTTTTGCCAATTTTGAACGGAAAATGAGATTTTAAAAAAACGTTTTCGACTCTATCGAATTGAGTAGAGTAACTTTACATAATTTCAAAATTTTAATGCTCTTACTATTGCTAAAGTTATCGCTGGAAATATGAAACGGGAGGTTGTAACCTCCGCAAGAAAGCATTTTCGTATTCTTTCCCAATATTTATACATAGCGTTTAGACTTGCCCTTTATATATTAGGTCGCATATTGAACATTGTCAATTTTATTTACAAAACCAAATTTGTATTATTTTAGAAAATAAATATTTAGTACAAATAATATTTTGATTTTGAATAATAAAACTGGACTTAATTTATTCTGCAATAATCCGATTCAAAAAGAACTTTGAACTAACTGTTAAGAAAAATTTTAAAAGTCGATTTTTATCATTTTCATGCGGTTTGATTGAAGTGGATTCGTCATAAAAAATACTAAAAATTCAGCACGCGATATCAAAAACGAGTTCGTTAACAACCTTTTCCAAGTCTGAAACAAGAAAAAAGTTTATCATTTTTCCTTTTTAAACCAGCTGCTAATATTATTCCACGAGGATACATTGTTAAGTTGCATTGTATTCTTTTCCCTCGTTATTTGTAAATTCCGTGATTGTCTTGAAAGGTGAAGGCTGAGACGCACACGGCCTTTATATCTTGTCATAGCATCTGACTTCAGGAAGGGAGAGTCCTGGTTATTTAGTTGTCTGCAGGTTACCGGAAGTGCCGGTCACTGGCCAAGGGACAGCGTGAGACACATACGTACCACATAAATCAAAACCCACGCTTCGATTGTTATTATTATTATTATAATCATCGTTACGGTTATAATTACACCCTATTTTGTGAGTGCGTGTGACATACGGTATGTTTGCTTAAGATGACCACTATTCCATAAATCTCCCAAAAACTCGAATCACTCGGACAAAGCCTGACGACAAAGTCACCAAAAGAATATTTTATTCTTTATTCATCATACGATTCTCCTCGTTAACCAACATCATTTTCATGTTTCGAAAATAGCCCGAGAGATTTCTTCTAATTGGAAACAACAATCAAACATTTATAAATTCCGGTGTCCACTCAGGCGAGACACTATTACACGCCCCAGGCTAAATTAAAAAAAATCATGTTAAAGAATACATGGAAAAACTATTAGTAAAATAATTTAAGTTTTACAGAACTTCACTTTAAATTAGTGTCATTCCTATCTGTGCGACCTCAGACAAACCACTTTTAAGCGGCCTAGGCTAAAATTGTTTGTGAAATTCGTTCCAGATCATAGAATTCGTCGTACAGCATTAATTGTTAAATTCTGCAATCATTTAAACAAATTGGCAAACCTTTCCTAAGCTTGCATCAAATTGAACGTTTCTTAATACTATTCTGTAAAAGTCGCAACTACTGTTAACTTGAACATTTAACGAAACGTACTTTTAGTTAAAAGTATGTCAATGAATTGGCTTTAATTTATATTTTATTGTAGTATATTAGAGTGTGGGGGACACAGCACGGGCTTGGCGCAATCTTCCTCGCTCCGCTGCACTTGCGATTGTTCCACCGACCGGAAGCGCACTCTTTCAACTGTCACAGCTACGAGCTTCGTTTGCCTCCAGTACTGCTCGTCCTCTTCTGTAAATGTCTAACACGAGAAATGTACATTAATGGGAAAAAATCGTCAGAATCTATACAAAACATATAATTTAATAATAGCCCGGAAAAGTGCTTTGGACATTTTATGCAAAACACCCTGTAAATATTTTTTGCAACAAATGAACAGAGTTTTTCGTTTATAGTTTATAGTTATAGTTTATTTTGATATATCACATATAAAAAAAAATTGGTGGTTTGTGCATTATTTGGGTTTAAATAAGTATTTGACATAGAAAAATTTTAATTTAAAAAATAGTTTATTATAAATATATGCGCGGGAAAAAAGTTATGGATTTTTGCGTTTCTACAAAAATAATACCAGAATATTTGACGTTTTAGTGTGAAAACAAATTATGAACTTTGTTTTCGGGTTTCGGCGGAAATACAATTATGGATTTTGACGTTTTGGCGAAAACAAAAATTCATTTTTTGGCGGGAATACAGTTATGGATTGTTGACGTTCTGGAGATTTTTGGCCTAAAAAATATTATTGATTTTAAAGTTTCGGTGTGAATAAAATTATGAATTAAATGCAAAAATTTATGGATTTTGGTGTTCTGGCGGGAACAAAATTATCGATTTTGACGTTTTCGAGGTTTAAATTAATGTATTATAGATTTCGTCGTGCAAGCGGGAAAAAGGTATGGTTTTAGACAGGAAAAAGTTATGGATTTTAATGTTTTAGCGCAAATAAAATTTTGAATTCAGAGATTTTGGCGGAAATACAATTATGGATTTTAGATATTTTGGCGGAAACAAAATTTTAATTTTTGGCTAGTATATATTTCGAATTTTCACTTTCTGTTGCAAATAAAATTATGGATTCTTCACATTTTTGCGTAATAAAAATAATGGATTTAAGGGTTTCAGTGGGAATAAACTTATGGATTTTGCTATGTTTTGGCGACAACAAAATTACGGAATTCGTCGCTTTTTAACAACCGAGAGATGGCTTACCATCGTTGTATTTTGACGTTTTAGCGGGAACAAAACTATTGAATTTGTCGCTTTAGCAAGCAAAGCTATGGTTTTGGACACTTTAGTGGGGAATTATACTTATATGCATTTTGACGGTGTAAATGAAAGAATATAGATTTTAATGCTTATGCCAGACCAAATTTATGGATTTGGACGTTCTGGTTAGAATCCGCTTATGTATCTTGACGTTGTTACGGAAACAAAATTATAGTTTTTTGAAGATTTAGCAAGAATAAAATTTTAATATTTGGCGACATAAATATTATGGATTTTGGCGTTTTGGCATAAATAAAAGCTGATGTTTTGGCGTGAACAAAATTATAAATTTTGACGTTTTCAAGGGACATAATATATGTATTTTGACGTTTGGCAGGAAAACAATTATGGATTTAGTCGCACTGGCGAAGACAAAATTATGGAATTTGCCGTTTTATCAAGAAAAAAATATGAATTGTGACAATCTGTCGTATTGGGGTGGTATAAACTAATATATTCCTAGGTTTTAGTGCGAAACATTTATAGATTTTTGTATACTGGCGGGAACAAAATTATGGATTTTGATGTTTTACCTGTAAAATATAGATGCTTACGTTTGGAGAAGACCAGATTTAGGTATTTTGACGTTTTTGCTGAAAAACAATTATGGATTTTGACTTTTTGGCGGTGACAAAATTACAGAATTTGTTGTTTTCGACGGATATAAAAATATAATTTTTGGATAGTTTGGTGTAAATAAAATATAGTAATTGGACGCTTTGGCAAAAATAATACTATGTTTTTTTGACGTTTTCAGTATGAATAATGTTCTATTGTAGTATATTTAAACGTAACAGTTTTTGAGTAATTTTATTTAGAAAAATGGTTTGGATAGGTTTACTGACCATATTTAATTTAAAACTTCGTTTAATTTTATTTATCTGTAGATCAGTAGCGTAGTGAGGGTCTGTCAATTAATAAAAAAGGCGACTAAACAAAGAATGTTGTACGACTTTACAAAAATCTTGAAAATTTCTGCTTTTTTTTTAATTTTTGGGTTTAGAATAACCCCTTTCTCTGAATTTGTACGCCACTGCTTTTAATGTTTTTAAAACCTCAAAATATCGCGACTTTCATAAAAATATCGTAAAATGCGAATTACCGTAACATAGTTTAACATTTCTGAACATCAATTGTGAGTGAAAACGCATATGTAGCAATCTAGTGTTGGAGAACAAAATATACGAGTGCACACTATGCGTAGAAATTAATGACCCATATAATGAAAATAAAGTGTCATTTTTTACTGCGCTTCCACCGAAAGATAAGCGAGATTACGCTAACATGATAGCTTCAAACAAAGGCAGCACATTCGTTTTCATTTTAATGCTGACAGCTCTTACTGTTTCTACTAATTCGCGCGAAGTGGTTAGATGGCGTTAAGGTATTTTATTGTTTTCGTGCTGTATTATTTGTATTCTAATGTGCGCTTTTATGTAGCAGAAAAAAGTAAGAAAGTTGCAGAAGTGTATTATGATGTTGGAATTTTTTTACAGTTTATCTAATATGCAGAGCGCGAAGATGTTTCTCGGAAACGTGATCGGCGTTTCCGTCACCTACACCAAGCACACCAAGAAGAAAACTGGGACTGCCATGAACGTGGTGAACGTTTTGAAACGTCAAAACCGCATCCTCTGCAAGATAAACCATAAAACAGAACTATAACTATTATTAAAAAAAGAATATTATAAACGTAATAGCAAGTTCGGAAACCAATATTATGGATTTTGACAATATGGTGGGACAACTATTATGGATTTCAATGTTTTGGTGAGACCAAAATTATGGATTTAACATTTTAGCGGAAACAAGATAAGGGATTTGGACGTTTTGGGGCGACCAAAGTGATTAATTTGGCGTTTTGAGGAAACAAAATTTTGACGTTTTGGTGTGGGAAACATTTATAGATTTCATTGTTTTGGCAAATTTTGCGGTTTTGGCGGAAATACAATTATGGTTTTTTGACGTTTTGGCGAGAACAAAGTTTTTTATTGCGCGAAAAACAGTATAAATTTTGACTTACTGAAAGGAATAAAATTATGAGTTTTAGCTCAGAAACAATTATGAACTTTGACGTTTTGGCGAAAACAAGGATATGGATATTGTCGGTTTAGTGGGAAATCAGTTATGAATTTTGAACGTTTTGGCGGAATTAAAATTACGGATATGACGATTTGGCGCGAAAACAATTATGAATTTGACCGTTTTAGCGAGTCCAAAATTTTGGGTTTTGTCGTTTTAGCGCATATACAATTATGGATTATGAAGTAGTTGGCTGTAATGCAATTATTAATTTTTAACGTTTCGCGGACATAACATTATGGATTTTGACGTTTTGTCGAAATAAAATTGTGATTTTAGGCTAGAACGAGATTATAGATTTGGTAATAGATAAAATTATGAATTTTAACGTTTTGGCGGAAATAAGATTTATATTTTACGTGGAAAAAATATTATGGATATTTTTGGGCAGCATAATATTATAAATAATTGACGTTTTGCGCTAAATACAATAAGGAGTTTAACGCTATTTGTGCCCATAAAATTATGGATTTTGAAAGTTTTGGCGGTCATGCAACTATGAATTTTTAAAGCTTCGCGTAGATAAAATTATGGATTTTTACGTTTTGGTGGGAATACAATTTTAAGTTTTTAACATTTCGGCATAAATAAAGACGTTCACGTTTTGATTTTTGGCGAGAAAAATGTTATGGATTTTGACCATGCATTTGTCATTTTGGCGGCGAAAAAAACTATGGATATTATCGTTTTGACGGGAGTTAAATTATAGTTTTTTAACGTTTCAGCGGAAGTAAAATTATGGATTTTGGATGTTTCGGCGGAACTAAAATTTTTATGTTTGGGGTGAAAACATTATGAAATTTGGACGTTGAAATATGTCGTTTTAGCAAGAAGAAATTATGGCTTGAGCCGTTTTACCATGAAAAAATTATGAAATTATAAAATTTAGACGGTAATAAAGTTACGTATTTTGACATTTTACGTAAATAAAATGATGTATTTTGGCGTATTCGCGGAAGTAAAATTATGGATTTTGACGAGGATGACCGCGAAGTGTTAAAGGTGTTTTTCGTGACCGCGTTTACTGATCAGGGCTGCCTAAAATTCATTTTTTTTACTCTGAAAAGTCGATATAATAAAATCCGACAAGTTTTTTTTTTCCTGCATTTCTATTGTTTCTCGGATATGACAACGTCGATTTGCATGAATTGTGAAATGTAGACGTATATAAAGAAGCCGCTGACATTGCAATTTACAACAATAGATTTTTGGCATATCAATTCTGGAAGTAGCAGCTCCAAAATAGAGGTCGATGTAAGTCATAAAAATGTAAATTTAACTTGAATTTTTCTTTAAATTTCTGTTGTTTTAGTAGCTATTTTGTAGTGTTTTTTTTTATTCCAATAAGTATTTCTGTAGCAGTGCTTGAGATGACCTACAAAACACCTTAATTTTATTCCCTAACTTAAATTGTTCACGAATATCGTAAAAAATGTTCTTAAAATAAATAATTGTGTGCTCTTTCTCCTCTACTTCATCAAAATATTTCTAACCAATATGACTTTTATTTTTGATTTTTTCTAACATAATTATTATGAACGAGTTGTTTTGACGTTCCCGTGGTGATAATAACGGCGAAAGTCGAAGAACTTCAACCACTTGAAAACAGTTATTGAACTTTTTCATCTTCGAAGATGCTTCCTTTAAGCTCCATAATTATTTCCATTACGTCTAGAACTTTTCAATAAAATTTTCCAGTAGCAAACAAGCCCCACAATGACACTACAGTTATATTCCACGCTCGCAGAAGTACCAACACTAGAGCTAAGAATAAAAAGACGAAAAAATCGCACAGAGGAAGGCGAGAAATGTTAGAAACGGCAGCATCGGCAGCACGCAGGAGGTATCTTTTTTTAAAACAAAACGGCAGAAACAACATCCAGTAGTAGTAGGCATGGGAAAATACAGGCGCTACGTCGTGTTTTAAAATTCTTTTGTTTATTATCTTGATGCGTCATTCACGGTAACGATTGTGAGCTTCACTCGCTGCCAATCAGCGTTCGAACGAGTCACCATCTTTCATCGTTCAGTACGGTTTGCTCTTGAAAAATTAACACGCCGTTACCGCCGAGCCAATTTTTTTTACTATTGACCTTAGATTAGATAAAGTGCCCGTTAGTTTGATCTCGAAGTAATTTGAGTACTTGAAATTAATTAGTTTGATTGTGATGAATCGGTTTGGTTTGCTGGGAGCCACTTTTGATGGTGTCAGAAATTTTGCAATTGGGTTTTTTTTCTACGAAATTATATTAATTAAAAAAAACTCTTAAAGAGGTATTTATAACTTACCTTTCTATTTCTGCGTTTGTTACTGGATTGCTTGTGAATATTTCTGTCCTAGAAATTGTAACACTAAAGTCTATCGAAAAAAAACGAAGAAAAAAGACATGAAGGCCGAAATGCTAATCAATCAATCGCTCCCATGAAAGCAAATAAATCTGTTTAGAAACAAAGTACATGTACAGGGTGCTTCCTAAGTACGTACAGAAATTTCAGGAGGTGATTCCTTGAATTAGCGTTAGCAGAGCGGGAGTCACATAACATTTTCTTCCAAATATCTTAGATCTTTACAATTTTTCAAGCTTTTTCTAAAAAACTCTTATTCTCTATACAAAAATACACAAAAAAATATTATTGGTAAAAGTTGCTAAATGCAACAGTTTTCGAGATAATTCAATAGTTTTGTAAAATCGAGTTGCCATGAAGGTCAGAATGGTTTCTTAGCATGTTCAAATAGTTACCACAAATATTAGGAATGGGTCCACACATGACAACGATGAAAATGTTCCATTAAACATTTGTCCGGAAACGCTTTGTTACAGAGGTACAGTACCTCTCCCGAAATGGGAAATTTCAGCAATTTAAACTATTGCTTTTTCGGTAGGCTATAATTCCGAAAGGAATCGTTTTACACACCCATGATTGTAGGAAGTTATTTTGTGCTTTCGGCGTGTAGAACTTAATTTCAAAGTTTGGAATCTTAAGGAACCACGCGGACCTTCATAGCAACTTGATTTTTCACAAAATATAAAATATCTCGATACAGTTTTAGCAACTTTAAACAAAGAAACTTTGGTTTTGCTTACTGGCCGATATACGAAAGGTAGTTTTATGGCAAACATTTTCAACCTAAAAATTTTGACTAATAAACAGGTTTTAGGGCCTTGGAAGACCGATAAAGCGGCCACTGCAGAGGTGTCTCTGTGTGTCTCTCTGTTTGTATACATGTTACAGTCCAGACGCCTTAACGCAGAAAACCCAAATTTGGCTAAAAGATCGGTACTATTATGTCAAACATTTTTAACCTAAACATTTTGACCAACAGCAGGTTTTAGGGCCTTGGGAGACTAATAAAGCCGCCACTGCAAAGGTGTCTGTGTGTGTCTGTCTGTTTGTATACATGTAACAGTCTAGACGCCTTAACGCAGAGACCCAAATTTGGCTAAAAGATCGGTAATTTCAGTCGGATGATATAACAAGAAAATGAGGTTGGTCTTCCAAAAAATGGGGTAGGAGGAGAGGGGTGCTCTATTTCAAAAGAGACGCGCTTTAGCAAGAACCTTAGATTCGTATTCTACGCATGTCGGTTAGCCGAAATGTACAAACGCGATATCCCTATCGCCCTCCGCTGCCCCACCATCGTCGTCTTTTTTTTGGGTGGGTGTGTGAGTGGGTGGGTGTGGGACGCCTCTAAAGGTGAAAGTACTGGACCGATTTTAATGAAATTTTAAATCAAGAAGTATATAAAAAATTGTAGTTCTAATTATGTTTTTCAGAAAATTCGAAACCAGAAACGGTATTCATGTTTTTTTGATAGCGTTTTTTTCGAAAACTAAATTTTGTAAATTTTAGCACGGGATCTAAGAGAAAAACTTAAGGCAAATCGAAAACTTTTTTACCGAACTCCCTAGCTTGAAAACGGCGGCCGCTACAACTTTTTGAAAATTTCGACTTTAACCTTTAACGTTCATTTACTCAAAAAGTAGTTGTCTGATCGGCGTCTGCTACTACTCGTTTGAGAGCCCTTTGTGGGTAGTACACAATGAAGTGAAATTATTTAAAAAATCCGAAAAAAATCGCTGCAAAATTTTGAAAAATGGTTTTTGTTATTATTGTCAGGTCTTATCAACGGCTCAACATCTAAGGTTATATCGCGTAATTTTAAAACAATTTTTGCCTATTACCATCAGTAAGGAACAGAAATGTTTTAACGATTTTTCTAACATTATAAATAACATGTCCTATAACAACTAGTCACGCGTTGACCTCAACTACTAAAACATTTAACAAGAAAAACCTAAGGGATATTATTAGTAAATTAAACATGTTGGTTGCGTTTTTAATGATTACTATGTGTCATATTTCTTTAAATTTATTATATGAATCACAACAAACTAGCACGAGTTGAGAAGTACCTACTCGTACATACTTTAATTGCAACATCCTGAATATTCTGATAAAGGTCGTTGAGAACGTGAAATCATCAGTCTGTGGCTATGATATTCTACGTACGAGTACCTAACATGCATACGCATTCTTGCAGGTTTATTTTTTATTAAGCTCATTTCCTCTGCCTTTGCCTTAATAAATTATATCAAAACGTCGTTAATGCCTTAATTAAGGTCGAGTTCTCTTCCTTTGCTTGTTAACTGCGTGTACTATTCGTGTTAAGCCGTACAATGTCAATTAGTTAATATTTTCTTCCTATTGACAGAAAACAAAAAAGGCGAATTTAAAAGAATCGCGGCATCGAAAGGTCAGTACCCTTTTGTAAATCGGGGATAACAATTAAGAACTCTCTTTCGAACGAAAACCACATCAAGGAGCACCAGCAACCGGGGAGTATATTGTCCTAGAGCGATACTCGTTTGTCTGCTAACAAATGACAATCGCAATGCGAATCAAAGAGTGCGCTGGCCACAGCCGCCCTTGTTTTTGCTACGATCCAGTGTGTGAAAACAATGGCACATCGGCGGGACCGCATTCTGTCTTTGAAGAGCCGCTCTCGCACTAGAGGTATGCTATGCTTGGCTTGCTGGAAACTACCGCTAAAAGCGTCGACGTTCGTCTTATAACCCGTTAAACTAACTCACGTAATCTTCTTGTGTTCGAGTACTTACTTTTCTATATTAATTGGTCGTACTCGTATCGAATTCGTAATTTTTGATCTTAATCGAAATTATTTTTAATTAATTATAATGAGTAGAGCGATGGAATTATAACAAAATATGATAAGATTTGAAAATTTTGTAAAACTAGAAATCATTTTTAAATTTGAAGTTATCGGAAATATATTAATTTGCTCGCAATTGTTGTGAGGAAGGCTATATGAACCAAACATGTCAATTTTGAATTATTATGACACAAACGCACGAACTCTGTTTTGCTGTTATATGTGCTACTTTGTCCTATTATACGTTACGTTACGCAATGTGGACTTTTTTTTGTGCTTTAATATAATTCGAGGAGGTGGGGGGGGGGGGGAATAATGGACTAACCTGCTAATAGTGGACAAGGCTATTAAATATCTACAACACTATCAGGTCAAACTAATTGTTATTCTGATTTATTGTAAATAAAACAGAACTTCAACAGGTTTTGTATTTTAGCTTTATACGTATTTCAACGTGTTTACACGTCATTATCAAAAGCAAGATTAAAAGTAAACAGTTGTTGTTGCTATAGGAACAATAAATCTTCATAACTTGATCTTGGTTTTCTATATTTGCGTCTAGATGACTTAATTTCTCATTCCAAAATGTCCAATAGAGATGAATTTAAGATATCAATTTGTTTATTCATTAAAGGTACAGATTTTAAATGTTTATGAATTTCAAATGCTTCTGGTATATCCAACTTACGTTTGTCATCACAAAAGTGTAAATATTTTATAGTGTTATTAGATGTCGTTAAATGATTGTGTTGTAGTAAGTGTTTAGCGTAATTACCCCAGTAGCACAAAATATTATTTAAATATTTCAAAACTACATTGTAGAAATGTTAAATGTAACACTTTTCTATATTACGTTAATATTCAAAAGAAACATTTCTAAAACATTAATTTTAAAGATGTTTACAATATTTGACCTAAATGTTGGCTAAATATTTAAAAAATATATATATATGATGTTTGTCAAAAATATTTGTTTAATGGTTTCTGAAAATATTATTAAAATATTTTAAAACTACATTGTGGAAATATTGTATGTAACATTTTTTTATATTACGTTAATATTAAAAGAAAACATTTCTGTAATATTTACTTAAAGATGTATACAATATTTGTTCAAAATATTTTCTTAATATATTTTTAAAATATTTATATGATATTTGTTTAATGGCGTTTGAAAATATTATTTTAATATTTCAAAACTACATTGTGGAAATATTGTATGTAACATTTTTTTATATTACGTTAATATTAAAAGGAAACATTTCTATAATATTTATTTAAAGATGTATACAATATTTCTTCACAATATTGTTTTAATATTTTTTTTAAATATATATATGATACTTGTCAAAAATATTTATTTAATGGTTTCAAAATATTATTTAAATATTTGAAAATTACATTGGAGAAATATTGTATGTAACATTTTTTTATATATTACGGTAATATTAAAAAAAGACATTTCTATAATATTTATTCAAAGATGTATACAATATTTGTTCAAAATGTTGTCTTAATATTTTTTTAAATAAATATATGATATTTGTCAAAAGTAGTTGTTTAATGAATTTTGAAAATATTGTTAAATATTGTAAAACTACATTGTGGACATATTGTGTGTAACATGTTACGGTAATATAAAAATAATATTTAAATAATATTACATTAATATTTTTTTATGTTAACGTAACATGCTACATACAATATTTCCACAATGTAGTTTTAAAATATTTAAATAATGTTATCTAAATTCATTAAACCAATATTTTTAACAGTTTTTCAAAATATTTATACACTATTTGTCCAAAATATAGTTCAATCCGATGTAGAAGTACACACAATGTTAAAAAAACAAAAACGTCCTTCCTGGTAGTTTATTATACATACATTTTTTACATTATATATAGATTTACAATTAATTGTCATATATCTCCCCGTGCCTCTGTCCGTAACGGTGGTGTCTCTGAAAGTTAAAATATAATATATAGTTAACTGTGTACGCGAGTATTAACCATTAATTAGTTTATTTTCGGGCATGGTTTCACAAAGTTACGTGACACATTCTTACATTCCGACATTCATAGGAAAAAAAATGAACTTGGGTCAGGAATGTACACGTAAGTAAAGAAATTCTGAATAACTTACGAATAAATGAGACCAACCTTTTTGGAAGTGGCCAGGAATGCCTACATTAACTTTTTCATTTTCGTGTCGGATGTGCTTACAAAACGTCTGCGTGTAACAGCTAAAACTACAAGCTGTTTTAGTTAACAGATTAAGAAAATCTAACAAAATACTTACAAACAATGGCTTTAAAAATGCGCAAATGGCAAAATGGCAATTTCCCGTATTGCAAATTCTGGAATATCACAAAGTCATTTTGTTGGCCAATAACTTGGTCATTTGTAGGAATATGTGCGCTTTCACGGCCTGCAAAATGGAGAATCTCGACCTATAAATATAAATATAAATAAATACCCCAAACCTCCAAAAAAATGTAAACTTAACTTGCCTTATTTAAAGATGTAACGCTAACGAGAAAACAAATTATCACTTATGGGAAGGAACTATGCTCGCTAGTTACCTATTTGCAGCAATGGCTCACTTGTAAGTTATTCACAAAATTCACAGAAACATAGCCTCGTAGATTAACTCACCACCCGCAAAGGTAGGTAGTAGGGAGTAAACATGTACTTTGTGACCAAAACTGAAAATTCCTAGAATCATTTTCAAAAGTAAAAGCCTTTTTTCTGCTCAGGTAGGCGGCACGTTGCCAGGGATATTGCTAGGCGATTGCATTTGAATCATACTTTATCTTAAATATTTTTTTTATTACTGTTTCTCTGCACGCATATAGCAGCCTAATATACAACTAATATTTCTTAGTAATATTTAACAAAAATAAGCATAATATTTTAACAAAAATTAACCTCATCTTTTCTAAAAGCAAACCATCCAGTAGACAAAGATGGCCATTAGCAGAAAAGTAAATACACCAGGATTACACGGAAATATACATAAAACCGACAACGATGCTTTGAAAAGTAGCCGACAAATATCTCTTTTATAACTACCTTTCGTATTACCAGTACAAAAACAGATTTTTTATAAAATTACTACCACCCAGTAGTATTCCTGAAATAAATTTCCCCAAAATGACAAAACTATGAAATTAATACGGTAGAATAAACTTACATTTTTAGAGTCTAGTTTAAATAATCAAAGGAAAACATCTACGAAAAATTTCAGCAAAACAGTTCAAGGCAAAAAATCCAGAGGAAAAATTAGCCATGGGAAAAAAATCCAAAATATAAAATATATTTGTATTATTTTTATTTTTAAATCAAGATTCTAAAACCAGTACACCAAGTACATACACTGCACGAAAGCAGGATGCAAGAAATTATAGATTAAAATGAGGAACTGACCCTTTTGTCTTTTAATTCATCATTTTAATTTTTGGAATGAGGATATTTACCCTCATTCCAAAAATTAAAATGTTACCTGCAAATATTGGTTAAATTTTATGTATTAATATTTAAAAAAACATTTTGTGAATCTCAACAGCGTAATATTATCTGAAAATGTCAAAGTTATGTTTTGTCAATATTATCTGAAAATATCGGTTAAATATTATGCAACAATATCTAAATAACATTTTGGAAATCTGAACTGAGTAATATTATCTGAACATGTAAAAATTATGTTTTTTCAATATTACTTGTAAACATTGGTCAAATATTATGTAATAATATTTAAATAACATTTTGTAAATCTCAACAGCGTAATATTATCTGAAAATGTCAACCATATGTTTTTTCAATATTACCTGCAAATATTGGTTAAATATTATCTAATAATATTTAAATAACATTTTGTAAATCGTGACAGCGAATATTATCTGAAAATGTCAAAATTATGTTTTTTCAATATTATCTGCAAATATCGGTTAAATATCATGCAACAATATTTAAATAACATTTTGCAAATCAAAACTGAATAATATTGTCTATCATGTCAAAGTTATGTTTTTTCAATATTACCTGCAAATATTAGTTAAATATTATCTAATAATATTTAAATAACATTTTGTAAATCTTGGCAGCTTAAAATTATCTGAAAATGTCAAAGTTATGTTTTTTTAATATTATCTGCAAATATTGATTAAATATTATGTAATAATATATAAATAATATTTTGTAAATATCAACAGCCTAATATTATCTGAAAATGTAAACGATATGTTTTTTCAATATTACCTGCAAATATTGATTTAATATTATGTAATAATATATAAATAATATTTTGTAAATATCAACAGCCTAATATTATCTGAAAATGTAAACGATATGTTTTTTCAATATTACCTGCAAATGTTGGTTAAATATTATGTAGTAATATTTAAATAACATTTTGTAAATCTCAACACCGTAATATTATCCAAAAACGTCTGTGTGATATTGCTTAAACATTGCCTTTTAATATTAATTTCATATTGGTTATTAATATTTAAACAATATTTGGTTTACCTTATCGTAGTAATATTTTGAATAAAGATGTAAGTAATATTTCTCTGACATTTGAAACTAATATTTGTCATACAGCAGCGCGTAATATTTAGATAATATTTTCTACAACTTTGGTTGATAATATTGTGGAAAAATATTCTATTAACGATGACTTAATATTACTAACAAATATTTGCTATACAGCAAGTTTAAATATTAGTTTAATATATGTTATATTATAATAATATTTAAAGTTCACAAATATTATAATGATATTTGATTCATATAATAGCAATATTTTGTGCTACTTGGGTAGATTTATGGGGGTGTTTATACTTGTACCAACGTACGCGTTCCTTGTAGCTAATATTAAAATTTCTAATTGTTTGTCCTATATAAACCGAATTACAGTGCGAGCAATTTATTTGTAAATGTCTGATTTTAGTAAATTGTCTGTTTGTTCTTGAGCATTAAACAAAGTGTTTTAAATGTTTTTTATTGTTTTAAAAGTTATTTTATATTTATTTGTTTTGTTTATAATTTTAGCAATTTTTTCTGATTGCCAAAATATGGAAGTGAGGCGTATTTCAATTTATCCGATGAAGTAGTTGGATACATTTTCTGAATAGCTAATTTACAATTTTTTTCTTTAATTAGTGTATCAATAAGTTGAGTATTATAACCTCTATTGTATGCAATTTGTTTAATAATCGAAATTTCTCTATTATAACTAATTTCACCTAAAGGAACTATTAAAGCCCTTTGTATCATGGAGCTGTACGCTGCTAATTTATGTGTTTTATGACGACATGAATCGTGTGGTATTGCAATGTCTGTTTGTGTAGATTTTATATAAACATAATATTCAAGTTTATTATTTGAATTAATTTTTATATTTAAATCTAAAAAGTTAATAGACGTAGGTATTCTGTTCAGTTTCTAGGGTAAATGTTATTTTTGGGTGCAAGCTGTTAATAAAAATCAAAAATTCATTGATTAAATCAAATGAACTATTAAAACATGCTAAAATGTCATCAACATAACGAAAATAAAATATGACTTTCTCAGAATGGTTTGATTCAAATATTTTATCTAGATTTTCCATAACGAGAAGTGAGAAATCAAGTCATCTGGACGCAGATATAGAAAACCAAGATCAAGTTATGAAGATTTATTGTACCTATAGCAACACCAACTGTTTACTTTTAATCTTGCTTTTGATAAGAACGTGTAAACACGTTGAAATACGTATAAATCTAAAATACAAAACCTGTTGAACTTAAGAATTGTTTTATTTACAATAAATTAAAATGAACTTCAGCGAAGTAAAGCTCGAACTTATAAATAAAAATCAGTTGTTGCGTTCTTTTTTATTAGTACATTGTAAATTACAATATTTTTCAAAAAACCTAAATATCTAGGGAAAAGGGGGTAACTGCCCGGGCTTGCCCAACTTGCGGGCGCTCATGAAATCAACACTTTTTCAGGAGCTTTCTATATTGAAGAAGAATTACTTAGTAGAAATCCCAAAAATAAATGAATGAATCAATTAGGTGCTTATCAACTGAATAATAATTCTTTATTAACACAATAAAACGTAAAAAATAGAAACAGGGTTTGAATATTGAACAGGTAAACAAAATATTTCTGGATGACCAGAATCAAACATAATCTTAAACTATTCTAGAGAATGTATGAATTCCTCTTGATATGGGGGCAGGGGGTGGCAATTTCGATTTTATTCGATTTAAACCGACTACTTATGTTGAAATCTGAAATACAAAAAAATGTGTTTTTCCTTTAAAACTCCTCATACAATTGACTTGGAATTGATTTTTGCAATTTGAATTTTGAACTTCGGCAATGAATGTTTTGACAGTTTTCTTCTTAGTGTTGTAAATTGCAAATGAAGTCCACTGCACACAATTCCCAACCTGGATATTGTCAGCATTTACAGGTGTAGAAGAACTCTGCTCATCTTCTTCTAAATCTTCTGCTTCGTAGTCAGTTTCTAAATTATCTACATGAACTTCGCTAAGAGAACTCTCCACTTCAACTTCACTCTCTAACACCATTTCACATTCAGATTCAGATGTTGTTGATAACGTTCTGCGTTTGTTTACCTTTCAAGTTCTTTCTTGCTTTCTTCACTTGGTCATTTTTTATCAAATTTTTGTTTCTTGTGATTCTTAGAAGCATTTTCCTGTTCATACTTCTCTTTTTAAGAATTTTCAGTGCATTTACAGATGTTAATACATCCCCTACTATAACAGATATTCTTATCCTTTTTTAGTTACGGGGGCTATTTTGGATTAATTTTCTGTCAATTTAGTTCTTATGAATTCCTCAAACTGGTTAGGTCCTGCTTCAGCTGAAGCTGGTCCTTGGTGGTCGACATTTGGGTTGTTTTCTATTTCTGTGTCTTTAAATCTCTTCAGTTTAAAATCTCTCATCAGGAAACTTAATAAAATCGGACGGAAAAAGTCCAGTTGATCTAAAGCCTGAAATTAAGTATTCCGGGTTGAAAGCTCCTTCCCAAAGTACTTTGATTCGTTTAGAAAACTCGTCATTGGGTTATATTCTACCAGGAAAATTCCCATTGAAGTCGATCATCTGTTTGTTCCACATTGTTTTAATGGTTCAAACACTCATTTATCCAAGGACTGCAAGTAGTGACATACGTTTGCAAGTAATTTAATAAAATGACTCCATTGCCTACTGCACATTTAGGCAACAGATAACTAGTAAGAACACTTGCTGCATCATAGATGAGGATCACTTTTTCACCTCCCTTCTCTTCAATTATTTTATAAAAGGTAAACAACATTTCTTGAACTATTTATAAAACAAGTCACTTTCCATCCACCCTTTCTTCTGAGCTGTATACATCGCTCCGGAATAATCTTCTTCAGTTATCTAACTCTGCCAGGCGTATTTGCCTCTAAAAATTATAAAAACAGGCAGCTTCTCTCCATTCGGGGGTGGGACAAAAATCATAAAGTTGTGCTCACGCACAGGCTAAAGCTGGATTCCCAACGGCAGTAGGTTCGAATCCTCTGCACGTTGGAAATTTGTCTGAATAACTTAAACCCGACCGACCGACGTGTCCATAAACGTTGTGTGTGGTGTATGTTGGGTTGCATATCTTTTCGGGGTGGGGCATGGTAGAACGATGAATAGCGCTAAGTACGCTGAGTCCGGATAAGGGGATAGAACGGGAATCATGGAGATTTTTACATTAACCGGGGGGGGGGAGAAGGCTTATAGCCTTCTCAATTCCCTTCTAAACCTGCGCCTGCAGCTGTACATACTACGGCCGATATAGTTGTTAATACAATTCATGTAATTTTAAACCTGCCTATTATTATTATACAGTGGCTAGGAAAACCCCGGCCACGTTTCTTGCGGCGCTCAAGAGATGGCGCTTTAGTAAAGAAAAATTAAATTAAAATACTGGCAACAACGCAGAATCCAAGACGTTTTAGTTGTTTTGATTTAATATAAAACGTATTTAATAACTAAAACGTCTTGGAATCTGCGTTGTTGCCAGTATTTTAATTTAATTTTTTTTTAAAGCGCCATCTCTTGACCGCTGCAAGAAAAGTGGCAGGGGTTTCCCCAGCCACTCTGTACATTATTATTAATTATTTTCCGCTGTGCTCTGACAAATCGGTGGGGATACACGTGCGCTCTCTTTTGGCAGGCAGCTTCTCTATCAGTCAATATTTGCAGTACGGTTCTAGTCCGATTCAAGTGCACCCTACTACCATCGGTATTCCGCCAGGGGGCACCACTCTCCTACGTCAAAAATTTATTTATTGTCGTGAAATGACATCAAAGGTGAGGTTACAAAATAATTTATCTGAAATTTGCGAATGATTTTTTCATTCTTTGACAATTTGATTTTAAATTGCTTTAACGGTTTTCAGACGTAAACAAATCTTCTTCAAAAGAAGAATGTAGTTTTGTTTGTCAAAACTGACTTGTACTACTACCACAGTATACTTATATATATATACAGTAGCGAAAGTAAAGGTCATTTATGGTAATTATAGCACCAAGCGGCGAACAAGTTACACTAAAGTTTGACAGCTAACGGTAGTAGTGTTTCTCTGCTTTTTGAACGTTACAAGAATAATTTTCAAGTTGTTTGCCAGCCCAAGTAGCACAAAATATTGCTATTATATGAATCAAATATCATTATAATATTTGTGAACTTTAAATATTATTATAATATAACATATATTAAACTAATATTTAAACTTGCTGTATAGCAAATATTTGTAAGTAATATTAAGTCATCGTTAATAGAATATTTTTCCACAATATTATCAACCAAAGTTGTAGAAAATATTATCTAAATATTACGCGCTGCTGTATGACAAATATTAGTTTCAAATATCAGAAAAATATTACTTACATCTTTTTTCAAAATATTACTATGATAAGGTAAACCAAATATTATTTAAATATTAATAACCAATATGAAATTAATATTAAAAGGTAATATTTAAGCAACATCACTCAGACATTTTTGTATAATATTACGGTGTTGAGATTTACATAATGTTATTTAAACATTATTACATAATATTTAACCAATATTTGCAGGTAATATTGAAAAAACATATCATTGACATTTTCAGATAATATTAGGCTGTTGCGATTTACACAATGTTATTTAAATATTATAACACAATATTTAACCAATATTTGCAGGTAATATTGAAAAAACATAACTTTGACATTTTCAGATAATATTACGCTGTCAAGATTTACAGAATGTTATTTAAATATTATTAGATAATATTTAATCAATATTTGTAGGTAATATGGAAAAAACATATCGTTGACATTTTCAGATAATATTAGGCTGTTGATATTTACAAAATATTATTTATATATTATTACAGAATATTTAACCAATATTTGTAGGTAATATGGAAAAAACATATCGTTGACATTTTCAGATAATATTAGGCTGTTGAGATTTACACAATGTTATTTAAATATTATAACACAATATTTAACCAATATTTGCAGGTAATATTGAAAAAACATAACTTTGACATTTTCAGATAATATTACGCTGTCAAGATTTACAGAATGTTATTTAAATATTATTAGATAATATTTAACCAATATTTGTAGGTAATATGGAAAAAACATATCGTTGACATTTTCAGATAATATTAGGCTGTTGATATTTACAAAATATTATTTATATATTATTACATAATATTTAACCAATATTTGCAGGTAATATTGAAAAAACATAACTTTGACATTTTCAGATAATATTACGCTGTCAAGATTTACAGAATGTTATTTAAATATTATTAGATAATATTTAACCAATATTTGTAGGTAATATGGAAAAAACATATCGTTGACATTTTCAGATAATATTACGCTGTCAAGATTTACAGAATGTTATTTAAATATTATTACATAATATTTAACCAATATTTGTAGGTAATATGGAAAAAACATATCGTTGACATTTTCAGATAATATTAGGCTGTTGAGATTTACACAATGTTATTTAAATATTATAACACAATATTTAACCAATATTTGCAGGTAATATTGAAAAAACATAACTTTGACATTTTCAGATAATATTACGCTGTCAAGATTTACAGAATGTTATTTAAATATTATTAGATAATATTTAATCAATATTTGTAGGTAATATGGAAAAAACATATCGTTGACATTTTCAGATAATATTAGGCTGTTGAGATTTACACAATGTTATTTAAATATTATAACACAATATTTAACCAATATTTGCAGGTAATATTGAAAAAACATAACTTTGACATTTTCAGATAATATTACGCTGTCAAGATTTACAGAATGTTATTTAAATATTATTAGATAATATTTAATCAATATTTGTAGGTAATATGGAAAAAACATATCGTTGACATTTTCAGATAATATTAGGCTGTTGAGATTTACACAATGTTATTTAAATATTATAACACAATATTTAACCAATATTTGCAGGTAATATTGAAAAAACATAACTTTGACATTTTCAGATAATATTACGCTGTCAAGATTTACAGAATGTTATTTAAATATTATTAGATAATATTTAATCAATATTTGTAGGTAATATGGAAAAAACATATCGTTGACATTTTCAGATAATATTAGGCTGTTGATATTTACAAAATATTATTTATATATTATTACAGAATATTTAACCAATATTTGCAGGTAATATTGAAAAAACATAACTTTGACATTTTCAGATAATATTACGCTGTCAAGATTTACAGAATGTTATTTAAATATTATTAGATAATATTTAATCAATATTTGTAGGTAATATGGAAAAAACATATCGTTGACATTTTCAGATAATATTAGGCTGTTGATATTTACAAAATATTATTTATATATTATTACAGAATATTTAACCAATATTTGCAGGTAATATTGAAAAAACATAACTTTGACATTTTCAGATAATATTACGCTGTCAAGATTTACAGAATGTTATTTAAATATTATTAGATAATATTTAATCAATATTTGTAGGTAATATGGAAAAAACATATCGTTGACATTTTCAGATAATATTAGGCTGTTGATATTTACAAAATATTATTTATATATTATTACATAATATTTAACCAATATTTGCAGGTAATATTGAAAAAACATAACTTTGACATTTTCAGATAATATTACGCTGTCAAGATTTACAGAATGTTATTTAAATATTATTACATAATATTTAACCAATATTTGTAGGTAATATGGAAAAAACATATCGTTGACATTTTCAGATAATATTAGGCTGTTGAGATTTACACAATGTTATTTAAATATTATAACACAATATTTAACCAATATTTGCAGGTAATATTGAAAAAACATAACTTTGACATTTTCAGATAATATTACGCTGTCAAGATTTACAGAATGTTATTTAAATATTATTAGATAATATTTAATCAATATTTGTAGGTAATATGGAAAAAACATATCGTTGACATTTTCAGATAATATTAGGCTGTTGATATTTACAAAATATTATTTATATATTATTACAGAATATTTAACCAATATTTGTAGGTAATATGGAAAAAACATATCGTTGACATTTTCAGATAATATTAGGCTGTTGATATTTACAAAATATTATTTATATATTATTACAGAATATTTAACCAATATTTGCAGGTAATATGGAAAAAACATATCGTTGACATTTTCAGATAATATTAAGCTGTTGAGATTTACACAATGTTATTTAAATATTATAACACAATATTTAACCAATATTTGCAGGTAATATTGAAAAAACATAACTTTGACATTTTCAGATAATATTACGCTGTCAAGATTTACAGAATGTTATTTAAATATTATTAGATAATATTTAATCAATATTTGTAGGTAATATGGAAAAAACATATCGTTGACATTTTCAGATAATATTAGGCTGTTGATATTTACAAAATATTATTTATATATTATTACAGAATATTTAACCAATATTTGCAGGTAATATTGAAAAAACATAACTTTGACATTTTCAGATAATATTACGCTGTCAAGATTTACAGAATGTTATTTAAATATTATTAGATAATATTTAACCAATATTTGTAGGTAATATGGAAAAAACATATCGTTGACATTTTCAGATAATATTAGGCTGTTGATATTTACAAAATATTATTTATATATTATTACATAATATTTAACCAATATTTGCAGGTAATATTGAAAAAACATAACTTTGACATTTTCAGATAATATTACGCTGTCAAGATTTACAGAATGTTATTTAAATATTATTACATAATATTTAACCAATATTTGTAGGTAATATGGAAAAAACATATCGTTGACATTTTCAGATAATATTAGGCTGTTGAGACTTACACAATGTTATTTAAATATTATAACACAATATTTAACCAATATTTGCAGGTAATATTGAAAAAACATAACTTTGACATTTTCAGATAATATTACGCTGTCAAGATTTACAGAATGTTATTTAAATATTATTAGATAATATTTAATCAATATTTGTAGGTAATATGGAAAAAACATATCGTTGACATTTTCAGATAATATTAGGCTGTTGATATTTACAAAATATTATTTATATATTATTACAGAATATTTAACCAATATTTGCAGGTAATATTGAAAAAACATAACTTTGACATTTTCAGATAATATTACGCTGTCAAGATTTACAGAATGTTATTTAAATATTATTAGATAATATTTAATCAATATTTGTAGGTAATATGGAAAAAACATATCGTTGACATTTTCAGATAATATTAGGCTGTTGATATTTACAAAATATTATTTATATATTATTACAGAATATTTAACCAATATTTGCAGGTAATATTGAAAAAACATAACTTTGACATTTTCAGATAATATTACGCTGTCAAGATTTACAGAATGTTATTTAAATATTATTAGATAATATTTAACCAATATTTGTAGGTAATATGGAAAAAACATATCGTTGACATTTTCAGATAATATTAGGCTGTTGATATTTACAAAATATTATTTATATATTATTACATAATATTTAACCAATATTTGCAGGTAATATTGAAAAAACATAACTTTGACATTTTCAGATAATATTACGCTGTCAAGATTTACAGAATGTTATTTAAATATTATTAGATAATATTTAACCAATATTTGTAGGTAATATGGAAAAAACATATCGTTGACATTTTCAGATAATATTAGGCTGTTGATATTTACAAAATATTATTTATATATTATTACATAATATTTAACCAATATTTGCAGGTAATATTGAAAAAACATAACTTTGACATTTTCAGATAATATTACGCTGTCAAGATTTACAGAATGTTATTTAAATATTATTACATAATATTTAACCAATATTTGTAGGTAATATGGAAAAAACATATCGTTGACATTTTCAGATAATATTAGGCTGTTGAGATTTACACAATGTTATTTAAATATTATAACACAATATTTAACCAATATTTGCAGGTAATATTGAAAAAACATAACTTTGACATTTTCAGATAATATTACGCTGTCAAGATTTACAGAATGTTATTTAAATATTATTAGATAATATTTAATCAATATTTGTAGGTAATATGGAAAAAACATATCGTTGACATTTTCAGATAATATTAGGCTGTTGATATTTACAAAATATTATTTATATATTATTACAGAATATTTAACCAATATTTGTAGGTAATATGGAAAAAACATATCGTTGACATTTTCAGATAATATTAGGCTGTTGATATTTACAAAATATTATTTATATATTATTACAGAATATTTAACCAATATTTGCAGGTAATATGGAAAAAACATATCGTTGACATTTTCAGATAATATTAAGCTGTTGAGATTTACACAATGTTATTTAAATATTATAACACAATATTTAACCAATATTTGCAGGTAATATTGAAAAAACATAACTTTGACATTTTCAGATAATATTACGCTGTCAAGATTTACAGAATGTTATTTAAATATTATTAGATAATATTTAATCAATATTTGTAGGTAATATGGAAAAAACATATCGTTGACATTTTCAGATAATATTAGGCTGTTGATATTTACAAAATATTATTTATATATTATTACAGAATATTTAACCAATATTTGCAGGTAATATTGAAAAAACATAACTTTGACATTTTCAGATAATATTACGCTGTCAAGATTTACAGAATGTTATTTAAATATTATTAGATAATATTTAACCAATATTTGTAGGTAATATGGAAAAAACATATCGTTGACATTTTCAGATAATATTAGGCTGTTGATATTTACAAAATATTATTTATATATTATTACATAATATTTAACCAATATTTGCAGGTAATATTGAAAAAACATAACTTTGACATTTTCAGATAATATTACGCTGTCAAGATTTACAGAATGTTATTTAAATATTATTACATAATATTTAACCAATATTTGTAGGTAATATGGAAAAAACATATCGTTGACATTTTCAGATAATATTAGGCTGTTGAGACTTACACAATGTTATTTAAATATTATAACACAATATTTAACCAATATTTGCAGGTAATATTGAAAAAACATAACTTTGACATTTTCAGATAATATTACGCTGTCAAGATTTACAGAATGTTATTTAAATATTATTAGATAATATTTAATCAATATTTGTAGGTAATATGGAAAAAACATATCGTTGACATTTTCAGATAATATTAGGCTGTTGATATTTACAAAATATTATTTATATATTATTACAGAATATTTAACCAATATTTGCAGGTAATATTGAAAAAACATAACTTTGACATTTTCAGATAATATTACGCTGTCAAGATTTACAGAATGTTATTTAAATATTATTAGATAATATTTAATCAATATTTGTAGGTAATATGGAAAAAACATATCGTTGACATTTTCAGATAATATTAGGCTGTTGATATTTACAAAATATTATTTATATATTATTACAGAATATTTAACCAATATTTGCAGGTAATATTGAAAAAACATAACTTTGACATTTTCAGATAATATTACGCTGTCAAGATTTACAGAATGTTATTTAAATATTATTAGATAATATTTAACCAATATTTGTAGGTAATATGGAAAAAACATATCGTTGACATTTTCAGATAATATTAGGCTGTTGATATTTACAAAATATTATTTATATATTATTACATAATATTTAACCAATATTTGCAGGTAATATTGAAAAAACATAACTTTGACATTTTCAGATAATATTACGCTGTCAAGATTTACAGAATGTTATTTAAATATTATTACATAATATTTAACCAATATTTGTAGGTAATATGGAAAAAACATATCGTTGACATTTTCAGATAATATTAGGCTGTTGAGATTTACACAATGTTATTTAAATATTATAACACAATATTTAACCAATATTTGCAGGTAATATTGAAAAAACATAACTTTGACATTTTCAGATAATATTACGCTGTCAAGATTTACAGAATGTTATTTAAATATTATTAGATAATATTTAATCAATATTTGTAGGTAATATGGAAAAAACATATCGTTGACATTTTCAGATAATATTAGGCTGTTGATATTTACAAAATATTATTTATATATTATTACAGAATATTTAACCAATATTTGCAGGTAATATTGAAAAAACATAACTTTGACATTTTCAGATAATATTACGCTGTTGAGATTTACAAAATGTTATTTAAATATTATTACATAATATTTGACCAATATTTGCAGGTAATATTGAAAAAACATAACTTTTACATGTTGAGATAATATTACTCAGTTCAGATTTGCAAAATGTTATTTAAATATTGTTGCATAATATTTAACCGATATTTGCAGGTAATATTAAAAAAACATAACTTTGACATTTTCAGATAATATTACGCTGTTGAGAATATACAAATTGTTTTTTTAAAATATTAATACATAAAATTTAACCCATATTTGCAGGTAACATTTAAATATTGGAATGAGGATGTTTACTGATGAATTAAAAGACACAAGGGTCAGTTCCTCATGTTAATGTATCATTTCTTGCTTGCAGTACTTGGTGTACTGGTTTTAGAATCTTGATTTAAAAATAAAAATAAAACAAATACATTTTATATTTTGGATTTTTTCCCATGGCTAATTTTTCCTCTTTATTTTTTGCCTTGAACTGGTTTGCTTAAATTTTTCGTAGATGTTTTTCTTTGATTATTTAAACTAGATTCTAAAAATTTAAAGCCGTCCCGTTTATTCTACCGTATTAATTTCATAGTTTTGTCATTTTGAGGAAATTTATTTCAGGAATACTACTGGGTGGTAGTAATTTTATAAAAAATCTGTTTATGTACTGGTAATACGAAAGGTAGTTAAAAGAGATATTGGTCGGCTACGTTTCGAAGCATCGATGTCGGTTTTATGTAATTCTAGTACCTGGTGTATTTACTTTTCTGCCAATGGCCATCTTTGTCTACTGGATGGCTTGGTTTTAGAAAAGATAAGGTTAATATTTGTTGAAATATTTAGCTTATTTTTGTTAAATATTACTAAGAAATATTAGTTGTATATTAGGCTGTTATATGCGTACAGAGAAACAGTAGTAGAGCGAAAAGTTCTAATACAATAAGGAACGGAAAACCCACATAAATAAAAAAAAGTTTTTTTTATTAACAAAAATTGATTTTCTTTAAAATTATTTTATTTAAATTTTTAAAACCAAAATTTATAATTGGCTAAATAAAGAGATGAAACTAAATAGCTTTATATTCTTATTTATAATTAAATCAATATTTACAAATGCAATTTGTGAAAGTTAGTTTTAAGGAAAATAATTTTTATAAAATACAATGGAGTGCGTGAAGAAGTTTGCAACTGGAAACGTAGGCATGATTATTTATTATAATATTCTTTTTAGTGTAGTGGAGTTAGTCTATTAAGAAACGAGATATAATATTATTGCTGGGCGTATTTTATTACACGATTTTGATATCATGTAGATGCTAGGATGCTTTTTAATAATAGAACAAAAAATAACCTTCTGTAAATATTTAAGATAATGTATGATTCAAATACAATCGCCTAGCAATATCCCTGGCAACGTGCCGCCTACCTGAGCAGAAAAAAGGCTTTTACTTTTGGAAATGTTTCTAGGAAATTTCAGTTTTGGTCACAAAGTACCTGTTTACTCCCTACCTTTGCGGGTGGTGATTTAATCTACGGGGCAATGTTTTTGCGAATAACTTACAAGTGAGCTAGTGCTGCGAATAGGTAACTAGCGAGCAGAGTTCCTTCCCATAAGTGATAATTTGTTTTCTCGTTAGCGTTACATCTTTAAATAAGGTAAGTTAAGTTTACATTTTTTAGTAGTTTTGGTGTACCTATTTATTTATTTTTATATTTATAGGTCGAGATTCTCCATTTGGCAGGCGGTGAAAGCGCACATATTCCTACAAATGACCAAGTTATTGGCCAACGAAATGACTTTGCGATATTCCAGAATTTGCAATACGGGAAATTGCCATTTTGCCATTTGCACATTTTTAAAGCTATTGTTTGTAAGTATTTTGCTAGATTTTCTTAATCTGTTAACTAAAACAGCTTGTAGTTTTAGCTGTTACACGCAGACGTTTCGTAAGCACATCCGACACGAAAATGAAAAAGTCAGTGTAGGCATTCCTGGTCACTTCCAAAAAGGTTGGTCTCATTTATTCCTAAGTTATTCAGAATTTCTTCACTTACATGTACAATTCCCTACCCAAGTTCATTTTTTTACTATGAATGTCGGAATGTAAGAAGAATGTGTCACGTAACTTTGTGAAACCATGCCCGAAAATAAACTAATTAATAGTTAATACTCGCGTACACAGTTAACTATATTATATTTTAATTTTCAGTGACACCACGGTTACGGACAGAGGCACGGGGAGATATAGGTCAATTAATTGTAAATCTATATATAATGTAAAAAATGTATGTATAATAAACTACCAGGAAGGACGTTTTTGTTTTTTTAACATTGTGTGTAGTTTATTTTCAAACACCATTAAACAAATATTTTTGACCAATATCATATAAATATTTAAAAAAAATATTAAGAAAATATTTTGAACAAATATTGCGTATACATCTTTAAATAAATATTATAGAAATGTTTTCTTCTAATATTAACGTAATATAAAAAAATGTTACATACAATATTTCCACAATGTAGTTTTGAAATATTAAAATAATATTTTCAAACACCATTAAACAAATATTTTTGACAAATATCATATAAATATATTTTTCAAATATTTAGCCAACATTTAGGTCAAATATTGTAAGCATCTTTAAATTAATGTTTTAGAAATGTTTCTTTTGAATATTAACGTAATATAAAGAAGTGTTACATTTAATATTTCTACAATGTAGTTTTGAAATATTAAAATAATATTTTCAAACACCATTAAACAAATATTTTTGACAAATATCATATAAATATATTTTTCAAATATTTAGCCAACATTTAGGTCAAATATTGTAAGCATCTTTAAATTAATATTTTAGAAATGTTTCTTTTGAATATTAACGTAATATAAAGAAGTGTTACATTTAATATTTCTACAATGTAGTTTTGAAATATTAAAATAATATTTTCAAACACCATTAAACAAATATTTTTGACAAATATCATATAAATATATTTTTCAAATATTTAGCCAACATTTAGGTCAAATATTGTAAGCATCTTTAAATTAATGTTTTAGAAATGTTTCTTTTGAATATTAACGTAATATAAAGAAGTGTTACATTTAATATTTCTACAATGTAGTTTTGAAATATTTAAATAATATTTTGTGCTACTGGGGAGTGTTTTTATAGAAATGTGATTAGTGATATACCAATCTATTATGAGAGTCTCGAAAGGGAGCGCATGTTCCGCCGTAAACTGCGAAAACAACAAAGGAAAGAATCCTAACCTGAGTTTTTTTACATTCCCAAAGATCCAAAAAGGTAATAAATTCTAATAAATATTAATACATTAAAGTTTGACTTTCTCGTCGTTCTAGATCAAAACAGTGGGTTGTAAACTGTAGACGTGAAGATTTACGTGAAAAGGAGGTGGGATATTTGAATAAAAACTGCACTTTGTGTACGCTGCATTTTGAAGATTCCCTGTTTATAAATGTCGAGAAAAAGAAGTTGGTTCACAACGCAGTAACAACAATATTTCAAATTAAAAACCCTCTTAAACCACTTTTGTGTAAAAGAAAACTACCAGCGCTTCGAATAATAAAGCCTTGTTAATATAGGTATTATTTACTGTTTAATGTATAAATCAAAACTTATTTTGTTAATAAATCATATTACTGGCATTATCTTTGTATTATTTAAAAACCAATATATAATGTAGCCCGTAATTTTTCTGTTTTGCTCATTCAAAATATGGTAACAACAACGAACTGGATTAGAATTTAAAACCCGCCATAATTTAAACGATAGTTTAACTTGTCGACCGCTTGGAGCGCCACTAGGTATAGCTTACCAGGCGTTATATGGGCGCTTTCGCTACTGTATATATATAAGTATACTGTGCTACTACCCTGAAAAGTAGTACGTAGGAGTGTAAAATAAAATTGACTATTATGTATATTTAGTGTACTTCGAATTAACTGATGGATAATAAAAAGGAAATTTAAAAAAAAAGTATTTTTTTGCCTGTTTGCTTGTTCGCATTGACTGCCAGGGCCCTTCTTCTGAGTTTGATGTATACGTGATTAACTGTGCCCACCTTAGCTAATTACGATACAAAATGTTTCATTGGTCATTGCCCCTCCCTGTGCAACACTGTTTTGAGTAATTCTGCTTGGTTCTTGGTTGTTTTAATGTATGTCAGTTTGTTTGATTATTCAGTATACTACGTTCTATATGTAAAATTTTTGTTTGACCATAAAATTGTCAATGCTTAAACTGCCCACGCCCTCTATGTACAAATTGTCAAATTCTTGGTTGTGGCACTATTATACATTTCTGCGAATTACAGCCACCAAGTCAAGTCGCTGTAACGCCACTGAAGAAGAGACATGTCGTTTGCTTTTTCCCTAACATCCTAATTTTCTTTGTGACGCCCTGTATGAATTTTTGAATTTGGAACCTAAAGTATTTGTATGCAGTGAAAACATATTGATAAAATCTGTACATTTAAGCTAGAACTGCTCATCACCAGGAATTGCAAAATAAAACAATAAACTTTATTCTTAGACGCAGTAATATTGAGGAGAAAATCTTCTATTTTGCACGCCCTATTCTTTAATCTGACGTTTTTGTCCACAACGATTAACAACCTACACTTGTATTCTTATAGTCTTTCGGAGTTTACAAGAGTGATGTAACGAGTAAGAATCTAAGACGGTCGAGTATGCTAAGAGTATATTCTGATCTTTTGTAATAGCTGTTGGCACGACGAGCTTGGTCTATAAGACTTAATAATAAATAGTTTTGAAATTAGAAAACGTAATTATTTTCAAAGTGTGGAAAAGTCAAAGCCAGTTGCTTTCTTCATTGCTGTTTTAAAAAATACTACGGCAGAGACTTTCCATGTCACACAACTTATAATTCAGCAGCAAAATCAAAATTAGACGATTTGAATTTTGTTTAGTTTGCCCTATGTATGCGTCTTCACAATACCTATAAGACGTACAGAAAGTTTCGTACACAATAAAATTCAAACTTTAATTTTTGGGTGTTAAAACTATGTCTTTTTTAACGCAGCAGAGGAATATGAACAATAAATTTTGAAATATAAGAAATTGACAACTGTGGTTGTAAATTAAACTTAGGTACAAATAATAATGTAGTATTACACCTGCACTGTGAAATTTAAATGCGGGACGTTGCAAATTACTGTCTTGTTAATTCGATGCCTGATTAATTTATTAAATAATCTGCATACGCTTCTGTTTAATGCAAACCAATTAAACAAGGAAGGACGAATTGGTGAACCTTTATAGGGGTCAGTCGAGTGAAGAAGGATTTTACATACGTACACCATTTTGCAAATAAATTGGCTATTTAAAATACCAGCTGAATATCATAAATTTTTTAATATTTCACTTTTATTTGCTA
Organism: Ctenicera cuprea; assembly: GCA_958336395.1. Lineage (NCBI taxonomy): Eukaryota > Metazoa > Arthropoda > Insecta > Coleoptera > Elateridae > Ctenicera > Ctenicera cuprea. The sequence goes on along the minus strand of OY284486.1, from coordinate 83,582,216 downwards.
AAACGGTTTAAGTACCTATACGTAATTTCGTATTATCTTTTATCTTTGAACGGTTTGGCTCTTCTTTAAACAGGAATTAAATTTAAGCTCTTAATCGTTTTTAGTAAATTAACTAGTAGAACCGGTGGGCTACGCTCCCCGTTTTTTTTTGTTTCTATTGTTGATAGCGTAGCGAGCCGTGGATCGAAGTACTTATTTATTATTCTATATTACATCCGGATCCCTTCCCCCTGTGACGGCGCGTTTAATACCATGTCTTACATCTCGACACAGGTTACATCATTAAATCTCTTTCAATAAATGGGCTAGTAATGTTTGTAAAAGAAAAGCAAGCGTAAGGCGTATTTCACGGGTTCAGCTAGTTTTAAAATTAAATTGCTATTGACTTAATTCTTTAATTTAATGTTGGCGTGTTATTTTTTAACTGGAGCTCCTAATATTTGGGTCAATAAAACGTGGATATAATAAACATAACAGTCCACTTTTGTAGCTACCAGATTTGCGTACAACGTTCTAAGCCAGTTGTTTTGTATACTGTAAGGACCCGCTTAGTTTTGACAGACATTATTTTATAAAAAATAATTAATATTGTGTTTCGGTTATAAGGGTTGAAATTCGTTGGTTGCTTATTTATTTGCGTATTTGTTTTGTCCACATGAGTAATTATTTGTCCAATTATTGCTTTTACTTGTCGTATCACTTTAATCATACTCATCACACAACTCGCGATAAATAAATGCTGTTTTTAATAAAATTGTAAAAATGTTCTGTGTGCAACGCTTTTATGGTATTAAAATAAATTCTATAAAACGTGCTGTGCGGGATTTTTATGCGCGATAAATGCACTGAACGTAAGATGTTTACTGTTTACTTTTTCCAACCCGCCAGAATTGAAGTACACTACAAATAACCAAATTATAGCAATAGCAGTGATCATCGAAAATAGTCAATAAACTGAGTAGAGATAAGAGAGGTAAAGCACCGCCGCCCGTTGTGTTATGGTGATAAATTTTGCCGAGATGCAATATCTCGTCTTGGTGTTATGGTGAGACAGTTAGGGATTTACTATAAAATTAGGAAAAGTAGGTTTGCTAGTTTATTAATTGTATCCGAATTTGTCGACATTTTATATTATTAATTATTATTATTTTTAATAAAACGGTCTAAATCACATTAAAAATTTTTCGATAGTGTTATACTTAGGGATTGATAATCAACTTGTAATTATAATTAAAGTTATGGCATAAAAACCTTTATTTGCCAAATTCACTAAGCAAAATTTCAAAGTTAAATAACCTCAGCGATAACGCAACGGCTAAGGCCGCTCGCTTCGGCACTCCCCTTCCATACGTGCTTTGGTTCGAGTCTTAAGCAGGGTGACTCTGGATGTGTATGTTTGTGCATGTTAGATGAAGGTACATACAATCTTGGCAGTTTGTGGTCCACCGGAGGTTTAGAAAAAATGTTTATTTTTATTAAACATCATGGACTGGATTTATTATTTTTTTTTATTTCTTCTTCTTCCTCTTGTTAGAGGCCAATGGCCTGTTTACAACTCGCCACTAATTATTTTTATTAAATTTTAAATTATTTAATTTATTTGATTTATTTGGGTTAAAAAGAACTTTCTGAAATAGGCACGTATCTGGGAGTCGGGGGACTAGAGGGACCAGCTACTCATAATGCTGCATTACCCTGTAAAGATTTCGGTGGCATTTGTTTAAAACTAATTTAAAGATCCAAAAGCTTGTTAGTTGTGCTCTGTAATGTGTAGTAAACATATTGTTTTTAATTTTTTTTTTTTTCAAAATCTTTATATTGATTTTGACGCCTGGGACATATTTGTCCCACTTGTACATGTACGTGGGTTAAGTAAATCCCAATGTTAGTAAATTTGAAGAACTTGTACTTTATAACGATTTATTATTTTCCAAAAAAAAATTTTGACTGAATTGTTAAGAACTTGTACATTGTTTTTAGATTCTTAATTCATTCTGAGATGCGTGCCGCGATTCTACGTATCCTCAGCACTGAAGTTAGGTACAAGAGCACAGGATTGAGTAGGTAAGCAGCTGTTTTATGTTCTGTTATTAAAAATAATAAAAAAAAATGTTTTTCATTGATAATAAAATAATAAATATATAAGATATAATAAGATATTTCTAAATTGTACCGCAATAGCAGTTTGGAATAATAGTAAAATAATCAAAGAAACATAATCCATGAAAAATGGTCTACAGAAAAAAAATGTAGACGAAAAATGATCCCGGGAAAAATACCTGCAATATTAAATATTTATTTTAGTGTTATTACTACGACGTAAAATAACACATGGGACAAACACAAATTGTCTGTATTCTAAAAATATTTTTTTTTATAACCACAATTATTATACTAGAATTAAACTACTAAATTTTATATTATAAATTAAAAATTGTTTCCTAGATTTTTAATCTGTATTTTTTCTGAATTTTTTTTTGTTAAATACGCTATGAATTGTTTTTTGGATTCTCCATTTTGGAATTTTTCCACGAATTATTTTTAGATTTTCTTCGAATTTTTCTTAGATTTTTTCCTTGGATTGTATCATGATTTGTTTCCTGGATTTATTACTGTACAGTTTTCCTGAATTTCTTCCTAGATTTTTCTCTAGATTTTTGATGGATTTTCTTAGTTTTATTCTTTAGATTGCGCAATAAAATGTTTCCTAGATTTGTTGTCTGGATTTTTTTTACATGTTTTTCCTTGAATTTCTTATATTTTTTGTTAGATTACATTGTCAATTGTTTTCTGGATTTTTTTCTCTGAATTTTTCCTGGATTTTTTATAGATTTTTCTATGAATTAGGTATATTATGAATTTTTTCCTGGATTTTTCCTTACATTTTCCTTACATTATGTATTGTTTCCTGTTTTTTTTTCACTTTGGATTTTCTGGGATTTAGTTCTTAGATATTGTTGCTTGGATTTACATTATGAATTGTTTCCTAGATTTTTTCTCTGGAAATTTTCTATATTTTTTCCTAAAACCTTTTATTTTGAGTACATTATGAATTAATTTCTGGATTTTTGTCTTTATTTTTCCTGGATTGTACGTTAATTCTGTTCTGTGGATTACATTATGCGTTTTTTCTGGATTTTTCCCGATTTTTCTTATTTTTCCTTGGATTACCCACATTATGATTTGTTTCCTGGTTTTTTAATCTCTCTCTTTTAAACACAGCATAAACAATTTTAGTCTCCCCACCTTTATGCAAACTTTTACAAGTGTCGCTGAATCCCCTGGTATGGAGAAACTTAATAATTAAGATTCCTTCCATTAGAAATTACTGAATCCGCACCTGACCGTAATTAATGTACGATAAGATTTAAGTTTTTTTTTATTAGTTATTAACGTTAAAGTGTCATAACAACACACTGCCTCGCATCTATCTAGATCCTATGTTAAAAAGACAACAGTTGCAGTTGTGTTAACACTTTGTTACTTTCCAGTTATAATTCTGCACTTTTAAACATGAAGAATGATTTACATTATTATAATAACTCTAATCCTCGATTTAGATTGTTTTTTGATAGTATCTAGTATATTAAAAAATAAATGATTTACGCTTAGACAGCTAAATTCAATAACAAATTTACCTAACACTCGCAGAAGTGATTGTTTTTAATAAGTGGCCTTTGTTTATAATATTTTCGTACATATGCTTTTCTTTATATTTTACTGTCAGTCTTTCTATACGCAAAGAGCATACACGTTGATCCTTGCAAGAATTGACATGTTGCGCCACCTATTGGTAAATAGCTAAACCTCAACACATGCCCCCTTAATTGTCGTTCTGCAGGTTATTCTCGTATCGGTTAGATGTCGGTTTTGTAGAATGCAGTTACATATTTAAACTTTAATGGCGGTAATTGATTAAAATTATAGCAATTTGTATGTTTAATTATATATTTATGCTATCGGTAAGCTATTACATCATAGTTAAGTGTTGAGAAATTTAGATATGTCAATCAAAAAGTCATTGACTGTTTTGTTTATGTTATTATATTATTAAATTGTTACTACCTAATTTATTAGCTCTCTAAATATCAGTTATCACTTACACTCTCTAATTTCTCTGCGTTTATGTTATTAAAAGTTGTGTTGTTTGTAGTTATCCACTTAAATTCGTTACTACTTTGCAGATGAATAATTGAAATTTAAATTGCTTCAACTTATAATAACATAATTCTTAAACCCAAGTACATGATTGTGAGTTTTTTTTAATAATAATTTCAAGTTCAATATTCTTTAGACTAATTATTGTTTAATAGCTACATTTTTTTTAGTTTTTAAATATTTTTAGCAAACAAATTAAAAAATAATGTGCGCTTCTAGGTTTTTATATATTTTTTATTATTATGCTATTATTATAACTGGTATAGAAATTTTTCTTAATGGGCTTCTGAATTGGATTTTGGTTTTACTTTTCTAATTTTACTTAACGGTAATTTTTGAATTAAAAATTCAAAACTTAATAATAAATGTGTAAAAGATACCGTAACTATAGCTCTGGGATATTTTGAACTGACACTTTCGCCATTAGAAAGTCACCATATAATTTATTTTTGATAAACGATGTCAAATAGAGTTTGCGGCAAAATGGGAACAGGATAGGGCGAAAAAAGAGGAATATGATTTATTACGACAGAATGTGGAATAAATAAACCTGTAACAAATGAACGGTTATCAGGTATTCCTGAACGTTATGTTATTACCAGAAAAAAAAATTAGTTTTAGAAAAATTGTGACAATAAATTAATTCTAAAACGGTTTTAAGTCATTTAATAGTTTTTTTTAAATTTGGAATACTTTAAAAAAGCGTAGATAAATTTTCTAACAGCTATAAAGCAGAATTTCCATACGTATCTAACCAACGGTTTTAGTAACCGATGCTATGATGATGCTTGAATGTTCAGAAGAATTGATGTATTGTTAATCAAGGAGTTATAATTAAAAACATTCTTTTTTTAGGAAAACTATTTTGATTTGAAGAAATTTACAAAATAGTGTATTTAAAAAAAATAAAAATCGCCAACTTTCAGATTAAAATTTACAAATTAGAATTTATCATAGTTGAAAAATTTACATATAATAGCTTCCGAACCATTTAAAGTTGTAGCCACAACAGTTACTACTTAATGTACATAGGACCAAAATATACGTTAAGTACGCTTGGCTGCGTTAGATTCTGACTTACACTATTTGTGTAAACTCGGAAAGACCATAAGAATATACATGTTTGGTTAGAAGTTCACAATTTTCACTTTAATGGAGACGAATCGATTTTTATTTTTAGGTAGAAAGATTGCAAAAGAACCCAAAAACGTAAAATCAAATTCGTTTGCCAAAATTACAGGAGGAAGAGGAGGAAAATTACCTTACGATTTTTAAAAATTTATTAAAGGCGTCACGGAAAAATTAGCAAACTGGGAAACAAACCAAATTGTTGCTAATCCCCAGTTCAATCAACCTAAACAGTTTTAAGCAAAGTTTTTTTGAAAATGTCCGAATTTTGAAAATGTCTTGCAATTCGAATTTTAATAATTTTCAACAAATCGCAGCGCCATTTTAAAGCTAGAAACTCCGAATTCAAAAATTCTTGTACCCAATGCGGCACAAAAATTAGGGAATTAGAAAAAAAATCAAATTACATTCTTTCTTCTAATATTTAGTAGCTTAACAAAGAACGTCTGCCTAATTTTGAAAAATAATTTTTTGAAAACGAAATAATTCATAGATAATAATTTGCCAGCAAAAATGGAGAAATTTTGAAAGTTCCTACACTAAGTTTAGAGTATTATTCTACTGCCAGTGGCGTCAGGGCTGGTGTAATCACTAGAAGAACTAGGTGACTGCTAAGGGGCGCCAAAAATTAGAAACAATAATTAAATGTTGAGATTGCAAAATTCACAATAATATTGTAAAATACGTAACCTTAACGGAATATTTTCATTTCAATTTTTTTTAATGCGGAGGCAGTTTATTATAATGAAACTAATGAAACTTTGGGAAACGGTTTCAGATCCGCAAAAGATCAAATATCAAATTTAAAATCAACCGGGATCTACAGCATCCCTTGCTCTTGTGGCTCAAACTACATCGGACAAACTGGTCGTTCCATTGAGTTAAGATTGCGAGAGCACAAAGGTGGCTGCAAACACAAACGCATCACAAAATCTGCGGTGGCTGAACATACTGGTTTAACTGGGCATAAGATGGACTTTAGAAGTCTGAGTGTTCTATTCACTCTGAAGATGCAAGCTGCAATGTCTTGCGAAACGTTAGTTTGTATGGCTTCACAAACAGCTAACAAGCATAAGCCGATTAAGTATTATTGTCCTGGCAAGCAAAATACATTAAGATCAAATCCTTGTCCGCCCCAAGGTTTAAATAAACTAAGTACACGGCCCTGTTTAGGCAGGCAGGGCCTACGAACAAATATTGCTCAGACTTCTAGAGCAAATGGTTTTAAAGGCAGACAAGCTACAGGTCGGTCCTTACCTGATTATGCTGGGTGTAGTTCCCAAATGACGACGCGGTCTAAGCCAAAAGAAAATTGTAATATTGACAGTTTATTATAGATCTTAAAACTCAAATAATAAAGTATCGATTTTTGAAATAATTTATTTTTTGGATTTACTAAGTCGAAGTTGAACAGGTTTTTTTTGTAGCATTTTTTTCTGAAACAAATCAGATAGAAATATGTATGGCAAAGCGAATGCTTTTTTTCCGAGCCTTCTAGCTTTTAAATGGCAGCTGCTACAATTTTTTTAAGATTCTGATTTTGAAGCCTTATTACCCAGAATAGGATAGTTAGACAAAATAAAACCTCAAAAAAAGAAGGAAAGGGGCATAAAAATTAGCAAAATAGGCATCAAAACAGCAAAAAATGGAAAAGAAAGCAAAACAAACGCGCAGAAGAGGCAGAAAAAGCCAAAACAATAATAAAGGCAGGTGGCAAGTACAGTAGGTATCTATTTTTATCAATTGTTAAATGTACAATAAATGCATGAAAATTGTGAACTAAAAAAATATTTCAAAATTTTGGAAATTGTCAAAAAAATGTTTTAAATCAATATAGCCATACAATTTTTTTTAAATTTTGGATTCCCATAGATGCGGAAATGAGCTACAATTTGGTCTATGTCTCGGCCTGCTAATTTGTACGCTTTCTATGAATTTTTGATGTTGTGGCTTTAACGCCGTTTCCTCCAAAATTACTCAAGAATGAAATTTGATATATAAATGTCCTGTATAAAGGGTATAAAGGTATAAAGTGTTGCAAGCTATAGGTAAACTTATGGAACTACTAAAACAGTAACAGTGGAAACAATATTTTGACGTTTTCAAAAATATACAGTTTAAAAACTGAAGTCACGATTGTTTTTGAATTCTATGGGCTAGTAGAGCTAGGAGCTACAATTTGATTTGTATGTCAGTTCAATAATTTCTCTGTGGCGTCTTATATGAATTTTTGAAAATCGTAAATGCATGCCCTGTTATAAAATGGAAACGGTAAAAATTTCTGTTTAAGCTTATGAGTGACAGTGGAATAAGATGCGCAACATAATTTTCAAATGTGGCAATATTTATAGGGGGGGGGGGGGATATATTTCAACCTCCCACCAAATCATTTTTAGTTTTTAAAAGTCCCAAGAAATCTTTTCCAAAAAATCAAATAATGTTGCCGCTCCTACAAATTATGTTGCGCATTATTTCACTACCACTTATCGGCATGAACAGAATTTTTTTATCGTTTCCAATTAATTAAATAAACGGGCATGCATTTATCATTTTTAAAAATTCATAGAAGGCGTCACAGAGAAATTAGTGAACTGGCACAAGAACCAAATTGTAGCTCATACATAACTCTACAAGCCTAAAAGCTTATAAAAAATCATACGGCCTGTTTTTCAGCAATATATTTTTTTAAATTTCACAGCTTTGGTTTTTCTAGGACTATAGCAGTAACCAACATTTATGCCCATCTTACAACTCATTTAAAGCCATAATTTAAAAAACATCGTACTTTACGCAATTTTAAAGGTATAGGGTGTTAGCGCAACAAGCTATGAATTTGTCTTAGTACCTGTTATCACGCATTGTTTTAAATTTCTAATTCTGTTTTTGAAAAAATGATAAAAAAAAACTTCCGTTTTCGGAATTTTGTACTCAATAAATTTACGTTCTACAGATACTACTCTAACGTGGCCTAAAATTTCAAGCGTTGGGTTTCTGAGGTCCAAAACATGTACTTCCGTCAAAATCTCTTAATCGAATTTTATCGCCATAACAATACCATCCCATACTGGAATTACTGATACTGAAAGTAATAGAAAAAAATCAAAAACTTAATGAATGGATTATTTGTTTCCAGACAGGTGTAATTTAGCCAGTCGTTCTATGAAAAAAAATGCAGGTATCATAACCTATTGGATTTTTTCTTCTTGCTTCTTTCTCTCTTGGTTTAAGTGTTAGAAAAACAATTTCCTAAAATTTAAATTTATATAAGATAACGCCTCATTTCGCTTTCTAACATAAAGGTTTATCATCCCATAATCTAAAATAATAATGAGCCAAAGCAGTTAAGGTTATCTAGGCAATAATCGAGCTAATAAGTAAGAGTGTGAGTATTTTAATGTGAAGTTAAAGCCTGTTTTGGAACACGAAATTTGATAAAGAAAGCTCTTATTAAGAGTAATTTTAATTTCTAATTTTTGGTTTTTAAAACACTTTGTGTGATACTCAAACTAAAATATCAATTTTGCTATTTTTAGCCTTTTCATGTGCTGAAATTATGGAAAAATTAATAATAAAACCTTATATCTAAAAATGATCCTAATAAGAAACAGAAAAAACAAAATAATAATTTTTTATTTCGAAATTTCCAATTATTACCTTGTGACAAAAATCATTTCCAACAAAAGTTTTGAAGATGAAAATCATTAGCTTTTACCTATAAATAAAAAAATAATACATTCATAACATGTGGAACGCACTTTCCGGATAGATACATATCTAAAACTAATGAAAAAAGTTACCATATACAAGACTTCAGTTACGTTTTGTTACGGAGTTACAGCCTAGTAAAAACAAACCTCTGTCGATAACTTTCATTGTGGCTGCACTAAATTTTTTTAAATTTATCTGTAAGCAGTACTCATTTTACATTTAGTTTAGTATTTCTACTACGTTTTTGTTTAAATAACGGCGCCATAGGTGTCTCATATGGGGAAGTCGCCTAATATATTTTTTCCTAAATATTTTAGATGTGTATACAGTTTATGAAATTTTCATTATAAAATATTACTTTCCATACAAAACACACAAACTTACTCTTTTTGTAAATCTCTTTAATTCCAACTCATTTTCGAGCTTAATGAAAAAAGTATTCTTTTTTTTAACCGTCGCGTCGGTATGAAATCTGAGAATATCAAGCACGGACGGAGCAAAAGTTGCTAAACGAATCGAAACCTAAGCGAGCAACAGATATATGAAAGTCGATTATACGGTTCAAACTTGATTATATGTTTTGATTTTTGTAATGTATCTCCGAGACAGAGTAATGACTATGCTCGAGGCATGGGTGATATATTCAACTCGATGCAAGAAGACGGGCCCGCAAAGGTTACAGGTCACTCTTCTTCTTTGGCTATGTATCTCTCGTTTGGACTCTTATGTAGAGCTGATTAAAGAAAGCTGTGTGTATGTAAAAGTTAATTTGTAATTCACCACTTTAATCCTTGAGTGTTAGTTACAATAAGGTATGAAATTCAGTTGAGTTTTTATACTTAATTGCAATTGCTAATTGTTATTGCAAATGTATTACTGATGGAATGCATTTGTTTTTTAGCTGCGAATGAGTTGACATTTTTATATTTTTTAATAGTTTTATCTTTTACTAATTAAAGGGTGCCTTTATAGTTTAATTGCAATTTAGTGAAATTAAATTCTGTTTTTACTCCGTACCACTTTAATATAAAATTTCTAGTTTAATATTGTTGTTTATATTTAGTTGGAAGCTTGGTAGTCCAGCATTTTAGATTTAAGTCACAATTACTGTAATAGCTTTGAAGGGAAATTTTCATGTGCGCAATTGTTTGCAGCAATTCATTTTAGAATTTCATTGCAGCAATTAATTGCAGCAATTTATTTGAGCAGTTTATTGCAGCAATTTGTCGCAGCATTTTTGATTACAACTACTGCAGCAGTAATTCAGTGAAATTAAATTCTGCTTTTCACTCGTTTCCACTTTAATATAAAATTTCTAGTTTAATGTCGCTGATTTATATTTAGTTGTAGGCTTGGTAGTACAAAATTTTGGTTTTAAATAACAATCACCGTGTTCGCTTTAAAGAGGAATTTCAGTGTACGCAAGTTTTCGCAGCAATTCATTGTAGCACTTCAATGCAGCAATTAATTTGCAGCAGTTTATTGCAGCAATTTATTGCAGCATTTTTGATTACAACTATTGCAGCAGTAATTCAGTGAAATTAAATTCTGCTTTCACTCGTTTCCATTTTAATACAAAATTGCTGGTTTAATATTGCTGATTATATTTTGTTGTAGGCTTGGTATAGTACAGAATTGTGGTTTTAAATAACAATCACGGTGGTTGCTTTACCGAGGAATTTCCGTGTACGCAATATTTTCAGCGATTCAGTGTAGCACTTCATTTCAGCATTTCATTGCAGCAATTCATTGTAGCAATTCATGGCAGCAGGTAGTTGCAACAATTTATCGCAGTATTTTGGATTGCAAAAGTTTCTTGCAGCAGTTCATTGCAGTACTTTTATGCAGCAAATCATCGCAGCAGCGACAACTCATTATTGCAGCAGTTGATCGCAGCTATATCTTGCAGCAGCTCATTGCAACTATTTATTTCAGCAGTTAATTGCAGCAGTTTGTTGCAACTATTTATTTCAGCAGTTAATTACAGAAATTCATTGCGGATGGTTATTGCAGCAATCTAATGCAGCAGTTTATTGAAGCAATTTTATTGGATCAGTATATTGCAGTACTTTATTGCAGCAGTTTATTGCAACAGCTTATTGGAACAATTCGTTGCAACAGCTGATTGCAACAATTCGTTGCAGCAGTTATTGCATCAATTCATTGGTGCAGTTATTGCAGCAATTTATTGTAGCAGTTAATTGCAGCAATTTATTGCAGCAGTTTATTGCAGTAATGTATTGCAGCATTTTATTGTAGGAATAATTGCAGCAATTTGGTTGCAGCAGTTCATTGCAGTAGTTTGTCGCAGCAATTTATCGCAGCAATATATTACAAAAATTTATTACAGCAGTTGCTTGCAGCGATATATTGCAGCCGTTATTGCAGCAGTTGGTTGCAGCAGTTGATTGCAGCAGTTTATAGCAGCAATTTACTACAGCAGTTGATTTCCGTAATTTATTGCAGCAATTGATTGCAGCAATTCATTTCTGCAGTTTATCGCCGTAGTTTATTGCAACAGTTTATTGCAACCATTTATTGCAGCCGTTTATTGTAACAATGTGTTGCAGCAGTTCATTTCAGCAATTAATTGCAGCAACTCATTGCAGCAACTCATGAAGTTAGCAAGATGTTTCCCATATGTACAATTTCATAAGTGAGCAACAAAATAACCTAGTATAATTTAATATTTGACAAACCTAACTATAAAACTGGTAGTACCGATTTCCCGTGTTGATAAATTAACGTAGCACATACTTGCTGTTCAGACTTACAACAGCACGATTTACATGCAATTTGTTGCGACAACAAAAATTGAATGTTTTTGTAGCCAAATTGCATAGTGTATACGCAAAAGTTGCAATTGCGTTGTTTTATTCATGAAATTTGTTACGGGAACTACGAAAACAGAATTATATGTTGTTTTACCAAAATTGCGTGGTGTCAAACGCAAAAGCTGCTACAATTGTATTGCTGCAGCCTATAATTGTATACTGCAATGAATGGTGTAGATGGAAATTTTGCGTTATTTATATTCATTCCACTTTCGCAGAAATTGCACGTTATTTTACCCAAATTGTATAGTGTAAACGCAAAAGCTATCGCTGTCATTTAATTGCTGCAACAAATTGAGTAGATAGAATTCCCGCGCAATTCATGCAATTTGTTGCTGAAACAAAATTGCTGTAACTGTATTGTGCACTCTGCAATGAAATTGCTGCAACGAATTGCATAGATGTAAATCCTGCTTTATTCATCAATTTGTTACGTTTTGTTACCCCGCTTGTCTAGCGTGAACGCAAAAGCAGTTGAGCAATATTGCTGTAGCCTGCAATGGAATTGCTGCAAGAAGTTTTGTAGATGGAAATCTCGCGTTATTTAAATTCATGCAATGTATTGCGGCAACAAAAAATGTTATTTCACCCAAATTGTATAGTGTTAACGCAAAAGCTGTTGCAACCTGCAATGAAATTCCTGCAACGAATTGCGTAGATGGAAATTTTTCTTTAATCATGCAATTTGTTGCAGTAAAAAACGCCAAAATGTAAACGTAAAAGTTGCTGCAACAAAATTGCTGCAACCAATTACGTAGATGAAAATTATACCCTCTTTGAAGTTCCCTCATCAAGATTTCCTTGGCTAACAAGTATCGTTTATTTTCCGTTGTTGGTAGCTGCTGAGAATACCTCGAAGTATCTGTACTTTTTGCGCTTAAGGGAAAAACATTTAAAGTAAACATCTATAGATGCTAAAGGAGTTGCAGTTTTTAATGCACTTCTAAGACGGTAAATCTCAAAACTGCTAATTAAGAATTTTGGCGATAGAATCGAGCTGTGTAATGTTTTTTCTAGGGCTTTTTATATATTTGTGTAAAGTGTAACGGTGTTGTTGATTACCTGTTGCATTCGTCAAGTGTGCACTTACTGTACATACTTACAATCCACAGAAATAATTACTAATCGATTGAGTGGTTACAATTCTTTCAGAGAAGAATTTGTTTTTAAAAACCTTTTAGGATCTCTACTTTACTGAGAATGCGATTTAGAATTCAGTTTTTATGTAACATTACTTCAACTCTCATTTTATGAAAGAAATAACGCTTCTGATGATCCACAAAAATATTTATTTTCGTGGATAAAATGATTATTCCAAAAAATAGATTCACTCTGAAGATGCAGGGTGTAATGTACCTATTACGAAACGCTAATTTTTGTATAAGCTCACAAACGACAAATAGGCACAACGCAAAGTTTTACTCTTTGTGTGAATTCACAGAAACAATAAGGACCAGACCGATGAAGTCTAGATTTGTTTGTATTGTTTTATTTGGTTTCCTCGCGGTTTCTTATTTTTATAACAAATGGAAAATCGCATATAAGCGCTTCTTTTCAGTTACAAAACTTATTCTTAACAGATTTGATCGTTCAATAAACCTTCTTGATAATTTGGAAAAAATTAGATATTGTAAAATTCCTTTAAGAATTGAAATAAATGTAAAGAACCACAAATTTAGTACATATATCTAACAAATATCATATTGTTTAAAACTCTAACAATTTAACTACTTATTCAAATTCAATTTGCATTCAACTTAAAGTCACTCCAACCACTCATAAATTTTATATTACACGTTTCCTAAGCTTTAACGTACTATAATAAAATATTGTTTGTGCATAGATGTTAATCGCATTATCAGATTTCTGATTTCGTGCTTATTGTCGAAGCAAAGCGCTGGGTAATAATAATTGGTCATGGACTGTACTGTGTGTGTGTGCACTTGGTAAACATTAACCGGGGTATTTTATATACATATATAGTGTTGGTTCAGTTGGTTGCTGGATATTTGTATACAAAGCATTGGGATTGGTTTAGTTGGACCACGCCTTCCACCCACACACAGATGGTGGCCCTCTTAGTTTGGAAACTGTTAACCTAAATGCAATATGGAACCTCCGTAATGTTTAAAAATAAATTTAGGGAAAAAATGTGTTTACCAAATTTTTATTAAAAATATTTCAATTGATTAGGTTTTGTTACAAAAACGCACTTTAATTCATTAAATATTTTAAACATTTTAAGGCTGGAATTTAATGTAATTTCAAATGTTGATTTTTACTTATTTTTCCATTTAAATATTACAATTTTCGCTTAAAAATTTGTTTTCAAAAAAACTAAACGTTTAATAAATGTTCTAAAAAAATTTAACTACGATTTATTTTGCTAGTCATATTAATAGAAAAAATTTACATAAAATTATCAATTTTTCAATTTATTTTTTTTTTAAATAACTTATAATAACAACCATTTGGATTTCTCAGAATCAAATTTATTTTTTAAAATTACAACTATACATTTCATAAATTTAACATCAACAGGTTGGACCTGATCGACTAAATAATTTTTTATTAATTTTTAATTTAACTCCATCAAATTTTATTTCATATGATATTATTTATAGTCAGATTCTAATTGCTATGAACATTTGATAAATAACTATATACATGGACGATAGATCAGAGCGGGGCTATGATCCAGACACAAACGGACAGGGTTTGCCCCAAGGGTATAATTATACTAATAGTAGATTCAGTCTTCCAAAGTCTTACTGCAGGCTGTTCTTTTTCCAAACTTGCTGCACTCACTTGAAATATTCTTGATGCCTTTGGATTCACGACCTGTAAAAAAAAACTAAGATAAAGAAACGTCAGAAGTTAAATACACTTGGCGTGTTTTACAGGTACACAAAAGGTAAAATATTTATTATTTTTATTAGCAGGGTTTTTTGTGAACGTTTTTAGCTTTAGGCTGGGATTGCATTGAAATTATATACGAGATTTTAAAATTACGTTTGCAGAAATTATTAAGTATTGTTGTTTCTAAAAAATAAAAAATAAATATCATTCTACGAAATATCAAAAGAAGCTAAAGTAAAATTAATTAATAATAAAAAAAAATAAAATTTAAAGTTCGATTGTCTGTTCGATTGTCTGTTCGATTGTTCTGCTAAAGCTTAGAAAGAACCAAAACCAGTGAAGATTATACTTTGATATTACGAAAATATATCGGAAGCACTCTAATTACTTGGGTGTGTCTTTTCTTTTAGTTCCGAACAGAAATAACTTCATAAATGTAAGGCAATCGATGTGTTTCGTATTATATCGAATTGTGAGTTCTTAGGTTGTTACTATTATCCTTAATGTATGAAAAGAATCCCAAATCATAATTTCGAAAAGATAACAACAATACAAATACATCAACGAGGTACAATTACCAATTTTGAAATAGAACTAACAGACCTATAGAAACCAGACTTCATCTTTCATACTTTTAATTCCATGCTCAAATTGTTATTTTGTTATATTCTCAAACCGTAATGTTCCTATATGACATAAAGAAATTTTTTTTAAATGTTACAAGAAACAAGAAATGTAAATTTTTTCCGCATGTGCTTACAGTCGTTGGTATTTTAAAATTATTTTATCTTCTAGTATCTTTAACTATATCAATACAGATTGTAACTATTGTACTGGAAACAAGAAAAAGGATGGGCTAATAAGCGCGATTAGGAAGCGGTCCAAGTGCAATTCACGTATCCATAGATATTTTTTAAATTTAAATTGAAAATTCATATACATAATTATTTTTAATTTAAGAGTATTGATGGATACATGAATCCCTAATTTTCTTTTCTTCTATTAGTGTGCTTTTTTTAAATCATTACGCAAATAATGTACATGTACAATTTTCTCTTCCTTTCTTGCTTTACTCTGTCTCTCATTTGCTCATCTATTCTCCCTTTTTTCTTTGTTCTTTCGTTTTGTTGATCGTTGCTTTGTTCCTAATATCTCCCTGTGCTCTATTTTGTATTTACTTTAGTACTTGAAATATCTCCCTCTATTCTTCTTTGCAATATTCCCATTCTTGTACGTCGTCACCGTCTATCTTTATTTTTATCTTTCCGTTTTTTTCTCTGTCCTCTCTCTTAGATTTCTTTGTTGCAAGCTTCTCCTGTTACTCTACTTTTTCTTTACTTTAGTTCTTAATATTTGCCTCTACACTACCGTTTCTCTTCTTTTCTTCTTTTTAACTTCCCCCTCCACCCTCACGTTAGCCCCACCCACTTTTTTCCTTCTTTGTTATCTGCCTCTCTCTTTTGTAGGTACTCCTTGTACTTTTTTTTATTTAGTTTCGTCTCTAATACCTCTCTCTACTTTATCTGTTTTCTTTTATTATTCCTTTTAATATACGCACTTCTTTTTCGCTATTTTTCTCTTTTTTTATTGTCTTTCGCTGATTTGTTTTTAATTTCTCCGCCCACTGTATTTTTCTCTACGTTAAACTTTTCTACCTCTCTCTATACTATATCTTTTTCTTTTTTGTTTTTTTTACATTTACCTTCCTTTTCGTTGTCCCCATTAGTACACTTTTCTTCTCCTTTTTGTATCTCTTCTCTCTTTGGTTGGTTTGTTTCTATTTCTCACTATACTCTGTTTTTCTGTTTTTATTTAGTTTGGTCCTTAATATCTTCGTCTACTCTCTATATTTTTCAGGTTTTTTTCTAATATACTCCCATGCTTAACGCAATCTTTTTCTTTTTTGCCACTTCCCTATCTTTAGTTGTTTTGTTATTAATTTCTCTCTCTACTCTATTAACTCTTTACTTTAAACTCCAATATCGCCCTCTACTCCATCTTTTCTTTTTTATTTCCTTTTTTTTTAATATCCTCCCTTCCTTTACGTTGTTCTCATCCACTGCATTTCCCCCGTTTTTTTTCGCTCTCTATGATCGCTTGGTTTTCCATGTCTCCCTCTACTCTCTTTGTTCTTTACTTTGGCCACTGATATCTCTTACTACTATATCTTTTTTCTTGTTTCCTTCTTTTTATTATCTCTCCTCCCTTCCTGTATGTTGCCACCAGTTACTTACTGTATTATTTTTCCTTCCTTTTTGTCCTTCTCTAATAGCTTTATATATCTAGTTTATATTTTTCGTCCTTTCGTCCGTTTATCGCTTCTTTATATTTACTTGCTTTGGTTCTAATTTTCCCCTCTAATAAATTCTTGCTGTGCTCTTATTTCTAATATCTGCCTCTACTCTTCGGTTTACCTTTTTTTTAGTTTTAAAATTTCCCTTCCTTCCCTCCTATTACATTGCTGCGATTTACTCTATATTTCTCTACCTTTTTGTCTTCCCTATATTTTCTCCTCCTATTTTCTTTTTATCCTCTCTGTTTATTAATTTTGGTTCTAATTTCCACCTTTATTGTTTTTTATCTTTACACTTATGTCTAATAGTTCCCTCTACTTTACCTCTTTTCTTTCTCTCCTATTTTCCTGTTTCTACGTTAGCCAGTCTCTAATAATACCCATCTATTCCATTTTTTTTTGCTTCGTTTTTGTTTTCTCTTCCCCTTCTTTATTGTTGAGCTGTTACTTATATCACCATAATAACTTCTTATCAACTTTTTCTTTCCCGTTTTTTAAACCACTTCAAAAAAAGGAGGAGGTTCTCAATTCGTCTGTATATATGTTTTTTTTTAATTTTTTTTTAATGTATGTTCGGGCATAACTTTTTTGTTTATGAACCGATTTTAATGATTTTTTTGTGATGGGTTCAGTATAGTTCCAAGGTGGTCCCATTATAATTTCATTGGTATTGAAGCTTGAACTTCGAAGATACTCCTCAAAATCTATTTTTTTAACCGACTTTTTAGTGTTTCCGTATTTCTTCATCCGTTTCAACTAGCCGTCATTTCCTCATTCGAGAAGCATCTTTACTAGGTCTACCCATCACTTAAAATTGTAAAATAATAAACTTAAAAAAAAAAGGGAACCGACTTCAAATAAAAACTCAAAAGTGACATAAGTTAACTAAAAAGCAAAAAATAAATGTTTTTTTTATACAACAGTTTAATACTTATTTGTTGTTCCGTTTAATGTAATTAAGAAATTGCTGTTTATTATATAATTATTAATTGTTTTATAATTTTTAAGTCGGTGCCAAGTAAAACATAAAAATTCGAATCTAATTTGTTATTGCAGCAAGGTATATAATTTTTATGTTTTACTTGGCACCGACTTAAAAATTATAAAACAATTAATAATTATATAATAAACAACAATTTCTTAATTACATTAAACGGAACAACAAATAAGTATTAAACTGTTGTATAAAAAACATTTATTTTTTGCTTTTTAGTTAACTTTTGTCACTTTTGTGTTTTTATTTGAAGTCGGTTCCCTTTTTTTTAAAAGTTAATTATATTTAGTCAGTCTCTAATATTCCTCTCTACTCTATTTTCTCAAGTATAGGAAAATCCAGGCAAAGTGCTTCCCCCATTTTTTATTATGTGGATTTAATTTACCCTTTGCTTTTCTTTTTATTTTACTATGAAATAGAATGGAATATATTTACGCAAACAGAATGGGTCAATTATTTTCTCTTGTTTTCGATTTTTGCTTTACAGTTATTCTAAACTTTTTATACGCTTGCCTCCCTTTTGCCCTTTATTTTATAGTAGTTGGCTCTTGCCAGAGGAGAAAAATTAAAGCTGTTTAATGGTTTGCTCTCAGCAAGAACATAATTGAAAAACCAAAGTTTTATTCTTTATTTCTATTAACGTATTTCAGATTTAAGTATTTAATTGTTAAGTTGTTGGAGACGTGTAATTACTTGTTATTTTTTCAACTAACTCTGTTTATGTTGACAGCTATGAAAACAAGTTTTCTTAATGAACAAAATTTCATAAATAAAACATCGAATTCGGCTTCCACGCAATTTCAGTCTCAAATTCCTTCCTATGCAATTAGAGCATTTTTAAATGTTCAAATAAGCAGTTTTTGAACAAATCAAATGATAGAAACACAAAAGCATAACGGAAAAAGTGAATGCCATGGGAAATTATTTGGGTACTTGAAAGTGAAGGTAGAACTGTCAATTATACTCAAAAACGGTATAAGTATCTAAATTACAAATGAGGCAGTTGTTTTATAAAAGTTGCGTTCTTTGAAGTTGTAACGTTTTTTTCATAAAATATTTTTTTTGAATATGGAAAAAATTTGACTGCTGTTTTTTGCGATATGCGGATTTTTCCTATAAAATCACATCCGCATTTTGTCGATTAAAAAATTCCTTGCTAGATGGAACAAATTAAAATATGCGTGAATACCTTTACTACGAATAGGTTTTATTCATGCGGTTAGTTAAACGTATTATTAACATTTGTATTCCTGCTTATTACGAACAAAGTTCGTCCTTGTCACATTGTATTTTGAAATCGCAGAAGCGTAACCGATCATTCATCTATTGATGAAGTTGGGAGTGCAATATCGAAAAAATTCACGTTTAAAGCAACGTTTTACTTAGTTTCTTTTTAATAGCTCTCACGGTCAAGCTGCCTTAAATAATTGCGACTATAATAGCATATAATTTATATTTCACAATGCAGAAAAATAAAGGAATGCAAAAATATGTTATTAAAAGACAAAATTAATTTTTATGTGGACATCAGTACCTTCTTCCACGCATCTCTACCCATTATAAATTACCTACTGTTAAATATTAAATGATACGAGCTGATTTGAATAGGAATTTATGCAAAAATTTACGTCAGAATTTCAAACACGCGTGTGGTCTTTATGTAAAGGAAATTTTTCGCAATATTTTAATTGATGGCCAACTTTAACCTTTTAGAATTCTTTCTTGCTTCTAAGTTGAGAAATTCAATTTTTTTAAATAAAATTTGTACAAATTCTTTGCAAAAATTTCAAATTTTCAGCTGCAGGAATGAAGATTTAGTTCATCAAGCTCTGGCATGCTTTAATAATGAAGAGGTAACCATTTTGTTACGTTTTTGGCTATAACTGTACATAAGATGTCGTGACCAGGCAGTGAATTTTCGTGCAAGTCTTTCCTCATGAGTGTACATCGCGTGTGTTGTGTACGTGTTTAACCATTTTTCTTGGCTCACTATGTCAGGTTTCTAGGAATCGTGTTGCTTTGTGAGAAAGTCCGATTTTTTACTGCGGTGTAAACATACGCCATGGCCTTCTGATGTACAATATTCTGTTTTATTCAGCTGCAAATGCTTAGATACTTTAAACGTTTGTGGGTAAAGCGAGCCCTCGAATTTCATTTTGGTCTTGGTGAGTTCAATGCTGCAAAATGTTGCTATGTTTTTGGAAACTGAGAAATTTTAAATTTTGTAACCTGAAAATTTAAGTTGATTGCTTAACTTATATGATCAAAAATAGGTACAAATAATAAAACCCACAGTATATACAAACCAGACAAAAACATTTATTTGTTAGAGCGGCTCTAAGGTATCTACGAGAAAGTATAATTACTCAAAATTTGCCCCGAAATTGTTTGAGTACTGCAGGAAATCTTCAAGATCAAAAACGATATGTTATCGGTAGAAATCTCAACAGTTCTCAAACAAGATTCAAATTTTAAATATGGATGGTATAACTAAATTCTACTTGCGCTAATCTGTCATCGATTTGATTATTACTACATATTTTTGATATACCCTCTATATCAACCAACCACTACGTCGAATTTGCCATTTCAGCAACGAACAGAAAAGTTTAATCCGATTATTTTTGACATACCTACACAATTTTATCGCGAATACATTTAAGCAATCTACTCATTTGTTTTGTTTGATAGTTTTAAAAACACATTTTTATTAATTTGACAATTCGATATATTACTCGTGAAATGCTTCAATGATATACCACCAATGAATTGAAAAATAATCGGGTTAAATTACACAAACTTCCTGCAGAACAACTCGTGTTCGTGTATTTAAAATTTAAAAAAAAAAAACATTAACTTTCTTTGCTTTGTAATTTGACCCGATTATTTTTCAATTCTCTTCAATTATTACATATCCGTCATAAAGTTTAGGTAATAATTCGAAATATCAAGAAGAGATTATTCTTAAATTTATTTTTTTTATTTATTAATAAAATTAATTTTTGTTTTGAAATTATGTGCAAAGCATTAAAGAAATACCGGTAACTATAATTCGAAACCAACATTTGAAATAGAATCAAACCCTAACTGAAAACTTATCAAAATTTTAATATAATTTAAATCGTAACCGAAACGTTGTACTTTATTTCTATTTCGTGAAAATAGTCAAAATTTTTAAATGTGCAGCCAAGACTTTTTTTATTTTTAAAATTGTTTTCTATATTAATGAGAAAGTAATAGCCATATTAGCAAATTAGATTTGTTCTTGCTACTATTACTTAAGATGGAAGGGTTCGATTCCCACTCGATGCACTTTACTTGGGGTTTGCAATTGATCGGAGCCATATAATCCTGGCGCTCAGAGAACCTGTAAAACAAAACCTGTCAACTAAAACAAAAACAAAAAGTCAATGTTTGAAAAGGTGGAAAAAATTGATGCAGTGCAGGAACTAAAAATAATAAATAATTATTACTACTCCCCAACGTATATCAGTCATGATGACTTTAAATTTAAAAAAAACTTAAGCTCATCAATACAATATACGTATAACCCTTATTGTACTTGGCAACGCAATTTATTTACACAAGCATTGCATGAGAGGAAAGGAGACTGACGCAGATGTATATTGTACGGTTAGAACAAGAAAAGACGTCACAGACGTATTCTATATTGTTTTGCGCATGCGCCTATTTGTAGGAAGGTGACATATGCAACCATTCAACGATACGAACGCGCAGCCTTTTCCCCGGAAAAATCAAACGATATCAACATCGCGCGAAGACATACTTGTCTGAAAATCAGGAAATGTACGGAGCTCGTATATTTGAACATCGAGGGTGGTTCCACGCTTATACGCCCCTATTTAATTTAGAAACAGATTAAGATTGCGGAAAAATCTTAATAAAATTTTTTTCGTAACGTTTGACCTACCTTCCTATGTAATTGAAAAAACATTTTAACCAATGCTGTAGTCGCTGTGACGCGATTGTCATTTTTCTTAATAGCAGCTTATCGGTTTTTTGCACTTATTCGATAGAGAATTTTTTTAATGGTGTAAAAATTGTATTATCTTTACATAACCAAATTTTCGAGAAAAACATTGTTTCATATTAGTAGTCCCTGAATTCAAACAACAGCCTAGTACAGTTGCATTTTGTTCTGGGGCTCAGCGCACTTAGCGCTATTCGCCGGTCTAACATGCCCCACCCCGAAAAGATATGCAACCTAACACCACGTGCAGAAGATTCAAACCTACTGCCGTTGGGAATCTAGCTCTAGAGCCTGAGACTCTAACCACTAGAAAACCCGCTGGATCTGTCTTTGATTGTTAAGAGATAACAAATAAACTTCAAAGCACACTGCTGCGATTGTGGTGGGTTGTTGTTTGAAATCAGGGCTGCTAAGATGAAAGTTTTTCGGGTCTTTATCGAAATTGCTGTTACGTAATGGTATACAAGTTTTATATCGTTGAAAAGAGAAAAAAATCCTTTATCATATGAATACAAAAAATGCTAGGCTGTTATTAAAAAAAATTGCGCTTAAAGCATTGTTAATATTTCTACAGGGCCAGCGGGTGGTCTAGTGGTTAAAGTCCCAGGCTTTGAAACTAGACTCTCAACGGCAGTAGGTTCGAGTCCTCTGCCCGTCGGAAATTTTTCTGAATAAGTTAAATCCGACGTGTCCATGGTGGTGTGTATGTTGGGTTGCATGTCTGTTAGGGGTGGGGTGCATGTTAGACCGGTGAAAGAGCGCAAGTCCGCTGAGCCCGGGTAAGGTAGTGGGATGGCAGTGCTCACGCACAGCCTCGTGATTCCTTTAAGACAAAAAAAAATATTTCTATTTAGAAAGTTAGGTAAAACGTTACCAAAAAACTTTTATTGACATTATTTACAAATAGGGGTGTAATAGGTGATGTGCATTTTAAGTTAGATTAAACTTGGGACAGCCGCTCTAGAAACATAAGGGAAGAAACTATCGTACTCACACATCCACACACACAGACAGACATTTTTCGCTATTCTTTGTTTGTCAAATTTTCCTTAAAATCTCGAAATTTGCAGGCATTTCTCATTCGAAAACATAAAAAAAATTGATATATTTTAACCGACTTTGTTTATTTCACGATTTTTTAATTTTCGTCGTTTTTACATAATTTTGTGTACGATAGCTTTGAACGCTTCATTCTTAGATTTCATTGTTTGTAACATTTTCATGCTTTTGATGTCTTTTAATTGTTTTTGAATTATTTTCTACAACATTGTTACTGTTTTAATTAAAACAATTTGAATACAAGATGTGCACCGAGGTATGTTATGACTTATGGCAATGAAATTTCCACACATCGCATCCTCCACATAAAGCAAGGTTGCGTGCAGATGAATTGAACGTCCGTCCATCAAAAGTACACACAAAAAATGTCTGTATCTTTGAAGGAGTCGAAAAGAACACATTGTCTATTGTCTTTTTATATTTACCCTTGACACGGAGAACAACAACACTTGATGTATTTTTAATGATTATTTTTTGGAGTTTTTTTAGAATGGGAGTGCCCGAGCAGTAATGTATTTTAGCTGTCTTGACTTCCATGGTTATTGGTTGGAATAACGATGTGCCCCAAGCCGCCAATAGAGAGAAGACGTGGGCTGCATTAACATAAATATAATGTATAAGCTGTAGGCCTTACCAGTTCCATAATATGTAGATAGGTATAATATATGTAGAAGGTATTTATTTCTTTTGTATGTGTGTATGTATATCTCTACCGGGCGGTGTGATAAATTCCTTTCGCTTCCAGACGTCACCGGTTTAATAATGAGGCAATAATATTCTATATTATTTTGTATTTACGTCAGACGTAATGTAAACTTTAATTATAGATACTTAGTTGTGTAATTTGTCAGGGTTTAGAGAAGTACTTTATGAGAATAGCAAAAAAACAAAATGGCAGTTTTCATATTTTCTAATGGCAAAGTACAGTCAGAATTTAAAACAGTTCCCGTTTGCTGAAAACTTTTTGAAAATCAAGTCGAACGTTTGTGTCATAATTAATTAAAATTTTGAAGGCACACCTGATTATTGATTAAATACCAATTTTTTTTTAAATCAAACTAAACATCTCCATCTTTCTGTGTTCGTTAATTATTAGGAAACACTGCGTCATTTTGAAGTGGTTCATATACACTATGAAACAAATTAGATAAGTATCTCCTGAAATAATAATTTTTCAGGAAAATGCTCGGAAACATTTACAGCGATGTAAATTGTAGGGCATATACAAGGTGTTGCATGACTTCCTAATCAAACTTAAGGAACACGTTCCTGAGGTAATTTTTATTAGAAAATGTTTAACAACCATAGATCCGGAAACGCTTCCTTACGGAGTTACAGCCGCCCGAAGATGTAACTGACTGTAATCACGCATTAATTAATATCCCCATTATAAATTGACATATTTGATTCAAATTTTGTATGGATGTTGTCATAATGATGATTTATATTTTACCATGTTTTCGTTTAAATCCATTAACCAGGGGCGTGTATATAGGGGGTCTCTGCGGTGTATTTGAAGCACCCCTTGCCATCTACGCCCTTAATGAATAAAGTTTAACAAAAACCAGCGAAAATATAAATTAGCAATAGTAAAATATTCACACACAATTCAAATCGAATATTCCAGTTTTTGGTAGAAATATCTTCAGGAGACTGTAACTCTGTAAGGAAGCGTTTTCCTAACCCATGTTAATAAGACATTTTCTTAAACTTAAAATGACCTCAGAAATGTGATCTTTAAGTTCGTACAGAGGGTTATGTATTGAGAGGTTGACAATTTTGTTTTTCAAAAGTCGGAGTTGTGCGGCGATGTCATCAAAAATTTCTTGAAATAAAAAAAATTGGTATTTGATAGTCATAGACATCATTTGTCTCAGTAGGGTGAGATAGCGGGTTGTAGGACCAAGACATTTCTAGTAACCATCTAAAATTTAGTGACTTTAGTGTTTCCCTAGAATCTAGTAATATTACTGTGAAGGTAAAACACTACCGTCATCAAAAAAAGTCACTAGATTGTAGGTGGGGCTTTTGTCACCTGATCTTAGAGTGTTATTAGAAATGTCACTAGATTCTAGGGGAAATTTTCGCCACCAGATTTTAGAATGTTACTAGACATGTCAGTAGATTCATGGAAAATTTTTTGTCGCCTGGTTTTCCTTTTTATTCCTTTTTTTTCTTTAGTCAGTCTCCAATATCTCAGTTTATTTCAATTTTTCTTCTTTCTTTTTGTTCTTCCCTCTCCTCTCTTTATGGTTTCTCTGCTTTTAATGTCACCTACGTTACAACTTATTTGCTTATATCTCTTTTCTTTGTTTAGTATGTGTCTCACCATAACACGACGGGATCTTGCTTCCCGACAAAATTGTGCACCATAATACGTCAGCGGCCTCTTGCAACTCCACTCAGTTTATTGATAGTTTTCGGCAATTATTTATAAGTGCTGCCACCGCTGTTGCTATAATTTGGTTATTTATGTTTAAGTTGTAATAAAATGTGCCTTCAAACAAAAGAGAAATGCTTTGTAGTGTTGCGACTGGATGTTTCAAATAACAATGAAGGTCGACGTCGGAACAAATAAACGGTTAGATATCCTCAATTTATTCTAATGAAATTTAAAAATTCTGCATGTTTAAATTCATACATTTTACATTACAAAGCGTTTGTATACGTTTTACAATAAATGCGGTCTCAGGTTTACTGTGCTGCGTGCGTGTGTTTACGTTTGTGCGTGCGTATGTGCGTGCATTTATGCGTGTGTGAGAATGGGTGCGTGACGCTTAATAACCCCAGAATGGGGATAGTTTGACTTCGCTGAGATGCGGAATATGGAGCTAGTTCAAAAATTTACGTAAAAAATAAGCATTTAAAAAACCGAAGCTAAAGCGAGTTACAAGTTTTTTGGTAGCATTTTTTTCAGAAACGGAATTTTAAAAATTGAGTAACGGAATATGATAGAAGACCTTAGGATAAAGTAAAAATAAGAATGCAATTTGGTACTGTACTAGCCCTAGCGTAGTAAAACGTCACTAAGTAAAAGAATTCTTTTATAAACAAAAATTGTGGCGTAAAAATTTTCAAAAAGTTATTGCTCTAAATTCCCCAATCCGGTGTAGGCAGCCGTGGGGTCTTAATGCCTGAAAACCTTCTCTGGAATTTAGTCGTTTGGATTCGACGTTAAACTGTAGGTCCCCCGTACTCCACCTTAGCGCTAAGGAGAGTACGTGGCAGAGAAGAATGCCGGTGCCCAGCAGTGGGATTACGATTGCTCATAAACTGATTATCATTTCTTTTAAATTTTTCCAGGTTTCGACAGATAGGGATAGGCTACAATTTGATTTGCGTCCCAGTTCGCTTATTTCTCTGTTACGCCTTTTAAATTCTACCTGCCTAATTAGCTCACTTATTATTAAAAAAACAGAAACACACATCGTAGGGCATACCCCACAGGGTTTGCTAGTTTATATTATTTCTTCTTACTCTATCTTTTCTCCTTGTTTATCTTTATTTTTAAATCCCTTTTCTTTGATTACTTTGTTTCTAGTTTCTCCTATAAATCAATAATAATTTATGAAATAGTAGCCCTTCACTTCTTGATCATTTTCCAGTAAAGAAACAAGAAAGAAATTCTCACAGCACACTGTGGTGAAAAATAAGTTTAAAAATGTAATTTTTTTGGGGACTGAATCCGGTAACGTTGCATTCGTAATCGAGTGGCCGAGTGCCTTACCTTACAATCAATCCTACCAACCATGTGATTTTCTCTGATATTAAGATAATTATGTAATGGGATAAAATTCTGTAAAAAACCTACTTTGATTCTAACCAAATTACAACATGGTTAAAATGTTGGTACTCCATAAAACAACCTCTATACTCGTAGTATTAAAAAATTCATGAAAAATTCGTAAAAATAGTTTTGGCAAATATTCTCACGAAAAGAAAAATACAAGATTGTGTAACATTTCCTTAATTTTGAAGTTTTTTTTGAAAGAGAGCTCGTGGACCTGACACTTATAAAAAGAAAAACGTTGTTTTACTATTTCTGAAAAATTAGAAGCTTAATTGTTGAAATGTATTCACAGAAATACAAACCGATCAAATAAAAACTTAATCGCAGTCGCCTCTGAAACAAGCGCGGCATGTCAATGGTCAGTTTGCAAATTGTGAAGCTATTGTTATAATTGCGCGGCCTATTATTTTACCGTAATTGCACATATTCAACATTTTGTAACAATTAGCAAGTGAGAATTGTAAAATAATTTTTTCAATATTTTGATTTTGGTTTTGCAAACGATTGCAAGCTAATCATCGACATACCGCGCTTGTTTCAAAGGCGACTGCGATTCAGTTTTTATTTGATCGCTTTGTATAACTTGCTGAAATTTTTACTTTAGTCGTCAACAATCATTTTCCGATTTCCATCAACGGTGTAAGAGCGGTTTGATGAAAGTAATCAAAATTTCTTTTTAATTCAGCAACAGTTCTATTGCCTTATACAACAAAAAAATATTGTAATAATGCATCACAACCCTAACCGGGAAATTTTGAAATCAAAACCCTTCCAATAATAACTGGATTGTTAAAAACATAAAACAACACATCAAATTTGAATTACATCAAGTTGGCAAGTTAAAGCCAGTTAATGACCATTAAATATCCGCCATTATTGCTTCTATATAACTAAACATAATGCTTGCCTCTGAATAGATAACATCATGTTCCGTCATAATTGGATAATTTGGGTAATTCACGTTTAATGTCCAGAATTATGGTATTATGACTTTATGACTAATTTTTTGTCGATCTATTACTGAGTACCTATACATGAATCAAATCGGCAATTTCTTATTAACGAACTTGTTATTAATGATTCATTGTTTTGAGCACGCGTCATCTATTTTAATTTATTATATACGCATGTTTCCTCTAGTTTTTGTATAGAATTGCAAAATCAAAATTTGGGTTATACACTCTGTGTGCTTGGTTATTTCATAAAATTTTTATGGACTCCCTTAAATAATCTATTTATAATTAGAGCCAAAACAATATTTTAATAACCATAAAACTTTTTCTAACGAAATTAAAAAGATCTAACTTTGAACAAGAATCGATTTATGAATAGGCATCCATAAATTTAATTTCTTTAATATTAAGGGAAAAAAACGTAATATTCCTAAAGCTAATAAATTTTTGCTCGGTGCACCTTCTATAAAATAATAAATCAAACATCATATCGTCAGAACCTGTATTTTACACATCACACATGATGTAGTGTTATATCAGGCCATCGTAATTACTTTTTTCGTAATAGTTCACGTCGACGGTCGCTACTTCCGTCTCTGTTTCTTTGATAAGTTGATGTGCAATGAGAAGAAATCGAGGCACAGTTCGTCAATCAAAATGCTCGAATTCGATTACGTAAAATATTTAGGGTTAAAATGTTATGTGGTTGTGATGGGGTTGTAATTTATTATATATTAGGTGTAAATTTTCATATAAATATAATTATATGGGTGAATGTGGTTGGACATTTTGAAATGTTGCGCTTTTTCATATTAAAAAAATTTATTTATGTAAATTACACGATGCTCAGTTTGATGGAAGTTTTACAAATTCCAAATTTTTCTTTTGGTTTTTGTTTCGAAAATTCCATCTCATTCTGCTCTATTTTGCTAAATACCTGAAATATTCTTGTAAAGCTTATTTTGCCACGGGCAGCTTTAGGTGTTAAATTGCTTAAGCCTTAAGACAACAAATTATATGCTCAGTTTTCATGGTTCGGCCAAATTGTTTTACGGAAGTTGCAAAGTATTTTAATAGAATGCTACGTTATTTTAATTAAGCGCTAAGTTTTAAATATTGCGCAAATTATTGTGCATTTTTTGTTCTGTACATGGCGGAATGCTACTGTCTATGCTCCCTGGGATGCTTTCAACGATAATGGCAGAGCCGAAGGCACGAGCACTTACAATAACAGAGCCGTTTTATGTTTAAATGCCTTAAATATGTAGGTTTGTTTTTGTATTTAAATTTTATAGGCTACAATTTTTAAACATGGAATCACTTTAAGGCTAGGCGGCATCGGCAGATAAGTTTGATAATAAAAAATTGTTGCTCGTTTGAGAAGCTGTTACAAATTTCTAAATCTGGCAGAAATGGTACAGCCGGTATTGTTAAATATAAACAAAAGTTTTTTATCGGTTCTCGTTTATTAAACAGGTGGAGGGGAATTTCCGATTTTCAAAAATTCATAGAAGATGTCACAAAGAAGTTAGCGGACTGCAACGCGAACAAAATTGCAGTTAATCCATAGCTCTATAGGTCTAAAAATTAAAAATAAATCGTGTTTCCAGTTTTACAGCAGTATGTTTTTTAAAAAGTCAAGATTTTGATATTTTTCTCATTTCACAGCTTTAGTAGTTCTTGAAATTTTAGTACTTTGTAACATTGTATAACTTTCAGGCATTTTCATTATAAGTTTCATCCTGCTTTGATAACTCGTTTTTGAGTAAATAAGCGTTACAACTCAAATTTTCAATAATTCATAGAAGGCGTCAAAGAGAAATTTACGAGCTGAGACCAAATCAAATTGTAGTTCATTTTAAATTCTATAAGTCTACCAAATTTAAACTGTATAGCTTTTAGATTTTCAAAAAATGTTTGCGTAACATTGTATTTTATAGAGATATTACGATTTAATATTTGAACGCGATTTGTCAACCTGTTTTTGACTAATAAGGCGCTAAAGTAAACATTTTCAAAAATTTGTAGCGGCTGCAATTGGGAAGCTAAAAAGTTCAGAAAAAAAGCGTTAGATTTGCCTTAAAGTCTTCTATCAGATTCCGCGTTTAAAAAATTTTGTTTAAGAAAAAATGCTACCAAACAACAGATCTAGCTTTTGCTTCCGGTTTTGTATTTTTTTTTAAGTTAATTTTGTCGGTGAATGTTTAATATACTGCCAGATTTCCAGACTCATCAAAATCCGACCATCCATTCGATAGTTATGATGCACCACCCAACTACCCACATACAGACATTTTAAACACTATTTTGGGTAAGAAATAAGAAAAGATTTGGTTTCAATTATGGCTAGAATAGACCACTACATGTTTCGTTCTTGTTTGAACTCATCAGGTGGACATAATTCTAACCATAATTGAGACCAAAAGCAAACAGGCATATATACGCCAGAAAGTATAAAACTAACGGGGAATTAAACTAATAACGCCCTCTATTATGTGCGGCGAGAAAAAGTTGCAAAGCAACAAACCGGCAAAGTTGCGATCGGAACTTGCTAAGCAGGTATCTGCGATCGCACCGGCCTCTAAGCACAAAACACAGAAACGCCCGTGTGGCAAGAAATAAGAAAAGATTTGGTTTCAATTATGGCTAGAATAGACCACTACATGTTTCGTTCTTGTTTGAACTCATCAGGTGGACATAATTCTAACCATAATTGAGACCAAAAGCAAACAGGCATATATACGCCAGAAAGTATAAAACTAACGGGGAATTAAACTAATAACGCCCTCTATTATGTGCGGCGAGAAGAAGTTGCAAAGCAACAAACCGGCAAAGTTGCGATCGGAACTTGCTAAGCAGGTATCTGCGATCGCACCGGCCTCTAAGCACAAAACACAGAAACGCCCGTGTGGCAAGAAATAAGAAAAGATTTGGTTTCAATTATGGCTAGAATAGACCACTACATGTTTCGTTCTTGTTTGAACTCATCAGGTGGACATAATTCTAACCATAATTGAGACCAAAAGCAAACAGGCATATATACGCCAGAAAGTATAAAACTAACGGGGAATTAAACTAATAACGCCCTCTATTATGTGCGGCGAGAAAAAGTTGCAAAGCAACAAACCGGCAAAGTTGCGATCGGAACTTGCTAAGCAGGTATCTGCGATCGCACCGGCCTCTAAGCACAAAACACAGAAACGCCCGTGTGGCAAGAAATAAGAAAAGATTTGGTTTCAATTATGGCTAGAATAGACCACTACATGTTTCGTTCTTGTTTGAACTCATCAGGTGGACATAATTCTAACCATAATTGAGACCAAAAGCAAACAGGCATATATACGCCAGAAAGTATAAAACTAACGGGGAATTAAACTAATAACGCCCTCTATTATGTGCAACTTTTTCTCGCCGCACATAATAGAGGGCGTTATTAGTTTAATTCCCCGTTAGTTTTATACTATTTTGGGTTCCTGAAAGTCCAAACGTGTATTTCCGTCAAGATCTGGATTTCGAACGATTTAATGAAATCAATACTTCTCTATTTTGAAAGTATAGGAAAATAAAAATGATTCATGTCTTACTTCTCCTAAAAAATGCAATTGAGATGAGCTATAGATGTAAAATATAAACGAAATAAATTTGTACATGTCTGTGACGCGCATCGGCTGATTTGGTACCCCAACTATATACTGAAAATATAGTATAGGAAAGTGAAAATAAGCGCTTCTCCTAGATATTTCTATACTTTAGAAATTGTCTTATAATATTCCAAAAGAATGTTTGTACCTAACTTTGTGTGGACGTTATGCGTACGAATAGTGACTGGTAAGATCGTTCCAGTTGCAGTGCTGCCATTGTACCGGCTCGGCCAGCGTAACAGGAGCATTCGATAGTAACCTTTTAGGGTTTTTGTTATTGTATTTCAGAACCCGAATTAAAAATAAATTTTTTTTGTAAAGAGATTTTTTTGGTATTAAAAAAACTAAAAACGGAAAGACAAATTCGTCCCACAGATTTGGGTGAAGTGGGGGAAATATAACTCCCCTAAATATTGCAGCACCTCAAAATTAAGTTATAAATTTTATTCCACTTTCACTTATGAGCAGTATTGTAGATTAAACAGAAATGTTTTATCGTTACCCGTTGATTAAATAAAGGTGCATCAATTTTTGATTTTCAAAAATTCATAGAAGGCGTCACAGAGCCTAGAACCAAATCGTAGCTTATTTATAGGTCTATGAGCTCACAGAATTCGATTTCACTTGTACATAAATTGTTTTTGATAGTAACATTGTGTTTTTCTAGAGCTACAATACAAAATTTAATCCCGATCTGTCAACTCGTTTCGGAGTTACAAGACGGTAAAGTCAAAGTATTTGACCCAATCGCAGCGGCTGCCATTTTGAGGCAAGAAAGATATATAACCTTGGATTTTCCCCAAGGTTCTCTATCATTTTCATCACATTCCGAAGCTTATCAAAATTGGAGTATCTATTCGGGAGTTATGGGGTAGGTTCATATTTTAGACCTATGCAAAATATTCGAAAATTACTGTTTACTTAACGAATAAAATTACACACATAGCATGCTTTATTTACTTAAAATCGTTGGGGTTATGGAATTGTAATATTTCAAACACAATTTTTGGAAACTACACAAGAAAAAATGTAACAGGGTTAAAGTCTGGTGACTATGATGGCCCATTGGTGGAATCCTCATAGGAAAATTTTCAGGCGGCACAATTTGGGGTTGAGAAAAACCAACGAAATGACACCGTCTCAAAGTGCAAATACAGATTTTCTTTCCACCCACCACCCAAAAGTGATGCAGTTTTTCCATTATCGACTCTACAACTACTAATTTCTGTATGCTGTTCACTTAAATAATTTTTATCAAAGAAACTAAGTAACTAATATCCAAATGTGTATCAAAACACAACAAAAAATCTGTTTGAAATATTCTAATTGAAAATTACCACATCAATAACTCATCCGCCATTAAGATACAATCAGGGGATAACGTGTTATAAAGTAAAGTGGTGACGATAAAGCAATGAATTAAAATTGTATCGTGCACTACAACCATTATTATTAATTTATTCCAAGCCAAATTCACTAGTGACAATAGAAGGCGGTCAATAGCACTTTTTCTCTCCATTTTGTCATATAATTGGCTTATAAATATTAAATATGTAAGAGTACAAGTTAATGCTCCCATTTTAGAAAGATAATGAAGCCATTTCCAACAATTAAATTTAAATTTAAATTGAATATTTAAATTTGTCTTTAAAATGGTACCAATGGGTACATTCAACCGTCTAATATTTGGTTTAACAAAAACCAGTAATTAAATAAGTTTCTTTAAATGAAACCAGCGGAGCAATTAATAATTCAATTCTTGATATAAAATTGTTATTTCAAATATAAACATAATTATAATTTTTCATCGGGCACATTTCTCGAATTAACATGAAATAAAACAAATGTTACAAGTCCTATATATAGCTTCTAAAAGCATCAGTATGATGGCTAAATGTCGTGCCAGAACTTATTTAATTCCCAAGGGTTGCTAAACCGGAAACCATGACTCCTTTAGTTCCTTTTCCTGCCGCAAGAGCGTGCACCGTACAGGAACGCGAATTTAGATGTTGTTCTTAGTGAAATCGACACACGTTATAATTCTAACACTTTGACCTTTTTCAAGGGTACACTTTGGTTCAATAAATTATAATGTAGAAAACGTTGTCATAATTATTTTTATAAGTATCTAAAGGCTCTAAAGCTAAACCGTAGACTAATTCTATATTACAGTTTTATTCTTACAGTATTGTGGTTTGTGGTGTAATAAAAGTATAAGATTTTTGCAATTAAATTAGTACGTTTTCAATGATTAACCCAAAGTAAATGAAAATAACTTTAATTAAAAAATGTTAGAATTTATTTAATTGTTTTTGCGTTGCTGTATGATGGGTTGTATAAATTAAGGTGTTTGAGAACTTGTTTAAATGTCTTCAAGCTTTCATTTGCGACGTATTGTGTATCAACATAGGAAAAATTAAATAACACTGGTTGCTTTTGATTAT
Organism: Ctenicera cuprea; assembly: GCA_958336395.1. Lineage (NCBI taxonomy): Eukaryota > Metazoa > Arthropoda > Insecta > Coleoptera > Elateridae > Ctenicera > Ctenicera cuprea. The sequence goes on along the minus strand of OY284486.1, from coordinate 83,548,364 downwards.
TTAATTCTAAAGTCGAGTATAAACATTTCTAACGGCCTATTCTGCCATAAGAGAATTCAAAATTCAAATATATTTTTATACTAAAACTTTATTTCTGATGCTTATACGTCAAAGTAAAACATTTTGGCTTTACTATTCTGAGAGAGGAATTGTCAGGATAGATCTCCATCATGAATATGTGCTTTATGGTTACAGTTTTCTAAGCTAAAGGCTCTAGTTTTTTTTCAAATAGGGTTGATCTCAAAAATTGATTCACTGGAGTGTTAACAGAAAAATAAAAAAGTCTAGCAGAATATTCTTAGATCAAAATCGTCAGAATATAAGTTTGCAAGAATTCGCTGCTTATATGCTTATAATTTTCGAAAAGCTCAATATTTTATTTTATTTCTCGAATAAGCTTTAATTCTAAGGCTTACGCGTCTAAGTTTATCATTTTGGCTTTAATATTTTGAAAGAGTATTTTCCAGAATAAAGTCCATCAAGAATGTGTGCTTTATGGTTACAGTTTTCTAAAGCTGAAAGCTTTAGTTTTTTGTTAAATAAAGTTTAACTTAAAAATTGGTTCACTCGGATCTATAACGTCTAGCAAAATATTCTAAGATCAGAATCGTCACAATAAAAGTTTTTAAGAATATGAGGCTTATGCTTATAATTTGCTAAAAGCTCAAAATTTTAGTTTAATTTTTTAATAATCTTTAATTCTTATGTGTACAAGTTTATCATTTTGGTTTTAATATTTTGAAACGAATTTCTAGAATAAATCCCATCAAAAATATGTGCTTTATGGTAACATTTTTCTAGAGCCGAAAGCTCCATTTTTTTTTTTCAAATGAAGTTTGACTCGAAAATTAAGTTACTGGATGTGCAATAGAAATATAAAAACGCCTAGCAGAATATTCTAATATCAGGATCGGTAGAATATAAGTTTGCAAGAATACATTGCTTATGCTTATAATTTGCTGAAAGCTCAAAATTGTATTTTAGTTTTTAAATAAGTTTTAATTCTAAAGCTTATGTATCAAAGTTTATCATTTTTGCTTTAACATTTTGAAAGAGAAATTTACAGAATAAATTCCATTATGAATATGTGCTTTATGGTTACAGTTTTCTGAAGCTGAAAGCTCTAGTGTTTTTTAATAGGGTTGATTTCAATATTTCATTCACTGAACTGTTAACAGAAAAACAAAAAAGTCTAGCAGAATATTCTGAGATCGGAATTGTTTGGAAGAAAACGCTGCTTATGTGCTTATAATGTTCTAAAAGCTCAACATTTAATTTAATTTTTAAATAAGTTTTAATTCTAAGGCTTATTTATGCGTCTAAGTTTATCATTTTGGCTTCAATATTTTAAAAGAGTATTTTCCAGAATAAAGTCCATCAAGAATGTGTGCTTTATGGTTACAGTTTTCTAAAGCTGAAAGCTTTAGTTTTTTGTTAAATAAAGTTTAACTTAAAAATTGGTTCACTCGGATCTATAACGTCTAGCAAAATATTCTAAGATCAGAATCGTCACAATAAAAGTTTTCAAGAATATGAGGCTTATGCTTATAATTTGCTAAAAGCTCAAAATTTTAGTTTAATTTTTTAATAATCTTTAATTCTTATGTGTACAAGTTTATCATTTTGGTTTTAATATTTTGAAACGAATTTCTAGAATAAATCCCATCAAAAATATGTGCTTTATGGTAACATTTTTCTAGAGCTGAAAGCTCCATTTTTTTTTTTTCAAATGAAGTTTGACTCGAAAATTAAGTTACTGGATGTGCAATAGAAATATAAAAACGCCTAGCAGAATATTCTAATATCAGGATCGGTAGAATATAAGTTTGCAAGAATACATTGCTTATGCTTATAATTTGCTGAAAGCTCAAAATTGTATTTTAGTTTTTAAATAAGTTTTAATTCTAAAGCTTATGTATCAAAGTTTATCATTTTTGCTTTAACATTTTGAAAGAGAAATTTACAGAATAAATTCCATTATGAATATGTGCTTTATGGTTACAGTTTTCTGAAGCTGAAAGCTCTAGTGTTTTTTAATAGGGTTGATTTCAATATTTCATTCACTGAACTGTTAACAGAAAAACAAAAAAGTCTAGCAGAATATTCTGAGATCGGAATTGTTTGGAAGAAAACGCTGCTTATGTGCTTATAATGTTCTAAAAGCTCAACATTTAATTTAATTTTTAAATAAGTTTTAATTCTAAGGCTTATTTATGCGTCTAAGTTTATCATTTTGGCTTCAATATTTTAAAAGAGTATTTTCTAGAATAAATCCCATCAAGAATGTGTGCTTTATGGTTGCAGTTTTCCAAAGCTGAAAGCTCTAGTTTTTTGTTAAATGAAGTTTAACTCAAAAATTAGTTCACTGAATTTGTAACAAGAATATAAAACGTCTAGCAAAATATTCTAAGATCAGAATCGTCAGAATATAAGTTTGCAAGAATACAATGCTTATGCTTCTAATTTACTAAAAGCTCAAAATTTTAGTTTAATTTTTTAATAAGTTTTAATTCTTATATGGATTTTGGATTTAATATTTTGAAAGATGAATTTCTAGAATAAATGCCATTAAGAGTACGTGATTTATGGTTACAGTTTTCCAGAGCTGAAAGCTCTAGTTTTTTTATTTAAATAAAGTGTAACACAACAACTATTTCGCTGAATGTGTAACAGGAAAATAACAAAGTCTAGCAGAATATTTTGAGATCGAAATCGAAAGAATATAAGTTTGCAAGAATACGTTGCTTAAATGCTTATAATTTACTGAGCGGACCGAGAAAAGACGATGAGAACGAGATATATATGAGCATTCGAGAAGCAAGCGGGGGATAGCGGTTTTATTACTTTTACCACACAGAAACATCCGAATGATGTGATCCGAATGAATAATTCGTTTGTTAAATGCATTCAAATGGGAATCATTCAATTATGAAAATCATTCGATTATGTCCATCACCACTTATAGATGTAGTACGTACCACCAGCATTCTTATTATTGTATGCAACATATTTTTTTTCAAGTAACTGCAGTAAAGATATCAAAGAAAGTAAAAAAATTAAATCTTTTTACTTAAAAAAATTAGGGCTCTTTAAAGTATTGTTCTTTTTCGCATGTTAAGTTTTCATAAAACCATCACGCCAAGAATTTATTGTAAAAAATAGTTCGATTAGGTTAAGATACGTTTATTTAATAGTTCATTTGGCATACATGAATTATAAAAGCTTTTACTTTTTTTCAAAACCTCAGCAGCTGCAGTAATAAAACATTTCAAAATCCTGCTTAAAATTCATATATTAACGCCTAAAAAGTACCGCAAGCTTTGCTGGTGAAACAGTCTTTTATATCGACAGAATATTTTAATATTCAAATGATTCTTACCCGAGGCGTTACACTAACATAACATGCAATTTTCGTCATTTTTATGAAATCTTGATTAGATTTTATTGCTTCCATTCTAACCTTAAAGGCTTTCCATGCATTGATTTGCACCGGCTTGTAAGTCTTACAACTTTTTTCGTTTAAATGAGTAAATGTGGTAGAGGTAGGTTTTTCTTGTTATTCCGTATAAATCTTAATAAATTACCGTTTGAATGGTAAAATTACGAAATAATTTACAGGGATGTTGTAATATAGTTAGTAATTTTCAGTTGAATCGTTTAATTTTAATGCTGCCTTTCTAAGATTGCGATAATGTTAAATCAGGTAGGATATTATGTTATTTGTTTAAGTAATTGAACAGTGGCGTAGGTTCAAATGGCAAAGTGTTTTGTACTGTTATCCATACTTAATTTATCTCAATTGGTTTAGCATCTTCCGCTTATTTAACATACAAGCATTAATTTCCAGTTTTCAAAAATCTATATAAGGCGTCAAAGAGAAATTATGGAATTGAAGAAACGCCCAGTGCCGTATCTAGGTTTAGTCGCCCGTAGGAAAATTCTTGGCTCGGTTTTGTATTTGGCCGTAAGCCCTCTAGATCGCTTATGATTTTGACTTGCCTTACAAGCGGTTGTGTCCGGTTCTTCTGCGCATCGAATGGCGCCGGTCTCGTTTTTCTAGCTCAATTTGGAAACGATCTAAATGAAAAAATAAAGTTTGATGCCTTCTAGCGGCCTAATTGTTAATTGGACAAACTAAAATCACATACCGTTGAAAACGCCGAGGTGAGGGCATCCATTCCTCGCGATTAGATTTTTGATATCACACAAACACCACATTACCCCCTTCCGCCTTCATCGCACCCCTTTCCTGGTTTTCGATGCCGTGCTCAGCAAAAACAGTTTTGATTTTTTTACGATTTTACGAACTATTTTGGGGCTTTTCGCGGAGCTGGAAGTACCCCAACTAGAAAAAGTTGAATAATCCTAAAGATGGTCAAATTCGAAACGGGTGCTCCACGGAGCAAAACTTGGGACACAGGAGCACAGTTGTGCGAAATCGAACACGACAAACGTGGAAACAGGAGCGTTTCGTAATTTAAAAAAAAGGCCAAAATTCGAATATTGTCCCTCTGGTGGCAGTTTACTAAGCGGCACTTTTTTAATTCGAAAGCGATTGAAAGTAGGGTCCTTCGAACCCCGGTAATGGAGTAGGACAAATCTCGATCAGCGGCAGGGCACAAAAAATCGACCAAATGTGTAAAAAAATGTTGGCATATATTTAATGGTTTTATACACGTTATTTGCGTTTTATTTGCAAAATTTGTAATTTCTGCTGCTCCAGCGTTTGACGCTAGACAAAGTGATGCCGGAAAGGTACAAAAATCGGTTTTTTCTAATAACCAGTTTTTTTACGGTAGAAATAGTGTCATAGAAAATTAAAGCTGATAACATTCTCCACAAAAAGCTTTTATACATTTTGTTTGTAAGATTCGTACTTAGAGAGCAGTAGCCACGCGAAGTTGATGAAACGCCAAATAGCGGTTTTCAAGAAGTTGGATGTTTATGCCCCACCCAAATAACTGGAGATTTGAATTGACGCGCGAAATTACCGCTAAAGCAACAATTAATTATCATAAATAATACAAAAATGGTTATTATATTGTACATTTACAAGAAACTTATTGATTTACATTTTTCCGGATCAACAGCCACTATGACGAGTAAATAGAGAGAAAGTTAAAAAGTGGAATTTGGTAAGCAAAAATCTGCGCGGCCACTGCTCGCAAACTATAGGTTTTACAGAAAAAAAATGTAGTACTATTTTTGTACAGAATTTTATCAGCTTTAATTGTATATAGTACTATTTTTGCCCTACGACCAAGATAAAACAAGTTATGGACAGAAAACCGCTTTGTTGTACATTTTCTGGATCACGGAGGCTAGCGCCGGCCTCGAGGAAGGGGGAACCTTAAGATTGTTTTAATGACACGAAACTGACCCGTTTAAAACCATTAAAAATCTTCCAATATTTTTTTACAATTGAGTCAGCTCCATGTCAGATGATGATGATGATGATGATGAATTTATACCTGCCGCCTGGCCTATAAGCCCAAAACGTGTATTTCCGTCAAAATCACAAAATAGTTTTTTCACTATTGCAATAAAACATTCCTATACTGCAAGTATAAGAAAGTAGACACAAAACTGAATTTATAGTTTGGAAATGCAGTGCAACTCATAAAAATAAATTTGCATCAATAAATTCTCAACAGACATCACAGAAAGAGGGAAAGAAAAAAGGAGAAAAACGTCGAAATTTATTGGTTCTTGCTGTTCATATTTTCTCTCTTGGTGCAGTTTAAAACAATGAAACGTGACAGTGATAGGTGCATTAGGGTGAAACTGCAGTCACGGGTGTAAACTGTAATATTTTCCCTCTACAAATTTCTCTTCAAAACGACCAAACGTATTTTCTGAAAAGTTTGATATTTGGGTTACAATTTTTTTATTTTTGAAAATACTTACATTTTGTTAATCTAAAAATTTAAATAGTTGTTTTTCAACCTGTTATTTTAAAAATACAAGTTTAAATTTTCGTAAATTGCGCAAATAATACGAATTTATTTTTTAATTTTTTTCGTAAATTATGGAATATATTTTTTGGTCAAAAATAAGTCATAAGTCATTGTATGGCGATTCGCGAGTCTATTGCTGGAATTTCTAAATTAAACGAAAAAGAAGAATTTAATTTCGATTTATGCAATGCTTTAGTGAGTGCTAACATACCACTACCAAAATTAAACAATAATAGGTTTAAGTTATTCTTAGAAAAAATTACCAGTAAACATGTTTCTGATGGTAGCACTCTGAGGAAAAATTATATCAACGAAATGTATACAACACGTAAAATTCGCCAAATTATAGGAACCAACCAACCAACCAAATTCGACCCCACCATGGGGATCTCGCTTATTTGAAGAGATAGACAGTTGGTTAAATGTTATGCCTAACAATAATCTGTAAAGAAATTTAAAGTAGCCACTCTGGCTTTTCAGATATAGGGAATTTTGGATTTTTTATTGTCGGCTATAACGCATTTATCAATTATGCTGAATCTAAATTTTTTATCAAATTTGGTGTAACTGTTAGCATTTTTCATTTTCGACTGTCAACATCTTTTTTCCTTACTCCTCCTATTATTTAAATTTTTTTCTTATTTGGACAGTTTTTAATTCTCATTGCAAAGACGTGTCACACTTTGCATTTTGTTTACGTTTTGAGCATTTTATTACAGAAAATAAAAATTTCATAAGAGTGCCATGGAAAGACCACGTCATTTAATTTATTTTGAAAAAATTCTAGTAGGCCATGACCTGATGGAAGTAAAACAAAACACTTCTCTTGTTTACTTTTACTTTTAGATACATTAAGTACGCGAAAATTTCAGGAAACTTTGTTTGAATAGATACGACGATGGTTAAATTGGAGAAAGGTTGTGGAATTTTATGCCCACTAATAATCTAAAAAAATATTAGACCTATCTTGCTTAGTTTCTGAAAGAACTGCAAAAAGCTGAAATTTTGGATTTTTTTTTCGGTTATAACTCATTTATCATTTATGTTACATGTTTCTAGTAAACGCCTTACTAGGACACTTTTTTATGGTAAATCTAAATGTTTGATCAGGTTAAGTATAACTATTACCATTGCTCATTTTCGACAGTCAACTTTTTTTTCTTATGGTCCGCATTTTACATTTTTTCATATTTGAGTAGAGTTTTTAATTTTGAGCATTTGATTACAGAAAATAAAAATTTCATAAGAGTGCCATGGAAAGACCACGTCATTTAATTTATTTTGAAGAAATCCTAGTAGGCCATGAACTGATGGAAGTAAAACAAAACACTACTTTTATTTACTTTCACCTTTAGATGCATTAGGTACGCGAAACTTTCAGCAAACTTTGAGCGTAGGCAGCAGGTTATGTTATTTTTCATAAAAACAAATAAATGACAAATTTTCTAACATACACAATTTACTGAAAATTCTACTTGCAGTTGTTATGTTTGCAACTCACATAACTAATTTGAATAAGAGGTTAAATAAATACAACAGATAACACTAGAACTGCACTAATACAAACAATTATTAAACAAATGTTCAAAACATTTGACACCTTTGTATAACATGTTCAGAAGCTCCTCTAAAATAAAATCTCGAATCTGTGTGTTAGTAACTGTGTCATTCATTTGTTTTTGAAAAAAATAACTTAAACTGCAACCTACGCTCAAAACAAAGTTTCCTGAAATTTCTGCGTACCTAATGTATCTAAAGGCCAAAGTAAATAAAAGTAGTGTTTTGTTTTACTTCCATCAGTTCATGGCCTACTAGAATTTGTTCAAAATAAATTAAATGACGTGGTCTTTCCATGGCACTCTTATGAAATTTTTATTTTCTGTAATAAAATGCTCAAAACTTAAACAAAATGCAAAGTGTGGCACATCGTTGAAATCAGAATTGAAAACTGTAAATTTAAAATGGTGAGTGACCATAAGAAAAAAAAAGTTGATAGTCGAAAATTAACAATGGTAGTAGCTATATCAAATCTGATAAAAAATTTAGATTCAGCATAAAAAAAGTGTCCTAATAATGCGTTAACTAGAAATATGTAGCATAATTGATAAATGCGTTATAGCCGACAATAAAAAATCCAAAATTCCAGGTTTTTTCAGATATCTGAAAAAACAGAGTAGCCACTTTAAATTTCTTTACAGATTATTGTTAGGCATTTTTAACATTTGGCAACTTTGCCTCAATTTAACCAACTGTCTATCTCTTCAAATAAGCGAGATTCCCATGGTGGGGCTCGAATTTGAAGCAACCTGTACAGTAAATTTAATTATAGGGTTTTTAAATGCCGACATACGTAGTACATCTTAACCTATTAGCATATAAAAATTATTTGTCAATGTAGCGAATGGAAAATGAGAAAAATTCATTTAAGGCTCAATGAGTCAAATAAATACCCTCAAAAATATAAATAGTAATTATCAAAATGCCAACCTTTTACTGATGTAGTACCTCTGAAACAGTATTTTTATAAATAAAAACAGCAAAATTAAGTAAATTGCATTAAGAAAACATCGCTAAAAAACGTTCAGAAAATTTTAAAATTACAAAAATTTAAAAAAATTCAAAAACTGACAACAAAATCGTTCTTGCCCCCTAAAATGGCGTGTCTAAATGTGAAATTTAAGTTTCCGAATCAACGTTTACCGTCGGACATTGTTTACTGTGGTGTTATTCAGTTGTTTTGTAAATTTCAAAATGCTTAATTACTTTATAATATTCTTGTGTAGCATTTAATAATAACTTAGATAATTTAATCGGCTTTTAAGTTAAAGCAATGAAATTGTGAAAGTTTAAAAATTTATTAGTGATGGCGACGTTTCAGTGTTTCACTGCGCTCTCAACAGCTTTTTCAAGCACAAAGCGTCCATCACTAAAGCCCTTTTTAAATTTGATAATTTTAAGTTTTAACCTCAAACCCTTTTAATTAGTTAATTAATAAATAAAAATTAAAAGCAATAAATTTTGTTATTTTATTTATAAGTTTTAGCTTTACTTCGTTGAAGTCCATATTTATAAAGGATACATAAAATACTTTATTACTTCCACAATATTTATTTAGTTTTACCTTAAGAAAGTAAACAGTTAGTGTTGTTATAGCAATAGAACTTGGTGGCTTGATCTCGGTAATCGTCTGCAGATTACTTGATTTCCTATTCCAAAATGTACAATAGAGGCGAATTTAAGAGATTAATTTGCTCGTTTATTAACGGTGCAGTTTTTAAGTATTTGTGAATTTCAAAATCTTCTAGTATATCTAATTTACGTTTATCATCACAAAAGTGTAAACATTTTATGGTGTTTATTACATGTTATTAAATGATTGCGTTCTAGTAAATGTTTAGCGTTATTAGATGTACATGGGTGTTTGTATTTGTAACAACGTACGTGTTCTTTATTCCTAATATCAAAATTTCTATTTGTCTGGCCTATATAAACCGAATTACAATGCGAACAATTTAATTTGTGAATGCCCGCTTTTAGCAAATCATCTGTTTTTGATTTTGCTTTAAACAAAATGTTTAAAATGCTTTTAGTTGCTTTAAAATTTACTTTATATTTCTTTGTTTTGTTTATAATTTCAACAATTTTTTCTGATGTGCCACCAAAATATGGGATCGAAGCATATTTAATTGTATCGGATGAAGTAGGGGTATTGGGATACATTTTTTATGTGAACTTAATCTATTATTTTAATTTAATTATTATTGATAATATTTCTCAGCTCCTTGAATTAAATTGATTCAAAATTTATACTATACCCAATAATCAAATCTGACCAAAACTATTTATTTGAAATTAACAATTAAATTTCTATTGAAATGCCTAATTAATTGTAAATTAGCATCAATCGTGGCATTTTATGATGTAAAAATTAAAGCTGATAATATCAACATTTTAAAATATATTTTATATTTGATTGCTGTAATTATAAACAGATTTGTAGTCTGTATGGACGTAATGATGAAGGTCGCAAAGGCATTGTACAAATACGTCATAATCATAACGATCCAGTTTTAGATAAAGTAGAAAATTATAGTTACGGCAAACACAATTCACTTGTAATGTAGGTAATTCAATGGTTAATTAAATATATAACTTGTTTGATTAAATCATACGAAACAGATCCGTTTATTTAATTTTAAATATTGTAATTTTTTTTTTCAAATATTTCGAAGCTGCATTTCCGGTAAAAGTAAACAGGAAAAGGTGCAGATTACATAAGCAAACAACGTTACGACATAATAATCTTTTCATTTTTCAGTGGCAAATTTTTGTTTTACAAACTAAGTACAAATTGCTATATTTAAGCTTTAACAAGGTCTTAAACCTTATTATTTTCCACATTTTTGCTGCCTTTTTATTTTATAAAATATTCCTTTTTATTTTTATCGCCAAGTATTCAGTTAAATTTTGACAGACGATAAATTTTCTTAATATATTTCTACCACGCCTCCATTTTATTACAGAAAGTCAGCAGAAGTTCGATAACGCTAAACGGAGCCTCCGCTGAAAAAATATCGGCGGTCGAGTGTAGATCTCGTATCACATCCATGAATACTCAATGAGGAGATTTCTGAATATGATTTATTGAATGTATGTCAAAAATATTTCTAATTTATTCCGAAAAGGACCATAAACCGTGTGCTCTGGCTGCACATGTTCATCCTACTTTATGATGAATTCGTTTCGGAACGGACGTTTCGAACTCACATTAAACAGCCGACTTGGAATTTTAATCTTAATTAACCATAGTCCATATAAAGAGATCGGACTTGTAGGTAAAAATCATTTTCATTAATAGTAGAAAAATACGCTTGGTAATAAATTAAATGAAGGTGTTACTGCGCGAGCCTTTTCTGTTTAAAAGCATTTCGCTTTTCTTTGTAGTTGGTTTGGCTTAAAATATATAATTTATGGGCCCATGTAACTGCATAATTCGTTGCTAATATTGATTTTAATAATTATGGTTTAAAATAAGCATAAAACATATTAAAACTGTTACCGAATTTATTATTAGGTCGTAACGTGTTAATGTTTCCTTTATGCAAAATTTGTGCTAGTAACTGTTCTAATACTGGCATTAGCTATACCTATTAAAATTTAGCAGACACTAAAATAAGCAGTAAAAGTTTTATTATCGTTATGTTTATACTGCTTGGCTAAAGCCTTATGAAAAATTCCTACATTTTCTTACATAAAATATTTATTGGTAAACTTGCATCCTAAGTAGTTACGTTTCTTTAACATTTTTTTATGGTATTTGAGAACATTTGTAACATTCTTAAAAACATTCAAAAAATTTAACATTTTGCTAATGTTAACCATAAATAATTCACAGAATTTTATTGAATTTTTTTGGATTAATTTTTCATGGTTTTCTAAATTTATGACAACACAGGAAAGTGGTATACTAACTGGTATTTGTTTCATTTTTTTCATTTAAGTTAGAGAAATTCAATTTTTTAGATTTTTATATAGTCAGCGTTATATTTCATAACTTGATTCTAAAGCAACTGGCCAAAGCTTTTCACATTCTTTAAATCTTGAATATTTTAGGAAAATGTACAATTACGTAGAAATGTTTATAACAACTGTCAATGACCAATTGTGAAAAAAAACAATTTCTTTGCAATCAATTGTCTGGAAACTAATTTTAAACACCAATACCTAAGTAGCCCAATGTCCAGGAAACGACTGTACAAGAAACCAATTTTTAGTAAACGACTGTCCAGGAAAGCAATATCCAGGAAAGCAATATCCAGAAAACCAATGTTGAAGAAACTAATGTACAAGTAAGCAATGTGTAGGTAAGCAATGTGTAGAAAACCAATGTCCAGGAAACCAATATCCAGGAAAGCAATATCCAAAAAACCGATGTTGAAGAAACTAATGTGCAGGAAAGCAATGTGTAGGTAAGAAATGTGTAGAAAACTAATGTCTGATAAAGCAATTTCCAGGAAACCAATGTCTAATAAAGCAATGTTCAGGAAAGCAATATCCAGAAAACCAATGTTGACGAAACTAATGTGCAGGAAAGCAATGTGTAGGTAAGCAATGTGTAGAAAACCAATGTCTAATAAAGCAATGTCCAGGAAACCAATATCCAAAAAAGCAATATCCAGAAAACCAATGTTGAAGAAGCTAATGTGCAGGTAAGCAATGTATAGGCAAGAAATGTGTAGAAAACTAATGTCTAATAAAGCAATATCCAGGAAAGCAATATCCAGAAAACCAATGTTGAAGAAACTAATGTGCAGGCAAGCAATGTGTAGGTAAGAAATGTGTAGAAAACTAATGTCTAATAAAGCAATATCCAGGAAAGCAATATCCAGAAAACCAATGTTGAAGAAACTAATGTGCAGGTAAGCAATGTATAGGTAAGAAATGTGTAGAAAACTAATGTCTAATAAAGCAATATCCAGGAAAGCAATATCCAGAAAACCAATGTTGAAGAAACTAATGTGCAGGCAAGCAATGTGTAGGTAAGAAATGTGTAGAAAACCAATGTCTAATAAAGCAATGTCCAGGAAACCAATATCCAGGAAAGCAATATCCAGAAAACCAATGTTGAAGAAACTAATGTGCAGGCAAGCAATGTGTAGGTAAGAAATGTGTAGAAAACCAATGTCTAATAAAGCAATGTTCAGGAAAGCAATATCCAGAAAACCAATGTTGACGAAACTAATGTGCAGGAAAGCAATGTGTAGGTAAGCAATGTGTAGAAAACCAATATCTAATAAAGCAATGTCCAGGAAATCAATATCCAGGAAAGCAATATCCAGAAAACCAATGTTGAAGAAACTAATGTGTAGGTGCGCAATGTGTAGGTAAGCAATGCTTAGAAAACCAATGTCTAATAAAGCAATGTCCAGGAAACCAATATCCAGGAAAGCTATATATAAGAGACTAATGTCCAGGAAACACAATGTCCATGGAGCCAATGTCTATGAAATAATATTGTTATGTTACTAATTTGTATCTACGGATAAATTGTTTAGCAATTTATTTGTCCAAAAACCACTGTATTAAAGACATTGTTCCACAGTGAACTGTTTAGAAATCATTTGTTTAAGAACCAACGCTGAAAAACCTGGGCCAAATTGATTATAAACCAATTATCCAGAAAGCAATTGTCCTGAGATTAATTATTATATAGGGAGTAATTGTTTGGAGAACAGTTATCATAAACCTAATTGTTCATAAATCCGCATTATCGTGGTGCTAATTGTCCAGAAATATATATTGTTTTAGGATTAATTGCTTAGGGTTAATTTTCTAGGACCAATTGCCTACATCTCAACTGACTAGGGATGTATTGTTCACAGACCAATACCTGAGGACTGAAGACCAAATGTCCAGGAAATCAATGCTCAGAAAACTATTGTTCAGGAACCCAATTTCCATGTACCAATGCTCAGAAAACCAATGTCCAAGAAACCAATGTCTATGGAACAATTTTTATAGGGCCAATTTATGCAGGGTTTATTTGTAAGAGTAAATATTTAAGAACAATTGTCTAGAGACCCAATTTCCTACAGCCTGATTGTTCGGCAACCAATTATTATCCACCGATGAATTGTCCGGGAATCAATATTGTCTAAAAATTTATTTGTCTAGAGACCACTTCATTAAAGACTAATTGTCTCTTAATTACATGGTTAGAAACCTTGTCGAGCTTAGAAACCTGGGACTAATTTATCCATAAACTAATTATTCAGAAATAAATTGTCCTGTGATCAATTGTTATTCAAAGGATAATTGTTTGAAGACCAGTTGTCATGAAACTAATTGTCTATAAATCCGCATGATCTAATTATCCAAAATTCCGTTTTGTCCTAGGATTACTTGCCTAGGATTAGTTACCTAGGCACCGATTGCCTACACCTCAACATTGTCTAAGATCCTATTGTTCAGAGACCAATATTTAAAGTTTTGCTATTCTGAGAGTAATTGGCTCAGGATCAGTTGTTCCAGAACGTACTAGCCACACATCAAGAGATTAATTATTTAAAAACTAATTGTCTAAAGTTAGGTTTAATAGAGCTATTTGTCCAGAAACCAATTTTGTCAGGAACATTGTCCTGGGATCAGTTATCCAAGTACAAGTTAAATAAAGAACAATTTTTGCGGACTAATTGTGCAAGAATCAATTATTCACGAATTAATTGTCTTGCGATTATTTGGTCCAGATTAATTTACTCAGTTGCAGCTAATTGAGCTACTCGTGGACAATTAATGCATCCGCCTGTTGCTCTATGACCAATTCACCTGGAATAAATCGTTTTGAAATCTATTAGCTAGCGATCAATTGTTCTGGAATAAAATTTTCAGAGAATAAATGTCTGGCGACCAGTTGTCATGTGACTAATTATCCAGAAAACCGGATTGTCTAGAAATCCACGTTGTGCTGAGATGAATTGTTCTGGAATCAGTTGTTTAGGAACCCATTAACCAGGCATCAATTGCCTTGGAATAAATGATTCAGAAGCCAATTGATTAGGAACTAATTATCCAGAAATTATTGCCAAAGAAATTGTCTTGAGAACAATTATGTAAGAAGCAATTAAATAAAGAACAATTGTTGTGGGACTAATTGTGCAATTAGAAAATTACCTATAGATGAAATGTCTTGTTACTTACTAGCTGTCCACGATTACTTCAATTAGTTGGCTAGGAAAAAGTTGTTTAAAATTGAGTTGTCCAGGAATCAAATGTGTTTTGTGCTTAGAGGCCGGTGCGATCGCAGATACCTGCTTAGCAGGTTCCGATCGCAACTTTACCGGTTTGTTGCTTTGCAACTTTTTCTCGCCGCACATAATAGAGGGCGTTACTAGTGTAATTCCTCTTTAGTGTTATAAATGCCTAGAAACCTGTTTTTAGGAGGCAAATACATACAGACCTGTTGTCCTATTACCAATGCACCTGGAACCAATTGTACAGGAATATATTAGCCAGGAATCGGGATTTTTGTCTAGGGACCAACTGCCCACAAATCATTTGTTCACAAATAAATTTGCTACGTACCTATTGTTCCAGGACAAATTGATCTGGAACAAATTGGCCAATTATCGATGAATTAATTGCACTAATATCGATTATACAGAATCCACACGTTTCATTAAACTGTTTTTCTGAAGCCAATTATCCGCAGTTAAATTGTCTTGGGATCAATTACCCAAGAATTAATTAAATAAAAAACAATTGTCTTGTGATTCATTGTCCGGGACTAATTCAATTAGTGGTCCAGGAATCAAATAACTAGGAACCCATTGTCCAGGGACCAAATATTTAGGGACCTTTTGATCGACCACCAATTCGCTGAGACCAATTGTTCAGTATTGTCCAGGGATAAATTTTCCTAGAATCAATAATCAAAAACCATTTGCTGGAGATATGGTTGTTAAAATTATTACCCAAAAACCAAGAAAAATTTGAATTGTTTAGGAAGTCATTGTTTAGGGTCTAATTGCGCAGAAATAAATTTTTCTGAAATAAAATAGTTAAGTTTGGGGAGCAAACGTGTAGAGATGAGTTGTCTTGAGACAAATTTACCCGGGACAAATTGATATGAGCCAATTTGTCCAAAAATTAGGAATCCAGGAATAAATTGCACTGCACCAATTGTCCGTAACACCAATTGTCGGATGACTAATTGTTTAGGGGCCAATTGCGTAGCACCCAGTGATAGCTTTAACACTAGGTATATTTTTTGAAATCGATAAAAATTAAATCCGTTTATAATTGTAAATCGGCACAGAAAGAACATTTTAATTTTTACTTCATATGGAAATTTTTGTTAAGCTTTAGCTATCGTGTAAAGCTAAATTACCTACATAAAATACAAAGAATAGCGGAATTGAAGACAAGCTCTTCCAGAATTGACAGCAAACCCTAAATATTCTACATTAATCGCGTACATATTAGGGGAAATAATGCCCGTTCATATTGTCATGACAAATCACGACATTTTTCAATGTCAAATTAGTACAAGAAAATTACCAGAAAATATGAAATATTGAAACTAAAATGGGATAAGTCTTGATGGTTCGCTATGCCGGAAACATCTAAAGGAATCGTTTATAGTTCGTGTTCGATAAATTATTAAGGGACTTTAGGTACCTATGCAGTATGCACAGTAGAAAATGATTCCAACAATTCCAACAGTTTTTAATTTTGATTTTCACCATTACGCATGAGTTTTTGGTGAAAATTACTATTAATTTTCAGTGGCGTAGACACGATTTTTTTGCATTTTTTAACAACATTTTTAGTATCATCTTCAGGTATTGTAATATGACCTTTTGGGCCATCTCCAAGCTACGCCACTGTTGGATGTTAAATAGAAAATATTTTGTATTTATTTCAGCATTTCCCAAAATTTCACAAAAGTGGGGATCAGATTTTGTTTATTTCTTAACACAATCGAGTAACAACAAAATTATTGGCTTCGAAGGTTATTTATCATGGGAAAAACGTCATTTCATTGTAGAAAAGTAGATCAGCTGTCCAAACAATAAAATTCGACCCCAATTTTCTATTTGTCCGTCATTCACGTCAAAAAAGCCAGCCGTCGCCTGACATCTGAAGAATTGGAAACGAGCTGGGCCTCCCTTAAAACAATAAAAATTCGGTCACATTCACAAAAACCAAATGCCCATCGTTTCCGGCATAAAAAATATATAATAACACACGAACGTCCGTAGACGGCGGTACATAAGTAATAATTATCTGTCTGTTGCGCGGCGAAGTTGGCTGCCCTGGCCCAGGGGCCCAAACCGCACGGACCCGCTCTGTTATTTTAGGCACAAATTTGTATTTTGTACCAACGAATTCGGCGCCGCTCTTTTTGATTTTTCTGCCCGGGAATAATATTTAGAAATTTTTGTTTCTTTCTATTGAACAGAAATAAAAGATCTCGTTAAGGTTTATGTACGAGTCGTGTTTCTTTTTTCGTTAATTACGGTTTTGTACTTTATGGACATTCAAAAGTTCTTGAAAGAGATTTGAAGTTTGTTTTTAATAAATGCAATTAGAGTGGCATAATTAAGTTTTTTTTCGTAATGAGGGTATGGAACATTAATAAAGCGTGTTTGTTCGGTAAATTCAAGCACTTCTCTAATTGCAATACCACCGTAACTAATTTGCCTGCGAGGTGTGAGTATGTGTGTATATGATGTGCATCAAATTAATAGTCCTTGAAGGAAATTGTTTGCAAGTGTTGCAAAGGAAATGTTTTATTTGTTGCAATGATAACAATAATATCTCGTATAGTCTTAATATGAATTAAAATTTAAAATCTTTAGGAAAGTTACAGAATCGATACAGCAATTGTTTGTATGTAAACTTTTTTTCGCAAATTTATAAAAAGAATATGATAAAAACTCGCAGTGTGCAAAAAATAAACTCAAAATTTGTCAGGATTTAAATAAAAATAATACACTGATCCCATATTGTTAAGCCACAAAGATCAAATTATTTGAAGCAAAACAAATTGAGTATACATAAAATACTTTATTACTTCAACATTATTTATTTCTTTTAACATTATACGTATTTCGACTTAGTACATTTAATTTATGTTTATCATCGCAAAAGTGTAAACATTTTATAGTGTTGTTAGATATCATTAAATGATTGTGTTCCAGTAAGTGTTTAGTGTAATTGGATTTATGTGGGTGTTTGTATTTGTAACAACGTACGTGTTTTTTTATATTTAATATCAAAATTTCTAATTGTCTAGCTTATATAAACTAAATTACAATGCAAACATTTGCAAATGCTTGATTGCATTCAAACATAAAATTTACGCTAGAAACTAAACAAAATAAGACCAATAACTTTTTAGATTTTAACACAAAAATTAATTCAACTAATAAACGCTCTGTTAATAGAAAACCTACACAAACAGACATTACAATACCACACGATTCTTGTCATTATAAATCACAAATTAGCTTTAACGGTCCTTTTTAGATGAAATTAATTATAATAGAGAAATTTCAGTTATAAAACAAATTGCATATAGTAATAGTTATAGTACTAAACTTATTGATAGATTCATTAAAGAAAACGATTATAAATTAGCCATGCAAAAAATTCATCCGAATACCCCAACTTCATCCGATACAATTAAATATGCTTCGATGCCATATTTTGGTGACAAATCAGAAAAAATTGCTAAAATTATAAACAAGACAAATAAATATAACGTAATTTTTAAAACCACTAAAAACATTTTAAACACTTAGTTTAATCCAAAATCAAAAATAAATGGTTTGCTAAAATCAGGCATTTACAAATTAAATTGTTGGCATTGTAATTCGGTTTATGTAGGCCGGACCATTAGAAATTTTGATATTAGGTATAAAGAACACGTACGTTGTTACAAATACAAACACCCACATAATTCCAATTACGCTAAACACTTACTAGAACACAAATCATTTAATGACATCTACTAACACTATAAAATGTTTACACTTTTGTGATGATAAACGTAAATTACATATCTAGAAACGTATCAAATTCATAAAAATTTTAAAACTGTACCGTTGATGAACGAGCAAATTGATTTCTTAAATTCTCCTCTATTGGACATTTTGGAATAAGAAATCGAGTCATCTGCAGACGATTACCGAGATCAAGTCACCAAGTTCTATTGTTGCTATAACAACACTAACTGTTTACTTTTTAATACAATCTTTTTAATGGCATGTAAACGTGTTGGAATACGTATAAGGTAAAAATAAATAAATATTGTTGAAGTAATAAAGTATTTTATGTATACTCAATAAATATGGACTTCAACGAAGTGAAGCTAGAACTTATATATAAAAATATTATTTAATAATGTCATGTAATGTAATGTAAATAAACATATTAGCAATATCTTAGATATTTTTTTTTTATTTTAGCAATATTTTAGTTATTTTTATTAAACAATAAATATTTATAAGGTATTTGTAATATAATTAATAAAAATAGTCCTAAAATGTTTTTGTTGTTAATAAAATTAGTCAAGAAGTAGTGCTATGTCGATAAAAATGTCTTAAGCGTTTACAAACAATTTGTTTCTGTCGATTATATTATAAATATCTTAAATAATAGTATTTTACTTGAAAAAATGTGTGTGATGTGTAAAATGTTTAAAAAATATCTATAGAATATTAATAAATATTTTAAAATGTGTTTAGAATATTTCGAATTTAAGTCTGTAAGATTATTTTAAAGATAATTTCGAGAAATTTTTATTAAATTTAAATTAAATTTACCGTATAATTAAAATTTAAAATATCTAAGATATTCCGAAATAAATTAATTTTTGAATACCTAATATATCTGCAAAACAAATTTATTGAAAATGTCTAAGATATTTTAAATTCAAATTGTGTTCAAATATATTAAAGCATCTATAGGATATTTCTAAAGAGATAATTCACAATATCGTAGATATTTTTAATTTAAATATATTTACAGTAAAAACTTGTAATTCTCTAAGATATTGATTACAAATCAATAATATCTCTAGAATATTATTAAAACATGTCAATATATAACTTTATTTTGTTGAATTTTGCGTCCACTTTAAATAAAACGGCGTTTTATATAAAAACACTGTTTTGTAGATATTTTACGCAAAATTCAATAACGTTAATACAAGTTTCATGGCCTTATTGATTTTCGGGATAAAAATAAACTTGCATTTGCTGTTTTGTTAGTAATTAAAACCATTATGAATCTTTTCAGAATATTTTAAAAAGATAAAATAATTCTTAACTTCAAAAGGTTTTTTATTTTAGCCTTATACGTATTTCATCATGTTGACATGTCGTTTTCATAGGCAAGATTGAAAGTAAATAGTTGGTGTTGCTATAGGAACAATAAATCTTCATAACTTGATCTTGGTTTTCTATATCTGCGTCCAGATGACTTGATTTCTCATTTCAAAATGTCTAATAATGGTGAATTTAAGAGATCAATTTGTTCATTCATCAAAGGTATAGATTTTAAATGTTTATCAATTTCAAAAGCTTCTAGTATATCCAACTTACGTTTGTCACCACAAAAGTGTAAAAATTTAATAGTGTTAGTAGATGTCATTGAATGATTGTGTCCTAATAAGTGTTTAGCGTAATTGGATTTATAGGAGTGTCTATACTTAAACAACGTACGTGTTCCTTGTACCCAATATCAAAATTTCTAATTATTTGTCCTATATAAACCGAATTACAGTGCGAGCAATTTAATTTGTAGATGCCTGATTTTAGTAAATTATCTGTTTTTTATTTAGCATTAAACAAAGTGTTTGACATGTTTTTTGTTGTTTTAAAAGTTATTTTAGATTTATTTATTTTGTTTATAATTTTAGCAATTTTTTTTATTGATTGCTAATTCCATAGAGTCGTATTTCAATTTATCTGATGAAGTAGTTGGATAAATTTTCTGAAAAGCTAATTTATAATTTTTCTTTTAAATTAGTGTATCAATACATAAGTTGAGTATTAAAACCATTATTGTATGCAATTTGTTTAATAATCGAAATGTTTCTATTATAACTAATATTAGCTAATGGAACCGTTAAAGCCCTATATCATATAAAAGGAATCTTTTTAAATTTCCGATTAGAAAACTACTATACTGTAGCTATCCTGAGATCCAAATATGAAAAGTATGTTGATTAAAATAAATATATCAAGCGGCACATTTTTAGGCAGTTCAAAGCATCATTTACAGAGTGTACACAAAAATTTAAATTTAAATAATGTGCCTAGACTTTCCCGTTAAAAAAAATGTTAATTATCATCATCTTTTAAAAGTATTCTTGCAGCAGCGTCTTACGCGCTAACAGTGACTAGAAGATCGCAACACGCCTCCCCTTTTTAAAGACATCATAAAGGCGGGTACGGTCAGCTGCATGCTGTGCCGATTTTTGTGAGAAAAAATTAGAAAAAACTTCCTTGTATTTAAAGTAAACCAGAGACCAACAATAAAATTTGTCAGTCAAAAAAATATTTTTGAACTATGAGAAAACCCAGATTCATATTTTTATCTTTATTTTCCGTATTCTGTTTATAGAATTTTTTCTGCAAATTTTCTATTTTAAATGTGTATTACATAAAAATTAAAATTATAGGGTCAGTGAAATAGTAGGTAGCGTCTGTAAAAAGCACTTCATATTAATCTATACGAGCCGAACAAAGCTACACATTTGACAAACTACAATTAAAAATTACCAAAGGTACCAATTATAAATTTCCCTAAATTATATTTTAGTCGTCGTTATAACAGAACGGTAGATATTCCACGTCGCATTTCATACACACCCCCTGAATAGCAGTAGCCTACTTTACAAGTAATAATTAAACACACTGGATTTAACATTTAGTTAATGATTAGTTCACTGTGTACACCACCAGGGGCGCTCGGGTCGTTTTCGTTTGTTATTTTCTTCTCTTTTTGGCGCCATCTTGCTCGGGGCGCTCTTGAAACTAACAATTATTGTCTCGGTGCTTAGATATATTACGGTTGCGCTTACTTTATGGTTTCAGAACTTTTACGATTTTAATGCTCTTCTCGAGAAATGAGCTTTTTTAGACTATAACTCTACGCGTCCACCAGTAGGAGATTAAATATAAATTAGCGACCATTTTTTACACCACACTCAAGGTCGACATTTTTTTCCTTACCTTTTATTGTTGTCTTACGCAATTCACTTCGTTAGGATAATAATTATAATTATTAAGAAACAAATGTTTACCTTCATCTGGCTAGATTTACAGGTTTAAAATGTCGCTGTAAGTTAAACATAACCTCAACATAACGGTACTTACAAAAATTCGCCATTTTCGTGAAATTTATGCGAAAAGTAAGCAAATGAAGCGCGGGACATTGTTGTCGTCACAGCCGCCACGATCAAACTAAAGTAGACTGCTAAACATGCTCCCAGAGTAATTTGTGACGAAATAAGGGGAAAATTATAAAATTACATTGCTCGCTTAAACTACACTCTTTATTTAAGGCTGTGTGCAAACTCTTCGCCTCGCGATGCACTTGCTCGGACCTAAAATCGAAGTTTAAATGAGTTGTTTCCACAACAAGCTGTTTTTAGCTTACATATCCCAAGAATCGAAATAACATTTTTTAGAATTCTTCAGTAGGAATTAGACATTCAATTTGGTCTAAAATAAAGCAATTCGTTTCTAACAAAATGTATATCCAAATATGCTATTTTAATATCGAAGCAAAATAGGTTGTAAAAGCATTTTCAAAAGTTAGTTAAGAAATAGGATGAATGATACAAATACAGAACGAGCAAAAAAAGAAAGAAGCGCTAAAGAAAAATTTTGCATGACTTTGCTGATTCCGAAATATCATTATTTTGAAATGAATGGCAGATAATACAAATTGTGAATCAATTTGGGACTTACGAATTTCTTTGTCTCCCTCCTGATGAAATGTTACTTTCCTATACTAAGGGAAGTATTGAGTTTAGCAAATTTTCAAATTCACTGTTTTGACGGAAATAACTGTTTAGGACCGCAAGGAAACCAAAAAAGTTGTTTTTAAACTATGTCTGTATGTATGAGGGCTTCTTAATTCTCAAACGGACGGTTTGATTTCAATGAGCTTTAAAATGTGGGGGTGGGTATATTAAATATCATCGCGGAAATAAGTTTTTAAAAATAAACTGGAACCGGAAGCGGAAGTTAGACTTGTTTTTTGGTAACATTCTTTCCGATCTTTGTAGCTTCAAAATGGCGGCCCGTGCGATTTCTTAAAAATTTTGATTTCAGCGCCTCAATACTCAAACTAAATTGACAGAGCTGGATCAAATTTATAATTGCTCTATAGAAACATTGCATTGTTATAGTGTACTAAAATTGTCTAAAAGATAAAAACTTTAAAATGAAAAATATTTTTAATCAAAATATTGCCCAAAAACGGGCAACACGACTTTTTTAAATTTTGTAGGCTTATAGAGTTAAAGATCGGCTACAATTTGGCTTGTGTTCCAGTGCGCTTATTTTTTCTGTTATGAATTTTTGAAAATGGAAAATTTATCTTCCTCTTTTTAATAAACAAGGGATGATATTTACTTCGGTTTAAACTAAATTGCTCATGAGTGATAGTAGAATAAAATTAACAACTTAATTTTTAGGTGCAGCCATATTTAGGTTGGTTAATTTTCCCCTCCTTCCCTAATATTGGCAAACAAAAATTTTGTATTTTGGTTTTTAGTTTTTGTTTAATTTTGAGGAATATTTTTCCAAAAAATCAAAAAATTCATTTTTTTTCTCAAAAATGAAACAGAAATATTTGTAACTTAACTTCCATGAAAATAGTTGGATTTCTAGCTCACGTAAAGAGCTTCTATGATTTATAAAAAAAAGTTTCTTTTGTTTATCTCAGCTAATAAAATAAAAAAAAAGGGGGTGAGTCAGGTATACCGGGTTTAAGAAATGCTTTACGATTTTATTTTTTACAAAATTTACACATCTACGTGAAATATCCGAAAATTACTTTATTTAATGACGCAAGAATGCTTTGTTTATTTATTATTAACCCACCTTCTTTGCCCAAGAATATTATTAGCCGATAATGATCGCCAGACCATTTTTTATTCATTTTTTACTTTTTTTTTTAAGTTACGAATTATGATTTTGTAAACATGACAGAGGCATTACTCAGATGTGCTATGGCGAAACATATTAGATTCAGTCTACATTCGCATGTTCATGGACATGTAAAGGATGTTCATAGGATGGATATCCATTTAGAATATCCTATAGACGTACGTTGAGGATGCCCTAGGGACGTCCGTAGTTGGACAAACGGACTACATATAGACGTCCACAGGATGTCCTCGGAGTCCTAAATCGATGTGCTATGGACATTTATAACATTAATAATGGATGTCTATGGGGTGTTCATGGGATGTTCTATAGACATCCTTGTGCTATTCGTGTGAAATGTTATTAATGACACGTAGTACGTAAGAGATTAATGAAACGTAGTACGATCACGTTATAATAGACAGATAAAGCTGACCTGATAATTGCGTATAATAGTATCTACTGATTTTGTATGAGTATGGGAAGGTATAGGAAAAGTGTTTTATGAACAACTATGGCTCAACCTTTTAGAGTCCATACCTAATTCTGCTGAGTTATTATTTTAGTTAAACGAAATTTACATTTAAATTATAATATTAACAAGCAATTAATAAATGTAAACAAACAAGGTTTACATAAACAAAGCTTGAGATAGAACTTCTGAAGGTTGTAGTTCGCGTAGAGGCTCAGCACACTTTTTTTTTATTTTTGGTTATCAGATGTGTTGCACAAATACATCAATTTTAATACCAAATATCCCAATTTTCACGAGTTTTCCCTGTTTTTTCATGAAAATTATAATAATTATTATTAATGTTACCAGTATTGTATTGATTTTTCTTTTTTGTAAACTGTGAAAAATGCAAAGTAAAAGAAGAAAAATACATGAAACAGTACAGGTCGAGTAAAAAGTAACTCATAACGTCTATCTTTGCAACTTGGTAAATATTGGTTCTATGAAAAAATAGCATTAATAAAGTTCTTTGTTGTTTTTTGGGATTACATAACAAAATTCTTAAATTAAATACCTTTGAAATAACGATGGGTATGAAGAACTGAACATCAACAGAGTAAACTGAAATTTAACAACCAACTTCTATTAAGACAATTTTTCCATACAATTAATACTTACCAAGACATTATACTAAACTTTTTACCTACCCTGATGCTTGTCACGTCGTTGTAGTCCTCTTCTTGGTCTCACAGCAAGCGATTGAGAGTGTTTCCAACATTTTCAGTTCAACCATTTTCATAGTCGTGTTTAGAGTTGGATTTAATAATGAATTGTTAAAGGGGAAAATTATAAAAGGTTCTTGCATGTTAAATTGCAAGAAATTGTGCGCTCTTTATTTGTTGGGGGTGGAATTGTACGTCGGGTTGTGCGTACAACCTCGTTGAAATTCTCGGGGGCCAGAGTTTATAAGAAAGTTTACTCTCCTGCCAGAGTTCACTAGGCGGGGGCTTTTCTCTAGTAGAACTGCACGTTGTGGTGGAGGTTTTTCCCAGCATGAATTCACTTTAAGGCTACTCCGGACCTAGTTATTTTGAGCATAAAGTTGTTTTTAAGAAACTCAGAACAAAACTTAATGTGAAACATAGAAAATTTTAAAACAACCTTAAATTTGGCATTTTTCCCAAATATGCAAAATATACTTTAAAAGGTTTTAGTTTTTATAGCAAATTCTAAATTGTAAACGTGGAAACGCCATATATTGTGACTTTTGCACACCCAATTTTTAATCTAAGTTTTGAAAGTTTTAAACAAAAAAAAACACAGTGGGGATGAACAAGTGGTGGTAGAGGTCGCCTATTTGGTAACAGTAGAATACGAAGTTGAGCTTCTTTTATAAATGTCAATCGGGTGCTGGTTTAATCAGGTCCGGAGTGCGGCTTGGATCCGGGTCGGGTCTACAAAGCAACAGTTTCGTAGAGATGTTAACCGTGCACGGCTAACCCCAATGGCTTTGAGTCAGGTGCTGGTCGGGTCTACTTGATGTGAGCTTATGACCTAATTCGATTATTGAGAACCCGAGTTGGAAACTGAGTCTGTGCTCGACACCAGGTTCGAGTTTTAAATGGGCCCTTACTCGAGACCGCATCCAGGTCTGAAGTCAATCCAGGGTTTAAAGCCCTTTTACAAAACAGAGGCCGGTTTCGTAGTAGAGATGTCAATCGGTTGGAGGATGACTGGGTAACCCAGATCTGTTTGAGTTTACAAAAAAAAGCAAACCCGAATAGGCAGAGTTGTCATTCAGGTACGGGATTGACCTGGTAACTCAAACGGGGTTGGGTAGGATGCGGGTTTAGTTTACAAAAACAAAATCCAAGTCCAACCACAACGAACTCAGGCCAAAACTTAAGCAGCTAACAAATATTTTAATGTGTGTTTGTGGCCTAATCCGATTTTTAAGGACTCGGGTTGGAAACCGAGTTCGTGCTCGAGACAGGTTCGGGTTTAAAACGGGCCTCTACTCAAGACGGTATCCAGGTATGAAGTCCATCCCGGGTTTACAACTGTTTTACAAAACAGAGGCCGGTTTTGTAGTAACGATGTCAATCGGTTAGGGGTTTGACTGAGTAATCCCGATGTGATTAGGTTTACCAAACAAAAAAACCCGAATAGGTAGAAATGTCATTCAGGTACGGAATTTATCTGGTAATCCAAATGGGGTCGGGTAGAATGCGGGTCTGGTTCTCCAAACAAGATCGGTTAAGTTCAACCACAACAAACTCAAGCCAAAGCTTAAGAAGTTAACAAGTTTGTGTACGAGACCAGTTTCTAGTTTAAAACGGGCCTCTACTCAAGACGGTATCCAGGTATGAAGTCCATCCCGGGTTTACAACTGTTTTACAAAACAGAGGCCGGTTTTGTAGTAACGATGTCAATCGGTTAGGGGTTTAACTGAGTAATCCCGATGTGATTAGGTTTACGAAACAAAAAAACCCGAATAGGTAGAAATGTCATTCAGGTACGGAATTGACCTGGTAACCCAAATGGGGTCGGGTAGGATGCGGGCCTGGTTACCCAAACAAGATCGGTTAAGTTCAACCACAACGAACTCAAGCCAAAGCTTAAGAAGTTAACAAGTTAGTGCCCGAGACCAGTTTCAGGTTTAAAACGGGCCCCTACTCAAGACCGCATCCGGGTCTGAAGTTGATCCCGGGTTTACAGTCGTTTTAGAAAACGGTTTCGTAGTAAAGATGTCAATCGGTTAGGAAATTGACTGGGTAAAAAGAGAACCGGATAGGTAGAGTTGTCATTCTGGTACGAGATTGACCTGGTAACTCAAATGGGGTTGAGTAGAATGCGGATCTGGTCCACAAAAGAAAATCGGTTAAGTCCAACCACAACGAACTCAAGTCAAGGCTTAAGAAGTTAACGAGTATTTTGATGTGAGTTTGTGACCTAATCCGACTTTTGAAAACCCGGGTTGGAAACCGAGTCTGTGCTCGAGACCGGGTTCGGGTTTAAAATGGGCCCTTACTAGAGACCGCATCCAGGTCGATCCCGGGTGTACAGCCGGGTCCGGATTGAGTAGAATCTCGGGTACAAAAACCTAAAACTCTCGGCATCAATACTTCTTTTTCGGCTGCGTTAATATTGGTGGAATCATCCCTTTCCCACCTCCTTGATGTTACGGCAAGTCAACCTGTTTGATTTGCGGTTTGTGGTAAGTGCGATTGTCAATATTTTACTCCCAATTTAAATCTTTGCGTTACGGAGTTTCTGCTATATTCGATATAAGTTGATACACGAATATATATGCCTAACACGTTCGTATCCGTCAAAATTTAGATATTTATTTCTGAACGGAACACAATACCTTCCTTCTAGATATACTTTGCATGTCAACAAGGAGGGTAAAAAAATACGACTATTTATTATATAGAGTGGCTAGGAAAACCCCGGCCACTTTTCTTGCGGCGGCCAATAGATGGCGCTTTAGTAAAAAAAAAAATTAAATTAAAATACTTGCAACAACGCAGAATCCAAGACGTTTTAGTTATTAAATACGCCCCATATTAAATCAAAACAACTAAAACGTCTTGGATTCTGCGTTGTTGCCAGTATTTTAATTTAATTTTTCTTTACTAAAGCGCCATCTCTTGACCGCCGCAAGAAAAGTGGCCGGGGTTTTCCTAGCCACTCTGTATAAAAACATTGACAACGAAAATAATAATGAAGACATTTAACAAAACGAGACGCCTTGTAAATTTCTAACTTAACTACATTCACATTCATTGGCCTTGTAAGCTTCTAAATTCTCCTGAAACATTAAAAGGATCCCTTTAGAAGTTTTGTGGATTTGACACGTTTCCATAATTGAAAAGAACTCGGTTCGAGCATTTTTAAGCATCGAACAACCGTGCATAATTCAACAAAGTGAAACAATTTTACCACCTTATTATTTATTTATAAAACAGTCACACGCCATCTGAAACTTTAACCGATGGCTTCTCATATACGAGTTGTGCAGGTAGAAAAAGTATTAGCACACAGCCCCAACTGAATTAACTTTTTTCATGTGGTCAAGATAATTTGAGTCAATTACGCCATTATAATAAACGTATATTGTATGTAGAAAGGGTACGGTCTCTAATAAGAAGTTTTCCTAGAATAAAAAAAAAACTTGGAAGTGTTTTGGATGAAAAATGTCGTGATGTAAATAGAACTTTAGATTTTATGGATTTTAAAGTAAAATTTACGGTAATGGCTTAATTCCTTTAGCCAATAATAAATATTCTTGCACCGACCATGTGTTGTTGTTTTCTCATCTGCATGTGAATAATTTTAACGTTAATTTTCGTTAATTATACTCGTTAATATTCAGAAATGAATTACGCGTTCAAGGAGAAAATTATTAGTGCATACAGATTTGGTTATATTTATTGCTAATATTCCTATAAGATTTGCGGCTTTATAAGTCGGCTACTATTATTGTTGTTATTGTTATTGATTCTGTAAATTACAATAACATAAAATTGTGACATAAATAAAATGAAAATTGAAGGAACTAGTATTGAAAAACTAAGATGGAGTTAAAACTATCGAAAAAGTTTTGTAAAATGTAGGAACTACTTACTGAATTTTATCTTAAAAACAAGCAGTTATGCAACAATAATTTTAAAAATAAAAACAGTGGTGTACTCAGGGTTGGTTTGATTCTCTGTGAGTAATCAAACTATATAACCCAGTTGGCTGAAAGTTTCGGGTTCAAACCCCAATCGAGGAAAATAATTTTTTTCAGTGACAATTGTAAAGGTCAATCAAATTTACATTAATTAACTAAATTAATTAATATTTTTACATGTTAAATTTTGTAAACTAACTAAAAATAACATTTAGACCTCTCAATCCTGGTTGCAAATGAAAATGGCTATATTTTTTGAACATGCCTCGGGCTGGGATAAGTAGCTAAAAAAGATAAATAAGTGTCTACAGATTTATTTTTTTAAGCTGTTCATGTAAAGAATTAAAAATTTTATTTAACAGGTTTTAAAACAATTGCTTCCACATAAAAACTGTTAAAAATTTTTTGCAAAAATTACAACTGTGGAACCTAATTTTGGATATAAACAAAGTTTTTAAAACTGAACATATAAGGTTTTGAAAAATATCGATGAAGGAAATTCATTACCTAATTTGATACATTTTCTAATTATTTCACATAGACTACACCCGATCCTGTATTTTTTTAAATTAGAAAATGTGTTGTAAACGTACGTGCGTCAGGCGAATTCAACTTTATTCTTATTTGTTTTGAAAATTTATACATATATTGCAAAACTACGCCCTTAAATGTTTCTATACTTTAGAATTTGCTACTTATCATATTTACAGAAGTAATTTTGTATCAACGTTGGAGCCCTAAGAGGTACTATAAGATCACATAAACTAATTAGATTGACTTGCATTGGCATGTTCTTATCCTAGCTACCTAAATGAAGTTTACGTTATATTTAGTGGCGGCGCCTAACGGAGAGTTTTAGAGCTGCATCGCATATAAGATACACAAATTTTCCAATCAAAAATAATATTTCATCTAAAATTAAGCTTTGAAACTTATTCTACTATCGGTCATAAGCAATTTAGTTTAATGGTATTTTGTGTTTGTTTTCGAAAGTTTATAGACATTACGGAGAAACTAGCGGTTTGGAATTTTGGAACTTTGAAATATTTTTCATTTTCCTAGTTTTTATTTATTCATAAAATGATGGTAGATAAATAGTAACATTATGTTCTTTTATGGTTTTATAGTAACTAAAATTTACGCCAATCTGGCATTTTTTGAGTAATCAAGCGTTGAATTCTAACATTTCAAACACGCAGCGGTTGCCATTTTAAAACTAGAAAGTTGACAAAAAATCGTTGAATTTGCGGTAAAACCTTCAATCAGATATCTTTTTTTGTAGATTTGTAAGATTCAATATCTGTAAAGAATAATAATTTTAAAGAATTTTGAAAGTTTTGAAAATTTAAATAAATTTTGTTAAAGAAAATTTCGTAAAATCGATTGCATAATTTGGTTATAGTTTTTTTTCTTTGGCGATTACTCAATTAAACTGTTTAGGTAAACGAAAAAAAACCTCCCAGAGATGCTTTCTCAATGGAAGATTGTTCCTATTGTCATTTAGCATGTTTATATCATTTTTGAAGCTGAAATTCTTAAATTTTCGAAACATCGAAAAGTTGTCTATTCGACATCTGTAGAATACGAATTAAAGGTTCGTTTCCGAGAGCATCTATTTTGAAGTAGAGCACCCCTACTCCACCCCATTGCCAAATTTGGATTTTCTGCGTTAAGGCGTCTGGACTGTAAAGTGTATACAGGCACAAACGCGCGCACGCACACGCACGCGCATCCGGACGTTCACGCGCACACACACGGGCAAGTGCACGCGCGCGCCTATACACACACAAACATATAATTCTAAAAAATTTTATAATTTAGAAAATTTTAGAAATTTAGAAACGGACAAACTGCTTCAGCGTCCGCTTTATCGGTCTACAAAGGCCTTAAAACCTGCTTATTAGTCAAAATGTTTAGGTTAAAAACTTTTACCCATAAAAGTACCTTTCTGTTATGGCATAATTCGTATATAAGCCCATTCGTTAAATAATAGCATTTGCTCCAAATCCAAACTGACGATTACAATACGTTCCTCTATAGCTATATTTCGTGCAAGGAAAATAAAAATAGCCCTTCTATGGTTTCATTTTAATAGTTTGGAATATACATCTATGCTTTTGCAGTTTGGAGTCATCATTATGAATCCTTTTACCGCTTCATCACATTTTTGGGTTAAAGGCCCACATAAATATGTTTGACTAGGAATTTTTCACGTTAACTTTTTTTTTGATTACGTGATGTAAGCTAAATTTACGTTTCAACCTTGAAATCCAAGTTTAATAACCTGTCAAAAATTTCCGTTCCTACATGACGATCATAATACCTTCTTCTATAGCTATACTTCGTATAGCGAGGAAAATAAAAATAGCTCATGTAAAGGCTTCATTTTAATGGTTTAGAATAAATATGCTTTTGCAGTTTGGATTCATCATTATGAATTTTGTATGTCGGTTTATATTTTTGGGTTAAAAACCAACATAGATTAATAAAATATTTTAGACTGGGAATTTTTCACTTTAACTGTTTTTTTGTTATCACGCCATCTCGCCGAATTTACATTTCAACCTTGAAATTCAAGTTTAATAACCAGTCAAAAAATGCCTTTCCACATTTTTAAAAATTTAAATTAAAACAATTTTTTTTCAATTTAACTTCTTCATCGCATTCGATTGTGATCGCTGATATTGTACCGATTTTACGTTTCTTTTTCTAACGATCATAATTAACAACTCGCTAAGTTAAATTAATTCAGTGATGCCAACAGCGCAAACAAAATAGCCCAAATCCATCACGTTTCGAAACTATGACTAATAGTTGTAGGAATATATTAGTGTTATGAAAATTTCCAAGGCAACCCGTATTAAGTTGTAAATAATTTATTTGCATCGTTCGACCCACGATCAAAATTTAATTCCACACATGCTGTTGTAGTGTACGACGCGCGACGGTGCGGTGGTATGAAATATTATAATATGCAGGCCTTGCTACGAATAAAATCTATGACTGCGGGCATCGTCCATCGAGCCGCCCCTTAACTGCACGGAACTACCGTCTTAATGTATGCAAAGTCAGTAGAATTATTAAACTGGACGAATGTTTCTGCATATCTGTGAACAGTAGCATGTATAATATAAAGAAATGCCGGAGACGTATAATTATACATTTAGAATTACAATTATTAAAACGACGGACTATACTGTAACCGTTTCGAATAATTCATGCATTCAGTGACAGTTGAATTATTAAATTCGTAGCCCACCTTTGATCATATCTAGCATTGGTTGCTACACAAAATAATTTATTAAGTCCATTTTCGGAGCTTCTGCACGCAGGCTGCAGTGACTTTTCAAAGATATCGCGTAACCGAAAAAAAAAATTTGTTAAACTACTCAATTATTTAAAGGAACAAAATCATTATTAAAAAGGAAAATAAACAATAAAGTTACGAAACAATTTTAGAATACATTCTAATTTTTAACAATTTTTTTGTAATAATTTTTGGACATTTGACCAGCGGCTGCTGTTACTAATTGCTTTATAATCTCAAAATATTGTTTCTAAATGCATAACAACCCAACACCACAAAGGGCTGCTATTAAAATGTGACTCGTCATTCCGCGGGAAGGTTTGTTTATACGATAACATATGATAAAAATGCCAGCCAAATGTGCAGAATTAATAATCTTTTCTCTTTCTGACCCACGCTATTATGGCGCAAATGCTTTTACTGTATCTTTCATCTTGTTTGTTTACATTAAAACGGTCTCGTTTTAAAAACAACGGTGCTCGTCCGAGACGAGCATATCTGAAGTTTTTCCAACTCACCATGTTTTAGAAAAATGGTGTACGTTATAGAAAATATTGTCTGAAAGAGAGGGAATCGCTGACGATCCCTTGCAACTCGCTACTGAACATTTCTAATTTTTTATGGTATATTCCACCGAATTCTCATTCCAGTAATTATTTAATTTTTTTTCAGTACTTGACGTAAATTTCTTGGTTAACTAAAAAGTAAACAATGGATTGGGGCCGTCGGTGGAGTGGTAGTGGTATAGTAACCTTAAGCTTTGTATCTTCTTTGCCAAGGGCGCGATTACCACACTACTTTTACCAGTAAGTTTTTTAAGAATTAACGAATGTAAAAAGGGGCTCTATAGGTTTAGTCCCGTTAGTAATCGGCCACCTCAATTAAAATAATTTAAAAATGTTTGTCTAACCAAATTTATTAAATTTTTTAAATTTTTTTTTACTGTCGCCTTAAATGTCTTCTTTAAATTAAGTATAAGGCCAAGAATCAAGACAACAGTTTGTTACGCTAGCTGGTCATTATATTTGATTTTATCCTCATTTATGAAATAATTGAATTTTCTGCGAAAGTATGCACATGGTGGCGACCTAGAATTTCATCAAAAATATAAACAATGAGAGCGTTACATGCTTGGGGGCGCTGTAATCGTTGTTGGGTATTTAATGATGATGTTTAGATTCGGCAGCAGATGGCTCTGCAATTATGGTCATGGGCATTCGTACGAGAGGGGGGCATGGGGGCCACCTTCCCCGAGAGCAGTATAATGTTAGCGTGTTTAAGGAATATTATTTTTAATTGTTGTGGTGGAGTTTATGTAGTTTTTAAATTTTATTAAAACATACTTATTCTCATTTTCTTCGAAATTATTTGAGGCATCGTCTGTTCTTAACATTTTAAAATTTTTCAAAAAAATTTTAAATGTATAAAAATGTTTCTATAAATTTTCAAAATTTACAAATTTTGAGTTTACAAAAATATGATTTTTGAAATATCTTAATAATTTCCCAAAATTTCAATAAATGCGAGGAAGGTATTGTGGCGGTTGCCCGAATGCTTTTTTACAACCACATGAAAAAAAGTTTTCTAAACTTTTTAAATAAAATCGAAAATTGCAATAGTCTTTTTGTTGAGCATAAAATTGTTAACTTTTTTACTTTCCTGTAAGTACTTACTTCGGAGCTTGCTTTTAGATCTTTTTTTCAGAACAGTTTTTAGATAGGTTTGTTGAGACTGATTTTTCAGACCGTTTTTTCTAGACCGGTGTTTACGGGCCGTTTTTTTTTGGACTAATTTTTTCACGCCGGTGTTTCAGATTAGTTTTTTCAGACCGTTTTTATCAGACTGGTTTTGTCAGACCGGTGTTCACATCGCTTTTTTGAGACCGTTTGTTTTCAGACCATATGTTTTCAGACCAGTTTGTTCAGACCGGTTTTTTCAGGCCGTTTTTGTCAGACCGGTTTTGTCAGACCGGGTTTTTCGGGTAGGTTTTTTAGATCGTTTTTTTCAGACAGGCTTTTTCAGGCCGGTTTTTCAAACCGTTTTTATAAGACTTAGATAGGTTCGTTGAGACCGTTTTTACCAGACCGGTGTCTTAGGCCCGTTTTTCAGACCGCTTTATTCAACCTTTTTTAGGCCGATTGGAAATGGTTCTAAACCCTTTTTTTAAAGAACGGTCAAAAATTGCACACCGGTTAACCGATTAAAATTTGTTTTTGACAGCACTAGTACGAACCAAAGATAAATCAAGCGAAAGCTGCACAGCGCCGATCTGATTCGAACCCTTCATTGAGCGGAATTACTACCAAATGTAGTAAATGCTACTGAAGGAACAGACACAAGAACCAGACACAGACGTGCCTATTATGTAGTTATTGCGCCCTGATATTACCACAATTTCTTTGCAAACAGACCACTGAATTCCTTTAGCAATGTGTAAGTACACGAATTAAGAATAACAAATTGGTTGATTGTGTCGTGGCTGGTAACGATAAGGCTCGCCTTCACGTAAGCAAAATAGTGTTTAAAGGCAACGCTCTATTTATTTGGCTCCCAATTTTTATTGTTACGCGGTTATGTTAAAAAGTAAAAAATGTATGTAAAGGTAACTGTTTTTTATTGAAACTTCGAATTCGAATTCTGGTTAATAGAGCGGACCGCCACTAATAACTACAACGAGCCTACATACACTGAAATATTTTATTAATTTAACAATTTAAGAAGTTAGTAACATTTTTGCTCCTCCCCCCTCTTGAGTAAAATGAGAAACAGCGCTACTGTACCTACTTATACTTGTCATGCGTTTACCTAAAGTAACACGGTCAGTAATACTACATCTCTGTGAATTATTTTAGAAAACCTAAAATTTGAAAAACAAACCCTAACAACGAGACACTATTCAAACAGAACACGCTTTTTCGAGTACTAAAAGGCTTGACCTTTGTATTTTAGTAAAATGCGTCACAACTTCCGGCATTTGAAAGGAAAATTACACAATCGGCTATTTTCCTCTAAGTACAATAAATTTATATCTATATTATCGCTTGCTACGAGATAATTACAACTTTCATCCAGTAAATACTGTCGGTGAGTGTAAAATTATTAACAATATTAAAAAATAATAAAGTGGAGACTTGTTATTTATTCATTAATATATTTATAAAGCTTGCTTCACGTTTAAGGTTTTAATTTTGTATTTATAAATTCAACTGAAATTTATTACCAAGTTACTTATAAGTACTCGGAAACATATAACCCTAACTAGAATTGACCTGTTTCTCACAATCTTTAATCTAAAGTCCAAACTTCTCGTTCCATTGTGCTACTTGTGTAGTAAGTTGGTACCGCTCTAAACTGGGTACCATCGAAGTGGTACCGCCCCATCCTAAGGCGATGGGTAGGCGGCCATGTTATCGAACCCTAGGGCCCCACAACCGGTCTTACCTTTACTTTTGCCTTCTTTCTGCATTCATAAAGTAACTAACTGTCTGTGTTACACATGCCCGTCCAAAAAAATGTTCTTTGTTGTTTAAAAACTTCTTTGTTCGTTTATTTAAAATGAGTAAATATTTGTTTCCAAAAATATATCATTGGTAAAAATATTTAAATAAACAAGGGCGTTACACTATTTTGTTAAAAGGGGTGTATCAGTACATCCCCGAAAACATTATAAATAATAAATACAGTGGCGTGGAAAACAGCTTCTAGATTCCACTTACAATTATTCGATTAATTACTGAAAAAGTTTGCATGAAAACGTTGAACACAAAATTAGTTAAATATTTGTGTGAATCACTAATTTTGTTATGCCATGGCGGACGTTTAACCCATATTACAAAGTTTACGTGTATAAATTCCTTTGAGATTAAGGATAGTACTAAATGTTCCGACGTAAAAAGGATTGATTTGAAGGTGCGGCTTTAATAATGATGCACCTACATAGTGCCTTCCTTATCATAATCACGCAGTATTGTTAGCCGCACCTAGATGGGTTTTTAGGATATTTAAAGGTGTAGAAGTTAATCTGTACATATTTGGCAATTTTAATTAACATTTCATTAACTTTGCGTGTTTACTACATAATTCATTAGGACAATATATCTTATTTATTGACATGTGTATTTGTTATACTACTTTAGATACATTTTAAAGTAATTTTGCGTCAGTATATTATTAATAAATTATAATTGGTTTCCAATTAGAATGATTACTTCAAAAATAGCAAAATGTATTAGGAATAGTTAGTTAAAATTGTACACATTTAAATAACAAGCCCGAACAGACCAAAACACATAACATATCCACAATTGTATTTATTTGCTATTTTCAAATCAACAATTAATTATTATTACTGTTTATTGCAATCTGTGATTTAGAAAACTTACGCAGCTTGACATGTATTACCCTCTGTCGTCCACAAGCCAAGCTTCTTTACTACTTAGCAAAGGGAATCACCGATTATTAAGCTTAGTATTTTTACCGTCAGAGGGCAGCAATCCATATATTTTGAAGTAAACGTTGGTATAGTGCAGAAAATGTATTTTCAAATCTTTTAATTTCAATGTAAATTTATTATAATTCAAAACATTAACAACGTAGTGAGAAAGATAAACTTTCAGTGTTATATTGCTATTATTATTAAAATGTTTCCAAGCAGCACACAATGTAAAAGTTGGATGTTTACAAGCGAAGATGAGTTGAATAAATTACGAGATAATGCAAATGCCAGGCATATCCAAACGTATGGACGTCAAGTTAATGTAAGGACAGCACATTACTAAGTCCTTAAAATAAATAAAATTAGATTATAACAACAATATAACCTTACAATTTAATTTGGTTTTGCGCCTTAGTTGAATGTTTGACATGTTCGCGTTAGGTGGCGGTACTGTTGTTAAATAATTACAATTTTTAAATAAATAGTTTTGATTAAAAAACAAGCATATAAACTAACTCATACAATATAATTCTAGGAAGCCCATAGATATGAAATATTTTTAACGCCAGATGAAGAAAAATTCATGGTTCGTAAATATGAACTACATCTGCGAGACTTTTGCAAACGATTTAATCCCCCGATGCCTAGAGCTGTTATGGGCACTGCATTTCACTACATCAAACGTTTTTATATTCACAATTCTGTTATGAATTTTCATCCGAAAGAAATTATGTAAGTACTGTACCTGTACACATCAATGCAGATGATGTACTAGACAAAGTCTGTACGCAGCAGCATCATTCATAAATCATTTTCTAGGGTAACCTGCGTTTTCTTAGCCTGTAAAGTCGAAGAATTTAACGTATCTATGGCGCAGTTTCTGGCCAACATAAAGGGTGATCGTGAAAAAGCATCTGATATTATATTAAACAACGAACTATTATTAATGCAGCAGCTAAACTTCCATCTTTCAATTCATAATCCTTTTAGACCTGTAGAAGGGTTACTAATTGATATCAAGGTTTGAATTTTATTTACCCCACGTTATTGTATAGTTAATTTATATTCCGTTATTAGACTCGTTGTGCTTTAAATGATCCCGAACGATTAAGGCCAGGAACGGAACACTTCTTGGAGAGAGCATTGCTAACCGATGCTGTTTTGTTGTATGCCCCAAGTCAAGTTGCTTTAGCTGCAGTACTTCATGCAGCTTCTAAGTTGCAGGAAAATTTAGATTCGTACGTAACTGACACCTTGTTTGGTGTTGAAGGACGTGGTAAGCTTGAGGAATTAATTGAGGCAGTTAGAGGTAAGAATTTTAATATAAGTAAAGTTTTTCTAGATAAAATTATTTAAATTTCCATTTCTAGGTATACGATCAATGGTTAAAATGGTCGACGCAGTGGTGGATAAAAATCAACAAAAACTACTAGAAAAGAAGTTGGAAAAATGTAGAAATCCTGAAAATAATCCTGATAGTGAAATGTAGGTTGTCTGAAAAATGCTCGTGTTATGATTATGACAGTTTTGGTTTTCTTGCAGATACAAGCAGAGAATGCAGGCAATGCTTTACGATGATGATGAGGTGTATTCTCAAATTAATTCTGAACGCCAAAATTTAGATAATTCTGCTCTTGGTATGGTAATTACCTCTCCAGGCGGAGCATAAATTGTTTAAAGCTAGTTCTAGTATTATTGTTCTTTTACAATGTAAGATGATTTTTTTTGTAAAACTGTTAATAAAGGTAACTGCAAGTGTAGACGATTTTTGAGATACATAGATAGATACATTTATTTCCACTTGATTCGTTAAAAGATTAGAAATTGTCAACATAATAACAAAATAAATAGCAACATACAAAACAATTAGATTCAAAATCACAAGAAAACTCCAATCTAAAAAATTAATTGGTAGCAAACTTATTCGCTAAAAATAGAGAGAAAATTATAGCCTTCCTAAATGTGCCTAAAAATTTAATTGTGAATGTTATTTTACTATCATTTATGAGCAATTTAGCATAATATAACAAAAAATGTTTTGTGTTTGTAATTTAAATGCACTCTACTTGAAATCTGATTAAAATAATTTTAAAAATAATAACGCCGATGCCGAGCATCGAACCAGGGACCGCTTGCAGGCTAAGCGTTGGCCTTAAAGGCATTCTGTCCAATGGAATACTCCCCCATTCACAATTTTAATAAATCTTGCATGTTCGCAATAGGAGGGTTGTATATTGCGAAGGTGGTATACTCAATATTGGGTATTTTATGTTGTTACCTAGGCAGCAGATGGCTCTGCAATCGAGGTTAAGTATAACTTTCTTTCCTTTAATTTTTGCTTTGAAATAATCCATTAAAATGACTTGAAATTGAATGTTTTTAACTTAAAATGTCAAAACTTTACTGCTTAACCTGTGTTGCAGGGCCATCTACTGCCAACCCTACGTAACAACATAAAATATTCAGCATTCCTAACATTTCACCTTCCAGTTTATTCTAGAATTGCTTATTGTACTTTAATTTTTAAGGGGAACTCGTTTTGCTGAGAGGAGGGTTGTCTGCAACCTCAATTGCAAGAAGCAACCTAACGTGTCTTCTAAGTACCTATGGTTTTAGTATATAAAAGAGTTGTAATAATTTGTTAAAATTTAATAATAAAATACTTAATTCTAGATACAATCTTTGGCTTACAAAATTTATAAATAAAATACATTTTGTTTATAATGTTTATTATGTTTACTTTACAATACTAAAAATTGATGTGTTGTTTTCGTTTGTAATAATTATGAATAATTGGCTAGATTGTAATTTCTCATCTATATTTTAAGCGTCCTGCCTCTAGTGTTAAGTAAAGGTAACAGAATATTGTAACATTTTATCAAGTGGAGTTAGAATAACAATTCTTTAAAAAAACGAGCTTCAGTTCAACGTTGTTTGAGTTTATGACCTAAATACCAACAACATGTGTTCTAACAGCAGCTCTGATGGAGTACAACTGAACTGAGGACGAAACGTCGCCAATGACGTCACAAACCAACATAGATTAAAAAATATCCTTTCTCTGGGTCACCACTACACATCTACTTGTCACTTAATAATTTAGTTTCCCATAGCATTATGAGTTTTCAAAATGGCGTCCGAAAT
Organism: Ctenicera cuprea; assembly: GCA_958336395.1. Classification (NCBI taxonomy): domain Eukaryota; kingdom Metazoa; phylum Arthropoda; class Insecta; order Coleoptera; family Elateridae; genus Ctenicera; species Ctenicera cuprea. The sequence goes on along the minus strand of OY284486.1, from coordinate 83,508,720 downwards.
TTTGCAATTGTAAAATTGGAGGTGTTTCGGGTGTTGGATCCTGAAAATTTACGTAATGTTGCCCACATGATTGTGCAGGGTTTATTGGCATTTGTGGTCCCATTTGAGCTGGTGGTGGTGGAAAGGGTACCATATTTGGTGCAGGCGATGCATATTGGTTTAAGCTAGGAACGGTTGTTTGGTTTTGGCAGTTGAAAAACCTGAAAAGTAGAATCTTTACTTTTAGATTTTTCTTGTATAACTAAAATCGTAGTTTTTGATTTACTACCAGATGGAACATATATTTTTTATTTAACCGTTAGTGCATCTGATTCGAACCTTCAGATGAATTAAAATAAAATTGCTATGGTTGTAGTTCTTATAGACGATGACAAGTACTTACCACAGTCGATCACCAATGAATATAGGTCTGGGTACCAAAAAGCCCATTGAACTGTAATACTGCTGCGCCAAAAGCTCAACGTCGTTGGTGTACTTCCTTTTCCATTTCGTGCGACGATTTTGAAACCAAATTTTTATCTGCAGGTAATAATTATATATTACCAAAAACTCCAAAGTGAAAATTTGGGACAACATAACTACTAGCTGGAATTGTGTCGAGATGTAAGACATGTACTTAAGGCTCCAGCAACAGAATTTTTAATAAATCTAGTTCCAAATATGGTTCTGGTGGAATTTTACCAGTACCAAAAGAACATCGACAAATATTTGTTCTTGTTCATCAGTTGTCATGTTTTTAGTTTGATTTTCTTTTAATGAAAAGATGCCATAACGGACAATTTTTTAAACAAATTAAAAAACATGCACAATTACCAACGTGGGGGTACAAATATCCTCTCCCCACAGTAACACTCTTCCCTCAAGTAGTTCATTTATTGTAATATCTTTAAGAAATTTATTTAGGTACCTACAGATATAATTTACAAATTAAAATTACGTAAACCATTTACAAAAACTAATGTGTTGCGTGAATTGCCATATAATATAGTTTCAAAAATATCATCAACAATTTTGATTATTCTATCTTCACTTAACACAATTTTACTACCATGGTAAAAAAAAGTTGAGACAGGTGGAAGGGATTTAATATATATAGATAGACGGATGCTATGACTTACTCTCTATGACAGTATTATAGGTACCTACCTGAGTTTCAGTAAGCTTTAAATTTTTGGATAGTTGACTTCTTTTGGCAACAGATAAATATTTATTTTTCTCAAATTCCGCTTCTAAGGACTTGATTTGTGAAGCAGTAAATGCAGTTCGTGGTCGCTTTTTTCGCTCATCTTCTGATTTGAAGTCGGAAAATGGTGTATCTGAAATTAAAGTATTTCAGAACAAAGCTGTAGTAATAATTAAATATATGACATGATTTAACGAATTTAAATGTACTTGTCCCGCTCCACTGTTTACATCTTCACTCTAAGAGATCTAATAGTGGAGCGGATAGAGCGTTGTAGCTCATCAAAAAATATTTATGAAGTAGAAAGATATGGGATTATAACCATCTTGTTTAGAAATGTTTAACGCATCAGAATCTCTTTTTACGAAAATTTTCGGTGGTACTGAAAAAATATATGAGCGATTGAATCTGGAAAATGTCTATTTTCGTACGGGCCTCCTCCGCAAACTGATGTTTTTTTTTTCTATAAACAAGTAACGTAGGTCACTAATTTTTGTTTCACTGATGTACTATTGGGTATTGAACAAGGATTTAATTTTTAATGTAGAAAGGACCTTCAATTTTAGTTGTAGTTAATTTTTTTCCCGAGCGGAACATGGCAGAATTGGGAAAGGTCCGACTTCAGTAGTGCTTAACTTTTTTTTTCACGATATGGATTTCAGATTTTTTTTCATGTTTGGCTAAATTGAAGTAATACCAACATATTCCCTCGCATAACATATGGTCGTGTTTCAAAAATAAAGTTTTTAGAGTCAAATTTATAACGCCGTGTATAGCGAGCTGTTCTGCTTACTGGGAGTGCGACAGTGAGCGAGTTATAGACTGCATACGAGCATTGGAAAAGGAGCGCATTATACCATAAATATTGTAGGACTCATCGGCCGCTTATTTTTAAAAATGAAATGTTTTTGGGGTAGAAATAATTGAAACCTGTGCAATATTATTAGAACCGCAAATGTACACTAAAATAATCTTTTGCTTTGAGAACTGAAAATATGTTTTTATTAATATTTGTATAAGTATGCTAATAGTAGTAATAATAATAATATTGAACGGAGAGAACACAAATCGAACGATTAGTAAACATAACAAAAATTGATAAAACAAAGTTTTACCTAACATAAAAACAATATATACCTAGTGCAAAACTAAAAGTCTGAATCTTCTGAATCATACTGGTGCTCGGTATCAGCATTTTTGCATTCTTTAAATTTGCACAGTTCAGAGCACTTAAGATTCTCTTTGAAACAGTCACATTTCTGAGTAGAGCATGTCTTATCTTTACAGTAAATATTGAGTACCTCCCTTATTTCATCTGGTATGGCAGCTTTCGTCATCCACACGGGTTTCAAGACATACAGTACATACCTTAAAACCCGATTGGGGGAGGATTTCATGTTGGTGAAGAATGTAGAATAGTTACAAGCACTGATCTGACAGTCCCGATTCATTTAAGATGTAACCATGAAGAGGCTGACACGCGCCTTATTGTGTATCTCATCGAGAAAGCAAAATATACGAGAAATATTGTAATTAAAAGTGACGATACGGATGTGCTTGTGGTAGTTCTACACTACATTTCGACAATGGAAATTCTACAACACAAGAAGATATATATAAAAACCGGCCATTCTAATTCATCGACTAATAAAACTAGGTTTATTGACGTTGGTTGGTTCGATAGTAATGAAACTGGGTATACCCATTTGCCAATGCCTTCCAACAGTACATGCTTTGACAGGTTCAGACTCAACGAGTTCATTTTATAAAATTGGCAAGAAAACAGTGTTTGACACTTTAATAAAAAAACCTGAAATATTCGAAAATTTACAATTTCTTGAAGTGCTGCCTACAAACGAAGCTGTGACGCTGCGAGACATTTCGTAGGACAATTGTACAAGCAAAAGAGTTGTACCAACTTGGACGAGCTTCGTTATAACATGACGATGAAAACCAAGAAATCTGCAGCAGAACTTCCTCCGACTGAAGACGCTTTTTTTGCACTACGTTTTAAGGTATGTACTTCTTACTTATCAAAGTGAGCATATTGCAAAAACCGAACTTACAGGTGTCTACTGCAAACCAAGATTTGGAAAAGTAGTCATATTCCCATCACGGAGGAACTTGATATATTTTCCTATGGTTGGCAGAAGCATGAAAATGTCTTGAAACCCGTGTGGATGACGAAAGCTGCCATACCAGATGAAATAAGGGAGGTACTCAATATTTACTGTAAAGATAAGACATGCTCTATACTCAGAAATGTGACTGTTTCAAAGAGAATCTTAAGTGCTCTGAACTGTGCAAATTTAAAGAATGCAAAAATGCTGATACCGAGCCCCAGTATGATTCAGAAGATTCAGACTTTTAGTTTTGCACTAGGTATATATTGTTTTTATGTTAGGTAAAACTTTGTTTTATCAATTTTTGTTATGTTTACTAATCGTTCGATTTGTGTTCTCTCCGTTCAATATTATTATTATTACTACTATTAGCATACTTATACAAATATTAATAAAAACATATTTTCAGTTCTCAAAGCAAAAGATTATTTTAGTGTACATTTGCGGTTCTAATAATATTGCACAGGTTTCAATTATTTCTACCGCGAAAACATTACATTTTTAAAAATAAGCGGCCGATGAGTCCCACAATATTTATGGTATAATGCGCTCCTTTTCCAATGCTCGTATGCAGTCTATAACTCGCTCACTGTCGCACTCCCAGTAAGCAGAACAGCTCGCTATACACGGCGTTATAAATTTGGCTCTAAAAACTTTATTTTTGAAACACGACCATATGTTATGCGAGGGAATATGTTGGTATTACTTCAATTTAGCCAAACATGAAAAAAAATCTGAAATCCATATCGTGAAAAAAAAAGTTAAGCACTACTGAAGTCGGACCTTTCCCAATTCTGCCATGTTCCGCTCGGGAAAAAAATTAACTACAACTAAAATTGAAGGTCCTTTCTACATCAAAAATTATATCCTTGTTCAATACCCAATAGTACATCAGTGAAACAAAAATTAGTGACCTACGTTACTTGTTTATGGAGAAAAAAAAACATCAGTTTGCGGAGGAGGCCCGTACGAAAATAGACATTTTCCAGATTCAATCGCTCATATCTTTTTCCAGTACCACCCAAAATTTTCGTAAAAAGAGATTCTGATGCGTTAAACATTTCTGAACAAGATGGTTATGATCCCATATCTTTCTACTCCGAAAAATTTATCTCCTTAAATCGGCGAGTTTCACAGCTCTATCCGCTCCACTATAAAGAATAATGAGAAACTCCAATACACCGTTCCATTTTCAAACAGTCAACATCGATAAGGGTGTGGCTGTTTACAACCACGGACAGACCGAATATCGCTCTCCTTCTCTCCCTGCACCAGTGTCGGTGAAACGAATTAAACGCCGCTTCTGCCGTTACAGTCCCTGCGTTCTGGCGTTATAGTCCCGTCGTTATACTCACAGCGTAAAAGCCACGGCGTTATAGCCTCGGCGTAAAAGTTCCGGCGTTAAAGTCCGGGCTTCAAAGAATCTGTGATAAATAACCGTCGTTAACGTCTCGGCGTTAAAGCCTCGGGGTTAAGCTCCCTGCGTTATAGTATCTAAGTATCGGCGTTAAAGTGCTGGCGTTAAAGTTCTGGGAATAGAAACCCTGCGTTAAAGTCAAATGCTTTCAGTATAACTAATTCACGTTGATCATCGCTAAAATGTACTAATTTTATAATGTTATTAGATGTCATTAAATGATGGTGTTCTAATAAGTGTTTAGAGTAATTGTATTTATGTGGATGTTCTTATTGTCTGACCTATATACACCGAATTACAATGTGAGCAATTTAATTTGTGAATACCTGATTTTTGTAAATCATTTATTTTTTTAGCATTAGACAAATTACTTAAAATGGTTTTAGTTGTTTTAAAAAGTAGTTTATATTTATTTGCCTTGTATGTAATTTTTCCAATTTAACCCCAAAATATGGAATTGAAGCGTATTTAATTGTATCGGCTGAAGATATTTGGACAAATTTTTTAAATATATTTAATTTATTATCTTTTTATTTAATTAATATATTATTAAGTTGGGTATTATAACTAATACTGTATGCAATTTCTTCAACAGGTAATTTTTTTTATTATATTATTATTTTATATAAAGAGACAGTCAAAACTCTATGTATCATGGACCTGTATGCTGCTAATTTGTGTGTTTTATGATGACAAGAATCGTGTGGTATTGTAATGTTTGTTTGTGTAGGTTTTCTATAAACAGACTATTGAGGTTATTAATTTTAATGTTTAAATCTAAAAATTCAGTACACCTATTTTGTTCAGTTGCTAGTGTAGATTTTTTTAGATGAAAGCTGTTACTTAAAATTAATAATTTATTAATTAACGCAAATAAACTACGAAAACACGCAGAAAAGTCATCAACATAACGAAATCAAAACATAACTTTCTCGGACTGGTTTGATCTTCTACATTTTCCATAAATATATTAGCTAAGCGAGGTGAAATTAGGCTTCCTATGGATAATCCATACGTCGGTTTTGTTAAAGAATATTTTGTAACTAGTTCATATCATTCATAAGCGAGAGTAAAATATGTTTCTGAATTTCAACACCCCTTTTTCTTGTAGCATAATATTTCTCGTAAACTGTAACATTTAATGAACATCCTCATCCTCGGCGATTTAAGTAGATATAAGCGTCGGTGCTTAAAATTTTACACTAAACAGTTGTTTTTAATTTGCCGTGTCGAAATTTATGTCTCGAGTGTCGGGTGGGAAGTGCAGACACGTTAAGAAAGACGCTAATTTGCGCCAGAGAGACGGAATTAGATTTTAAACGGCTAACGATCCAGCGGCGCTGAAAAATGACACAAAAAACTAACGCCGCGCTATCTCCCTGCAATATATTAGTCAGTAACTGCCACGTCGCTTAAAACCTGCCGTATATTAAGGCGATTTTGGTTCGCGCCTATTAGAGCCGCATATCTGACATTAATTTAAGTTATAAAAGACGTTTAAGAATGTTTTGGTACTAAATTAAATATACTAACCAGGATTTTATGTGTTCTAAATTGGTTTCGCTTCGATATTTTTTTATTTTTAATTCAATAAAATTTTTTTCCTTCTATTTTAATTTTGGACTTATAGGAAGTTTAGCTAGGATCCTGGACGTATTTTTTTTGCTAATTATGTTGCAAATTTTATTTCATACAAAATATTTATATACGAATTTTCAAAAATTACCTGAAACTATTTTTATGACTTTTATTATTTTTTTATTTTTTATTTAATTTCTCATGCTGTGCCTCGAAGAATTAAGTCTTCCCTTAAAATGTTAACTAATAAATCAAATTGTTTAAAAAAATAGTTAAATTTAACAAAAAGCAAAAGGTGAAAATTATATTTATTTAGCGGTCTGGCTCTACTGCTAAGGCTAATCACAGACGCCACAAGGAAATCTGCAGCTTTATATCTCTTTGGAAAAATTAATCTTTGATATTTGACCAGCCTCAGTTCGGGTTTGAACACCAAAGACCGACCCCTCAGTTCGAAGGCAATAAAATATGCATACCACTGGACCACCGACACTAGCCAAAAATCTCCAAAAATTGAAAAATTATGGTGGATTCTATTTAGGCTTTTCTATTATTATTGGTTTGAATATTTGTACCTATTTTATCAATTGGTATTTTCTTTGTTTCTTGACATTTTTTCCTGCCAATCGGTAGATTTTCGTGTCATTTGCTAGATTTTTACCAAGCAACATTTCTCAAGTGTTTTTAGAAATTTTTCTGTGAGTTAACAAATTTTCCTGTTCTTTTCCTAGTCGTTTATTTACTTATTAATGTCAATGTACAGCTTTCTCAGTTCCTTGACACTCTTTTTTCATTTCTATTTTGTCATTTACCTTTTTATTTGTTTTTTGATACTTTTTCCCCTCAATTGTCAGATTTTTGTGTCACTTAACAAATTTTTATCAAGTGTTGAGAGTTTTCTCTGTAAGTTGCCAAACTTGTACGTTAAAACTTGGGTTTTTCTATTAGTTGACACTTTTTTTCTGTTAGTTGACAAATTTTCATGTTGATTAACATACCTTTGGTTTGTAATCCAGTCTGCTAATTTGTATCTGACGCCTTCTGCGAATTTTTGAAAATTTAAATTTTAACGTATATTTACTCAAAAACGGGTTATCAAATCTGGATGAAATTTGATATTGGAAGTGCCCAAAGGGTACACAATGTGACAATCTACTAGAACTTTCGGAACTACTAATAGTGCGAAATGAAAAAAGTTCAAAATTTTGACTTCTTTAAAAACATACTGCTCAAAAGCTAGCCTAACGATTCTGTTTTATATTTTGTAGACTTGTAGAGCTATGAATCGGCTACAGTGTGCAAGTTTGTGTCTCAGTTCGCTAACTTGTTTGCGACACCTTCTATGAATTTTTGAAAATCGAAAATTCCTATGCCTTTATTTAGTAACAAGTAACAATATCTAAAGTATAGAAAAGTGTAGGCGAAGTGCTTTGCTTAGTTTTCTCTTTCACTGATATATTTGCATGCCAATTAAAATGTTTGTATTTAGAGAAATTTTCATGAATCGATTAATTTTTCTGTCAAAAGACACTTTTTACTGTCAGTTAATAGATTCTCCTGTCAACCGGCATAATATTATTTATATTGTTATGAAATTTTTTTGTGCTGAGTATATTACACACATTCTATTATTAGCCAATCAGAGTGCTCTATTTTGTGTCAACAACAAATCAAATCAGTGGTTTGTGAAAAAATTACTAGTGGTATTTAATAAGTAGAAAAAACTATAAAAAACAACTACTGACAAGGGTAACAAGTTATAAGATTGCAGCTCAGGCACAACACGGGAAAAATGACGACATTTTCGATCAAATTTGATGTATTTTAAAACAATAGAAATACATTGTAATTATTTAGGTGTGATAGAAAATATAAAACAATCGCTGGAAATTATAGTAGCGGGAGATATGAATGGAAGAAGGGGAAGAAGAGAGAATGACGACACTATAGGAAAATACGGAAAGGCTAGCCAAAACGACAATAGGGAGAGAATAACGGAAATGTGTAAAGTACATGGGCTCAAAATCACAAATGGATTCTTCCAGCATAGAGACATCCACAAATTTACATGGACCCAAAACACAAGGAAATTAAAAGCAATTATTGACTATAAAATTGTAAAGAAGAGAATCACCATTAAGATAAAATATGTAAGAGGCGCCGAATGTGGGATGGATCATAAGCTATTAATAGCAAAGATAGAATTTCTATGGCATGGGAAGCAGAATAGAAAGGACGATGACAACGGGATAGAAACAAACACCGAGAAAGGAAAGGAGAAAAAATACAAAAAGATTTCTTCTAAAACACAACAACAAAGGATCTATACCAAAATAGGATAGATCAGAAATTTATAGAGTTTGGATTTGACAGTATGGAGGAAACATAGGAACACATAAAAGAGTGAAGGCACTAGGAGATAAGGATAGAGAAGAGAAGAAGTTTAAATGTAGAATTAGCGAAACGACAATACAGGTAATTAGCAAAAAGGAACAACTGTATGGAAAATGGTTAAATACGAAAACAGAGAAAAAAGTAAAGAAGCTAAAAGGTTAGTGGTAAAAGAGAAAAACGAAAAATGGAATGGAGCATGCCAGAATATAGAACAACATATAGGGGGAAAGAGAAGCTCCGAGTCCTGAAGAGTGATAAAAGCACTACAATGTAACAAGAGAAAAAGCACATTAGGGAGAAACAATGGGAAGAATAATACAAGGACCTACTAACAGAAAAAAGACAATGTTTCATAGAAACGGAAGAAGACGATACTCCGGATCAAGGGGGAGAGAGAGAAGAACCAGATTGAAATAATAATAGAAAAAATGCAGTAAATTCAATGAAAAATGGTAAATCGGCAGGACCGGGCGGTATCGTACCGAAGTTAATCAAACGCGGTACAGAAAAACTGTTCTGAATCATACAAAGAATATTTCAAAAAGATATAAATACACAGGAAATACCCACGAAATAGAAACAAGCAGCCATAACATTGATTTAAAAGAAAGGAGACCGGAAAAAGTATGAAAATCAGTGGCGGTTTCTCCATTGGGTCAAATGGTCATTGAGCTCCCAATGCAATAACAAAAAAAATAATTACTTTTTGTTTGAGTACATAACATATTACACACTATAAAATTTAAAAAATATTTTATAGTTGTCGTTTGTATGAGATTTCAATGCGAGCACGTTTATTAAAGAGCAGCCACAGGATCCGAAAAGGTTTGAATGTTTGAATATAGCGCGCGCGTTATGCGAATCTATGCGAGGGTCATATAGCTGTTTGTCCACAACTCAGCTAAATGCCACCGAATAAGAGTGAAATAGAAAGCCCATTGCGGTAAAATTCAGATTACAAAAGTTAAAAAAGGAAAGAAGCTGGTGCGCATTAAAAGACCTCAGGGTCGATGACCCCAGTTTCTGATTAAATGAGTAAAATAACAGCGCATGCTAGTCATGTGTAGTTGGTGTATTTCTTCACACGTTCGTTGTATGTTGGTATGACACAAGGTTAGTAACAAACTTTCTTTGTGTAGAAATAATCGGTGATTTTTTTGTAGATCGGTTTTGTCTGCGACATTTTCTTGTGTAGTAAATCATAATTGTGTAGTAAATCTTAATGTAGCGCTATGAAATGTCGGGCAAAAAATAATGGAACTTAAAGCTCAACGTGGTTTGAAGTTTGAAGAACGTTTGAAGTTAAAAGAAAACGGTCGTCCACAACCAACCCTAATTATTAAACAAATAATAACATTGTATAGAAATAAAGAGGTTAACCGGTATTTTAATGAGTCAATTCAATGAGTTTATTAAATTAGATTTGTGGTTGTGATATAAGAAACGCTTTATTCTGTTTTCCGTGGTTGTTATTCTGCGATGTCGCAATGTGGTGTAAAAACGGCGTGATTGACTTAAAACATTTAAAAATTAAAGTACAAAAACATCAGCAAATCATATGAAAAATTCTACGAATTTTGACACATTTGGTAATGTGGATATCAGATTGTAACTAGACCGTGCTTATCGAAAATCTGTTTAAGATTTTAATGAAAATGTTGATAAAAATAGGTATATTTTAAATAAAATTATAGATTGCATAAAGTGTTGCGCAGTAATATAGAAAAGGTTAAGCATTACATTCTTAATAATTTCGTGCCAGCTGCTCCATCGACATGCAGAAAAAGAAATAAAATAAATGAAAATTCAAAACTTCCAATTGCAGTAAAAATTTGCGACATAATTGTATCGGAGGTTGAACATAGATTGTTAAGCATCGAAAAATCGTTAATTAATAACATTGACAATTTTAATGAACTAGTGATAGATCGTTTTTCCAACGCGAAGGAGCGTAGGATCGACTTGAAATATAAGTCTACCTAAAATTTGGCTGGGTAAGTACATTGTTATCGAAAAATATTTCAAAATGACCCCCCAGTACGCCACACCACGAGCCGCCACTGGTGAAAATTATAGGGGTAAAGTGTTATGTCAACAATGGGAAGAATATATGGAAAGGTAATACGAAATATGATAGAAGCACAAATATAAGGAAAAATCAGTGAAGATTAGGCAGGTTTCGCGGAGGGAAGATCCACCGTTGACCACATCTATGCGATACAACAGTTAATTGCGAAAAAGAAGGCAAAAAACAAAGCAGTACATATAGCATTAATCGACCTGCAAAAAGCCTATGATACCGTACTCTGAAAGAAACTCTGAAAAGCCATGAGGGAAATAGGAATAGCCCAAAAATTGATTAAACAGTAAAGCATTTTTATAAAAACAACAAGACAGCAGTGAAAGTAAAGAACAATTTTGAGGCAACAAAAGAACTACTACAGGGATGCTCCCCATCACTCACATTATTCAAAATATTTATAGAACATGCTTTACGGGACTGGAAAAGGAAATGTGGAGGAATGAGTGTACCAATCAGAAACGAACACATCTACACTTTAAGTTTCGCCGATGACCAAGTAGTAATCGCTCGCGATGAGAAATATCTTAGTTTCATGGTAAGAAAACTTAAAGAGGAATACACAAAAGTAAGATTAGAGATTCACTTTGGAAAGACAGAATACCTAGCTATAGTAGAAGAAAACATAACATAACCAAGAACACTAAAATCAGGATATACATTACAATGGTTCAGAGTATCATGATATATGGGGCAGAGGTATGGATAATAATCAACAAGAAATACAGAGAGTAGGTAACAGCGACGGATATGGAGTATTGGAGAAGATGCTGTAGGTTGACAAGACTAGATAGAGTAAAATACGAAGAGATACGAAGAAGCATGGGAAGGGAGAAAGATGTCACCACATACATAGACGAGAAAGGGTTGTCATGGTACGGACATGTTAAAAGGGCAGAAGAAAACAAATAGATAAAAATGATCACAGAATGGAGTCCTTTTAACCTCAAAATATGCGAAATAATTTCAAATGGAAGCCTTCCAATTTTCATATCTATATCTCAAACCGTTTTAGCAGGAGAGCTTTGGTTCCATCTTTAATAGCGACCCTGTATTACATGTGAAGAAAATTATTATAAAATAAATTAAAATTTTTATAATATTGAGAGAAAAAAACCCGCACAGTAAATTTTAATCATTCAGAGAATAATTGTTTATTTGTTGTTAATTAAACTTGAATTTTAAAAACGTGTCAGTGGTTCGACATCTTGAAAGCGAGCCATGAATCTCGCACTTATTGTGCTACCAGCCCATGAACCCATTTATAAAACAAACCCAAAACAATAAATAAAAGAATATTTTTCGGCACCTTTTTTGTACCCGTGCTAATTTTGTCCAAAACCAGGAAATTTTTTTCACAAAATAATTAGCTAACATACTTGCAGAAAACTGCGCACATCAAATTAGTTACACTCCTAGCTTTTTTTAACGTCACATTAAACTCAACTATCTAGAACGACATCTAAGATTTATAAGCTCAGTATAACAATTTAAAAAAATTAATGTGTTTGTATAAAAATACCCCGTAGACAAATTTGAAAATGCTTGAGATAGCGAAGCGTCCGAACAGCAGCAGCTTCGCGCACATCCTTTACATATAAATGACGTACATATGTATGCTTGCACATATATCAACGCCTAATTGACAGGGAGTGTTTGAGGAGACAAAGTGACACTAAACGATGTCTAATTACTGACGATCCCCCCCTCTACATCCCAGTTTCCGTAGCTATTTAGGTCCTATTTGCAATACTTAGCTTTTGTTAATCTTTTGTTCGCGGTTGAAATGTCCGGTACATTTTCATTTAAAAATAGAATTTTGGCACTAGAATAAACACAAAAACCGTCGTGTTTTTTTTGTTATTAAATAAGTTAGATTTATTGCGATTTGTTTAAGTCGGACGAAACGTTGCTCGACGCTAATAGTCGCAAGATTTGGGCGTCATTTCATTATTTTTCTGTCAAAACTGAAAAGTGTTTCTGCGAAAAATCAAAAAGTAGAACAAATAATATATTTTGGTTTGGAAAAGAACAACAATGTAGGTTTTTTTTAACAAAAAAATAAATCGAATAAAAAACAACGTAAAGGGTGTTTGTTTTGCTTCAGTAGAACCTCGTCTAGAAACATGCAATTGTGAAACGTCTGCGAGAGTATGGCATGAGTCAAAAATAAGTAAAAGAACTAAGTGAGGCAAAAAGTGAAGCCAAAGTCATTAGCACATTTTTCGAATGGTGATGAAAGATAATACAGTGGCTGATAATTGCAAACAGATGAACCTGGGTTAATAATACCAAAATACGTGTAACTAACCTACATTATACAGTCTGGTCAAAAAATAGGGAAAGTTTAATTCTGATTTTTTAGCTGCTACAAAACCGTAAAAACAAATTAGGTGCTGGTGCTGGTGCAGTTTTAAGTTCCAGGTTGCTTTATGATCAGAACAAAAAACTAAAATATAACAAAAAAAGATGTAAGCCAACGTCACTGGACCTTCCTCGCTTCTATTGAAAATTTTCAATTATAAATTTGCAATATACCGAATTTTTAAGAAATGCTTGAAATTTAAAAGTTTTAAAAATTCTTGAAAATATAGAGAATTGAGAAATTTTCAGAATTATGAAAATTTTTGAAAATTTTGCAATTTTCAACATTATTAAATTTCCTTTTAAATTTTTGTAAATTTTGGAAATAAATGGAAATTATTTAGAAAGTTTTTATTAAAATTAAAAATTTTAAACATTCTTGAAAAATTTGGTTTTTGAAAACTTTGAACATTATTAAAAATTATGAAAACTGAAAATTTAGGGATATTATTATTAAAATGCTGAAAATGTTTGAATATTAAAAAAATAAAAATCAAAAATTTCCAAAAATTTTGAAAATTATTAAAAAACTAGCTGAACTCGTGGGGCACGCCCCACGCAAGCATTTGTTTTTCCATTTTTCTCTTCGAAAAGCCATTCAAAAACGAAAACATACGAAATCTCATACAAAAATACCATACAAAATCATCTTTTGGATTTTCCGAATTTTCCGACTTTTCCGGTGCATTTTCCCAAAATTTTCTTTCCTACAAAGCTTGTCCTGATAATTACGAACACAACAAAAAAAATGAGCCAAATCGGTCGAGCCATTCTCAAGTGATGATGTACCAAACATGCGGCAATTGATTTTTATTTATATAGAAGATTATGAAAACTGGAAATTTTCAAAACTTTTGGAAAACTCAAAATTCTGAAAATGTATGTAAATTTCAAATCTGAAAATTATTCAAAATCATCAAAGCAGAAAATTTTCATTTTGTTGGGGTTCGGCTTCCTTTTTGTAACAGTTTCTGGGTTTCTTCTACACGTTTCTTTTTAGCTGTCTTTTACAATTTTTTTGGAAAAACAAATAAACGTTTTCTCATTTTCCGGAAAGTTTGTTGTTAGACCGTCTTTGTCTAGTTTAATTCGCCATCTGAATGTCATAGCTTTTTGACAAAACACATTTTCTCTTGTCGTTTGTTAGATTTATTTGATTATATTAGACCTTGTCGACTGCTTTCACAGGAAATTACTTTTAAAACAGTTAATTTCTTAACATTTGTTGAGGGCTCTTTACATTACTTTGACTTGGAGGAAACATTTTCTCTGTACTTCAAAATTGTTTGGCAGAATAAGTGTGTTGTTTTCTTTTGTAGGGTCGTTGTCAAACCCGCTTCTCCAACTTTTCTTTCTGGCTGTTTTCTTCTCAATTGCCTTCCACAGTTCTGTTTTATAGCAGTTTTTTTATACAGTTGCTACCGCTTGTATCTTTCTCCTTTGCGTTATTAAAGTTAAGTCCAAAAAATCTAAGACCTACACCACTAATTATTGTACTATTCGTTGTTGTTTTTATTTATGGAATAAGTCTTTACGACTTCATTTTTTATACAGATTGTAATAGTGTTAAAAACAATGTGTGCCTAAATTTCTACTAAGTCGGTATTTTTAAAGGCGGCTCATTTATTTTAAGAGGGGTAATATATAAGCTCCTGTTTAGACAGTAGTGTCATGTAGCGGCAATTAGTCGGTAGGAAATCCTTCTCGAAATAATTTACAAGCTACAACTCTTTCAGAAGTATGGGAATGCGAGTTTTAAATAGTTCTACAAGGACTACTACACATCGTAACTTACTAGGCTTAATAGGAAACTATCCAAAAACTGTCATTGGCAATATTACAAGTAATTACAAAGAAAAACTTATTATTCCGTATTTTGTCTCACAATAATTTATTATAGTTGAATGCCTTTGATGTAGACAATAGAACAATGAAATTAACTAGAAAATTGGACTGTCTCCATATTTCATGACAGGAAAAAATAGACCTAAATTTTCTCATCGGTAAATTAAATTTTTATACTGTATGATAATGTTATAGCCCCAACAGTGGTTTTGATATGATCAATTATGTAGATAAATCGTGACTGTTCCTAATACTCGCCCAAACTCGAAACGTGAATAGGAATACAATCCTAGTTAGAAGCCGATAGTTTTCCCGAACCGCTTATAAAAGTAAACAGTTGTAAAATTACAGGCAAAAAATCGAAAATAAAAGAGATATAGCAAGAGAGTAAGAGAGAGGGAAAAGGAAACACAACGAGAAACAGGATAGGAGGAATAGGTGGGTCGAAGAGAAGAGAGATAAAAGAGGACTCGATGGAAAGAAGATACGAAAAGACGCCATCAACTTATGCAGAAACAGAGGGGGGAGAAACAGAAAATATGAACAAAATAAAGAAGAACGGAAAAAAGATATGGGAAAAAAGCAGGAATATGAGAGAAGAGCGACTGAGCGACGAAAGAAGAAGAAGATGACGACGAAATAAAAGAAAATGAGAGACAAAGAGTAAAAGGGGAGGCGGGAGAGTAAAAGAGCACGGAGAGAGCAAAAGAGGTCGGAGAGACTAGAAGAAAGCAGAAGGTAGTAAAAGGGGGCGTAAAGCGCATAAGGGAGCGGGCAGGTAAAAAGAGAACAGGGAGCGCAAAAGGGGGCAGAACAGGGCGAAGAAGAAAAAGAGAACGGTGAGACCAGAAGAGAGCGGAGACAGCAAAGAGTGACGCAGAGAGCAGAGTCTGGCGAAGACAGCAGAGTGTGGCAAAACTAGACAACACTGGGAGAGATACAGAGATAGTATATAAAAGACGAGGGACAGAAAGAGCAGAAGAGAGCGCTAAAAATAAAGACGCCTAGAGAGATCGGATAAGGCAGAATATAGGGCGAAAATAGCAGAAAAAAGCCAAGAGAACAGGGCAAAGAGAAGAGAAGAGGTCAGAGACAACAAAGAAGGGCGAAAAACAGACAGAGGAGGAGGGATACGAAGATAGTTAATAGAAGGGGAAAGAGGAAAGAAGTAGAAAAATACGGGGCCAGTAAAAAATCGTGGAGCGAGCAGAAGAGGGCAGACAGAGCAGAACAAAATGAAAGTAGTAAAAAAAGCGTAGAGAGCTAAAAAGGACAGAGAGAAAAAAAGGGCAGTGGAACCAGAAGAGAGTGGCAAAGACAGCAGAGTATAACAAAAAAGCAGACAGAGGCAAAGGGATACGGAGGTGGAGATCTAACAAAGACGGAGAGTTAAGCAGAAAGCAGAGGTTGGCGAAGAGCAGAGTATAGCAAAAAAGCAGACAGAGACGGTACATACGGAGATAGTAAATAAAAAGCAAGGAATAGAGAAAGTAGAGGAGTATGGAGAAAGTAAAATATCATGAAGCGTGCAGAAGAAAGCGGACAGAGCAGAACAAAGAAGAGGTAGTAAAAAAGGCGTGGAGACCTAATATGGGCGGAGAAAGAAAGAAAGGACGGTAAGATCAGAAGAGAGCGGAGATAGCAAAGAGTGGAGCTAAGAGCAGAGTATCAGAAAGTGGCAAAAACTAGACAGATGCGGAAGCATACGGAGGCGGTAGATAGAAGACGAGGGACGAAGAAAGCAGAAAAAGGTGCGGAAAATAGGAAAACGCGAAGAGAGCAGAAAAAGCCGAAAATATCAGAGAAAGACGAAAAGAAGAAACAGGACAAAGAGAGCAAAAGAAGACGGAAAGACCAAAGTAAGGCGGAGAGATCAGAATAGGGCGGAGATAGCAGATAGGCGCGCAGAGAGTGGCAAAGAAGGTGGCTGGTGGAACGAAAGGTAGCAAAAAACCAGACAGACAAGGAAGGAAAGAGACATTAGATAGAGGCAAGAGACGGAGAGAATAGATAACGAGGCGAAGAGCGGAGGCATTTAATAAAGGGAGAAGAACGGAGCTAGAAGAGCGAGAGATGAAACGATGAAAAAGGAAAACGATTTCGAGGGCTAGAGAAATCTGCGAAAATTATTTTGTAGCTAATTTCAAGCACTAATAGCTGAGCAGTTAAAAAAAAACGTTTATCGAAGTTGAAGCCAAGCGTTAGTCTTCATTATTATTTTTTTGTACTAATAGAAATATTGTAATTTTTTAGGATACGTGCGGTTTTTACATTTGTGTAAGAGAGAAATTACAATTTTAACTCGAACAATTTAAAAATATGTAAACCAGTAAGTACAAACATTGTTAAAAATTTGTATTTATATTAGAGAGAAGTGTTGAAGGAGCAATTCGCCTCGATCTGACTTGTTTATAGACGTATCTTATATCAAAAGTTCAAGCATCTCTTTGAAGTTCTCGAACGCTTGTAAATTAGCAATTATTTTCTGATTTCTAAAACTATAAAGCTGTTCAAATGTCTACGAATATAAATTGCCGCATTTTTAAGCATTTTCTAAGCGTGCCAAAGTAAGTTTTCATTCGCTAAATATTTGAGGATAGAAATAGGACAAAAAGTAATTTTTTACACTTTTTAAACATGTTGGTCTTGAACTGTTTTTCTTTATTACTTATAAAAATAAGGTTAGTAAATTGTAAAACGATGAGAGTAAGTGCCGTCTATTAAAAATATGACAGTTTTTCAAATTCGAAGTTACCTTTTGAAATTATTTATTATTTTATGAAGAAAAATTTTCGTGGAGGCTAGTTTTCTGATTACGGGAACGGGGAGAACTTTGAATTGTTTTGGAAAAAAAACTCTTAAAGAAATAGTTAATTGGAAAGGAAACAAGTTTAAAAGGAGACCCCAAAGCGACAGCCAAGAGTTGCTCAGAAAAACAGTAAGATTGGAGAATTTTTATGTTTTTTTTTCTAATGTGGTTTTTTATAGTATGTATAGTGGAGGAAACGAAAGGAACAAGGACTTTTAAAGTAAGGTCAATATATTTTAATAAGAAAACGTTTACAAACAAAGAGTTGGCGTGATTTTGTAAGTGAATATTTGTTAAAGTATTATAAAACTTGTGAAAAAGTTTGTCTAATTTTTCACGATTGCATGCGTTGCAAAACAACTTTTTGCAGAAAAAATACAAAAAACCCAACATCTGTATTAATATGACCAGTGTTGGGTAAGATACTTTTTATTTGTATCTAGATACAGATACAGGTACTTTTAAAAAAATGTATCTAGATACAGATACAAGATACTTTTAAATGTATCTAGATCCTTCTCAGATAGAAATTAGATACCTACTTTAAAAAATTACACTTCTAGAAATGAAAGCGCTCATAAACCATGATAATATTAATTAATAGTTTAAATGAAAAAATTCATTACAGACATTAAGATGTTTGATAAAGTTTCCACTTGAAGTTACATCACCCTGAATCTTTGAGGGGCAGTTTCGACACTGTGTGACAACCTTACTATCACAACGCAACACTATCTTAAAAAACTCGCAATCCAGTATCGCTGGCACTTCCAAAAAAGCACTTTCGTTATCATTCATTCTTCTAATTGTTATCACAAGGTATAACTAGCAGACTAGCACAAGAATTGATTCTGGACTTGTCCACTACTTGTTCCACACTTCAAGTTTTGTCAAGACAAGCCTACCGTTTTGGTTATGAGATTTACTTGGAAATTCCCAATATCCAAAACAGCAAGGGCGGTTATTGTATTGCCACAGTGCGTAAATGTATACATAAAACCTTAAGCTTCTTACAGTTCTTATCCCCTGAAAATGGGGATGTTTGAATATTTATTACCATTACCTATCTTAAGACGTATTTGGGTTTTTCTGCAAAAGTAATTAATGCTAAAATTTAAATGTCCAAAAATGTTCTAAATTTTAAATTGAAGAAATGTTTTAATAAACTTCGAAAACTACATAAAATAAATTATAATTCTTGAATGTATCTAGGATCTTTTATTGTTTAATAAAAAAAGATACCGCTTAATAGGATCTAGATACAGATACAAGATACAATTTTATAAACGTATCTAGATACAAATACTAGATACTTGAACAGTATCTAGATCCAACTCCATCTACCCAACACTGAATATGACAGACAGTTTACACTTGTCAAAAATTTATCACCAACTCTTGGCTATATAACATACGAAACAAAATCAAATCTGTCCGTCTCGCGTCCGTTCACTCAATGTGAACCGCAGAGCTGGGCAATGCTCGGATACAAAGGGCTTGGCATAGTGCTCGAAGCACTTTCAGTGCTTAAAGCACAATGCTTCAAGCCTTTTCCAAAATCTGTGCTCGGTGCTTGGTAATCCAAGCATTCTGTCAAAGTGCTTGGTAATTGGTAATTAGGGAAATGTGCTTGCAAGCACTTCGAAAGTGCTTGCAAGCCCTTTCGAAAATTCCACTCCCTTAAAGTGCTTGCCAGCACTCGTCGATTGCTTGCAAGCACTTTTTGGAGAATTTCGAGCCCTTTGAACAAGTTTAAACTGACAAAATCGTGATAAAAATGGGTTACAGTACTGATGCACTTGCTAATTTGCTCATTCTTTTATGAGAGCTTGTGTGTAGTGTACCTATCGTTATGGGCATTGACTCTGGTCTCTGACTCATTGTTTATTTTGTTAATACTTTGAGTGAACTTCGTCTGCAATTCTGCATATTCCAAGTAAGTTTTATTTTCTGTGCGTGCTTTCAGGAAATCTGATCATTATGATTTGGCTTCTGCCAATTTGCAATCTAATCTCAAACTCAGAGTAGTTATTTTAAATACATTTGTTTTTATCACTTGAGTGTTGAGTAAGTCGAGTTTGAGTTCTACGGATTCCTTTTTGACCTAGGACAAAAATTCAAATTTTGTATGTGGGCCGCTGATTCTGTCACCTTTCAGCAAAATATTATTTTGTTGAAACTAAAACACTATCGAGTTAAACTGTAGTTCAGACTAAGTATATAACTGTACCAATAGTGTTTAATTACAATTTGAAGTTCACTTGTAGTTGTATTCTGCGATTGAAAAATTAGCTTTTAATCCACTACTACGTGTGTAAAGTTCAAAGTGAAGAATATTCTAATACTTGCAAGCACTTTTTAGAACTTCCCCGCACTTTTTAATGCTTTAAGCACACTGGAGTACTCTAAGCATTTTTGAATGCTTGGAAGCACTTGGCAAGTGCTTTAAGCATTTCTGAGTGCTTAGAGCAATTTTGAGTGCTTTAAACATTTTCCAAATTAAATTACAATTACTTTCGTAGTGCTTGGTATTCGGTAATTGCGAAAGTTAATTACTTTCATCAGTGCTTGGTAATTTCAATTACTTTTATTTATCAGAGTGCTTAGTGCTTAGATATTGCAAGCATTGAAGTTCAGTGCTTAAGGCTCGGTGCTCGAAGCACGCTACCTCAGTGCTTTGCCCAGCTCTGGTGAACCGGTGCTACTGTCAATTTTGGGACCTTAATAAGTTACGCTATTAAAGTGAACATTTTTTTTTAAATATCCTAACCAATCCTTGAAATTTAAATCGCAATCGAACAATTTTTAGCGGCACAATCGATTCGCATGGACAGTTTGTAAATCGCCATTTCAGCGTACCGTGGTGGAATTGTATATATTCTCTGAAGCGTCCAAATTAAAGTACTATGTGCTAGGCCCTTTCTCGTTCAATAATTAAATTATAATAAAAAAACCAAGTCCGGTCAAAGAACCAAGAATTTCGAAACACAATATTCCATAGACGACAACGTTAAACCATAGCCAATATTAACTGGACAAATTTATTGTTGATCACATATTTGCATGATTGTTTCCCATACACAAATCACATCAAAAAATCACTTCGTTTTCCGCCGGTGAGTGTTCAGAGTTGAGTATCATTGGCATTTATCGTCAGTTTTACGAAAACTCAAGACATAAAAATGTTAAATGTAGAAATGCCAATTAAATTTTGTTTTTGTTAATTGTACTGGAATGAAATCGTCAAATAACGATGTTGGTCCGTCGAAAACAGAAAAGTGGGGACGGGTACTAAGCTTTAATAGAGTCGCACTAACTCAGATATTTTGAAATTACTTATCCAACATTTTTTTTCTGAAACTAATGAGCAAAAAAGCATTGTTTTTTGAAATTTTATTATTACATTTTAATGTATTTTTTTGATATTTTAATTTATTTAATAATCTCCACTTTAATTTGTAATTTATAACATCTTTTAGGTTTATTTATTACAATTTTTTTTAAATGCCAAATTTTAAAAAAACAGGCCTATTTTATTGATGATATATCGGAAACCCTTTGTCCGATTTTTTTTAAATTTAGCATACAGGCTCCAAAATTAATTTTAAATATTATCGTTAAATAATTTTTAAGGTGGTGCCTAAAAGACCCTTGTAATAATAGCACTGCCCTTACTGATTTTTGCTTATAAGTTATTTGTCGTTAATTTTTGGTAATTTTTTTTATTAGATTAGATGTAAAATTTAATTGTACGCAATAAATATGTACCTGCTTCCTTAGCGTAAAATGCACCGTTTTCGAGTAAATTAAAGGACTGATAAAAATAATCCAAAAGAGAAATTGGCCTAGAAATATAAAAAAAATAGGCGTAAGCAAAAATCAAGAAAGAATATGCTATCATCAGTATTTTTTATGAATCACCATGGTATATACATCATGGGCGCCACTTTAAATATATCTTAACTAGCGAAACCCGTGGGCAAAGCCCCACCCCTTTTTCCAATAGTTAATAAGCTGTTTAAGTTGCTAATCCTAGCGGACTGTGGTTCGAAGTTTTAGTTTTATGCATTTTATATAGAGATTGCTGTAATTCTATTTAAATCGATTTTGATAAATTTTGTTCGCCAAAATTACCTAAAAATTATGTTCTGAATTTTATTTTACTATTATTCATAAACACTTTAGCCTAAACAGAAATGTTTTATTTTTCTACGTTTATTAAAGAAAGAGGCATGAATGTACAGTTTTCAAAAATTCATAGAAGGCGTCACAGCGAAATTAATGGACTGGCACACAAAACAATTCGTAGCTCATTTCTAGCTCTATAAGCGTACAAATTAAAAAAAATGGTTTTGCCAGCAATAGTTTTTTGGTAATGTTCAAAATTTTGTAAATATTTTCCTTACACAGTTTTCATTTGTACAAATACTCTCTTACATAGTAACGTTCTGTTCCTCTACGGATATTGTAATACCAAATGTAATCCCGATTTGTCGAATTGTTGTTGAGTAAATAGGCGTTAAAGCCGAAAATTTACAAAAATTGCAGCGGCCGACATTTTGAAACTAGAGTGCTCAAAAAAAAGCTTTCGATTTGTTTTAACGCTTTTTATTATGTTTTGTTCTTATTTAATATGAAATTATATTTGTGATAAATATGCTACCAAAAAATATGCTTTAATAACTTATACATATAATAAAAATTAATGAATAAAAAAAGGGAGGGAGAAGCGTTTAAATTGTGCCCCTCTAAAGTAGGCACGGTGACCATATTTGCTTGAAGAGATATTACTTAATTTTGATATTTTTCACATTCTTCAATATTGTAGCTGCGTTTGTAAGCGGGTCACATATTGCTTATCATTGAAAATATTAAGTCAGTAGCAACATTCGAGCCTAAAAGACATAAACAAAATTCAGCAATTTTTTAAATATTTTTTTTGTCACCATTCCTTGTAAGATATGAAACAATTTATTAAAGCAGTTGAACAACACCGAATGCAGCTACTTTATTAACTGACTATCTAAATAATTTCGTACAGTTTATCAATGTAGCACAAAATACAAAATAGCGGGCGATAATCTCATTGCCGTCGATCGCGATTGTTATTTTAAACGTCCAGCCTAAACAACTACAAAGCATTTCTGCCTTGCCTATGCTACATAAGGCACACTTTATTATAACTTGGAGTTTTTTTTAGTAAACCATAAATAACCAAATTATACTAACAGCGGTGACACGTTGGTGTCACCGCTGATGTTGATAAATAGTTGCCGAAAACAATCAATATAAAACTGAGCGTAGAAGTTGTATTGTGATGATAAATTTTGTCGACATGCAAGAGCCCGCCGTGTTGTTATGGTGAGACAGTTAGGGATTTACTACGTAGATGGCAGTATTTGAATTAATTTTTTAATATTTTTTACCCAGTTTAAGTAAAGGATTAAAAGAATTTTAGTAGGCCGTATTTGAAAACCCGCTGCTACATTATAAATAGACGTAGACGAAAAAATAGGGGTCGCTTATTTTTAGTATTCTACACTTCGGTAAATTTGCACCATAATTCTGAATCAACCTGTATATTTTTGAAAGTTCTAATTAGGTGCAAAAGTAAGATTTAAAATAGCTTAGTGTCAGTAAAACAAATATTTCGTCAGTTTGATGTTAGTTGATGTATATAAAGTATGGCGGTTTTTTATCTGGGGTCGGTGATTAGCTTTAGCGGCAGAAATAAGCGCACGATAAATAAATACTTATTAAAAACAAAATGAAAGCTAAAAGCTTACCAATGGACATAGTAAAATATATGCTTAATGTTATCTGTATATAAAATACCTAATTACTTTGACAATATTTATTTATTTTAACCTTATACGTATTTCGGCATGTTTACATGCCATTGTCAGAGGTTATTAAAAATTATTAAAAAGTAAACAGTTAGTGTTGTTATAGCAATAGAACTTTTTTACTTATCTTGGTAATCGTCTGCAGATGACTTGATTTCTTATTCCAAAATATCCAATAGAGGAGAATTTAAGAGATCAATTTGCTCATTCATCAACGGTACAGTTTTTGAATGCTTGTGAATTTCAAAAGCTTCTACTATATCTAATTTACGTTTATCTTCACAAAAGGGTAAACATTTTATAGTGTTATTGGATGTCATTGGATGATTGTGTTCTAGTAAGTGTTTAGCGTAATTGGATTTATGTGGGTGTTTCTATTTGTAACAACGTACGTGTTCTTTATATTTAATATCAAAATTTCTAATTGTCTGGCCTATATAAACCGAATTACAATGCGAACAATTTAATTTGTAAACGCCTGATTTTAGCAAATCGTCTGTTTTTGATTTTGCATCAAACAAAGTGTTTAAGATGTTTCTAGTTGTTTTAAAACTTACTTTATGTTTATTTGTTTGGTTTATAATTTTAGGAATTTTTTCTGATTTGTCACCAAAATATGGGATCGAGGCATATTTAATTGTATCGGATGAAGTTGGAGTATTTGGATAAATTTTTTGAATGGCTAATTTATAAATAAATATTGTTAAAGTAATTAAGTGTTTTATATACAGATAATCATTAAATATGGACTTTAACGAAGTAAAGCTGGAATTTAGAAATAAAATATATGTTTCTTTGTGGCAAGTTCGTTCACAGCTTAGAATTAGGTTTAGCATGTGGTGGTACAAACTAATAACTCAAAAATTATATATATTGGTACTACATACATATTTGGTTAATACAAGGGAAGTAATAAACTGTAGAAGAGAAGATGAAATTCTGTATTTTTGCAAATATCTGCATTTTTACTTTTAGAACACAATAAAACGTTTTTATCCAAATTCTGGGTGTCCTGCATAACTTTGTAACGAATTTGGTGCAATAATTAAAATGATTAAAAATTTTCTACACAATAAAATACAAAAATTGTAATTAATTCAAACCTGTCTGTCACGGCTTATAAATTAATTTTGTGACTTAAAATCAATTATTGTACGACATATCTTACCTGCACCATCAGAATATTTCCGATAAAAATCCTCGCTCGTCGGCAAAATTCCCACGTGATCTTTTTCCAAAATTTGTTCTTCGTGCACAAATTCAACGTCATTACTTTCAGAATCAGTGTTAATAGCGTTACTATTGTTTTTATACAATGCATGTTCTGGCACTTGAATGTGTCCACTGCACTCACTTTTTTCTTGAATTTTCACCAAGGAATCTCGACTTTCATTCACATTCCGGTTGCAATTTCGTTTTTCCGAACTGGACAAAATCGATTCTATTGAAAAACTTTTCGGTTTACTTTTTGGGGTCTCTTGCTGCAATATTTCTGAATTTGATTGAAAATCATTTTGATTTTCACTTTCAGTTTTTGTTATGTTCATGTCTTGTATTTCAGACATTTTTTTGTTGTTTAATAAATATATTTAAGTGGTAATTTGTATAAGTTAATAAACAAAGACATTTAAATGAAGCACAGATTTAAGTCACAGTTTAAGTCACCACTAGCGTTCAACTAAAGCTCTAATTTAAACATTTGGCAGCGTAAAGACAGCGGCAGTTTGTAATTTTCAGTAATCTGCAGCCATTTTCAGTTGGTTTTTAAAACCACTTTTCTATTTTGATACACCACAAAGTAAACCTTAAGCTCCGTTATTAAAAGCTTAAACTGTTTTAAGTAGCTTCATTTAGTTTTAACCAATGGGACAATTTTGAGGGCGGGAATTACTTGGTTCAGACAGTAGGGAGTAGGGATGATTAAGATATATTTAGTTGTGGTAACACATGTTCGAAAATAAAATTAGGCATTTCAAACAAATCTGTTTGTTTAATACTTTATTGAAGATATGTAGTAGGTGCGTGTTTGTGTGTAGTAAATGTTGGGAGAATGATTTTCGTATTTGTTTCAAATAAAAAGATTTGCAGAATTTTGTTCAAATGTTACCAAAACTGCATATGCTTAACAATTCTGAAATTTTTACTTTTTACAGGACAAAATATATGAAATTATATTATGAATTTTATGCGACGGATTCACATTTTCAGCAACGGATGAAGACCACATTTTAAAATGATTTGCAATTATACAGGGGGTCCATTTAAGAGTAGCATAGCAAACTTACCAGTTTTTTTTATAGAACTTTCTTTATATTTTTATTCTTCATTAAATTGTCTTCGTGAATGTGGTTTGTTCTTAAAATTCCGTTGCGTGTTGCCAAGTTATTTAACTTATTTTCAAAAAATGTGATGCTTACTAATAATATATGCACGAGCCGTATTTCTACAGAATAAAGAAACTTTGTGTGTTAAATATTAGTCAAGACCATGTACTCTTCTAGATATTTTAATGTTATTAAGTTGTGTTTGGTTGCAACGTGGAAAATGTCTAATTCTAATACCTATGTAATAATTAAAGTTTTTAGTTCTGGGGCTGCGGTGCTCTGGTAACACTACGGGGACTGCGGAGTTGGGAGAACGAGAGGATGATTTGTTTCGCAGCTCTAGAAGGAGCTGGGTGCAGTACGAGCGTGTCTGTGTTGAACTGTTGGATCGATCCAGCAAGAGATGGCAATAGGGGTTTGACTTGTCGTACCATTTATCGATCTGACCAAGATGGCGCTGGTAGCGTAGTTATCTGACCGCTTTTAGAGGTTAGGTCCGTTTAGATTTTGTGATCAGATTTACTTCTCCGTTGAAAATGCAGCCGTTTTTTATTAATAATATAAAGAAATTATTAGTGACAAATATCCATGCCAATATTTCTGAATGCTTTAATCCATTCTTAAAGCACTACAAAATTGTTACAATAAGTGAATTAAAAGCAAATAACCAAAAAAGTTAAAACCACTACAATAATGTGAGGTTAATGCATAAAATGATAACGTACAGAACGAGAAAACTTTGACTTTAACAGATTGTTATACTCGTAGATACAATTTGCTGTAAAAAGAAAAAATAACAAAACAAGTGAAATGTGTAAACACAAAGTGATGCAAAATTCCACCAATGACAAGCGACAAGACAGTGGAAAACCAACTGCATTAAAATTACCAACTAAAAACGGGAAAACTTGCAATAAATTTATACCATTTATAAATTTAAAGCAGATCTTCCTTCTCTCTTTTCCTTACTAGTCTGTCGCGGCCGTTTGACACACTAGCGTCTAGTCCCTTGTTATTCCTGCCGATCATACCTCACATGACTTGCGCGCCTCCTCTGCATGCAGCTGAAATGTGAGTAAACCACAACACCATAGTGGCACAGATGGATATGCGGGTGTGTTCGGTCGTGCTGATTTTTTACTGCTTAAAGTAGTTGCGGGGTCGAATCTCGGTTGGAACCAAATTTTTTTTTTATTTTATAGTTTTTTTTTAAAACACTGTCTTGCGTTTTGCTGTTAACGCGAGGTTATTTGTTAAGAGCAGTTATATTTTTAAAGAAAAAATACGAAGACAAATTTGCATTCACTCACTGGTTGACGTCATACTAACACTCAAGTCTGGTAATTAATTAAAAAAAAGGATTTGTTGTTTTCTATTGAATGCAATTTATTAGCAATAAAAAAATCGGCTTTAACAATGCAAATCTCGATGTAAATATCACACTCGCACATATGCGAGCCCTATTACATGATATTGCGCAATTCATGATCGGCAGGAATAACAAGGGGCTAGACGCTAGTGTTTGACACCAGGCAGATTTCTTCTCTGTTGGTTTCTGACTGTCGCAGACGTGAGCCACGAGGCAGTAGTTTATAAATTCAGTTACGTTTGCACCAGAACGTCTCATTATAGTTTGTTTGGTTATCCGCTAGCGTAGGCTACCGTTTACTGCCACAGACTTTGTTGTTACCGTACGCTACCGTTTGCTACCGTATTGCCGCCGTATTGCTACCGTACCGTTCCGTATTTTGCTTGGCCTGTATTGTTTCCGAATTTTGCTTTGCTTGGCGTGTAATACCTTGCGCTGTTTGTATAGTTAGTTGATTTTTGTAAATAGTTCCTGTAAATAACCTGTAATTTAACAATATATGGATTAACGCTATAGTTGCATTGCTTTTTAATATTTTATGATCACGAATAGTTTTGGTAAGTAAAGCTATTTAGACCTCTGGAGACCGCTATCTTCACTGCAGTTACCCAGGTCTTCAACTGAGTACAGGTAACCGTAACGTAAACGAGGGAAAAGCAGTGCAGTCACACTGGAGAAAATCCGTCCGCAAAAGTACAATCCTACTGGAGCAAAAGCTTTCCCCAGTGAAGCTCGTTTGAAGAGTAAACAACTCCTGTGTACAATCTGGCGCCCAAGCATTCCAACGAGGTTGTACGCACAATTTAAAGTACAATTCCACCCGCAACACCGGCCCCGTAAGAAAAGAATTTTAAAGTTGGGGCTACTGTACCAATTTTCAGCCCAATCTACCTATTTTGTCTTTGAGTAATAAAGCCGTTAAAATCAAAATTTTTGAAAAATCATGGAGGCCGCCATTTTAAAGCTACAGAGTTCGGGAGCGAAGTTTTGAATTTTCCTGCAAGGTCTTCTATCAGATCCCGTTTTAGAACTTATAGTAGAAAAAAAATTGTACCAGAAATACATTTACAAAAATGTTCATGGCTTACTATAGCCCCAAAACGTATTTTTTTCGTTAAAATTTTAAATACGAAAGTTTTCCTGAAACGCTTTTTCTTAAAAAAATATAATAAGTCATAATTCTTTGAATCTCTGCTTTTCTAAAATACTATGAAATTGTTCGTAAAAAATGGTAAATTTCTGTTGTAATTTGTTTCATTTAATTTCATCATTAACAGACAAATGAATCCGATTATGACACACATTTAAGGCCGGATATTGTGGCGCCTGGACGGCAATTCAGGTTTCAGTAGCAATCAAAGCGATGGGAATTCTTGAAATATTTCCAAAATTCCTAGACGTCCTGACTACTATTACTCAGTAGCAAGATAACTAGATTGCTCACATGACTGATTTATTGAGTTAGACCAAGACCCCCCTACTTTTACTTTTCACCCTTAAAAGTTTACAAAATCTATTCGTTTTATTGCTAACAATATTTTTTAATTCTCAATACTTCTGTTTTTTAATATAGAAGGGACAATTTAGATATCCGAAGGTCGGGGATTTAACCACCTTCGTTAAATTCTGATATCTGAATTAATTTGTTATATTTAGATTGCTATAACAGGCTGCCACTAGGCACATGGTGGCGCGTTAATAGTACACGTTTTTGCAACCGCGGCCATTCCATTAAAAACATCTCAGAAAGCATAACCAGTATCATTGCACAATGTATCTAATATAAAACAATAAAAAAAGGCATTTACACCTTTTCAAAGAAGTAATAAAATTTAAAAAAAATTAACCTCTATCGGGGTTTGATCCCGCTACTACCTAGGCCGGGCTATTCCGCCTGCTTACAGCAAATGCTACAGCATGGAATATACACATACTGAAGGTCAGATTGATGTAGATTTAACAAAGATGCCGTTAAATCTCCGACTTTTAATTTAGGAAACATTTGTCAGGAAACCTATTTCTTCAAAATTTTAATCAAAAACATAAATTCTTGTGATGGGCACTTTGCTTATCAGGCCTTGGTTAAAACTAAGGCTGAAATGTTAATAACCGGCGCCAATGATGATTTGACACCCTTAAATCTTACACATCTGGTCGGTGTTATATTAACCGCCCTTGTTAGGTAATCATCCGTATCCCCTTTCGGATGTCGCTTCCTTTACAGGTTTTTGTAACAAAACACTGTTGCATTGGTTATTAATTTAAACGTTTCACGTTGAAAGTTTTTTATACAATTTCATTAAAAAAAGTGTTATTTTATGTGCGTGTTTATAGGAACCTAGTAGAAGGTTTTAAATGTTTTAATTTAAATGAATCGTTAGAGGGGGGTGTAAATTATTTCAGGATGCGGAAAGTGTTAAAAACTTAAATTAAAAATGCCATAAATTAGTGTGGGTTGTTATGCAACTAATTTAAAAATTTAGAAACTGTTTTAAAACGCATAAATCTTTAATAATTGTGTCTGGTTTAATTTTAATTTGAAACACATTTCATAATGAACAAGATTTTAATTTTCTTAGATGAATGTGTAGGTAGTAAAGAAATCTTGTTCAAAATATTAACTTTGTCAGCGGTCGTTTACAATTTCCAAAAATGCTGCGCAATCTTTAGGATTATTAATCTTACTGATGTTAAAATAGTATTATGTTATAAGTATATTACGGTGGCGTAACTCGGAAGGAAACGGCATTAAACACAAAACCTCTGGGTTAAAAAAGGAAACTTTTTTTAAGCCTGTATAAAATATTTTTTTTTGTATTGTTTTTATTTCTATTTCGAATATTAACAATAGCTATTTATGGATTTTAAATAATAGCGTTTTGTTTTAAAATTCAAGCGCTGTTAAGTTAAAAATATTTTAAATATTAAAACACGTAACCTGTAAGCTCAACGCGGCGCCCCTCCACTTAACTCACTGACTGAATCGCGCGCCGCATGTTGGTAAAATTTTGTAAAATGTTTGCCAAAAGGTCGAATTTTCAATTTTTTTTATGACAATTAAAACATTTTTATGTGCACTAAACAGACACTAATATTGGATTTACCTACAAAACTTGTTAGACATTGAAAGTCTACATTTTCCCAAAAGTTGTCTAATTTTCAAACATTTTTAAATATTATAAAATTTTACACCATTTTAGCTTCTAAAATATCTGGCAATTTTTGAAATGTCGTTTCTAATTTTTAAAAATTTTTCAACATTTTTGAAAAATTTCAAATTCTCAAAATTGTTCAAAATTTTCAAAAGTTTTTAAAACTTTCAAATTTTTGAAATGTTCAATACTTTTTAATGTCTAGAAATTTTTAAAATTTTCAAAACCGAAAATATTTTAAATTTTCATTTTTTGACGTTAAACATTGTTTATTGACTTTGAAATTTTTCATTTATAATTTACTACAAATTTTTTCGTTTTTTTATTGTTTTAAATTGCCTCAGTGGTTTTCTGACTTCAAAAACTCGATCACAAGATTTAACAGATCGAAATGCGAAATTTGATGATTTGCAGACATATAAAATATAATTTCCGACGTTTCTAATTCAATTTGTTCATCTAAAATGCAATTTTTGTGGTTAGAAATCATTTAGCAACTTGAAGAAAATATAATTTAGTTCCCATAGGTCATTTTGATTAAAAAGTAAAACGGCGTTGCATAACTATGGTTTTAGGCCTCAAAACGGTTGTTTATAAAATATTGTCCGAACCAAGAGGGGATACATGTCCGTCCCCTGGTTACCACTGGTACATTATTATTATAAGAAGATGTGAAATATTATTCTACGCAGCACAAACTTAAAAATTCCCAAAACTAAACGAAAGAAAGAAAAAACAGAACAAGAACATAGTTTTTATAAATATTTTGCTATAATACAGTATTTATAAAATATCAAAACAATATATTAAGCATATATTCCAATGAGTTAACATAAAATATATTTTTTTAAATTTGTTATTAATTTCACAGCATAAAAATATAATATTTTCGCTACTTTATTTCTAGCCAATTTTGTAATATTTAATTAATTTTTATTTTATGACATTACACATTTTTTAACATTAACAACAACTACTTTTATTAGAATTATGTGGAATGTTATTTTTTCTAAGCGAGACTGTTTCAGGTTTTCTGTGTCTATTTGTTGTGGATAATTTTACAAACTCGGAAGCTGCATTTTCAAAAATTTGATCTATACCCTAAAAAACAAGAAATAACGTAAAACAATTATAATACATATACAATTTTTTTTATAATATAAAATTCACAGAAAATATAGATTTGTCGTCATCTTTAAGACATTATACAGGGTGTCCTGTGACTCGAGGTCTGTAACATACTGACGTAATACTTGGTCAATTGGAGTGAAATTGTCCAATAAACATGCGCCCAAAACGCAACCCTTACAAAATTATGGGTGCATTACAAGTGTACTGTAGCGATACCCTAGTTTACTTGCACTACGCTGAGAGCTGGTTATAGTTTACATGCAGCTATCACGGATTGTTTGTTCGTAGTATATTTTGTTGTTTTGACAATACTGTTACCTATTACAAGGTCTGATTTATTCTTTGAGGAGCGCAACTACGTATTTTTAATTATTGCTTCTTAGTTTTATTATTTTGTCTGCATGCCATTTTTCTAAATTAATAGTTCAATATTGTTTTAACTTGCACATATTCTAAAATTGAGCGGACGTAGCTCAGTGGTAAGCGCGCGGGCTACCAATGCAGCGGATCCGGGTTCGATCCCCGGCCCGAAAGAAAGAAGAAGAAGTGCATGCACTTCCTGTGGTTCGGAGCCCACGTTAAACTGTAGGTCCCCTATGGCTGTCTGTGCAAAATATCTATCGCCGCGCACCAAACACAGACATAGGAGAGAGGTAGCCAACGTCCTGAATAGGGTATGGCACTATAAGAAGAAGAAGATATCCTAAAAAATTTGTATTTTCACGTTTGCTGCCAGGCTCGCTGGACATGTTTTCAAAAATAATGTTTGTGTTGTACACAATTCGAAATTAGGTCACCGCTTTGTTCTGGATCTAAGCCGACGTTGAATTGGCGTCACCAGATAACATACTGTGTGATTTGAAGGGTAGAGTCTTGGTTTTTCAGCGGCGTTCTAAAAAAATAACGTGAAAATTGACTTTATATATTTCCCAATATAAAAGCATAAGTAATTTTTAGAGATGATCAATTCAGCCATGTTTAATCCTCCCGTCAACGCTTCAAAATAACTCTCAGTATCTGATACAGAGTGCCTTTTCCTCCTACTTCAATCTAGAACTTCGAGGTACCTAAACTACTTGTTAGTTTTTTCTTTGCTGTAGGCGCTTATGGGTTTACGCTAAGCACAAAAACTAGTTTTCCCCTACTTCGACCTCGCGCTTTGCGGTAGCGTATTCGCTTACGGGTTTTCCTTGCTGTAGGAGCTTCGAAATAGACGGGTTTCGGCCCAGCTGCCACAGCAAGAGTCTTTTCTTCCTACTTTAGCCCAGCGCTTCGAGATAGCTGAGCTGCCGCAGAAATACCGTTTTCCCCATACTTTGACTAGCGCTTGCAGATACCTCAGAAAGACTTTTTCCTATTATTTCAACCCCGCGCTTAGAGGTAGCTCAGCCGCTTGCGGGTTTTTCCTTGCTGCAAGTGCTTTGAGATAGCACAACTGCTTACGCGTTCCGTCCTAGCTCTCCGAGGTAGCTCAGCTACCGCAGCAAGAACCCTTTCCTCCTACTTGAACCCAGCGCCGAAAGCTACCTCAGCTGATGTAGCGAGATTTATTTGGCCCTGCCCCTATTTTGGTCCAGCACTTCGAGGTATCTCAGTTGCACCAGCAAAACAGCAAGAACCTCAGCTGATGCAACAAAACTTATTTTCTAATACTTCGGCACACCGTTTCGAGGTAGCTCAGCTGCCACAGCAAGGCTCCTTTCTCTCTACTTCAAGATAGTTTAGCTGCCGTAGCAAGTCTACGTATTCGAAAGAAATAGAAATATTAAATCATCTCAACGAAACGCTTGTGGTAGTTATTGAAAAGAACAGCCTTGCGTAAACCCCGCTTACGGGTTTTACCGTTGCTGTACACGATTTGAAGAAGCTCAACTGTTTACGGGTTTCGACATAACGCTTCGAGATAACTCAGCTGCCACAGCAAGACCCTTCTACCCTACCTTAATCTAGCGCTTTGTAGTAGCTCAGCCGCTTACGGGTCTTTCCCTTGTTGTAGGTGCT
The DNA here is from genome assembly GCA_958336395.1 of Ctenicera cuprea. Lineage (NCBI taxonomy): Eukaryota > Metazoa > Arthropoda > Insecta > Coleoptera > Elateridae > Ctenicera > Ctenicera cuprea. The sequence continues at coordinate 83,475,104 of OY284486.1, read as the reverse complement.
TTGAAACAGCGCAGCTACTTACGTGTTTCGGTCCAGCGCTTTGAGGTACCTCAGCTGCCTCTAAGCGTACTACCCTGGCTAGATTTTCTGCAATTTTTTTTAGAAGGAAACTTGTTGGCTTTAATAGACCTAATCAATACCCCCTTGAAGTACGGATCTACAGTCATGGGACAACCTGATGTTATTTAAATTTAAAAGAAGGACATAAAAATTAACAAATAAACATTAGATATGTAGGAAATGTTAAAACTTACTTCATCTTTTAGAGAAGAACATTCATGGTAACTCGCACCTATACTGTTGGCGTAGTCGATAGCATGGTCAGTACAAATCTACAAATAGTATTTTATTACACGGTCAGTACAATTCACATAAACAGTCGCGGTGACCGGGGAATGTAAGAAAGGCACGCCTGCGCAGATCGGTTATTTGACATCCGTAGAATACGAATCTGACCGTCTTTTACTAACGCATTTTTGCTGAAGTATAGTTTTTGTGGGAGGCTACTTACTACTCCCCATTTCGTCCCATTTATGACTAATACAATTAATTTTATGATCTTTCAATATTTTGCGTTAATTCCATTGCACTTTCAAGTTTAAACTAAATTTTCTAATGCAAATTGTAAATATTTAAATCTATTTATTACCTGTCTCTCACTGCTCCGATCTAATTTGCATCCAACAACACAAAGTACTATGGGTTTTTCAGAAGTACGCTGTAATTCTTTAACCCAATTCTTTATATTTTCAAAACTTTCTGGCCGAGTTATATCATACACTAGGAATGCACCATTTGCATTTCTATAAAACATTGGAGCTAATGCTTTGAATCTTTCTTGCCCTGCCGTATCCCATATCTGAAAATTAGTAGAAATAAGAAACCAACATGATATTGTTCCTGTCAAAATCATTATATTATACAGAGTGTTTCCTAAGTACGTACAGGAACATTAGGAGGTAATTGCTTGGGTTATTTCATGAACAAAAGTTTATATAAACATATTTTCGAAAATGCTTCCTTGCGGTGTTACAGCCCTCTGAAGAAAAACAGTTTAATTAGTTTTTTGTCGATAACGTTCGCAGAAATTTTACTAACATTTTGAAACTTTGTATGTGAGCACTACTGATTTAGCTTAACATTTCTACTGATTTTAAATAAGTAAACCAGAGGTATCTTCTATGAAAAGGACCACGTAATATTATTTTTTAAATATTTTAGATCCTTACAATTTTTTAAGTTTTCTCTGGAAAATCTTATTTTTTATATTAGAAAAATGCAGAAAATACACAAAAACAAGTAGTCTTGTTAAATGTCGTTATATCTGACAGTTTTTGATATAATACAATAAATTTTGTTAAATCCAATTTAAGAGTTTTCACAAACTTTAAGAGTGAGTTCTGAAAACGATGAAGCAGTTCTTGTAAAAATTTTGTCGGGAAATTCTTCGTTACGGAGGTACCTACTGCCTTCGAAAGTCAGAAATTTCTACAATTCACACTATTGCCTCTTCGGAAAGCTGTAACTCCGTAACGAAGCATTTCTGGGGCCACGTTCATAAAAACTAATTTTAGTGTGTCGACGTGTGAAACTTATCCTCAAAGTTTGAACCAACTATTTTCTCTTCTAAGGGAAACACACTGACCTTCATGGCAACTTGATTTATCGTAAAATTTGAAATATTTTTAAAACTGTTAGATATAGCGACTTTCAACAAGTGTACATTTTTTGATATTTTTGTATGGAGATTCTAGAAAAAATCTCAAAAATGTTAAAAATCGAAAATATTTAAAAGGAAATATTATATGACCCTCTCATATAGGGTACCTCTAGTGCACTTATTCAAACAAAAATTGTCAGCAATATTACGCTAAATTAGTAGTGTTTACACATAAAATTTCAAACATATTGGGAATTTACTGCACAAAAAAGTGATTATACTGTTCTTTATTCAGAGGGCTGTAACTCCGTGAGGAAGCAATTTCGGACATATGGGACTTAGGAAACACCCTATATAAAGTAAGTACAATATTTCATAAAATCGAAGAGAAAATCTAGGCTGGCTCATGTAAAAGTGCTCAGTTTGAACCTAATATTTTAACACATACCTGTAGATGAACTGTTAGGTCTTGTACTTTAATTGAAGACGAAAAATAGGAAGCACCAATTGTGGGAGAAACAAAACGATCATATTTCTTGTCCACATGCCTTACTATAAAGCTGGTTTTACCAACTCCTGCAAATAAGGATATTAGTATTAAATACAACAATAATAGTATTTTTCTTGACCTATGTATTAAATTTAGTTATTTTGTTTTTGGCTGTGGTAAATCTATTATTTAACTTTTCTAAATAATTAACACATATTTGACGATTCGAGGTCGGTCGGGTTTACCTTGTTCTCAAAAATCTTTAATTCTGCAAGAAAATACATTGCAGTTGTTACCAGCAGAGCAGCAATGCATTGTGTTGCAGAACTAAAGATTTTTGAGAAAAGGGTAAACCCAACCTCGAAACGTCAAATATGTGTTATTTATTTACAAAAGTTAAATCTAACACAGCCAAAAAAAAATAAGTAAATTAAATACAACAATTTCTAAAAAAAAACTTTCATTATTTATAGAAAGTCTCCCTAAATTTTCAAAGAAACTGAAACCGGTCCTGATCATGAGTTTCCCTAAATTCTACTTGTTAGCATTTTTTTCGCGGAATTTTTGTTTTATTGAGTTTTCATATCGAAATTGACTTGGTCTTTGGCAAAAATTTTATCCCTATATTATGATAATTATACAGGGTGTCAATTTTGAAATGTACAGTGTGTTATATCTCTGGAAGTAAAAGAGGTATTCAAAATTTCTAAAAACTGTTTCCACATCATAAAGGGGGAATCATCACGACTCGTAAAATAACCTTCCCCATTTAACCCCTTAGGCTCTAACTCCCCCGAAAAAAAATTTAAAATGGTAACACCCACCTTGTGATACCCTATTAAAAATCTCTTAAAAAATGCTATTCAATAGTAGCAAACATTGTTTTTACCTGATTTGGTTCAGAACAATTAAGAATTCAAACTCAAAAAGTTCAGAACCAATTATTTTAATTCAAATTTAAAACAAATTAGATTAAATGTTCAAAATGATTTCTAATATTCTCTAGGCAACTCTCAAATTCTCTCTGAACATTTTGAAAAGATCGGCGCGGAATAGCTCGGCACTCCTGAACTATTCGTTGTCGTAGGCAATAGACTTTGGTTGAGTTTTGTAGACAACAAATTTTAAGTGACCCTATAAAACGAAGTCTAATGAGGTTAAATCTGGAGATCATGGGGGCCATTCTATTGGTCCTTTTCTACCAATACATTGTCCTGGATAATTTTGGTCTACCAGGCCTTTACACGGACTGCATAGGGAGGAGGTGCCCCATCTTGTTGGTAATGAATGAGATTCTTGTTCAAGGCCAGTTGTCCATGCTCATCCCTTTGATTTTCTGGTTCGTGAATTTTCTTAATTTTTCCAAAACAAATCAGGCAAAAGAAAATGTTTGCTACTATTGAATAGCATTTTTTAAGAGCTTTTCAGGTATCACAAGGTGGGTGTTACAATTTGAAATTTTTTTATTAGCTTATAGTTAGACCCTAAGGAGTTGAATGGGGAAGGTTAGCTTATGAGTCATGATGATTGTCCCTCCATGTTGTAGCAACGGTTCCCAAAGATTTTTAAGACCTTTTTTACTTCCAGAGTTATAATATATTGTGCGTTTTCAAATTGACACCCTGTGTATTTTTCAGTTTTGTACCTACAACATTTTATTATGTAATTCATTTATCTAAAGGTTTTGTCATGTTGTAAGGTTAGTGCACATTAACACCTAAAAAGCTTGGGTGTTTACGTTTATGTAAAAAAATTATATAAACATTTTTTATTCATCAAATTCAATACTAAGTGATAAGTTGATAACAATCAATTACTCAGAAAAATATTTCTGTTATCTTTTACTATACTGTTATTGTACTTTAAATAATGCTAGCAGCAACCATTGTACCCTATATAAATTCAATTAGGCACTTAATGCAGCGAATAAGTAAAATAAAAATAAGTAAATAAAATTCCTACCCTGATCTCCTAAAAGAACCATTTTTCTTGTAATGATTTTTTCTTCATCTGTTTGCATTGTTTCTGTTATATGTCATTCTGCTTCAAAGTCTAAACTAGCTGTTTATCTCATATTTATACATCCTGATACTTGTTATCGCTAAACTTCCGTGGAAATACAAATTTCCCCTTGGGAAAGCTTCAGTTGGTAAAAATGAAATTAAAGTTGCCACAGCTGTGAATTTTAACTTGCCGCAATAAGATGGCGCTACCAATGCGTAATCGCTCTGAAATTACTTAAATGATGCTGCTATTTCGGTTTAGTTCGATGGTTTTAAAGGTATCATTTCGTATTTACATTATCAGAGAATTTTAATGTATTTTTGTAGTAATATTGTTTAAAATTATTGCAGAATTCCAAATATAAGAAATAACAAGTTTTAATAGTTCTTTCAATGCAAATAAATGATATTAAATTTTTTTTTATTATTAAAATTATAATACTAGGCTTGAGTACCGTAAAGATGGAAAACAAGATTATAATTTTCATGTTTTCACTGGCGGATTTCAAGTTTCCATAACTTACTTTTCGTGTGTTAGTTTTTCCGTCAAACATTTCTGCACCGAAAAAAAAAATAATATATAGTATGATCAAAAAGTCATTGGATTGCAGTTGCTGTGGAATTTCAAAGCTATCTATACAATTACTCACTTCTAAATCTCACTCGATTATGGCGAAGGAGGGAAATCTTGTACGGAATTCATTTAAACATAAATTAGGTGAATAAACCCAGTTACCGTTTTCAACACGATTTCCATTACGGTAATATGCTCTAATCATGAAAATTTTATGTTCTGTTTGAAACATTTTTAATTATAATCCGCTGACTTTTGAAACTTTTGATCATATGTTATCTATTGACACATTTATTGTTCTGCCACTACTTTACACATTATTCTGCCAATTGGTAAATTTTTCTGTCACGTAATACTTTTTGTCAATTGATTTCTAAAGCTGCAAGTAGTAACAGATTGTTCAGTTAATTCTCACACCGACTGTTTTACTTTTATGAAGGCACTATTATTACATTTCTCGCTATACGAAGTATAGCTATAGAGGAATTGTAATCGTCATGTCGGATTTTGAGCAAATGCGTTCATTCAGTGAAGTGTTTTTCGCTTTGAGTTTACTGGCCGATATCCGGGTTTTGCCTAAGAAGAAAGAAATGTACACTTATGGCAATCATTTTTAACCTAAACATTTTGGCTAATAAGCAGGTGTTAAGGCCTTGGGAGACCTAGAAAGCGGACGCTGCAGAAATATCTGTGTGTGTGTGGTTGTGTGTCCGCCTGTCTGTATATACACTTTACAGTCCAGACACCTTAACACAGAAAAACCAAGTTGGCTCCAAGATTGCTTATTGCAGTAGGATGACATAGCAAGCAAATGAGGTTGGTCCGCTAAAAAAAGGGGGGGAAGAGGAGTGCGCAAAGATCTGCGCAAACGCTATCCCCTTATCACACCATTGCTCCCTACCATCGATTCTTTGTTTTTTAAAAATGTAGGAGTTTTGGCTTAAAAATGAGTATGAGCATGTGAAATAACAATAGGAGGGAGGTTTACTTTTGGTCGTTGACCTGAACTGATTAATTAAGTAATCGACCAAATTATGAAATCGACTTTGAGATTTTAAGGGATAACCATTTCACATTGCAACTAGAAAACACAAAATATTATAAAACCACTCGACTGCTTTAAAACATGGAGGGGTTGGGGAGGGCTGCCTACTTCAAAATAGATCCGTTCGGAAAAGAACCTTACATTCGTATTCTAGGCATGTCGAATAACCGACCTGCGCAAGCTCGATCTTCCTACCACCCCCGCAGTGTCCCTCCACGACGAATTTTTGACATTAAAAAATGTGCAAATTTTGGCTTCAATACTGGTATGAAAAAGTTTCGAATTTTAAAAATTTCATAATTTCTTAAAATTTTTAATTTATTTAAATATTCTCAATAACTTATCAAAATTTTCAACAATTTCAAAAATTATCAAAAAAAACACAATTTTATTTAGTTTTAGAAACTGTCAACATTTTACACAACTTCAAAGTTTTTCAAAATTTTAAAAATGTTTAAAATGTTTACATTTTCTGCAATTTTCGAAATTTGACTAGCGATATTTTTAGCAACCACATTATATTGATAGGCGCTAATTTTTGGTGGCGAATTTTTTGAGCGGCGATTTTGCAGGCGACATTTTTGACGGCGCTATTCTTACCGGCGACATTTTTGGGAGGCGCAATTTTTGCCGGTGGCATTTTTGACGGCGTTATTTTTGACGGCGACATTTTTGACCGGCGCTGTTTTTTCCGTCAACATTTTTGACAGGCTTTATTTTTGCTAGCGACATTTTTAACCGGCAACAATTTTGCAGGCTAAATTTTTGACAGCGCTGTTTTGCCGGGGACATTTTTGACGGCACTATTTTCCGTACGCTATTTTTGGGTGCGCCGTTATAGATGCGGTATTATTGAGGTATTAAGTAGCGCAGCGTAGTAGATTTGATTTTACCGATGACAGATATTTTTGAACATACCTACACTGCAAAAATTTAAGTGAAGCACAATAATCTCCATATTTTCAGAAATGTTTAATTGCATAATGTTTTAGCCCTAGAAGTTAATGCAATACCAGAATATCCTAACAACGCTTAGCACGCAGGTAGTAGGTAAGCACTTTATTCTGGTCAATTCAGGTTGCCTATATGAATACCAGTGTAGTTAGAACCCGAAAATAAAAACACTGATAATAGCAAAAAATTCACTTATTTTTGCGGGAATCATAGATAATAAAATAAAATTTCTACGCTAAAGTAGGGTGAAAAGGAAGGAGGAGTAGTCCCGCTACATATTATTTAAAAAAAAACAAGTTTAGGATCTGCCACTGAATCAATAGAGGTTAGTTTCAAATATGCATAGCAAAATTAAAGCAATTGTGTAGCGAGACCTTGAAAAAAGATATATCACAACATTCTATCCTTTTACGGCTTACCTTACCAAATTTTGGGCCGATCTGCCAGTTCTCTTTTTTTTTGTACAAAGAGACAGTAAACGCAACTTTTTTTTAAAAACTTCAAGCACCCATTCAACCTCAACGCGTTTAAACAGTATTAGATTTGTCTTAATGTCCTCTATCAGATTATTCCCCTGAATTTGCAGCACCCCGTTTCTAATTTTCCTTTTCAATTTCGTATTTTTGAAAAATTTAACTTTGTCCACAATTTTGGATATAGTACTCCATTTCAAGTTTCCCCAGAACCGGAGAAATTAAGACCATTGCGGTAGTAAACGTTTAGTGGGGAATTTTGTGTAAACATTATTAACAGTAGCAATTGCTTTGCGAAACTGCTGAAACGGAATATGTGCAAGTTTTACTGAAGATGAACTTTTGGAAATGGTAGAAAAGCTTCTACTTAACGTACATCAACGTAGGTAGATGCAGCAAGATGAGGAACTAGCACAGAATGCGATTGCTGCGAGAACAAACGTAAATTGTGTTAATGGAGATCAATGTATAGGCACATGTAGAGTAGCCAGCACGATCTCCTGACCTGAAACCACTCGATTATGGGTAAAAAAGTTGTTTACAGAAAATCTCTTGCAAACGTTAAAGAGCTTTAAAACAGAATCCGCTGCGTTTGCACCAGCTTCGTCAAAAAAACTAATGTTGCCAACTTTTAGTTTTGTAATATCCCCAAAAATTATTCCCTAAATTCTCACTTCGTAAGGAGGCAACATTTACTTCGAAAAGGTCTGCTGAAAGTTTATATAATTCAGCACGTAAAATATTTTCTATGGTTCATTTCGAATTTTTCAATTATAATTTAAAAACAAAGTGGGAAAATAATATATGTGAATACCCAATTTGCGTTTTCAATGCGATACCTCTAGCAAGTATGGCTATTAAATTTTTTGACATAACTAATTTGTCATAAAAACTTTTTTCAGTATGTACGTGTGTTAAATAACGAATTAAAGAAAAACTGCAAACTGGAAAAAATCCAAAAAAGAAAGAAAAATTCGCTTAAAATGGGGAAACTTTTAGAGTTGACAACACCAAATAGAAATAAATCAGTAAGATTTAAGAACATATAATACGCTGAGAGAAGTATAATATAGGAGAAAGTAGAATTATTGTTTTTTTTAATAATGGTTTTCTAGGTTAGGCATTTTGGTATTTACTTTTTTTTAATGCAAATATCATGTAAAATACACAGTCAAAAATGTTTTCTTTATTTAACCGTACAGGCGTACATTTACAGGGGCTAACACGTACAACACAACACAACAGTCTTGGCCCTGGTGGGAATTTGAACCCCAAACCTCCGCATTACTACTATTAACGTGCCAAAAATAGAGCAACCTATTTTAAAATGCATGTTAATGTTATTTTTGGTAAATTTAAAATTATAGAAACGTTTACGTATGCTATGTGCATACTACATAATCATTTTAGCAACTTTTGTTTGAAAAATTTCTTTCTAAAACCAATAATAAGTTCATTATTTCGTGCAAGATCTTCATTGGTACACCCGCATTTACGTTAAAAATTTCCGGCGTTTAATAAACATTAAAAAACGTAATTTTCAAATTTAAATATTCGTTTTAATGTGTTATTGTAATGATAGAAACATACCCAGCGTAGAACTGACGACGTACTCAATCGATTAATTTAGGTTTTAGTTAGCTTAATGAGTAGACAGCGCGAACGAACAAATAAATGAGAGTATCAAATTATAAGAATAGAGTCCAATTTCGTTTCACTTACTTAAGTTCCTTAAATTCAAGCTTGAGTGGATAAAACTTTGTAAGCGATGCCATTGTTATTCTGCAGGAGTAGATCTAGAGTGCCGTTTTCCGCGCCACTACTCTCGCTCGTTGATTGGTCCCGCCGAGCCGCGGGGAAACAATTACCAATCAAGATCCGCTCCGGACACTTCCTGTTTTCGAAACATCCTCGGGGCCTCAATTCATTTCATCGAATTAGGGAAATGTTAGCCTACTTCGAATCCGATGAGACTAAAATGCCCGAAAACAAATCTTCCATTTGAATTAAGTTTCGAATAATATTGAATTGGAAAAATTTTGTAAAAAGGTTATTTTGGCCCAATTCAACATTGATTATTTTTATTTTAAGCGAACCGTTTTAAAAGAAAATGTAGAAACAGTTCTGATCTTGTTTTAGAAGAGCGACGTATTAATCATGTTACCGGTATAACGCTGTTGCACTTATGTGCAGTGAGTTTCGTGTTTTAGGATTCCCAATGTTTAGCAGCTCCAAAATGTAAAAAATATCACTTATTCAAAGTTGTATGAATACATCTTTATAGTAAACCAAAATTAATATACTATATTATATTAGTTACAGCAAATACAATGCCAATTATGAAACAGTAACGGCCTTAAGACCCGCAAAATTTCAAAGCGCCTAAAGACCTACGCCCAACTACTCAACAGCTTTTATGCGCCCACAATGTTACCTGTCAACCGGACGGATGACTCAGACCAGTTGTTGTAGTCGCCTGGTTGACATCTGCAGATGGCCGGCTCGAATTGTGCACTTTGGTTTAGAAAACCAACATTTTTACGAGACAAAAAATAAAATTTTTTGATTTTTTGGAAACAGAACGTTGGGTGTATTAAAGATAATCTCAAACGACACAGCACATTCATTAGCCAAAACATTGAAGGGGGGGGGGGGAAGTAATATTGCTGCACCTAAATATTAAGTTGTGACTCTTATTCTACTATCACTCATAAGCAATGTAGCATAAATGGAAATATATTATTATTCCCGTTTACTACATAAAAAAACTTAAATTTTCAATTTTCAAAAATTTATAGAAGGCGTCACAGAGAAATTACCGGACTGATACTCGAATTAAATTGTAGCTCATTTTCAGCTCTATGAGCCTACAAAATTGTGGCCATTTTTTCTGCAATATTGTTTTGAAAATTTCCACTATTTTAAAATAATTTTTAATTCACAGTTTTCATGCGTTTAAAAATTCTTGTACATAGCCGTATTTTGCTACTTCAATATCAAATTTTGTCCTAACACGTTTTTGAAGAATAAGGCGTTAAAACCAAAATTTTAAAAAAAATCGTAGAGGCCACCATTTTGAAGCTAGAAAGTTTGGTAAAAAAGAGTTGAATTGGAAAACGCTCCTCCATCAGTTTTTATCAGGTTTTGGATTTTTTAAAGCTTATTCTTTCGGTGAGTTTTTATTATATCCCCAGATTCCAAATCTTATCAAAATTGTACCATCCGCTCGGTAGTTATGATGCACCACACACATACATACATACATACATACTTACATACCCATTTTTTCACGGACAGATATATACTTAAAATATAAGAAAATAAAAAACTATGTTGGTAGTTTTTCGAAAATATTTCTTGGAAAACTTCCAATTTTCATGGTTTCAAAAATGTTCTTCAATCGTAATATTGTGTCCTATGGGGCTGGTATAAAATTTATAATTGATGCCTATTTGACAATTTTTGAGCTATTAAGCATTCAAATTAAAACTTTCAAAAATTCATAGAATACGTCACAGAGAAATTATCAGAATGGAGCACCAACCAAAAAGTAGCTTATTCCAAGCTCTATGAGCTTATAAATTTCTAAAAATAGTGTGGCTGGTTTTTTAACAATATTTTATAAAAAAAAAATCAAAATTTTGATTTTTTTCACTTCCTAATACACACGGTTTTAAAAATGTTACGATAGTACCTATAATAAGCATATACGTATTATAAAAACCAAAGTCTATGCCGATCTGAAAATTCGTTTTTGAGTAAAGAGGCGTTAAAAAAGCTTAAATTCGGAATTAAGCTTCTAATTATAATATTTTCTTGAATTTTTAAAAATATCTTTTACAAAAATAATACAAAAAATATCAAACCTCCGTTTACAGTTCCGAAATTAAAAAGGAAAAATTTTTGTTCCCGATGCATTGTTCTAGCAATTTCACATTAAATACAAACACACGCACACACACAGATAGACATTTTTTAAAAACCTTTATTTTGGGGACCTAGAGTCCCAAAACATGCATTTCCGTCAAAATTTCAGAATCGAACGTTTTGGTTATCAGAATACATTCCATACTGAAATTCTTAACATGTTACTACATATTTCCTTTAATAAGTATTATTATTTGTATTTTCAAATGCAGTGTGCCATTATATCGTATAACCCTTCGACTCTTTCGAGTAGGCAACATACGTTACATGTTATAGGGGTAGCTTTACTATAAAAATATAATTTTATCACTGAGAATAACAGTTTGCTATGAATAAAAAAGCAGCCTCGTATGACATTTTATTTACAGTGGGATATACCCACAGAAAACTAGTGTTTTCACTTATAAAGTTATATTTTAATAGTAAAGCAACCTATGACATGCAACGTGTGTTGCCGATTCTGGAGAGACAAGGGGCCACGCGAAAAAATAGGCGCACTGTATATGTACTATTTTGTAACACAACGTATCAATACCAAGCAGTTATTGCGAGATCTAAATACTAATCTACTCAGTCAGCTAGTTAAGCAGATTGTGACTTATGGTTGTCGCATCAACCTCGAGCGCTTATAAGAAGTGGAATTATTTATTACTTTTACGCGTAATAAATAAAAAAACAATTTTCTTTATTTAAACGGATAGCAATAGCTTAGGAAGAAAAAAACTTTATAGACCTGAAAATAATACCAGTATCCAACAAACTAGTGTAGCTTTCTGCTCTCTGTATTCTGCATCTAAATAATCAGTTTTGAGTTTTTATTTACTATCAGTATTTTGTATCGATCCCCCCCTGAATACACTGAATAAAAATAAAATCAAATTTCAAATTTCACAAATTCAAAGAGAGGGGGTTACATCAAAATTGAAGAGTAAAGTAGATTATAGTCCATCTCTGTCTCTATCAATCATCAAAATTTAAAATCACATCTTTATCATAATTTATATTAAATACCTAAGCGTAGCATCTTTTCCCCTAATTTCATACTTTTTTGGCTATTTCTCGCTTTACCTGTTCAGGTAATTTACCATAATTAAAGTTCCAAGATGTGTCGTCGTAATTAAAGGTTATCGTTGTTGTCATTTTACACAATCATGCTAAATTTTAAGTAAAAACAATAAGATTTAAAAAAAAATTTAAATATTCATGGAACGTTGATCGATTTACTAGTCATACAATACCGGGTGTTAATAAAACATGGCACACCTTTTCTTTCCCTTTATATATGTATATTAAGATAAACATTTAAATTTTAGTATGCTTATATAGACCATAAAAAAGCATTTCTTGGGCTATAAATTTAACTACTTTGACTCCCGGTTTTACCGGAAATGTGCCTTAAAACAAAAATTACAACAAAAATATATTTTTGGATTATCAAATTTTACTTAATTAACATGGACAGACCTAAAAGTTCATCCTAATTGCGAATATCTAAAAACGAGTGTTATATTAAAAATAAGAAAATTGATGATATTTCCAATGAAACCGGAAGTAAAAGTGTTTGCATTTTTGATCCATATAATGAGTTTTTATGGTCTATAAAACATACAAAATTTCATTTGTTTATCTTAATAAATAAAGAAAAAAATGGGGATGGGGTGCGCCAAGTTTCATTACCACTCGGTATAGTAATGTGGTTTTTTGTGTGTTAATTTGTAATAATTGGGCATTCTCTCCTTTGATTTGTTAAATATTCTCGAAAATTCGTAAAATCATCAATGCGCGTCATACACTTATGAACATGTGCTAAAAATTAAGTATCCGTTTATATAAAATAAATATCTTTCAGGTACAGACCTAATTTTTCCATGTTAATAATTTAATATAACAGCCTAATATTTGCACCATCCTGTATATATTTAACGAGCAACATTACACCACAATATCAGCCATTATGCAAACTCGTAGATATAATATTTACGCGAAAAAAAAACGGAGAAAATCTTTATCAAGTTTCTTTATATCCATCAGAAAATACAAAGCCCCTGGCGCCGCCGGCGGCAAGCAAATAAAACAAAAGTAAAACAATTGAGCCGAGAGGGTGATCTGATCGCGTGTTCAATGGAAGGGGTAATGCTGTCTGCTGATTGGTTGAAAAGTTTTAGATTGGTTCCAATCTTCGTAATTTTGGTCGAGAAACTCATAATTTATTGCCTTAGCGAGCTTGTTTCCCAGTACACTAAGATGAAAAAGCTTTTCTTCCCTCGCTCCCGAAGACCCGGCTTTAATTAAAGCTCGATTCCTATTAAAGCCAACAAAAAAATTACTGTAAACTGTGCTTGAGGAGGAAATCTGCTACTGTAATTAGTTTTATACCATTTTACACCCACATTCAATCAGTTAACTTTTATTCGATGTGTTTTTGTTTTACACTTTTGTGCTTTAATTACACACGAATGCATTTTTACGTACAAATAACCCTTTGCATTTTTGTTTCTTAAAAATGACAGAATATATTGAAATTTAGTAGCTTTCACCATATTAATGTATTTAATTTTATATTTTTCTATTGTTCTGTATGTTACCTTACCATCGATGGGTTGTTTTTTAAATATGGCGGAAAAATATATAAAAATTACTAACAATCACAAATTTTCAAATTTGAAAATTTTTCAAAAATTAAAAAAAAATAATCAAAATTTTCAAGAATTTTCTAAACATTTTCATAATTTATTTAATTTTAAAATATGTACAACTACGAAAGCTATTAATTAATTAATTATTATAAACATTACATATACAGCAACGTTTCATTTTTCATGGCTATTAAGAATATTAAAACAAAACTGACATATTTAACTTGTTCTTGAAATATTGTTAAATAACCAAAATTTTTGATTTTTCTTCATTATTTTATTATTGCCTTAATAAACGAAATACAGCATAATTAGAATGGCTTATTCTTTTTTGAGAAACCATAGTAACATTTTTTTATTTCTTATATGTGCTATACCTAATTTTTGTACCATCTGATAGAAAAACAAACGACCTTTAAAGTGGTATCTTCTCTAAATTAAAAGATATTTCTTCCTTAAATCACGTATGCCTTGAAATACAAAAACATGATTGTTATGTCTTTTTGTGAAAGTAGTAATTATAAATTTCAATATTTTCAAACTTATTCCGAAAATTTAATAAATAGCATTTGTTGAGAGTAACTCAAACAAGCATAATAACAAAATATTAACTATAGCCTGGGGGTACTAAATTTAGTTATGGCCATTTGAAAACGAATTGGTCCCTCTTAAATAAACATCTCGTACAGTGTGATCAAACATTTTTGTGTGATAAAATAAAGGATAGTATTTATTAGGAGAACTCCCAATTTTGTTTCCTAGTTCTGAAAATTAACGATAGTATGCCGTTTTCAAGTTGGGAATCTTAATGCCTTTTTACTTTCCTATACTTTCAGTAATATAGGGAAGTATTGATTTCATGCAAATTTTCAAAATCGAGATTTTGACGGAAATACATGTTTTGGGCTTCCAGGATCCTAAAAAAGTGGTTTTTAAAAAATGTCTGTCTGTGGGTGTGTGTGTCTGTGTGTCTGTGGGTAACGCTCATATCTCCGGAACGGCTGGACCAATTTCGATGTGCTTTGGAATGAGGAGGTATATCAAAAATTCATCGACAAAATAAGCTTTTAAAAAGAATCCGAAACCGGAAGCGGAAGTTAGACATGTTTTTTTGGTAGCATTTTTTTCAGAAACGGAATTTTGGAAATTTTAATACTGGAGATTAAAGAAGACCTTAGGACAAATCAAACGATTTTTACCGAACTCTCTAGCTTCAACATGGCGGCCGCTACGAATTTTTGAAAATTTCGACTTTAACGCCCATTTACTCAAAAACCAGTTATCTGATTGGAATCAACTACATCTTGTTTGGTAGCCCTTCAAGGGTACTATACCATGAAATATCATTAATTTTGAAAATATAAAAACGATCGCAATGACATCACTCCAAAATTTTGGAATTTTTCAAAAAAAAATTTCTCAAAAACTGCCCACACGTTTTTGTTTAAACTTTTTAAGCTGATAGAGCTAAGAATCTTCTACAATTTATTTTTTTGCGCATTGCTATAATTTCACTGTGACGCCCTCTGTGATTTTTTGAAAATTGAAAATTGGTACCCTTTTATTTATTTAACGGGGGGCAATAAAATATTTCTGTTAAAGTAAAATAGCTCATCATTGATAGCAAAATCCGAATATCATAATATTTTTTTGATAATTTAATATTTAGGGGGGCTACTGTTCCCCCTCCCCCCCAAAATTTTCGCTACAAAATTTAAAAATTGATTTCTTCTTTTGTTTGCTCTAGGAGAATCTTTTTACAAAAAATCAAAAAATCGAATTTTTTGCCCCTTAATAATCTTTTTGTCCTTAGAAGAATTTCACATACTTTCTACAGCAGTTGTATTCTTGTACGGAAGTGAAGAGTTCTGAACGTTCTATGCATTTCTATTGCGCACGCATTCAATAGGCACTTATTTAACGATAACGCGCAGGTTTGAAATAGCATGGATGGATATGCGGGTGTGTTCGAATGTACTGCCGTTTTACTGCATAAGTAGTTGTGGGGTCGAGCCTCGGTTGGGGCCAAAATTTTTTTTTTATTTTATAGTTTTTTTTTAACCACTGCTTTTGCGTTTCTAGACAGGTGTATATCAAAAGTGTTGGAAAATATTAAACAATGTTAATTTATAAGTATAGGAAAGTCCAGGCGAAGTGTTTCGCTCATTTTTCATTTTTACTTTCCTATACTTTCAGTATAGGGAAGTATTGATTTCATGCAAATTTTCAAAGTTGAGATTTTGACGGAAATACATGTTTTGGGCTTCCAGGATCCTAAAAAAGTGGTTTTTAAAAAATGTCTGTCTGTGGGTGGGTGGGTGGGTGGGTTACGCTCCATATCTCCGGAACGGCTGGACCGATTTTGATGTGCTTTGGAATGAGGGAGTATATCAAAAATTCACCGACAAAATAAGCTTTTAAAAAAAACCGAAACCGGAAGCGGAAGTTAGACATGTTTTTTGGTAGCATTTTTTTCAGAAACTGAACTTTGGAAATTTTAATAGTGGAGATTAAAGAAGGCCTTAGGACAAATCAAACGGTTTTTTACCGAACTCTCTAGCTTTAAAATGGCGGCCGCTACGAATTTTTGAACATTTCGACTTTAACGCCCATTTACTCAAAAACCAGTTATCTGATTGGAATCAACTACATCTTGTTTGGTAGCCCTTCAAGGGTACTATACCATGAAATATAATTAATTTTGAAAATATAAAAACGATCGTAATGACATAACTCCAAAATTTTGGAATTTTTCAAAAAAATTTTCTCAAAAACTGCCCACACGTTTTTGTTTAAACTTTTTAAGCTGATAAAGATAGGCATTTGCTACAATTTTGTTTTTTGCTCATTGCTATAATTTTACTGTGACGCCCTCTGTAAATTTTTGAAAATTGGTACCCTTTTATTTATTTAACGGGGGGTAATAAAATATTTCTGTTATAGCAATATAGCTCATCGTTGATAGCAAAATCCGAATATCATAATATTTTTTCGATAATTTCATATTTAGGGGAGCTACTGTTCCCCCTCCCCCCAAATTTTTTCGATAAAAAATTAAAAATTTGGTTTTTTGTTTTGTTTGCTCTAGGAGAATCTTTTTACAGAAAATCAAAAAATCGAATTTTTTGCCCCTTCATAATCTTTTTGTCCTTAGAAGAATTTTACATAGTTTCTACAGCAGTTGTATTCTTGTACTAGTCGTTTAATGTTCAGTGTAGGCTAACTTTTTTATTTTAATAGATAGACTCGCAAACTCAAGAGCAAAGTTGTAGGACAAATTCTTCTCGATTGTATTTAAGAAAAAAACTTGAGTTTCCAATTTTAATATGGCGGCCACGGTAACAAATAACTTTTTTTTTAATGGAAACGTGGCATTTTGGCTTTAAAATCAGAAAGGTTTTGAAATTCTAAATACAAATTAATCAGAGTAATTTCGTGCTAAAAATACTACTTCTCGAGTTATTAATACATTTTCAAACATCAACACGCTTCCTTACTCGTGCCTCCGGTTCATTTCAGTTCGGTCGTTTTACATGTACTCAGTTGCAGGCAGAGCCAGCGTGGTAATGGTAGGTTTAAGTTACGCTCTTCACGCTTGAAGTTTTTATAAACGCTGTTTACTTTTACTAACCGGGTCTTGACAGGTGTACATCAAAAGTGTTGGAAAATATAAAACAATGTTAATTTATAAGTATAGGAAAGTCCAGGCGAAGTGTTTCGCTCATTTTTTTGTGTAGGTGTGAGTGTGGGTGTGGGTACGGGTGCGGGTGCGGGTACCAGTGCGGATGAGGGTGCGGATGCGGGTGCGGGTGCGGATGCAGATGCGGATGCGGATGCGGGTGCGGATGCGAATGCGGGTGCGGGTGCGGATACGGATGCGGATGCGGATGCGGATGCGGATGAGGATGCGGATGCGGATGCGGATGCGGATGCGGATGCGGATGCGGATGCGGATGCGGATGCGGATGCGGATGCGGATGCGGATGCGGATGCGGATGCGGATGCGGATGCGGATGCGGATGCGGATGCGGATGCGGATGCGGATGCGGATGCGGATGCGGATGCGGATGCGGATGCGGATGCGGATGCGGATGCGGTTGCGGTTGCAGGTGCGGTTGTGAGTGTGGGTGTGCAACGCGCTTGCGTGTGGTTATGTGCGTGTGCGTAGGTGAATGACTGATTTTGATAAAACTTTAAATCGAAGCTTTTCAAAAAAATCCGAAACTGAAAGCGTATATTAGACATGCTTTTCAGTAGCGCCTTTTTTTTCAAAACTAAATTTTTAAAGCTTGATCAGATCTAAGAGATAAACCAAATTCAAATCGAAAACTTTTTTACCAAACTTTCCAGCTTCAAAATTAAGGCCGCTACGAATTTTAAAAGTCTCGACTTTACCACATTTTTATTCAACAAATAGTTATCTGATCGAGATATTAGTATACAAAATTAATTTTAAAAATCTGAAAACGATCGCAATGGTGCTTTACCAAAATTTTTAAACTTTTCAAAAACTAATTTTTCAAAAACACGAGCTGTTACAACCGAAGATTGGCTACAATTTGGGGTTTTGCTAAAAACGACAATCCTGCTGTGGCGTCTTCTATTAATTTTTGAAAATCGAATACAGGCACCTTCTTATTTATTAAACCAGGTCCAATAAAACCATTTTTTAAGCAGAGTTGCTTATTATACCAAGATGTAATGTTAGTTTTCGGATGATTTTCAAAATAATGTTTCTCAAATATTGGGTGTTTTTTTAAATTTTGTTGTTTTTTTTATACAGCCAAACACGGGCTACAATTTGGTTTTTGCTGAATACTATAATTCCACTGAGGCACCCTCTATGAATTTTTATTATCAAAAATTAGTTCCCCTTTATTTATTAATCAGGAAACAATAAATAACTTCTGCTTAAGAACATTTACTCATTTCGACTAGAACGGCGATAGATGTCCCTAGAGACATCTATATAATGCACCGCGATAGATGAACTGATGAAGTGCTTATTATTATTATTATATATGACTAGATTTTATGTTATGCAAAACAATCTTTTTCCAAAGTATCAAATAAATGTGTTTTTTTTTTCTGGATGAAATGGTGGATTACCTTTCTTCTTAGAAATCTTACATTCAGTGAACTGCACAACGTTATAATTATAAAATTTACACTTTTGCAAATACGGTAATTATTAATATTTAGTATAGAAAACTCCACTCCAAGTGAACACTTCAGTTAAACTATGACAAAGGTTTATCTACGTTTTCAGAGCGAAAAGGTTCCATCTACACCGCAGTTAGTACCTACTCTGTCATTCTGAAAACAGCAGAATAATTCTGTCATAATTATTATGTTCTAACAAAATTGATAAAATGCAACACACAGATAACTTTGAGTTCCTGCTAACTCACTGAATACCTATACATTTTGTTAATTTATTTCCTAAGACATGTTTTAGAAATGTTGTCTAAAAAGTTTAGTTTGTTCACTTATTTTGAATATGTTTTATTACGAATTTTACCTGTTACAATAATAAAATTCCTGTCTCCAATATTAAGAAACAATTTGCACATGAAAAGGATCACGACTTAAACAACGTCCTGCAGTAAAGCAAAGTCACAAAGGAGAAATCAGAAATCAAGAGCAGCCTTTTACATCGACTATACCTCATACATAAAAACATGATAGCGAATCAGTTGTTAAGTTAAGCGAGAACTCCACTTTAGACAAAACCTTTTAGCAAATTGCATCAAGAGCGATATGGACTTGTAATACATACAATTCGTTCGAGGAGAACCTAACCACGTTGTATTTAAGCTCGTTTTGCTTCCATTACCTACTACGTTATGTAAATTGGAAACGATAGAAAAGAGGTGGTTAGTATCGGTAAAACTACGAAAATTTGTTTTTATACACAAGGGTTTTGCTAATTTTTTTCTTTCGACGCTTTCCACACTATAAAATCTTTTATTAGAAAAATTATGTTCATCGCAGACCTATTTTTAAGGAAATCAATATGTTTAATGTGACTAAATTTATTTATGAAGTAAATCTATCGTTGCTGAATCCGATAACTCTCATATTCGTAGTAGGTACGTGGTAGAAGTGCATCAAAATCCAAATGCAACCCGATTTAAATTCTATCTGAAGTCGAATCGTATATAATTTAATTAAATTCGGATCGGATTGAATTAGATACGTAAAGTTTACATTAAAATCGGTTTGGATGCCGACCTTCAAGTTTAATTTTATCCAAGATCCGAAAAATTATTCGTAATATATGTTAAAGCCAGCAACTAAACTCATCTAGACGATAATGTTTACTACGATCAAGTACGCCATAACGCCTATAACATATACTTTACATGAACGGATGCAGTCTGTGTGCATGTGTCAGTATTATGCAGGATATAGAATTTTAGATCGACTATGAAATAAAGTAGGATTTTATAATATAGCTTCCAAGCCAATCGGATACAGCTTCAGTTCGGATTCAATACAGGTCGAAACGAATTTAGTATCGGATCGGGCCGTATCGGATCTAGTATTGGATATCGGATCGGATGGAAACGAATCGGATCGGATCTTCTCTGATCAGTTAAGTAGTAAGCAATCAGATATCAGATGAAATTGGAATTAAAACAAACGATATCGAATTGGATTCGGGTACAATTTTTTTAAATTTCTACCGCTAGTACTTAGTATAGGTAGCGAACAGGAAGGTTTTGTACTGGTAAGATAACAGTTTTAAAATTTTCCAAAATACACACATTTTAGGATATTACATTTTCAATACCTGTATCTAAAAATTTCCAATTTTGTTTGCATTTTCAAAAAATTTCAAAATTTCACTTTTCTCTCTCTTCTGGGATAAAACCGCAACGTAGCGAGATTGGTTCTCATAAAAAAAGATAGTGGGGAGGGGTGTTGCATTTCAATATATACGCGCTGGCAAAACAATTTAGATTTATATTCTAGGCATGTCGAGTAGCTAATCTGCGTAAGAGCGATTTTCCTACCACCCACCGGTCACTCATATCGATTTTTACTTTCCTATACTTTCAGTATAGAAAAGTATTGATTTCATGCAAAATTTCAAAGTTGAGATTTTAACGGAAATAGTCGGGGGGGGGGGGGGGGGGTCCATGGACCCCAAAAAAGTAATTTAAAAAAAATGTCTGTCTGTGGGTGGGTGGGTCCGTTACGCTCCATATCTCCGGAACGGCTGGACCGATTTTGATGTGCTTTGGAATGAGGGAGTATATCAAAAATTCACCGACAAAATAAGCTTTTAAAAAAACCGAAACCGGAAGCGGAAGTTAGACATGTTTTTTGGTAGCATTTTTTTCAGAAACTGAACTTTGGAAATTTTAATAGTGGAGATTAAAGAAGGCCTTAGGACAAATCAAACGATTTTTTACCAAACTCTCTAGCTTTAAAATGGCGGCCGCTACGAATTTTTGAACATTTCGACTTTAACGCCCATTTACTCAAAAACCAGTTATCTGATTGGAATCAACTACATCTTGTTTGGTAGCCCTTCAAGGGTATTATACCATGAAATTTAATTAATTTTGAAAATATAAAAACGATCGCAATGACATCACTCCAAAATTTTGGAATTTTTCAAAAAAATATTTCTCAAAAACTGCCCACACGTTTTGTTTAAACTTTCTAAGCTGATAGAGATAGGCATCTGCTACAATTTTGCTTTTGCTTATTGCTATAATTTCACTGTGACGCCCTCTGTGAATTTTTGAAAATTGAAAATTGGTTCCCTTTTATTTATTTAACGGGGGGCAATAAAATATTTCTGTTAAAGCAATATAGCTCGTCATTGATAGAAAAATCTGAATATCATAATATTTTTTTGATACTTTAATATTTAGGGAGGCTACTGTTCCCCCTCCCCCCCAAAATTTTCACTACCAAATTAAAAAATTGATTTCTTCTTTTGTTTGCTCTAGGAGAATCTTTGTACAAAAAATTAAAAAATCGAATTTTTTGCCCCTTAATAATCTTTTTGTTAGAAGAATTTCTCATACTTTCTACAGCAGTTGTATTCTTGTACTAGTCTTTTAATGTTCAGTGTAGGCTAACTTTTTTATTTTACTAGATAGACTCGCAAACTCAAGAGCCAAATTGTAGGGCAAATTGTTCTCGATTGTATTTAAGAAAAAAATTTGAGTTTCCAATTTTAATATGGCGGCCACGGTAAAAAATAACTTTTTATTAAATGGAAACGTGGCATTTTGGCTTTAAAATCAGAAAGGTTTTGAAATTCTAAATACAAATTAATAAGAGTAATTTCTTGCTAAAAATAATACTTCCGTTGATTCAGTCCGAATATTTTACCCAACCCTATGCTTGCAGCGCAGCGGTCGGTCTTTCTTCAACCGTTTCAAGATGTTACAACTTATAGGAACTATTTACTTTAACTAGTCGTGTCTAGACAGGTGTATATCGAAAGTGTTGGAAAATATAAAACAATGTATTTAAATGTATAGGAAAGTCCAGGCGAAGTGTTTCGCTCATTTTTTGTTTTATCAACAGTATAGGAATAACGACTTCAAAACGGGCATGGAAATGTTGAATGGTAATAAGAACTACCTACAATCCCGCGATCTCCCTATCCAACCCCCCATCGATTATTTGTTTTTTTATAAAATCTACGAGTTTCGGCTTCAAAATCGATATGAGCATGATAAATGACAATAGGACGAAGTGGGGTTCCTTTTGGTCGTTTACCTGAACAGTTTAATTGAGTAATCGCCAAAAAACGACGACGTTCTCAAAGGTTTATGGGACATGTATAATCAATTTTGATATTTCAACGAGTCAACATTGGTTGCAACCCAAAATATCACAAAAACAAGAGACAGCTTCAAAACATAGAGTGGGGGAAAGGTGCTTAACTTCAATAGAGACGCGTTGGAAAAAGAAAGTAAGATTATTATTCTACACAATGAAATAGCCCAGTGCCCCCACCAACGATTTTTCGATATTTTAAAAATGTACAGCTTTAGGCTTCAAAATTGGTGTGAAAATGAAAATTTTGAAAAATTTAAAAAATTTTTAATATTTTCAAAAAACTTAATTTCGAAAATTTTTAAAAATTTCAAAAACTTTCAATATTTTGAAAATACTTAAAACTTTCCAAAAAATTTCAAAACAGCAAACTTTTTAAACATTCAACAAAATATCTGGTATAAAATAAGAATTTATTGTAAATAAAACAGTTCTTAATTTCAACAGGTTTTTTATTTTAGCCTTATACGAATTTTGACATGTTGACACGTCATTATCAAAAGCAAGATTAAAAGTAGAGTTGGTGTTGCTATAGGAACAATAAATCTTCATAACTTGATCTTGGTTTTCTGTGTCTGATAATGGACGTTTTGGAATGAGAAATCAAGTCATCTGGACGCAAATATAGAAAATCAAGATCAAGTTATGAAGATTTATTGTTCCCACTGCAACATCAACTCTTTACTTTTAATCATGCCTTCGATAATGACGCGTAAACACGTTGAAATACGTATAAGGCTAAAATAAAAAACCTGTTGAAGTTAAGAACTATTTTATTTACAATGAATTGAAATGAACTTCAACAAAGTAAAGCTCGTACTTATAAATAAAATAAAATAAGTAATTTAAAAATTATTCAAAAACGTAAAAAGTTTCTAAAAATTTTCAAAATTTTTAAAATAATTTTGAACTTCAAAAATTTCAATATAGACGAGGAAGGTCCCGTGGTGGTTGCCCGACAGCTTTTTTCCATAACCAATTTCAGGAGCCAGCAGCACTCTTTGAGTACAGTACAGATAAATAAATAAAATCAAAATATAAGAAAATTTTACTTAACACTGTAGCTGTAATCCGCCTTAAAACCGTAAATAAAATAAGCATGTAAATTCCGGTGAGATTATTCAAATACTTTTCCGATCCCTTATATTTCCAAAACAATATCTCACATTTCGACTAGGCCGACTGTTACAACTCTCTGAACTACTCTGTTACTTTCTGAATGTCAATGTAGTTCCACAAATATCAGGGGGTTGTCATAAACAAAGTCTATTTAGCATAATTTTTAGTCTACGACTTTGCTGTTACACTTCGAACTATATTGTTTCTTTCTACGTTTTGTCCCCACGAGGGTAAGACTCTTAACGCAATAAACCTAAATTATGATCAAAACGGTGCTAACAGTACCTACTCGAATTTACCCCCAAAAAATGAGATTGATCAAAATTTCTTGGCGACGTAGCTTTGATGATATCTCAGCTGCTACAGCAAGCCCTCCTTCCCCTTATCTCTCTCAGCTGCCAGTAGTAGTTTGTTGTATGCCCTTGGGGCACCCAATTGGCACAGTAAGACTTGCTTCCTCTTACCGCTACTGAGCGCCCGTGACAACCGAGCTGTGTGGTATCCACTTGTTGTATGCGTTCGGGACATCTCAGCTGTCACGGAAAGATTTCCTTCCCCACTAGTTTCTCGTGCGCTCGGTTCAACCCAGTGGTCACTTGTTGTATGCGCTTGGGGCAACCCAACTGCCCCAGCAACATCATATTCTTGCAATTACCTTTACTCGGGGCAACTTGTGATGGGTATAACCGAATCATTGCCTTTCAAATGAATTTAATAATTGAATGATTCGTTCGGATAAAATCATTCAGTTGTACCTATGACGTAAATAGTAGTAAATACGCTCTCCGTGTGCTTCTCGAATGCTTCAATAAATGAACGCTCGTTGCCATTGTTCTTTCTAGACCGCTCGGCAAGAATAGAGTAAACTTTCGACATCGAATAGTTTGAAATTTGAATGCTCGGATGCACATGCAATGATGCATCGCTAGTTATAACTCGTAGTAGTCGCTATCGCTATCGCTAACGTCCTCTCTGTTCATTTAATAGTTTCATTAAAAAAATTTTGATATTTAAATAATTTTGCGTTTTATTCACAAACATACTCATGATACTCATTGAACATAACCTTACACTATGAGGAATAACCTGTCTCTTTCTATTATTTTGTGTACAGTTGGTTGCCTCTAGATTGCAGAAAAACACTGCATTGACATGTATTTTATAAAAGTATACATAGCTGGTATGTATACAAAAAAGAAAAGCTCACTGAAGAATAAAAGAAAAATAAAGAAACTATATTTAGTTTTTTTTGTGTCCCAATGAATTTTTATCAACAGCATTACTCTAACTATTAATAAACTTATTTATAATTACATTTTTTGCATTATTTAGTCTTTTAGAGCAATATTAAAATTTCTAAATACGACTGTACGGTGAAATGACAGCGAAACCCAAAGCAGTGCGGTGCTAACTGCTGTGTCTGCTATACCTAAAATTAGTATTATTCAAATGTTTTTAATTGAATCATTCTTATGTCATTGTGCCTCGTGTTTGCTCGGCGAAGAACACCCTCTGTATTCATTTGGATTTTGCGAATTCTGTCTGTATTCGCATTGGGCATTTGTAGCTGGCTAATGTAATGGCTATTGCTACAATGGTCGCTTTTGTAGCAGGAAAAACCTAAAATTTTAAAATAGTAAAATCATTCGAATGATTTTCTGTAACTTTTCAAGATTTTGAAATTTTTCGGTAATCAAATGCTTTGACTATTATCATTTAAAGAGACACCCCCGCTGCTGCTACTCACTTATGCTACGGCCTTGGGTTTACCCAGCTGCCGCAGCAAGATTTTCTTCCCTTTACCATTACCCCCGCTTTAAAACTTATTATACCCAGGTCACGCAACGTTGCAATACAGACGTTTGTTTTAAGAATAAACAGTTATTTCTCTGATCATTTTGCATATTAATGCCAAGTTTGAATCTTAACTGCGAGATAAAAAAAAAGTTATAAATAGAGCTCGAAGATAATGGTTTATTTGCAATTGGTAACCGTAGAATACGAATCTGAACTTCATGTCTGCGCTGGCGGACCAACCTCATTTCTCTTCTGTTTAGTCTAAATACAATTGCTAAATATTTTGAGCTTAGATTGTTTGTTTCTGCGCCGAAGTTGTAAGCTGTATATGTACGCACACACAGCTATAACAGCCATTATATAAAAAAAGAGAGTTTTTCTCAAAACATGACCGTTGGTTCGTTATAAAATGCGACATAAAGAAACTCGAGTTTATACTAGTAAATACATATATAGAAAAACATTTTGCTCCTCTATATAATTTTGGGAAAAAGTTTTGTAATTTGCAAAACTCCTCTTTTTCAGCTTTTAATTAAAACTTAGGTATTTATTTTAAAATCCAATTTAAATAACAACAACATGCAAGTATTCCATATTTTTATTTCTTATCGATACATTGTACATTTTTTACACAGCATAGGAACTTTAAAAATATTTACAATTGTCGCACAGTGACACATTGAGGTAGAGAACAAAAAATTAAAATTAGATTCAGCCTCTAGGAATTTATTACTACTTTATTATTAATTTATTATAAATTCTACATTTACAGTTTTTGTACAAGGGTTGGTTTTAAATACTCTTTAACAGTGAAAGTAGTTTTACCTATATAACACTCATCAGTGGCGTAACGTAATTAAGGGAAGAGCAAGGGATTTTTTAATAATTTGAATATACAATAATTAGTTTTTTTTAACACAGTTGAGTGTTTAAAACGAAGATGTCCACTTCATGTTTATGTGCGACATGATTGCGTATAAAAAAATCACACAAAATTAAATTAAAATTTTACTTAAAAAAATATTTATAGTGTTAAATAAAAACGATCAATTTTTGAGCGAAACCAAAGTTAAATTGCAAATACAATTTAAAAAAAATGGCGTGGTTTTTATTAAACCACATAAGGTCTGTACAAAGATTCGCCATCTTGAATTCTCCGGACGCCATTTTGACTTTCATTTGTTTGCGCGTGACCATTAATACCGTCTTGACTTGACGACGAAGCAGGTTTAGTGACAGATGACGGCGTCGAATTTAGAGATGATTGTCTTTTTTCGCTTACATTCTCATCTTTTGACATTTTTGCTTCTTGTTGAGCTTTTTTGCTTCTTTTCCATTTCATTCTTCGATTTTGAAACCATATTTTGACCTGTA
This sequence comes from Ctenicera cuprea, assembly GCA_958336395.1. Lineage (NCBI taxonomy): Eukaryota > Metazoa > Arthropoda > Insecta > Coleoptera > Elateridae > Ctenicera > Ctenicera cuprea. The sequence goes on along the minus strand of OY284486.1, from coordinate 83,448,244 downwards.
AGTTGATAAGTTTCAATATAAGAAAGTGTGTAAAAGTAGCTCGAGTAACATTTAAAAATCAAAATGGGGAACGCATCGGAAAATTTGGTTTGACACGCCTAAGGCTGTGTATTTTTTATGTGGGTAGAATAAAATTACGTTAATTCACTTTACATTTCCTCGATGCAAATTGGGAATTTTCTTAATTACTTATAATAATTGCAATAAGGGCGTATGAATTTGAGTTGTACATACGCACTGCGGATGGATTTAATATAAAACACATGAAAATGTTAACCATCAATAGCAAAACAGCCTCACAATATTGAATAAAGTCTCTCAATTTATTGCGCAAGTAATAATTAGAGCTTAGACTGTTATATTTTTGGAAGGCTGTAACTCCGTAAAGAAGCGTTTTGCGGTGTAGAGTTTAGAAACGGTTCCTAATGTTTTTTAATCAGCTATCTGTCTGTGTTTAATACAATTTTAAAAACACCCTGTATATAAATAATGTACAGCTAAAAACACAATTTTTTTTATAGGTCTATAATATTTTATTCAGGTATTTTTAAACAATTATTTTATGACCAAAATTTGAGAAACACTGTCTTCCATTATAGCTTATGTAAAAATTTTAAATTATTAAATTTTGTTTGTGTTAGACAAAAATGTAATTAAACAAAACTGATAAAATTTTATTCTAAAGCTTTGGGTTACGTAAGTTTGTAGATTGTAATCATAATTTTTGTTTTCGATACCACCTTGACATTTAGTAAAATTATGAACAGAATGTCGGCACATCCAAAGAAAGAAACAAACATAAAATCGGGAAAGCGCTCAGACATGATAAATTTATGTCACATTTCGCGCAGTTAGTCATTGCAATCCTAAAATATGACTTCTGTCTGTTTGTTTGAACTTCTACTTAGCTTGCCCATAACTTTTAGCTTGAAGAAAGTAGTTTTGAGTGCACTTAGAAATAGTTTATCGGCTAAGTTAAGCAAAATAAAAATCCTCTCATTCGTTATTCCTTTATTTTGAATTTTTCCCAATTTTCCTAAAAATTGTAGACAATAAAATTAAATGGATACGTACTTGTGTCTCTGTGAGCATTAAACTTGTGGCAACTTCAAATCTTTTAGGCCTTGATAGGTATTTGTTTTGTCTAAATTGCTTCTCCAATTCCAAAAGTTGTTGAGATGTGAATGCTGTCCTAGGCCTTCTTGTTTTTCCCAAAATTGCATGTCCAGGAGAACAACCTGTAATTAAAAATGTATTTTAAAGACCAATAAATGCACAATTCACATCTTTACCGTAAAGGTAGAAGAGAACGACTAAGTAAATACACAATTATAAAAATAACAAAGAAAAACATTGTGCCATAAGAAATTTAAAGAAAATAATTTTGACGATAAACGTATTTTTTAAAAATAATGGAAATTTGGTATTGTATGAACATTTTAGATTTTTTTTAATAACGCGTTAGTCTTAGAGCAAATATAAGGACATCTTTGAGGTAATTTCAAATGTCTAATAAACATAGGTCCAGAAACGCTTCCTTACGGAGTTATAGCCTCCTGAAGATTAAACAGTTTAATCACGTTTACATTTATATCTCCGCTATAAATTAAGCTATTTAGTTCAAATTTTAGATTAGTATTTAACTATTAATAATTTACATTTTCAGTTATTTTCGTTCAAATCCATTAACCAGGGGCGGGAATATGGGACTTGCTCAAAATACGTAAATAGAAACATAGCGTAATCCGCCATTATTTACGCTAATCCAGGCTTAATGGATTTAGACAAAAACAAGCAAATATGTAAGCCATTATTAGTGAAATATTTATATAAAATTTGAATCAAATATATCAATTTATGGCTAAATATTAATTAAAGCGTGATTAGACTATATCATGTTCGGGAGGATGTAACTCCGTAAGAAAGCGTTTTCGCTCCCGTGTCAAGTAGACATTTTTAGAAATGCTCTTCTTATGTTTGTACAGAAATTCATGTAACACCCTGTATAAATAATTTAGAAAAACGTCTCTAAATAAATTTAAGGAAAAATCTTTTTTTAATATAATGGTATTTTGGCATTGTAAGACAGAATCTAAAATTTTAGTTAACAGTTTTCCATTGCTCCAGTTTTGTAGTCAATCTGAAGGACTGGGGTTCGATCCCTGTCAGAAATAAAATTTTTATAAATTGTTTTTCACTCTTGACTGTTAAAATATGAAATATGACCCGAAGCTTTCCGAAGGCCCCTCGTACATGCATTAATTTTCAGCAATTGATTCATAAACGTTAAAAGCATTTCCAAGCGAAGCGATGTTAAATCAATTTTTCGCCAAATGTCTCCTACAGAGGATTCAAAATAAAAGCCAATTACAACTATACCAATATTTTTACAAGCGATTAGCATGTAAGGGGGAATGCTTGATGCAATTATTCTTATTGAATGCTATTTATTTTCGTACAACCATGCCGAAGCATCCCTTAAATGGATTTTACCTAATTATATTGATGGGTGCTTTTGGTCTCTGTTTATAGACACTTTGTGTTTCGGTTTTTTTTTATTATCGGAAAGTGCAAAAACGTAATAACGTTTCCATGCTTAACAGTGATGAAATTTTGTTTTGAAAATTAGGTTTAATAAATATAATTGACTTTCAAGTCCTTCGCAACTCATCGGTTTAAAGTTCACACCTGTTTTATTGTTTTGCCCACCCAGTTAATTTGAAGTACGCACAAATGCACAATTATTTATCTGAACATGGAACAAAACAAATATAAAATTGTCCAAAGTCGCTTAAAAGAAATTATCGAATTGAAGGGCGATTGTGTAGAAGGAAGGTTCGCGAGTGTTTGGAAGATTAGTCTTTATCGACATTTCGACAAAGGAGGGTGAAATTAGGGGTGTCGTTAAATGTATTAGGATATTAAATTATCATGACAATGGTACAATCAGAGGGTTGTAGTGATAAATATACTACAAACATACGTCCCTTCTGGCCACAGGTTTTATACGCAATATGGTGACAAATTAGAGACGGTTCGGCCCCATGAATAATTAAATAAACAGCTCGCTAACCATTTTTGTTACTTAGAATTTTGCATTAGTATTCTGGTACTTAGACATGGATTAAAGTATAAATTTACTGAATTTATAAGTTTGAGCTTTACTTCGTTGAAGTTCATTTTAATTTATTGTAAATAAAACAGTTCTTAACTTCAACAGGTATTTTATTTTAGACTTATATGTATTTCAACGTGCTTACACGTCATTATCAAAGGCAAGATTAAAACTAAACAGTTGGTGTTGCTGTGGGAACAATAAATCTTCATAACTTGATCTTGGTTTTCGATATCTGCGTCCAGATTACTTGATTTCTCATTCCAAAACGTCCGATAACGGTGAATTTAAGAAATCAATTTGTTCATTCATTAAAAGTACGGATTTTAAATGTTTGTGAATTTCAAAAGCTTCTAGTGTATCCAACTTACGTTTATCACCACAAAAGTGTAATTAACTTTTTAGATTTAAACATAAAAATTAATTCAAATAATTAACTTAAATACTGTGTTTATAGAAAACCTACACAAACAGGCATTACAATACCACACGATTCTAGTCATCATAATACATATAAATTAGCAGTATACAGGTCCATGATACATAGGGCTTTAACGGTTCATTTAGGTGAAATTAGCTATAATAGAGAAATTTCGATTATTAAACAAATTGCATACAATATTAGTTATAATGCTTAACTTATTCATGCGCTAATTAAAGAGAAAAATTATAAATTAGCTATTCAGAAAACTCGTCAATTCCATATTTTGGCAATAAATCAGAAAAAATTGCCACTTTGTTTAAAGCTAAAGAAAAAACAGACAATTTCCTAAAATCAGGCATCTACAAATTAAATTTCTCGCACTGTAATTCGGTTTATACAGGACAAACAATTAAAAATTTTGATATTTGGTACAAGGAACGCGTACGTTGTTACAAATACAAACACCCCCATTAAATCCAATTTCGCTAAACACTTATTAGAACACAATTATTTATTGACATCTAATAACACTATAAAATGTTTACACTTTGTGATTTGTGTTTACACGTAAGTTGAATATACTAAAAGCATTTGAAATTTACAAACATTTAAAATCTGTACCTTTAATAAATAAACAAATTGATCTCTTAAATTCACCGTTATTGAACGTTTTGGAATGAGAAATTAAGTCATCTGGACACAGATGTAGAAAACCACGATGAAGTTTCGAAGATTTATTGTTCCTATAGCAACACCAACTGTTTACTTTTAATCTTGCCTTTGATAATGACGTGTAAACACGACATAAAATAAAAAAACCTGTTGAAGTTAGGAACTGTTTTATTTACAATACATTTACTGAAACTTTTCATGCAGTTTTCTCGTATTTTTGGACAGGTCTTGGAAATTTAAATTTTTTTCCAATTATCTATTTATAAAATTAAAAATTTTTTTTCTGAATATGGAAAGATATTTTTGTATACGTCTGAGTTTTCAGGGTAATTTCTGATCAATTTCAAAATTAATTATTGTCAATACGGTACTAGCACCTAATTTGTTTGCTCTGTTATTTTGGTTTGTGTTTATACCATTTTATCAACTACATCTAACACGTATTTTATGGCTTGTGCAGTTTTGTTGAATTTCACAAACAGGGAACGTTATCTGAACTTGATTAAGATTTAAAGTATATTTAATTAAAGGTCGATTAATTATAACGAACAGGTTGCCCAATCAATACACATTTAATTGTTTTAGTTGTTACTACAAATTAAATCGGTTTTATTCGGTTTGTCGTAAACTGGACAGTAGCAAAAATTCAGGAAAAATTACCCCAACAAATAAATTTGCATTTGCATAATATGTTCTTGTGATATTTATTATGCAACGATGTTGCTTTATATTTAATAATTATATACAACTGAATTCTAATGATATGATTGACATAATTACTTGTGTTGAAATCTAACTTCAAACAAGAGTATCCGTTGCAAATTTGGCGACTTCCCATTGCTGGTAATCGGTAATCCGTTTTGCACCATTGTTAATGTGTGTAGTGCATTGGTGAGAAAACAAGGTTTTCGGTACAAATTGACTAATATTTTGATTAGTTTAAGTCAAAAGCATTTAAAAAAGGTTAGTTATTATATCGAACTGGTTCCTTAAGCAGAGATCACAATTATAGATATAATCGAACTTACAAAGCAATTAATGTAACAATTACGTTAAGATGAAATCTGTCGAATAGTTTAAAGGTATGATCGTAATATTTACAAATACGGTGGGTTGGGCATGTAGAATATTAAGCCCCCTTTCTGCATGTTGTGCATGTAGAATAATACCGATGCAAAACCAGACAGTTTAACAACTAAATAAGTGCCTTCTCCTACACCTAAGTAAAATAAATAATACTAGCAAAACCCGTGGGCTACGCCCCACGATTTTATTGATGACTGCTTTTAAAATACGCAACTTTTTAAAATCAAGTGCTGCGCCGGCCGCCCTCTTACTGTTACGTAAACATCGGTACCGGCAAACATACTACTAAGTAAGCCTTGTCGATATACAAAAATAGTCAGTCATTACCAAAAGTTGAGAGGATTCCGATTTAATATACAGACTGGTTGCCTAAGGCGCAAGTGCTTCTTACATCAATGTTGTAAGGAGCTGAATCTGGGAAACTAGAAAAAGAATAGGCATAAAAATTCCCGGAATGAAAATCTCGCAAAAAACCGAATAAAACCCCGAAAAGAACAGCACTGGAAAAAGATTTTAAGAAAAGAAACTTCCGTAAAAAACTGCAGAAAAAAAATCCCCCCAAAAATTCTATAAAATTAAAAATATAAATATAAAAATTAAATTAATTAAATATTGCACTTTTTCCCATTTATAGAAGAGTGCTTTAACGGAGATATTTCAAATGCTAACAATGCGAACAAAACAATACGTACTAAAATACCAAGCGCCCAGTGAGCTGAACATTATCTGTGAATCTGAATTTGCTTATCTGCATTGAAAAGTAAAACGGTCTAACCTAAAAACGAATCTGCGCCTTATATAATAAACGCGTAAATATGTGGCTTTGAGTAGCGGAGGTCCCTCACCACTAAATGTTGAGACAGTTGGAAGAAATTTGGATTTATTATAGATTATTACATTAAAATTTAAAATTGAGAATAGTAAAATACAACAAATTATAAACCAAAAATAATTGCAATCCCTATCGGAATCAGGCTAGGGCGAGAGAAGCTTCCGTCCCAGACGTTGCGTTTTAAAGGACACAATTTTATTGTATAATTTTTTATGTAGCCGACTTCTTTGTCGTTTGATAGTTGTCGACAATTAAAGAAATTTTGCAGTGCCGTACGTTAAAATAGAAAATAGAAAAAAATTTATGTTTAAAATACTTTTTTCAACAAACATGTTTTTTACAAAATTATTTTTACCATTAAAAATGCATTTTTAGTGGGCCAGAAATCTCTTACACCTTAAAATAATTTTCATGTGTGCGAAAAAAAATTCTTTTTAATTATCTGTATCTTTTGTTAACAAAAAATTTGACAAAAAATTAAATAATTTCAAATAAAAATACTATTTATGGGAACAAAAATATATTTATTAAAAAACAAATGTCCGAGTTAAAAAGTGATATAATATTTAATCATTTGTGCATTACATAAGCACTAAAATATTCAACATTGGTTGCATCATTACAAATTACAGTCGGTATCGCTAATGTTTTAGCGATTCCTATAGTGATAGCTGGTAAAAATAATAGTCCTAGTTTAAAATATCAATGTATAAATCTTCTATTTTAAAAACTAATGTATCTTTAAAAATGACATTGTTTACAGGAAATGCCATTAAATTACCAGCCATCGCAGAGTAAGATCTGTCAGCATTGAATCATGTTTATGTGACATTCTATTAAAAACATTGTTCATATATCCAATTCGGCGGTATTGGACCAATATACAATAACAATAACCTTGTTTACAGATTGATATTATTGACAACATCCATACATTTCATGCAGACAGTGTTGTTCATTTGACTGAACAGCATGTTGTCATTTTAATAATCTGATTCTAAGTTTTTAAATTTCACGATGATGCGAATTGTATTTGCACCAGTGTTAATGTGCGTTTCGGGGGCGATTGCATCTATGTCCGTAAGAGAAAGATATGTTTAACTTAACCTAACAAATAATTGTAATTTAGTTTAAGCAAAGCGAGTACGAGATGAAATTTGAAAGAGCCGAGTTAAAAAGCTACAATACTGATTTTCTTTCGCATATGGTGCTAAATACCTACAAATACAACCGAACTTACGCAGCAGTCAATGCAACACTTGAATTCAAAAAAAATATGGGACCAAACTTTAAGGTACGTTTAAAAATTTTGATTATTATCTGAAAAGGTAGAAACAATGTCTTAATTGAAATTAGCTTCATTCTCTTTGCAACATTTATGTTTGAAACATTTTAACGACTAAACTAAAACTGCGTTAGTAACTTAAAAATTCACTTAAAAATATTGAAAAAAAATCACTCAAGTTACATTTTACAGCAAGGAGTCATTGTTGTCAGGTTGTCATTCAACTTAAAAAGAAAATATTTGTAATTACTAAAAATTAATAGTTGACTCGACAGAATTGCAAACACTGTGTTTACTGGACAACAACTATTTCAGATACAAGTTGAAGCCTACATGTTTATGAGTAATGAGTACCGCAGTTTTCCGATTTTATTCTCCTACAACTTTTGTGAAGGTTTGCGTCATGATGACTTTGGAATGGGGAAACTTTTAAGATGTGGAAATCTAACAAAGGCGGACTGTCCATTCAGAAAAGTAAGTCAGACCACAAAATCTGCGTTTATTAGACCTGTTTTAAATTTCCATATTTAGCTAAAATTTGTTTTACAAATCAGGGAACCTATCACTTATGTAATTTCGCACCAAACGGCGGCAAATTTCCACCACATGTACCCGAAGGACGTTACATGGTAGATCTAAAATGGTTTGATGGTCCAGTAGAAGTTTGTTTTGTGCAAGGTTACGGCATCATACAGTATAAATTGACATGGTTTCAATAATGATTGACATTTATGTATTTCCAATAGTGCTGTTAATTTGAAAAATGTAATGTTCATGAGCCGAACCTCTACAACATTCTGATTGTTATGTGAAAATAAATGATTTTGTTGTTTGACTTTAACAGAGCCAGTGAACACCCGTAAAAGTTTCTTGCTGTATTTTGTATTCCTAGTCCGTCTTTAATTTTTTTTATATTTTTAATGCCTAAGATTACCTGGAAATAGTATATTTAAAAACTAGCATAACATAAGTTCAGCGGATAAATGTAATATTTTAATTATTTCGCAATTTGAGATGTGTCTGTGTGAACGAGTTATCAAATTGGAAGGAAATTTGATATTGTAATCCCCTAGAGGTGCACAATTTAGGCAGCTATGAAAATGTTTTTTAAATTTTTACATTGCAAAAAATATTGCTCAAAAACAGGCCACAAAATTTACTTCAATTTAATATACAATTAATTTAATTTAAAATATTTTAGATATTGTTTTAAATGAACTGATTGTCGCATGTCTAAAATATTCGCCAATTACCGGCATCTATAAGGTTTGTACTACTGCTAAGTCGAACTACGTCTAGCAACGTTGCTATATAAAGCATTTACTTATGTGTCAATGTGTTACACCGCGCAAACTGGGTTGCTAAGTAATAGAGAATAGATTAGTGGCATATATTTTGTCACTGCAACAAAAATTTACAACGTTCTTGTTTTGTTGGTTATATCCACTAGCCATGTGCAATTTTACAAACTTTATATTTTCATCAGGCGCAGCGCAGCGTCCACGGTCAAGTCTGCAGGTGTTGAGTGTCGCTAAATTTATGATTAAAACTAAGTGGACGTACAAACTTTATAGATGGCGTTAATTTGCAAATATCTTGGCTACTCAACAATTATTTCGTTATGTTTTAAAATATCTAAGATATTTTATATTAGACAAATATTCAAATATGTAAGATATACAAAATTTAATTTTTTAATATACAAACAAACAAAACTTTAAATAATTTTTTTTAAATACCTACAATGTATATTGGATTATAAACTATTTTAAAATATTTATAAATTAAATAAAATTCCTTAAAGTTTCTTTGAGATAGTCCAAGACAGCTAAATTCGAAATATCTTTTTTAATTTTAATTTTTAAAACGCATTTTTAATTATTTATTAATATCCTATAAATATTTTTAAAACGTTAAATATTTACAGAAGTGGTTTCAAGTACAATATTAAAATCTAAGATATTTGTAAAATAATCGACGGAAACAAATTAGTTGTAAGCGTTTAAAACATGTTTAAAAACACAGAACAACGAAAGCATTGCAAAAATATTTTAAATTAATTAATTTACAAATATCTTTATAGATATTATTTATTTAATAAAAATAACTAAACCATTGTTAGAATAATAAATGTCTAACATTTTGCTAATGAATATAGTCCGGATTCCTCGTCTAGTATTTCGCCAGTATTTAAATTATGAGGCAATCAATTATTAAGCAATTTTGGCATTATTTCTTTAAATGTGTAGTTGGCGCATCCTAAACTTTTAAACAAATTATTTACAAGCTTAGAATGGTACAGCATGTGCCACCTAACCTTGCAAATTTTAGTGGGCTTTGATTCGGCTACTTACGCTTTGTTTCGTCGGTAGTCGTAACTTAAACTAGCTCTAATTGGCTGTTGGACAGTGTGGTACACTCTACTAAAAAGTGAAAGTCAGTTTATTTATGGTTTACGAAAAATTGTGGATTTTTTGACAAATTATAAGGTCGTGCGCCATAAGGTTAGAAACAGTTTGCTTTAAGGAGGGATTACCGATAATTTAGGTTACGTTTAAAAATACAGCAAAGAAACTAGCAATGTACTAAAAAACCTTGCTTTTGCTTGAGAGTGTAACGGCTTCTCGCCTTTTAAACTTATCGTCATTTTTTTTGCAAGGTTAAATGGCATTTGCTGTAACACATGCATATGTTTGACCTTAATCTAGATTTTGCAGTTATAGTAGAGTTTGTCAGCCGCCAAAAGCCTTCTAGAAAAGATTTTCGTTTGCACTTTGTTGCTAAAATGTAAGACCCACTTCAAATCATTCCCCATCCCTTAAGAATGCAAAATCGCCTGGTCGTCCAAAAATCGTCCTGTGCAGGGGGTGGCGGGGGTGATTTTTGAAAAATTTGCAAAAATTTTTTTTTGCGTTTTTTACATCCACGTCACCTGGGCATGTATCTGCTAAAATCCTAAATCAATATTTTAATGAGAAATATATTTTTTTTAATTTTTAAGATTACCATATACAATGCTTTCATATAGAGCGCCTTAATGAATAAACGCTCGCCCTGAAACGCCATAACTGTGATATACTTTAACTTGTCTTAAGTCGAGAACCGTTTAGTTAATCAAAAAAATCGTTTCTACAAACGTTGTAGATCGAAGATCGAGAATTACATTGCTTTTTTCAAATTCTTAATCCGATGGCTAGTTTCGTAAAAAAATTGAAAATTGTAACACCATGTCGTGCCGATCGCGGTCGGGCGTGGAGACGCTAGGAACGTTCAGATTACCGTGGCTTATGCAGCCGAAAAACGACTCTATGTTTCAGGGCGCATATAAGGTTGATACTCGCCTATTAACGTGCTATTTCGGCGTCTTGGACGATTTTAACGCGACTTTCTTAGTAAATCTTTTGTTCAATGAATTTAATTTATTACTTTTAATGGTAATTAGATTTTCTTTTGATTTTTTTCAATAATAATAATTGTAAATACGGAAAAAATATATAGGTAAGTACCTACATCAGTAAGCAGTGTAAAAGTTTTATTGAATAAATATGAAGTTAACAATAACAAAAATAATAATATTTATTGGTTTACAGTCCAGTAGATTTAAAATCAAAAATACCGGGGTAGAAACTTCCTCCTGTTGGAGACGAACACCTAATTAATTAATAATAGTTAATTATTACAATAAGAAATTTTATTTACCTACAGCTATTATTCAGAGTCCGAACTTGTTTCATTGTCAGATAACATATCATCAGGGGCAACTATACGGCGCGCGAGTATTTCTATCGCCCTTATTAGCACATGTTAATTGGGCCATACATTTGCAGGAGCCAATACAACTAATTCGTCTTTTTTTACAGGAACACAGCGATCCTGTACACCCTGAAATAAAAATTTGGTAATTTAAAGTTTAAATATATTACTAGGTAGGTACCACTACAAGAAGTAATTTAATTACCTTGGTTAGATTTTCTTCATAGCACGTAGGTAGTACAGTTTCTATGCAGCATTTCTTACAGATCCATTTAGCAATGGATATTAAAAGCAGTACGAGTTCGGATAGTGAACTAGAGTCAAAAATTAAACTGAGACTCATTAAAAAAGGAGCTGCTAAAAAGCGGGAGAAAATCAAGTATGCGTCATTTGTCAAGAAACAGGAAAATTAATAATATCAAAAGAAATATCCAAACAAAGATTTATTGAATGCACGAAAGTTCGTATAAATATCTGCCAAGGAGAAGATGCCAGGTTGTTGCATATATTTACAAATTTGAATGATTTAAAAGAGCTAGATTATTTACAATGGCACAAAAACTGCTACAAAACTTATACCAGTTCCAAAAATATTTCCTCATACAAATTAAAATGTGCGAAAATAATTACTGATCTTTTCCAAGCGGAAACATCTCAAAAACGTTCCTTACGGACAATTTCATTTGATGTGCATAAGTGCGTATTTTGCCAAAAACGTTTAAGAAATCGAAAGCTGTGCCAGGCCATGACCAAGAACATGGAAGACAAAATTAAAACTATATCGCGAAACAATTCGTTATTTTATTCCAGAATAGGCGAAAATGATTTAATCGCATCTGAAATAAAATATCATGCCTCATGCGTTTCTACAGAATTACGCAATACAAAGGAGAAACCTAGCGCAAGTGGAAAAAGAAAACGGCAAATGGAAAATGAAGCATTACAACAATTATTTAGTGAAATGGAGAAAAGTTTCGAAAAGGGAAAAGGTTATTCCACAACATCAGTTAGCAAAAGATATCGTGAAATTGGTGGAAATTTAGAGTTGAGTGATCGATTTCTAGTTAAAAAAATTAAAGAACATTTTGTCGACGATATTGAATTAGTGAAATCGATCAGACATAACGAACCAAGAATGTTCTTGAAACATTTTTCCAAGGAACAAGCTATTGAAACAGTACTTCAGCATACTGAAAGCGAAGTTTCCAATTTATCGTGTGGTGCGTCAGAACTACAAATTTTGACAAAAATTTGCCAAAGTATAAAAACGGAAATAAATCAAATACCTACACACGCTGAATTCAAAAACTTAAACATTAATTAATTAAAAAAGTATATACCAAACAATTTATATTTTCTTATTAGTCTTCTTGTTTGCAACGAATCAAGCAGTGACATAAAAGAAACTCAAATACTTAATATTTGTCAAGGCATAATTTTTGCATGTTCAAATGGAAAAAAATATACTCCAAAACAATTGGTCTGGGAATATTAGTTCACCAGGAGACAACTGAAGCAATATTACCAGAGCATACTTCTGTACTGAACACTTGTTATTGTAAAAAAGGTAATTAAATTACTTCTTGTAGTGGTACCTACCTAGTAATATATTTAAACTTTAAATTACCTAATTTTTATTTCAGGGTGTACAGGATCGCTGTGTTCCTGTAAAAAAAGACGAATTAGTTGTATTGGCTCCTGCAAATGTATGGCCCAATTAACATGTGCTAATAAGGGCGATAGAAATACTCGCCGTATAGTTGCCCCTGATGATATGTTATCTGACAATGAAACAAGTTCGGACTCTGAATAATAGCTGTAGGTAAATAAAATTTCTTATTGTAATAATTAACTATTATTAATTAATTAGGTATTCGTATCTAACAGGAGGAAGTTTCTACCCCGGTATTTTTGATTTTAAATCTACTGGACTGTAAACCAATAAATATTATTATTTTTGTTATTGTTAACTTCATACTTATTCAAAAAAACTTTTACACTGCTTACTGATGTAGGTACTTACCTATATATTTTTTCCGTATTTACAATTATTATTATTGAAAAAATCAAAAGAAAATCTAATTACCATTAAAAGTAATAAATTCAATTCATTGAACAAAAGATTTATTAAGAAAGTCGCGTTAAAAGCGTCCAAGACGCCGAAAGAGCACGTTAATAGGCGAGTATCAACCTTATATGCTCCCTGAAACATAGAGTCGTTTTTCGGCTGCATAAGCCACGGTAATCTGAACGTTCCTAGCGTCTCAACGCCCGACCGCGATCGGCACGACATGGTGTTACAATTTTCAATTTTTTTACGAAACTAGCCATCGGATTAAGAATTTGAAAAAAGCAATGTAATTCTCGATCTTCGATCTACAACGTTTGTAGAAACGATTTTTTTGATTAACTAAAAGGTTCTCGACTTAAGACAAGTTAAAGTATATCACAGTTATGGCGTTTCAGGGCGAGCGTTTATTCATTAAGGCGCTCCATATGAAAGCATTGTATATGGTAATTTTAAAAATTAAAAAAAATATATTTCTCATTAAAATATTGATTTAAGATTTTAGCAGATACATGCCCAGGTGACGTGGATGTAAGAAACGCAAAAAAAAATTTTTGCAAATTTTTCAAAAATCACCCCCCGCCACCCCCTGCACAGGACGATTTTTGGACGACCAGGCGATTTTGCATTCTTAAGGGATGGGGAATGATTTGAAGTGGGTCTTACATTTTAGCAACAAAGTGCAAACGGGATGACACGATAGAAGAAGCTTTTTACTCTACTATTATTTTTTTTTCATTAATTAAATAAAACAGGGTTCATAAGCGTAGAATATAAATGGTCATGAGTTTTAAAAGAACTTCACGAAACAATTTTATGCAACTGCAATAGTTATTTACGTCACGTGAAGTGATTATTAAAGCATTCGTTTAGAAATTTCGGACTCGGCTCCTTTCGTCGCCTCGTCCGCAAATATCTAAACTCATACTTTAATATGTCACTTCCCGGACGTGTATCGTACAAAATTTTATTTCATTACTGCCAAAACCATTTTTTATTTGAATATTTTCTTTTTATAAAAACGTCATTTTTAAAATTTATATTCTGTCAAATTAAACATTCGCTGTTGGTATTTCTCGTTGCTTAGCTACAAATAGATGTGTTTGATGAATTTTTCTCCAAGCAGTCCGGGAAGGGCTGCTAAGCAACACTTCCCGACCTTGGCCTGTAATGTGCCATTTCCCGGACTCAAATCAATGACGTAAAGTGGTATATAGCGTACAGTATGAAATAAAAATATTTTTGTAATTGAAATGTAATATAGCAACCACGAATTAATAAAAATAAAACGTATAAATTCATTATTATTCAATGAGTATCTGTATATAAAATACTTAATTACTTTAACAATATCTATTTATTTAAACCTTATACGTATTTCGGCATGTTTACATGCCATTGTCAAAGGTTATATGAAAGTAAACAGTTAGTATTATTCATTCACCGTTGAATAGAAAACTTAAGCATTGCAGTACACAACAACTTTTTCTAAATTTTTATGCGAAAAATTAGTTTTCTTGTCCAATATGTTTCACGTATAATTTAATGGATTTGAGTATGCCCATGGTTTTTGTTTACTTATTGAATTTTAACGAAATTTTTTGCTCTTCTGCGACTAAAAGTCCGGTCTTTATTTATGAAGAAAAACGATAAATGTTTTTACTAAAGTATCTTTAAAAAAAAAACAATGTTAACATTACAATTTTCTAAAATTTCATTTTCTAAATCGTCCATAAATAAATTAGCAATATATGAATAAAATTCTTTCTTTAATTTAAAATATAATGACTCTACGACTAATTTGGTAACTATTCCTTTTTTCGTCATATTAATATTAAATGGAAAATTGCGTGTGCCTATTTTGATTTTTTAATGCATATTTTGCATATTTAAATAGCTATTTTGTATTTGCATATCCCGGCAGCATATGTCGACTTTTTTAGTGCATATAAGTCCGGTCTTTGCTTATGATTTATTTTTGCATTATACTGAAACTGAAAAACAGTATAGTATAAATTTAGTTGAATTAATAAAATAAATAAATAAATAAGTTACAAAATTGTATATAGATACCTAATTGTATAAGTTACTGAATATTTGTGATAATGCATTTATTTTAAACTAAATTCTTGTATCTTTATAAAAAGGAAATGTTGCCTTGTGTTTCCGAGTTACCTTCGTTGCCGGCCAATACAATTCAATTTTCAGCGTAACTTAAATTTTCTGGTTATATCTCGAAAACAAAACAAAATACAACCGTAAAAATATTTTTCTTTTAAACAACCGCAACGAGTTTACAACATTTTCCTTTATATATTTTTATTTTTACGCTACCAGCTCAAATATTTTGCTTAGAAAGATTGCACTGTTTTAGTTTATGGGTTGTTTCAAGTAAGCCGTGAGTATTTTCAAAAAACCAAAGTCATCATTTGATTCTTCGCCTAATTAGGCAACTTTAGTTTAAGTTATCCGACTACAGAAACTCTTACCATTTCAGAGATAAAAAAATGGACAAACGCAATAAGTAATTTCAACTTATCAATGTTTAAATCTGTATGCATTCTGCATTGAATAATATTATATAACCTTGTGTGCAGATAGAAATGACTGACAACAAACATGCTTTTTGTTTTAAAAATTAATGTAGCGTTGAAAATAGATTGTTTACAAAAAAATCCATTATAATTATACTGATGACTTATATCAAGCTTTATCAGCGATCTCCCTGAAAGATATGTATGTATTTGTTTGAAGATGGAAATTATCGACAAGAAAGGCAGAACAATGTTATAAATACGACTAATTACAAGTTGTCGTTTTAGTACTCTGGCTCCAAGCTTCAACTATTCAAGGTCACTATGGTGCAAATTTATCTTGCAGCATTGTTAACGTTCGTTTCGGAAGTGGTTGCGCCTATGTCGGTAAGGAAAATTCATTTTCAGTACGACTTGTCAAACAATAGTAATTAATTAGTTTAAGCAAAACGAATACGAGATGAAATTTGAAAGAGCTGAACTGAAAAGTTACCACCCGGACTATTTTTCTGACGTTGTGCTTAGATGCTTTAAATACAACAGAACATACGCTGCACTTAATGTAACTTTTACGGTCAAAAAGAATTTCAGCAAAAATTTCAAGGTATGTCTAGCAATTATAATTCATATCTTAATTATCTGTGAAGTAAGAACCGGATATTAAAAAATGAATATGGGCATTAAAATTAGAATACAAACAAAAGACATTCATTGTTGCAAAACGCAATTTTTATGGCCGGGTTGAAGTATTGGCACACAGCTTTTAATTTACCAAACATTACGATGCAAATATTATAAACACTTTGAGTTAGATCAGTTTGCATAGAAACGTACTATAAAATTTTGGCGTGCAATTTATTTTAATGTTGAGCTGCAAAAACTATCCTTAATGTACAATAATAATTACTGCAGATACAGGTTCAAGATTACAAGTTTATGAGTAATGAGTACCGCTATTTCCCGATGTTATTTTCCTATGACTTTTGTGAAAGTTTACATCATGATGACTTTGGCTTTAGACGAATGTACGATTGTGGAAACCTGTCAAAAGCGGGCTGTCCATATAAAACAGTAAGTAAAAAAACAAATCTACCAATTTTTATTTATTATTTTATTTATAATTTATTTCGTCACTAGGGAACTTATCAAATGTGTAATTTTGCACCAAATGGCGAGAAGTTTCCTCCCCATTTACCCGAAGGAAGCTATATGACGGATTTGAAATGGTTTGATGGTGATGACGAAATAATGTTCGTACAAGGTTACGCCACCACAAAGTATAAAATCCCGTGGAACTAAAAGTGGTTTTTATTTTACATTTATGTATTACCTAAAGCGTGTTAATTTATAAAATTTGTTGTTTCTGACTTGTTGTTATACTGCTTGGTAATTGTTATGTAAAAATAAATTGTTTTATTGTTTTAAATGTAGGTGAAGGGTTATCCCAAACCTAAAATTATAGTTGTTGCTTGTAATTTTGTATTATTTAATTCTTTTTCCAACTCTAGAACATTGAAATAATTCTTCTGAAGTTTGTCTTAAACGAAAATTGCAAACATTCTCTAG
Organism: Ctenicera cuprea; assembly: GCA_958336395.1. Classification (NCBI taxonomy): domain Eukaryota; kingdom Metazoa; phylum Arthropoda; class Insecta; order Coleoptera; family Elateridae; genus Ctenicera; species Ctenicera cuprea. The sequence continues at coordinate 83,430,909 of OY284486.1, read as the reverse complement.
TTTTTTTGCGCTTGGAATATTTAATTTTATTATTCTTGGGTTTTCAAGAGTACGATAATCTTGAAAAAGTACAAAATCGTTCCGTTCCTAGATTTATAAAAATTTTGGCATATTCAACTTTCTCAGAGAAAACAAAAAAATTTAGATCGCGAAAGGTCCGATTACTTTCATTCGAAATATCCCATCACTATAGTATAACATCTGTAATTATGCACCTCACAGCAAAACATTTCCTCGGCTCATAGTTTAAGATAGTTAAATCAAATTATGCTAGGAAAATCCAATGAGACATTCCAGAATGTAAATTTCCTCAGGAAATCTAAACCAGCATAAAATAGGTTCATCTGGAAAATCGCAGATTATATTTGGAATTTAAATTTAAAAATAACAATTATTATTTGCTTTGTACCTAACAAAGGTAACAAAACGGAAACATGGAACAAATTTAATTTACGGTGGTGATTTTCGGAAATCACCATGGCAAGTGGAATTTCCGTGAAATCGACGTCAGAAAAATATTGAAATCCAATTTATTGAAATATACAAAATGCGATTTTTTACAGCAATTCCAAATGTGAATTAAAATTTTCGAAAATACTGTCGCTACAACAACCGAAAGCGTATTTCTAGAAAAAAAAATACCACGAGCCGGTAAGAACGAGTTCTCGTAGCAACACAATTAAGTTTGTCAAATAAACGCAAAATTATAGAATAGTTTCAATTCACAAGAGGTTTGTTTTAGAATATTTAACGAACAAAAAAACTAAACACCCTTATTTATTGTTACGTACCGATACACTAACGCGTAGAGTATCTCAGGACAGTAAAAATTGTGTCCGTCCATGAAATCATAGTGGTCCTGGTTAATCTAAGAATTTATATTTCCTGTTTAAGCGTTGCATTGTACGGTACCTATATAGCACAATAATGTCAATAGGACATTGTATAGACATTCTCCATGAATATTATAGACGTCCACAGGATATCCATTTAAGATTCCGAAGATATCCTATGGATGTCTACACAAAGTTCGTTTCCAAATTCTAGGCGTTCCTATGATACTCTTATCGGAGGTCCATAGGACCTCCCTCCTAAATGGATATCCATAAGACATCTTCAATGAATGTTCAAAGGACATCCAGAATGGATATCATTTAAATTTTATTTTTTTAAAGAAATATTAATAATAATTCAATAAATATTTATCATATTTTTTATTTATTATTAAGTGGATTTGATCAATAAAATATACTTATAAAATGAAACTTTTTTTTTCTTACTTTATATATCAGCGCCTTCTTTAGCCCGCCACAACCTGGTTTTACTTTAATGCTTCAAACTCCATCATATCTTTTATCTGGCTAAATAACAATAATTTTATAATGTTAATCAATACCATTCACAAAGGTGGGTAAGTTTTGTTAAGCCTGAGCAGTAATTTTATTTATAAATTTACAATTTATTAAGAACAATGTGGTTGCCAGAAACGATAACAAAAAAAGTATCTTTTTTATAATCCACAGTAAAATCTGAAATTTTGTTTCTACATATAAATCTACCTAACCTTCAACTTGTACTTAATTGCTTAAAACTATGGCAATATAAACTATAAAGACTTACCCACAATAACTTCAAACGAAATAAACAGAATAAATTATAATTAATACTGTCTAAACACTTCAGACTATTACAAACACCACCAAAAATTACAATTACCAAACACCAAACGACACTAATGCGCTGAATACTGAAGTAAATAGATGAGAGTCAGCAGACGCAGCACACAACGTTCACACGGAGATTGTGAAGCAGTAAAAATTCTTCCACTGCGCACAAACTACGTAAGAAAATTCAAAAATTATTTATTTTTTATTTGCTTTTGTAATATACAGAGTGGCTAGGAAAACCCCGGCCACTTTTCTTGCGGCGGTCACGAGATGGCGCTTTAGTAAAGAAAAATTAAATTAAAATACTGGCAACAACGCAGAATCCAAAACGTTTTAGTTATTAAATACGCCCCATATTAAATCAAAACAACTAAAACGTCTTGGATTCTGCGTTGTTGCCAGTATTTAAATTTAATTTTTCTTAACTAAAGCGCCATCTCGTGACCGCCACAAGAAAAGTGGACGGGGTTTTTCTAGCCACTCTGTATAACTATCTCAGAAAACGTTTCAACTTCTATTGAAGAATTCACGTGTGAAATGTATGTCTTTAAAAACATCAGTAATACCAATTCAGCGCGGTTGTTAAAATTGCTTGATATCTACAAACCATCAACTGCGCGCAAGACTGGTTCCACTATTAAAGGTGCGGATATAAACACGCTTTTTCCGTGCACTGCGGTTTTGTATCAGAAAGTTAAGAGATGCAATTACATTTGTAAAAATGGAACAACGCTGTAAATCCTTTTGATATTTCAACTTATCTACTAAACTCTGGGTGGATATCGGAAGGGAATCGATACAAGCCTCTTTGGTTATGACCCTCAGGTCCAGACATTTTCCAAAAAGTCAATTTAGTTCAAGAAAGAGAGTTGAAAAACTGCCAAGAATTTGACGAAGAATTAGAAAATGATGAGATTGTTACAAGTAGTGATACGGAAGACGACGATTGCGATGATGAGTAAAGATTTAGAACATCCATGTCGTCTGTTAATTATGTTTTTCCGATAAATGTACCTCATTTTACAATCCATGTGAACATGGGTGGTGTTGTTTAAATAACACGTTTCAAATAAAATGGTTCGATGGCCCCCAGCTACCACAATACCTTCAAGACATACTGTATATACCTCAAAAACTTGAGGAAAATGAGAATTATTTATGTACTCATGATGAATATTCAGACGATGAGGTTTAATTATTACTTATTATTTTATTTTGTCCATGTGAAATATAATTTTGAATATCTTAGAAGACTGTTTTTTTTAAATAATTAATTGTTTGTCAAATATAAAACGTTTTACTATTTTAGCATATAGTTTATTGTGTTTGGTTTAATATCATTGATGGAAAATAAGGATTTATAGCCATAAAATTAGAAATTGTTATTAAAAAGCAAATATTTAATGAATAAAGCCAGAGCCTGTGCTATAATTCTGCCGTGCCTAGAAATGTATTCATATCTCTTTTCAACCGGCGCTTGCGTGTATCGATGACTCTCACTTGCACTTGTGTGTTCCGCGCGGTTTGAATTATTTTCAACTTTGAACGCGTCTGCCGCTATAAAGGTCGTCTGCCATAATTTATTTGATATCTCCAGGCAAAGACATTTTTTTTTGAATTTGTCTTTGTACTTTATGGTAGACGGTGTCTACCGCCATGAAAGCTTCACCTAAAATCCTCTGCCATGGAATATTGACGAACTATGAACTCTATGGTTTAGTATAACCCCAAAAAACATCTACTTCACGCGCCGCCCCCTATTTTCGGCCGCCACTTATGGCCGGCAGACGGCTGGTTTTATGCATAGTTTTCTATCCTCTTTCACCTTGTATGGTCAAAAATTTTGTACTTTGCGGATGAGTATCGATGCACGCTGGCTCCCGGACTATTAACATTACTAATGTTCAAACTGCATTTCCCTTATGAGATAAATAAAACTGCTACCTCTTAGACTATACTTTATGCGTTACCGTTGCCGCCAGCCATTACAACTCAATTTTCAGCATATTCAAATTTTGCGTTACATCTCGAAAACAAAACAAAACAAGATACAACCGTAAAAATATTTTTCTTTAATACAACCGAAACAGATCTGCAAAACGTTTTCCTTTATATGTTTCCATATTACGCTACCAACGGAAATATTTTACTTTAAATAATTGCACTGTTCAGTTTTTGTGTTGTATCTAGTAAGCCACGACTATAATAAACTTCTTTGCATAATTAAGCAACTTTAGTTTAAGTTATCCGACTAGATAATCTCTTACCATTTCAGAGATAATAAAATACAGTCGCAATAAGTAAATTCAAATTATCAATGTTTAAATCTGTGTACGTTCTGCATTAAATAATTTTATATAACCTTGTCTGCAGATAGAAATGGCCGATAACAACGATGCATTTTATTTTAAAAATTAATGTAGCGTTGAAAATAAAATGTATATAAAGAAAAGTCCATTAAACTTGTACTGCTGACTTTTATCAAACATCACCAGCGATTTTACTAAAAAATATGCATGTATTAATTTGTTTGAAGATGGAAATTATCGACAAGAAAAGCAAACGTCATGCAGAACAATGTTGTATATATATACGAGTAACTACACGTTGTCATTTTAGTAATCTGGCTCCAAGCTTCAACTATTCAACGTCACTATGGTGCAACTTTATCTTGCAGCATTGTTAACGTTCGTTTCGGAAGTGGTTGCGCCTATGTCGGTAAGGAAAATTCATTTTCAGTACGACTTGTCTAACAATAGTAATTTAGTTTCAGCAAAACGAATACGAGATGAAATTTGAAAGAGCTGAACTGAAAAGTTACCACCCGGACTATTTTTCTGACGTTGTGCTCAGATGCTTTAAATACAACAGAACATACGCTGCACTTAATGTAACTTTTACGGTCAAAAAGAATTTCAGCAAAAATTTCAAGGTATGTCTAGCAATTAAAATTCATATCTTAATTATCTGAAAAGTAAGAACCGGATATTAACAAATGAATATGGGCATTAAAATTAGAATACAAACAAAAGACATTCATTGTTGCAAAACGCAATTTTTATGGCGGGGTTGAAGTGTTGGCACACAGCTTTTAATTTACCAAACATTACGATGCAAATATTATAAACACTTTGAGTTAGATCTGTTTGCATAGAAACGTACTATAAAATTTTGGCGTACAATTTATTTTAATGTTGAGCTGTAAAAACTACTGTCCTTAATGTACAATAATAATTACTGCAGATACAGGTTCAAGCTTACAAGTTTATGAGTAATGAGTACCGCAATTTCCCGATGTTATTTTCCTATGACTTTTGTGAAAGTTTACATCATGATGACTTTGGCTTTAGACGAATGTACGGTTGTGGAAACCTGTCAAAAGCGGGCTGTCCATTTAAAACAGTAAGTAGAAAAAACAAATCTACCAATTTTTAGCATAACATTTATTTCGTCACTAGGGAACTTATCAAATGTGTAATTTCGCACCAAATGGCGAGAAGTTTCCTCCCCATTTACCCGAAGGAAGCTATATGACGGATTTGAAATGGTTTGACGGTGATGACGAAATAATTTTCGTACAAGGTTACGGCACCACAAAGTATAAAATCCCCTGGATCTAAAAATGATTTTTATTTTACATTTATGTATTACCTAAAGCGTGTTAATTTATAAAATTTGTTGTTTCTGACTTAAAGTTATACTGCTTGGTAATTGTTATGTAAAGTTTAATTATTTTGTTGTTTGAAATATTCGTAAAGGGTTATTCCAAACCCGAAATTATAGTTGTTGCTTGTAATTTTGTATTATTTGATCCTATTCACCTTTGCTTTTTCTAATACATTTATATTTCTGAATTATAAAGCGCCGTTGGGGCCAGCTAAAAAAATATAAACTGTTTAATTTTTTAGCACAAATTTTATTCATACATATTTTATTTTATTAAAATAAATAACATTTTCGCAAGGTCATTTTTTCATACTCGCGAAATATTTTTGTTTAAATAACATTAAAAGGAGAAATATAACTGCGAAGACAAAATCTGCTTGGTTATTGTTATATGATAATTAACTTAAAAAAAACTTCAAATAAAAACACTAAAAAGCAAAAAATTATTGCTTTTTATACAACAATTTAATACTTATTTGTTGTTCCGTTTAATGTAATTAAGAAATTATTGGATATTATATAATTGTTAATTCTTTTATAATTTTGAAGTCGGTGCCAAGTAAAACATAAAAATTCGAATCTAATTTGTTATTGTAGCAAGGTATATAATTTTTATGTTTTACTTGGCCCCGACTTCAAAATTATAAAACAATTAATAATTATATAATAAACAGCAATTTCTTAATTACATTAAACGGAACAACAAATAAGTATTAAACTGTTGTATAAAAAGCATTTATTTTTTGCTTTTTAGTTAACTTATGTTACTTTTGTGTTTTTATTTGAAGTCGGTTTTTTTTAAGTTAATTATTTTACAATTTTAAGTGATGGGGAGACCTAGTAAGGATGCCTCTCGAATGAGGAAACGACGGCTAGTTGAAACGCAAGATGAAAGACGGAAACGCTTAGAAAAAAAAATAGATTTTGAGGAGTATCTTCGAATTTCAAGGTCCAATACCAATGAAATTACAATGGGACCACCTTGGAACTATACTGAACCTAACGCAAAAAGAATCATTAAAATAGGTTTATAAACAAAGAAGTTATGCCCGAACATACATAAAAAATACAAACTCCCCCTTTTTTGAAGTCGGCTAAAAATAAATTAGTTTGTTGTTTAAAATGTACGTACAGGGTTATCCAAAATTGTAATCCTTGCTTGTAATTTTGTATTATTTAATTCTTTTTTCTATTCTAGAACATTGCCATAATTCCTCTAAAGGTTATCTTGAAATAAATTTCAAACATTCTTTAGGTTTTTGCGTTTGAAATATTAAACTTTATTGTTCTATGGTTTTCAAAAGTACGACAATCTTGAAAAGATACAAAATCGTTTTATTTCTAAATTTATAAAACTTTTGGCATATTCAAATTTGTCAGACAAAACAAAAAAATTTAATTTGCAAAGGCATTCGAATGATTTTCTGTGACCTTGATATTTCAATAATCGAAAGGTCTGATTATTTTCATTCGAAATGTACTATTATTACAGTATAAAATCTAAAGTTATCAAGAATAACAAGAAATTTCCTCGACATATATTTGAAGATAGTTAAATGAAATTGTATTTATAAGTTCTACTTTTACTTCGTTGAAGTCTACCGTTGTTGAGTATTAATAAAACACTTATTACTTCAAAAATTTCATTTATTTATACCCAATAAAAATGGGCCGCAACGAAGTAAAGCTAGAACTTATAAATAAAGTGACGTCATCTTCGTTACAAGAACAAGCTGAAATGTACAAGAAGATCATGATCAAACTTGGTGTAGCAACACAGAACGTTAAGTTTCATCAACAATGTCGGAAAAAAAGATCATTCTAAACTAAATTAATAACTTCACAAAAACCAAGACCAGGATAACAGAGAAGATAATTAGAAATGGTGAAAGAAACATCAAAAAGATGGTTTTAAAAAAAGACAATTTGCACATTTATTTAAAGGTACTTTACACAGAACTCAATCACAAATTACATCAAATTGAGTTTAACGTATTTGAAAAACTGCACCTTACTGTACGAGCAAATTGATCTCTTAAATTCACCTCCATTGAACATTTGGGAAAGAAAAATCAAGTTATCTGCAGACATATATCAAGTCACCAAGTTCTACTGTTGTTATAAAAACACTAAACGTTTGCTGTTTAATCTTACCTTTGATAATAGCATCTAAGCATAACAAAATACGTATAAGGTTAAAATAAATAAATGTTGTTCAAGTATAAAAATTTTTATTTATAATCAATTAAATGAAATCGTTTGAATGCTCAATTAAAGACAAGTTTTAGTTTTACTTCGTTGAAGTTCATATTGAGTATGAAGAAAACACTTTATTACTTCAACAATATTTATTTATTTTAACCTTATACGTCTTTCGTCGTGTTTAGTATAAAATCGCATCGCACCAAAAATAATGTTCATAGTTATGTATTGCCCAAATCAATCTATACTAAAATGTAACAATTACACTAATACAAATGATTCTGTTGCTTCAATTGTCCAGGATCGTGAAATTCAGAATTATAGAGTTTGCTTGTAATTTAAAGCAGTTGAGGTAAAAAAGTAGTAAAAACACTGCCCGCTTGATTCTCGAATGCTCTGATACATGAATGCGTTCTCGTTCTCACCGTCTTTGCTCTAGCCCCTCAGCAAAAACCTTCGCCTCCAAATAGTTCGAATGCTTAGATGCAGTGATGCGCCGCTACTTCCTAATACCCTATAATATTCAAATTAAATCATTTTTGCCTTGTTTGCGCTCGTGTCCGCTCGGCTAGGAGCGCCGTCGTTATTCATTAGGATTCCGCGAATGTTTCTGCATTTAGGCATTTGCAGTAGGTGAAAGTAATAGCTATTGCTTCAACAATCGCCATTGAAACAAACAAATTCAAAAATGTAAACATCGTAAAACCATTCGAATGATTTTCTATAACGTCTTAGGATGTCCCGAGATATTTTGCTAATCGACTGGTTCGATTATTTTCACTAAAATATCTGATCACTATTTGATAGATATATCTAGTTTTTCGATATATATCACTTCCTGAGGCCATGCTTACACGTTAGTGTTACAAAATTGATTATTTTTCTTCCTTATTTACAAAGATAGTCGACTAAATGCGAAAACTTTATAGAACGTTAATTTTTTGTTATCAGTGTCAGTACTTCGAGTTTCAAATTTCTTTTTCTGGTATTACTAGTATGTACCATAGAAGTAACGTTGCAGTAGATCTGAAAGAAAAACTTTTACGGGGTGTAAAACACTGAACAAACTTTAAACAGTTTAAGCAAATTTCGTACAAATTCTCATATAAATGAACTGATCGCAGAATATATAATGACCAACGCCATGAATAATAATTTCAAATACAATCGAACTAAAATTGCACCCAATTGAACGTCTGTCCTAAAGAGAACAGTGCTTCCTGCTATGAAGATATTTATCATTAAGAAAAAAAATAATATAAGAATAATAAAGATTTTTAATCAAAAAAGTTGATGATTCTTGTTTCAGATACAATTTAAAACCTGCTAACTTTTAAATATAAATAATACTGTTATTTCTGGATTTTGTTCTTCTATAAACTTTGTGTGCATTTGTAACTTGCAATGACCTTGGATATGTAAAAACTCTTAATAATGGAAATTGCAGGCTTACTCACTGCTCTACCAAAAAAATTAATATTTACCTTGAAATTGAATTAACTGCCAGTCTGCAACAGATTAAAAATATAAATTTTTAGGAGGCGAAACAGTAAAATTTTCATTTTATAACATTTTATTCCAAATCAACATAATAAATTAATTTCGATAAATTCACTGGAAACTGATGTACAATTTCAAACTTGTTTTGGTTCAAAAGAAGCTGTGTTTTTACCTTCCTCACTATACGAAGTATAGCTATAGAGGAAGGTATGGTGATCGTCAGGTTATATTTCGAGCAAAAGCGTTCATCAGCGAAGATTTTTGCTTCGGTGGTGTTTTATGTGTGTGTCCGTCTGTATACACTTTACAGACGAGAGGGTGTTAACGCACAAAACCAAAATTTGACTCAAAGATTTTTTATTGCAATAGGATTACACGGTAAGAAAATGAGATGCTCTACTTCGAAATAGATACGCTCGGAAAAGAACGTTAGATTCGTATTCTACACATGTCGAATAGCCGATCTTCCTACCACCCCCCGTTCCCCCACCAACAATTTATCACTATTTTAAAAATATACGAATGTTTGTTTCAAAATCGGTGTAAGCATGTTAAATGACAACTTTCCATTGAGAAAATAACATTGGGAGGTTTCATTTTGGTCGTTTCCCTGAACAATTAGTTTAATTGAAAGATCGCCAAAACAACGAACATCATCAAATTTTAAAATTGATTTTAGAATTCAGCGAATAAATATTGTATGTAATTAATAAACACTAAAAAAAATTTTTAAATTTTTAAAAATTTACAAAATTCGCCACGTCTACAATTCCTAAATATTTTCGCTATTTTAAAAATCGATTTAAATTTATAAAAATTCTCAATATCCCCAAATGTGTTTAATTGAGTTGCCACAAGAGTGCGATTTATGCTGGTTTTATACAAAGTTCACACTAAAGAATGTTTATACGACCCATTCTAAAGACTATTGTGATATTATAGTTAACGTTATTTCCATTTCACTGAGTGCGCATGCTACACTGTTAATAATCATTGCCCAGTGGGTTTTGACAAACCAGGTACTTCGTTAGATAGAGATTTTTCGTTTCTTAAAAATATTTCTTTTACGTCAAGTATAACATTTATTGACAACTGAAAATAATTTAATTCTAATATGTTACACCCATAACGCGCACCCCGTACAGTAATATACTACAAGCGCCAGCTACACAAAAAAATTTACCGACTTGAGAGAAATGGCATTTTGATCTCCATAATTCAAGTTAAAAAGTAAAAACGCGGAATCAAGAAAGGGACAATCGGTGTCGGTTCGTCCCCATGAAGATGCGGGCCGCTATAAGGGTCTGTAGGACTCCACACCGTAGTCCCAACAAGAAATTTAGATAAAAAAGAATTTTTTTCGGAAAGTACTTCTAGTATTCACGTTTTGGACCAGGAAAACCGCGGAAAAAGCTGAGCCAAGAACAGCCAACCCGGGAATCGAACCCAGGCCTCCCGAATAAAAAGCAGACGCGTTGACCGCCGAGCCACCTCTCTCGGTTTCTATACATGTTTTCTTAGCTTCTGTAATCGTTGTGAAAAAACTGTATCATTTCAGTAATTTATGAGATACATCAGACAGACATTTGTGCGATTTTAACAAAATTTTAAAATCGATTTTGTTCACGATCGCACTATATTTCCGTAATAATTGGATGTATAGTAGAAAAGTAAAAAATACTCTTTTTCCAATGTTCAGATAATTAAAAAAATTACCAGAGGCAAAGAAAGTGGTAAAAAATAAAATCGATACAAAACGGAATAGTAAGTACTGCGGCTTTTGATTACCAAAAATAACGATGAGTTTCGGATCCTGCACCGCATTTAATTTTAATTACAAATACGGGGAAACCTACAATACCTAAATCATCAGCTTATCCGGGGAACTAATTTGCATTCTTTTTGTTTGAGTACAAGTCTGGAATCGTTTCGAAAGTCCGATTGAGAACACTAATGCGAGTCATTTATAAGCATTGAACGTGCACATAACCTCTATATATCAGAAAGCAATCGGGAAAATCGCTAGAGGGCTTTAAAACATTCTGATGATCGTTCGAGCGTGATTTACAACGGAAATTCAGCTTTTCCTCTGTTATTATGTTATGAAACTATCCTCGTTGCTTCCATTTCTAGGATACATAATAGAACTAAATTCGGTTTATTGGTGAAGTTTGTTCGTTTTTACGTCTTTCGGCATTGTTATGATCTGTTTTATTTGATAGTTCGAGAACCGACCACAAATTATACGCTTATAAAGGTAGAGAAAATTGAGATTTTCGTACGACAACAAATTTTGTTTACTGTCGCTTCCAATTTACGTTGTACGCAACCTTCTCCCCCTTTCATTTCGAATAAAAAAAATTATTAAGCGTATTCCGAAACATTAAAAAATAATTTCCACCAACTGACACCATCAATAAAAATGTCAAAATATTAAATTTAAAACCTTTTAAAATCAAATAATTGTCAATAAGTCTTCACCACTTGTCAAATATCCATTGTATCAATTTTGCACCCTCGGGTGTGAAAGGTTAAAGCGATGACGCTCTGTAAATTGGTACAAGTTAAAAATAAATAGAAGGCAGAGGCGAAAATCGACAGATGGCCACCTGCTAATATAACTTGTATAAATACAGGGTGGCTCTAAATAGACCTAATATCAACAAACCATTGAATTATAATAGGTGGCCATAAAATTTAAGGCCTAATTGGGGTTGGGGTGGACCTATTGTCATTTTAAATCTATTTGTAGATATCTCACTGATGGAAATGTTAATCTTTTATTATCGCTGGATGTAAATTGCAGCGTGTTAAGTATGTGCACTGTTAATGTGCAGTGTTAATAATATCAGATGTTGTTATTAGTTATTGGATCTCTTAATATTTGACGTAACGTTTTTGGGTACCTGTATACAGTTTACAAATAACACGCCTTAATATATTTAAAAATACAGAAGTGGTAACTTCGAGTGGACTTTTCTATACTAGCCGTATTTGCAAAAGTGTAATTTTTTCTAATTATAACGTTGTACATTTCACCGACTATCAGATTTCCAAGAAAACCATCAGACGGAATTTGAACTTGCGATAGCCTGTGCAATTGGTTTCCGTGCCGTAACTCTACGCCTAGCAGCAGCGACGAAAATGCACGAAAGCAAGGTAAGCGCTGCGCTCTACGACTAATTACCAATTCCGCCGCGGATGTCGGACACAAATTGTTATAATAGCTTTATTTTAAAAGTTATCAAAAATATGCAAAGAATGAAAGATATATTTTTTAACTAGAGCTAATTGATAGGCGTAGTTAAAATCACGTAACTGCCGAACAACACGTTGTTTATATTAAAAAGTATTTTGTATTTCTTAATTTTTAAAATAGGTGAAAGTTCTTGCTAATCCTAATAAAGTACTTCAAATAGTCGAACTTATAAAAGTTTACTAGTGTTACCCCAGCGCACAATACACTGACAGACTGAGCGTTGACAGAACCGGCTAAATGCTAAGTCACGTGATGCATTAGTTCCATAAGGGAGACGCGACGTTGGTGTAGATGTCGCCTCAAGTAAAGCACGTTTAGCAGACTTTCATATATATTATAAATTAAAATAATTATTATTGAAAAATCGACGTACAATAAAATATAAAAATGTTTCATGTTCCATCTGAGGATAGAGACCTTTTAGCGGTAGCCGCTGGAGAAACCGGAGAAAAAAACCCTTTGAGCTTTTATATATGTATGGATAACTATCAGAGTTGCGTTTTTGAAGAAATAATCAATCAATTTCAAATTTTTCAAAAATTCCTGGAAGGCGTCAAAGTAAAATTTGAGAGATTAATAAAAAGAAATTTGTAGTTTACTGCAAGTTCTATTGACTTAGAAAGTAAAAACAGAAACGTGTAAGCAGTTTTTAAAAAATATTTTTTTGTAAATTGTCAAAAGCTTTGAAGCGGCATTGCGATCGTTTTCGGATTTTTGAAAAAAATTATACTTCATCGTATACTACCTACAAAGGACTCTTAAACAAATTGTAGCTGATCCCGATCAAACAAATACTTTTTGAATAAATGGGCGTTACAGCCGAGGTCTTCAAAAAGTTGTAGCGGCCGCAATTTTTGAAGCTAGAAAGTTCAGTAAGTAAATTTTTGATTTGTCTTAAGTGCTTCTCTCAGATCCCGTGGTAAATGTTTCCAAAATTTGGTTTTGGAAAAAAAAACACTACAATATGTCTAACTTCCGTTTTCGGTAACTGATTTTAACAAAACTGAAATTTTCGATAAACGTCTTGTTTTAAAACTTTATTAAAATCGGCTGAGTACTTTCGCCTTTAGAGGCGCCACACACCCACTCACCCACCTACAGACATTTTTTAAAAACAATGTTTTTTTTGTTTCTCGGGCCCCAAAACGTGTATTTCCGTTAAAATATAGAATTCGAAAATTTTCATGAAATCAATACTTCCATATAGCGAAGGTATTGGAAAGTAAGAAGACCCAACCACATCACCTGGACTTTCCGATACTATAGATATTGTTTCTGTAATATTTTTAAAAGTACTTTTGTATCAACGTTTTAACGCCACTCGCAACAATAATAAGTGTTTTCGCATTTCACATTTTCATTCCGACCTGATAATTCGTTTTGGGGTGAAGAGGAGTCAAAACCAAAATTTTCAAAAATTCATAAGAGGCGTCACAGAAATTAGTCAGCTAAGATGCTACCCAAATTATAATTAATACTAACCCTATAAAACTTAAAAAAAATCATGTTACTAATTTAGAGCAATATATGTATGAAAATTTACTAAATCTTTATAAAATCTTAATTTGCAGTTTTCAAGCGTTTAAAAATTCTCGTACATATACGTCGTAATATATTGTGTCCCCCGGGAGCTACTACAACACCAAATTTGTATCTGATCTATTAACTCGTTGTTGAGCAATAAGGCGTTAAAATCAAAATTTACAAAAAAGTCGTAGCGGCAACATGTTCCTATAGCAACCAGCTGATTACTTTTAAATTTGCCTTTGATAATGGCATGTAAACACGTTGGTATACGGCTAAAATAAATAAATACATGTTAATGTTATTATTTATTTTATTTATATATTAACAATTAAGAAAACTGAAAATTTATGAGAACTATAAAATGAAATCACAATCCATTTGTTTCGAAAAAAATTTTCTATTGACCATTTTACATAGTTAAAAAGGTAGAACCATCTATTGCGAAATGATGCCATTAAAAGTACAGGTTACCAATTAAAAAATTGTCGATGATGTCGCAATTAAAAAATGCAATTTTTACCAAAAATTTAGACAATGGTAATATGTCGATAAACTTTTGTTCTAAACTTGTTCGTAAAATTACTATTTACGGCTGTACAACCAATAATGTTCAAGTCTTGTTCTTCACTCTGTATATTGCGAGCATAGCCACAACATTGAGATGATGGCGAGAAAAATTCACTAGTGTATAAATTTAGTATAAAGACAAAATTGTTTATAACGCTGAGCTGTACATGAACTTTTAAACCTATACAGCAAAAACAAGCACAGGAAACAACATAAAACACGAACTTTAAAAGTGCTATACCGAACTAAACAAACATTATCCATTTAATCAGCAAGTTTAGTGCAAATAGATGGCAGCACATTAGCAAAGTTGATGACAGCAATTAAAGTAATTTATCGCAGTTAGCAAGCGCATACACATCCCTTGGCAGTGGCAGCGCGTGCGGGTGCACTCCTCCACACCCCAACCCGATGAAGGTACTCAGAGGGTGGATCAACCCATGCGGTTACGGGGATTTTATACGCCTAATTTCATCCCTAACGCCGCATGTGTCGTGCTTTTAACGATATATGACATGAGCCGGTGAAAGTTCGTTTGTTGAGCTTTTTTCGAATTACGTGATGAGAGAGGACTTCTTGTTGGTGAATTTTTAGGATGCCGATGAAAGATCCAAATTTTCTGTTATCAAAAGTGCCGGAATTAAATCGTAAAATAAATTAGTAAACAATTTTTGAATATTACAGAATTCCATTTTGTTTCCAACAACATAGAAGACTGACTATACGAATATTGTATGATTTTCTGTGCAAATCTAAAAAACACACTGCTGTAGGTATTTTAAGTAGAAAATGTTTGATAATTATGTGTCGGAAAACGGTCCCTTACGGAGTTACCGCCTCTCGAAATAGTCTAATCATGTTTTAATTAATATCTATCTCATTGAGATATTTCATTAAAATTTTTAGGGATACTGTATTAATGATGATTTAACATCTTTGCTTGTTTTCGTTCAAATCCACTAGCCAGGGGCCTAGATTTGGAGAAAATTACACGACTTGTAAGTATTTTAAGCAACCCCTACATCTACGCCACTGGAAAGTAAATTTTACTGACAAAAAACGAAAACGCAAATAATGAATAGTGAAAATATATATACAAAATTTAAATCAAGTATTTCAATTTTTGGCAAAGTTATTAATTAAATCGTGATCGTGATTATGAAACTTAATCTTCGGGAGGATGTAACTCCGTAAACAGCGTTTTCGGACCAATCATTATTTGACATTTTCTACTTAACCTTACGTATGCGCTCCTTAAACTTAAATAGACAGCCATGCGAGACAAAACCTATCCAACTTATTAAATATTTTCATCTAATTTGTTTATTTTTGAAGTGAAACTTCTTTAGCGGCGGCGGCTGTCAGAAGTGTGAAATGGAGCTGCGAAACGAATGTTAAACGCCGCCATTACTGGCCTCTCAAGTTAATGCTTAGTTGATTATTCCAAGGACTACCTGACTCCCAAAACTCTTCTACTGGATGTAGCAATCGGACGGTTGCTTACGGTCACAAAGACACCCAACTTTAATGGATTGTATTTTGTTGCTTTGCTTATACACAAAAGTGTTTTTTTGCGTAAAACTAGATCATACCGACATGTTCTTGTTAAGCCGACGTCTTACTGTGAAAATTTGTACAGAAACTTTTTATAAAACTTTTATAGTGACAGCACACAATTTTATAAAAGTTACGTTACGGTAAAAATTTTTACGGTGTCTGTACTTTGATGACGTCACCTAAAATGGTTCTATAAAATAGAACAGTTTCTATAAGTTTCACGAAAACAGGCATTTCATTAGATGTTGAAGGCCCACCCAACTAATCGGACATTTGAATTTCCGCGCGAAATATGAAACTTACTATAAGCGCGGTTAACAGTGCTTTTTGGTTTGTTAAGCGTTTTCAACAAATATAACTTTAATATCTCGGGGAGTACTTGACCTATCAATTTGGTTTTCTGTGCAGATGCATCATCGCTGTCTATGATCTCATTTTATGTTAAAAAAAAATTTTTTCACAAAGTAATTACGCATGCGATTTTTTTACAAAGCGACAAACTGTTTTATTTGTAGATTTTAACATATACATGCAGCAAACAAAATTAAAAATAAACTATGCGAAATATTTTAAAGCAAAAAAAATAGATGTCATATGGCCATGATTTTGATGGCATGAATTTTGTATTTAAACGCCGCGCCGCGCACTTTCTGTGCCGTATCGTAGGGGTAAACCGTGATAATGTTTGAAGGTACATTCATATAAATATTACTTTAGTTAACATTAAAGGGGAATTACATTAGTAACGCCCTCTATGATGTGCGGCGAGGAATAGTTGCAAAGCAACAAACCAAATCTCTTCTTTCTTATTTCTTGCCACACGGGCGTTTCGGTGTTTTGTGCTTAGAGGCCGGTGCGATCGCAGATACCTGCTTAGCAGGTTCCGATCGCAACTTTGCCGGTTTGTTGCTTTGCAACTATTCCTCGCCGCACATCATAGAGGGCGTTACTAATGTAATTCCCCCTTAATGTTATACTTTCTGGCATATATCTGCTTGTTTTGCCTTTGGTTTCAATTATGGTTAGAATTATGTCCACCTGATGAGTTCAAATAAGAACGAAACATGTAGTAGTCTATTCTAGCCATAATTGAAACCAAATCTCTTCTTTCTTATTACTTTAGTTAGTTGTACATTTTCTTTAATTATTAATAATCCACGGAAAGAAATAATACATATATGTAACGTATTATAAAAATAATGCTGTGTAACTAAACCAGTAAAATTTTCAAAACGTTTCTTCTGTTTCTAAATTTTTACAATTGCATTCACTGCAGCCTTTCAGTCCCTCTTTTAAACAGAGATCCATTCAGGTTTGATTGGATCTTCTAAATTAATATTTGGAAAATGATTTGAATACCAGATTTGTAACTAAAACCGTCTTTGTCTTCTGTTAAATCATAGAATTAACACTTTCAGTGAGAACACGTTAAGAAGTTTCGCTTTGAACTTGCATGCTCGGCGCACATGTTTTATACTTTCAGCATAGGAAAGTATTTACTTCATGAAAATTTTAGAGTTTTTCAGTATCCTGTTTTCAAACATTCACTTCTAATTTCTTTTTCTGTTGTTAATTTCTACTAAAATTATTTCAAAATTTTCACTTGCAATGGTCACAAACTTTGTATCGCTATTTCAGATCTTAATATTTTTCTGCTTTAATCTCAGAGTTTAATTACCACATTTCAAGTTGTATGTTTGTAGTTAATTAAAATATATAAATTACGATGGATTATATACAACTCAACGGCTAAGGTTATTCCGCTCCTATTTAACAGACCGAGCAATTTATTTACTGAACAGCACAAACTCTAAACTCGCAATTACAGGAAAATGGCTTGCCATTACTAGGATTGAAACGAGAACGCACGGCTTACAAAACCAACGAGAAGCCTAATAAGGCACCGTGTAATTAACTAAACGCGTGTAATTGTTTAGCAATTAAAAAGTTTTGGAAAAAGAAGGTAATTTTGAAATAATTTAAACGTATCGTTGTATTTTCTACCACGAAACAATAATTTATCATAATCATATAAGCGTAAATGGATACCGAAAACCAAACAACAAGGGTGAAATTCAATTATGTCTCCAATAAAAGAACATCTGTAGTAAAAGTTAGGCCTTTTACACAATTTTGGGGTTGGACAATTTTGTGATCATCGAAGCGAGAAATTTTGTTTACTCAGAGTTAGGTACTCTTTACCAATTTTATTTTGTTCTTAATTTATGATTTCGTAATGAGATACAGGATTACTCAAAAGATAACCAACCTAACATGAACAATATAGATAATATACAAGATGTGCCAAAAATAGGTACAACTATTCAAATCGATAATACAATAGCCCAATTCACTGATGCTATCAATATATTAAAAACCATTTAGGTAATATTTATGAAAAAAATATACGTATAATAAACTTTTGTTTGAGAGCTGCTGAAATGAATAGCAAATGCATTTAAACTGTACAAGGTACAAATTATGTGAATTTGCAAAATGTCGGAAAACGAAAATTGAAAATTTTTTTGAAAATGTTTCGAGATTAAGAAATTGTTTCATATTTTGAAAAGTTTTGAAATTTCTGGAAATTTTATAAATAAAAAAAAATTGAAACTTTTTGAAAACAAAACGAACGCACAGCACCCACAGACTAAATTGTTTAGAAACCGCTTTTTTTTAATTCCTTAGCCCCCAAAACTTGCATTTCCGTTAAAATCTCAAAATCGAAACTTTGTATGATATCACAACTTTCCATACTTTAATAAAAGGGAAAGTGAAAAATTGTAAATGCACAATAATGCACAATTTATTCATACCTTATACCCAAAACTGGGTTTTAATAAGGCGATCGTGCGGGCCAGGGGTATGAAGGTATTTGCGTATGATTTAATTTCTAGACGTTATTGTTAATCAATTCTTAGCGAGGCTAGCAATATGAGTGATGCACCATCTTGCTTAAAGACACGAACTTGTTGCTAGCACGAATAATCCAGTGGCGTACACATTTACCTGTCGAGGAAACTGGGGTTAGGTACCTGAGGAGGTTGATACAATGCATTCGGTAAATATAATTGACAATGTGCTATATTTCGAACAGACTTAAAAACTGTGAAATCCTTACGACATATAAGACCCATCTGTTCCTGAAGATGGTCGTTGTAATGTTTTTTTACCTTACACTTACGGGGGCACCAACTGCCGAGGTTAAATAAATAAATCAAAAGCGACCACAACAGCAGAATAGATAACATACAGTATTTGCACACTATTTTTTTATGTTTTTCCTCGTTATTTTCAATTAAGCTAAGCTAAAAATATAGAACAAAAGATAAAAACCATCCTAACGCTAACAAAACGAACATTTAATATTAAATTTCTGATCTTGTGACCATATGCATTGGATTGAGATAATGATTTAGAAACAGTTACTCATTATCGGCTCTAAAGGGCTTGCGATATCAATCTAATTGAATATCTGGTATTGTAAATTGGTTTTGTCGCCAATCTGAACCGATAAAATAATTCAATAAATACACTGACTAATAATAGTAATAATAATTCCATGTCGATTGTTAATATTGTCCTGTTTTATTAATTTTGATTTTCAGGTCGACAGAACGAATTATCCGGACTTAATGTATAAGTTCTGTTAGCGCCAATAAACTGATTTATTGCTGAAAACAAACGGGGCTAATGCCTTCCATCAAATCACAAATTCAAATTTTGCCGAGTCCGATTTCACGCTGAAGTTGCTCGAAAGCATACAGACCGTTTAATACGCATTATATGTGATAATTAAATGCAAATTGCAGCTCATCTAAGCGGCATTGCTGAAAACAGCGTACTCTTGATGAAGTGTAATCTAATTACAGTTAACAATGAACGCAGCCAGCGCTCGCTTCAGGCTTAACTTTCAGCATACGAGGCGCTTTCACAAGATGTTCCCGGATTCGCGTACAGAAAATTAATAGTGTTGTTCATTACAAAATCGGTTTGGGAAGAATTATTAAGCCAAATTATTACTGAAAACTCAAACCAAATGATGTATTAAATTAGCATTTGTGCAACAGCTGCGTTGATGTAAAGCTAAGCAAATAATTCATCACCGAAGATAACATTACATGCAAACCGGAAACAGAAAAAAAACAAAAAATACAGATAAAAAATTAATTAATCCTTTTTTTAAATTTTTTTACTACGCCACTGTATCAGAGCTAATTTCGATTTGATAGTTAGAAAACTTAATTAATTGGTGGTAACATACAGCAAGCTTTTTTTATCAAAATAAGTGATGTTGGTGGAATAGAAACCTATCCAAGATGTTTTTATGTCAGACAAATTCAGTGATGAAGCAATGCCAATACTTCTTCCTTGAATATATTTGTAATTGCAATATAATGAATAAAAAATTATGTAATTAGTTATTGGTACGATACAAAATACAAAAATTTCGCAATAATTTATGTTTGTGGAATAGCAACCTGTCCCGGTTTTTTTCGTTGAAGTAAATTCAGAACTTTTTCCTGAAACTGTGTCTTTGTACATTCAATTTAATTATTTGGTGGTTTAATAAAAAAAAATATTTTACATTATGTTGGTGGAATAAGTGTTTTAAGTTTTACGATGAAAAGTCAGAAAAATTTGGTAATGAAGTGAATCGGGAACTGCTATAGCACTTTCTACCGAAACTAGAGTTTGGTAATTGTAATTTGATAAATAGAAAAACGAATTAGTTGATGGTGTAATACAAAAAACATTTTATAATAATTTATGTTGGTGGAATAGCAACCTGTGCAGGTTTTTTTTGAAATGCCAGAAAAAGTAAATCCAAAATGTTTTTCCTGAAACTGTATTATTTTAATTTTAATTTAATAAATACTGAACAGTAATTATTTGGTAGTTTAATACAATAAAATATTTTAAATTTTGTTGGTGGAATAGCAACCTGTCTTACGTTTTATTAAGTCAGAATAATTCGGTGATGAAGTAGATCTACAACTTCCTCAACACTTCCTACTGGGACTATAGTTCGGTAATTTCAATTTTATAAATAGAAAAACTAACTAGCTGTTGGTGTAATACAGAAAAAACATTTTATAATAATTTAAGTTGGCGAAATAGCAACCTGTGCAGGGATTTTTCTAATTTCATTTTATCATATACATTAATTACATATTTGGCGGTATAATACAAGAAAATGTTTTTATTTAATTATGGTAGTGGAATAGCAACCTGTCTTAAGTTTTTTTAAAGTTATAGTTCGGGATTTTATATAAAATAGGTAAGCGTAGACTATCTTGGAACACTTCAAGTAATTTAAGCATGATTCTAGACAGCTACTGAAAATTAAACTGATTTCAGCTGCTACAAGTTTCCAAACAGAAACTTGCTACATACAGGATGCGTAAAAAGTAACGTATAACGTCTGTAAGTTTGTAAATTATGATACTATGAAACAATAGTCTTAATAAAAGTTTTTTTGATAAATATCAGCGGATAGATACGTTGCTGATTTTCAATTTTCTATGCTATAGCAACTGCGAAATTTTTGAACTTTAAAGGTGTGTTATTCCAAAATTTTCTCATGTATTCATGTGTAAAAATACAGTACCAGAAAGAGAAACGACGCACAGTGGGGTATTTGACCCAAAAAGTTGGCCAAAATTATTTTTTGGTATTTTCTAACCTGAAATGACCTAATAAAGATATTTATGAAGAAAAAAATTTTTCAAACTGGTTTTCTCGAAATATGACAGCAAAACAATTATAGTAATATTTTTTTATTTACAAGAAATTGGAAAAGCTATTCAGACTAAAATATTCCATCCCTCCTCATCTGAACAGTCATCAGCTTCATCCGACTTTTCATTAGCTTCATCAGTATACGATGAAATTAAATTAATTTCGAAAATTCGAAAACCGTCGCAATGACGCTGCTTCAAAATTTTTCAAAAAAAATTTTCAAAAACTGGCTACACGATCTTTTTAACTTTTTGAGCAGATAGAACTTGCATTGAACTACAAATTTGTTTTTTACTTATCTCCCAAATTTCACACTGAGCCCTCCAGGAATTTTTGAAATATTGATTAATTGTTTGTCAAAAACGCAAACGCTGATTGTTATAAACTTTTATCAGTTCGATAGACTATTTTAAGTACTTTATTAGGATCAGCAAGAATTTTCAACTATTTCAAAAGTTAAGAAAAAAACGATACTTACCAACAACGCGCTTTTCGGTAGTTACGTAATTTTAAGTGCGTCTATCAATTAGCTCTAATAAAAAAATATATTTTATTCTTTGCATATTTTTGATAACTGTATAAAGTTGTTATAACCATTTTTGACCCGAGGCCGTGAGCTCATTTTTACATATCTAGCGCTTGTCGGAGCAGGCGGGGCGGCTTGTACCGGCTAGAGATAATTTCAATCACTTGTTGACGCGATAATATTTAAAACGTAAAAAGTATGGAAAGTACCAGCGACGTGTTCGTCCATTTTTTATATATCTGTAAATGTAATTAAATGCGCATTGTACCAGCAAATGAAATTGTGGACTTCATTGTAAACATATCTACACTCTACAATTATCCAACTAATGACTTATAGAAGAACAAGCATCACAAAAAATACATCTGCGGTATTCTGCGGCTACTTTTTTCTTATATACTAAATAGAATAATTACTTTTTTATAGTACATTAAAATTAAGACAGGGAAGCACACTGAAGTATAAAAAAAACTCCAAGTTTGTGTAAAAAACGAAAGAAAAAATCATTGATGAGGTTTATTTTCAAAATATGCTATGCAACTATAAAACTGTAAAACAATGAAAAACAAATATCAAACACAGTAGTACATACGTGGCTCATCACAATCCATAATGAATATCACCACACTTTACGTAAAAACAGTTCCTAAAATGTTTTTGAATTAGCGTTAAAAGCAAATAAGTTAAAACACGTACACTGCTAGCAAGCCTTCTCAGATTGCGACATGTCGCGGCTCGCTCAAATGCGATAAAACAAAATAAAATCGCTGCCCATTGTTCCCCAACTATTATACTATCGCAAGCAGTAGTTATTTTGTAGAATTAATTGTTTTGAAAAAATGGACTTATGACCAAGTTTTTGGGTCAAATACCCCACTGTGCGACGGTTGAATTCAAAACCATAAAAAAATATAGTGTATCATTTAAAAAGTTGGTTACCATAACAACCAAATAACAAAAGTATTAAAAATTGAATGCCACCAAAGTATGCGCTGAAATTTAACAAACAATTTTTATTAAAGTTATTTTGTCATAAATCAATATTTACGAAATTACAGATATTGTGTGCCACTTTTTATTACTCATACAGTATAATTTTTAAGCAATTACATCCACTCATTTTATAAACTACAGAAAAAGTATATGTCATGACGGATAATCATTGAAGTCCGTAACATATCTTAATCAATCTATTTATCTTTCTATCCATCTTCTATCTATATTAAATCCCTAACTCCCCTTCGGTCTTCCCCATAAAACCTAGCAAGGATACGTTTTTACAGAAAAGTCCATGCATGTACCTGCATAAATAATTACATTTATAAAGTAAGTTGCAGGCTTCCGCGGCCGTGGTTAATAACATCTAGGCTTCCGGGTTGGAGCCGCGTCATCGGTGCTTGAACTGGCGACGTTGCGTCCTCGATTGCACGGGACATCTTCAGGGCTACGGTCGCTTTGGAATCTGGAACACAACAGTTGTGTTCCAGATCCCAAAGCTGCCAAAACCCTGAAGATGTCCCGTGCAACCGAGGACGAAACGTCGGCAGTTCAAGCACCGATGGCGCGGCTCTATACCGGAAGCCTAGATGTTACATTTATAAATTTTATCAAGTAACAAAAAAAATGAAAAATCTAAGAAAACAACGAACAACGTACAAACACAAACGAAATTCGCATATGAGGTGGTACATGGCAGTTTAACATTTAGTTGTATTTGTATGTTGATTTAGTTGTATATTATGCGCTAGAATTTTAAATAAAAACATAACATTTTTTACATTACCTGAAGGCAATTTAGTTGAAAATTTAATACCAATAATGCTTTAAATACATTATTTAATAATAATCACGAACGTCGTGCATTGATATAATTGGTTGCGAAATAAACCCTAGGTTGTCTTTGTGGTGCACAGGTAAAGATTTTACTTCATACACCAGAGATTATGAGTTCAAACCTTGATGAGGTCTGCTTTCTTTTACTATTGTAAAAAGATAACCAGATTTATATCTTTTAATTTAAAATGAATAATTCTTATTTTTTAATACTACATGTTTCCAGTTTCCAACAAACTGCAGTTTACAAAAATGTTCCTAGTAGAAAATTGTTTTGAATATTAAGTACAATTTAAATCATTTTGGTGTTTGGGTAATTTTGTAAAATGTGCAATTTATTGGCTTTCGTTAATCTACCTATTATTCTTATTCAGCTGTAAAAAATTTATAGTTAACAATTTACGTTTCAACCGATTAATTTTATTAAGCTGCGGTTCGTTAAAAACTAGAGTGATGTAGTATTACAAAATAAAAATTATTATTTTCTAAGAAAATAATATAAACCTGATTATCTCTTTAAAACATTAAAGTTTTGTTTAGAGAAGCAGGCCTCACCAAAGATTGTACTCATAATCTCTTGCTTAAAAAAAATATCTACCTGTGCGCCAACAAGACAACCGAGGGTTTATTTCTAAATCAATTATGCTAATGCACGACGAGCGTAGTTATTGAATAATGTATTTAAAGTATTATTTGTATTGAATTTTCAACTGTATTGCCATCAAGTAATGTAAAGAATGTTATTTTCCGAATGGAATGACTGCTAGCGCCATAATTTTTGCAGGGGCATAATATACAACAAATTCATTTTTTACATGTTAAACTGCCATGTTCCACCTCAATTGGAATTCTCTCCAGTCCATTTTTGTGTTCGTAAAACAATTCACTTTGAAAGCCTATAACACAAAGATTGTCTGAGCGAAGTTCTTTTGGCGCGGCACGTGTCTAGTTTACCGTAGACGTCGCCACCGTACACTCACAAAAATTGTCCGCAAATTTAAATGCAAGCCATTACTGTTGAATAAATTTCTTAATTACACGTTCATGTATATAATATTAAAATGAAGAAAAATAATGTACAACAATTTTTTATTGAAATGTGTGTAATATAACTTTAAAATTTCATTTGGTTTCTCTGTTTAATATACTTGAAGTGCAACACTAAAATCAAAATAAATCCTTTAATTTTTTTAAACTTAAAATCTGAAACACACGTTTCAATCAAAACGCCTTTGTTTAACATTTTATAAAAGCAAAACTTCCTAAGACAACAAACAAATATTTAGCAATTTTCATAATTCAATAGTGGTGGAGTACTTAGAGCTCTTAATAATATTTAAATCCTTCGTCAGAGGGTGGTATAAATGATTTTGAAACTATTTGAAATAAACCTGGACTTTTTGAATGTGCTGGCGATCGGCAGTCTATATGGTTCGACGTGCTCAAAAGCGGCGGGAGTCACATTTTTCTGTGGAAGAAATAATAAAATTTGATTTGTTCGAAAAAATATGAAAAATTTCAAAAAAAGCGTTTCCAGACACATGTTTATAAAAACGTTCACACTACTCTCGTGCCCCAATATATGCTTCTAAATTTTTGGCATATAATATTGAAGAACCGTGTACATACAAATTTATTAATAACTTGCGTAATATACTTATGAGACAGTGAGAAATTAAACATCAAAAATTGTTCTAATAAGAGTAGTATTAAAAATTAGAAAACGAAATTTCGCGGAATAGAACAAACCATTGGGCGAATTATAGCCGCGATACTTCATCATAATGCCATGACAAAACGTAACGCAAACGTTGCCTTCCGTACTATGACAAAATGACGGCATCCATAATCCCATCTGAGTGTTCGTCATCATCTTATTGGTAAGACAAACAAGTAGTCTGACGAGCGATGAGCAAGGCGAGGACGAGGATTGTAAATTGGGCCTGTAAACACATTCTAACATGATCAGCACTACATTAGGTCCGGGCGTCTCTGTTACGCTGCTAAACTAACCGGAAGGCGCTCCATCGCCGTCTCCCTTCCGCGGTATTTCCGTTCGACGAGCTCGTCCTTGTCTCCAGTTGCGCCCCCATCGCGATTTTATACCAAAATTTTGTATCTCGCTTATGGAATTGCGCTTACTCTGTTCGTTTCCATGCTTTTCTGGTCTCGACGCGGTGTCCTTATCCCGCTTTATTTCCGTCTTCCTCTAGGCTGCCCTGCAATTAGCTAACTCGATTTCGGAGATCCCTTTCTCCGGATCTGTTCACAATGTGTTGTGAATGTTTTGTTTCGATGAGTTTTTGTTCTAGTTATAACAGGAATGTAAAGCTTTTTTGGGCTTTTTATTTTTTATTTAAGCGCCCATATGGTAAACGGATATTGTCGATTCGAGACCCAAGTATCGAACCCTGGTTCCACGAACAGTTCTTATATCGTAGAGAATATTTCAAAAGTGGCACCGTGGTAGACAAAATGTGAGAATTCTTACTTCTGCGTTTCTTTCCGACGGCCCTTACAGAAAGTAACATAATGTTTAAAAATAAAGAATACAACATCGCGTTTGAGTGTTTTGAAACCATATAATCTTTTATTGCTTTGCAACACATACAACTACGATTATAACTTGTCGCAATCTAATTTTTATTTTTAGATTATCTGTCGTCTTAAAAGTAACTACGATTTTACAGGTAATTAAAGGTTATATTTCGTAAAAATGCGGTTATCCTAAATTACTGCAATAATTATGTTTTTAATATATCTTACAGAATGTATCCACTGTGTACGTGTTCCTCTTTACAGATGACGCAGCGTTACATGACCTTATACGTAATAGTTCTATCTACACAGGGTGGACCTACAACTTTAAGTTGGTTCCGAACCAGCGGAAGCTCTACTGTTGCCAGTAGTAGCGCACTGGCATTTCCAGATAACTCCCGGGGAATATAATAAGCAAACTTGCACAAAGCCCTATGGTGACCTTATATTCCATTCTGTAGTAAACACTAGGCGGTTGCGGCAGCGTGCCCTTGAAATCAACGCATGCGCCAGATGAGAAATTAAGGTAATTTATTAGCGGCTGCAAGTATGCAGGTTTGTTTTGGAAAATATACGTAGAAATTAATTCCCAACAGGTTTTCACCTTGGTTGCACGACAATAACGCACACTTACACGTCGCTTCAGGCACGGCCATTCCATTGAAAACATCTCAGCACAATTTCTCTACGGGAAGATAAAGATAATTAACAAAAATCCATTTACCCTATTTTGAATCGACATATAAATTTTAAAACAAAGAAAACTATACGCGACCAGCTATGTCCTATAACAATGCACACACATTCTTCAACTGCGCTACCATGCCCGTTTGCAAATGCTGAACTTCAATTCAATTTCGGCGGATTATCCGCATTGGGAGCACGCTGCCCCCAGGTCTTGACTAACTGAGATACGGCAGAGCACAGGAAGACATGAGGAACCATAAATGCATCTCAACAACCTCATTAATTATTGATTTTAAAACAATTGAAAAAGGAAAATCTTACATATTTATATTAGGTATATTAAAACCGAAAAATATGTTTTTGAGATTTTGATGGAGAAACATATCTTGAGTATGTAGAATTGATTTACGGATAACGAAGGGAGCGTCATGTAAAAATTGTGTTTGTGACAGCGATCGCACCCGACGCTGTTAGTGGTAAAACGAAACAACATGCTTTGAAGCCCTTTCTATGATGTCCCTCATCTTTATTACTCTATGGATGACAAGCGGCTGCAAGTGTACAAGTTTGTTTATTGAAATAGTTGCGAAAATGAATTTTTAAACATGTTTTCCACAATGTACACATGGTGGCGCGTTAACAACACACGCTTTCCACTTTGCTCCAGGCACTGCCATATAATTAAAAAATATCTTAGAGAGCATAACCAGTAGCATTGTACCATGTACAGAATAAAAAAAATTAACAAAAACCTATGCACACGTTTTTTTTGAAAAGGGACAGCAGCAAACACAACGAGTGTTCATATCCACAAGCATTATGCCTACACACGCATTTTTAAACTGCGCTACCACGCCTGTTTACAGCAAATGCCAAAATAGAGACCATAAACATAGTATTCAGCAAGTAACTAGCAATTAGGTTATCCACATTAAGAGCACACTGAGCAAGATTTTTTTCTGAACTCTCTAAATTTAGATTAACGACCGCGAAGATCTTTTTGAAAGTTTTAGTTTTTTTCAAAAACGGGTTGTCAGACACAAGATTAGACGAGGAAGTATAAAAACGTTCCGCAGTTCTGGATTTTCCAAAAAATTCAAATTTTCAAAAGTAGAAAATCTTTACACTTTTTATTTGTAATTGTGAAAAATTCTGAAAGAAAACATACACTACAGTGCGATAGATATTGTAATGAACAAAACCGATCTCACCCGAAACTGCTGGAATCAAAACGGAGGAACACGCCCTAAAATCCGACTTTTACATCCCTAATCTCTTTTGTTCGATTACAGATTACCGCATACGTATTTTTTCACTTGGTATTCTCCATGTTTCCTACAACGACATTGGAAATCTGAAAAACCACTGGACCGATTTTAATGACATTGAAATATTTAGATAAAACAAATCAAGTTTGTTGAAGCAATTCGAAACAGGAAATAGTAGCAAGATATTTTTTTGCAAATTTTATAGTCTAAACAAAATCGCCGCTATTAATCAAAATATTTGATTCAAATTTTGCATGGATACCGTACCAATAACGATTTACATTTTTTGGTAGGTTTCGTTTAAATACATTAACCAGGGTCCATGGGCGTATATTTGGGAGGAGTATGCAACGAATCTGTTAAAACGTTTTTTGAGCACCCCTTACATCTACGCCTCTGGTGAGTGGATTTAGCGCAAAGAAATAAATATGTAAATCATCAATAGTGAAATATTTATAGAAAATGTAAATTAAATATCTCATTTTTTGGCAGAGATATTAATTAAAATGTGATTTAGATAGGTCCATCTGCGGGATGCTGTAACTCGGTAAGGAAGTGTTTCCGGACTCGTGTTTATCGGACAGTTTATACTTAAAATGGTCTTAGACTGTCGCATATTGTTTCTCTTTCTTTCATATGCCATTTCTATATCCAATAACGATTCTACGCCTTGCATGTATTAGAGAAGCGAGTTTATATACCTGAATTCTGATCCGACCCAATCCGCATCCTATCCAAAGTCGGATCGGATATAGTTTTATAGTTCTGGTCGTGTTGGATCGGATAAGTAAGTTTCGTATTAGGGTCGATTTGGATATTAGTTTTATCCGTATTTATACAATAAAAATGCAGGCTGCAGCTCTTGGGCTGCAACAACTGCTTTACTTGAACTGATGCACTCTGTGCGCATGCGCAGGATTTAGAATTTCAGATCGAGTATGAAATTATGTAAGATACTGGACTTGGATCGAATACAGCTTCAATTCGTATTCAATAAAGAGTCGGATCGATTTCAGTATCGGATTGAGTCGAATCGGTTCTAGTAGAGTGGCGTCGAATTGATTTTAAGTAGTAAGCAATCGGATCGAATCAAATCTAAAATAAAAAATATCGAATCGGATTCAAATCCGATTGTTTTTTAATTCCCACTTCGAAGAGCTCGAAATCCGAACAACCACTGGGCCGATTATACTTAATAAATTTTAGAAAATATCAGAAGAACTGCAAATGGAATTATAATAGATTTTTTGGCACAGTTTTTTCACATACTGAAATATAGGATTTTGAATGCCTTATCTGATAGATAAGACGAATCCATTAATTTTTGTGAACTATGAATTTGTAAATATTTTTTTATTACTTTTAAAAAAACGAAATGCCGAATCGAGATTAAATTTGGTATCTTCTTTGTCAGAGAGAACCACAATGTGATTATACAGGGTGCGGCAACTAAACTGTTAGAAGCTGATAACTATAAAAGATTGAAGCAACAATTTACTTTTAAACTTTATGAGACGAAAAAAACGTATATTAAGCTAATAGTGAGTTTTTAAAATCACCCTACTTTTTAAAATAATGCATCAGAAAAAACGTTTAATACCTCTAATAAATGGGGGAATGAAATTCTGTAAATGTTACCAAGCGGAACCAGCTTACTTTTTGTTAAATTTAGATTTACCTATTAAAAATAAGCAGCTATAATAAAATCAAGAAAATTTAATTAGAGTAAAAAATGTAGAAAATTTCATTCCCCCTATTTATTGGGGGTTGCAAACGTAAATTTTTCAGTTTTATTAAATTTTGTCGATTTAATTATAGTTATTTTTTTGTAGATACGTTTAAAATGAAAAAAAAATATGTACTTGTTAATATTTACAGAATTTAATCTACCCCAATTTGTTAGAGAAAGAAATCGTACAATAGAAATCAAATTTAATTTCACGATGCAGTCCTATTTTGTGGGGGGGGGGGGAGTTAGTCTTAAAACTCTCTTTTTTTAAAGAAGCATAAGGCTGTGCGTAAGGACAACTTTACGATTCCCGTTCCACCCCTTTACCCGGACTCAGCGCACTTAGCGCTATTCACCGGTCTAACATGCCCCACCTCGAAAAGACATGCAACCCAATATACAAACTACACACAACACCGATGGACACGCCGAGTTTAACTTATTCATCAAAATTTCCGACTAGAGACTGAGAATCTAACCCCTAGACCACCCGCTGGCTTGCATTGTAAAAGTGATTTGTTGTGATAATCAAAATATAAACAAATATGTTAAATATAAAATTACAACTAAGAAGATTATCGTTTAACTCGCCGCCGTTCTCATGTTTAGGATGCAAGACAAACCAACCATTACCTCTACGGTATTTCAAAATAACTATACTGGTCCTAAGTTCTTGGTACTACATCGACGAAAACAAAGTGTATCACTACTACCATATTTCAAAATGCAAATATAGTCGTCAAAAACAATCCAAATCCTTACCTACCACAACGTTCCTTATATTATTGCACATTGTAAGAAATGTTTTTGTTTAAACTAAACACAACGTTATGACGGCAATCTGAGCGTAAATCAACTTCCGCCGCTCAATGTTAACATAACACTATGAATATAACCACTGCCAAAAAACGATTATAAACGTTTAAATCAAATATTTCTGAAGCCACCCCTAGATTTAACGTTATGTGTACATTTTTAGCTTGCTTCGCTAGTTTATAACGTTTTCTTGTGTTTATATTTTTAAAATTAATATCATATAGGAAGTTGAGGTAAGCCAAAAAACGATATAAACCATAAGGTTTATGGTTCGAATCCGGCGGTTGTCAATAGAATTGTTATCGGATTAATGTTTTTCACACCAATTATTTAACAAAACTAAAGAAAAAACAAATTAAAATTAAAACTAACCATGAAATTTCCATTTCTTAAGCAAAAAAATGACTCACCAGTCAAATCGGGCAATCTTGGATAAAACATCCCCGTTCTGGCTAACCATTCCAACTGCATTTGTTGCAGTTGACTCGGACTGTGGTGATTGATGGGAATTTGAATTTTTTGAACCATTGAACCATCGAGGGTGTGAAAAGCGGAACTTTGCACGTGTTGCTGCGCTTGATAACCGTACAATCCCCCGTTGGGGTAAATGTGGTTCAAAAGTCCCGGTCTTGGGACGAAAGGGGTCGGAGGAATTTCTTCGCTTCCTGGTGATATCGGTGGACTTCTACTTCTTGTAGATGAGGGTGAAATACTTCGCGAGGTATCGGGGGAATTCGGACGGTCATCTGAACGAGATAATAAAGCATCTATGCAAAACGAACCCTTGTTTTCTTGGATTTTTGTGTCCATGTTTAGGGGTTTTGATTGATACGAGTCTTGGTGGTTGTGCAACACGTGGGGACCTTCTTCGAAGTAATGCGCCATTTAAAAAAAATTCACCACATTAAAAAAATATTTTAAAAAAATAACACCCAGAACTTCACTTTTGTTTATTTAACGTGAGTCTAATTTTTTATTACATAAAAAACTAATTGTAATTCAACGTACGCCACTGTAAAAAGCCACTTTATTTCAATTTGGAAGCTCTATCATGCGGAACCAACAACCAGCAAAGCTGTTGATAGACTAAACGATTTGAAATGTATTATGCTCATAATATCAAGCATTACAGCAACATTAGACGTATACATTACACATACGCGAGATCTGCGCGTAAATTCCTGCCTTTGATTGGACTGAGTCTTATAAGCTCCGCCTTGCACCCTGAAACTCAAAGGGGTTGCCACGCAACCACTAGATTGCGTTTCAGGCCACTTTAAACCCAAATACAAGCCGAGATTCGTGTGGATTTTGTATGAAATTTATGCCCTGAGCTTCTCTCTAGTTATAAAATGAATTATTCTTGAGAAATTAATTAGTTAGTTCCATTATGTTAGAAGTTGTTATTAAAATTATTTGCATAAAAGAGAATTTTGTTCTATATAAATGAGTAAGTACTGTTATAAAAGTAAAAGAAAAAGGGAAAATGAGCTTAAATTGAAATATGAAGTCTATAAAAGCCCAGCAAAAGATATTTATTTACATATTTATTAATAAACAGATTTTCCCTTATATTTTTATGGACTTTTTGCAATTTTCCATGTAAACCAATTGAAACTCTTTAATGCTGCAACTAATTATTTCCAGCAAAATTTTAAATAATTAAATAATGTTTTAAGTTGATTGTCTATGCCCTATGGTGAAACAATATTAATCAAAATCAACAATAATAATATAAACAAAATAACGAACACCAAGTGTTTTATTATTATTATTATTATTAATTTTTCAGTGTATTTAAATTTTAATTGAGCAAGGCCCTGGATTAAACAACTGAATATTACGATTTCATAATTTTAAATTTTTTAAAGGCACAGTTTAAAAATTTTTATAAGTTGATAATTTTCATTAAAAAAAAACTTTGAAACATTTAAAAACAGGTTTAAGCTTAAAAATGAAAAATTGGCTCCTTTAAAGAATGGTGTGGGGTGGTGTGCTTTACTTAAAAACAGACAGACTAGAAAAATAAGCTCAGATATGTATCTTACGTATACCCAGTAAAACATCTGCGCAAACGCAATAACTTTACCACTCTCCAATCATCCCCACCATCTACTTTTTGTTTTTTTAAACGTACGAATTGCTAGTTAAAAATCGGTATGAACTTATTAATGACAATAGGAATAACCTTCCATTGAGAAAAAGTCTCAAGGGGATTTTTTTAAATCGTTTACGTCAACAGTTTAATTGAGCAATATGCGAATTCAGCATGATGGTGCAGCTGTCACCTATGCACAAAACGTGTGGCATCTTTCAAACTGAGAGCTTCCAGACAATTGTATTAGACGAGGTGTATCCGTGCGCTTGACACCTAGGTCTCATGACCTTACGCCTATACATTTCTTTATGGGACTACAATAGTAATATTATTCTTTGGTATACAAAAGACTATACCAAATCGAAAGAGAATTTAGTTCTACATTAGGAAAAAATGAACAGCCAATTATATTTTGTATAATTTGTTTCCATTACCAATAACTTAATTTAATAATTATTTGGTATATTTGAATATATACAATACTGCTGGATACATTAAGTACATATCTTACATCTTGACACATCGTATTTATTATTTTTTTAGATAAGTCCAAAGAATTATTAAATTTTATTTAGAAAAAAGTTTAGCAACTAAATAATACAAGATTTTAAGTTGCACATAAAGTCAGGTTTTAAAGCCAGAAAAATTTTAGACCGAAACTCTCCCAATTAAAAATATTATGTAATTTATAGAGTTTTCATCATTTAATTTTTTTTGTCTTCTTCAGAATTTGTGACTTTTTATACATTTACAATTTCAGTTTGGAATTCTTTATGTAAAGTAAGACCTACCGCCTTGTCTGGTTTAGCTTAACATTAAAATTCCATTCGCTGTACCAAGTAGACATTATTTGTCTACTTAAAATAAGAAATGTCAATATTGATCAATAATTACCAACGGATTAGTTTAGTAATTAACATCAGTTAAGCGATGGTAATGAAACGCAAATAATGAAACAAAAACCACGAATTGTTTTTAATTCTCCAACAAGAATAAGTTAATTTTAAAAAATAATAAATAATTTCCGAATTCAGTGTTGTTAAAAAACAACGTATCGCAAGAGTAGATCATAAAAGATTTAATAAAGGGTCAGAAATAGAAAAAATAAATAAAATACTACAATTAAGGGAAAAAGAATAGATATCAGAAATATTTGCTGTGAAATTGAAAAATTTGTAGAATCATTCCCTGTATCGGTGGCGTGCAGGGAGAACCTAAGAGCAAAATTTAACACTAAATTGATATGAAAACGGCAAACAATTTTATAAACTTGAAAATAGCAATAAAATAAAAATAACCCAAGGCAGTAGCTAGTTTAGAGAGTTCTTGAAGGGCAAAAATTAGTGATAGGAATAATCGAATGATTTACCGAACCGAATGATTTTCCTAATCGAATGATTTTCTTAATCGAATGATTGCCATTCGAAAGATTTAAATAATGGAATGATACATTCGGACAAAACCAATCAGATGTTTCTACGCGGTAAAAAGTAGTAAAAACTCTCTCCGCTTGCTTTTCGAATGCTCCTATGAAGAAATTTTCGTTCTCATCATTCTTTCTCTGGTCTAAGCGTAAACCTTCAGCTTTCAATAGTATTTTTATTAATTTTATCACATTTCATCGCTAATTCCGGTCTGTTTTTCGAGTTATATTTCTGTAAGCCGTCAAAGTAAATTTATTTTTCTGTTTTATAAATCATCTTTTTTTTAAATAAAACAAAAATAATATCCAATTATTATTTATTATACAAATAATCAATTTTCTTTTTTTTTGCGCAGTGTACCACTTGTTTTTATAAACGGTGATACAGCATTAATTTAAGTATTAATAAATTTCCTTGAATTATCATATTTTTTCCTATTTATACTTTATAGAGCTATACGACGCGGAGGTAGTCTTTATGCAATTGCATTCCAGAAATTCTACCTCATTTGAGTATTTTCATCATTATACCGCGACTGGTAGTACCTATCATCGTATCATGCATCTGCATGTGCATTTTGCAGTGGCTCACTGTAAAAAGGTGGTGCTTTAATGCCCGCTTCCGAGATGAACAAACTCGAAAATTTAAAAATCGTAAAATCATTCGAATAGTCTCCTGTAAAATCTCGAGATTTCAAGAAATATTTCAACAATCAAATGGTTTGATTACTTTCATTCGAAATATTCCGTCACTAGCAACAATATAAAATATGTATATTAAGAAATGTTCATCGAAAAATTCTACCTATTAAATATTTTAGGGTAGTGGCGTATACAAAAATATAACAAGTTTGGGTGGAATATAATAAATTAGGTATGTTCTAGATAAAATGATGATTAACTTCAATACGTATTTACTTTAGCCTCTGACACGTCGTTATCAACAGCAAATTAAAAGTAAACAGTTGGCGTTGCTATATGAACGATAGAACTTAATGACTTAATCTTGGTAATCTAAGTCTGCAGATGACTTGAGTGCGTATTCCAAAACTTCTAATAATAGCGAATTTAAGAGATAAATTTGCTCATTCATTAACGACACCGTTTTTAAATGTTTGTGAATTAAAATTAAAGCTTAAATTAATTAAATTAAGTGTTCGAAATGTTTGCCATTCACTTCTTGGCACATAAAAAATCGGTTATGAAATTCCTGCGTTACATTTGCATAAGTTTCTGGAGTGATAATTCTGCAAACTTCTGTAATGCGTTGCTCCAGTTCTTCAATTGTTTCTGGACGGGTTCTGTACACTTTCGATTTCAGATATTCCCATAGAAAAAAATTTAAGAAAGTTAAATCTGGGGAGTGAGCCGGCTATTCTCAGGCCCCTGCCTAACAATCGATCTGCCAAAAAAATGTCCGTTGAGAAAGTCAGAACCAGGCATATAATAATGAGGCGGCGCACCATCTTGTTGGAACATAATGTTTGCAATATTATTTCAAGCCACCTGAGACATTACTGGGAAAATTTAGTCCTGCAAATGAAAAAGTGGACTACTGGATAAGAAAATCAAAACAATTTTGAACTGAGTGAGTCCATTGGTTTACAATCCGCCATTTTGTTATGGCTCAATATTTTTCTTTGAAATTCTACGATCAAATGCAGAACTAAAAGACCTTTCAAATGAGGTGTCACTCGACCCTGGATAAAAAAAATCAAAACAATTTTGAATTGAGTGAGTCCATTTGTTTAAAATCCGCCATTTTGTTATGGCTAAATATTTTTCTTTGAAACTCTAGGATCAGACGCAGAATTAAAAGACCTTCCAAATGAGGTGTCACTCGACCCCCCTTTCCATTTATAAAAAAATTCAAAATGGCGCCCAGTCGCCATTTTCGATGATACAAAATTTTAATATGGTCTAAACAATAGGTAGTATTTAATTTCCCATTACAGCACACCAAATTTTGTAAAAAAATATAAAGTCAAGCTCAAACTTATTAACAAAATAAGTACCAAGAAGTAAAAAAGCAACCGCCTTTTGCATTTGTAAAAATTTTTGAAATTTTTTAATAGATTTCAAAAATTATGACATTTCGATACAAATCTAGAATATTTTTAAAATTCTCGAAAAAAGTTCAAATATATTTTATTCCGGATGCTTAATTTAAAAATTTTGCTTTTTTCACTAACATTTTTGGAAACTTAATTTCTAAGAAATTGTTTAAAACTAAAAATAATGTAATTTAAAAGAATTTCATAACTTATTTAAAAATTAAAATTTTGAAAATTCTAATTTTTTTTAGATATAATACAAATTTTTGAAAATTGGTAAATTTCGAAAACTTGAAATTTTTTACAATTTTAATATTTCTAAAATAACGGAAAATTCCAAAAAAAGTTTAAAACTTGCAAAAACTAGAAGAAATTGTTAAAAATTTGAAATTTTGAAAAATTTCGAACTGGGAAAGTTTTGGAAAATTTAATATTTTCAACATTTCAAAAATATTCAAAAACTTTAAATTTCAAATATTATCAGTTTTAAATATTTTCATAATTTTAAAAACTTTTCAAAGAAAGGTTTTAAATAATGTTTAATGAAAATCAGAAAATTTGTAGCAACCGCCACGAGATCGTCCTTGCATTTAATAAAATTTTTGAATTTATTTAGAAAATTTTGACAATTTTATAGAAATTTAGAATATTTTAAAATTTTCGAACAATATTTAAATATCTAAATAAGCAAAACAAAAAAAGACCTTTTTCTCTCAACTCTTTAATTAGTATTGGGAACCGGTTTCGAGTCTAAAGGCTCATCGTCAGCCCAAAAACGTTACTTAAATATTACTTAAGTATTACTTAAATAGGATGTCATCCTATTTAAAATTTTGCCTTTTTTTACCAGCACTTTTGGTAAATTCTTATTACTATGAATTTTTCTTTTAAATTACAAAAACCGAAAATACTCTATTGAAAATTTTAAATTTCAAAAATTGCCATAATTTCAAAAACTTTTTGTAATAATGTTTGGAAAATCAGAAAATTAAAAAAAAAATTGTAAATTTTTAAATTTTAAATTTTAGAACTATAAAAATGCTGAAAATTATGAAAATTTTTGAAAATTTTGAAACACTTTGTTTTTAGTATTTGTTAATTGGAAACAATATTTATTAGTTGAAATCTAAAATTGATTTCATTACTTTGTGTTGTTTTCAGCGATTCTCCAAATAAAGTATGTAAGCTGTTCAGGTAAACGACCAAAAGCAAACCTCCCAGAGGTGCTTTCGCAATGGAAAATTGTTCCTATTTTGATTTAACATGTACATAATGATTTTGAAGCCACAATTCGTACATTTTTAAATATCTAAAAATCGTTAAAACCTGCTTATTAGTCAAAATGTTTAGGTCAATAATGTTTGGCATAAAAGTACCTTTATTTTGGGCAAAATAAATCTTAGCTTTTACACATGCCGTTCGTTATTACCTTGTTTATTTGTATTATGAGCAAACATCTCCATAACATGGGATAATACGTGTAACATCAATTTTCCCAGAATATTTTTCCTAGAGTGTTGGTAAATTAGTCTATTAAATAGTTTTAATGTGACAGATGGATGGCTGGAAATGTCAACAGTAGATCATATGCTACCGTGCACATACAGTAGACCTGCTGTAAACTTCCGCTTAAGATAATGTTTATATTTACATGATTCTATACGTTCCACTCTTTATATCGATAATTGATAAAGTGCAAGTTAAACGGTACTTACGGTTTAATATACCTATCAGATTATTTTAATAGGGAACGAGTTATTTTTGATAATATACCGGTGGCATGCACGCTTCTAAAACAAATACGTAATATATTTTCATGACATTTGGTCAAATTTTACTTTTAATATGAGTTATTATTATTATTTAATTGTATTAATATCGCCCACCATTTGACGTAACAGCAGATATAAGATTATAATATAATCATTTTGAATTACGTATCATGCACCATACAATAAAATTTGAAAGCCTGCCTAAAATTCAGACTAAAAGGAAAGACATAATTATTGTACAGGGTGTCCCAAAAATTATAAGACTTCCTTGCTTGAAAATATAAATCAAGTATACGTTGCACTAAAATTGACCCATTACGGAGCTACAGCCTCCCGAAAATGCAACGGTCTAATCACGTTTTAAATAATATCCTTACTATACAGGGTGTGTGATGGGAGATTGGTATTTTAGAAATCATAATAGCTACAAAGTCGGTTAAATGGGGAAAGATGTAGTTATTTTAGGGCATAGCTTAGTAGGCTTCTTGTTTTTTATTTTTAAATAATGCATGTCTTACTACATATTTGAAAATAATAAAAAACGTCAATTTTTTACATTGATGTATCTTTGTTAATAATGAAAAGAGAAAAAAAAGTTAAAGAGAAAAGTTGTACAAGTTTTTAGAACGTATGAGGTAATAATTTTTAAGAAATTCTATTTTTTTTAAGTTTTCACGAAACACCATAAACTTGTATTTTTTTAAATAGCAACGTTGGTTAAACTTTGTACTGTTAAAAAGCTTATTTTTTTCTCTTTTTAACAGTATAAGGGTTTATGTACTTATTTTTAAAATCTTCGAAGATATTGATTAAGGAAGCAATTAGAAAAGCTTTTAAAATTTCCATACTTTTACGATTTTCTAAAATTTGATACTTTTTATAATGTAAAAAAATTATGTATTTTGAAACTAAGATTTTCTAGATTTTTATTCACTTGTCAAAAATTTGATATCAACATTTCAAAAATGTTCGAAATATGAACAATTTTCAAAATACCAATGAATGCGAGGAAGGTTTCGTGAGGGTTGCCCGACTGCTTTTTACTCTTTTATACTTTTAGTATACTTAGTATTTTATGTATAAGTTCGAGCTTTACTTCGTTGAAGTTCATTTTTATTTATTGTAAATAAAACAGTTCTTAACTTCAACCTGTTGAAGTTAAGAATTGTATTATTTACAATAAATAGTTAGTATTCACTTCATGAAAATTTTCGTATTCGATATTTTCACGGAAATACACGTTTTGGACATCCGGGAATCCAAAAAAGTTGTTTCAAAAAATGTCTGTCTGTGGGTGAGTGGTTATGTGTGTGTGGTGCATCATAATTATTGAACGGATGGTCCGATTTTAATGAGTTTGAGAATGTAAGAGTGTATCAAAAATTCACCGACAAAATAAGATTTTTAAAAATCCGAAACCGGAAGCGGAAGTTAAATATGTTTTTTTGGTAGCATTGTTTTTCCGAATGAACTTTAATAGATTCGAAAACGGAATCTAACATAGGACTCGAGGGCAAGTTCAAAGATTATTTCCAAACTTTCTAGCTTCAAAATGGCGGCCCCTTTGATCTTTTGAAAGTTTTGAATTAAGCGCTTTATTACTCAAAAGCAAGTTGACAGATGTGGATCAAATATTATATCGTAATAGCCTTAGAGACACATTGTTATTGTGCACCAAAATTTTCCAAAAGTTATAAGCTATGAAGTAAAAAAATTTTAAAAATTTTGGAAATCTTCAAAAACAATGTTACTCAATAGCTGGAAACACATTTTTTTGTAAATTTTGTAAGTTCATAGAGCCAAAAATAAGCTACAATTTGGTTCGCATCTCTGACCGCTAATTTCTCTGTGACGCCTTCTATAAATTTTTGAAAATTTGTGTTTAAGCCTATTTACCCATAAACGAACTATCAAATAGGGATGAAATTTGATATTAGAAATGCTTTATGGGTACATAAGGTTACAAGCTTCTAGAAATTTTTAAACTACTAAAATTGTGAAGTGAAAAAATATCAATATCTGAGTACTGATCTACTATTTTGAACAGCATACTAGCTTTTTTCATGAAAATCAAGAAAACCTTTCTTTATCTCCGAGTGCTGAGTTTCAGCAACCTGCATAGTTAAGCAAGTATGTACCATGTTGAAGGTATTATAGCGAAACATAGAAAAGTCCACTTGAATAATCTTTTGTTAATATCTTTATGTCGCAATTTTCCATGAATAGTTTTGTATTTACGTCCAAACAAATCCACAAATTTTGAAAAGAGAAACCCAGGTGACCTAGTCCGTCCCTGTAAAATATACAAAAACGGCATTAAAACAAATCCAACCTCCTTTTATTTGTTTATCAAGAAGCTCTAGCAGTACAGGTTTCTATTGTTTGTATACGTGCCTAAGTGATCATATATTTTCTATTTAATATAGTTTAAAAACTCAATTGTAGATTTAACAACGGTTTTTTACTTATTAGTACGCTCTTCTTTTATGCTATTCGAAACATAAACGAATCTAAAGGTAAAAACTTGGTAGGAGCCGAGTATATTTGTTTATTAAACAAAATAGTCTTAGAAACCCTCTTTGGTCACGTTCGAATAACAAGAAACATCATTAAGTGGCCATTTGTACCTTTGAAGTATTTTTGACTTGGTCTATTCGTGTTTAGGAATGCTGATTGGAGGTAAAAGTTAATGCGCTCACGAAATTAGTTATAACAGCTTTATTTATACAGTTCTCAAAAACAATGAACAATGAAAAATATTTTTTTTTATTAGAGCTAATTGATAGGCGTAGTTAAAATTACGTAGCTGCGTTGTTGATATCAAGAAGTATCGTTTTCTTTCTTAATTTTTAAAATAGTTGAAAATTTTTGCTGATCCTAATAAAGTACTTGAAACAGTATCGAACTGATAAAATTTTATAACGATCGGCGTTTGGGTTTTTGATAACAAATTAATCAATTTCAAAATTTTCAAAAATTCAGAGTGAAATTTGGGAAAATAGTAAAGAACAAATTTTGTAGTTCATTGCAAGCTCTATCGGCTCAGAAAGTAAAAAAAAATATGTGGGCAGGTTTTGAGTAATTTTTTTGAAAATGTCCAAAATTTTGAACCGCTAGTATATTTACAATTTTGATTTTACGAAAAATATTTTTATAATACTTGATTATACTTATTAAGGGCTTTCAAATAATACTATAATTTGTATTGATTGGCTATTTTATTTTTGACTAATCGGACATTAAAAATAATATTTTAAAATTCGTAGCAGCCTTCATTTGAATATACAGCATTTAGAAAAAAATCGTTTGACTTGTCCTTAGATGCACTACTAACGCTGTGTATTCAAAATTAAAAAAGAAATGTGTAGAAAATAACCTAAACCAAAAAACAGGTCTAATTGCCGGTTTCCGTTCTGATTAACGACCTTGCAAAGACCTACCTGCAACTAAAAAACTTTGACACCCCAAATCTTATACAAATAAATTAGATTAGCGGTTCCGGAGATAAAGGAAAACGAACGCACCTACCCACCCACAGATAAACATGTTTTAAAAACCACTTTTTTGGGTGCCTTCGACCTTAAAACGCGTATTTCCGTTTAAATCTGAAATAAGAAAATTTGCATGAAATTATAACTTTCCTTACTTCATTAGAAGTATGGGAAAGTAAAAATATATACGCTTCTATTTGCAAAAAACTATCGCGCAACTACCACGGATATTTCAATGTATTACGAAAAAATATTTAGAATTTTGTTACAATTTAAAATTTTATAAAAATTAAGATTTTTGAAAAAATATTAAATTTTGGAAAATATGAAGAAATTTTTTAGTGTTTTCTAATTACGAACAATATCTATTCGCCAAAATCTAAAATCGATTTCCTAATTTGGCAACGGCTGCTTTTTTAAATGTTATCAAATTATTTGATCTGGATGAAGCGTTGAACGCTGAAAATATTTTTTCTATTTTGCGTCTTTAAGAAAGCTATTAAAGCACGCAAACGCGTGCGTTTATAGCTACCGCAAAATCCCCATTTTGGAATTGGAAGTTTTTATTTAAAAAGGCACAAAAAGGGCATAAAAAGCGCAAAATAGAAAAAATAGTATACAATACACGTTTTATAAGACATTTTAGAGCACTTGTCCTTTAGAAAAGTCGCCGCAAGCGGCTCGTTTTCTAAACTTGGACGCCTGCTCCAAAATCAGTCTTATAAAACTTGTGTTTTAATATACTATTGTAATAACCTGTAAAACCGTATTTTTTCACATAAAGAAATTATAACGTTGGGGAGTTTTAGCTGGGGCACTCAGCACAGAAATTGCACAGAAATAAAAATACATTTAAACAGAAATGACAGTTTATTTAAAGCAATGCAAAGAAACGGTTCAACATTTATCTGATCTATATAAAAGTAATATAAATTTTACATAAATAAGAACTATAACTACCTACCATAATAATAAAAAGAACATTTCAAGCATTAAAAAATTGAAACAACAAATAACATCAAACTATTGTGCAAAAAATTAGTAGTATCTATTTAAATCTAAAAAACAAAAGCATTTCAGATTAAATTTCTTTAAGGCTGCACGTAGATCCAGGGAGTTGTCGTCGTGGAATATCTATTCAAGAAAAGCAATGATTACGTTTAATAATAATTATTCAAAACATTGTAATATTATTAAAAAGAAAAAAAAAAGAAGTGACAGATGAAAACAGAGGTATAAAATTTGTAAATTATAACAAAGAAAAATGAAATCTTAAATTTATTTATAACATTGAACATACCATTTTCTTTGAACTGTGTTCTATAAATCCATAGTGAAGGTTTGTTAGAGCACTTTTCCATGTTCAGCAGTTCGTCGAATATGTGTCAGATGGAGGATGCTCATATACTCCCACCCCCTTTGTTTTGCACCTTTATCGAAATATCTAACTCCTTTAGTCAAATTTAAATATAGATAAACATAAATTGTTCCACCTTTCGTCATAATCTAACAAATAAGTTTACAACCTCCCATGAAAGTAAATTGAATTTAATACTGTAGACGGTTTAACAAAACACATCTGAACTACTCAAAATAGTCCCACTTTATGTCATAAATAAATTAAAACGTTCCCGCTCATCCTGATAAAAAATATATTTATAAATTAAAATAATACCCTTCTTCATTGTAGTCAAACCAAATATTTTTAGACCTTTTTTTCAGCAAAAATACTATCTATTCATTAAATCAAACTAGTGACAGCAACTATCAAAACCGTAATTGTATAGTTCGTTTGGGTATAAAAATTGTGAAATAAGTTTTAGGAATTAAATAAATTTTCTAAAGTTCGCACAAAAGGAAGGCATACTTACCAAAGGAACCGGAGTTTTCTATGCGCGCTATTGAATACGCAGATTCTATTTAGTGCGTACACCTTCTTATTATGCTTGTTGAAAATGTTATTTTAATTACCTGCAGGGTAAAAATTTAAAAATATAAATATACTGAAATGACTACTAGTCTGTTTTTATAAAACGTCTCTGGCAATCAACATCGAAGCAATAATTTACTACTAATTAAAAATACATAGAAAAGCAAAAATTACCCTATTATGATAACGCCATTAAAAGTGCATATTATATTACTATCAATAATAACTCTATTTGACCAACTGCAAAAGCTTAGCTATACCTATTAGTA
The DNA here is from genome assembly GCA_958336395.1 of Ctenicera cuprea. NCBI lineage: Eukaryota > Metazoa > Arthropoda > Insecta > Coleoptera > Elateridae > Ctenicera > Ctenicera cuprea. Next base: position 83,386,788 of record OY284486.1, on the reverse strand, counting down.
AAACACTACTACTACACCCATTTCATATTTCCCAGCCCTTTGTTGTGAATAGTAAAATGATTTTTGATTAGAACCTGCAATAAAATTGAAATGTTACTTCAGCGACTTGGGAAATGTCAGAAATCCTAACATTTAACGACTGAAATATAAGAAGATGATTTTTTCGTATGTTTATTGTTGGTGTAAAAATATTAGTCCAGTGTAGTTGGTTGTGGTTGTGGAAGACACATCTCTGCGTGTCCATTATACTTATAGAAATAAAATCGAGTGTAATTAATAAATTCAAATTGTTGTTTACCAGCTTCTATACTGTGTGAATAACGTTTGTGGTAAAAATTATAACAAAGCAGCTTGCTAATTAATTAATGTCAGTAATAAAAAGATTTTTAATTGTGAGCTTTATTCATCTGCCGATTGAAAACTAAGATAGATATCGAAAAATTTAGTTCTAACTTTTCTGTAGAGCGGAAAATTCTCGATCATGCAAGATGAGGAAGCACGTTCCTAAATTTAATACTTTAGTTAGGCTGTAGAAATTTACCAGAAGTGCCTTCGAAACGCTCGCTGCGTTTAGAATTTCGGGTAAAGTTACAACAGTTAGAACCTGAATAGCCAATTTGGTTTGTTTTTGTGTTTTACTATTTGATAATAAAGTTGTTGTTCACGTCTCTCATTTTACTCACTTACTACAATATACTTGAAAAACTTTAGACGTTTCTAGCAATTACTCATTTGCAATTGTTTTCATGACACACTACAAAGGTTTTATTTAACCACTGATTTTAAAAATTATTGCTCACTAGTAGTCGTTTTCAAATCGATTTTACTCGAAAACGGTGCGTTCTATCAAAGTAGAACAAGAGTACCTTTTATTCTTAAAATGCTTTGAAATACCACAATTTTATATTAAAAGTTAACAAAAAATACGTACAAAAAAGGGAGGCATATTAACACTCAGCCTCCCCCCCGTTTGACACACCCCTGAATACAATTTTTAAATGTAAGTTGTTTGGTCACGTTAAGTATAAAAAGCTTATTAGCTGTACAAAATTTTATTAATTTATCGTAAACGGTTTCGGAGACAATTTTTAAAAACCATTTTCAGGGGTGTACTTTTAAGTGACTGTAGCTCCCGTAGGAAGCACTTTAGAGAAAAACTTTATTACGGTTTTAGTCATCAATTGACTAGTTCTATATGCTCTTAAATTTTGAATATACATTTCAAAACCACCTTGTATGTATTAGTTATATCTATATGTTAACACTTTTAATTAACTTAATTATTTTTTTGTCACGATTACTGACTATTGACACGCATGTACCATTGTATATTTTACCATGTCATGTCGCTGTTGTAAAGAAATAAACTTAATTTAATTTAAACAACATTTAGATATTTTTACCTAACTATTTATTAACGGGTGCGCAGGACCCGATGCCTGTAGTCACGGCGAATGCGTCGCGTCGTTCCGAAGGCACCTTTCATACCACCATCCACCGATGTGGAACCTACCTGTAATAAGTCGGCGTTGTCGATCTCCAAATTGCACTCCTACGCTGGTGCAGCCTCAGTTGCCCGGTGCATTGGTGCGGATCTTTCCTCCAGCTCCTCCATAATCCTGCTCCTCGAACCTCGGCCATCCTACTGCTTGATAATCCAAATTTGGTGGTCCAGCAGCTCAGCACAGGGATGCACACCGACTTCATTAACATCTGAACATCTATAATAACTAGGTATACTGCAACGACACTCACTCACACAGGTTGTTTATAAATTCAGGGCCAGTTGATTTCCTCATTTATGGTATTAGGATAGAAAACAAATTTAAAAAAATTCGATTGTAAGATAAATTCTATAATACAACTCTATACCTAAAGCTAATAGTACGTAATATATTTTAATTAAAAGCAATGCATGTAACCAGTTATAAATCAAGTGAATTTAGGTGGCTGTTATAGTAATAAAATGATAAAATCAATAAGCAAACGTGCAATTCATGTAAGTTAGACACGATTTGTTTGTTATATTGTAAGAATCTCCAAACAAAAATCCATAGAAGTTAGGTCAGGTGACCTAGGTTGACAGCTAAAAGCGCCTTGATTGTCAAATTAAAAGAAAAGTGCCTTAGTTTATCCACAAACTTTAATGTGATAGATGTTACAGCTTCCTATGATCCTATGATCAATTGCAAGTATTTAAATCATTACCATTGGTTACATACGTTACTTTAAATCAAAATATCTCTCTTGTTATTAACTTAAGGCCTACAGTTGTTTATAGATTCTTAGACAGAATTTATCATAAAATCTAATTACAGAATTAGCCTAAAAAATACAAGATATTCCAGGACGTCCGGTCGCTCCCGCTTAAACCAGAAGTCGGCCATTTTGTTTTGTATTTCCAAAATACTCGTCACTATAAACTGCATAACTTTTATTTATACATTTTTTCTATTGCCGTTAATAAATAAGCATATCAAGTAGCCCTGAATTTATAATCAACCTATATATGCATAAAGTACATTATTATCTCAAGCTTACAGGCGTATTTCTTTTTCCTTTAAATAAACCATATTATTTAGACCATAGCCATACCGAAAAAGTCTGTTAATCAATAGTTTAAACGTCTCGCTCGCTGTTTGAATACTTGAATTGTAACAACAGTACAAGCATGCAAGCAATGCAAGGAAATGCAAGACTCTCGGGAAACACTTATTAATAATTGAAAGACGTAAAAGTCCTTATGTGATATTTTACTAAAAGTTATCCAAACTTTTTATGGAATTTTAATAGTTGGGACCTCATAAATAAATATCATAATTCGACATTATTTAAGTATATAAATAAAACAAAATTAAAATATTCTCACCTAGTTTGTAAGACTTGAAAATTATCGGCTATGTCACGCTCCAAATTCGATTGCGCATAAGGACAGCAGCAGAAGCAGAGAACATGGGGATTGCAAGTTGCAACTGGAGCAGCCGGAACACTCCCCTATAACTGATGCATCTTTATTACAAACGTTGAAAAAATGAAATGTAAAGTAGAGCTTGTAGAATAATAAATATTTTAACGATGAGTTACATTATAAATTATCACTTTTTAAAATAAATAATTTTTTATTTTAAGTGAATGTGTAATCATTAATAAAATTATTACCTTAACAAAAATTCTGGAGCTGAACAAGTCCTCTTGCTTTATCTAAAATAAGATCAAGCACAAAGTAAAAATTCAAATAAGGTATCGTACCTGTATTGTATCCATGTGGCCTATGTAAATATTATAATTTTTATAAAATATACGGGCGTTAGAAATACAAAAAACTACTTTAATTTCCACTTGAAATCAAAAAAAATCCTACATAAAAAATAATCAGTTAACGAGTACTAAATAGTATTTACGAAAGTAAAAATGTAATATTCTACTAATACTTACCATAGGAAACAAAGTATTTCAAATTGTTAATTACGTCACACTTAGTAACACCCAGACACCATAACTACACCACCGTCGCGTCGGAAGAATAAAAGCCGGCCACGACAAACGAACGCAGTAAAAGAAAACAGCTGTATTAAATAATTAACACATTATTTTGAAAAAATCATTATTAATTAATACTGAATCAGTACTTACCATAGAAAATATGGGTAGGTGGTGCAAGTTTGTTATTGAATACACCAGACACATTTAACTACTACACTTCCGAAAAGAAATAATAGCTACAACGATTATAAAATGAGAAAGTAGCCATAAAGAAACGCGCGAAGAATAATTTCATACCGACCGAAGCGACGATTTGGTTTGCAACAAACAATTCAGCGTTACATAAATATTAAAAAAAAAAAAACAAATAAATACATAACAAATACCTTTTACCTTACCTTTTACTAACCTTCATTTTCAATTTAAACTCAGTATGTAAAGAGTCATAAGACCTAAAATATGAAGCTAAAAAAGCAATTACTTAAAATATTAAGTAGTACCTACTATATAATGTTAAAATCAAGTATTGCATTAATACTCACCATGCTATTTTAAATTTTATAACTGATATATGTATCTTGCACAAAACTACAAACAACGACTGCGATTCAAAACTATTGTCAAAGCAACAATAATTGAGAACTACGTTTTAGGACGCATATAGTAACGAAAAATTGCGCGTAAGAAAAATCCGGTAGCAATTCAAAATACCTTGTAAAACTTTAAAAGCAGAATATTATCAAATAGGAGTACATTATATTTATATAGCTCTTAAACATTTTGAAATCCCCTTCTGCCACCCTAGATGAAACACAAGTAAAGAGATTTATACTGACTGTGTCATTGTTTAACACAATTGTTACACGATGAAAGTCCATCAATCAGAAGTAACAAATGCATTTTTCATCTAAGAGAAAAATACCATTTGTTGCTTTATGATGTAATGTTGTTCCACCGACATGTTTCCTCTAAAGCAACAGTAAACAATTAAGAAAGGTGCACTGATGTCTCGCCAGTGGAAACACAGCGCCATAAAAATGCGAATTAGTAAACAAAAATTATTATTATACAGGATTTAAAGGATTAATTCAGTTCAAAAGACCTATTTGGATGCTAATGCAATAATCCGGCTTTAAAAGGACTAATTTGACATAAATGTAGCATTACAAGCATAACATACAAAATTGATTAAATTCGACATAAAAAAACATTTATATTGAAATTCTATTATTAGTATTAACATTACCTGGAATCAAAGTAATTTTCTTGAAAACATAATTCTTGCTTTAGGTAATTAATCCTTTAATACTGTACAAGCCAAACTCGATAATCGGAAAAGCGCATTTTTTTGAGTTTTCATACAAAACTAGAATTAGTAACTGGTGGCGGGGTAAAGCAGACCTATCATAATCAGAAAACACTGAAAACCCAAAAAGTTGGACAAATTCCGATTGCAAAAACCATGTCGTATAATATTCAGGCATTTTTGCAGCATATCGAGTTTAACACAACACACATATAAAATAAGACAATATTGATGGACCATTTTAAATTAATAATAAAACGATGCCAACTTTTTATATTTTGAGAAAACTATTTTATAGTATTTACAAAAGGGAAATAGAACTGTATTCAGGAAAGTAGCTGTAGAAAAATTTCAACAGCCACAGGATACCGTGCCGGCACGGCAAAAAAGTTACAAGACCAAAACGGAATGCTCATATTTGATAAGAAAACTCAACACACCCAAAGTAAGGAGAGTGATAACTTGCCAATGTCCCTACCTATTAACCACTCGACGCCTCCGATAACTTCCTCGGCAAACGGGATTTAGTCCGCTGCGTCCTAGGCCATATACCACCTATGTGGCTTCCCACAGATCGCGATGATCAGAATAAAATGGCTTCAGCAGAACGGGGTCATCAAGGCCTTGTATCGACATGTCCTAGCGGCGTGCCTCATAAACGCATACAAATTTGAGACCAAAATCACCCCCACCCCCCTTTTCCTAAAAATTTTGAGTACCACAAGTTAACGTTACAGTCTAAATACACTTCCATTTCCAAATTTTGACTTTTTTAAAATGGTCCTATAGTAACGTACAGCAGTTAAGCCAGTGTTTCAGTTCAAGGTTAGATAACACACAAAACAAGAACGAGAAACTCCGAAAACGTATTTCTGAATTTTCGTTTAGTTTTGTATTTTTAAATTATTAAAATAATTTTTTTAACATAAATTATAAACGATATACAATAAATTTGGAATGTCTTGAAAACTATTCAGTTAAAACTCATTTGCAGGTTCATTGTATTTAATTTATAAAACTAAAACTATCAATGGTGATGAATGATTTTTACATTTTCGAATGTATTGCTCCAATCAAATTTGAAGACAGTGATTTAAAAAGTATAGTATTTGTTACATATCAATTTAAAAAAGAGAATTAGTATCTTGATAATGGAATAATTATTTGAGCATACAATTTCATACTGATATAAATATTTAACAATCAATACGATTTACGAATGCAAAACCTGCGATCATGCTCTTTTAGACTCGTAATACATACAAAATTGACCGATTTTCACGAAAAATCTACGGCCAACCGTATGAGCTATCCTATATACCTACCGTTCAAAACGGGATTAATAAAAAAAATTGAAAACCTAATTAATACATTTTTAGGTAGCGATTAGTGACGAATGAACGCTCCCAAATGCATCCAATACAACAACTCCGCAATATGACCGCTATTAAATAAAAAAACATACTGCATCTAAATTAAGTAGGTATTAAATTAAAACTGTTCCTTAATATAACCGCCTGTGCGCATTGCACAATGTATTTCTACCGAGATCTATGCTAAACATTGCATTATGTTCTTATGTATTATTTTTTTTACAACGAAACACTGCCGTCGTTATACGTATACACTGACACTCCCGGAATCGACAACGAGCATGATACTACGAGCGTAAAAGACGCATTACAATTTACAAAATAAAATCTGCTACCTGGTGATGTGGGTTAGAATTTTGAATACATTAAAACAGTAACAAGCATTTTCAAAAAATAAATGTTTCTATATGGCATTAGTTGACCATCTAGAAACCTGCTGTGCAAGGGGAGGTTAGAAGTTTGAGAATATCCATTTTGGGAAAATATACAAAGGTCCAATGAGTAAATGTTAATTAACTATCTAGTTTGCTGCAATGACTTTTTAAATTTCTTGTAGCAGCCGCATTAAAATATATTTTAATATTAACTACTTAACGTTAATTGGAGGAGTAGGCGCACAGACAAGACGATTAATTAAAACATATAAATTTGACATCTACTATCTCGCTTTCACCTAACTACTATACGGAAACTTAATATTTTGACTAGGGCCTTGTTGATCTTCTTGCTGGATATATTCTCAAATGTAACAAATTTATATTTTGTAATTTGTGAGTGTGAGTTTTAACACTACTGGCTGAACTGCTGTGAAAAGTTAAAAATCACTCACATTGAGCTGTCTTGGGTCCTTGGAACGCCTTCCACCGATGTGGAACCTACCTTTAATAAGTCGCCGTTGTCGATCTCCCAATTCCACTCCTACGCTGGTGCAGCCTCAGTTGTCCAGTCCATTAGTGCGGATTTTTCATCCAGCTCCTCCATAATTCTGCTCCTCGATCCTCGGTCATCCAACTGCTTGATAATCCAAATTTGGTGGTCCAGCAGCTCAGCACAGGGAAGTCCACCGACTTCATTAACATCTGAACATTTAAATATATAATTAAAATTTGAAATTACATTAAATTATGTCTATAAAATATAGAAGGAAAATCTAAATCAACTACTTTTTAATCTCATATTTAAAGATGACTATTTAAGATACAGTGTTAAACTTGTAAAACGCTGAGGTCTTATTAAATATGAAACATCTTTAACTTAATTAATGATCACTCCATAAAAGAAAGTTTTTATTAAGAATGTTTAAACTAAAAATAATTGTTTGATTAAGAAAAAGCGTTGTTAAAAAATACTGTTATAGGAATCTGTTAAAATACGATTTGCACAGCTAGACAAGAATAATTCAAAATTGAGACTGATTGTTGCTCCTTCGATAATAACTGGTGTTTAAAATAACTAAATTAGAATTTAGTGGAAATTTAATTTCTTAACAAAGCAGTTTTAATTCTATCAACGACTTGCTAATTTAAATTAAGTTTTAGTTTTTGTATTGTGTACATTGACTGCTCGTTTCTGGCAGGACAACTCTCCAAAAGAAATTTAATTGCCAGCCCGCTGCTTATAACCCCTCATTAAGGTATGCCACCGACGTCTACTAATTTGAGTTTTTTTTATTAAAATACATTTATTAAGAGGTAATTAAAATCAGGTAAAAGTTGCATAGCCAATATTGTTTCTAGATGATAAAGTAAAAGTTCAACTTATCTATAATCTGTGATAAAATATCTTGTTATAATTATAATAAACAGCAGAAAACAAAACACAATTTAAAATCATCAAATTGTTGAATTCTCAAATATCTATGAAGTTTGAAAGTTTGTTGTTTATTTACTTTATTTTATGTTCATAAATAGTTCCTTGAAAGTTGAAATAAAAGCGCAAGCAAAAATTATGAAACCAACAAAAATTCCTTTTAATGTTATAGGGAAGGGACAGACTAGCGGTAAGACACGGATTCTGGAAACGTTACAAGCAGCCCACACTAGAAAAAGCGCTACAGGTAGTGACTTATCGTAGATTAGGTTTAGGTCGCCTTTAATACAAATGTACTTCAAAGCGAAAACTTCATAATGGAAATATTTATTATCAATTTCCCAAACAAAAGCTCGGAATTAATGTAAGCAAACCGACTTTAACGAAATTTTGAAACTCGGCCCTAATGACTAGGTATCAAAGAAAACATTTGAAATAATTTCAGAAATTAGAAACGGCATTTTAACATATTTTTTTGGTAAATACTTTCATATAAAGATTATTTATTTATTGAAAATAAGGCAGCTATATTTCCAAAAAAATTATCACCGGTTACACAGCATTTTTCAGTTTAAAAAAATTAAATTGTGGTTTTCTTATTAGAAAGTCTTAATTTTCAGCACGTTCAAAGTTTTCGATATTTTAGAAATAAACAAAATTTTCAGTACTCAAATATTTAAAACTTTATAAAAATATCTAAATATGTAAACTTATACATTTTAAAAATTTTCAAGAGTATCAAAATATTGAACAATTTCACAATTTTAAAATTTTTTAAATTACTAAATTTTCGAGTTTCAAAATTAAAAATTTTTTGAAATAGTCAAAATTCTTAAAGCGTTCAAAATGTATGAAAGTAAAATAAGAAATTGATGCAACAAAAAGGAAATAGTTATTAAATGACAATAGGAACAACTTTTCATTGAGAAAAAAACTCTAGGGTGCTTTTTTTGGTATTTACCTGCACTGGAAATTCGAATTCAAAATTCATAAAAATGACAAAAACCGGTTTATACGACTTCTACAACGGAAAGAGGTGTAATAGTTTAAAGGAGAATAGCAAAAGCAGCTTTTTTTGGTAAATGCTTTCATATAACAAAAGGTTGAAAATGTGGGCAGCTATAGCTAAAGGACGTATGGACAAACTAAAGGTTTTTTTCGAATTCTTTGCATTTAAAATAGTATTTACTCAATATTAGTTACTAGAATCAACATTACATTTTTTATAATCATAGCGTTTTACGATTTATAACGTAATGATATAAAAATGCAGGAGCGCATTTAACGTCGGTGCAATCGGTGCATTGCACCGACGGGCCCCAGGGCTGGCGGGCCCCTGTGACCGTGTATTAGGAAACAAAATCTTTATTCATATAGAAAATATTTATTTCTAAGCAAGACTAAAATGGTAAAATGTATTATTTTAACTTTAAATATTTATCTCCAAATAATGTAAAATAATACCTTTACATGGGCGTGTAATACCGCTGACTTGATTAGCAAAGCATTAATTTTATTATTTAGAATTCAATATTAATAAACTCGATTCCTGGAACTGGAACGGGCAAACTCACGTGCACCTTTGACCCTCTCTGCCGATCCGCCACAAAGTCAAAGAATTCAATAAACAAAACGAAATCTGAGAATTTTGAGAGTGGTAGTAAGAAATATTTAAATATTTTTATTTATTGACTGGAATCATTTCAATTTTTTTTCCTAAAGTAACATTTGTGACAGTGCAATAATTACCTAAAATTAAAATTTGAGCTCAAAGTTTTCCATTTTCTGATATTTCTCAATGGCAAAAATATTTTCATTTATCGTTTTATTTGTCTAATTGCAATATTTGTTTTGCTTTAAAGAATAAATCAAAGTACAAACAGAAATCAGGCGCTGAAAAGCGTGCGACATCTGATAGAAAACAAACATGAACGAAACAGGTCGCTGGTACTTTCCCACACTTTTTACGTTTTAAGGTAGTTCTGTAGTTTTGTTCAAATCTTAAGAATTGCCTGAAATTAAAGTATGGTGTAAACATAACCTTCATAAACCGACTGGCAAATTTTTAAATCGATCCACCGTTTAGTTTGTGAGATAATTGCAATTGAAAATGGGTCATTTTGTACGTGATGCCTATACCTAACACGTGAACGGATAGCACTTTGTTCACATTTTTTATTATAGACGCTAAACGGATTTTTAAATAAAACCACTCATGTATGCAGTACTATTGTGAGATTAATGTGAAAAAAATGGCAATTTTTGACCGTTTAGTTTCGGAGATATCGACTGATGAAATATATTCATTTTATTCGACACGGAACGGGGACACAGTCAGCTGTGACGAAATGGCAACAGTGTACGCTGCCCCGAACTGATGGACGCGTGGTTTAGTCCGGGAATATGAAACGTGTTTTTTTTCCTGGATTTTAATAATTATGGGAAGGATTTGAAATAATTTATTCTCTCAACAAATGTAATTTATTTAATTCTTTTTTCTCTTTTTATTTTTTAATAATATAAATATTATCCTGGACAATATTCATAACGCTCATACTTATAAAATAAAAATCACCAATAAACTATATATGCATTGAATGCATAAATAATTTTTTAACAAATATTAAAAATAATAACAATAAACTTTTTTTCAATCAACAAGTTGCAAGTTTGAATTGCGCAATATTATGTAATATTGGCTCCCATATGTGCGAGTGTGATATTGTTAAAGCCGATTTTTTCATTGCTAATAAATTGCATTCAATAGAAAACAACAAATCCTTTTTTTTTAATTTATCACCAGATTTGCGTGGTTAGTATGTCGTCAATCAGTGAGTGAATGCTAATTTGTTTTCGTATTTTTTCTTTAAAAATATAACTGCTCTTAACAAATAACCTCGCGTTAGCAGCAAAACGCAACAACAGTCTTTTAAAAGAAAACTATAAAATAAAAATAAAAATTTGGTTCCAAACGAGATTCGACCCCGCAACTACTTATGCAGTAAAAAAGTAGCATGACCAAAGACACCCGCATAAACATCTGTGCCATTACGGAATTGTGGTTTATACACATTTCAGCAGCATGCAGATTACTAATACTCGAGAATTGCGGTTTTGCCACGATTACAACGTCGCTCTCTATACGTGTAGGGGACCTATCCATGCATGAGGTGTGAGTGTGTAGGACATACAGAGTATACAAGCTCTGTCAAAAGTTTGTAAGCGTCAGCACCGTACAAGCATAGGATTTTACTGTACGCTGCGGTCGAAACTTTTACCTCGTACGTGTACATACAGAACTACCTTAAATATTCTCGCGTCAAGAAGTAATGGAAATTTACATCTAATCGAGCCGGTACAAGCCCGCTGCAGACTCAAGGCGTTGGCTACGTAGGTACGGGCGGCGCTTCTACTACGTAACAAGCGCTAAGCTAGTTAATGCGCTCACGAAATGGTGATAACAACTTTATTTATAGAGTTATCAAAAATATGCAAAGAATGAAAAATATTTTTTTTATTAGAGCTAATTGATAGGCGGAGTATTTACAATTTTCAAAAATGTTTTTAATCACTCGATTACACTTATTAAGGGCTATCAAATAATCTGACAATTTGTATTGATTGAATATTTTGTTTTTGAGTAATCGAGCATTAAAATTTAAACTTTCCAAAATTCACAACGGCCTTTATTTTGAAGATACAGCATTTGGTAAAAAAAGCATTTGATTTGTCTTTAGATGCACTACAACGCTATGTGTTTAAAAGTTCAAAAAAGTGTTTAGAAAAAATCTATACCAAAAAATCAAGTATAATTCCGGTTCCGATTAACGACCTTACAAAGAACTGCCTGCAAGTAAAACACAATTGTAATGTTTTTACTGCACATAATTTAGTTATAAAGAAGGAGAAGGAGAAAAAATGATTGAAACTTTCCTGGTGCTGAGGTCTTTATTAATTCCAATATTCTGATTTCTATGCCTGAATGTACTGAAGTAATATTATCAATGCTTATTAAGGACAAGGTTTGTACCCTATGTGTAGTAATCAATGCTAGCAAAATTCCTAATTTTTCAGTTAATTGTTTAAAATTTAATTATTCTAAAGGGTATAACTTAGTAATGAAGATCAGTACTAGTGCAGTATCCCAAGTTTTTTCATACTTTGGTTTGGTTGACGTGCGTCTGAAAACGCCTATAATCTTTTGATGATTCTGTTATTTGCAAAGTCTTCACTTAGAATCAGTGAGATTGCTGATCTGTCAGCATTGAGGGTTGCATAGGACGCACTATTGTTAAATCTTTCTAGCAAAAAATTAATAACAATATTCGCTGATGATTGAAACGGATTATAACGGTCCTTTTTACAAAAAAGCCACCAACCTTGTAATGACATATTGTACTGCTTTAATGTTGCACTAGAAAGTGCATAATTGTACGGCAATCAGATTAAGGCTCTTGCACGCACCAAATCTTATCAAAATCGGTCAAGGGGTTCCGGAGATATGTATAGGGGAATGAACTAAGTGTATTGCGTAGATTGAAAACTCCCTAAGAAGCACAATGACTTAAATGAGAACGTCAGATTTGGCAATACTTTCAATCGAAAGAGATAGGTACTCTCAACAATTTGAATTTACAAGATATTGTGAAAAAAATTATATCGGCTAAAGTTTTGCTTATAAACATTTTTTTAAATCTTTATTTTTTGTCTGTGTTTTAAGAGAAAAATAAATTTTCGGTAAATTTTGTATTGTTTGCTGTATTTTTGAATGGTTTTATGGGCTAGGGGCTAGGTCTGTTGGTCACTTCGCTGCGGAGTGCGGGCCCCTGCATGACTTGCACCGAACCGCTGCATAGCTTAAAAACGCGCCTGTAAAAATGAAGGCGTAACGATGGTGAAGCATGTCCTTGGCTTTAACGAGGCTTCAAGAAAACACAAAAATTGTCCCTAAAAAGAACGTAAAAGTGATAAAAAAAAGTTCCTTTAATTTAATTTGTCGAAGCAAATTAAAAATGCAAGCATAAAATCGATAATTTCTTTTTGTAATTTTAAGTATTTAGAATATAAAATTTGTAAATGTGATGATGCAAAATATAATTCCTACTTTCAATACACTGAAATGTGAATAGAAAAAATTTTATTTATAATATCATTGATTTAAAGAATTTTTCACAACTTTTGTGTGCATATCGTGTAATTATCTAACATAAAATAAATCAAAAGTGCTATATTACGTCGATTTCTAAAACGTAACAGAAAATTTATATTGCATTTGCTTTGGGACCGCATAGTTGAAACTACGCCTCTGTAAAGTTTTTTTTGAAAACCTTACAATTGAAAAATTAAAAATCTCACCTTAAAATAAGTCACGTTTGAGATCATCAATTCCTTCTTCTGCAGAAATGAGTGGATGGAGAAATTCTCGTAGCATTTGGAATAGAAGGAACAGCTATAATAAAAGATAAAAAATTAGAGAAAATTCAATGAAATAGGTATTTTCACAATCTATAATAATTGAAAAACGTAAGACTTCTTATGTTATACTCTACAAATCATAGTTTACCATCATACTACAAATCTAAAAATTGCTTAAAGAAAACTTGCCGAAATCAATGAACATAAATATGTTTGTTTTTTGTCTTTACCTGCTAATAAGTCTTCACCAAGTATTTGCAGAACTGCTTACAATTTAACTAGTAAACCTTTTCTCAACACTATACAAAGAACAATAAAACATTGGAAGTCTCGTAGAACAACCAAATTCATCGATTACTTTATACTAACTGATATCAAATCAAATAGGTAATAAATGTTATTTACTGTTACATGTGTTAATATAATCTTAGAATGTGGCAAAAGGGTTCACGTCATGTTCACAAAAACGGCAAGAATGCACCTGTTAGCTTGTATTTGAAAAACAAAAAGCTCACCTCAAGTTTTATCTCACTTATGCAATAAATGATAAGTTTTAACATGTTTAACAAATTTATGGGTATTTTCATTTACACGCTACTTTTGCTTTCACTATTTATTCTCATTATGCTACTCTATACAGGGTGATTTTGGGAACCGGGCCACTATTGCCAACTTATTTATTTTTTAAGATACAAAGTTGGTTAAATTAGGAAAAAAGTGTAACTTTTTCTTTTGGTTATGATGGTGAAAACGAAAAAACAATTGCGCATCGCTTTTTCGACTTATTTGTTAAAATGACTTTTTCTTAAAGCAAACACCCTGTATTTTTTATATTTTTTAATTGCACATTTTATATACCCAAAATCGTAAACCTATAGTCTAATCCACTGAGGTTTGGCATCATTTTAATGTCTACATTAAAATATTTAAATGTTTGTGAACATTAACGCAAAACTGCGCGAAGGCGCTCAGGGGTCACAAAAGTTGTTTTTTTTTCAATATATTGCGAAAAAAAATTTGCAAGAATGTTTAGGTAATGATTTTGGGGACATACTGAGTTGTTTATAATGATTTGTTTTATGAATGAAAAATTTGCTTATGTAAAACTGTTTCAGTTATTAAAATCAATAAAAAAGAACTATCATTTACTTTGGTTTACATTATAAAATCGATTTTCACCTTTCAGCGGACAAACTTTGTTTGCAAGTACGTAGAAAATACCAGATATTATAAAGCTAAATCTGAATTTTTAATTTATTATATGTAGCCCTAGCTGTTTTGGATAAACTAATAACAATTTTAATAGAACAATCTAAATTCACATATTTAATACAAACCCTAATTTCCACAAATAACGTTTTAGATAAAGACACAATAGGTAATTATTGCCTACTAGTGTTACCCCAGCGCACAATGCACTGACAGACAGCATTGACAGAACCGGCGAAATGTCAAGTCACGTGATGCATTAGTTCCAATAATGACACGCGACGTTATTGTAGATGGCGCCCCAAGTGACGCGCGTCTAGCCGATCTTCATATATATTATAAATTAAAATAATTATTATTACAAAAATCGACGTAGAATAAAAATATAAAAATGTTTCATGTTCCATCTGTGGATGGAGATCTTTCATTTAAAAAAAAAATGGTCCAAATTGGTGAAGCGGTAGCCGCTGGAGGAACCGAAGAAAAAAAACCTTTGTGCTTTTATATATGTATGGATTGCCTTATTTACTGTATGTTGCCTAGGTAACCACCTTACGATCATAGCAACTACAATAAAATGACACTAAGTAAAATAATTTTGGTTAGCCATGTTTTATTTAATATATTCTCTTACTACATATGTATAACTCGTGTTATGGTCAATTACCGACGATTTATTCTCGCAAAAACCCAAGCTGCACATAACTCGTGCATTCGAACTCGTTGAATCTTCAGCTCGGGTTCAACTCGAAAATATCATCGATAATAACCATGTCACTTGTTGTATTATGGCTGATTATTTTATTCATGCACATTACAGCTAATCAAAGTACAGCAAATTTGATAATTTTCTTGTAGGCTGTTTACAATTGTTACTCTTGACAACGCCTAGTTACGTCCTAGGTACTTTATGGTTAAGCTAATAAATAACGATAAACAAAGTCCGCCATTGGTTTAATTTTATATTCATAAAAAAATTTTGTCGAATACCACTCTAGCTTTTGAATTTTTTTCGTTTAATTAATTCAGATTTCCTGCAAATCAACTCAATTCGTAGAAATTACTAAATAAGTAAAATCCCTCCAGAGCTATGCTCTGTCGAGTTTTTATTGCTTGCCATATTTGTACTCTTCTCGTCGATCAGTAACAGATTATCGGCAATTAACCGATAAATTCAAAGATTAAGTAGTTTTACTATTGAACATTTAAAAAAATGCAAAAGCAAATTTTGGGGTTTTAATAAACATAGAAGCGTAGAATCAAAAATGGGGGAAACAGGTCGCTGGTACTTTCCCATACTTTTTACGTTTTAAATGTTCTCGCGTCAAAAAGTGATGGAAATTTACATCTAATCTAGCCGGTAAAAGCCCACTGCAGACTCAAGGCGTTGGTTACTTACGGGCTGCGCGCGCTCCTACTACGTGAAAGGCGCTAAGATACATATTAGTACGGGACGGGACACAACGTCCAATGGCCACATCGCCCACCATGTATTTTGTAGGTCCATATCGCCCACCGAGGACACAACGCCCACTCTTCATATTGTCCGCAACGTCCACCGTGCCCACAACGTCCACCAGTGAAAATGCCCACAACGTCCACCGCGGACACAACGGCCACTCATGTCTGGTGGCCACAAAACCCACCGAGTCCATAACGCCCAACCGTTCGGGTTGCCGTGACTGTCGCCTCGCACGATGTCCGATGGATACAACGGCCACCGCGACCATAACGTCCACTACCGTAACGGACCACAACGTCCACCGTGACCACAACGCCCAATACTATAACGGCCAACAACGTCCACCGTGTCCACAACGTCCACTCACGTCTGAGGGACACAACGCCCACCGAGCCCATAACGTCTACCACGGGTATATGTATATTTTTTAGTAACTAGTTAGCCATAAAGAAAAAAATTCATACACTATAGATATTTTATACAGTGCGATTGTAAAGTCTGGAACTAAGGAAGAATTCGATAAAATTGAAACTGGCGGATTTAAAAAAAATCCTCGTACACGTCAACCTTATTTTATAAAGTCTTTTCTCATAATTGTCATTTTTCGGTAGTCTTTTGTTTTCGAACTATGACGTCATCGCCAATTTTTTAAATGGCACCCCATATTTTTGCAACTTGTTTAATATAAATAGTCCCTGCCACGTAAATTATATATTTTAAAATTAAAAAAACTGAATTTGAAAAACTGTTGTTTTGTAACATATCCCTTAAAATAGTTGTTAGAGTTACAATGTGTCTGATTTTCAATTTCCAACGAGAACATTTATGAATGTTACTTACTTAGATGTATTTTTACAAAATTCTAGTAGAATCAATAAGTACTTGCACAGGAAACATTAAAAGCAGATTTATGCTACCATAAATAAATTTTACACTGATTTTAAATAGGTAAAAATGTACAGAATGTTATATATAAAATAAGAAAGTTGAGGTCAGTTCCAGTAAAACAGGAAAGGAAAATAAATGAAATTTTAAGTCACTTAGCCAGTTTTTATTACCTAAAAATACTATCATTTAATTTTTGTTTATCTTAATAAATAAATAAAGCAAATCAGGTGGCTCCTTTTCAATTAACACCCACTATATAGGTAATGGTTAGTTTTCTCTTTATAATATCAATGATTGTAAAGGTAGGGCCATGTGTAAATATCATCTCGCAAAATCAATTGTTGTTTCTTGGGAAATTGGGCCTCAATTTAATTTAATAAAACAAATAAAGGCGTTATATAAAATACCTAGGATGTGAATTTCTTCTTTATGGTTAACTAGTTACTAAAAAATATACATATACCCGTGGTAGACGTTATAGGCTCGGTGGGCGTTGTGTCCCTCAGACGTGAGTGGACGTTGTGGACACGGTGGACGTTGTGGGCCGTTACGGTAGTGGACGTTATGGTCGCGGTGGCCGTGGTGTCCATCGGACATCGTGCGAGGCGACAGTCACGGCAACCCGAACGGTTGGGCGTTATGGACTCGGTGGGCTTTGTGGCCACCAGACATGAGTGGCCGTTGTGTCCGCGGTGGACGTTATGGGCATTTTCACTGGTGGACGTTGTGGGCACGGTGGACGTTGCGGCCAATATGCAGAGTGGGCGTTGTGTCCTCGGTGGGCGATATGAACCTACAAAATACATGGTGGGCGATGTGGCCATTGGACGTTGTGTCCTGCACCCTATTAGTATAGTTAAGTGTAAACAGGAATCGACATCGACGTCGATGCCATAAACCAAAGATGTACAAAATATACAAATACATCGTTTTTTAAAATAGTTTTTCGACTGCTTTGCTTACAAAGTTCTCTTAAGGTGACAGAAACAGAAGTCACATATAAAAATGGCGCTACCGACACATATCTTGTAATCTAGAGCAATATTCAATTTTATGCTGCCATATTTGTGTTGACAAATATTTAAATAAACCACATCCGAATGATCTGGGTTATTTCATTTTAAGAAGTACTTGAAAAGATTTTTTTTAAATATTGAAATGTACTGTAGCAACCCGGTTGTATTATTTTATTAGTAACTTAGCGACTTGGTTGTTATGTACATTAATATAAAACAATTCATAAAAGATTTTGTAAAGTGAAAACTTGCATTAAAACTTTCTCCTCCAAATAGTGTTTTATTACCAACTCCCGAATCAAACTTTATATTATTTATTTATATTATTGGTGACCCCTCCGACAAGATTTGAACACGGAACCCTCCCGACGTGAGATTCCTGAGATTTTCAGAATTCAGAATTTCAAAACCTTCACAAGCCGCAACATTCAGCTGCTACATCGCCACAGACCTAGGATCTTCAAAACCCCACTGAATTACAAGATAAGTAACGTTATTAAATATGGCTTTAAACCGTGTTTGTATTGACTTTCCCGAATTCAACATTCATGACGTCGATTTGTTTTTTGTACTACTTGATAAATTTTTTCAAGTTAATGCTATTGCAGATTCTGCAGCAAAATTTGATATATTAACTTTGAAGCTTCCCCATGAAGTATTAAGTAATATACGACGATTAGTCTTAAACAGACCTCAGCGAGCCCCATACGAAGCTTTAAAAGCTGAACTAATTCGTTTGTATAACAAACCACGGAATATTAAGATAATGTCACTTTTGACAGGTCTCAAGTTTGAAACGTCATGTAACGCACTTTTACAAGAAATTCTTAAACTTTCTCATGGTTTACAACTACCAGACGAGTTCCTTAAGGACCTACTGTTTTCAAAATTGCCTGATAATTTAAAAATACCCGCTGCTTTACTTGAAACAGATTTGGAACTTCACGAATATTCAGTTTTTTAGTGGACAGCGGTTCAAACTACAGCTTGTTACCAAATGCTTTCTTCCACAACCACACAACACACAATCCTGACTCTTTGATTTCTTTATTGGCAGCGAACCAAACACAAATACAAACTTATGGTTCTAAAACACTAGCTTTAAAATTTGATTTTTCAAATCAACCAATTACTTGGAACTTTATTTTGGCAGATATTGCATTTCCAATTTTGGGGCTAGATTTTTTACAATATCATAATTTAATGATAGACTGTGCTGTGGGAAGAGGAGTTGACCGAGTTTCTGTTAATCGATCTATGATGTTCGACCCGGAAATTCGTGAGTCATCCGTTCTTCCACAGACTGGTGGTAATTCACCTGTTCAACAAACAAAACCTCCTACTTCATACAAGTCACAAACAATTATAAAACATTTAAACAACTCTTCTCAACTTACAAACAAATCACAACCATTACTCCAACCAACTTCATCACAATCAAACATCCAACCAATCTCTCAATCATCTCTCTCAAACACATCACAACTAATCACACATCCTAATCAACTTTCCAATCTTCTTTCTTCTGAACTTAACGACTACCAATCGCCTTCTACGGTAGAAGCAGATGTTAATGCTCAAAAAATTTCTTCTAATTCACTCTCTTTACAATCTTTATCACCTGAACGCACTCTTTACTCTAACCTTCTTCAACAATTTCCTGCTTTAACAGCGGAATTCGACATTAACACCCCTATTAAACATAATATAGTGCATCGTATAAAAACTAACGGTCCGCCAATTAGTGCAAAGTGTCGAAGACTTAATCCAACACAATTACTGTTTTTAGAAAAACATCTGCATGAACTGTTACGTGCTGGAATCATCGAGCAGGCAGACAGTCCTTGGAGCAGCCCAATACATATGGTATTAGAACCTGATGGCAGCTATCGTGTCTGTGGCGATTACAGGCAGCTGAATGCGGTGACAGTTCCGGATACCTATCCAATTCCCTTCATGCAAGACTTTACTCACAAAATATATGGATCTACAATATTTACTAAATTGGATTTAAAGAAAGCATACTTCCAAATTCCTTTGCATCCAGATGATATGGACAAAACCACAATTACCACGCCTCTTGGTGCATATCGTTACAAAAGACTTAATTTTGGCTTAAGAAACGCTCCTGCTTCCTGGTCCAGATTCGTCCAGAAGATTCTTACAGGGATGTATTACATTTATTTTTACCTCGACGATATATTAATTTTTAGTAAAACCGCGTCAGAGCATTTGCGTCATGTAAAAATGGTTTTTGAACGTCTGACTGAATACGGACTTTTGTTAAACGTTGATAAATGTGTTTTTGGGGTTAGTGAATTGGATTATTTGGGGCACAAGGTTTCATGTAATGGCATTCTGCCACAAGACTCAAAAATTGAGGCGATAAAGAACTTTCCAATACCAAACGATCAAAAAAAATTGCGCAATTTCATAGGCTTAATAGGATATTGTTACGCTTGATACGTAACTGATGTGAATATTATAATTCTCATCCTTCAGGATCGCAGGATAGTTTGTGAAACCCAAGAGTTTTATATTATAAATATTTATTTATAAATATCCCTATAACTATTCTACATTATGACTACTACTAACTTATGTAAATTAATGTAATACATTAAAACTAACTTAATAAATTAAAACAACTTACATATATAACATGAGGCGTACTGACACCATCTTTTCCAATCGATCGGACTTTTCACTACTCCTGCCAGACACAGACTAACTCACTAAAAACTGGTCATACCCCTTCAAGGGTCCCATAGTCCTCCCACTTAATTATATTAAATTATTACATGCCAACCTTTGATTGGCTTTTTACATTTTATTGGTATCAGCACGACCTCAATATTTTGTAATAACCCTTAGCAAACTTATTTGATATTTCTTAATTTTGTATGACAAAGTCGACACTTGCAGAAATGCAGTTTTTACATCAGCACTTGCAACATAATTATATGCGCAATTATTGAAATCAGCAAGACCTAAATATTAATGGAATTCTTTGAATATTTGACTTTAAGTATTTAATTATTTAATAATTTTGAATATTTAATTTTGGTTCGTAACATTATTCCCCCTTTCGGCAAACGTCGACCCGACGTTTATAAGTTTGAGCCGGTTTACATTGAAAACTTAAATACCAACTTAAATTAAAATAAATTGTCTCTATCAGTTATACCTTATAATCTAACACCTTATTCACTTATTGTTTGTTCAATTATTGTTTTATAGTCCCACACCACCATTTTAATGTCCACCATAATAACTGTTCCAAAACACCAGTTAGCGTTACGTGAGACACAGCCACCTTCGTTAAGTGCTGTCATTTCACTACGCATGACACTAAATAGTTCATAGCTGCGCGAAACGTTCTCTATATCTGTGATTTGGCGACGCTTCACAAAATGGCGAAACTAGTTTGCTTCAAATGCTTCTTGTGCGATGTACAGTGTAAAAATATCAATTCGGTGATGAGTGTTGTTGCCCTTGCATCTGTGAATTTTACAGGAACACGGTTTGTTGGTAAGAACACGAATACTTATTTCATTATTCGATAGCCAGCACATTATTAATCTGTTTTTAGTGGTAAATTTGCTGCAGACCACATGGTGAATGTTGGAGTATCTAGGATGAATTGGATATATTTGTTGTCAAGTAAGGAATAAATGCATATTGATGGATAATTATTTAGACAGGATAATTAGAATTAATACATGGAGTTTTTTAGGTAAAGGAATTGAAACCATCAAATGTGCTTCTATCAGCTGAGTATAATGTGCTGCAACTGTGGTCCTAAGATTGTGGCACCTGCTACACTGGACCTAGGGCTCGCTCGGTGGGTGACTTCGGCGTGTCTCACAAAACTGGTCGTCGCTCGTTGCTTATGGTGATTCGGTTTGGCTTGTGGTGTGGTTACATGAAACTGAACGATACCAGCTTTAATCGTAATATTAGGTACGTATATAAACTTAATTTCTAATCTATATTTATCCTAAGTTAGAACTTATTTAAAAGAAATGTATTTAATGTAGCATTACACTGACTTAATTTTCAAAAAAGAAATTTAACATGGGTACATTCATTTTACATTTAATATTCGTTGTTAGTTTTGTATGACTATTTACTTTTATTTTATCTTTAAACCACTGCACTTGATAATGTAAATAACGATTCTTGAACACATTTTTTCATATTCTCCAAATTAATTAATTTTCAGAGGCAAAATTCTTATTACGGTAATTAATCGTTAAACTCAGAACTTTAATAAAATTAACTCTCAATAATCTTTACGATATCTTTACTATATCTCAAAGCACATATTTAGTGCAAATTACAAGCCCACACACGTGCGTATTATGCACCGTGGGATACCAATTTAAAAATCGTTTTTAGAGACCGATACTCTTCTTTCAAGTTCAACTTAATAAGCAATTATTGCGGTTTGTAAGCTTGCGAAGTACAACACATTTGTTAATTACTTGGCAAGATACTATAATAATGCAAGCATGATGAGAGACCTTTAGCATAAAAATATATAAAAATTTACTTGCTGTATACATTAAGAGATTTCAAATATTGTGGGTTAATAAATATAAAAAATAGAAAAATAGGAAAGTTTAAGTAAAAGGAGTCGAGGATAGATGCTTGCAAGCAAAGTTGTAGATCCGTAATAATTGAATTCTCTTTAATGTAAGATTAGAAAATACTTAACTTTAACAGTTGCCCTTTTCTGCCCGAACTGTTGGTTTGACAGGTGACAGGTATGGACTGCACTAAGGTATCTTATTCATGGTTGCTTCAACTGAACTTCCTCTTACTAGTGAATATAAATCTTCTTTATTTTCCAACTCGATAACACATCTGCTTCTTGGGTCTGAGTTTGTGATTTCTTGCCTCTGTTTTTTCTCTTCTTCGTTACACTTTGTTACATTAAATGAAACTTTCGCTCGAGCTTCAGAATCTTCTTGTCTTGAAGTAAATAGTCTTTTTTCTGTACCCTTATTTTCATCTTCTTTTTCTTCTTTTGGTTTTCTATTCTTGCACTTATTTATAATTTTATGTAGAAGGTACCCAAAAATAAAACATATAAACATAATAAATGTTGTGCAGGTAACAACGATAAGGACTTCATGATGTACTGATTTGGATCCGTTGTGGCCTTCAACTGTTGGAATAATAGCAGCAGCTAATGGTGTACCACGTCGAAACAACAAATATATTATAATAATGGACATCACAATGTTCCATGTGATGATCGTAGAATTGCTAAGAAATCCATACGTGTCCGTGAATGTCATCAGAACTGAACCTTGGAACATGGCAGAGTTTGTCAACTCTGTAATACAAATCTCACCATAAATGTATGTGGGCGAGTCGAGGTTCTACCCATACCTTACTCCGGGTAACATCGGACTACCGTCCGCAGCCACATCCACATCAGCAGCCATGAAATTTTTTATATCAAAATTGTTAAAAATTACAACAAAAAAAAAACAATTTACACCCTAAATAACTTCATATCTATGCTATCCTAGTTTATCTAAATATCTATTGTAATATTATATTAAATAAAGAATTATTCTGTCCTATGAGTTTGTTTTTTCATAATTCGAATAAATTGGCCCAGTTTTTGTTTTTTAATAGCTAATATATGTTCAAACTGATTACCTAAACGTTATTATATTACAGGAATTAACCTAGTAAAGCAACAATGCTGAACTGCAAAATTCCTGGGTGTCAAGTACATTGGCCTTGCAACTGCTTGTTAAATGCCTACTTGTATTTAAAAATAAATACTACTTATTCCCAATTAGCGTTTCCAATTAAAAAATCAAGGGTTTCATTTTTTGGCATTTGTGTTAGACCCAAGGCAGCCTAATAAAACTTGTTATGCTTAATAATCCGGCAACCTCCACCACTTGTTACGCTTGATACGTAACTGATGTGAATATTATAATTCTCATCCTTCAGGATCGCAGGATAGTTTGTGAAACCCAAGAGTTTTATATTATAAATATTTATTTATAAATATCCCTATAACTATTCTACATTATGACTACTACTAACTTATGTAAATTAATGTAATACATTAAAACTAACTTAATAAATTAAAACAACTTACATATATAACATGAGGCGTACTGACACCATCTTTTCCAATCGATCGGACTTTTCACTACTCCTGCCAGACACAGACTAACTCACTAAAAACTGGTCATACCCCTTCAAGGGTCCCATAGTCCTCCCACTTAATTATATTAAATTATTACATGCCAACCTTTGATTGGCTTTTTACATTTTATTGGTATCAGCACGACCTCAATATTTTGTAATAACCCTTAGCAAACTTATTTGATATTTCTTAATTTTGTATGACAAAGTCGACACTTGCAGAAATGCAGTTTTTACATCAGCACTTGCAACATAATTATATGCGCAATTATTGAAATCAGCAAGACCTAAATATTAATGGAATTCTTTGAATATTTGACTTTAAGTATTTAATTATTTAATAATTTTGAATATTTAATTTTGGTTCGTAACAATATTTTCATAAACACATTAAGAACTGTGCAAAAATTTTGGCTCCGCTGAATTCTTTAGTTATTCCGGGTAAGGCTTCCACGAAACCAGTTGTTTTGCAAGGTAGGACGTTAGAAGCTTTTTATGAAGCCAAGCAGGCACTTATTGAGGCCACACTTCTAGTACACCCTCAAGAAGGAGCTGAGATCAGTATTTCTTGTGATAGTTCCGGAGATGCTATTGCAGGCGTATTACAGCAACTACAAGATGGTTTATACAAACCTCTCGCATTCTGCAGTCGATCGCTTACGCCTACTGAAAGAAAATACAGCATTTTCTCACGCGAACTTTTGGCTATTTATTTCGCAATTAAAAAATTTCGATATTTTATAGAATATAGGACTTTTCACGTGTATACGGACCATAAACCGATTTGCTCAGCTATCAAAAGTTCGTGCGACACTTATTTACCACGAGAGTTTCGTCATTTAGAGTACATTTCTGCTTTCACCACGGATATCCGATATTTAAAGGGGAGCGAAAATATTCCAGCAGACGCACTTACACGAGTTTCAGCAATTTTACCCGAATTGGTTGATTATGATGCAATTGCACATGCGCAGGTTCAAGATGAAGAATTATTACAACTTCAGTCGAATCAAAATTTCAATTTTGTCAAAGCACGTACACCAAACAATACGTCAATATGGATCGACACGAGTCGAGGATTGTCGCGACCTTACGTTCCATTGCCATTTCGTTTTGGAATTTTCCAGCGGTTGCATGGCATGGCTCATCAAGGTACTAGGACGATGCAGAAGCAGGTTGCTCGAAGGTTCTTGTGGACTGGTATGAGAAAAGACATTCGGGATTGGGTAAAGAGCTGTTCTAATTGTCAGCAGAATAAAATAACACGACACACGAAGACACCATTGCAACCTATAATCGAACCTGATAATCGTTTTGAACAAATTCATTTGGACATTATGACCCTTCCTTCTTCGAATGGTTTTAAATATCTGCTAACAATAGTAGACCGTTTTTCACGTTGGCCCGAAGCAATTCCATTAAAGAGCACCACAACTGATATTATTATACAAGAACTTATCAATACTTGGATCAGCCGTTTTGGAGTTCCAAAGATTATTTCTACGGATAATGGTCCGCAATTTATTTCTGCAACGTGGGAAATTTTTTTGAAAACTTTGGGAATAAAACATATTAAGTGCAGTGTTCAACACGCACAGAGTCAGGGTTTGGTGGAAAGACTTAACCGTACGATTAAACAAGCAGTAAGAACGACGGGGATGAGCGACTGGATAGATAGATTACCATGGATTTTATTGGCTTTGCGCTCAGCAATTAAAGAACAAGTTCAGGTGTCTCCTGCGGATATTCTATACGGAACACAATTGCGTCTGCCCGGAGATTTTTTTCAAGACGACCTTGACCTTGACGATCGCACCGAGTTAACACATTTTATTTTTAAATTACGAAAACACATGCACAACGCCAAGTTCTTTTTCACTAAGATTTTTAATAATAGCAATACTTTCGTGGATCAGCAATTAAAATCGTGCTCACACGTATATGTACGCAACGACAGTCATACGCTAGGCTTAAAGCAGAATTATTTGGGTCCATTCAAAGTGATCTCTCGAACGGAAAAATATATGGTATTGGAGGGCTTCGGTAGAAATGGAATTGTTTCTCTAGATCGCCTCAAACCAGCTTTTTTTGTTTAAATATTTTTGTTTAGATATTATGTTCTTTTTATTTTTGCACATTTTTTTTCCCTTTTTGTTCTGCTTTTTTTTTAGTGAACTGAACTTTTTCGACTCTGCTCTTAGAACCTCAAGAATTGGAAACGCACCTGAAAAGACTAGAAGCAACTTCAAACTAATTCTATTTTCTATGTTCAATTAGTTAGTTACTTGTATTGTTTTTTGAAAAGATCAGAAGTTTTTGTAGCTAAGATAGCATGCGCTTCACGTTTGGTGCGTAGCTTTTTTCTTCTGCAAAGGGGGGGGGGGGGTACTAATGTAGCAACCCGGTTGTATTATTTTATTAGTAACTTAGCGACTTGGTTGTTATGTACATTAATATAAAACAATTCATAAAAGATTTTGTAAAGTGAAAACTTGCATTAAAACTTTCTCCTCCAAATAGTGTTTTATTACCAACTCCCGAATCAAACTTTATATTATTTATTTATATTATAAGTTTTGGGTGACTTTCTGTCATATTTATTGTCAATTAAATTAAACTGTATAATTATAATTATACCAGCAACATTTTACCAAATGCAAACAATTGAGTAAATTAGTGTACAATTGTCTTTCCTATAAGAGCAATGTTAATTTGACCGTGCCGCTAAAACGAATAGACCAAAATAAGACGTTAACGCTTCAGTCGTTATGACATAGATGGCCAGAATGACAGCACGCTCTTTTGGTTGTATCCGTATCATTATCAGCAATCTTGCCAAATTGTGATTTGTTTTGTAAATAAGTTCCCTTAAACTGGAATCTTTACAATGTCGTGCAGATATAATCTCCTCCAAAACGTAAGCAACACTATAATATCTATATTATTATCAAAAAATTAAACATCGGTTTATATTTAAAAAAAAGACTTTTTGATTTTTTTATTTCAGTTTCAGTAGTTTCAAAAATTCTAAAAGTTGTAATATTGTATACCCGCCGGGAATTTTCCACATCAAATTTCATCCAGATCTGATAACTCGTTTTTGAGTGAATAGGCGTTAAAACTCATATTTTCTATAAAATCATAGGGTGTCAGAAAGAAATTTGCAAGCTGAGAAACAAACCAAATTGTAACTTATCCTCAGCTCTATAAGCTTACAAAATTTAAAAAAAATCTTTGGAACAGTTTTTGAGCAGTATGTTCTTGAAAATTTCCGAAATTTTGAAGCTTTCATAACTTTTAACATTAAGAAAATTTTTGTGTCTTTGTAGGGCTATTAGATAAAATATTTACACGCGATCTGTCAACCTGTTGTTAGGTAATAAGGCGCTAACTAGTAGCGGCCGCCATTTGAAAGCTAAAATGTTTGGAAAAAAAGCGCTGGATTTACCCTAAAGTCTTCTATCAGACACCGTTTTCAAATTTATAAAATTTAATTTAGGACTTAATGCTATCAAAAAAACATGTCTGCTTCCGGTTTGAGGTTTTTTTAAAAGGTTATTTTGTCGATGAATTTTCGATATACCTCCAAATTCCAAAGTTCATCAAAATCCGACCGTCCGTTCGGTAATTATGATGCACCACACACATACATACATACCCACATACCCACCCATACACAAACATTTTTGAAAACCATTTTGGGTTCCTGGAGGTCCAAAACGTGTATTTCTGTCAAAATTTCTAGTTCGAAAAGTGAAATTTAGTGAAAATTAAAGATTGTAAATAAGACAATTCTTACCTTCAACGGTTTTTTTTTATTTTAGCCCTATATACGTATTTCAATATGTCGACATGTCATTCTCTTGCCTCTGAAAATGACATGTCAACATGTGGAAATACGTATAAGGCTAAAATAAAAAAAACTGTTGAAGTTAAGAATTATTTTGTTTACAATAAATTAAAATGAACTTCAAAGAAGTAAAGCTGGAATTTATTAATAAAGAAAATTAAGGAGTAATTCAGATATACCTTATCTATAAAATTATATGAATAACATACATAGAGTTTCTTTATGTACAACCGTGTAGGACGTCTTATGGACATCTATTATGAATATCCATTGAGGATGTCTTAGGGATGTCCATGTGACAAATTGGCGGTAATAATATTTTCTTAGTATCTAAAATGGATGTCCTATAGAGATCCACAACATTTACGAAGGATGTCCATAAAACGTCATATAGACATCCTAGTGCTATATGGGCATCTACGTATGTTTACTTGTTTCTACGTTTACTGTAGATATATTTAAAAAATCATCTTAAAATTGTTTCAGGTACATTTCTCTTATATTTCGTTGTCGTTCCATTCTGTCTCTGTCTTTCAACTACACTGCTGCTCAAAACAAATTTGCAAAACATCCGCATTTAACCGTATTTGTAATAACGCCATCAATTCTATGAGGGAACTACATGTTTAATTGGGTCGTTATCCAAGCATTAGTAACATACAATTTTGACGATTTAAAACACTGCCATATATACGCCGTGCATGAGAACACCAGTTGGCTTCTTCGCCCTTACATAGCTTTTCGATGATTATATTATAAGATTCAAAGCTTAGTTTTTAGGTGGAGTAAGTAGTATAATAAAATGAGCGCACAGTTCTCTCCGCCCATGTTTTAATTAAATAAAATTAATTTGTCACGTTTTTATAGTTTTTCACGACCATAAACTTGTGTTTCTTCGTCAAAAGAAAAAAATCATTATTTTATAGAAACTTTGAAAACTGACATAACTCGCAATTTTAATTCTAATCTTATAGTAAAAATAACTATTGTGAACTTTTCTGGGGGTTCATATTTTATTTAAATAAAAATTGAAACTAAATAAATATGTACTAGACAAATTGGTTGCTTTGACATCAAAAGATCGCGGGTTTGATTTTATCAAACGTTTAGCGATTTCATTATAATTAACAAATTATTTTTAAAATGTTGTTGCGTATTTTTACAATAAGTGCAAAACAATCTATAAAAAAAAGAAAGAAGCTCGTTCGTCCTTAAAGCAGAAACGGTTAAATATGCTAACAATGAGAAGGCGATTAAAACGGAGCAGCCTCAAAACGGGCGATAAGGGGGAGAGTAGAGTGGAAGGGATGTAATAATTAGCACCAGATTAAAGTAATGTCTGGGGACACATTAAACGATTTAGCTCTGTTAATTAAAAGTGTAGTGCGCCGGTATGGAGTCAGGCAGTTAAACAAATGGCCGCTTGGGGCGCTCAAGTGGAGAAGGCGAGCAACCGCGTCCACTCCTGTGCTTGAGCTTTTCCTATGTCCTTTGCTTTCCTGAATCCTTTCAAAAGCTCATTTTAAAAAGGGTGACGTCGCAACCGGTTGAATATAAATTTACTTTGAACGTTTTCAGTTTCTAATCCTTTTTTTTTATATTTTATACAAATATTGCCTTTGGATAATTTTCTTCAAAAACGAAGCAGTGGCGCGCCTAAAAATATCACATTATTTATAATTAATTATGGGAAATTAAACAAAATATGAAAGATCAAGGACACAATATGTAAAGCTAACTTAGACGGTAAACAGTAGTAGTATTACTAAGGTTACGCCACTGGCCAAATAATTCAGTGGAGAAACTTTAACAAAATAACTTTTTTAAATTATTACCAACAAATACGGGGGGAAAAGAAGAAAAAAGAGGCTTCGATTTCTCACAACTACGTAGCAAACAAATTAAATCGGTCCTGTAAAACATAATAATTAAAAATATGTGTTGGTTTATAAAAAACAAAACACTTCTTAGGTTTCACGGTTACACTAACTTTCAGTCCTCGTATGAGCTGCGCCACTGACCTAATCAAATAAAAAATAGAATGCCAATGCAGTTATTTAATAATTGCTTAAATGCAAATCAATTATTACAGTTTATTAATGTGTTAATTAAAATCCTGAATTTCTTATTAAATTAACCCAAAATATGATTTCATAAATTTTTTTTAAATTTTAAAGAATTTTGTATTTTTTCCTTTTCGTTAAATCGTATTATTAATTTAGCTAGTTCATAATTAAATTTAACATTAATTTAATAATTATCTAAGTGGAAAAAATGAAAGAAGAAAAGCAGTTTTGATGTACCTACTCGAAAAAAATCTGAAATATAATTTGTAATCCAAAGGAAGGAAATAAAAGGGCTGAAACGGCCAAAAAGTTACCCTACGAGGCTAATTGGAATTTTTGTGAAGGAGTGTACTGTTAATGGCCGTTGGGGGACATCGCAGTTTTAATCTGGGACTAATTTGGCTCACAGCGCCGTTGCGGACGGACTACGTACTAACTACTCTGTTGGGTAGCTTTTAGGGGGTTTACTGTTAAACAGAACGAACGTCATTCTTACCTAATTAGGTTTATTTTTAAATTGATTATTATTGTTTTGAAAATTATTATTCATTTCTAAGTAATTATTAAACTTTCCCAGTACTGCGGCTTCTGGTTCACCACAAAATAATTTGTTTTAAGTTTATATTTTGTGACAGGAGCGTATCCAAAAACGTTTTAATAGAGCCGATAACATAAAAATTTAACCGCTGTAGTTCGATTGTCGATCAAAATTTAAAAACAAGACTTTGGCCTGTTTGCCTTCATATTTATTGTTGTAGTTATCCCAGAATAATTTCTAAACCACTCACATTCAATGGCGAAAAAGTTAGTTCGTATGTTAATAACAAACCAAAATTTAAAAAGAGGGTTTTGGCCTGTTTGCCTTTTATATTCATATTCACAGTTATTACAGGAAAATTTGTAAACATCCACATTGAATTGTGAAAAATTTATATCACATGCCAATAACAATAAATTAAAAAACAACATTTTGGCCTGTTTGCCCGTCGTATTCATATCCGCAGATGTTACAGGAAAATTTGTAAGTATCCACATGTAATCGGAAAACATAATTTAAACGCCAATAACAAAGCATTCATATTTCTTGGCGTACAATTTACTTAAAATGTTAATACCAAATAAATAAAAAAAACAAGATTTTGGCCTGTTTGCCCTTCAATGTATATTCGCAGATATTACAACAAAACTTGTAAACATTCATATTTATTGACGAAAAGTTTATTTAAAATGTCAATTTAAAAACAAAATTAGAAATAAGATATTGGCCTGCTTGCCCTTCATATCCATAATTGCAGATATGTCAATAACAAAGCAAAATTTAAAAACGGGGTTTTGGTCTGTTTGCCCGTTATATTCATATTCGCAGTTATTACAGGAAAATTTGTAAACATTCATATTTATTGGCGAAACATTTACTTACACTGTCAATAACATAACAAAATTTAAAAAATAAGATATTGCCCTGTTTGCCCTCCATATTCATATTCGCAGATGTTACAAAAAAATTTGTAAACATCCACTTTTATTTGCGAAAAGTTAGTAACAAAGCCAAATTTAAAACCATGATTTTTGCCTGTTTGTCCTGCATACCTATTCATATTCGCATTAGCACGATCAAGAAGACCCCAAATTAGAATCATGTTATTAATTTATTTTGATTTAGTAAAGCTTTATACTGTTTGACCTAAACATTGAATCTTAGATTTAGCCTGAATTAGTGGCATCTCATTTATAAGCTTTGCGAAAAAATATTCTTGACAACAAAATAGAAATTTAAATGCTGTCAAGACTAAGATAAAATTGAAAATCCAGATTATTAACTAACTTCGCTTAATATTTTATTCAGTTATTACGGAAAATTTATAAACATCTACTTTTAATGTCCAAAGCATAAAAATGACAACGTGGCAGTGTTTTAGTATGATCAACAAGATATAAGAGAATAAAAGCCCCAAATCACGGTCGTATTTTTAAGTTTTGTTTTAGAAAAGTTTTGTTCTGTTGGACCTATATAGTACAAGCGGCAATATTTGCATACAATTTTTCGAACAATTTTTTTTTAAATTCTTGATTAAACATAAGCAACACGAAGCAGACATTGCTGATAAACAGTGGCGTAGGAAAGAATATGCGCAAGAGGAAATCTAAGATCTAATAAGCCTAAATTAACCATATTATATTTTTAAACATAATAACAAAATATGTTTTTGTTTAGGTTGCAAACAAAAAGCAAAAATGAAATAAGGATGACGTGAGTTTACTTTTATATAAAAACCAAAATTCAGAGGGATATAAAGATGATTTCACTGCGTACTAATTAAACTTAAATGAACAATCAGCAGTTTTTATGACGCCATCTTGCTCTACTTACTTCAAGATTAATGATTTTATGCTGCTTTCTTGGTTTTATGCTTGTTTAAGGCTAATTTGTTTAGATTTTTCGTTAGTACAAACGAAAATTAATTATTACATATCCTTAGATATTTACAGGTAAAAATTTAGGCGCCTCAGTCAATTTTTTTATATTACCTATATGTATTGTTGATGGTTAGTTATTCTAGGAACTTGTAAAATTTCGACTAGAAAATTGAGTACAAGTATTAATTATTAATACATTTTTAAAATTAAATATTAATAATCCTGAATAAGCCGCATTTTGTATTTTTCTCTTTTTCAACATTGAACCTATACTGTTAGTAGGCAGGTATGCAATTTTTTTCTCGTAAAATCGTTAAAAAAATACAATCATCATTATAGAGGTACATTAGTAAAGTTTATGCCAACTTGATTAAGTCGTTTTGGCTCTAAAATGTCCAAAAATATGAGTTTATAGATACAAACTTCTAATGGGTCCCTTGTTTAAGTTACGACAATAGAGCGAGACACTTTAGCTAAATGTGTCGTTTCTCATAATTGCGTCTTGGATTGTTTCATTAGCGACATCGTTAAAACTAACGACTCTCAAGTTGCAGGGCTGTCGTAGCAAAATTATAACCTGTTCGTACTAAACTTGCTGTTGCGTAATTTGGAAATTGTCCATTGTGTACAAATTTAAGTAAAATTCCGAGTTTTAGTAATTACACGCACTTAATTTTATGAAATTGCTTTAAACCTAACAACACAATGAACCTGAGGTGTAAAAAAATCCTAAAGCATAAGTTACCCTTAACGCGCTCAATAGGTAACTACTAAAGTTGGCATCGATTGGACATTGAATGTCTCTTCTATGAATACAAGTGCAGATACAAGACAAAATATTCTCAAATAACCAATTTTTTTTAAATCTTGGAATAAACCAAAACCTGAAAACAAAATTCCGCAAAATCCGACTTTTCGCGAATTAACGAATTAAAATTCATTGTTGTAAATGACCACGCCCCGCTCGACGCTGATTGGCTGTGAGTAGAATCATATGATTTCGTTGCCTAGCAGTAAGTAAACCAATTGCACAGCAACGTCTACAAAACGCAAACTAAAATGCACAATACAAACAAAACACATTTTTTACACAGGGGCAAAGGTCTTCTATTAAACATTTGTGAGTAGTGATTTCTTTTCACGGTATTAAGACAGAGTGAGACAAACCGTGGTTGTTGCGCAGAAAGAGAAAGCGCGGTATCTGCTCTGTCCATGAATTAAGCAATCAAAATTCACTGTTGTAAGATACCACGCCCCGCTGGACGCCAAATGATTGTGAGTGTAATTAGTAATTATCTGATTTCGTTGGCTAGCACTGTCCACAAAATTGCATACCAACGTCTACACAAACGAAAATACACATTTTTTAAAAGGGTACGGCGAAGGTATATTTCTTTTATTATGCACTGGTAATTTGATTTTCACTACATTGAGAACGAGTGAGACGGACTGCGGTTGTAGTGCAGAATGCGGTATCCGGTCTGTCCGCAAATTAACGAATCAAACTTCACTGTTGTAAGCGACCACGCCCCACTCGACGCTGATTGGCTACGAGTGGGGGTAATGGGTTGGAATTTCTCATTATTTTGTAAATATCCTAGAGTGAGGATGTAAGTGGCTGGTTGATGCCTTTTACATTCATTAAACCAGGTCAAAGTACTCAAAAAAAAATATTAAAATAATAATAAATTTTAAGTTTTGAAGCGTATTAAGATGCAGATACGTAATCTCAAGTTTCGTCAAAATCGGGGTAACCGTTCCGGAGATTCATATCTCCGCAACGCATAAAACTAGCTACAGACAGACATTTTAAAAACACCTTTTTTGTATGTTTCTTCAGTCTCAAAAAGTATTTTTTCGTTAAAATATTTTCGACACTAATTCGTTCCGACATTGAAAGTAAAAAAATGTTTAACTTAACAGATTTCAATTAATCTTTTGAGGTCAGAATATTAATTTACGTCCACTCCTTAACATTTGTTAGAATCCGTTTTGCTCGCTTGCATCTTGGAATTGTATTACTTACATACAGTAAACATGTACCATGCACAGTAATTACTTGGGCCTAATATAGTGTAGTCTGTATTCAGATCGGTACTCTGGCGTTATAGCGGTAATTAACGTTGTGGTTACCGGTAATCAGACTAGAACCGCTTCGGTAATTGCTTAATCTCGAGGGTGTACTGCATCTCTCACTACTACAGGGAAGTGCAATATTGTTCAAATGGTCGGTGCAAAAGCAAATTAATAAATTGAATTATGTTTGCTTCTGTTCGAATTTTCCAGATTTTTTAAACTTTCAGTCTACTTTTGTGGGCACTTTTATGTCTTAAGCGAGTACCCTATCTAACATATAAGCTTTCTAAATATTCAAGTTTTTTTCAAAATAGTTAAGATTTTTTAGAAATAAATGCGGTTTCTTTGGTATTTACTGATAGGTAAATGTAACGATTCCAATTCATGGAAAACAATGCACTGTTTTCATAATTTCAAAAACTTCCGTACATAGTAATATTGCCCCCCCCCCCCCCCCCCCTCAAAATATAAAGATACCAAATTTTAAAGCAATCGTCCAACCCGTTTTTGATTAAAGAGGCGCAAAAATCAAAATTTTATAAAAATCATGGCTGCCGTCATTTTAAAGCAAGTTTTGAAAACTAAATACTGAATTGGTGTTAAGAATGCAAACGAGCGTACCCCAGTCCCCCTCCCCCCAACAGACAAAATAAAAAAATAATTTCTAAGCCTTTTAGCTCTACAACAATGTTTTGTTGCTGCAGAAAAACAATTATCTACAAGAAAAGTTTGCTTCAGTACAAAATTAAAAAATAACTTAAAAAGACCAATGGAAAGCCTAATATATTAATTAATCACTAAAATTTTTTCTTAAAAAGTGTGAGTGAAGCTTTCAAAAAAAAGGTTTTCTCAGGAGATTGTAAATTTGAACAATCGGTAAACGATGCGGAGCAACGCTTGCTTAGTGTTTGAAATTTAGAGAATTTTGAAAATTTAAGAATGTTCGAAATTTTAGAGAAATCTTAAAAATAAGGCGAGGCCGTTTAGGCGATGCGGTTTGGGCGCAGGGACCTTTAGACGCAAGGACGTTTGGGCGCAAGGACGTTTTTCGCGAGCCTCTTGGCCGCCGAGACGTTTGGGCGCAAGCGTAATCTATTGTAGGTTATTATAGAAAACTCAATACTTGTATTAAAATCGTCGAACGATTAAATTTGAAAAACAGATTGTTAAATATTAAGGTGGGGATAGTGTAACATTTTTAATTGTTTTGGAATACAACATTTATTTTGCGTTAGATAAGATGGTAATTTTGCTAATAATACAGGGTGTCCCAGAACTGGCGAAGGAGCTCTTAACTGTGAATTCTTTTTCTTAAATAGACTCGATTTGTCCTTGAAAAATGTTTCCAACTAGAATACTTTTTGAGTTATTGCTAATTAAAGTCCACCAATCACAGAAGAATTAATCAACTGGTCGTGAAGGTAGAAAAAATAAAAAAGGTTGTTTATATGGTAACTGAACTAAAAGCGTCATATAAAATAAGTCGAATTTTTATTTGGCCGACTATACATTTTCAATGGCTTAGTGACAGACGTTCAACGTGACAGTTCATTCTGAATGTATTCTTCTCAAGATTATTGTGCAATGCTTATTCTTTAACTGGCTACTAATTGTCTCAAGACATCACAAACCTGCGGCATTCAAATCAGGAATATTGCATGTGGGTAAGTGATTAAATGCCATTCATGTTAAAAACTAAAGTTGACCAGATGTTTTATAGTAACTTTCGCAAAATCTAACAATTATTCTTGTTTCTGCATCTATCTTCAATTAATAAACCGTCTCTTATTGGTCAGCTTCATTTCATTGCGGTTTGAAAACCATTGAGGGTAGAAATTTGTTTCTTGGTAAAGAAGTGTCAGTTTAAAGAGTAGAATCTAGAGTTAAGAGCTCCTCCGCGAGTTCTGGGACACCCTGTATATATATTGCTATGTAATAATAATAATTTAAATTTTTAAATTTATTATTAAATTCAAAAGCCCATGTTGGTTGTTCATAGTTATATGCTATGTAATTTAATTTGTAAATAATAATAATGTTGCTTTCATAATTTTTCATAAAACAAGCATATAAATTTTCAATAGAGACGAGACTTTATTTTTTTTTATAAACAACAAAATTTCTTTACATTTAATGGCAGCAAACTTAAATTTCAAAATCTCGGGGTTCATTAGTAAAACTTTCGTGGCTTCCCTTTTAAATTGGTATATAGTTAATTTTTCCAATACACAAATAATGCTATACTTGTGCACATAAAACAAAATTATCTAAGCATGAATTGTACTTACAAATACAATAAGAACACGGCACATCAAGTACACAAACTTCAAATCAACAAATCTTAAATTAAAACTTACTTGTAATTAAATTTAGTATTTAACAAAATTAAAGTAGTCCTCTTCTGTTGCTTCGCTTCCAAATCGATCTTGATCCGGCCCTGCTTTATCTCGACGAGGTTAAAGTTTATGTGGCACAGTTCACTTTGTATTAAACGTTGAAACGAAATTGTGCAGCTCCTTCCCATCAAATAAAGGTAAATTTAAATTACATTTAAAACATTTTTTTAAATTTGTCGTTGTATTTATTGTTGTCATTTAATTTAAACTTAATGTAAATTCCACTGATTTTTACGAAGAAATTCAAATTTTAAAACTTATTGTAATAACCTCACAATTTTAATATTCTGTTTACAGATTCTGTAGTATCTTACAAAACATTGTCATCCAAACTGTATTATTTTATTTAATCTAAGATCATTACCTAGTCACGAAGAAGGGTTTAAAATTGACTCCAATTTGTTAGATACCAAATTCATGTCAACAAAGTCGAATTTGCAATCAAACTCCCAAAACAAAAGACTAGGGAAAGGACTCTCACTTCCAGGTAATATTCACAAAAATTTTATAACTAATTACGTTTATTACTTTAAATACACTTTGGAAAACTTTATTTTAATACTTTCCACTAAATAAGACACCTTTTCTTTAAATTAATTATAAACTTTTATTCGAAAATTCTTGAAAATTATAAAATTTTCTCAAGAGCCACCAGCAATTTGCGTGTGATCTTTACCCTAATCAAATTGTGACTAAATTTTTATAAGAAAAATCACCCCACATTGATTAGTGGACTCATCCAAATTAAAATGGGCCAATAAAGATTATGCATTTTTACATGTTAATAGGAAAAACAATTTGGAAATCAAAATACTTACTTGCTAAAATATTTTCAAACTTATTTAAAATTAAAATGTATCTTAATTACTACAATATTATTAAAGAATACATTTTTGCAAAATAGAAGTAAATTAGATACATTTATAAAATAAAAAATTTTACCCTGCATAAACTGTCAATTAAGAAACTGAATTTGACTTATATTTCTAAATATTAATTAATATTTAATTAAATTTGGAATTAAACTTATTTACACTTAGAATTAAATTTTTCCTATACTTTCTTTCTTGTTTTACTGAGTAATTTACTGATAATAAAACCCATATCTGGTTATATCTAAATATAAGAGTTTAAATGTGTACTTGTCACAAACATTTCAATAATATTACATAATAAAGTTTCAGAATTGGTATATTGGAAAACGAATGCTTTTCCATTAACAAAGCATGTTTATAATGAAAAATAACACCACTCCAGCTTATCAACGAGATATGATCTTCAACTTCGAAATTTAAGAAAATAAATTGACATTTACTAAGAGCTCAACCCAACAAAAAAAAATTTATAGCATTTTCTATGAGTCTGGCCAATATTGTTTCAAGGTTAGTTAACAGGGGTTAGGTACTTAGGTTTTCTTCAAAATGAAATCGAGGATCATCTCAATAATCTACCTTTAGCAGTTTTACGGCGAATTTACTTCCACCAAGATGGAGCACCCCCTCATAATACCAGAGAAGTTCTTAATTACTTAATAGAGCATTTTAATAATCAAGTTATTGCAACCAATGGTCCAGTACGGTGGCCTGCCCGCTCACCGGATCTCACTGTGCTCGATTTCTTTATTTGGGGATATGTTAAAGAAAGGGACTACTATGCAACAGCCCCAGCCACTCTTGAAATCTTAGAAGAAAGAATTCTACGGGCATTTAGAAGTATAACGCCTCAAACGAAACGTGTTGAGAGAAACAATTGAACGAGCTGAAATGTGTCTTGAACAAGGAGGAATGAAAACTTTGAAAATTTACTACAGTGAAAGTTAATAAATTATTATCCATGGCACACTTGACAAAAGTAAATAAATTATTATCCAGTATTTTCCTTAGTAATATTTAATTTATGTTCTTATTTTTAATCCAATCGCAAATAAATTAGTATCGTTAGATTCATCAAAAAATCCTTTTTTCGGAAAGTGCTTGTCAAAAAATGGTCGCCATTTGAAAAATAATAGTTAGACACGAAAATGTAATTTTGCCAACTTGTCTTATTCCTATCTATCATACTAGTCACTAAAACTTTGCGATTGTAATTTTCTGACATCACCTGAGGTCCTCAGATTAGTTTACGTTCGATCATGGCCACCTAGATGCAATATTAAAAGTGACTCTAAAAAAATGAAGTAGACGTAAAAACTTTTAAAATGTCGGATTCTGATCCAGAATTGTCTCAGAAATCCAAAAATGTTACAATATACAGGATGTTCCATTTAAAAATTCAAAACCGGAACCATTTCCGGTGAAACCGGAAGTGACCGGAAAGTGAAAAATATGCGAAAACTCTCCTCTTCACATACCATTTACCTATATACCAAATCTCATTTTGATACACCTAATATTCTAGAAGTTATGACTTGTCTAATAGATTCGTTGACACCTGGTATATTTATGTATAAATATCGTTTCATATTTAATTTTAATAAGTAATTGAGTGGCTATTGAACTGTTAATTAATTATAGAAAAAGACAGAATCGAATAATTTCCCTTATTGTGCTAAAGCATCCCTGCGAAAGCGGCTTGCGCCATAACGTCTCTGCTCCCAAACGTCCTTGCGCCTAAACGGTCCTGCGTTCAAATGGCCGATGTTTTCGCTGCTTTAACCATAGCCATCACATCAACAAAAAGATTGAATTTTTGCATTTAATAATTAAATAATGCGTTTGTACGTCAGTAACAAATAATTATACCAAGTGTTGTAATATTTAGTTCGTGGAATATTGTAAAAAAATCCACAAATGTGAATTAAAAATTATCGATAGTTCTAATACACTTGTGATATTGCTGTTGATAATAGATATTCCCATTTTACACGAATGGAATGAGTAACTTCCAACATAGATGGTCCCTTAATGTGTGGGGTGCTACGTTGGGACAATATATTATCGGTCCATTTTTCTATAATAGAAATTTGAAATAACTTCCTTGAACTGTTAGAAGACATTCCATTCTACTAAATATTCGTTATGCAGCATGATGATGCACTTGCCTACTATACACAAAACGCGCGGGCGCTCCTAAACTAACATTTTAACATAAATGGATTGGACGAGAAGGACCCATGTGCTGGGAACTTTGATCCCCCAACCTCAACTCATAGCTTTTTTATGGGGTTACGTTAAAAAATGTAGTATATCGAGAACCTCCAACCACCATAGAACATATGCAAGTTGCAAGTTAGAACGGCCTTTAAGAAGTATCTCACGTCAAAATTTTAGAAAATGTTTAAGAAAAAGGCAAAGGGTGTAACTTTGAACATTTACTGCTTTAATAGCAGCTAAAATAACTAATAATAAATTTATTCTTCTTCTTCTTCCTTTTGTTATAGGCCAATGGCCTGTTTAATACGCGCAACTAGTGCAGGTTCTGTGAGCCCTCTTCGCACGTATGCCAGGCAGGAGGCTGGCCTTACCCGTCGAAAGGGGAAGAAGTTTCACTAAATGGTTTACGATTGCCAAAGATGTTAGTATGACAACCGGGACCGACGGTTTAACGTGCCCTCCGAAGCACGGTTGGTTGCAGATATACCCCTATATTGGTCACCCATCCGAGTGGGGACCAGAGCGGACAGTGCTTAACTTTGATTATCCGCAGTTTTCCGCCATGCAACCAACTATAAATAAATAAACCATATAACTTTATTCGTTGTTGTTTTTGTGTCAAGTATTGTTTTTCATGTTTTGTTCTTCTTTGTAATTTTTTAATTTAAATTTGTAGCTTTGTTCCTACCTCTTGTAAATAAATTTAAATATATAGCACCCATACACCATTTTCATTTAAACGAAAGATTTCAATAAATTTTCGACACATTCAGTAAGATGGAAAAATAACTTTACAATTTTTTGCCACTTTAAACATGAGAAAGTTTTTGCACCGTTTTCATTTACGATTTATAAGAAAAATCTTTAAAAAGCACGAAATAATATAGAAATATTAGTTTTTGTTAGTATACAAAACCATACATCAAATCAAAAAAAATTTAATTCTACATTTGACTGTGCTAGAAAAAAAAATATGACATTTGAAGTTTTGTAAAATGGACAACAAATTATGAACTTTTTTAACATACCGCGGAATACTGTATCAGGGTGGCCACTTAAAACTGCTTTTCAAATTCCCTGACTGATAAACTTCAGTTTTCCCCGACATTTTTATTGTACAAAAGCCAATTTCAACTGTTTTTTTTAAATAAAAATTGTAACCCAACATAAAAATTAGCAAAGTAAACTTAAATTACTTTATAGCAAATGGAAATTATTCAACAAGCATAACAAAATACACCATCTAAGCTTTAAAGGAAAAACTAAATGAAATAAATATAAATTTTCTAAATATATACCTAGGTAACAAAATTTTCGTTTTGCAGGCAAAAATAAAAATATTAAAATAATTGTATTTTACAGAATTTTCCGTGACCAAAATAAAAAAATTCTAAATTCCCCAGAAAATTGGCCACCCTGTGTGT
Source organism: Ctenicera cuprea (assembly GCA_958336395.1). Classification (NCBI taxonomy): domain Eukaryota; kingdom Metazoa; phylum Arthropoda; class Insecta; order Coleoptera; family Elateridae; genus Ctenicera; species Ctenicera cuprea. The sequence goes on along the minus strand of OY284486.1, from coordinate 83,345,325 downwards.
GTTAATAATCTGAGCAAAACACCAAAACTTAAACAATTTTGACATCTTGAACACTAATTTTTTAATATTAGTCATCAAATGTTGTAATTTTGCAAAAATGCTAACTCAAAAACTGTTAGGTACTTTAAACATTATTGAACTTCAATATTTGACAGACCCTGTAGTTAGGTCCATCCATGGACACTGTATAAAGGGCAACTTTGGTGAAGTAACAACCTTTTAAAGAAAGTTTTAATTATATTCTAGCTTAAACAACACAAAACAAGAAGAAACCAAGGTTTTATCTCGCCTCAACGTGACAATTGTATCTTAACAAGATCTTTTATATTTATTCACAAGCAAAGCAGTGTAGAAACTTTTCTTCAATCTTGAAAGAACATCAGGAAAGTGGTAGGTATTGCACATTATTAATTGAAAATACTCCAAAAAATGTACCTCAAAGTTGAAACTCGAACCAATAAAAAAATTAAAAAACAAAATAAACAATACAAATATTCTTTATTTGACGAGCATTAATTACATTAAAACTGAAAGACACAAAATTTTCAAGTCGGAAACAAATTGTAATAAGTGCAGCTCATAAATCATTAATCTTAGTACAAGGAATTTTATACCCAAGAATGTAACGTTAAGAAAATATACAAGATTAAATACCCACAACTAATCACAACAATTGTTCATTGCAATTTAAATCAAAATTTTACATTTGTTGAGTAGAATTTCCATTCCACGTGTTGTTTTCATCATCGCTATCTGTTTTGTCTGAAAGGCGATGGACATTTCCATGACGACGAACAACAGTGGTCTCTCCCATCCTCCTTTTAGGATCACTAAAAAGTAAAACTAGAGAAATCCAATTTTGGTTGGTTAAAGAAAAACTGTGCATTATTTTTCTGACGTTTAAACACATATTCTTACTTAGACGGCTCTCCGGAGGTTTCATTAGGCCTTTTCTGTTGTGGTGGTGGGGATTGTGGTCGTGGAGCAGGAGAGCCAAATAACATAGTCTTTAAATAACCTACAATATTCAAAATTGGGCCTACAACAGACCAAAAAAGTGTCATTAACCATGAATCAGCATTGGTCGCAACGGCACCGTTATGCAGGGGCAAAACCAATATAACAGCATTAGGAACCAATTCCAGTTCCAACAACGTTGCCGAACCTTCCTCACTTGTAAACTCCCGCCTTGGAAATGTCGTAGACAAACTAAAATTGTTAAAGGACAAATCTAGATTGGTTATGATATAATTTCGAACATCCTGCAAAGTGCTGTTGCTTGAAAATTCATGCATGTGCGAACTTCCATCTGGAAGTTTAAATTGCAGACGTGCAGTGTTGCTGTTTGTAACACGATGAGTAGGCTGGGGGCTCATTTGCGGTGATTGCTGGGTGTTCTGTGATGATGTACTGGCGAATTTTGCAGCTCGTTCCGCTTTATCTTGGGCTATTTGTGCAAGGACACGTTGTCTGGCCTCTTGTTGCTCCTTCTTCTCTTTGTTGCGCTCGTCCATTAGTTCTTTTAATTCATTTTCTTGTTGCCAACGTTTGAGCTTTTGTACGTCGTGTCCTACTTTGCGACGTTCCAATTCTTTCATTCGTTCTTTCTGCAAACAAAAAAAAACCTTTTAATTGCTTTTTAGGTACAGTTGTTTCACCAGCCTTCGACTAGAAAGGGTAGAATGGCATTAGGATTAAGTAAGTTAAAACTTTTTAATTTCTTCAGGTAATAAGTGTTGTAATTCTACATTACTGTAAATACTGCTAATGTTTTTAACCTAACTCAAGAGAAACATTAAGACTTCTGCCAACATTTGCTTAAAATCCACTACTTCTAGGATGAAAATTTTATTTTCAGACTTTTCCGAGATTTTCAGGTTATTCACGGTCAGCGGGGATGTTGTTCTGGCAACTTTAGGTTACAAAAAAAAACCAATGACTAGCCCATACAAAGCGTTGTATCAAGCAACCCAAGTCACACACAGGGATCCCAGCAGGTTTTTTCATATTTTTTTAAGGATTTTAGGACAAAATTTTACTTGATTTTAGGTAAATTTGAAACATTTTTTACACATATCTCTATTTTTAATCAAGCAAAAATTAAAGTCAATAAATACATGTTTAATTTTTTCCTGTTTATAAGTTTACTACATTGCAAATATTATGTAATAAAAATAGTTGAAGTAAGAATCACCCCGCTCTGATTTTTTAAATGTCCAAAAAATGTTGATTTGGTTCGATAACTGTCGAAAGTATAAAGGTAAACTGACTATTGTGCTAGCTGCCACCCACTAAATTGATTTGTTTTTTTGTCAGCAATCCGTCCCTGTATTTTAAAAAGTGCCAAAACTTAAAGATACCTTTTTGACTTTAATATATAAAAGAACTTACAGCGTGGCCACTTAAAACTGCTTTTCAACTTCCCTGACTCATTTTTATGGTACAAAAGCCAATTTCAACTGTTTAAAAATTGTAACCCAACGTAAAAATTAGCAAAGTAAACTTAAATTACTTTATAGCAAATGGAAATTTATCAACAAGCATAACAAAATACAACATCTAAGCTTTAGGGAAAAAACAAATGAAATAAATATAAATTTTATAAACATATACCTAAGTAACAAAATTTTCGTTTTGCAGGCAAAAATAAAAATATTAAAATAATTGCATTTTACAAAATTTTCCCTGACTATTTCGTGAAATTCCCCGACTTTACGTTAAAATTGGTACAATTCCCTGACCAAAATAAATAAATTCTAAATTCCCCGACTTTTCCCAGTTTTCCAGAAAAGTGGCCACCCTGACTTAATATACTCATATATTCTACAAGAGAACAACCATAGGTCTGGAACAATGACAGAACTGAATGGTTTAGGGCCAACCTGAGGAGTCCTGACCCACTTAGGGGTCCTTGCAAAATTTACAGGAATTACCAAAAAAAACTGAAAAAAAAACTCTGTACAATTGCAATATTTTCATGATGAGAAAGTAAAAATATCAACATATATAAAAATGAGCTAAGCACTTCGCCGGAACTTTTCTATACTGCAAAAATAGTTACTTATCGTTATCATGTTTTCAAGAGCATTTCTGTATTAACGTCTTACCGGCCAACAATGACAAAATAAAATCGATTTGTAAATATTTTAATAATATACATTCGGTTTACTACAAGCGAACAGAACTAGCTATGCACTTTCATACCAGAGAGAAATACTACTCCACACCAAGCATTCTGTGTCAACTCAATTAAATTTATGCTTTGACTGGGGGTATGGCTTATTGTATTTAGAAACCGAACTTTTTCTAGTTTTTTTACTTTCCTGTACTTTCAGTAAAGGGAAGTATTGATTTCATGCAAATTTTCAAAATCGAGATTTTGACGGAAATACATGTTTTGGGCTTCCAGGATCCTAAAAAAGTGGTTTTTAAAAAATGTCTGTCTGTGTGTGTGTGTGTGTGGGTGGGTAACGCTCATATCTCCGGAACGGCTGGATCGATTTCGATGTGCTTTGGAATGAGGAGGTATATCAAAAATTCATCGACAAAATAAATAAAATCGAAAAACGATCTCAATGGCACCTATCCAAAATTTTTGAAATTTTCAAAAAAAAAATCTCAAAAACTGCCCACACGTTTTTGTTTATACTTTTTAAGCTGATAGAGATAGGCATCTGATACAATTTTGTTTTTTGCTCATTTTTATAATTTCACTGTGACGCCCTCTGTGAATTTTTGAAAATTGAAAATTGGTACCCTTTTATTTATTTAACGGGGGGCAATAAAATATTTCTGTTAAAGCAATATAGCTCATCATTGATAGCAAAATCCGAATATCATAATATTTTTTTGATACTTTAATATTTAGGGGGGCTACTGTTCCCCCTCCCCCCCAAAATTTTCGCTACAAAATTAAAAAATTGATTTCTTCTTTTGTTTGCTCTAAGAGAATCTTTTTACAAAAAATCAAAAAATTGAATTTCTTGCCCCTTAATAATCTTTTTGTCCTTGAAGAATTTCACATACTTTCTACAGCAGTTGTATTCTTGTACTAGTCGTTTAATGTTCAGTGTAGGCTAACTTTTTTATTTTAATAGATAGACTCGCAAACCCAAGAGCAAAGTTGTAGGGCAAATTCTTCTCGATTGTATTTAAGAAAAAAACTTGAGTTTCCAATTTTAATATGGCGGCCACGGTAAAAACTAACTTTTTTTTAAATGGAAAAGTGACATTTTGGCTTTAAAATCAGAAAGGTTTCTAAATTCTAAACACAAATTAATAAGGGTAATTTCTTGCAAAAAATAATACTTCTCGAGTTATTAATACATTTTCAAACATCAACACGCTTCCTTACTCGTGCCCCCGGTTCATTTCAGTTCGGTTGTTTTACATGTACTCAGTTGCAGGCGGAGCCAGCGTGGTAATGGTAGGTTTAAGTTACGCTCTTCACGCTTGAAGTTTTTATAAACGCTGTTTGCTTTTACTAGCCGGGTCTAGACAGGTGTACATCAAAAGTGTTGGAAAATATAAAACAATGTTAATTTATAAGTATAGGAAAGTCCAGGCGAAGTGTTTCGCTCATTTTTTTATTTACATTCACTGAAAATAAAATTTTTTTATTATACCTGAATCATAATCTTTGTTTTTGAAACTAAAAAGCATGCAAAATCGGGCCTTTAAAGCACTAGTACTTTAAAGTTGCCTAGGTAACAACAAATTCACCTACAAATTTTGAACAATGATAAATACACAGGTAATCAGAAATAAACTTCACAAATCAACAAATTTATAATAAATATACATAGCAACGAAACAGCAACAATTGCTAACCGTTTCTATATCAACGATTAATGACACAAATTACTTCGAAAAAGGGATTTCAATTTTCTTTTTTTTTGTTATCATTTTCAGATTGTAGTGCAGGTATAATAAAAAAACTAGTGTTACCCCAGCACACAACGCACTGACAGACAGCGTTGACAGAACCGGCTAAATGATGTCACGTGATGCATTAGTTCCATAAGGGAGACGCGACGTTAGTATAGATGTCGCCTCAAGTGAAGCGCGTCTAGCAGACTTTCAAATATATTATAAATTAAAATAATTATTATTGAAAAATCGACGTAGAATAAAAATATAAAAATGTTTCATGTTCCATCTGAGGATAGAAACCTTTCATTTTAAAAAAAAATGGTCCAAATTGGTGAAGCGGTAGCCGCTGGAGGAACCGGAGAAAAATACCCTTTGAGCATTTATATATGTATGGATAGCATATAATACACGTGTGTATAAGAGCCTTTAAAACACTGCACCCGTCGCGCGTGCTTTAAAGGCTTGCTTATACACTTGTATTATAATATACTATTTTATAATCCTCGGCTTATTAAACAAAAATGCATAAAAACTCAATTTTTAAAAATTCATATCAGGCGTCACAGACAAACTAGTGGACTCGGACATGAACTAAATTAGTTCTAACTAGTTTTAAGCCAGTTATTGAGCAATAAGTTTTTGAAAAGGTCATAATAATGGTTTTTTTCCGCAGTTTTAGTAGTTCTAAAAGTTCTCGTAGCTTGTAATATTTTTTTGTACCCTTAGGGCACTCCCATTATCAAATTTTATCCCAATCTGATCATTCGACTTTTCAATAATAGGCCCTTGTCCACCAGTGGTACTTAAAAGTGCCAAAAATTGTCACTACCAGGCATAGTTGTGTATAACACCAAAATACCCACGATTCTGACATTTTTAACGTAAATTGCCAATGCCAACTTTTCCAATTTTCAAAGTAATTACTTATGTGGTACTCCTAAGGATCGCCGGTGCAGCAGCATTAAGTTTGTTAATGTATGGAAATAAAGAAAATTCAGCTTTAAAGTACATAAATTCATAGAATATGTAGCTCATTATCAGCGTAGAAAAAAAAAAAAATCGTGTGGCCAGTTTTTCAGCAATATGTTTTGAAAGTCTTTTTTACTTCATAGTTGTTAGCTTTTCAAAAGTTTTTGTGCACGGTAGCATGGTGTGCCTTAAGGGCTACAACGATACAAAATTTGAACTGCATCTGTCAACTTGTTTTTGAGTAAATAGGCAAAGCCAAAACTTTTTCAATAAATCATATTGGCCGCAGTTCTAAAGCTAGAATGTTTGGAATAAAACGTTCGATTTATCCTAGTCTTCTATCAGATTCTAGTTGTGGAGTTATTAAAAAAAAATTCGTTTTTTAAGAAAACATGTCTAGCTTCTACTTCCAGTTTCAGATTTTTTTAGTTTATTTCCCCGATGAATTATTGATAAATTTTAATTAATATTGTTAAAAACTGGAATAAGTAAACAACAAAAAAAAACATATCGAATGAGAGTGTAAATTTGGAATTTTTAGGATTTTAAAACAAATTTAAGAACAATTCGTGTTTTTTTTAATAATTTTTAGGACAACTGCGCACACCATGCCTGCCTTAGGTGAAAAGTTCGAAAGGGCGCAAAATATAACTTATTATTTCGAACTGTTTTATTCAGAATTAAATTTCCTTTCAGAATATGCAAAAATATACAGGATGTTTAAAAAACTATTTCATGGAATACAAAAAAGAAACATTCAACTGGTTTTTTGATTACAGCACCGTAATCAGCACAAAAAACTGTAATACTTTGCTTATTTAACCGACTTTGTTGCTTCAATAATAACGAAGTTAGCATTGGTGTCCCGATAATTTCAAACAGCCTGTATACCAAAAATATGCAGATATATCTCAATTTAGCGTGTTATGTTAACAGAAATCAGTTTTGCAATATTTTGTTGCCAAACATTAACAAACAAAAGTTTTATGGTTAAACCAAGAGAAATTTTGGGTTCGTACATAACGCCAAGTTATTTAAAATAAGATTTGTTTATATAATTTTATTTACCTCTTCCTCTTCTGCCTTTTTAGTCTCACGTTTTTGGCTGAGGAGTTCCTTGGCCCGTTCAACTTTGTCCTCTGGAGACAAATCTTTTTCTTCATTTATTAATTCCTCACTTTCTATGTTTTTGCTGGTTGATGGCTCATCTTTGGGTTTAATTGCACATACACCATTTTCACATACCACATCAGAATTGTCTGGATTTCGTTCGGTTCTTATAAAGCTATTCGACTGTTCAGCTGCAAATTCGAGATGTAATTTTACAGATATGTTTTGTGCTCGATTGTGCTTACCAGCAATGCTTACACCGTTGCTTTGAAGAATTTTGTTTAATTTGGTTAAAAAATCTGCAACGTTTTGTGGTTCTTTTACAATTTCAAGTGGACTTCCGGCTTTACCAATAAAAAATAATGATGGAACTGTAACATCCTTATCTGACACATGCTAAGGAAAAACCTTAAGCCAAAAATGAATGCAGATAAAACCATTGCTTAAATAAGGATACAAATTTGACTAAATTGTTGATGCGGTACTGAATTTTCTTCAACTTTGATAGCAACGAAATGTTTGCTTTCCAATTGCCGAGACACTTCCTCCACCTCTATTAACTTCGTAAGCTCTGTTGATTTTGTGTCTTTACCTGAAATTTTAATTAATAAACTAACGATGATAGAATAGAATAATTTTAGTTGATGCTAACCTTCAACATAGACCACAAATATTGCACCTGCCTTTTTCGATGCAGTAACAGCTTCTGCAATTCCACCTTGATACCAACGCATTTTTTTTATGTGTTTTTAATACTTTTTCTTAAGTATTGCATTAAATTAAGGAAAATTTTGGCTCAAATTTAGATGACGTTTCAATTATTACTAATACAAAGTGACAATAAATGTTTCACTGTGATGTATCACTTTTTGACAGCAGTTGAGCAGTGGTTTCTCAGATATTGAGCAGGTGCCGCCACTAACACTTATTTAAAAAGTAAACGCGGGTAATTTAAATTCTGCTTGGTTGCTTGTCATTGATCTTTTATATAAACAGCTTGAAAGCAAAATCGTCAAAAACGAATGTAATGAAAAAAAGGCCGAATTGCAATTTTAACATTTAGCATGTATTAGGGGTCAAAGCACAGTGTGTTTGGTGATGTAGAATAAAGTGAGCTTAAGATTGATAACACTATTCTAGGAGCAATTAAAGTTACCGATGATATCATGTACTGTAAAATATAGATTTAGTGATGAACAACGAGAATAAATAAATTATAAGAGAAAAAATAAGTAAAGCTGTTAGGTTATGAGGACTGAAAAGAGATTATTTTACAAGAGCAAAATACACGAAAGTAGATTTAAGATTCAAAGTTGATGTGGAACACTATATGAAGTTCTCTAACAAAAGGAGGAAATATACGAGGAAGTTGAAGTTAGTAACAATAGAAATTATTGATTCAAACAGTATAACTGAAAAATGTAAGTAAGTAGCATTAATTATATAAACACTTAAACAATATTCCTACGGTGAGTTAATTAATATAGAGTGTCCATTTTATCATGTAATCCCTTGACTCTTCAGAGTAGGCAACACATGCTGCATGTCATAAGTCGCTTTTCAATAAAACATAATTTTCTAAATAAGAATAACAGTTTGCTGTAGATAAAAAAGCGCACTCGTTTGACATCTTAATATTAAAAATACGTACAGTGGACTATACCCAAGGACTATACCCACGGCAAAGTGTTTGTTCTCATTTATAAAGTTCTATTTTATTAGTAGAGCAACCCATGACATGCAGCGTGTGTTGCCTACTCTCAAGAGCCAAGGAGTAACACCATAAAACGGGCACTCATACAGTTTGCATCATGAGCGGATTTACAGAAAATTTGTTTGTGGGGGAGAGAATTGTCCCAGACATATCAGTACCGAAAAGGACTGTGGAGAGAGATGTAGGTCAGATCATGCAAACGATGACGCGTGCGTTGACAATCATAAATATCTAAAATCACTTTACAAGTTGCATTTCGGCTGGGATTTCAGGGAGTAGATACCTAAAGATGTTGTTTTTTCTATTTTTTAATTATTTTATAACTTTCGAGTACTGGATTGCCATTTACTGTTAAAAAACAGAATTGTAGACAAGATTAACTTTACGTTACTAAATCTACCTTACACAATCACCATTTATAGGAATTAAGGGCTAACAGTCATTTATATAGCTAGAAGAGTTTCTAATGTGAAAATTTAAAATAAAAACACCAATGAGCGGCACCAATTTGAAGAAAAAATGGGCACGTATTTTAACGATTATTTGATGTCAATCACGCTGGGTAGGGTAGAATAGGGATGTAACTACGAAATAATAAACATAATTGGCGTAATTACTCAGTAATTACGCATGTTGAGTTCAGTCGCTGTGAGGCGTTCGGTACATGTCGTGCAACTCGATACAGCTTATTACATTTCAAACGAAAGATATAAAAAAAAACGAAGTTTTGTTAGTTTTAATTATTGCAGTAGCATGCTCCGTCTGTAACAAATAACCCAAACTTAAAAAGTTTGCAGATTTTGCCGATATTTACAATGCAGATACTGGAGCAATTAAATGTGGAACAAATGAAGTTCTACATGCTGATATTCGTTTTCAAAAATAAAACATTAAGTAATGCCTAGGATTAATTGCAAACATTTTCAAAAAATCTGATGGACTACGCAATAACAATACCTGACAGATTAAAAGTTATGTTTTTACAGTTAGATACGTTGTAGTAAAGCAGCAACGTAGAAATTGGTATTCTACATGAGTTTAAGAAAATTTACTAAGTTGAATGCTGAAGCTAAAACTGTAATAATAAATAAACATTAGTTGCCACTAAAGCGACGGTAAATATGCAGGACTTGTGCGTCACCGAACGATAGGCAACGTGCGTTTCCTGCTACAGTCGGTAAATCTGCAAATGCTTGTTCGCTAAGCAAAGATGACTTCCCCGCTTTGAAAGATTTTAAGATCACCCCGTCCGAAAACGTTTGTTTCAATTAACACGCAAAATTAAACAGAAGGCTACTTCCGATTCCTATACGCTTGCAAATGTTTGTCATTCTGCTAAGCGACGACGACTAACATTTTTATTTTGCCATGCGACAACGGACCAAGGGGTATAAAAGGTCTGCTTTTTTGACGGAGAATTTTGTTGCTGGATTGCTCAAACGGTCCTATAGAGACTCAGACACGTGTACACTTTACTAGAACGAAGTCTCATACAGCACCTCTTTATACACGAGGGATGTGTTTGTATAAATCCTATTGCACCCGGCTGCTTCCAGAACTGCGGCATATACAGCCTCGGTCCTTCTCCGAACCCCGCAGCACGCCCAGCTCTTACAAAAGCCCAGCACCTGATAACTCTACTCTTTCTTTAAACCACGAAGCACCCCTAGCTCTTACCAAAGCACCGCAGCCCTATAGAAGCTGAAGAATATTTACTAGCTCGACGCCCCCTAGGCATACGACCTACAAAGCCCCTACGTAGTGTACGTGCGTTGATCCCTTAGAATACGTGTGTTTCCTTTGGCCGTTCGATCAATTTACTTTTTATTATAATGTTATAATACTTGCCTTGAAAGGCTGCTAACTGTAATAGTATCAATAAGTTTATCCATAAGTATATAATGTTGTGCAGTCATAAAAACAAATTAGTAGAGTATAATTAGGTAAGATGGTTTAGGTTAATTTATAAACATACAAAAGTAATTTATTAAGAATATAGAAGTTTTCAAACTCATCCCCATTAAAGTGGTTTTAAGATTGGTTTTGTGAAAGCGAAATTTAATAATGGGAAAGGACATGTCGCCACACTGTGGGTGTCGTATCAACTTCACTAAATCTTAATTTTATTGATCTTTGGTCGTGGGATTAGCAGATTGTTCTTGTCGGGTTAAATGGCCATCGACAACCCACGCCAGAACAATTTCTTTTATTGAGTTTTACTTAAAGAGGAAGACTGTTCGTCGTCAATACCAATTTCGGCATTGGTTAAGATTTAAAAGTATATTCACTGGGCGTAAAATGTGTAGCGACAGTTAATCTAGAGAAAATTGTTTAAAACGTTTTCTAATACATATTTAATTTGAAGTGCAGAAATTCGGAAAAAAGCGTTATTTTTTAATTTAAAGAATCTTTAAATTTTCTGACAGAAGTTGTCATAAACGGTATCAAAGATTCTGGGCGCAAGAACATTTCGTTTTAACTAAACTACATAAATATGCAAAAGTACTTCGTTTCAGAGTTATGGCGTTCTTAAAAGTACAAGGTGATAAAATAGTTTTGTTTAACATATTAAAAACGGTTTGAGTTACACCGTTAACATTTGATATGAAAATATGGTTTTACACAAATCATAGTACGACAAATTTAAAAAACCTATTTACAAGTCAGTGGTGTAGACACATGTTTTCCTTCATTTTTGTTCTGTAATTTTTTCTTTAAATTAGTTACAGATTTAAATAGCTCAAACAAAAATCGTCACGCGAATTATTGTGCTTAGAACAATTTTAGAATTCATCAAGAATTGTTCTGTTGTGTTAATTCCCCGAAGAGGCGCAGGGCGTGCTATACAAATGCAGACAGATTCGCGTCTAACTTTTGATTTCCCGGCCCGGTCGACTGTCCATTCAACATCCGACATTCTTCTCTGTTCGAAGCTTTCTGCCTCCATCGTCTCACCCCTACCTACCGTACGTTTATTTCCACATATTCTAACCATCTTTTCCTGGGATGCCCCCTCCTCCTCCTCCTCCTTCCGTCAAGTCCTCCCGCGAAGACTCTCTTTGCTTACCAGTTCGGCGTACATCGTGTTCGCCATTCTCTATTAACACGTACTGCACCTAATATTGTTTTCAGAACGTTTCTCTCCCAGGTGTTTAGTGTGGTTTCGTCCCTCTTTGTCAGGCACTAGCTTTCTGCTCCGTACAGTACCATTGGTCGTATTACCGTTCGGTGTATGACAAGCTTTGAGTTGCGTCATATTAACGATGACGTCAGTAATTTCTGCTAAATTACTGGGACAGTACTGTCCACGGAAATCTTTCTTTATCTATATTCCTTGTTTTAACCCAACCTTACCATCATTTTTCTACTAAAGAGGGGCTTAGGATTTTGATGCGGTGTCCGAAAAACCCCTGCTCCGTTACGGAGAAGGAACAAACATGTAGACTTTTTTTTTCTAATCGCACCATAGTTCTACAATGAACACCGGAAGTTTTACCCAAAAAATATTAAAGTTTAGTTCAACTCCCAAAACCCGGTTGTAGTTAAACCGACTAACTTTTGTATTTTAGTTTCTTTGGTTTTAACGACTGGAGAAATCCCCAGTTGCAATAAAAATAGATTATTTTCTATATTTTAATTTATTTTAGTTCAGCAACGAGAGAAATCCTTTGTTGTACATAACCGACTATTTACATTATTTAGATTTTTTTTTGGTTCAACGATTTGAGAAATCCCCAGTTGCACGTAAACCTTTATTTTCCTAATTTTAGTTTATTTTGCTTTAACGAGGAGAGAAATCTCCAGTTGTACTTAACACATTCGTTGTCATATGTGGCAGATATACAACACACGTTGTCGATTCTTACTGTATATATGCAACGTATACAAATCGACACCTTGCGTGTGTAACTATATAATACAATATGCATTACGTGATTTTTTTATAGGAGTTTGTTCCCCATGGCCAGTAGGGTCAGGAGGTAATTTTAGCCTGTAAAATTTTTGTTACGGGGTGGATTTACTCAGCCAAATAAAGTATCAAATAATAATCATATGTTTTTTTAACTAAACGCTGCAACTCAATTATACCACCTTTACCTACCTCTGAAAAAAAACGTAGCCAAAACTAATGGTTATTATTTCTGATACATTCCAGCAACGATAGCCAAAACTAATGATTATTTCTGATACATTTCAGCAACGAAGATGTTTTATCTATTTCCGTATATTTTGGTTTAACGACGGTAGAAATCCCTAGTTGTGCTCATCAAATCCCGTAGGAGCCTTATTTCATAGGACGTTGAAGTTTTCTACGATTGCGCCGCATTACCGACTTAAAAATATTTATTTTAAGCCAGAGGGAGTTAAACCCGAAGCTCACTAATAAAATTAAGCACTCCGAAATACCTACCAGAAACTCGGTTCGAAATTTGTTAAAAAATTATTTTCATAAGGACAAGTTTACATTTCTTTTCGCAGAAGGGACAAGACCGTTACGTTGTTACGAACAAAAATCTTTGTATAAACGACGTCAATCTAATTGATTGGTTAATTGGAAGTTGTAAGTAATTTATGACCTTTTATAAACAATAGATAATCTAACGTACAGCCGTTGCTGGTGCGTGTTACGATAATCAAATCCAGAAAAAGCAGAAAAGCAGACGTCAAACTTTTCACTATTTAGTGTTAATCACCGCGCAATTTCAATTTGTTTAAAGACAATTTTCTAGGTCCTTGGATAAATGAACTTATTTAGTGGGCTAACAGTTCTTGTACATTACAGATTTTAAACTGGTAGGAGAGAGCGAATGACCTATTTATCTTTTCGTGGCTTGGTCGAGGTTGCAGAAATCTGTAAAGTGCGAGCTGCACACGAGAACACCAATGGTGTACCGTTCCGGAGGGACCTTTCGTTGCTTTTGTAAATAATTATTGTACTCACAGGGATATAAAATATTGCAAATAAATTTCAATAGACAGTATTCTGTGTACTCTCAAGAAATCCTAACGTCTGAGCTAATCAGAGTAGTTTACTGAGTCGTAGTTGGTTTTTTTAAATTAGTAGTGCTATGTCTTGTATAAGTAGATATACCCCATGGGTATACCCTCAGTTGTGCCACTCCCACCACTTTTCCAAAGCCCTGCCCCTTGACCAAACAGCGCGAAGTGCGCGAGATTTGAACAAACACGGCAAACAGTTAAAGAGTAAATTTTATTAAAATCAAGTCAAATCAAAACATGTGACTGGTTGAAGAGAAACCGACTTAAACCAAACAAATTCAAACCTCTCGCGTTTCGTCTTATTCGCCGAGAGGCGGTACTTAGGAGGGGTAGGGGTGGCACATCTAGAGGTATGCCTATTTGTGGAAAATTATATTTTTATAGAAAATTTGAAAAAGTTAGCTCAAACCATTTAGAAGATATTAAATAAAACTCGTACATCAACTTTTACTTTACGAACGGTATACCTCTGAAACGAAGCACTATTGCGTATAGGAAAGTTAAATTAAATCGACATATTTTGCGACCCACACCCTATAGGAACATTTATAACTATTTGTTTTCAGAACACCCCGTATAATAATTGCTGCAGTGCAGTTTTCTGGAGAATTGTATTTTAGCGAGTCATTTCAATTTAACAAGAATTTACAAGGGAAAATGTAATAAACAAACTTTGGGAATTCTCAGTAGAATTAGCTAATTTTTTATTCCGAGTTTTTGTTTGCAGAAACATTTATTACCTCTCAATGGTTTACCACTACGCCTCTGTACCAATTTCGAGAATTTCTCTTTTAATTCTTCGAAAACACCGCTGACAATTCGATGAACTACTACACCACTTCGTTTTTCCTTATGCTCTATATCTTTGTTGTATAACTTTTCTCGATGATGAACGAAAATAAAATTTAAGGGCTGAAGGGACAAGTGATAATGAAAATTTATTGGGCACCGAGGCCATCCGCATTTCCAGTGGAGTTTTCATCCGCTGTTGCTAACCGTTCCTATTTTACGCGAACACAGCGAGCAGAGGATATCTGTTTGATGATGGGATATAGGAATTTTCCGGTGACCTCTCACCGTGAAAATTTTATACGCGCGCGAGTGTTGAATGTTCTCAGAATTTGAGGAAAATTTGAACATTTCCCCTGTGGGGTTATAAAAGTTGCGAATTGCCACTAGCAAACTTGTTACGTGTTTTCCTCATGTCGGTTATTCTTTCTTTAATAGGCTTATAATATATTTAGTGTAATTTGTATTTTTACCGGAAAAATTCGTTGCTTATTCATAAGTGAATTCAATTTTTGTTGTTTATTTTTCATGGATTTTGTTTGTATATAACCTGAAAGTAGTAATAAACTTGAAAACAAATTGAAATCGAAGGGAAATGAAATAATTTCGAACAAATGTACCCTTGTGTCAGTATAGTACGTAGCCTCTGGACGGAAATGAAATTTTTAATTTAAAAAACAACCGGAACGAGGAAGTAATCAAAAGGGTTCTTGTGAATTGCATTGGGACAGGACCCACTACAGATAATATTAGGCCACGAATGTAGGCTGTAGCAGGGTCGGACCTGTTGAGTTTATACGCCCAGAAACTTGAAAATTATCATCATAGTTTCTCTTTCTAAGTTTTGATTATAAAATTTTCAAGTAAATTTTGGACGAATCAACAGTTAAGGTAATATCGCGTCACTCTATAGTTTAAGCAAAGCGTTTCCAGATATACGTTTACTTTATTAACTGCACGCCACCTACCTACTTTATTAGAATTTATTGTCATCAACAAGGTGCTTCTTCTCATTCACCATCATTAACATCAATATCTGTAAGCTGTGATTGGAAAGAGAAAGCATATTGAGTGACCAGCCAAGTCTCCCGCCTTAAACATCCCGATTTTTTTTCTGTATTCACCCGAAACTTAATCAATAAAGTAAAAAAAATCAATATTAGCAGTAGCACTTAAAACGATTACTTTTCCTATTTTAGTTTATTTTAATTCAACGACTTGAGAAATCTGCAGTTCTACCTAAGCCGACTATTTTCCTTTTCTTAGTTTATTTTGGTTCTACGACTTGTGAAATCTTGCACTGCACTTATGCTAACTATTGCCTTAACGACGGGAGAAATTCCCAGTTGTGCTTATACCGATTGTTTTCTGCATTTTAATTTATTTTGGTTCAACGACTTAAAAATTTCAAGCTGCACCTAATCCTGCATCCTAATCCTCTATTTTAATACATTTTCTTCATTTTAGTTTATAGCAAAATCGCGTTGGCGCAGATTGGCTATTATACATGCGTAGAATTCGAATCTATTTTTTTTTGAGAAAGCCTCTATATAGTAATAGAGCACCTTCCTCTTTCCCTCCCCTTATTTGAGCGGACCAACCTCATTTTGTTGCAGTTTCATCCCCAACTTTGAGGCTATAGCTAAACTTCGTATAGTAAAGTAGGTAAAAGGTATAGCTAATATTCGTAATATTTACAGGTAACCTTTACAGTACATTTTTGAGTCCTGACCTGTTACTTTTGTATCCCAGCAACATATTTCAGTTTGCGTTGATGAGCTACCACAGCAAAGTTCTCTAGTTAAAATTATGCATTATTTAAAATAGTGACGTATTTTAAATAAATATTTAATATTTAGTTGCATGCTAGAATGTACTTATTGTTGTTTATCCTAAAGCGATTAGGTTGTTCTTTTCTTTTAGCTGTAATATACAGTGCCTATTTTCGTTATGTTTATATTTAATAAATACTGAACTGTTACAGAACTATACATTTTGTAAGGCACCCAATCTTAAACTCAATGCAAACTTCTCAAAAGTTTGTATAAAGTAGCTAAATGAGCGAAGCCGGTCCTGTGCGTGTGCCGAACAAGCACTTTGGTTTTTTTGAAAACATCTTTTGATTTAGCTCTTTTCTGGGAAATAGACATTCAGAGATTTTCCTATTTTGCTTTTATAAGCAATTCCTAGACTATGCTTGTCTGTAACCATGGAAACAGTTCCTGGTTTCGGTTTGATCTAGAAGAACATAAAAATTTTTTTTTGCTGATTAATTTCTGCTAATTAGTGTGCAAAATTGCCCTTACTTAATAGTGGCGCAAGCATGGCATTTAATAAACAAATTATCAATTATTTACAAGAATTACATACGCGCGTGTGTCATGTAGTACTTTTTTCCAAACATCAATAATGTTGCACAAGCCCAGGGATGGAGGACGCCGGCGCGTCAAAACCCAGCGTCACGACGAAGGGCGTCTAAAGCTCAAACGACAACGTACCGCTTGGCCTAACGTTTCATTTCCTATGTTTATCAACGAATTATGTATATTTGGTGCAAACAAAATTTATCATTCGTTGTTTTCAACTTCACTTGCATTTGGTAAGCTATTTTACAATATTTTAATGTTCTATTTTAATACTTTGTTAAATGTGCTTGTTTTTTAAAAGTAAACGTAATTTAAATTTAATTTATCAGATACGTGTGTGTATGTATTGCTTTTATACGTATTTGAATGACAATACGTTGCATTTGTGCAAAAATTAAATTACGCATGTTTTTTGTAAGCCAATTAAATTCTTTTAATTAATTATTAGCTTCGAAATGAATTTAAAAATGTTCTTGCATGAACTTTGCCCATAATCAAGTGATGTCTTAAAGTGGTTGAATCAATTTTGAAAATTAGAACGTGCCACCCACAACAATTGTGGTGAAATGGAACTGATTGCGTGGGTAGGAAGTTAAAGGGTGGTATCTAGTGGTCCTCTTGTATTAACTACTGATAACTATCATATTATATTACTTGGCCGGAAATTATCTCTAGGTTTGTAGTCATGGCAACTAGAGATGTGAAGGAGACGTCTTCCAGACAAGACTAATAGATCAATAACTAACTGCGTGACCGAGTATTTGAAGCCACCATTGTTGCACTTAAAACTGCATTCAAAATGCATCCTTGGAGAGAATTAGGATTCAGTGTTGAATGGAATGTAGGAAAACTGTTACAGTGAAAGAAAATTAGTTATAATAATTAAACTTTAATTGACAAAATTGACAAAGTAGGTATGCTAATATCTATAGAAAACTAACATTTTTTTTCGCATAAAATCGGATGTTGAATCTCTGTTCGTATAATTAAAAAAAAACTACCAGGGAAAAAGATTTGAAATCTCTTACGTAAGTAAATCGTATGTAATATGTAAATAAAATATGACATGTTCAAAACAACCTTTCTCAAAACAGTTTTATTAAAAAAAAACGTATGTTCATAATGATATTAGTGATATTATCGATATTCTAGATTAACTTAGACCAGTGATTCTAAAATTTTTTCGTAAACTGCTTTTCATTAATTATTATTTAAAATTATTTAAAGTACTCCAACAAAATTTTATGGACATACAAATAAGTTTAAATGTTATGAAACCAGCTTTTACACATTTCATTGGCGATAGGACTTTTAGATTCAAAATAACACAACTCACGCAAGCTAACCTTTAAGAAATAAATCAATATTTTTTGTTGAATCTGTGTAGACACAGTCCGTACTTCTAAGCCGACTGTAAGAATATGTTTTGCGACTACCTTTTTAAAGCGGATAATCTTAACGCTAACTGTACAAAAACACATGTGCCCTCTTGACATCTGTCAGTGAACTCCAAAATGGCGATTAAATATTTTGAATGCGATGACCTAGTTATCACAGCAATGTTGATTTCTGAATTTGTCCGAATGTTTTTAATAAGCCAAAATTTTGCAAACACTCTGTATAACTGAAATTAATCGGCCCCTATCTAAATTGTTAGCTCTTATTCGGCAAATTTCTAAATGCTGCATTTTCTCAATTGGCATCGAGTAAATGTGGAGCGAATTATCGTATATAAAATAATTGTAAGAATTAAACAATGCACCAGTTGTAGTTAGTCTTCCGTCAGTAAAGCAAAACTTTCCGTAAACGTACCCCTGAATATTTTTTCTAGTACCCCTGAGTGTGCGCATACCCCAGTTTGAGAAACACGAAAGAAACTTTTCACAGCAAATTCAGAATTATTTTGATTCTAGCAGCTCCTTTGAAATTAATTTATTAGTATAAATATAATATACAGAATGTGCTACTACTAATGTGCTACTACTAATGTGCACAGTGGCGTACCTATATACTAAATATATAGGACAAAGATTACGCTGAAATTTACCGAACAACTTTTATTCAGGCTAGTTTTGCATAGAATCTTGCAGACGTTATGCGTTATTGTATACACAAACGCTTTGTTACGGAGTTACACCTTCCCGAAGCGGAATCAGTATAGCCACTCTTTTGTTGATGACTTTGGCAGTATAGTTGCATTAAAGTTTTGAAACATTATATGTGGGAACTATCCATTAGTTTAGCATGTTCACTAAATTTTGTTTAAATAAGTGCGGCAGCTTAGATAGCACAGATAGCTATGGACATCTATTTTACATCTACACATACGCACGTCCGTGGATATAAAACCGAAATGCATCAGAAATCCAGAATTGGATGTACATAAAACATCCTACAAAGACGTCCTATAGGATTCCAGTTTACGTTAGTGTGTTGAAAATTAAATATATTTTACTGCAGTATTATAGTAATTCTAAATAAAAAATTACAAATATTATATTTAGCATAAATTGTAATACATATTTATATAATAATCATAAAGAATGTGGTTTTTCATACCCGTTCACACACAAACTACAAAGTACATGCGCAATCAAAGAATTGCTACCGTTCGGAAATATCGGTTTTTACGAGGTCGCTTGATTTATCATACACCTTTGGAAAAAAAATAGCATTTTAAGTTCTAAGTGGAAATTAAAGAATTCTTTTTTTTTATAAACAAAGCTAAAATGTAAAACAAATTCAGATATAATCTATAAAATTATTCGAATAACATCCATACAGGATGTTTTATGTACATCCGTATAGGACGACTTATAGACATCCATTGTTTTGAAAAATGGGCGTTTATAGGATGTCCTGAGAATGTAAAACAGATATCCTTGTACTATATAGGAGGGGTGTTTCATATGGGTTAGTTACGTAATATTTGTTTCCAATTTTTTTAATATTTAGACTTTTTCAATAATTGCCTTAAACATCTTATTCTGCTGTTTATAAAATTGCAGAACAAAATGTGCTTTTGTCGAAAGTCGCTAACTCCAATAGTTTTCGAAATGCAATTTTTGTGCAACATCAAGTGCCTATTTCTGTAAAGTTTATCATCGATGCCAATGGGAAGATAGAACATTATAATATTGTCACCATTTACTGGAAATATCTATGGATATCTTTAAATGTAAAATGGATACGTGAATCCTTACTCGGTCCTCCCAATGTATGCAAATTTTCTTAGAGGGATCTTTAACCTGCAAACTATTACACGGGACGCTCACTGTATGGCCAACTTTGTCGAGTATCGCACCTCGGTACCTTTCGGTCCAAGAACAAAAATTAACACCATCGGTGCTGATCACTTGAATGTTTTTCCTAAAATTTTGTTTAGTTTTCATCAACTGACGTTTTTGAAATTTTCATTTTTATTTAAAATACTAATATTTTTTTCCAATCTTTTGAGAAAATCCGGTAATTCATAGATTTTTTAATTTTTAGGTTGATTAAGATTTTACCTGTCCATTTAATAAACACTGATTTGTAACAATTAATAATTTTTCAACGACCTTGAAAATTTTTTCCGTTGACAAATGAGCAATTTTACTTAAATTTATTCGCGAACAAATATCTTAGGCAAACTAACCACGATTTGTTGCGCAGGAAGTTTGACTTATTTACTCCGATTGCTTTTTCATATACACGAGTGGTGAATAACTTGATTATTTAATGAAAAATGTATTGAATTGTCAAATTAATTTTATTTATAAACTATCAAATAAAACAAACAAGTAGTTTGCTTAAATTTATTCGCGATAAGAGTTTGTACGTTACAAGAATCTGGGGTAAACTCTTCTATTAAGAATGGAATTATCTGTAGTAATACCATAAGAGCTTTGTAGGTGACGGTTATATTATAAAAATTTGTTGCGTAGTAATAAAGACTGTAAAGTTTGATAGATAAAAATTCCGAGCGAGAAGGCAGGATTTATTAGTTTTTTATTTTTGTTTTATTTATTTTTATTATTTATTATATTTTTTACAAATGTGCATGATATACGTTAGTTGGCAATTGTGATCTATTTAACTCACATAATAAAAAACATTTAACACGACATGTTGGTTTAGCGGTAAAGGTGTGGGCCTGTAATCTAGCGGCTTTAGTTTAAATCTCGTAGCAGGCCTGTTTTTTTCTTAATTTTTTAAAATATATTTGACTTCTTTTACTGATATCTTTTCTTGTCCTATGCCTATGATTTATTTTAATTTTTATGTTGCTCTTATTTCAAAACTAAATTTTTTACTAAACAATAAAAACCAGATTAATAACAGAACAATTACAAATCACAATAAATATAGAAGATGTTGTGCACTAATTTCTAGGATTACGTTAACTCGTTTTTTTTTCATGTTGTCAACCCCCTTAAATAAAGAAAAACAGAAAAAAACACCGTTTTTTCAGGAGATTTGAACTGGGGCCACCAGATTACAAGCCCACGCCTTTACCGCTAAATCAACACACTGGTTAAATTTTTTTCAATTATGTGAGCTAATTATGTCAAGTTTGCCAACTGACATTTACCATGCGTATTTGTAAAATAAAAATTATAAATACTAAAGGTATTTTACAACGCTCACTTGATAATTGTTGAAAAATATTAAACATAAGCAATTACGGTAAAATAATAAACCGGGCAACTATCATAATAGCTCCCAAACTAATCATCGACATGTCGCGCTTGTTTCATAGGCGACTGTGGTTAAGCTTTCATTTGATAGCTCTGTATATGCATGAATAAAATAATCCGCATTTCTCAATGATGTTTTTGGCTGTTAGTAACAGCCAGTGTTGGGTAAGATACTTTTTATTTGTATCTAGATACAGATACAGGTACTTTTAAAAAAATGTATCTAGTTACAGATACAAGATACATTTTGCTAAGTGTATCTAGATACAGATACAAGATACTTTTAAATGTATCTAGATCCTTCTCAGATACAAATTAGATACCACATTAAAAAATTACATTTCCAGAAATGAAAGCGCGCATAAACCATGATAATATTAATTAATAGTTTAAATGAAAAAATTCATTACACACCTTAAGATGTTTGATAAAGTTTCCACTTGAAGTTACATCACCCTGAATCTTTGAGGGGCAGTTTCGACACTGTGTGACAACCTTACTATCACAACGCAACACTATCTTAAAAAACTCGCCATCCAGTATCGCTGGCACTTCCAAAAAAGCACTTTCGTTATCATTCATTCTTCTAATTGTAATCACAAGATATAACTAGCAGACTAGCACAAGAATTGATTCTGGACTTGTCCACTACTTTTATTTAAACTGAGGACACTTCAAGTTTTGTCAAGACAAGCCTACCGCTCTGGTTATGAGATTTACTTGGAAATTCCCAATATCCAAAACAGCAAGGGCGGTTATTGTATTGCCACAATGGGTAAATGTATACATAACACCTTAAGCTTCTTACAGTTCTTATCCCCTGAAATGAAGATGTTTGAATATTTATTACCATTACCTATCTTAAGACGTATTTGGGTTTTTCTGCAAATGTAATTAATGCTAAAATTTAAATGTCCAAAAATGTCCTAAATTTTAAATTAAAGAAATGTTTTAATAAACTTCGAAAACTACATAAAATAAATTATAATTCTAATTAAGAATGTATCTAGGATCTTTTATTGTTTAATAAAAAAAGATACCGCTTAATAGGATCTAGATACAGATACAAGATACAATTTTATAAACGTATCTAGATACAGATACTAGATACTTGAACAGTATCTAGATCCAGTATCTAGATACATGTATCTAGATACTACCCAACACTGGTAACAGCCAAGTACAAATGCTCAGTACTTTATAGGTTCAATTCACCGCAACCTTCGAAAATAAACAAAAATAGAAACTAAATCTTTGTTTGCTTTGGTTGTACTATAAAGCCCTTTATAACGAAGACTCGCTCTAAACACAAAACAAACAGTTCCTAATTTTCTGCTCATTTAACGTTTGCAATAATAAACCTCCTCCCACGTCTTTATTTTCCTCCAAAAGTCGGTCACTAGGCTTTTAGCAAGCGGAATGCTTCTAAGTAAATAAAGCGTATGTTTAGTGAAGGAAAAAAGAACAATTTTCTTTGAAGCTTGAGTTTCCCTTTTGCTCTAAATAGAGGTTCTTGAGTCTTTAACTAAAATAGAGGGTTGTTTATAGCGTTACTTCATTTACCCTGTAACTTAATCTTTAAAACTTTTTCGTTTGCTTAGGTACCTAACCTACTTTTTAGAGGATTGGTTTTAATTGGGTTTGAATAGTATACAGGGTGTTTCATGCAGTAAGGATAATTTCTACACTGATGTAATTTAATTAGAATCAAAGTAGGTCGTCTATACAGGGTGTGTGTTTGAATAGTTTCCATCCTTAATATTAAGAGAATCAGAAGAGATATTGAGATGCGGATTGAGGAGCTTTTTAGGTGTCAAAGGAGACACGTTTTTTTAAGTCTCGCTGATAAACAGCATTTCATCCTCACCTACAGCCTACTCAACTTCAAAATTTTAAATAACACTTTACACCTTGTGTGACATCAACTTAAAGGCGTAAGAAAAAGTAGAGTTTTGGCGGAAAAAAAATTAAAATCGATTGATTCGTTCTTGAATTATTAATTAAAAAGTATTTGTATTGTGTCAACAATGGCAACCAATATTTAAACAACCAATTTTGTTTTAGTTTAACAACAAAATTTTCGATTTGTCTGTAGTTATTCATTACTTTTTTTGAAGATGGTTTACGTTTTAGATGCAAGAGTAGAATTAATTTTCATTTGCGAGGCCGAGAATCAATGTGCTCGGGGAACAGCGGCTGCTTTCAACCAAAAGCACCCAGATAAAAATGTCTCGCACACATACGTTTTGAAACTTGTAAGAAGTTTTGTGGAAACTGGAAGTAAGAAACGTGCAGAACCTACAGTGTTGAACGAAGAAGCGCAAATTGCAGTTTTGGGACAGTTTGCAGCAAATCCTACTGGCTCATTACGTCAGGATTCTGCTCTCGCTGGAATTTTACTCGGTTCGGTCCACAAAGTAATAAATTTAAACAAATTTCATTAATGCAAAATTCGGATCTACCAAGAATTATATGAAGATGACTTTGGTCGGAGAATGCAGTATTGCGAGGAAATGTCACGTGGTGAATAATAAGCGAAATCTCTGCCTTTTTGATGAGTGAACATTTTTCTTAAAGACTTTTGTTGGGCAGAAGAGAAACCGTCGAGTGGCCAGCTAGATCTCCAAATCTGACGCCATCAGATTTTTTGTTGTGGAAACACTTGAAGTCCGTAGTTTGCAAAACGCAGCCAGTGGATATTCAAAATTTTAAAATAGAATATCAAGACAGTTTTAAGACTATCTGCCGAGAAACATTTCAAAAGAAGTTGAAATTTGAAAACAGACTTTACCACTGTTTGACAAATAACGGCGAACATTTTGACCATTATCGCCGTAAAATTCCTTCCTTTAAATTATTTCTATTTATGTTCTTACAGTATATTAAATATAAAATAATCAAATATTTTTTAAAATATTTGAAAGTAAAATAAGGAAAATCTACTGCTTTATTACGTATCGCCGGTGTTATTTAGAATACGTAACAAAAAATTCTTGGCAAACATTTTTAAATAATTTAAAAAATCCTGGACCACTTCGTATTTAATAAAATATGGTCAAAACACGCCGCTGCTTGATTAAACAAAAATTATAGAAAACAAATTTAATTAAAAAGATAACGCCGCAGCAGCAATTTGTACTTGCCCAACGCTGTGTTGCTACGAGTGATGACGTAAACGTAGTAAGCGGCGATAACTTCGATCATTTCTCGGGAAAGCAAGGTAACCGTGCTAAGGTTAAGGTTTACTGTTTACCTATTTATAGATATTTGGATGCCGACCAAAAATCGTTATAAATAGTTTATTCAAAAAGTTAAAGAAAAATATGCAACGAATGAGAAATATATTTTTTAGTACGAGTTACTTGATGGGCGTCAATTAAATCACGTGGCTTGCGAAAAACGCGTTGTTGATTATGAAACGTATTCAATTTTTCCGCAATTTTTAAAATGTAGTTTAAATTTTTTAACCTAATACACTACTTTAAATAGTCTGCTGCACTTTTAAAAGTTTATGACGATTAGTGTTTACGTTTTTGAATAAATCATTAATAAATATAAAATTGACAAAAAAATCATGATTTTTAAACAACAAATTTGTAATTTATTGCAATAAATTAAAATGAATTTATAAATAAAACAAACTTGTAGTTACTGCAAACTCCATCAGCTCACAAAATTTTCAAAGTTTAATAAAAATTTCCAAAACTTTGATATGTGTGCGAGACATTTCTATCTGGGTGCCTTTGGTTGAAAGCAGCCGCTGTTTTCTGGTCACGTCAATTCTCAGATCCGCCAACAAAAATTAATTCTACTAGTGCATCTAAAATGTAAGCCATCTTTAAATGAAATAATAAATAACTACTACTGTGCAACTCCAGAACCGACAGACAATAACAGAACTTTGTTGATAAACTAAAACAAAATTGGTTGAAATCTATGGTATGGCTTCCATTTTTACACAACAAAAACACTTTTTAATTAATAACTCGAGAACGAATCAACCGATTTTAATTGTGTTTGCGCCAAAAAAAAACCTAATTTTTCTAGATCTTTAATTTGAAGTCACATAAGAAGTAGATTGATGTTTAAAATAAATTTTAAAGTTGAGTAGGCTGTGGGTGAAGGGATGAATTACTATCCAACGTCGATATCGGAAAATGCGTCCCTCTTGACACCTAACACAGGTACCACAAACCACATCTCAGTATCTTTTGTGATTTTTTTTGTATTTCTGCTGGAAAGTTTTTAAATAAACACCCCGTAAAGAACGAATTGTACATATGAATCTGTACTGCTTTAGTTTGAATTTTCCTTTTAATTCCTGTTTTAAATCTAATCCGCTAAATTAAGAAATTATCATATAAATGAGTTATCTAAAGTCACAGCAAGCTGATGTAATTAGAAAAGATCGATGTAGACGTCCTGCGAGACCATTAGCTTGTGGCTGAATAATGTTATGCAACAAGTTAGTACATGCAAAATTTCCAATTTTGTTTGTGCCATTTTAACAGGTTGCGTAACAAAACTGATATAAAATTGCATAGCATTTGAAATGTCTCCTAAATACATAGCGCAAATGCGTGTTAACGCTACCACTTCCACGAAATGCATCCTTTTATTATTTCTTTTTAATTTAAATCCTGTCCCTGGGAATAACATAAACACGATTGCTGTCATAGTAACGAGAGTTGAGAAATCGATACATCTAGCCTGGGACTATTCATGCACCAAAACTGCATCCCACCATTTCGTGCATAAATGTGTGGGCAACTCCAGGATTTATCAAGCTCAGTCAGAAACCAAAACAGTCCTTGTTTTTTTACAAAGGATATGGGATTTTTCCGAGCGAATTTATTCATATTATTGCTAAGCCTATTATTATGCAGACTGCGTTCAGGTACACACCTGTTACCTGTTACATTGAATTTGTTGTCATAACAACTGGAGAGTCTGGAAACACCGGAGACACTCAGATAGACGGGGAAATAAATCAATAATTCTATTGCGTAGTTACTTGGGTGGAACCAACTACTAAAGTGCATCAGAAATCAAATTAGTCTACCGAGTCAACTACAAAGTTACATTATGACGCTGTCGCTTCGAAATTGGATTAGATCATACACCACAGAGACAACCTATGGTTAAAAGCTGTGTTCGGAGCTCGCTACATTAAGTACGTGAAGTGAAATACCACTTAATGTACTTTATTGTACCGATTGTTATACATAATTATAAAGGAAGGTGCTTTTACGGTATAACAGGATTGCGTCTTTGTTTGGATGTTTTTGTTTTAAACACGTTGTTTGATGTGAAATTACAGCAAACTTGCTATTCAGAGCAGGGATTCTCAAACTTTTCAGCCTGACGCTCCATTTACGTCTTTTGGAAATCTTCACGTCTCCCTTCTTGTCATGTTAATATTACTGTTATACTTCACCATCTGAACCGATAACCCTGGCCAATACTCATGCGCTCTAGAATAGTCGAGAATATTCCATTCCTTATCGCTTTGTAGACCACCTACCGAAAAAGTACAGCTAAGCCTACTCGCAATATAAATTAACAATAGGAGAGAATTAAGTGTTTTACTGAATACTTAGTTGCTTACACCCCCTTGAAATTTTTCACGCACAAAAAAGTAACGGTCTCTTAGTTTGAAAAACTCCGACCTAGAACTAAAAATAATTGGCAAATTGTGTTTGTAATATTTTTATATATTTTTACTTTTCATATATCGTACCGTTCTCGCTAATTTGCGGTTACGAACCTGATACATCAATTGGATACATCGTTTATGGATCGGTTACGTTAGTCAATCCATCACCTCACAAAGTAGCGAACATTGTATTACGATTAGTATCGTTATGTGGCTGTATGAATACTACTATTTTGGGCGTTTTTCGATATAATTAGCGCGCCACGTACCATAAATGCATTACAAGCTGTTGGAAATTATTTTAGCTGCAACATAAACTAAACTTACAATTTTTTTTAACAGGCAACCGCTGAAATGCGTTCTGCAGTTACAGATTTTGGTAGATGTATCTAATTACCCCATACAGGCCGAAGTGTACTTATCGCTCCAATGATCGCAAATGCCCAATGTTACTTTTTGATATCTTTTATTTTGTAAAACAAAGTATTGTAACTTTTCATGGTTAAAATGCTAAATGCTTCTAGATTTTCAGAGTTTGTTAAAAAAATAAAATTTACCAAAAAAGGATTTTTATGTTATTGAATTAGGAGGCTCTGCAGACACGTTTATATTTGGTAATTAACTTAATCAGAAATGTTTGAAACTTTTCTAAATGACTTCTAAGACGAACAAATTTAATTTCTGGGAGTTGAAGCGTATGTTTTTGTTTTACTTTTAGTATAGGAAAATATTGATTTAATAAAAATTTGTGATTTCGAGATTTTGACGGAAATACAAGCTTGTGTGCGTGTGTATGCGTCTCATATCTTTTGATTCTTATGAGCTTTGGAATGCAGGGCTATATCAGAAATTCCTCAACAAAATAGCTTATAACAAAAATTCGAAACCGCGCGTGGAAGTTAGACTTGTTTTTTGGTATTACTTTTCCCGGAAACTACATTTTTTAGATTTGATATAAATTTGCTCAAAAACTGTTAACCATTGTATGCTAATAGAAGTCGAGATGAGCTACAACTTTGTTGGCCTTCTAATTTGTTGGTTTCTCTGTGACGCCTTGTATGAATTTTTAAAACCCGAAAATTCGTGCTTCTGCATTTAAAAAACGGGGAACAATACAACATTTTTGTTTAAATTAAAGTGCTAATGGGTGCTAGTAAAACAAAATTAAAAACTTAACTTTTAGATGCAGCGTCATTTATGGGGTGGGGGGACAATTTTTATTTTTCTAATCCCGGGAAATTTTTTCCTAAAAATAAAACGGTTCTTTTAATAACACAATTTTCGGTTTCTAATTACAGTACGGCATACAGGTGACCCTGCCTGCGGCCATAGTCTTCTAACCATACGGGCCACGTCGTGTCTCCCCTAGCAATAAGTAGGTAGGCTCCCACACATAGTTAAGCAAGTAATATTCTGAGTTTGTAATTTAAATTTACTTTGCATTATTGTAAATCCCTATTACGTATATGTTTTTGAGCAATTTAATTTCCGCAGGCATGTTATTGCATAAGTAAATAGAATTTTTGAATTTTAGGGTTATTTTTATTAATTGGTTTTCTATACCGTAAGTCATACTGAAGTGGCTTAAAGTTTGTAAAAATTTCGCAAATTTGAGGAAAAAATAAGAGAAGCACTTCGCTGGATTTTCTCGTACTTTAAAAATTTTTATTTACCATATTTTAATAACTATATCAAGTATAACGTTCTACCGTCCAATGGGTGTTAAGATCGTACTGCAAAGAAAGCGTAGACCGCGAAGCACACAAGGAAATACTTGGGGCATTAATCGCGTAGATCAATATACCTGACTAAATACAACTTCATATTACTATTTTTTTAAACCAAGTTTTACAGAGAGATACGATACAGCAAAATCATCCGACAGAAATTGTGCAGAAGGGAAAAAATAACATTCCTAATTATTGCCGCATCTAAATCTTATTTCACTATCACTTCGGAGCAATTTAGCTTAAACAGAATTTTTTTTCTTATATTATCTTTTATCGTACCCCTTTTATAAAAATAAAACATGAATTTTTGGTTTTTAAAAATTTATAGAAGAGGTCACAGAAAATTTAGCAGACTGGATTGAATTCTGGATTTGGAATTGGGAGTGTGAGTTACCTCACGCGCACTTAGGCCACAATAGGTGGGCCCATTGTACTACCTCCCCAGCAGCTCTCCACATTGGACGTCACCCAAGCCATCCAACCTTTTGGATGTACTTGAGGACATCCGCAATTGGAGTGTTGCTGATTTCGGCCATGTTAGGCCAGAAGTCCCCCAGCATGGATCCTCTGGTTGTTGCAAGAGCTGGGCAGTGACATAAGACATGTTCTGCCGACTCATCGTCCTCGTTGCATGCACGACAGTTTGGGCTGTCCGCCAATCCCATCCTGTGCATGTGTTGCTTTAGGGTGCAGTGTCCAGATAAGATACCCACAACTAGTCGTAAGTTCTTTCGGGACAGTTGCACACAGTATTTGGCTGTTTTTGGCGAGGGTGCCGTAATAGCAGCCCTTGCTTGACGACAGCTTTGAGTGTTAACCCATCTTCGTGTGAAGCTTTTTAAGGTTTCTTGGTATAGCATAAAGCTTAATGTCTTCAGGGATATGGGAATTACGGGTTCTGGCCCCCAGAGAGGTTGTCCGGAGGCCAGTCTCGCAATCTCATCAGCCTTTTCGTTGCCGTAGGTTCCGTCATGTCCTTTCACCCATACAAGGGAGACGGCATTATCTTTTGAGATATCGTCGAGAGCTTCACGACACCGCAGTACCACTCCTGAGGTGATTTTACAACTGCCTAGGGCTAGTAAAGCGGCTCAGCTATCGCTGTAGATACCAATACGTTGGTTCTTGATTTGTCGTTCAAGAATTGCATTTGCACCATGCATTATTCCCACTACCTCCGCTTGGAAGACAGTGGCAATTCTGCCTAGTGGTATACTCTGGCGTAGGTTTAGGTCATCGGAGAAAATTCCGGCACCCGTTCCATGCTTTGTTTTAGATCCATCGGTGAAGATGGATATGTCCATATGCTGGGTTGGTCCAGCATTCGCGTAGACACTAAAGTGTCTATTAAAGGCATATTGTAAAGGAAGGTAGTCCACCATAGCATCCAGAAGAGCAATCTTGACGATTGCCTCATCCAGGATGCGGGTGTGTCTGCCTTCCTTGCCTGCTGTTTGCCACAGCCCCTTGTGGCGCAGCCTTAAAGCAGTTCTCACAGCTACTTCCTCCACAAAGAGATCAAGTGGAGGAAGGCATAAGATCACCTCTAAGGCGGCCGTGGGGGTTGAGCGTATAGCACCTGTAGAACTGAGACAGGCGAGACGTTGCACGTGTCCCAGTTTGGTTGCTGCCGTAGCCTGTCTGACCCTGGGCCACCAGACAAGTGCTCCGTAGCATAGCATGGGCCTAATCACGGCGGTATACAGCCACAAGGTAATTCTACTAGAGAGTCCCCAGGATTTACCTAGAGCGCGGCGACACTGAAAGAAAGCCATGCATGCTTTGTTTGTTTTAGCTTTCAGGTGTTTCTCCCAGTTCAGCTGTTTGTCAAAAATAACTCCCAGGTATTTGACATTATCTGAAAATCTGAGAGAAGTATTGAGCAGACTGGAACATGGATTAAATTGTATCTCTATATAGCTACGAAATTTAAAAAATCTGTTTGAAATTTTCCATCACTTTAAATACATTTTCACTTCACAGTTTTCATTCGTACAAAAATTTTCTTACATGACAACAAAAAAACAAATTTGTAGTTCACTGCAAGCTCTAATGGCTCAGAAAGTTAAAAAAATGGCGTGGGCAGTTTTTGAGGAATAATTTTTGAAAATGTTTAAAATTACATCGTTTGATTTTCCTGATTAACGGCTATCAAATAATATGATAATTTGTATTGAACCACCTAGTTTCAAAGGTACAAAACAGAGTACATACCGCTCTTTACTAGAACTGTAGAAAAAACTGCAGTTTACAAGTAAGGTAGTTTCTCGAGCACCATATTTTATATCCATACATATACATATAAAAGCTCAATGGGTTTTTTCTCCGGTTCCTCCCGCTGCTACAGCTTCACCAATTTGGACCATTTTTTTTCAATGAAAGGTCTCTATCCTCAGATAGAACATGAAACATTTTTATATTTTTATTCTACGTCGATTTTTCAATAATAATTATTTTAATTTATAATATATATGAAAGTCTGCTAGACGCGCTTCACTTGAGGCGACATCTGTCATTATTGGAACTAATGCACCACGTGACTTAGCATTTCGCCGGTTCTGTCAACGTGCAGTCTGTCAGTGCATTGGGCGCTGGGGTAACACTAGTAACTTTTTTAAATTACATACAAATAATATAATAAAAGCATTGCACACGGAACATTATTACAATTTTATTAGAAACAGCATTCATTGCTAGGACTGCTATTTTTTGGCAGTTTTATTATTTAAAATCTGCCGAGCTACCACCACGAAAACAGACTTTACTTATAAATTTGAGAAAATAAAGAAATACATACATACATACATTTTTGAGAGATAATTGTTTGAAAATGTTCAAAATTTCGAGCCGCGCGCTGGTATATTTACAATTTTCATATTTTCAAAAATTTTTGTACATCACTTGATTATACTTAATAAGGGCTATCAAATAATATATAAATTTGTATTGATTGGATATTTTGTTTTTGCGTAACCAAGCATTAAAATTAAAATTTTCTTAAATTCGTAGCGGCCTTCATTTTGAAGATACAGCATTTAGAAAAAAAGCATTTGATTTGCCTTAGGATGCACTACAACGCAAAATTTCAAGAGTGTTTAGAAAAAAAATCTTTACAAAAACACAAGTCTAATTTCCGTTTCCGGTTCCGATGAAAATCAGGCAAAGAGTTCCGGAGATATAAGAAAACAAACAAACAAACCTCCACGCACCAACCTACGGACAGACATTCATAAAACCAATTATAAAATTTATAAGGTTTAATTGTTAATTTTTAAATGCAGCAATATTTAATTTCGCTGCATCCAAAAATTGAATTTATAATTTCGTGCTAGTGTTCCCGGTGATCACTTAAATGTGAATGACTAAAGAACCACCAATTTTTTTATTTTAAAATAATTCATAGCAAGCATTGTAGTAAAATTAAAGCATTGACAAAAACACCAAATTGTTACTTAAGCCGTCTCTTTATGGGCGTAACAAATTTAAAGTAATTCATAGTGCCAATTCTTGAAAAATAATTTATTGAAAAAATCTAAACTTTAAAATTTGCAAGTTTAACAGTTTTTTACGGTTTAAAAATACCTTTGTTTAATAACATTCTGCAAACTTTACACAAATTTAGAAGCTAATTTTTGAGTAAAAGTTTTGTCAAAATCTGTTCACCTATTTGAATATAATAAGTCTTTTTTAAATTTTCTTATGGAAATTTTCAAGGCAGTTATTTCCTATTTTAAAATAGGCACCAAAAATATAATTTAAGTAAAGCAAACAATTGTTTTTATTTTTCCCATATCCCGAATAATGAAATTTACAAGAAACTAAAATTTCAAGGTAACTTGAGAAAAACATAAAATTGGGAATGTAAAACGGGATCTTTATGATAAAACTATGGAAATGTATGTAACAGAGCCGCGAGCTCTTTTGGTAATTCCGTTATTGAATAACTAGGGGTTACGGAGTTACTTACCTCCCAGTGGTAACCAGACGGGGCCGAATCAATAATTCTACCTCGTGACCGAGTTTTGGATGGAATGGTCCACTGTTGCACCGTGAAGTGCATCTGAGCACTTACAGTATTGGAAAATGGAACAATGAGGTTAACATAATACATTTTCCAGTAATCCCCTTGGATATCCACCTTTTTTCAAAGAAGAGAGATAATTGAATTTCTTGTTTTCATAGAATTTATCTGCGATAAATAGAAGCAAAGAAGAATTTTTTATATAACAAATAATAACAATGTAACAAATAATTATAAAATTTTCCGTGTTAAACCGAAAATTTCCAATCTTTGTTGTAATTTTAATATTGTATCTTAATTTTATAACAAATTAAGTTAAATAATTTTCTTAACATTTACATTTTTTATTCACACAGCTAGCAGAATGTAATAACAAACGAATTTTATCCAGCCACATGCAACATTAACAACAAATCGATAACCTTACTGCGTAGTTGGTTCTGTAGGTACGCAATTCGCAATTACCCACTGTTCCCAGCGTTCGTTAACGCTTTTCCGTTAATTCCTTTGCATTTCGCTTAATATTTCTTTTTTATTTTTCTACTTCGTTTAATTTTTAAATTGACTTGTTTTTGTTGTTATACTCGCTAGGAGGGCGTCATGAAAAATGCGGTATTCCCGCACCAGAGGAAAGTTCCTGTAAACAGGAAATGAAATTTCGTGGACTAGAAAAATCACGATATTAAATTAGAGAACTGAACCGTAGCAAATTGAAAGCGCCCGAATCAAATCTAGAGGAAACAGCATAAAAATAAACTGAAGAAAAATTTGCAGAGTAGGAAATTTAACCGAGAGATTTTATGGAATTTTCCGGGGAAAATTATTTCCGGTTGTTTAAGTAGTTTTATTTCTGGGTTTTTAGTTTAGAAAAAAACTTTTTCAATTTTATTTAGTGATTATGAGGAAAAATATATAAGTCGTTTAAATGTAACAGTTTTTACATAAAAAGGGGGCCGCAATTTGACTTTTTTAATTTTAATAAATTGTATTAACTTCACGTGTTTAAGACAGCAGTTAATAAATAACAGATTTCAAAAAAAGCAGTTTGTAATGGGGTTTGAATTTCAACCCACCTACTTTTTTTGCTGCTAAGGCTTATTACCGACGTCAAAAACTAGAACACTACGTCTAGAAATTTAATCAAATCGTAACGTGCAAACGTCACATGGGTAGATAATTTTATATTTCTATGGCACGTCGTTTAAATTTTCATCCTTAATTATGAAAGCAAAATTACATTTTCCTCAAAAAGTCTATTTTATTTATTAATATTTAAATATTGTTTTTATATGGCATTAAAAAAATATTTTAAACCTCAAAGTATCAATTTTTGTTACAAAACCAGATTTTGACGTTAAGAAAATTATAGATGGCTGTAAGCGAATTTGTAATGACAAAAAATTAATTAGAGGCGTCAGAAAATTATTTGTAACTTTAATAACCGTTTAATAAAAAGTAAAAGCGCATTCGATAAATTACTAACCAATTTACATTATCAATCTCGAGATTAGAACCCGAACCATTCAGACCAAACGCAAATATGCATACCACTAGACATCAGTGCTGGTCCAGATACAGATTGATTTAAATTATAGTAGTGTTACCCCAGCACACAATGCACTGACAGACAGCGTTGACAGAACCGGCGAAATGTCAAGTCACGTGATGCATTAGTTCAAATAATGACACGCGACGTTATTGTAGATGGCGCCCCAAGTGACGCGCGTCTAGCCGACCTTCATATATATTATAAATTAAAATAATTATTATTAAAAAATCGACGTAGAATAAAAATATAAAAATGTTTCATGTTCCATCTGTGGATAGAGACCTTTCATTTAAAAAAAAAATGGTCCAAATTGGTAAAACGGTCGCCGCTGGAGGAAGGGGAGAAAAAAACCCTTTGTGCTTTTATATATGTATGGATTCCAATCAATTGTTGTGTTGGTATAGTTTTAGTCAAAACATACTATTGGTGAGATAAAAAGCTGAAAAAATAGACCCAATAATACATAAATTGTCTTCTTACCTACGCCACTGTTAGTATTACAAGAAAATGGTTTCGAAAAAGCACTTTTCAACAAAGACGTTGATTGATTGCTTGCTAATTTTCCAATTAGCGTATCAGTGACCTTAATTTAGCTAAGTGATTTTTTTTCAATTTCAGGCACTCCATCACCTAAATTCGACCGGTCTGGAATGTGCTTATCTTCGTACTTCAAAACTTAATTACCTAACTTTCCCTATAACCGTTAGTTCTTACACATATAAGTCAATTAAACCTCATAATTATTTACAATTAACGAGATCAAGCTTCAAAGTACAAGACTGAATATTTTACATCCCTATTCTAAACTTTTAACCCTTTTACAAAACAATATTTTGTTACAGCCCTTTTTTACCATATCTAGTCGTCCCCGTTTATTTAACGGTTGACATCAGCTTTAATAACCCTAAATACAGTGCCAAAAAGAGAAGATTAAACCATAACAGGATCACATTCACCATTTTTGGGACGCCCTGGCTGCAAAAATTGGCAAGTACGTCAAAAAACTACTAAACCTGGCGCCTTTCAAACTAAGATTCAACAAAATGTCGAAGTCTGATTCTTCGACGAGGGGAGACTCCATGGAAATACCCGGAGAGTGCGAAGTGGACTTGGGAAGTCCTGGAAGCTTTTCTGAAATGGCCGAAAGTCTCGAAGGCATTCCTTCGAGTCCGCCTCCATCTTATGAGCATGTGTTGGAAGAGGTAAGTGTATACTATTTTTTTAATACAAACGTAATTCTAAGAAAACTACTTAATTTGAAGAGAAGAGCACAACACTTCCCGAGTTAATTACGTTTTTGTTTTTGCAAAAGGAGCTAAACGTATATCAATCCCGTAATAGGATTCAAACCTACAACCTTTACTTATTTAGCCAACGCCACTGATTCCGCGGGAAATATTTTTCTGAAAAAAATTCACTTCCTAAAATTAATTTAAAAAATACCTGAATGCGATTTGAATCCGCAACCCTTAGTGCCTGATGTATATTTGAGCATAACATCTTAAATTTGTTCTGGAATGGTGTAATACTGAGCGGGATCCAATTCTAAGCTAATTCCTATTGATTCTGCAAGGCTTATTGTTCTGAAAAAAAAATAACCTGCGTTAATTAATTAAAATTTTTTTGAATGAGATTCGAATTTTCAATCCTTAGTACTTTAACCAATTCAAATAATTTTTTTCTGCAAAAGATATTGTTCTCAAAAAATTTCATTTGTGTAAATTAATTTAAAAATCCCTAAATGCTATTTTAGCCCCTAAAATTACTGCTTTATGTACATTTTAGCATAGCATCCTAAGTTAGTCCTGGATATGTGTAATACTGATAGAGATCTAATTTGTAAGCCAACTATTACTGATTCTGCAAAGAATATTCTTCTAAAAAAATTGCGTAAATTAATTTAATAATTGCTTGAATAAAATTTGAACTTACAACTCTTAGTGCCTTATCCAATTCCTATACTGCTTGTGCAAAAAATATTAAAAAAAAATCATTTACGTAAACCAATTTAAAAATCCTTATAGATATTCAAACCCACCACCCCTACTGCTTTAGCAAAAAATATCCTACAGAAAGGTTTTAATTGCCTAAGTTAATAAGCTCACACAAGCTGCAATTTTCTAGAAGTTTCTAAATCAAAGACATTGTATATTCATTACATATTATTTCTGTAGAAATTTAAAAAATCGAATTTAAGCATTTTTTTTCATTTAAAATACTTTTTCTTTCCACTTCAACAGTTTACTGCCCTCTAGGCCTTAACAACAAGCGTCTGGACGAGTTGGAATTTTTCCATGTAATATTAGAACCGCAGCGCAGGAGATTTTCTTAATTACGCCATTCCCTGGATTCGGGCTCAAGTTTTATGAGTCAAAATTAATTTAACGATTACATTACCGCTTCATTTAATGGGACCGTGTTTCTCTTTAATCCTTTAAAATGCGAAGCCAGCAACTACTGATGCAGAAACAACAGTTTTATAATTTAGAACAAATGAGAGAACAAACATTTTAAAATAGAACAAGAAAAATCCCTCTCGGAATCAATATAAGATACTGTATAATAGTTTTGAATGAAATATTTTGATATTTACCGGACGTAAACATGTGAATTATGTTCTTTAACCACGTCGGCTTTGTTTCTGCTTAAATGGCGGAAACACCGATTACCACCCTTAATCTAATTTGCAGCCTAGCTAATTTTCAGCAAGGATAAGTTATCAATCACATGGGTATTTGAAAAAAGTTTTAGCTATAACTTGTGTAATGTTTTGTAAATTTTGATCACGATACGAGTACGAGCTATGTTGAATGGGAGGAGAAAATAGAAACGCGTATTGATCTCTTGTCCGCCTGACAATCATTCATGACATCCTAAATTGTTGCTTTTCACTAGGAGGGAAAGCCAGTAAAACTTGTAACAGAAGAAATCCATTAGGACCTTTCTGTTTGCAGGTTCTTGTGACAAATTTAAGTTAGCAATTGTACACAATGGAGTGGTAATTAGAGAAGAGCGGATACCATGACGTTATATGATAATACAGTACATGTGTCTTACTTAGAAAATTGTCCTGTACAACGTGAATGTAATGGATTTGTAGTAATATAATGCAATACACAGGGTGTATCAAATTAATTCGACATTATTGCTACCTTTTTTTATTATTAGAGCTACAAATTTAATCAAAAAAGTAGATTTTTATGCTGATTAAGACAGTAAAATAATAATAAAACCTTCTACCATTTCCTAATTTTACCAAAATCTAAGCGGTAATATTGAGAAAGTTAACAATAGTTGCGCGATAGCTTGATACACCCCGTGGACTCAATAATTTCTGGCAATTTTTCGCGTTGGAAATATATTTTATACGGCCTTCAGTTAGTTCGATCCCCGAGTCGGTTGAGTGGCATGCCTTAAATGTTTAACTTACTGTGCCACCGCGATCGCAATATAATTTTAAATTTATTTTATTTCATAAAAGTTTTTCATGTGTAGTAATTTTTTTTTGCCCACTAGACGAGACTTCAAGCCCAAAAAGAGGATTCAACGCCGACAGACCCAATGAAAGGTCCAGAAATATTCCACAAGTCCAGTAAGGAGCTGTACAAAGCAGTGGCTAAGCAGTTCGGCATCACCTGCAAAATGTCTGATCAGTGTCGGTGTTTGGACTGCCAGAGTCACTATTTTGACTGTGAGTACGATAAAAATGAAGACGAGAAAACGGATGGAGGTCTAGGAGCCGGTACGCCTATGTTTATATCTGAAGTGATGCACGGTACGGCTTGTAGTATATTGTAAGCGTTTTAGGGTTTTTACGCTCTTGTCCTGTTTATAGAAATGTTTTATTATTTTCGACAATACATCCCTATGAAAACAGTGGCGTAGCTGAAAAACATTAATAATGGTTAAAGTTGCAATGCACTGTTTTCCTGCTTTTAGCTGCGTCACAGTAATCATTAGAAAAGATACAACATCCAGTGACATAAATAAACTACAGTGGCGTACTCAGAATAATTCACCAGGACAAAAATTTTAGGATCAGGTTCATTTCCCCCTTTTCTGACTACGCCCCTGCGTTGCTCACCAAAACATCATCCACCGTTGTCGTTGGAATTGGCACTACACAACAACAATTGGCAAAATTTGATTTCTAAAAGTAGGTACTAAATTTTTTATAAGGCCATCAAGCACACATAGGACCGTCATGCTCAATTATTAAATCCCCCCCAAAGTGAGACTGGAGGATGTGAGCTGATCAAGTATTAATGATTTTTTTGTACGGCTCCGAGTGATAGAGAGCGTCTGAATTGACTGCCGATAGGTCACGTTTGCTTAGGAAATCGACTTTATAAAAGCGCACAAAAGGGTCTGAAGTGATAACCATGAAAAGCAATTATTGCTGAATTGGTGTAAAATGCGCCAATGTAGCGAAAACGTACAAAGTTGAATTAATGTGGCTTTCGCAGACTCGAATACATTTGCTATTTTCCGATGAAAGCATTATTGGTTTATCAATTTGACGCTAGATGCTTTACTGTTGACTTTACGTATACATTTTACAGCTGCCCTGATGCAAAACCATTATAGTAAACCAATGAGGAATTTTAAAGTTAATTATGATACAATAGACGAATGTCAAAGTTTATTTGAAATACACAGTATGCAAAACGCTTAACATTCATTACTATACCTATACCTATACCTATATGTCAAAACAATGATTACACCCATTACGTGTAAACGTAAAGTTGCCTATAACACCCTCTACATGTAAATGCTTTATTAACTAACGTACTTGACGCGTAATGGTAAACAAATAAGTTTAATTAATTTAAGGCGATGAAAACAACACCTCCCCCCATAGTGGCAACGTTTGCTATACTTGTCTTTTTATGAAATGCAACTACAAAAATTTGATATGCAATCAGTTTCTTCAAAAGGATGTTTCGGTATACAAACTTCATTTAATTGTGCTCCTCCCTATATCTTTCAGACATGGCTATTGTGTTATAGCTGAAAATATTTCCATCAAATAATTTTCTGTGATTGAAACTAAAAAATAGACATAAAACAGTATTTTGAAAATTTTTAATAAGCTCATAACACTAAATAAAATCAAATTATAGAGTTTGTAATCAAAACAATTGATGCTAAAATAAATGGCACAATCTACAAATGAATTAGCTCAAAATTTACGAATTTCTGAAGCACATCAAGCTTTATTGTCGATGAGAAAATTAACCATTTCTGATATTCAAGTGAAACATCGTTTAACATTTGTCAGAAAACATTAAACAAAAAGAATTATTTGGCTTTAAACTGTTTATAACGATTAAAAGATTTAACGATTATCACTATGGAAAAATTGTGATAGTCACTAACATGAAACAAAATTAATATTGCAGAATTTTAAATCTTCACATATAGAATTTTATTAAAAAATTTAAAACAGTTGCATCTGTCTGGAAGTTAGTAGTTTCCTTAAACAAATTAAGAAAGTATCTTGGCTGAAAAATCATTCTTGTGAAACAGATTTATAATCCATACTACGGAAAAGTTGTGATTGTCACTAACATTCACAAAATTTACAATGTAGAATTTTAAATCTTCACATTGATATTTTTTCTCAAAAATATAGAACAATTCGTATAACATCAGTCTGAAAGTTAGTGGTCTCTCAAAACAAATTTAAAAAACATCTTGGCTTAAATATTACTCTTGTGATACAGATTTATAATGCACACTGTAGAAAAGCTGTGATTGTCACTAAAATAAAACAAAATTGCAACTGCAGAATTCTAAATTATTACAATGACAATTTTTCCTAAAAATGTGAAACAGTTCGTATAAAATCAATCTGAAAGTTAGTGGTCTCTCAAAACAAATTTAAAAAACATCTTGGCTTAAATATTACTCTTGTGATACAGATTTATAATGCACACTGTAGAAAAGCTGTGATTGTCACTAAAATAAAACAAAATTGCAACTGCAGAATTCTAAATTATTACAATGACAATTTTTCCTAAAAATGTGAAACAGTTCGTATAAAATCAGTCTGAAAGTTAGTGGTCTCTCAAAACAAATTTAAAAAACATCTTTTCTTAAATATTACTCTTGTGATACAGATTTATAATGCACACTGTAGAAAAGCTGTGATTGTCACTAAAATGAAACAAAATTGCAACTGCAGAATTCTAAATTATTACAATGACAATTTTTCCTAAAAATGTGAAACAGTTCCTATAAAATCAGTCTAAAAGGTAGAGGTCTCTCAAAACAAATTTAAAAAACATCTTGGCTTAAATATCACTCTTGTGATACAGATTTATAATGCACACTGTAGAAAAGCTGTGATTGTCACTAAAATGAAACAAAATTGCAACTGCAGAATTCTAAATTATTACA
The DNA here is from genome assembly GCA_958336395.1 of Ctenicera cuprea. Classification (NCBI taxonomy): domain Eukaryota; kingdom Metazoa; phylum Arthropoda; class Insecta; order Coleoptera; family Elateridae; genus Ctenicera; species Ctenicera cuprea. The sequence continues at coordinate 83,304,464 of OY284486.1, read as the reverse complement.
ATGACAATTTTTCCTAAAAATGTGAAACAGTTCGTATAAAATCAGTCTGAAAGTTAGTGGTCTCTCAAAACAAATTTAAAAAACATCTTGGCTTAAATATTACTCTTGTGATACAGATTTATAATGCACACTGTAGAAAAGCTGTGATTGTCACTAAAATGAAACAAAATTGCAACTGCAGAATTCTAAATTATTACAATGACAATTTTTCCTAAAAATGTGAAACAGTTCGTATAAAATCAGTCTGAAAGTTAGTGGTCTCTCAAAACAAATTTAAAAAACATCTTGGCTTAAATATTACTCTTGTGATACAGATTTATAATGCACACTGTAGAAAAGCTGTGATTGTCACTAAAATGAAACAAAATTGCAACTGCAGAATTCTAAATTATTACAATGACAATTTTTCCTAAAAATGTGAAACAGTTCGTATAAAATCAGTCTGAAAGTTAGTGGTCTCTCAAAACAAATTTAAAAAACATCTTGGCTTAAATATTACTCTTGTGATACAGATTTATAATGCACACTGTAGAAAAGCTGTGATTGTCACTAAAATGAAACAAAATTGCAACTGCAGAATTCTAAATTATTACAATGACAATTTTTCCTAAAAATGTGAAACAGTTCGTATAAAATCAGTCTGAAAGTTAGTGGTCTCTCAAAACAAATTTAAAAAACATCTTTTCTTAAATATTACTCTTGTGATACAGATTTCTAATGCACACTGTAGAAAAGCTGTGATTGTCACTAAAATGAAACAAAATTGCAACTGCAGAATTCTAAATTATTACAATGACAATTTTTCCTAAAAATGTGAAACAGTTCCTATAAAATCAGTCTAAAAGGTAGAGGTCTCTCAAAACAAATTTAAAAAACATCTTGGCTTAAATATCACTCTTGTGATACAGATTTATAATGCACACTGTAGAAAAGCTGTGATTGTCACTAAAATGAAACAAAATTGCAACTGCAGAATTCTAAATTATTACAATGACAATTTTTCCTAAAAATGTGAAACAGTTCGTATAAAATCAGTCTGAAAGTTAGTGGTCTCTCAAAACAAATTTAAAAAACATCTTGGCTTAAATATTACTCTTGTGATACAGATTTATAATGCACACTGTAGAAAAGCTGTGATTGTCACTAAAATGAAACAAAATTGCAACTGCAGAATTCTAAATTATTACAATGACAATTTTTCCTAAAAATGTGAAACAGTTCGTATAAAATCAGTCTGAAAGTTAGTGGTCTCTCAAAACAAATTTAAAAAACATCTTGGCTTAAATATTACTCTTGTGATACAGATTTATAATGCACACTGTAGAAAAGCTGTGATTGTCACTAAAATGAAACAAAATTGCAACTGCAGAATTCTAAATTATTACAATGACAATTTTTCCTAAAAATGTGAAACAGTTCGTATAAAATCAGTCTGAAAGTTAGTGGTCTCTCAAAACAAATTTAAAAAACATCTTGGCTTAAATATTACTCTTGTGATACAGATTTATAATGCACACTGTAGAAAAGCTGTGATTGTCACTAAAATGAAACAAAATTGCAACTGCAGAATTCTAAATTATTACAATGACAATTTTTCCTAAAAATGTGAAACAGTTCGTATAAAATCAGTCTGAAAGTTAGTGGTCTCTCAAAACAAATTTAAAAAACATCTTGGCTTAAATATTACTCTTGTGATACAGATTTATAATGCACACTGTAGAAAAGCTGTGATTGTCACTAAAATGAAACAAAATTGCAACTGCAGAATTCTAAATTATTACAATGACAATTTTTCCTAAAAATGTGAAACAGTTCCTATAAAATCAGTCTAAAAGGTAGAGGTCTCTCAAAACAAATTTAAAAAACATCTTGGCTTAAATATCACTCTTGTGATACAGATTTATAATGCACACTGTAGAAAAGCTTTGATTGTCACTAAAATGAAACAAAATTGCAACTGCAGAATTCTAAATTATTACAGTGACAATTTTTCCTAAAAATGTGAAACAGTTCGTATAAAATCAGTCTGAAAGTTAGTGGTCTCTCAAAACAAATTTAAAAAACATCTTGGCTTAAATATTACTCTTGTGATACAGATTTATAATGCACACTGTAGAAAAGCTGTGATTGTCACTAAAATGAAACAAAATTGCAACTGCAGAATTCTAAACTATTACAATGACAATTTTTCCTAAAAATGTGAAACAGTTCGTATAAAATCAGTCTGAAAGTTAGTGGTCTCTCAAAACAAATTTAAAAAACATCTTGGCTTAAATATTACTCTTGTGATACAGATTTATAATGCACACTGTAGAAAAGCTGTGATTGTCACTAAAATGAAACAAAATTGCAACTGCAGAATTCTAAATTATTACAATGACAATTTTTCCTAAAAATGTGAAACAGTTCGTATAAAATCAATCTGAAAGTTAGTGGTCTCTCAAAACAAATTTAAAAAACATCTTTTCTTAAATATTACTCTTGTGATACAGATTTATAATGCACACTGTAGAAAAGCTGTGATTGTCACTAAAATGAAACAAAATTGCAACTGCAGAATTCTAAATTATTACAATGACAATTTTTCCTAAAAATGTGAAACAGTTCCTATAAAATCAGTCTAAAAGGTAGAGGTCTCTCAAAACAAATTTGAAAAACATCTTGGCTTAAATATCACTCTTGTGATACAGATTTATAATGCACACTGTAGAAAAGCTGTGATTGTCACTAAAATGAAACAAAATTGCAACTGCAGAATTCTAAATTATTACAATGACAATTTTTCCTAAAAATGTGAAACAGTTCGTATAAAATCAGTCTGAAAGTTAGTGGTCTCTCAAAACAAATTTAAAAAACATCTTGGCTTAAATATTACTCTTGTGATACAGATTTATAATGCACACTGTAGAAAAGCTGTGATTGTCACTAAAATGAAACAAAATTGCAACTGCAGAATTCTAAACTATTACAATGACAATTTTTCCTAAAAATGTGAAACAGTTCGTATAAAATCAGTCTGAAAGTTAGTGGTCTCTCAAAACAAATTTAAAAAACATCTTGGCTTAAATATTACTCTTGTGATACAGATTTATAATGCACACTGTAGAAAAGCTGTGATTGTCACTAAAATGAAACAAAATTGCAACTGCAGAATTCTAAACTATTACAATGACAATTTTTCCTAAAAATGTGAAACAGTTCGTATAAAATCAGTCTGAAAGTTAGTGGTCTCTCAAAACAAATTTAAAAAACATCTTGGCTTAAATATTACTCTTGTGATACAGATTTATAATGCACACTGTAGAAAAGCTGTGATTGTCACTAAAATGAAACAAAATTGCAACTGCAGAATTCTAAACTATTACAATGACAATTTTTCCTAAAAATGTGAAACAGTTCGTATAAAATCAGTCTGAAAGTTAGTGGTCTCTCAAAACAAATTTAAAAAACATCTTGGCTTAAATATTACTCTTGTGATACAGATTTATAATGCACACTGTAGAAAAGCTGTGATTGTCACTAAAATGAAACAAAATTGCAACTGCAGAATTCTAAACTATTACAATGACAATTTTTCCTAAAAATGTGAAACAGTTCGTATAAAATCAGTCTGAAAGTTAGTGGTCTCTCAAAACAAATTTAAAAAACATCTTGGCTTAAATATTACTCTTGTGATACAGATTTATAATGCACACTGTAGAAAAGCTGTGATTGTCACTAAAATGAAACAAAATTGCAACTGCAGAATTCTAAATTATTACAATGACAATTTTTCCTAAAAATGTGAAACAGTTCGTATAAAATCAGTCTGAAAGTTAGTGGTCTCTCAAAACAAATTTAAAAAACATCTTGGCTTAAATATTACTCTTGTGATACAGATTTATAATGCACACTGTAGAAAAGCTGCGATTGTCACTAAAATGAAACAAAATTGCAACTGCAGAATTCTAAATTATTACAATGACAATTTTTCCTAAAAATGTGAAACAGTTCGTATAAAATCAGTCTGAAAGTTAGTGGTCTCTCAAAACAAATTTAAAAAACATCTTGGCTTAAATATTACTCTTGTGATACAGATTTATAATGCACACTGTAGAAAAGCTGCGATTGTCACTAAAATGAAACAAAATTGCAACTGCAGAATTCTAAATTATTACAATGACAATTTTTCCTAAAAATGTGAAACAGTTCGTATAAAATCAGTCTGAAAGTTAGTGGTCTCTCAAAACAAATTTAAAAAACATCTTGGGTTAAATATTACTCTTGTGATACAGATTTATAATGCACACTGTAGAAAAGCTGTGATTGTCACTAAAATGAAACAAAATTGCAACTGCAGAATTCTAAATTATTACAATGACAATTTTTCCTAAAAATGTGAAACAGTTCGTATAAAATCAGTCTGAAAGTTAGTGGTCTCTCAAAACAAATTTAAAAAAACATCTTGGCTTAAATATTACTCTTGTGATACAGATTTATAATGCACACTGTAGAAAAGCTGCGATTGTCACTAAAATGAAACAAAATTGCAACTGCAGAATTCTAAATTATTACAATGACAATTTTTCCTAAAAATGTGAAACAGTTCGTATAAAATCAGTCTGAAAGTTAGTGGTCTCTCAAAACAAATTTAAAAAACATCTTGGCTTAAATATTACTCTTGTGATACAGATTTATAATGCACACTGTAGAAAAGCTGCGATTGTCACTAAAATGAAACAAAATTGCAACTGCAGAATTCTAAATTATTACAATGACAATTTTTCCTAAAAATGTGAAACAGTTCGTATAAAATCAGTCTGAAAGTTAGTGGTCTCTCAAAACAAATTTAAAAAACATCTTGGCTTAAATATTACTCTTGTGATACAGATTTATAATGCACACTGTAGAAAAGCTGCGATTGTCACTAAAATGAAACAAAATTGCAACTGCAGAATTCTAAATTATTACAATGACAATTTTTCCTAAAAATGTGAAACAGTTCGTATAAAATCAGTCTGAAAGTTAGTGGTCTCTCAAAACAAATTTAAAAAACATCTTGGCTTAAATATTACTCTTGTGATACAGATTTATAATGCACACTGTAGAAAAGCTGCGATTGTCACTAAAATGAAACAAAATTGCAACTGCAGAATTCTAAATTATTACAATGACAATTTTTCCTAAAAATGTGAAACAGTTCGTATAAAATCAGTCTGAAAGTTAGTGGTCTCTCAAAACAAATTTAAAAAACATCTTGGCTTAAATATTACTCTTGTGATACAGATTTATAATGCACACTGTAGAAAAGCTGCGATTGTCACTAAAATGAAACAAAATTGCAACTGCAGAATTCTAAATTATTACAATGACAATTTTTCCTAAAAATGTGAAACAGTTCGTATAAAATCAGTCTGAAAGTTAGTGGTCTCTCAAAACAAATTTAAAAAACATCTTGGGTTAAATATTACTCTTGTGATACAGATTTATAATGCACACTGTAGAAAAGCTGTGATTGTCACTAAAATGAAACAAAATTGCAACTGCAGAATTCTAAATTATTACAATGACAATTTTTCCTAAAAATGTGAAACAGTTCGTATAAAATCAATCTGAAAGTTAGTGGTCTCTCAAAACAAATTTAAAAAACATCTTGGCTTAAATATTACTCTTGTGATACAGATTTATAATGCACACTGTAGAAAAGCTGTGATTGTCACTAAAATGAAACAAAATTGCAACTGCAGAATTCTAAATTATTACAATGACAATTTTTCCTAAAAATGTGAAACAGTTCGTATAAAATCAGTCTGAAAGTTAGTGGTCTCTCAAAACAAATTTAAAAAACATCTTGGCTTAAATATTACTCTTGTGATACAGATTTATAATGCACACTGTAGAAAAGCTGCGATTGTCACTAAAATGAAACAAAATTGCAACTGCAGAATTCTAAATTATTACAATGACAATTTTTCCTAAAAATGTGAAACAGTTCGTATAAAATCAGTCTGAAAGTTAGTGGTCTCTCAAAACAAATTTAAAAAACATCTTGGCTTAAATATTACTCTTGTGATACAGATTTATAATGCACACTGTAGAAAAGCTGCGATTGTCACTAAAATGAAACAAAATTGCAACTGCAGAATTCTAAATTATTACAATGACAATTTTTCCTAAAAATGTGAAACAGTTCGTATAAAATCAGTCTGAAAGTTAGTGGTCTCTCAAAACAAATTTAAAAAACATCTTGGCTTAAATATTACTCTTGTGATACAGATTTATAATGCACACTGTAGAAAAGCTGCGATTGTCACTAAAATGAAACAAAATTGCAACTGCAGAATTCTAAATTATTACAATGACAATTTTTCCTAAAAATGTGAAACAGTTCGTATAAAATCAGTCTGAAAGTTAGTGGTCTCTCAAAACAAATTTAAAAAACATCTTGGCTTAAATATTACTCTTGTGATACAGATTTATAATGCACACTGTAGAAAAGCTGCGATTGTCACTAAAATGAAACAAAATTGCAACTGCAGAATTCTAAATTATTACAATGACAATTTTTCCTAAAAATGTGAAACAGTTCGTATAAAATCAGTCTGAAAGTTAGTGGTCTCTCAAAACAAATTTAAAAAACATCTTGGCTTAAATATTACTCTTGTGATACAGATTTATAATGCACACTGTAGAAAAGCTGCGATTGTCACTAAAATGAAACAAAATTGCAACTGCAGAATTCTAAATTATTACAATGACAATTTTTCCTAAAAATGTGAAACAGTTCGTATAAAATCAGTCTGAAAGTTAGTGGTCTCTCAAAACAAATTTAAAAAACATCTTGGCTTAAATATTACTCTTGTGATACAGATTTATAATGCACACTGTAGAAAAGCTGTGATTGTCACTAAAATGAAACAAAATTGCAACTGCAGAATTCTAAATTATTACAATGACAATTTTTCCTAAAAATGTGAAACAGTTCGTATAAAATCAATCTGAAAGTTAGTGGTCTCTCAAAACAAATTTAAAAAACATCTTGGCTTAAATATTACTCTTGTGATACAGATTTATAATGCACACTGTAGAAAAGCTGTGATTGTCACTAAAATGAAACAAAATTGCAACTGCAGAATTCTAAATTATTACAATGACAATTTTTCCTAAAAATGTGAAACAGTTCGTATAAAATCAGTCTGAAAGTTAGTGGTCTCTCAAAACAAATTTAAAAAACATCTTGGCTTAAATATTACTCTTGTGATACAGATTTATAATGCACACTGTAGAAAAGCTGTGATTGTCACTAAAATGAAACAAAATTGAAACTGCAGAATTCTAAATTATTACAATGACAATTTTTCCTAAAAATGTGAATCAGTTCGTATAAAATCAATCTGAAAGTTAGTGGTCTCTCAAAACAAATTTAAAAAACATCTTGGGTTAAATATTACTCTTGTGATACAGATTTATAATGCACACTGTAGAAAAGCTGTGATTGTCACTAAAATGAAACAAAATTGCAACTGCAGAATTCTAAATTATTACAATGACAATTTTTCCTAAAAATGTGAAACAGTTCGTATAAAATCAGTCTGAAAGTTAGTGGTCTCTCAAAACAAATTTAAAAAACATCTTGGCTTAAATATTACTCTTGTGATACAGATTTATAATGCACACTGTAGAAAAGCTGCGATTGTCACTAAAATGAAACAAAATTGCAACTGCAGAATTCTAAATTATTACAATGACAATTTTTCCTAAAAATGTGAAACAGTTCCTATAAAATCAGTCTAAAAGTTAGAGGTCTCTCAAAACAAATTTAAAAAACATCTTGGCTTAAATATTACTCTTGTGATACAGATTTATAATGCACACTGTAGAAAAGCTGTGATTGTCACTAAAATGAAAAAAATTGCAACTGCAGAATTCTAAACTATTACAATGACAATTTTTCCTAAAAATGTGAAACAGTTAGTATAAAATCAGTCTGAAAGTTAGTGGTCTCTCAAAACAAATTTAAAAAACATCTTGGCTTAAATATTACTCTTGTGATACAGATTTATAATGCACACTGTAGAAAAGCTGTGATTGTCACTAAAATGAAACAAAATTGCAACTGCAGAATTCTAAACTATTACAATGACAATTTTTCCTAAAAATGTGAAACAGTTAGTATAAAATCAGTCTGAAAGTTAGTGGTCTCTCAAAACAAATTTAAAAAACATCTTGGCTTAAATATTACTCTTGTGATACAGATTTATAATGCACACTGTAGAAAAGCTGTGATTGTCACTAAAATGAAACAAAATTGCAACTGCAGAATTCTAAACTATTACAATGACAATTTTTCCTAAAAATGTGAAACAGTTCGTATAAAATCAGTCTGAAAGTTAGTGGTCTCTCAAAACAAATTTAAAAAACATCTTGGCTTAAATATTACTCTTGTGATACAGATTTATAATGCACACTGTAGAAAAGCTGCGATTGTCACTAAAATGAAACAAAATTGCAACTGCAGAATTCTAAATTATTACAATGACAATTTTTCCTAAAAATGTGAAACAGTTCCTATAAAATCAGTCTAAAAGTTAGAGGTCTCTCAAAACAAATTTAAAAAACATCTTGGCTTAAATATTACTCTTGTGATACAGATTTATAATGCACACTGTAGAAAAGCTGCGATTGTCACTAAAATGAAAAAAATTGCAACTGCAGAATTCTAAACTATTACAATGACAATTTTTCCTAAAAATGTGAAACAGTTCGTATAAAATCAGTCTGAAAGTTAGTGGTCTCTCAAAACAAATTTAAAAAACATCTTGGCTTAAATATTACTCTTGTGATACAGATTTATAATGCACACTGTAGAAAAGCTGTGATTGTCACTAAAATGAAACAAAATTGCAACTGCAGAATTCTAAACTATTACAATGACAATTTTTCCTAAAAATGTGAAACAGTTCGTATAAAATCAGTCTGAAAGTTAGTGGTCTCTCAAAACAAATTTAAAAAACATCTTGGCTTAAATATTACTCTTGTGATACAGATTTATAATGCACACTGTAGAAAAGCTGTGATTGTCACTAAAATGAAACAAAATTGCAACTGCAGAATTCTAAATTATTACAATGACAATTTTTACTAAAAATGTGAAACAGTTCGTATAAAATCAGTCTGAAAGTTAGTGGTCTCTCAAAACAAATTTAAAAAACATCTTGGCTTAAATATTACTCTTGTGATACAGATTTATAATGCACACTGTAGAAAAGCTGTGATTGTCACTAAAATGAAACAAAATTGCAACTGCAGAATTCTAAATTATTACAATGACAATTTTTCCTAAAAATGTGAAACAGTTCGTATAAAATCAGTCTGAAAGTTAGTGGTCTCTCAAAACAAATTTAAAAAACATCTTGGCTTAAATATTACTCTTGTGATACAGATTTATAATGCACACTGTAGAAAAGCTGTGATTGTCACTAAAATGAAACAAAATTGCAACTGCAGAATTCTAAATTATTACAATGACAATTTTTCCTAAAAATGTGAAACAGTTCGTATAAAATCAATCTGAAAGTTAGTGGTCTCTCAAAACAAATTTAAAAAACATCTTGGCTTAAATATTACTCTTGTGATACAGATTTATAATGCACACTGTAGAAAAGCTGTGATTGTCACTAAAATGAAACAAAATTGCAACTGCAGAATTCTAAATTATTACAATGACAATTTTTCCTAAAAATGTGAAACAGTTCGTATAAAATCAGTCTGAAAGTTAGTGGTCTCTCAAAACAAATTTAAAAAACATCTTGGCTTAAATATTACTCTTGTGATACAGATTTATAATGCACACTGTAGAAAAGCTGTGATTGTCACTAAAATGAAACAAAATTGCAACTGCAGAATTCTAAATTATTACAATGACAATTTTTCCTAAAAATGTGAAACAGTTCCTATAAAATCAGTCTAAAAGTTAGAGGTCTCTCAAAACAAATTTAAAAAACATCTTGGCTTAAATATTACTCTTGTGATACAGATTTATAATGCACACTGTAGAAAAGCTGTGATTGTCACTAAAATGAAAAAAATTGCAACTGCAGAATTCTAAACTATTACAATAACAATTTTTCCTAAAAATGTGAAACAGTTCGTATAAAATCAATCTGAAAGTTAGTGGTCTCTCCAAACAAATTTAAAAAACATCTTGGCTTAAATATTACTCTTGTGATACAGATTTATAATGCACACTGTAGAAAAGCTGTGATTGTCACTAAAATGAAACAAAATTGCAACTGCAGAATTCTAAATTATTACAATGACAATTTTTCCTAAAAATGTGAAACAGTTCGTATAAAATCAGTCTGAAAGTTAGTGGTCTCTCAAAACAAATTTAAAAAACATCTTGGGTTAAATATTACTCTTGTGATACAGATTTATAATGCACACTGTAGAAAAGCTGTGATTGTCACTAAAATGAAACAAAATTGCAACTGCAGAATTCTAAATTATTACAATGACAATTTTTCCTAAAAATGTGAAACAGTTCGTATAAAATCAATCTGAAAGTTAGTGGTCTCTCAAAACAAATTTAAAAAACATCTTGGCTTAAATATTACTCTTGTGATACAGATTTATAATGCACACTGTAGAAAAGCTGTGATTGTCACTAAAATGAAACAAAATTGCAACTGCAGAATTCTAAATTATTACAATGACAATTTTTCCTAAAAATGTGAAACAGTTCGTATAAAATCAGTCTGAAAGTTAGTGGTCTCTCAAAACAAATTTAAAAAACATCTTGGGTTAAATATTACTCTTGTGATACAGATTTATAATGCACACTGTAGAAAAGCTGTTATTGTCACTAAAATGAAACAAAATTGCAACTGCAGAATTCTAAATTATTACAATGACAATTTTTCCTAAAAATGTGAAACAGTTCGTATAAAATCAATCTGAAAGTTAGTGGTCTCTCAAAACAAATTTAAAAAACATCTTGGCTTAAATATTACTCTTGTGATACAGATTTATAATGCACACTGTAGAAAAGCTGTGATTGTCACTAAAATGAAACAAAATTGCAACTGCAGAATTCTAAATTATTACAATGACAATTTTTCCTAAAAATGTGAAACAGTTCGTATAAAATCAGTCTGAAAGTTAGTGGTCTCTCAAAACAAATTTAAAAAACATCTTGGGTTAAATATTACTCTTGTGATACAGATTTATAATGCACACTGTAGAAAAGCTGTGATTGTCACTAAAATGAAACAAAATTGCAACTGCAGAATTCTAAATTATTACAATGACAATTTTTCCTAAAAATGTGAAACAGTTCGTATAAAATCAATCTGAAAGTTAGTGGTCTCTCAAAACAAATTTAAAAAACATCTTGGCTTAAATATTACTCTTGTGATACAGATTTATAATGCACACTGTAGAAAAGCTGTGATTGTCACTAAAATGAAACAAAATTGCAACTGCAGAATTCTAAATTATTACAATGACAATTTTTCCTAAAAATGTGAAACAGTTCGTATAAAATCAATCTGAAAGTTAGTGGTCTCTCAAAACAAATTTAAAAAACATCTTGGATTAAATATTACTCTTGTGATACAGATTTATAATGCACACTGTAGAAAAGCTGTGATTGTCACTAAAATGAAACAAAATTGCAACTGCAGAATTCTAAATTATTACAATGACAATTTTTCCTAAAAATGTGAAACAGTTCGTATAAAATCAATCTGAAAGTTAGTGGTCTCTCAAAACAAATTTAAAAAACATCTTGGCTTAAATATTACTCTTGTGATACAGATTTATAATGCACACTGTAGAAAAGCTGTGATTGTCACTAAAATGAAACAAAATTGCAACTGCAGAATTCTAAATTATTACAATGACAATTTTTCCTAAAAATGTGAAACAGTTCGTATAAAATCAGTCTGAAAGTTAGTGGTCTCTCAAAACAAATTTAAAAAACATCTTGGCTTAAATATTACTCTTGTGATACAGATTTATAATGCACACTGTAGAAAAGCTGTGATTGTCACTAAAATGAAACAAAATTGCAACTGCAGAATTCTAAATTATTACAATGACAATTTTTCCTAAAAATGTGAAACAGTTCCTATAAAATCAGTCTAAAAGTTAGAGGTCTCTCAAAACAAATTTAAAAAACATCTTGGCTTAAATATTACTCTTGTGATACAGATTTATAATGCACACTGTAGAAAAGCTGTGATTGTCACTAAAATGAAAAAAATTGCAACTGCAGAATTCTAAACTATTACAATGACAATTTTTCCTAAAAATGTGAAACAGTTCGTATAAAATCAATCTGAAAGTTAGTGGTCTCTCCAAACAAATTTAAAAAACATCTTGGCTTAAATATTACTCTTGTGATACAGATTTATAATGCACACTGTAGAAAAGCTGTGATTGTCACTAAAATGAAACAAAATTGCAACTGCAGAATTCTAAATTATTACAATGACAATTTGTCCTAAAAATGTGAAACAGTTCGTATAAAATCAGTCTGAAAGTTAGTGGTCTCTCAAAACAAATTTAAAAAACATCTTGGCTTAAATATTACTCTTGTGATACAGATTTATAATGCACACTGTAGAAAAGCTGTGATTGTCACTAAAATGAAACAAAATTGCAACTGCAGAATTCTAAATTATTACAATGACAATTTTTCCTAAAAATGTGAAACAGTTCGTATAAAATCAGTCTGAAAGTTAGTGGTCTCTCAAAACAAATTTAAAAAACATCTTGGGTTAAATATTACTCTTGTGATACAGATTTATAATGCACACTGTAGAAAAGCTGTGATTGTCACTAAAATGAAAAAAATTGCAACTGCAGAATTCTAAACTATTACAATGACAATTTTTCCTAAAAATGTGAAACAGTTCGTATAAAATCAATCTGAAAGTTAGTGGTCTCTCAAAACAAATTTAAAAAACATCTTGGCTTAAATATTACTCTTGTGATACAGATTTATAATGCACACTGTAGAAAAGCTGTGATTGTCACTAAAATGAAACAAAATTGCAACTGCAGAATTCTAAATTATTACAATGACAATTTTTCCTAAAAATGTGAAACAGTTCGTATAAAATCAGTCTGAAAGTTAGTGGTCTCTCAAAACAAATTTAAAAAACATCTTGGCTTAAATATTACTCTTGTGATACAGATTTATAATGCACACTGTAGAAAAGCTGTGATTGTCACTAAAATGAAACAAAATTGCAACTGCAGAATTCTAAATTATTACAATGACAATTTTTCCTAAAAATGTGAAACAGTTCCTATAAAATCAGTCTAAAAGTTAGAGGTCTCTCAAAACAAATTTAAAAAACATCTTGGCTTAAATATTACTCTTGTGATACAGATTTATAATGCACACTGTAGAAAAGCTGTGATTGTCACTAAAATGAAAAAAATTGCAACTGCAGAATTCTAAACTATTACAATGACAATTTTTCCTAAAAATGTGAAACAGTTCGTATAAAATCAATCTGAAAGTTAGTGGTCTCTCCAAACAAATTTAAAAAACATCTTGGCTTAAATATTACTCTTGTGATACAGATTTATAATGCACACTGTAGAAAAGCTGTGATTGTCACTAAAATGAAACAAAATTGCAACTGCAGAATTCTAAATTATTACAATGACAATTTGTCCTAAAAATGTGAAACAGTTCGTATAAAATCAGTCTGAAAGTTAGTGGTCTCTCAAAACAAATTTAAAAAACATCTTGGCTTAAATATTACTCTTGTGATACAGATTTATAATGCACACTGTAGAAAAGCTGTGATTGTCACTAAAATGAAACAAAATTGCAACTGCAGAATTCTAAATTATTACAATGACAATTTTTCCTAAAAATGTGAAACAGTTCGTATAAAATCAGTCTGAAAGTTAGTGGTCTCTCAAAACAAATTTAAAAAACATCTTGGGTTAAATATTACTCTTGTGATACAGATTTATAATGCACACTGTAGAAAAGCTGTGATTGTCACTAAAATGAAAAAAATTGCAACTGCAGAATTCTAAACTATTACAATGACAATTTTTCCTAAAAATGTGAAACAGTTCGTATAAAATCAATCTGAAAGTTAGTGGTCTCTCAAAACAAATTTAAAAAACATCTTGGCTTAAATATTACTCTTGTGATACAGATTTATAATGCACACTGTAGAAAAGCTGTGATTGTCACTAAAATGAAACAAAATTGCAACTGCAGAATTCTAAACTATTACAATGACAATTTTTCCTAAAAATGTGAAACAGTTCGTATAAAATCAGTCTGAAAGTTAGTGGTCTCTCAAAACAAATTTAAAAAACATCTTGGCTTAAATATTACTCTTGTGATACAGATTTATAATGCACACTGTAGAAAAGCTGTGATTGTCACTAAAATGAAACAAAATTGCAACTGCAGAATTCTAAATTATTACAATGACAATTTTTCCTAAAAATGTGAAACAGTTTGTATAAAATCAGTCTGAAAGTTAGTGGTCTCTCAAAACAAATTTAAAAAACATCTTGGCTTAAATATTACTCTTGTGATACAGATTTATAATGCACACTGTAGAAAAGCTGTGATTGTCACTAAAATGAAACAAAATTGCAACTGCAGAATTCTAAATTATTACAATGACAATTTGTCCTAAAAATGTGAAACAGTTCGTATAAAATCAGTCTGAAAGTTAGTGGTCTCTCAAAACAAATTTAAAAAACATCTTGGCTTAAATATTACTCTTGTGATACAGATTTATAATGCACACTGTAGAAAAGCTGTGATTGTCACTAAAATGAAACAAAATTGCAACTGCAGAATTCTAAACTATTACAATGACAATTTTTCCTAAAAATGTGAAACAGTTCGTATAAAATCAATCTGAAAGTTAGTGGTCTCTCCAAACAAATTTAAAAAACATCTTGGCTTAAATATTACTCTTGTGATACAGATTTATAATGCACACTGTAGAAAAGCTGTGATTGTCACTAAAATGAAACAAAATTGCAACTGCAGAATTCTAAATTATTACAATGACAATTTTTCCTAAAAATGTGAAACAGTTCCTATAAAATCAGTCTAAAAGTTAGAGGTCTCTCAAAACAAATTTAAAAAACATCTTGGCTTAAATATTACTCTTGTGATACAGATTTATAATGCACACTGTAGAAAAGCTGTGATTGTCACTAAAATGAAAAAAATTGCAACTGCAGAATTCTAAACTATTACAATGACAATTTTTCCTAAAAATGTGAAACAGTTCGTATAAAATCAATCTGAAAGTTAGTGGTCTCTCCAAACAAATTTAAAAAACATCTTGGCTTAAATATTACTCTTGTGATACAGATTTATAATGCACACTGTAGAAAAGCTGTGATTGTCACTAAAATGAAACAAAATTGCAACTGCAGAATTCTAAATTATTACAATGACAATTTGTCCTAAAAATGTGAAACAGTTCGTATAAAATCAGTCTGAAAGTTAGTGGTCTCTCAAAACAAATTTAAAAAACATCTTGGCTTAAATATTACTCTTGTGATACAGATTTATAATGCACACTGTAGAAAAGCTGTGATTGTCACTAAAATTAAACAAAATTGCAACTGCAGAATTCTAAATTATTACAATGACAATTTTTCCTAAAAATGTGAAACAGTTCGTATAAAATCAGTCTGAAAGTTAGTGGTCTCTCAAAACAAATTTAAAAAACATCTTGGCTTAAATATTACTCTTGTGATACAGATTTATAATGCACACTGTAGAAAAGCTGTGATTGTCACTAAAATGAAACAAAATTGCAACTGCAGAATTCTAAATTATTACAATGACAATTTTTCCTAAAAATGTGAAACAGTTCGTATAAAATCAGTCTGAAAGTTAGTGGTCTCTCAAAACAAATTTAAAAAACATCTTGGGTTAAATATTACTCTTGTGATACAGATTTATAATGCACACTGTAGAAAAGCTGTGATTGTCACTAAAATGAAACAAAATTGCAACTGCAGAATTCTAAATTATTACAATGACAATTTTTCCTAAAAATGTGAAACAGTTCGTATAAAATCAGTCTGAAAGTTAGTGGTCTCTCAAAACAAATTTAAAAAACATCTTGGGTTAAATATTACTCTTGTGATACAGATTTATAATGCACACTGTAGAAAAGCTGTGATTGTCACTAAAATGAAACAAAATTGCAACTGCAGAATTCTAAATTATTACAATGACAATTTTTCCTAAAAATGTGAAACAGTTCGTATAAAATCATCTGAAAGTTAGTGGTCTCTCAAAACAAATTTAAAAAACATCTTGGCTTAAATATTACTCTTGTGATACAGATTTATAATGCACACTGTAGAAAAGCTGTGATTGTCACTAAAATGAAACAAAATTGCAACTGCAGAATTCTAAATTATTACAATGACAATTTTTCCTAAAAATGTGAAACAGTTCGTATAAAATCAATCTGAAAGTTAGTGGTCTCTCAAAACAAATTTAAAAAACATCTTGGCTTAAATATTACTCTTGTGATACAGATTTATAATGCACACTGTAGAAAAGCTGTGATTGTCACTAAAATGAAACAAAATTGCAACTGCAGAATTCTAAATTATTACAATGACAATTTTTCCTAAAAATGTGAAACAGTTCGTATAAAATCAGTCTGAAAGTTAGTGGTCTCTCAAAACAAATTAAAAAACATCTTGGCTTAAATATTACTCTTGTGATACAGATTTATAATGCACACTGTAGAAAAGCTGTGATTGTCACTAAAATGAAACAAAATTGCAACTGCAGAATTCTAAATTATTACAATGACAATTTTTCCTAAAAATGTGAAACAGTTCGTATAAAATCAGTCTAAAAGTTAGAGGTCTCTCAAAACAAATTTAAAAAACATCTTGGCTTAAATATTACTCTTGTGATACAGATTTATAATGCACACTGTAGAAAAGCTGTGATTGTCACTAAAATTAAACAAAATTGCAACTGCAGAATTCTAAATTATTACAATGACAATTTTTCCTAAAATGTGAAACAGTTCGTATAAAATCAGTCTGAAAGTTAGTGGTCTCTCAAAACAAATTTAAAAAACATCTTGGCTTAAATATTACTCTTGTGATACAGATTTATAATGCACACTGTAGAAAAGCTGTGATTGTCACTAAAATGAAACAAAATTGCAACTGCAGAATTCTAAATTATTACAATGACAATTTTTCCTAAAAATGTGAAACAGTTCGTATAAAATCAGTCTGAAAGTTAGTGGTCTCTCAAAACAAATTTAAAAAACATCTTGGCTTAAATATTACTCTTGTGATACAGATTTATAATGCACACTGTAGAAAAGCTGTGATTGTCACTAAAATGAAACAAAATTGCAACTGCAGAATTCTAAATTATTACAATGACAATTTTTCCTAAAAATGTGAAACAGTTCGTATAAAATCAGTCTGAAAGTTAGTGGTCTCTCAAAACAAATTTAAAAAACATCTTGGGCTTAAATATTACTCTTGTGATACAGATTTATAATGCACACTGTAGAAAAGCTGTGATTGTCACTAAAATGAAACAAAATTGCAACTGCAGAATTCTAAATTATTACAATGACAATTTTTCCTAAAAATGTGAAACAGTTCGTATAAAATCAGTCTGAAAGTTAGTGGTCTCTCAAAACAAATTTAAAAAACATCTTGGCTTAAATATTACTCTTGTGATACAGATTTATAATGCACACTGTAGAAAAGCTGTGATTGTCACTAAAATGAAACAAAATTGCAACTGCAGAATTCTAAATTATTACAATGACAATTTTTCCTAAAAATGTGAAACAGTTCGTATAAAATCAGTCTGAAAGTTAGTGGTCTCTCAAAACAAATTTAAAAAACATCTTGGCTTAAATATTACTCTTGTGATACAGATTTATAATGCACACTGTAGAAAAGCTGTGATTGTCACTAAAATGAAACAAAATTGCAACTGCAGAATTCTAAATTATTACAATGACAATTTTTCCTAAAAATGTGAAACAGTTCGTATAAAATCAGTCTAAAGTTAGAGGTCTCTCAAAACAAATTTAAAAAACATCTTGGCTTAAATATTACTCTTGTGATACAGATTTATAATGCACACTGTAGAAAAGCTGTGATTGTTACTAAAATGAAAAAAATTGCAACTGCAGAATTCTAAACTATTACAATGACAATTTTTCCTAAAAATGTGAAACAGTTCGTATAAAATCAGTCTGAAAGTTAGTGGTCTCTCAAAACAAATTTAAAAAACATCTTGGCTTAAATATTACTCTTGTGATACAGATTTATAATGCACACTGTAGAAAAGCTGTGATTGTCACTAAAATGAAACAAAATTGCAACTGCAGAATTCTAAATTATTACAATGACAATTTTTCCTAAAAATGTGAAACAGTTCGTATAAAATCAATCTGAAAGTTAGTGGTCTCTCGAAACAAATTTAAAAAACATCTTGGCTTAAATATTACTCTTGTGATACAGATTTATAATGCACACTGTAGAAAAGCTGTGATTGTCACTAAAATGAAACAAAATTGCAACTGCAGAATTCTAAATTATTACAATGACAATTTTTCCTAAAAATGTGAAACAGTTCGTATAAAATCAGTCTGAAAGTTAGTGGTCTCTCAAAACAAATTTAAAAAACATCTTGGCTTAAATATTACTCTTGTGATACAGATTTATAATGCACACTGTAGAAAAGCTGTGATTGTCACTAAAATGAAACAAAATTGCAACTGCAGAATTCTAAACTATTACAATGACAATTTTTCCTAAAAATGTGAAACAGTTCGTATAAAATCAGTCTGAAAGTTAGTGGTCTCTCAAAACAAATTTAAAAAACATCTTGGCTTAAATATTACTCTTGTGATACAGATTTATAATGCACACTGTAGAAAAGCTGTGATTGTCACTAAAATGAAACAAAATTGCAACTGCAGAATTCTAAATTATTACAATGACAATTTTTCCTAAAAATGTGAAACAGTTCGTATAAAATCAGTCTGAAAGTTAGTGGTCTCTCAAAACAAATTTAAAAAACATCTTGGCTTAAATATTACTCTTGTGATACAGATTTATAATGCACACTGTAGAAAAGCTGTGATTGTCACTAAAATGAAACAAAATTGCAACTGCAGAATTCTAAATTATTACAATGACAATTTTTCCTAAAAATGTGAAACAGTTCGTATAAAATCAGTCTGAAAGTTAGTGGTCTCTCAAAACAAATTTAAAAAACATCTTGGCTTAAATATTACTCTTGTGATACAGATTTATAATGCACACTGTAGAAAAGCTGTGATTGTCACTAAAATGAAACAAAATTGCAACTGCAGAATTCTAAATTATTACAATGACAATTTTTCCTAAAAATGTGAAACAGTTCGTATAAAATCAATCTGAAAGTTAGTGGTCTCTCAAAACAAATTTAAAAAACATCTTGGCTTAAATATTACTCTTGTGATACAGATTTATAATGCACACTGTAGAAAAGCTGTGATTGTCACTAAAATGAAACAAAATTGCAACTGCAGAATTCTAAATTATTACAATGACAATTTTTCCTAAAAATGTGAAACAGTTCGTATAAAATCAATCTGAAAGTTAGTGGTCTCTCAAAACAAATTTAAAAAACATCTTGGCTTAAATATTACTCTTGTGATACAGATTTATAATGCACACTGTAGAAAAGCTGTGATTGTCACTAAAATGAAACAAAATTGCAACTGCAGAATTCTAAATTATTACAATGACAATTTTTCCTAAAAATGTGAAACAGTTCGTATAAAATCAGTCTGAAAGTTAGTGGTCTCTCAAAACAAATTTAAAAAACATCTTGGCTTAAATATTACTCTTGTGATACAGATTTATAATGCACACTGTAGAAAAGCTGTGATTGTCACTAAAATGAAACAAAATTGCAACTGCAGAATTCTAAATTATTACAATGACAATTTTTCCTAAAAATGTGAAACAGTTCGTATAAAATCAGTCTGAAAGTTAGTGGTCTCTCAAACAAATTTAAAAAACATCTTGGCTTAAATATTACTCTTGTGATACAGATTTATAATGCACACTGTAGAAAAGCTGCGATTGTCACTAAAATGAAACAAAATTGCAACTGCAGAATTCTAAATTATTACAATGACAATTTTTCCTAAAAATGTGAAACAGTTCGTATAAAATCAGTCTGAAAGTTAGTGGTCTCTCAAAACAAATTTAAAAAACATCTTGGCTTAAATATTACTCTTGTGATACAGATTTATAATGCACACTGTAGAAAAGCTGTGATTGTCACTAAAATGAAACAAAATTGCAACTGCAGAATTCTAAACTATTACAATGACAATTTTTCCTAAAAATGTGAAACAGTTCGTATAAAATCAATCTGAAAGTTAGTGGTCTCTCAAAACAAATTTAAAAAACATCTTGGCTTAAATATTACTCTTGTGATACAGATTTATAATGCACACTGTAGAAAAGCTGTGATTGTCACTAAAATGAAACAAAATTGCAACTGCAGAATTCTAAATTATTACAATGACAATTTTTCCTAAAAATGTGAAACAGTTCGTATAAAATCAGTCTGAAAGTTAGTGGTCTCTCAAAACAAATTTAAAAAACATCTTGGCTTAAATATTACTCTTGTGATACAGATTTATAATGCACACTGTAATACTGGCTGTCACTAAAATGAAACAAAATTGCAACTGCAGAATTCTAAACTATTACAATGACAATTTTCCTAAAAATGTGAAACAGTTCGTATAAAATCAATCTGAAAGTTAGTGGTCTCTCAAACAAATTTAAAAAACATCTTGGCTTAAATATTACTCTTGTGATACAGATTTATAATGCACACTGTAGAAAAAAAAGCTGTGATTGTCACTAAAATGAAACAAATTGCAACTGCAGAATTCTAAATTATTACAATGACAATTTTTCCTAAAAATGTGAAACAGTTCGTATAAAATCAGTCTGAAAGTTAGTGGTCTCTCAAAACAAATCTAAAAAACATCTTGGCTTAAATATTACTCTTGTGATACAGATTTATAATGCACACTGTA